>CM018581.1:9053662-10478662 GCA_009078335.1 Salix brachista | reverse complement strand
GGCTACGATCTCTTAGACTATGTCACAGGGAAGACAACATGCCCAGTCTCCGACGGCACTCTCACCTCTGTCTCAACCATGAATCACTGGGTTCGACAGGACAAGTTGATCCTCAGTGCAATTTTTGCATCAACTTCAACCACCATTACTCCACTGATTGCAGCTTCCAAAACGTCCCATGAGGCCTGGAAGAAATTGCATCACATGTATGCTAGCAAATCTCGAATGAGAGCTATGCAACTCAAGGAAGATATTACCTTGATTAAGAAGGGAAATCGGTCGATTTCAGAATACCTTCATGCCGTCAAGATTCTGGCTGATGAAATCGCCATAATCGACCACCCCATCTCCGACGACGACCTAACCCTTTATATCTTAAATGGGTTAGGCTCTAATTTTCGAGAAATCACAGGACCAATTCGAGCTCGGGAAAAATCAATCACTTTTGAAGAATTGCATGACATGTTAGTCGGTCATGATACTTACCTTCGCCGCCTTGAAACAGCATCATCTCAACTGCTGGTGTCGGCAAACTACACCAATCGCAGCGCTGCTCCTTATCGTTACTCTCAGCGCCCTCCCAGTAAGCCTTTCGGCTTTCAAAGAAATCAAGGAAACAACAGGGACACTCGGCAATACTCAAGAAACAATGACAGACATATGGGTAATGACAGACCCATGGGCCGGCCCAATAATACTCAAAGGAGATATCAGCCCAAATGTCAATTTTGTGACAATATTGGGCATACTGCAAAATCTTGCCCACAATTACAGTCTGCTTCGGCCACTGTTAATTCTACTGCTGTTGCACATGGTTCAGATCCAAAATGGCTCATGGACTCTGCTGCCTCCCACAACATCACGGGAGACCTCAATAATCTCACTATCCATTCAGAATATGATGGCACTGATGAAGTTGTGCTCGGTGATGGTTCAGGTTTGCCGGTTTCGCACATAGGATCTCTTACTCTAAAATCAAATAAAAAATTTTTTTTCCTTAAAAATACCTTATGTGTGCCTAATCTTTCAAAAAATCTTATATCTGTCCATCGTTTTACTTTACAAAATAATGTGCTTGTTGAATTTCACCCTTACTATTTTCTTGTGAAGGACAGGTTCTCGAGGGTAATTCTAGCAAAGGGTTCGTGTGAAGATGGTGTCTACATCTTTCCGGATACACTGGTGGCTCGCGTGGCTCGCTCATTTCCAATGGTTGCAAATGTGCATGAGCGCATTTCTCTTGATGGTTGGCATAAAAGACTTGGTCACCCATCTCTAAAAATTGTCCAACAAATTGTCAATGGATTTTCTTTACCAGTTGTTCCAAATAAAAATTTTTCTATGTGTTCTTCCTGCTCCATTAATAAAGCTCATAAACAGCCCTTTCAATCCACCAGTTTATCTAGCACTGCACCTCTTGATCTTATATACACTGATGTGTGGGGCCTAGCTCATTATACTGGTTTTGATGGGTCCCGCTACTATGTTATTTTTGTTGACCATTATACTAAGTATATATGGTTCTATACTTTGAAAACAAAATCCGATGTTCAAACTATTTTTCCTCAATTCAAAACATTTGTTGAAAATCGTTTTCAAAGCAAAATCAAAACCTTATACTCAGATAATGGAGGTGAATATGTTGGCCTTAAAAATTTTCTAGCTCAGCACGGCATAAGTCATTTGACTACTGCCCCCCACACACCACAACAAAATGGTGTTGCTGAGAGGCGCCATCGCCATCTAGTAGAAACTGGCCTCACCCTACTTCATGATTCCAAGCTGCCTCTTACATATTGGCCATATGCTTTTAATACCGCCTCATATCTTATTAATCGACAACCCACACCTTTGCTTCAAAATTTGTCCCCTTATCAAAAATTGTTTGGTCAAAAACCTAACTATCTTAAATTAAGAAAGTTTGGTTGTCTATGTTATCCCCTCACCAAACCTTACAACAAACATAAGTTAGAACCTAAATCCACAACTTGTATCTTTTTGGGTTACTCTCTAACCCAAAATGCTTATATTTGTCTTGACCCGCAATCAAACCGGACATATATTTCTCGTCATGTCATCTTTGATGAAAATCAAAGTCCTTCCTTACACAATAATTCTGAACACCACCTCAGCCCATCACCAGACCCACCAATCTGTCCAGCCCATTCTCTATTCCCTCAATTAAACCCATACCTAAACACGGGCCCAGCCTTACCAACAAACTCCTCTTCCCCATCCAGCCCATCACCTCTACCCGATCCTCGTCACTCTCGATCTCTCTCAGCACGCATCGTGCCCCACGCAACTCTGCCACCAGCGTCTCCGGCCGATGCTTCACCACCGATCACCAACCCTCCAGGTATGTCTTCTTCTTCCACCTCTTTACATTTTCAGTCTTCTGTGGCACCTCAAATTGATGCCCTAATTTCTGCCCCAATTAATCATGCACCAACACCCACTACTGATTTCCACTCCTTAGGACCTACTGTTGAACCCAGACATGCTCAATCACATGATCGGAACCCAGTCACCACAACCAACCCATGTTCACCATCGTTATCCCGATCTCACCCCATGGTCACTCGATCCCAAAACAATATTTTTAAACCTAAACAATTGAACACTGTTACCAAACACCCACCAGCCGCTTTCATTGAACCCACTTGTGTAAGTCAAGCCTTGGCTGAACCCCACTGGTGTGATGCAATGTCCCAAGAAATTACAGCCCTTATGAGTCACGACACCTGGGATTTAGTCCCTTCACCCAAGTCATGTAACCCTGTTGGATGTCGCTGGGTTTTTCGTGTAAAACGTAACCCCGACGGGTCAATTGCTCGGTTCAAGGCCAGGCTTGTGGCCAAAGGTTACCATCAACGGCCAGGGGTGGATTACACAGAGACCTTCAGTCCTGTAGTTAAACCCACCACCATTCGGACTGTTTTGTCTCTTGCCGTGATAAATGGCTGGGGGTTGAGGCAAATGGACATCAATAATGCATTTTTGCATGGTAAGTTAAATGAAACTGTTTACATGCATCAACCCCCTGGGTTCAAAGATGACAGTAAACCAAACCATGTCTGTCGTCTTCGCAAAGCAATTTATGGCCTTAAACAGGCTCCTAGAGCATGGTACTTAGCTTTGAAAAATGCTTTACTTAAAACTGGATTTGTTAACTCATTGGCCGATTCTTCCTTGTTTATTTATATTCATGGCTCAATTACATGTTATTTACTTGTCTATGTTGATGATTTGGTGCTTACTGGAAATAATGTGAACTTTGTGAATTTTATTGTTAATTATCTTGGCCGTCAATTCTCTCTTAAAGACATGGGACAGTTGCATTTTTTCTTGGGGGTGGAGGTAATACCCACCAAGCATGGTATATTTTTATCTCAACACCAATATATTAATGATCTATTGACCACCACCAACATGCTTGGGGCCAAACCTGTTTCTACACCACTCTCCACCAGTACTCCTCTTAAACTTATGGATGGCTCAGCCTCATTTGACAGCACCACCTATCGTCAAGTACTTGGCAGCCTACAGTACTTGTCCCTCACTCGGCCTGACATTTCCTTTACTGTGAACAAGCTCTCTCAGTTCATGCACAAGCCCTCTCACACCCATTGGACAGCAGCTAAGCGTCTTCTTCGTTATTTAAAACATACTGTTTTTCATGGCATTCATCTTACATCTGCATCGCAGTCCACTCTCACTACTTTTTCTGATGCTGATTGGGCAGGAAATCTTGACGATCGCAGCTCTACCTCTGCTTATATTAGTTTCCTCGGATCAAACCCTATCTCGTGGAGCTCCAAGAAACAACGCGCTGTTGCAAGATCCTCCACAGAAGCAGAGTACAGGGCCCTGGCTAATGCTGCATCAGAAACCATGTGGATAGCCTCACTTCTGCAAGAACTTGGTTTCAAGCTCTCATCGTCACCATCTCTACGTTGTGACAATCTTGGGGCTACCCACCTAAGCCATAATCCTGTTCATCATTCCAGAATGAAGCACATTCAGATTGACCTGCATTTTGTTCGCGACCTTGTCAACAAAGGCATCCTTCGTGTCAGCCATGTCCACACCAATGATCAACTTGCTGATCTCCTCACGAAGCCCCTATCTCGGCAACGCACTGACTTCCTCAAGAGCAAAATCTCACTGGCCGATGGCAGTTCCATTTTGAGGGGGTGTATCAAGGCAGTTCATACCAACAGGAAATCAGCCCAACAAGATGAAGATCAACACAAAACATTATGCAAATAATGTCAACATATCTCAGCAATAAATGTAGCACAATCTCAGCATTACAGTATACAAGACATTCTGTATTTAGATTTATACCGTTACATACCTTCTGTAATTAGAATCCTACTGTTACTCTTCTACATGTATAAATCAGTCCTGTGATAAATAATAAAAGTGTGGAAAACAATATTCATCACCATTGCTTGTGTAAGCTTCTTTATAGCAACCCAAGCCTGCATGTTATGATTGCTATAATTTATATTAATTACAAGCTATCTATTCTTGGTCTATAATATTTTTATATAAAACAATGTCCATGCAAGCTGATTTATTGTGTTTTTTACATATAAAAAATTAAAGTATAAATTAAAATGCTTATACGAGCATTCAATTAAATAAATCAATAATTATTTATATAAATAAACATAGAAATTATTGACAATAACCAAAAGAGAAAAAAATGAATTTAAATCAACATATCCAAAATAAAATATTCATCAGGATGTGTTTATTTATTAAATCAATAAAAGATAAATTCACACCAAAATACCATTATAACCCTTACAATTACCAAAATAACCTGTGTGAAATTATAAGTGAGTGTTTGGTAGTGTGGTCAGAACCAATGTTGTCAATACCATTTCGGTTGACATTTTGGTTTTTCTATTGGTACATAATATTTTGGTTTTGAAGCATTTCAGCGCGTAGTTTCGGGGTTGTACTGTTCATATATAATTAATTAATTATATATATAAAAAAATTGAAAAGCAAACAAATTAAATATAATTTTTATTTTTTATAAAATCAAAATTGACGCAACAATTTTATTTTTTATAATATTTTATTTTTATTGTTTTGATTTTGGTTAAGATTGTCAATACCATTGATATTTGGGTAAAGAAATCATAAAGGGGTTAGTATCCAAAATATTAGCGGGGATAATTTGTTGTTATTCATCGTAAATATTTGGATAAAGAAACCTTAAAGTGGTAAATATCCAAAATATTTTTTACGAGGATAATACGCTATCACCATTTAACCAATATATTTTTTTTGAAAGATCAATACCATAGCAAATCATAAGGCAAACCAAAACACCAAGCAACTTACCTTAGGTAGGGCGTACTAGGAGTGCTAAAACCTTTCCTTTACACAATCAGTCCCTTGCCTTAGAATATCTGAAAGACCAGTTTAGGTTACCTTGTAACCATAATACTAGGAGGTGACTCTCTTTTTTCATAAAAATAAAGATAAAACCCCGACATGAATTCCTTATTCACGGGGTGAGTCGCCGCGACGCCACACTCCCGCTGAGGGTGCACCAACAATTACCAAAAAACCCTGTGTCAAAGTATAAATGAGTGTTTGGTAGTGCGGTCAGAACTGAGATTGGAAAAACAATTAATATTTTTTTGTAAATCCCACTTAAAAAAAGGATGAAACTCCGTTTCAAACAAAACAGCCCGTAACTGCTTTTCATGCCTAAAAGTGCTCGAAGATGAAGGTCCTCCCATGGAGTCCCTTTAACATGCAACTGGAACCAAAATATATATATTGAAGGAAAGCTTTATCCAAACATGCACACACTCTCTCTCCTTTTTCTTATTCTTAGGGCCTGTTTGACACAATTGTTGCTGTTGTGGTTGAGGTTGAAAAAAAATAATTTCATGAAAAGCGTTTTTAGTTGCGGTTCAAAACTGAAATTGAAGTGTTTGGTTAAAACTATGGCTACGTTTGAGGTTTAATGAAAAGCAATTTTGAGTGTTTGGATACCATGCTTTTCATATTGCTGTTAACTTGTGAAATTACTTTAAAGGACATACACATATATTTTTTAAATATTATAGATTTAATTATCATAATAATAAAATGTAATTAATAATTCAAGTAAATTATACAATTTTTATTTTTATTTAAATATGATTTTATATTTTTTAAAAATCAGACTGGGCCTAACCCAAATAAATGGGCTGACCCAGCCAAGTGGGGCCAAAAGGCCCGACCCTGCCGGACTTGGGCTGGGCCGAGAGCATCCCAACCCAAGTGTTAAGACTATTTTAAAACGCAAAACGGTGCGTTTTGCCTTTCGTTTTTGTTTTGCATTATTCGGCCATGTTACTGTTCACCGACTGTGACGAGAGGGTCAACGACTGGTACCGACGGGTAGAGGAGGCCGAGGTGGTTCTCCCTGTCATGGTGGCGTTGAAAATGGCGGCCTGTGGTGGCCGGATGGGGCGTTGGAAGTTGTCGGGCTGTGCTGCCGTTCGCGCTCTTCTGCTTTGTTGCTGCCTTGCCGGAGCTAGAGAAGAAGGCTTGGGTGGTGGCTGGCTGCTTCTGGAGCTCACGGTGGAGCTGGTGCTGCTGCTGGCCGGGAACTGTTGCAGGAGGTGGCGAGGAGAGAGCTTGCTGCTAGGGAGAAGGAAGAGAGAGAGAGAGAGAGGCTGCTGTTGGGTGAGAGACAATCCGAGCATAAGATTCATCGTGTTTTTATTTTGCTTCATTGAAAAATATTGAACGTAGTTCGTCAGCTTGTGTTGAATCTCTCCTCTGAAGCACCATTTTTTTTCAAACCAAGCTAAAAAATGCACCCATGGCCGGTGTTACGTGTGTGCTTCCTCTCCTCGCAGCTCATAGCTATTTGGGTAACAATCAAAAATAATATTCAAGAAAAAAGAAATAGGCAACAGTTACTCATCCTTCATTGTGAAATTACATGGTCTTCGCGTTCTGCATTTTGTGAGAAGCATCTCACAGATGCTTCTCACATTGCAGTGCAATCACAAATTTTTCAGTGGGACTCACAGTTAAAAACTGGGGTCCTGTTTGGTTACTTTGCGTTTGGAGCCACGATTCAACGCAACCGCAAGTTGAACCGTGATGCCAAACACCCACGTAGTTGCTCATGGTGCCTATTTTTTTTACTTCTTTCAATATATATATATATATATATATATATATATATATATATATATATATTTGTATTTCAGTTCTTTTATTTTATTTTTTATTTAGTTTTGTTCCTTTTATTTTTTTTATCCTTCTGTAATAATTTTTAATTTTTTGTTTGTATTTATATATTTATACTCTTAGTTTTAATTTTTTTTTTGTAATTTATCTTTGTATAAACACAATTTACATTAAAAACTAGTGTAAATTCAACTTTTGTGGCATGAAATGTGAGCGAAATGTTTTTCTATGCATGTATAGTAAATCTTCTATTGTTAGTGATTTATTATATTTGTATTTTTTTTATATTGTTTTGTTTATGTGTGGCATGATATATTTTTAGTTTAAAATGATTTTTATTTAAAAAGAAATTAAATTATTTTTTAAGATTTATTCTTCATATTATTATATTAAAAGTATTTCAGAATACCGAGACTAAATTAATTTGAGATTAAAAAAAATAGTTTTTTTTATATAGTTTTATGGCGTTAATATTGAAAAAATATCAATATATACATAATTATTTTTAAGAGAAAAAACCTTAAAAATAATCGTTATCATTATTTTTAAAGTATTATCCATAACAAAATGAATATATATATAAATAATAAATAGTTGAAAGGTTTGTACGCTGATTATATTCTTTCAGATGTATAACATCATGCAAAAATTGGTTGTGGTTTTCTTTAAAAATATGTTTTGTTAAAACTGTTTGTCGTAACCTAATTTCTAGGTTATTCTCCAAAATCTACCCAAAAATAAAAAAAATAAAAGGGACTGGTGTCGGTAGAAAAATCAAAGTGAAAATTTTGGACGTTTTCGAGAGCCCGGTCGTACCTTTTGTTTTTGCCCGAAAATAAAGAAAAATACAGATTCAAGGCTAAAATAATTTATTATTGGATAAATCTGTGTAAAAATTAAGTCGAAGGTATAATTATATTTTTATGGTCAATTTGATTTAATCGTCGGCCAATTTAAAGTGTAATTATGTTTACGGTTTAATTGAGAGCCCAATTGAAGGATTTAATTGAGCGCAAGAGCTGAATTATACTTTAAAGGAGTCAATTTAATTTTATTAAGGGCTTAATTGGTGAGAAATTAAGTTTGGAAGCTCAATTTGGGTTAAATTTAGAAGATCGAAATTTTCGGTCACAAAACTTTTCGGGTGAAATCGGGAGCAAAAATTGAAATAAAAACATCATTTTTACCATCGAAAAACTCTTTTTTTAACAATCCATATTTTTCAGTCTATTTTATATTATTTTTAAAAAAAGAGAACTGCCGAGGTCTTGCCGGAAGCCATGCTGCAACCATGCCCTGTAACCTACCAGCACAACACCCATTCCTAGACATCATTACATCTTTCACCTATAAATAGCATGCATGCACAGACGAAGCGGGGGGGATTGAACAGGGGGAAAATTGGACACTAGGGGACGATTGAAAACACAGAAATACAACACAAGAATTACTCACACGCAACGCCCCATCGTCTTCTTCGGCGACGGGAAAGCCATCGTTGGCAGCGTCCTCTCTCTCTCCATTTGATAACTCCGACGACCCCTCATCTTCTTCTTCTTCATCTCCGGCAGCCAGCCAACCACCAAATCCTCTCTCTCTCTCTTTCTTTGCAGGCAACCCTCTCTCGCTCTCTTCTCAAGTAGCAGCTAGCCGATCACCATCGTCTCTCTCTCTCCGGCAAGCTCGTCGTGAACTCCAACAGTTGCCGAGGCAGTTTCGGCGATGCAACAGTTGTAGAGGTGGTAGTGGCAGCAACAGACTGCCACTTCAGAAGCTCTTCCGGCCACCACAGACCACCATTTTCGACACCACCACCACAGGGAGAATTACCTCGACATCCTCTTCCCGACGGTAGTAGCAGTTAAGCCTCTTATTGCTGTTGATCGAACACCTTGTTACTGTTCACGTAAGAATTGCAGGAGTGAATATTAATTCACTACTGTCCCGTTTCTTTTTGCCTTCATTTCGTGGGCTGGACCTGCTCTCGGCCAAACCCAAATCTATTATAGTTGAGCATGTGGCCCAACTTGGCTGGTCCGACCCATTTAGTTGCGTCCGACCCCAACCTGAATTTTTATTTTTTTAAAAATACAAAAAAAGCATTTAAAAAAAAACAAAATATGTGTTGTTTTCGTGCATACGGGCGAATTCCAAGGTTTTTACAAGCATATTTTTCGTAAAAAAATATATGTTGCATTTTCCCCATATTTTGAACGAAAATTGGATATCGTAACCAGTTTAGGATTATCCGTTCGAATTTGACAAAAATATCAAAATAAAAATAAAAATTATTTTGTTTTAACTATCGGGGTGTAAAATTACATTGTAAAGTACACCCGTGGGAAAAATGTTTTTTTTTTGAAATTGCATTGTAATATTCTTTTTATGGTTAGTCTTTCAACTCACAACGAGGTAGAGATTCTCTCACGAAGAGAGATCTACGTCAAACTTTAGAAAAGACAACAAAAAATCAAACTTAGAAAAAACAATCAAACAACAATTTAGTTTACCTTAGGTAGGGTGCACTGAGGGTGATGTGCCTTCCCTTGCACAATAAGTCCCCTTACCCAAAACTCTTGCATACCAATAGGTTTTCTAGTGACCGTAATACTAGGTGGCGAATCCTGATAATTATAGTTGTAATTTTATGACTATAAAACAACACCTCATTTCACCGCGCGCCGTTGTCTCCCCAATCCGGGGATTGCAGGGTGCGAAGCATGAAAAATCATCATCGCAATACTGTTAATGAGATTTTTTTTGCATATAAAATAATAAAAGCATTTTTTTTCATAAAATCATGATTTAAAATGTAATTATAAAAATATTTGATTAACGAAAGGGGTTTTGTCCTCGGTGTCTATGTCGCGACGACGATTTTTATTGGCGCTTCGCTCCCCGGCATCCTCAGATTTGGGGGGACAACGGCGTGTGGTGAAAATGGAGGGTTGTTTTATAGTCGTAAAAATTAGGACTATAATTATCAGGAGTTGCCACCTAGTATTAAGGTCACTAGGAAACCTATTGGTCTGCAAGAGTCTATATAAGAGGACTTGTTGTGAAAGGGGAAGACGCATCACCCCCAGTGCACCCTACCTAAGTTAAGCTGCATTGTTGTTTGATTGCATTTCTAAATTAACATTGTTTACATTGTATTAAAAAAACATTTTTTTTGTTTGCTGGTGTACTTTACGATGTAATTTTACACCGTAGTTAAAAACCCTTTTTTATCTGCGGGTATACTTTACAATGTAATTTTACACCGTGAAAGCTAAAACAAAATAATTGTCAAATTAATTTTGACATTTTGGCCAAATTCCAATGGATAATCATAAACTGGTTACGATATCCAATTTTCGTTTTAAAATATGAGAAAGATGCAACATATTTTTTTTACGAAAAATATGATGGAAAAAAAACTTTGGAATCCAGCCGTATGCACGAAAATAAACATATTTTTTTGTTTTTTTTAAATACATTTTTTTTTGTTTTTGTTTTTTTAAATAAATAAATAAAATAAAAAAATTCGGGTCGGGCCTAGCCCAACTAAGTTGGGCCATGAGCCACCTTTGCGGGGCTTGGGCTGGACCCGGCCCAGCCAATTGGGTGGGCCGAGAGCAACCAAACCCAAGCACAAGGCAGACGAATATATATATATATATAAGCTACTGTTCACAAGTGAATTGATTAAATTCACTGCAGTTCATGTAACGTGAAGTGACATGTGGCCGGTCGACCACAATGAGAGGCTTACCTGCTACTGCCACCGGGTAGAGGAGTTCGAGGTGGTTCTCCTTGTCGTGATGGCGTCAGAACTGGCAGCCTGTGGCGACTGGAAGAGGCGTCGGAAGAGGGCCGGTCTGCGCTGGAATTCAAGCTTGTTGTTGCTGCTGGTGCTCTCGCCGGAGATGGAGAAGAAGCTGGACCTGATGGTGGTCATGATGAGCTTCAGGTGGTGGACTGTCGCTGCTGGTGGAGGACAGAGATGGAGTTGCAACTTTTTTAGAGAGAGAACCACCATTGGGGAGAGAGGACTGCACCGTCGGGGAGAGAGAGCTGCACCGTCGGGGAGAGAGAGCTGCACCTTCGGGGAGAGAGAAGTTAGCCGGAGATGAGGAAGATGACCGAGAGAGATGGCTGCTACGGGTCAGTGTTTTTTTTTAGTGTTTCTTCATGCATTATTTCATCTCCTCTGTCACGTAATGTTCTCTCTTCCCTCCCCTCCATGCAGCGTTCATGGCTGCCTTTTATAGAAGAACCTGGCCTGCTACGGTGGCTGGTTGGTTGGTGAAGTGGTGCAACAACGGCGTGGTGGCTGCTGCTGGTGGGCTGGCGGCGGCGTGGTGGCTGGTCGACAACGCAGGTGAAGGTGGAAAAGGCAGCGCGGGGTGCAGTGGATAAGGTTGAGTTGCCATTTGGTCCTTCAATTTATAATTGTTCTAATAGCACCCCCAATTGTATTTAAATTCGTAATTGTGTGCAATTGTACCCCTGTCAAAGGTTCAACAATAGCCTTCAATGCGCGCGCCTTGTTTATTTGGTCCCTGACTTTTAATTTATGCAATTTGACTCTTAATTGACCATTAAACTCTCAATTATCTTCAATTTGACCCCTAATTTCGCACAATTAGCTTGAAAAAAATCAATTGGGTCTCCAAAAACTCCACTCTTCTCAATTGAGCTCGAATTAAATTCAAGAATTTGATTTTTCATCAATAAAATTAATTTGACCAATTTAAAGCATAATTAAGTCCTTGCATTTAATTAAATTCTTCAATTGGATCCTAAATTAATCCTCAAACATAATAATACTTTAAATTAACCCATGATTAAATCATATTGGCCTATAAAAAATATAATTATGATTTTTTACTTAATTGTTACCTCAAATTTGTATTTTCTCTTATTTCTAGGCACAAAAGAGATATGATTAGGCTCCGAAAATATTCAAAATTTTCACCGTGATTTTCCACCGACCCCAATTTCTTTTATTTTATTTTTGTTATTTTTATTTTATTTTATTTCAGGGAGTAATCTAAAAATTGGGTTACGGCACGCTAGAAAAAAAAAAAGAGTTCTTACAATACTGCTACTCGCCGGACCTCGTGTAAGAGTTATTATTGGAGTTTTCGGTTGTTGAAAGAAGCTGCGAAGGACATAAGCCAAGAGAAATGCAAAGCCGGCCCAAAGAAACACTTTCGACCGTTTTGACTTCCGTTCTCCTTTTGCCTGTTACAAATTTGTAGTGCAACGCACACCATTTTCTTGGCAAATAAACACAATTTTGCGGTATATTTTAACTCTTTTGCTGTTTTATTGAAGGACTGGCGTGAGGAGAATCGTCATCAGCCAACATTTTATTTTCAATTACAATAACCAAAAGAAGGGAAAATGAAGGAAATATATGGATGTAATCTTACATTCCTTTTCCATAAAACAGAATAAATGCTGAATACTATGCAAGGAGCGATTTTGCAGTAGTAATTTATTTAGCACACAACACAATTACTATAGCCAGCAGCTAAGCTGAAGCTACTTGCAAATAGCAACAAGGACTTTTCTAGGTGGCAAAGATGGCCTCCTTCCATGAAGCAAAGCCATGTTATCAAGGAAAAGGACATCACCTTTTTCCCACTTGAATTGGATGCTCTCTTCTTCGATGATTTGCTCACACCTCTTCACAAAAGTTTCTGGTATCTCTGTTCCATCTGCCAACATAGCTGAGCTGGTTTCCTTTCCATGCATGCCGACGACTGCGTTGAACCACATTCTCCTCCCTTTTCTTCCATCATACACTTGCGTTAATGCTTGAGGATAAAATACTGTCTTCACTGCTCCACCAGGCAACCACACCAAGTCCATCCCTAGAGCCTTAGCCCTGTCTCGCGCATTATTATCATGTTTTGAGTCTATTACACGAAACGGTATCGTTTGGAAATTTGTTAAGAAGAAAACTAAGCTAATGTAGATGTGCATACCTTCTCTCAGCTTCTGCCTTGTCTGGTGTTCCGAAAGCATCCTCCCAACCTTTACCTCTTATCGATGATGTATCGTTTGTGCTGAGAGCTGTGAGAGTGTAGTTTACTCCCTTTGCCTCAACTTCTTCCACTGCTTCAGGGAACTCCTCTAGCATCCTTTCTGTAACTCTAAAGCTTGGAACAAGGGGTGTCTGTCCACCTTCTGGTGGAGGTATTTCGCAGAAAAGCATCACTTTCTCCGGTGATCCTTTTACCTGTCAAAGTTAGACATGGTAAACGTAGAAAACATAGCACAAGATTCCAATGATATAATTCATATAGATAGTTATGGAGAATTTCTCCTTGGATTTCTAGTGTTTAGTGCTTACAAAACCAAAAGACATGGAGAGAGTCAGGAGATTAAATTAAGTTTGGCCAGGACGGATCAAAGTGGTGAAACTGTTAATCTTATTCAAAAACCTTTCCTCAACAGTGGCAATATTTAACTTACCAAAACCATTTCATGGTGGAAGTATATGGATTCCGACAGGGGTCCCTCAATGGCAGTCCATACGCGTTTGTAAACGTGTTTCCGAATCCCAGCCCCTATGTAACGAGCTTCATCCCAGCCAAAGGCCTCGATAATATCATTAAAGTCCTCAGCATTCTTCACATCAAAACCTCGAAGCAGAACAGCACTGTTTCTTATGAGAACTTGCTCAAACCAGTCCTTGTTCTGCTTTAGAGCTGAGAGTAATGACTTCGTGTCACTCTTGTGGGGCTCTAGGGGTTGCAGCACTAGTGGCATGGTTTCACCATCCACCACTTTCTGGCCCTCACATCTTCCTACCTTGAAGTCCTTGCAAGAGATTTCCATTTGTTTCTCTTTTCCTGTGCTTTGTTGATTTGCTTCCTCTTTGTTATTTTTCACTTCAAAACGTGTCGCTTATATATAGCATCATGCTGGAGCTGTATTAATCGTAATGCTGTACAAGGAATCACAGATTCGGTTGCAGTTGCAGAAAAGAATCGGAGATTCTTTCATGTCGTTTTGCGAGTGAAAGCGATCTTATTAGCGGGGGAAAAAACCATGGCTTTAGTCCTACATGAGTTGGTCTGAATAAGTTTTTGGGTGTTGTAGCAGACAACAAACAACAGAACAAAGACTTTGATTAAAAAGAGCAATAAAAAGCTGAAGCTATTCGACAGGAAAGAAGAGAGGTATTATTTGTCCTGCTCTAAAAGCACGTCAGGCTTACATTGCACCGTCGAATTTCCCTGAGATTCTGTCTCGAGCATTTGGCACATCTTCATATCTTCGTCACTCGATCAATCCTTGCGATAACCCGGCAGGCAATATCTTTTACCTAGTTAATTAAACCCATGTCCTGACGTGAGCTGAAAGCGTAGCTTCAGTAGAAAATTACATTTTCTTCCCTTCATAGTTTCGATCGGGGCTGTTCAATTTGAGTATATTATTAATTATTCCAGTACAGTAAAATATAAAACGGGAGCGGGCATTTTCAAAATAAATAAATTATAAACTAAGCAGCCGAGCCTAACTTTAAAAATCAACCTAAAATCTTATCTGCATCATATTGCACAAGTCATGCTATTAAGCTGATTGAATAAGCAAAATTTGGTGTTTGGTAAAGTTTGATAAGCTGAATTTTAACACGGACCCACATAAATTTTTGATGCAATCTGTTAGAGAATAATATAAATCATATTATGGGGCCTCATTTACAAGCTTAAACTTTTAGGTGAGATAGTTCTTTAACATGGTATCAGAACCTTGTTGACCCAGCGGTCACGAGTTCGAATCTCACCACCCCCATTCTATTTGATAAAAATCAAGCACAAGGTGATGTGGGTCTGTGCAAGTTTCAAGCCCTAAAGGCTTTCACTTGAGGGGGGGTGTTAGAAAATAATATAAATCATATTATGGGGTCTCACTTACAAGCTTAAGCTTTTAGATGAGATGGTTCTTTAACACAATCGACTTTTCAAAAAAAGCTACAAATACATGCTTCACAACGATCGAATGTTGTGCTGTGGCCCTGCCATGCTTGGGGGGATTTTATATATATATATATAATCTAAAAATTAATTAAAATATAAATAATTTTTACATAATATATGTTTATCAATATAAAAATATATTTTTAATATTAAAATAATCTAAAAATTAATTAAAATATAAATAATTAATTTTACAGAGCATGCCAGCTTATCCATACAAAACGCAGGTTGAGATTGTTGTTGCATCGATGGCACTACATAACTATATTAGAAGGAGATCACAAGATGATTTTTTTTAATATGATCGTAATTCAAATTATATCCCAGATGATTTTTTACCAGATATTGTAGCGCGCGAAAATAGTCAGGGATTGCAGAATCCTTCACGTATGGATATTGTTCGTGATGACATTGCAAATAGTTTGATGAGAGAATAAAAAGAAGTGTCTATTTTACTTGAATTATTCCTTACATTATGAAATTATGATTATTAATACAATATAAATATATACATAAATATATATAAATAAATGTGTGTGTATATGTCTATGTTCTTTAAAGTAATTTTACAAGTTAAAAGCAATATAAAAAGCATGATAACCAAACACACAAAACTACTTTTTTTCAATCTCCAACTCAACCACAGTTTTAACCAAACACTTCACTGCTTATTTTGAACCGCAGTAAAAGTACTTTTTATGAAAAAAAAATTTTCAACCTCAACCACAAAAACAAAAACAATGTCAAACACGCTCTTAGTATAGACAAGTAATAGAGATCAAATGTTCTTCTTCACGTCAGGCTTACATTGCACCGTCGAATTTCCTGAAAGTTAAAACAACAATTAGAGATCAAATGTTCTTCTTCATGCGTCGATTAATGCCGGCTTTCCTTCCATGATTGATGACAAAAACATGCAATTTCTGTCTCGAGCATTTGGCACGGCTTCATATCTTCGTCACTTGATCAATCCTTGAGATAACCCGGCAGGCAATATCTTCTATCAATGCCCTGTCAGAAAACCATTTTCCCACCTCTTTTTTTTAGTTAATTAAACCCATGTATCCTGTCGTGAGCTGAAAGGGTAGCTTCAGTAGAAAATTACATTTTCTCCCCTTCATAGTTTCGATTGGGGCTGTTCAATTTGAATAAATTATTAATTATTCCTGTATTGTAAAATATAAAACCGGAGCGGGCATTTTCAAAATAAATAAATTATAAACTAAGCACCGGGGCCTAACTTTAAAAATCAGCCTAAAATCTAGTAGGCATCCTATTGCACAAGTCATGCTAATAGAAGACGTTTGGCATTGCAGTCAAACCTCCGTTTCGACCAATAAGCAGTTTTCACGTGTTTGGTAACAAGAAAACGCAGATTAATTCACCATAGGACCCACCAAAAAATCGACGCAAACCGTGGTTCACGAGAAGCAACAAATTCAAGTTTTTCCTGCAATTGTGATTTATTTTTGTTGCCTGCTTTTCATGAATGGCAGGGTGTTTTTGGTGCAACATCATGGTGGGAACCCGCAGGTCTCTCTCTCCACGGCTGCAGCTCTATCTCTCTAGACATCCATGGACACAACTAGCAGCCACGATGCTAATGGTGATTCTTTGATGAAGCAACTGGCGGTCTCTCTCTCAAATACAGCGACAACTCTCTCTCTCCATAGCTGCAACTCTCTCTCTCTCTCTCCACGGCAACGCTTTCTCTCTCTCCATGACGGCGCTTTCTCTCTCTACTTAGCGGCGTCTCTCTCTCCACAGTAGGTTTTCGATGCTCGTATCGGCCACAACAAGCCACTATTTCCGATGCCACCACCACATGAAGAATTACCTCGGCCTCCTCTACCCATCGACATCGCCCGTTGAAGCTCTCGTTGTGGTCGGTCGGACGCTATTGTTCACGTGAATTAATTCATTTGCATAGTAGCGCTGCACTTTCCACGTGAAGAAGACGTGAACAGTGCAGTGCACCGTTTCACGTCTTCCTTTAAAATAAGCTAGACTCGGGTTGGACCTACACTCGACCCAACCCTAGTCCAACAGAGTTGGGCTTTTGCCCAATTTGGCTAGGCCTGCTCTCGGCCCAAACCGTTTTTTAAAAATATTTGTTTAAAAAATAAAAAATGTGTAGATACAGATCAGTCATGATGGAAGAGAAACATCTGTTTGTGATGAAATTGTAAGTAGTTTTATGGGAGAATAAAAAAAATATCTATTTTTTCCATGAATTATTAATTACATTTTATTGTTATGATTATTAATCTACAAAATTTAAAAAAACAATTTATATATATGTGTGTGATTGTACGTGTCCTTTAAAGTAATTTCACAAATTGACAACAATATGAAAAACATGATAACCAAACACACGAAACTGTTTTTGTTTTCAACCTCAAACTTAACCACAATTTTAACGAAACACTTCAAAACTTATTTTGAACCGCAGCTAAAGTGCTTTTCATGAAACTATGTTTTTAAAACCTCAACCACAAAAGCAATACTAAACACACTCTTAGTATAGACAAGTAATTTTATGGGGCTAGTGATAACTAGGAGAGACCATTTTCAGTTTGATTCAATTTTTATCTATAAAATAATCAAATACATTTTTTTTAAAACCGTTGTTTAACTAGACCGTTTGTGGTTCGGTTTTTAAACTAAAAAACCGAAAAATAGTTTTTTGTTATCAGGCTTTGTTTTTTACTTTAACGAAGTCTTTTCTTTCTCCTATTTTATCAAAATGAAATCAAACAAAAAATTTAAACCAAACCGGAAGAATGAAAAAAATATTCTATATTTTTTTTAATTTGAATCGGTTCAGTTTGGTTAAAGTTTACTTGTTTTAGCCTTACATTAACAAGAAGTGGACTAGAAATTTTATGAAAAAATATAATCAATTTTTTTACGGGTTAAGGTTTTCTCATGTTTTTTTTTTTGATTTTCTCAATTTAATCAGTTTTTTTAATCACCCCTAGTTAAAACTGCAACTTGTATTATATTTTTGAATATTTATATCATGAAATTAATTTATATATTTTTATAAGAAAACAACAAGCCCAAAAAAATGATAGGCCCACATTCTAAAGCATAGCAACCCAAGCCTGCGTGTTATGATTGCTACAATTTATATTAATTACTAGCTATCTATTCGTGGTCTATAATATTTTTATAAAAAAAACAATGTGCATGCAAGCTGATTTATTGTGTTTTTTACATATAAAAAAAATTAAAAGGCTTATACGAGCATTCCATTAATTAAATCAATAATTATTTATATAAATAAACATAGAAATTATTAACAATAACCAAAAGAGAAATAGAAAAAAATAAAAAAATGAATTTAAATCAAGATATCCAAAATAAAATATAGAAAATATATTTAGTTTTAAGCTTTTCAATTTGACTAAATCATGTTAAATTAATTTTAACATAATTTATTTATTAATATAAAAATATTGTTAATGGCTAAATATTTTTTTATATTAATAGAAAAATGATCCGAACCCTGTAATTGGGAAAATCACATCGATGCTTGAGATGTTCAAGTGCAAGCAAAACAAGAAAGTAAATCCATCAAAATCATGCGAACAGAGTCATCAAGTCATTCTCCAAACGTAAAACCACCTGTCAACCTCACTACTAGATCAAGGTGACAGTGTACTTAATAAACGTGGGCTCAGCCCAGCCCAGCTAGATTTTGATATATGATTGCGAGATTTGATAGGAGAAAATCGAAGTGCTCAGAAAAATTCGTAAAAACTGATTTAAAGTAAGTTTAAAATTAAATTAGAAAAACATAAATCTGCCGCAACTACACAATGACTATTTGAAAATACAATTAAATTTATTTTTGAAAATATTTTTTATTATTTAAAAATTATTTTTGATATCAGGACATTAAATTAATCTTAAAATACTATTTTTTAATTTAAAATAAAAATTAGAAATATTTTTTTTAAATGTTTTTGAAACCCAATCAAATACAAAGTTCAAACCTAATTGAACGAGCATTAAAATAAAATTTAACTAAAAACTAAAGCAATATCAACTTTAATAAAATATAATTAACCACAACTCAATAATTCATAATACGGGGGGGCCTCGCAACTTTTGCCAATGACATGCCAGCTGCGGAGTGCTATTATGTCCAATTTTTTTTTTTTTAAATAGGAAGCATGCCTTTGGGCCTTTTCTAATGAAGAAATCCAAAGAGCGTGCCAGTAACAGTACAGATCCAGCACTCAAGTGTCGGTAGAGACTCCTGTCACTGAATGTTCCAAAATGGCAACCTCAGTTTCTTCATCGCTAGCCCCACTTCTCTTCTTCGCCGCAAGAATCTGGGGTCTTATAGTTGCAGCTCTGGTCGTTTCCTGGGCTCTTGTTTTCAAGCCTAGCTTTCTACCTCAATCTACCTCTCAAGAAGACTTCATTTATGCAGTATGCACTTCTCTCTCTTCCTCTTCCCTCGCATTTCTTAACCACAGAGAGAGATAGAGAAAATCTGCATTTCTTGAACTTCACTTATATTGATGGTTTTCTTTCTCTTCTCACAGGTTCTCCATCCTTTGCTAATGGTGATTGGTTTCATTCTCATCAGTGGAGAAGGTAATTTTGGCATTAATTGACCCATGATTTGTACTGATCGATGAGTAGAAGCTTAATTAGCTTGATTTATCTTCATATGGAAGTGGTCTACAAAATGGAGGTTGATTCTTGCTTTTGTTGCTTCTTCCTCTTCTTTTTTGGGACTTTCAGCAATTCTGGTACACAGATGGTTGCCTGGTTCAAGGGGTTTCAAGAAATCAGTGCATTTGTGTCTGCAAGGACTGGCTTTGGCTTGTGGGATTTTCGGGATTTGGACAAAGTTTCATGGCAACGATGGGATTGTGGCAAATTTCTTTAGTTTGCATTCTTGGATGGGTTTGATCTGCATATCCTTGTTCGGAGCTCAGGTTTGTTCCTCACTCGTGATTTTTTTTTTACTCGTATTTTTTCTTCTTCTTTTGTTTGCCTTTTCTTGTTCATTTGGAAATTGAATTTTATTGGTGAGGCATAGTCGTCATTTCCCTCTGTAATCATCACTAGATAAGCCATTGTCGCCGTTGATCCTTACGTGTACATTCTCAAATTGGAAAAGCAACACACTATATTATTCTGTTTCAGTTATTTATTAGTCTCTCTCTATATAAGCGCCATTAGTTATTGTTTATTATCTTTTACTTAACTAATGGCAAAATGTTTTATAATTCAATAACGTTACTGTATGTTTTACACTTGTTTTCAAAGAATGATTTTTTTTTATTTTAAATTTAAAAAAGTTGGTGATTTTAGATTATTTTGATTGGATGGTATAAAAATAATTTTTAAAAAATAAAAAAATATAATCTTAATATATTTTTGAATAAAAAATATTTTTAAAAATAATATAGGGTTTTGAGTGAGCGGAATCATTGTCTTTTTATGCTTTTGGGCTACGCGAAACTCAGTGATCCTGGATCGTAAGGAAGCCCAATAAATCCACTTTCCAGGTTTGCTTATTTAACTGGGCGGTTGTTTTATCAGTGCATTTGTTTTTTTTTTTTTTTTTTAAATTATTGTTTTAGTGATTATGATTTAATATTAAAAAACAAAAAATATATTATTTTGAAATAAAAAACATTTTGAGAAATTCCCGCATCCACTGCTATGAATCTATGATGTCAAACAGACTGGAAGTATCTATGTTTACTTTCTTGTTGAATAAAGCTAGTCTTCTCCTAATACTCCTAATATAATTTTCTGCTCATCTCAACATGCAGTGGTTGATGGGTTTCATGAGCTTTTGGCACCGAGGCGAAGCCCGATCAGTGAGGATGAGAGTGTTGCCATGGCACGTGTTTCTTGGTCTCTACACGTACGGGTTAGCCGTGGCAACAGCAGAAACAGGACTGCTAGAAAAGATTACATTCCTGCAAACAAAGAAAGATGTTCCCAAGCACTCCTCAGAATCCATGGTTGTCAATGGTATAGGACTGAGTTTAGCTTTACTGAGTGGCATTGTGATATCAGCCGCAGTTTCTCCCAGGTTTCAGGCCGAACTCATGTACCCTGAATCAAAGAAAATGACGACACTATGATATGTTGTGCGCTGTGCTTGAATGGAAATAAAAAAGAGAGTTAAAAGAGAGTTGCAGGAATGAACTGTTAGAGAGTAAATTATTCTCTAATTATTGAGTTCTGAAATGGATTATAACTCTTTTATATCCCTTGATTCTTGTTGACAGAGAAGATTAGCAAACACTAATAACGGAAAAAGGGATTCCATCTCCATATTTCACTAACAAAAAAAAAACTGACAGGGTTGTGAAGAAAATATAGAGATTGATTAATTATTTTTTAAATTAGATGGAGTAGATTAAGAAAAATGGATTGTGATTGTGTTAATTTCTCTCTTCACTTAATCATATAAAAAAAATCATTTAATTAGTAAAATAATTTCTGCTTTTTTACACTGGATTTCATATATAATTTACTTTTTTAGAAACTAAAGTAATTCATTTTATATATAAAAACTCATCACATATAAATTTCAACTAAATACATTTTTTAAAACACAAAAAAATATTTTTCTTAACCCTATTTTATTAACAAAAAACAAATTTACTCTTTCTTGAAAGAGGCAACGGCAGCCGAGCCGAGCGTTCGGCAAGGGATCTTCCAGACGGTCAATGCACCCACCCACCCCACCATGCAACGCGTTTGGCTTCTGCTAGGGAGTCACCGATGTTGATAAAACGCAGCATTTTATCTGCAGCAGCTCCCCGGACGACCGAGAGAAGTGACTACATCAAAAAATGGCAGTTCTGGTGGTTAGGTTTCCGACAGCTACCTTGGTGATGGCAATCGGAATATTGGTGGCTTGCTATCTTGGTGATAGAATAGTATATTGGCAAATGAGACATGGATAATATAAAAAGGAATTAAGATTATCTTATAAAAATTAAAATATCAGCAAAGCAGGTAATTAGATTCTCTATGGATGAAAAGCTTAGAAATTATGTACACAGTTAAGATTATCTTCTTTCTATATTGAATTTATTTTCCATCAATATCAATATAATATCAAAAGGAATTAGATTAATTGTTAAATAAGATGAACTTTCATTAAGATTTTAGGTCTATCTATTTAAGAGTATGGTTGAGGTTGCTTTTAAAAATATTTTTTATTTAAAAATATATCAAAATAATATATTTTTATTTTTTAAAAAATTATTTTGACATCAATATATAAAAATAAGTTAAAAATACTAAATTTTTTTAATGTAAAATAAAAAATAAAATAAAAATTCAAATTTTAATATATTTAAAAATAAAAAACATTTTCAAAATTACTTCTCTGTAAAAATTTTCTTACGTTCAGCGAGAATTTATTATGGCAAAAAAAAAAAAAAAAAAAAAAAAACAGTTTTTGTTCGGTGCTATATTACCGGGCCAATGTCGTTGCTGCTGTAAATAAAAAAGAGTGAGGAGCAGAGCCACCAAAGAAGAGGAAGGAACTCCAGCATCCAATTTCGCAAACTTGTGTCTAATGCTTCGATCATTTCATTTCCAGCATAACTAAAAAAATGTTCTATTCTACTGCTACTGCTACGGGCACGCCTTCCTCTCTCTTCCTCCGCACTGCCGTCACTCCTTCACTCCTACTCCTACGACGCCGTAATCTTTCAGTTCTGAGATCCGGAAACCCTAACAAACACCTCCGCCTCTCCGCTTCACTCGCCGACACGCACACCCACTTATCCTGGTCCTCCCCTCCACCTCCAACTGCCGATGACCACTTCAAAGGCTGGGATTTTCCCGAATCCCCTCCACAAAACAACAACAAGAAGAAAGGTTTTTCCCCTCACTTCTTTTTATCATTTTGTTTTTCATCAATTTCACTTTAGATAATGTTTTTATTCAATATGGATTTCTAGGGTTGCCGAAAATTGTAATTATTGCTGGGATTGGCACCTGTGTTGCTGCTCTGTTAGCTGCCATTGCATATGTCTTGCACTCTAGAAAAGGTCGGCCTCCTCACTGCTTCAATTATGCCAATTTCGTGTTGCTCGGGCTCTTTATTTATTTATATATATATATATTTATTAATCTACTGTCATTACAGGGCTCCAGTTCCGATTTCATAGTCCAAGTTCAACTGAGACCACCGTATATGATAAAACTGAAACTAATATGTCTGACGAAAATGCTACCGCTGCGTCTGACGCAGCCTTAGAGGGTGTATCTGATGCCACCAACATAACTCTTCCTAAAGGTACATTAAATTATGTTTACTCTCGAGTGTTTCGTTGCCCTTCAGTTCTGTTAATAGCATTGCTCATTTCTAGGGTTTTGTGAACTTTATTTTAGTAGAAAAGAAGCCAGCAGTATCTGCAATAATACAAGTTGGTTGTTATCATAATGGTTCTATAGTCTAAATTTATTATGAAGATTTTTCTCCTTTCTTGTCTTTCCATTGTCTTTTATATCTTTTTCTACAACGATAATGTTGCCATGTTGGTCAAATTCCTCGGAAATCTTTTGATTTTTGTTCTTGAATGCATCCATTAATCCTGTAATTCAGAAGCTGATGAGAAGCTTGAGCGCGTAAAAGTGTCGGTTGACGTGGATTCTAACCAACTGGAAAGTCTATTTGTGTTGAAGAAACTGAAGGTTTGTTTTTCAGATACTTTTTATGCAATTAGAAAATCTTGTTTCTTACATAGATTCATGTGTGTATTCTCAATTTGACATATGAAGTTGTACATTGTCATCTATTTACTTCAATCTTGCTGTCTATACTTCGAATGCCTAAACAAACCTTGAGAGGCATATGCCAAGCCCTTTAAAACTTCTAACTCCTGGCTGATTCGGAGGAGTGTAGGGATAAAACTTATGGATGTGCACCTCAGATGGATATCATAGAGATCTATGATTTGCCAGAGTTGGATAGAAAATTACTGCCTTCATTGTCAAGTAGATGTCCACAATTGCTAAAGCATATTTCTACTTGATTATAGTCGTGGTTATCTTATGATTCTGGTAATCTATGGACTGTATTCTTTCAACCCTATGTTCTGCAACTTCATTGCAGTTATTTATTTTTTTAAATATTTGAAGCTTTATGTCCAGTTCCGAGCATGAATTTCTTGACTGTAATTATGGTACACAGATCATTGAAGATGATGTAAAGGCTGATGAATTATGCACTAGGAGGGAATATGCAAGATGGTTAGTCCATCTAAATTCAATATTGGAAAGGTAGCAGCCTGTCTATGTGCCTAATGGAATTATAATTGTGAAAGCATTTTGCAAGCCTGCCTCATCAGCTTTTTTTTGGTTTTAGGAATCAGAAGCATAGAATAGTTCCGTCCATATCACTTTCTGGTTCAGTAATTGCTGCATTTGATGATTTGGGCGTTGAAGATCCAGATTTTGAATCCATCCAAGGTAAAACTTAATCTTGAATTCTTGAATTTGTTTCTAATCAAAGACCGAGTTTGTCTTTATGGAGTTTAAAACTCTTGTTTCTGGGTTGCAAATAAGCCCTTGCTGAGGCTGGCATCATACCCAGCAAGCTATCAGGGATGAATTCCTGTTCTGACAGTTCAGATGGTAGAGGCTTCTGTTTTTACCCTGAGAGGTATGGAACGTGCACTAAACCATGGATTTTTCCATTTTTTCCACATAAGCCTTCTCTTCTTCCTTTAAGAACCAGTCCTTTTCTTTTTAGCCTTTTTTCTTAATATAATTTATCTGATGGTGCAGGTTTATTTCCCGGCAGGATCTGATCTACTGGAAAGCTCAATTAGAGTATGGTTTTTTACCAGGAATAACAGAGCAGGTAAATACATTTCAAGTTTGATTCATAGATTTATTAAATTGCTGAATAAAGAAGTAAAAATGAGCTTGGTATTTTCACCAGCCTTTCATTTCTTTTAAAACCTGACTTGTCTACAGTCCAGATGTCAAGGACCAAGGTATATTATATGGATGTAAAGGAGATAAACCCAGATGCAAAACCTGAACTTCTCACCGACATGCTGGCTGGGGACAAGAGCATTATCAGAATAGTTTTTGGTATCTTCCCCTTCCCTTCCCCTTATTCTTGCTCCTGTGACTATAGTTAGAATTTTTTAGCCTTTTAACTTTTTGACAACATAAAACTCAAGTTATTAAATGCTCTCTTTTGACCCACGTGCAAAAAGAAACCTTATGCAAGGCCCACGTGCATGTGCATATTTAATTCCTCCCCTGTGGATTGCCACCATGCAGAAAAAGAAACCTTAGGCCTGTACAAGTCTCTGTAGGATTCAGAGTTGAGCAATTTCAAAGCAAATGTTCATGTAATAGAATTACATATGAAGATTATGATTCCTTCGTTCAATTATATGCACAGGACAGAGCAGGCGGTTTCAACCAAATAAACCTTTAACAAAGGCTCAAGCGGCAGTCGCTCTGACAAGTGGCAGGATGTCTGAAGCAGTTTACAATGAAATATTGAGGCTGGAAGCAGATAAGTCCTTAAGGCAAGCTGCAATGAAAGAAATTAGGAATGAATTTCTTGAGAGAGGAAATATAAAAAAGTTTTGGGATGAGAAGATGAATGTAGAAAAAATCCGAGGTTTTGAGGTTGAGAAGCTTTATATTGCCGCTTTACATGATTTGGAAGAGGAGAAAATTGTACAGGTGAAAACTTACGAAGATTATGTGAAGGAGAAGGCAGCTATGGATTGTCAGAGGCAACTGCTGCATCGACTGAAGGAAGAGGTTGATGAGATGTCAGAAAGGCTTGCATCTGAGAGGTCTGTGTATGTAGCTGAGCAGTGTAATCTGCAGGAATTGCTTGGTAAATTACAGCTGAAGCAGGAAGAGATGCTTGATACAAAATCTATACTGGAAGCTGAAATTGAAGCTCTTCGAATCCTCAGGTAAGGATTACAATTCAGTCTTCATCTTGGTTATCTTTTTACACATTTGCTGTATGACTGCTGTAATCAGTTTCTGAAGCTGTACTGGATTTATAGTCTCTTTTTAACATAGAACTAATTCTTCTACTAGAGGATATAATCAACACTATCATTATTCACCATTGATTTGGTTTGCAATTTGAAATTTGCGCTGTCAGTATGAAAAGTAATGGAACCAGTGATGAATTGGAAATCTGCTGCCCGTCATGGCATGCAGAGCTGGAAGTGGATGTCTAAAAATCTATTGATAATCATGACATATTTTCTACTATTTCAAACAATAATCAGTTCCTGAGCTTAACTGATACCTGTTTTCATCTTGGATCCGATGCTATATTTAATGAAGTAGATGTCTAAGAAATCATGATATTCCAAATTATTCTATTTTTTGGGAAAGCATAATTCTGCACTGAATAATTTTTTTTCTGAGTCTCCCTTTCTGTTAAATTTATGATATGTTCACGGTTCTCCTTTTCTCATTATCGGAAACAATGAGTGCAGATCTTGGGTCGAAGATGAGGCAAGGAAAAGCCAAGCCCGAGCTAAAGTTCTTGAGGAGGTTGGACGAAGGTGGAAATGGGACAATCAAGACTGAATATACCAGTGCCTTAGCTGGACTTTCAATAACTACCCCCATTTTTTTTCATCGAGGATTACATAAGATATCGTGGATGTGAAAATCGATTGGTGTTATGGAAGATTTTGGTTTCTGTTCTTTGTGTAATATAGTCATGTATGTTGGTACTTTCGGATTAATTAATCAAGCAATTTGAGAATAGTTGAGATAGTAAGGGACATATCAGGAACATTTCTTCCTCCAACCTGTTTCCATTTCGTGGCTACCCTTTAATAGTTTGTTTAACTCGAGAGTCGATGCCAGTTAGAGCTGTAGCGATAAATGCCACAGGTTCAGGTTGGGACGACTTCCGTTTCCATGCCTGACTGTTCTTGATGAATGAATTCAAAATGTATTCTCCATCTGCTCTTTGAGGATTACCAAATGGAAACGAAAGGTTGGAAGAGTGTTTTCGTGCATGAAAGTTCATCTGAAGAATATGCAGAAAAAACAAGTTTTCTTGTACACCTTTTACAGTTCCATGTGTGGGGAAGGCTGGGAAATTCTCCATGGAAAGTTTCAAACGAAACCCTTCAGGTCTAAGGTTAAGCCGTACGATCACTGCTGCGAGCTCCAATCAAATTCTTTGGACGGCAAACGAATCATGCAAATGCTATGATCACAGGAGGAAAGTTTAACATCAGGATAGGAGCTCGCATCTCAGTGCTCACTGCTCTGGTTAGTCAATTTACCCCGAGCATGCCCACCAAGGAAGTGCTGGCATCAAGTAATTAAGCCATCAAGTTAGGGCAAACTCGTAATTTGGGGAAGATGAGTGCTTTTGCATGACTTACTGAGCTCAAACACCGAAAGCTTTCAAAAAACGTCATTGCCGCCCATGCACCTGAGTTGGCGCTGCTAATCGCTATGCTATCAGCTCCACTTTCCCTTGTCTATGTGCGTGTTTCCACCACAAGGCAAAAGCCAAGATTTGTGGTGCAATCTGGGCTTCACTCATGCTCAACTCTATAGTATTCAGTCATGCTTTGGCGCCATCATACCTGGTATGCCTTCTTTTACCCCGCCATCAATTTTGTTTTTTCCTCTGTAAATGCAAAAGTAAACCCCCCCCCAATTTCTTTTGTTAAGAAGAGACTACTTAATTTGTCTTCTCCAGATTGAGGTGCAAAAAAAGACCCCATGTGGTTATAATTATATTATTTGCAGGAGAACAAAAAAAAAAATACAGAAATAATGAGAGCCCATTCTTCTGGATTGGTTTGGTCTTTTTGGATGATAATTTAGAAGCTACAGTGTTAGACAGTGGCGACCACTCATTTCTCAAGGCGCAGAAAAAGGATAATTGCTATGTTTTGTTTTGCTTCATTTTATTTATTTATTTAATTTTTTTTTTTGGGGGGGGGGTTCTTTGATTTATCTCACTGACCAGTTTACACCAACAGATTCCTCGGCCATCAATGGATATTGATGAGTGCTAGCGTTTCTGTCAAATTTGTCTGCTCCTGAATTTGCCAGCTCACCCTCTTGATAGAATTTTGTTTTGTTGGATTCCATTTACATTATTTTGTCGATGGAGCCTAAATTCATGATTAGAAAGCGAAGGCAAATAGATTGTTGTATGAAGATGTTACAATGTGAGCTTATCATATCCTAGATTTTCCCCAGATAAGCCATAAAAATAAAAATCAAATCAAATCCAAAAGAGAAAAAAGGTCAAGGAACGTGAATTTCACCAAACACTTTTTAGCTAGAGATAAGGAATTCTAGAGAAAAGCCAAAAAAAAAACAGAGAGGGGGGCAAGGTGTGAAATGAGGAATCATTCACAAAAAGTTTGCCTCACTTTTTATATGCTTGGCTAACTTCTTACATATGCTCCAGTCCATTAAGCAAACAGATGGGAATTAAATTCCAGCCTTTCTTCTACAAACCCACTTGCTATCCTTGTGTTTCAATTCCATCACCATGCTCTTTGAACTAGACCCGCTTCTTAATCACATGTCCTTACTCCACTCCTAAGTCCTCAGTACTTGCGCTGATCCCTTGCCTTAAATCAAAGATTTTACTTTCCTGCCAACGAAGCATCAACGGCTAGGAATCATGGCGTCGTTATCTGGAGTGAACCCATCTTTCTTAAATCACACCAATTAAACTGTGGTCACTCCTCCGATGACAATGACTGCCCAGAAAGGGTCAAGGGCAATCAGATGGTTAGAATTTACTGATAGATAGTTTGATGTCTGAGTTTTGATCAACTTGAAGCCAGCTAGGGTTTTTAGCTGGACTGACAAACACCTAAGCATTGCCTACTAATAGCAGCCAACATAATCATTTATTAGGAGGCGTAAATAATGACCCCGCAGTTGTCTTCATATTTGACATCCTTTTTTTTTAGCTTGAACAACAGTTAGATGTGATACGTAGGTACTAGATGCAAAAGGGGTGGGCTCAAGTAGTTGCTAAAAAAATTACAGTAGGTGTTGTCTCTTTCAGGTTGTTTTCTGGTTTTCTTAACTCTCTCTCTATATTCCTATGAAACGAAATGGTAAAATGCTATAACTACCAAAGTCTTGCAATCTGTTAATATCCTTCTGGAGCAAAACTGGCCACTAGTTATACTGGTGGTTGCTGTAGCTCTTAGCAAGACAGTTGGCTGGAATTCTGCTTATCAGGAACTCTTCTTGGACAAACAAGTCGTTGTTTGAGAGGTCCGTAAACCTGATAAGATGATAATGCAGACTTTCCTAGAAACTATATAGATGAAGCCACTGAATTTGCATATAATTATAAGTTTGGCAATCTGGGTTTTATACAGGCTTTGCGCGGGTGTTTCTTATTAAGCGCAATTGGCTGTTGTCTGAGTCTGGGTAGCTCTTGGTGCATTTCCAGAGACATGATGGCTTGAATTTTCAGTTATGGATATAGGGAGACATGGGTGGAGAGGTGCTTTGGGATTGGTCTGTTTCTATAGATGAGTGGAAGGTTAAGATTCTGCTACCAGTAATACCTACATGATAGTCAGGTTAGGCTTCCTGGTTGCTGCTTCAATTGCAGCCTTTGCAGTTAAACATCTTAATGTAAAAACTGCAAAGTCAACAGACTCTTCAGCCAAACTTTCAGGTAACAAATTCTACAAGTTTCATTCATAGTTTTGTCTTTTATTAGGAGGCTGAAAGAGTGCATCCATGCCGATATCTACGTAAACACATAAATTAAGACATAAAGTTTATGTATTGTAGATAGCATAACTTACTTAAAAGACTTGTTGTCTATGCTGATATGCTTACATGCTTCTTGTCATTTCGTGGTTACTCTCTGGTCGAATTGAAACTCAGAAAATGGTGAAGCAAGCATTGAGCAACATCAAATCAAAGGAGATGGCAGAGAACAGTTTACATATTTTGATGATAGCATCAAAGAGAAGGATGTAAGTGTATACTCTAACTTAAATCAATTTTTTATCTCAGTTTCAACCACATAAGTAGTATTTGAGGCGATGTTTTCCATTATTTTCTTTGAATTAATGTGCTATATATATTGCAGGTGGAGGAAGAAGAAGAGGAAGAAGAGGTCAAATTGATTAGTAGCATATTTAACCATGCTCAAGGTACTCCACCTGGTATGGAAGATGAAGATATTTTACCTGAATTCGAAGATCTTCTGTCTGGGGAAATCGATTATCCATTTCCTGGGGAAAAATTTGACAAAGCAGAGAAAGACAAAGTTTATGAAACTGAGATGGCAAACAATGCAAGTGAACTAGAAAGATTGCGCTATCTAGTAAAAGAATTGGAGGAGAGAGAGGTAAAGCTTGAAGGTGAATTGCTCGAGTACTATGGGTTGAAGGAACAGGAATCAGACATCGTTGAATTGCAAAGGCAGCTCAAAATTAAGACCGTTGAGATTGACATGTTAAATATTACCATCAATTCCCTGCAAGCTGAGAGGAGGAAGCTTCAAGAAGAGATTTCGCATGGAGCTTCTTCCAATAAGGAATTGGAACTGGCAAGGAACAAGATAAAGGCGCTGCAGAGGCAAATTCAGCTTGATGCTAACCAGACGAAGGGCCAGTTGTTATTGCTCAAACAACAGGTTTCTGGTCTTCAGGAAAAAGAGCAAGAGGCTGTGAAAAAAGATGCAGATGTTGAAAAGAGGCTAAAGGCTGTGAAGGAGTTGGAGGTGGAAGTTGTGGAACTTAAGAGGAAGAACAAAGAGCTTCAACATGAAAAGAGAGAGTTGATTATTAAGCTGGGTGCTGCTGAAGCTAAAGTAGCATCCCTCTCCAATATATCAGAGGTAAGAGCCGTAGTTTTTTCTCAAGAAATTCTTAAGCACATTCCTGAGGTTTTTTCATGTTTTTTCTTCTCTACATTCTGAGGGTGGATGGTGGCGTATTGTTTATGTTCGCCTTTCATATTAAGAGAGACGCTGCGGCTTATTCAATCTGTAAAGCGCAACATGTTTCCTTTTGGCAATGGGTTAAGTAGTGCATAAATATTCTGGAGAATTGAGGAGCAATTCAACATGCTAGATGTTTGGGCTATATTCTCTCCTAATCATCTTTGTAGTTAACAACTTTTCCTTAGTAACTGCAACGCAGTAAAGGATATTTAGTTTCGGCAAGTTTGAGATACGAGATAGAGCAAAAGAAAGTATTTATAGATATTTAGGGAAAGCTTATTTCTAGAATACAGTTCAACATGTTCAGTGGACAAAATAATTAAATTTTTGAATCTTAACTTGCGAACTGCGTTTGCTTACATGATTACTTCAATTTTCCTCTCTGTGCTTTGTCTAATGGTGCTGCAGACAGAAATGGTTGCCAAGGTAAGAGAGGAGGTCAATAATTTAAAGCACGCAAATGAAGACCTGTTAAAGCAAGTGGAAGGACTTCAAATGAACAGGTTTAGTGAAGTTGAAGAGCTAGTGTACCTTCGTTGGGTCAATGCATGCTTGAGGTATGAGCTCCGGAACTACCAAACACCTTCAGGAAAAGTTTCAGCTCGTGATCTCAATAAAAGTCTGAGCCCCAAGTCCCAAGAGAGGGCTAAACAACTACTGTTAGAATATGCCGGATCAGAACGAGGACAAGGAGACACAGATATGGAAAGCAACTATTCTCACCCATCTTCTCCTGGAAGTGAGGACTTTGACAATACTTCCATTGACAGTTCTTCTAGCAGATACAGTTTCAGTAAGAAACCTAATTTAATTCAAAAACTGAAGAAATGGGGCAGAGGCAAAGATGATTCAAGTGCCTTTTCTTCACCGTCCAGATCCTTCTCAGGAGTATCTCCAAGCAGGTCTAGCATGAGCCACCGACCAAGGGGTCCGTTGGAATCCTTGATGATGAGGAATGCAAGTGATACTGTAGCCATCACTTCGTTTGGAAAGATGGATCAGGATGCTCCTGACTCTCCTGGTGAGTCACTAAATTCTGTTGCTTCATCTTTCCAAGTAATGTCTAAATCGGTGGACGGAGTTTTAGATGAGAAGTATCCTGCCTATAAAGACAGGCACAAGTTGGCCTTAGAAAGGGAGAAGCATATTAAGGAAAAAGCAGAAAAAGCAAGAGCAGTGAAGTTTGGTGACAGTTCAAACTCTCAGTTTGGAACAAAGGGGGGGAAAGTTATTCCCATAACTTTGCCAGCAAGACTTTCCCAAATAAAAGAGAAACCAGTTGCCTTTGGTGAGTCAAATGAACAGTCTAGTGATGGTAAGGATGTTGATTCTCCGACAGTAAGCAAGATGAAACTTGCCCACATCGAGAAGAGGTCTCCTAGGGTGCCTCGGCCTCCTCCTAAATCATCTGCTGCTGGTCCAGTTGCTACAAATGCCAATCCTTTAGGTGGAGTGCCACCTCCACCACCTCCTCCACCAGGTGCACCACCACCACCACCACCACCTGGTGGACCGCCTCCTCCACCTCCTCCACCAGGAAGCTTGCCGAGAGGAGCAGGAAGTGGTGATAAAGTTCACCGGGCTCCGGAACTAGTAGAGTTTTATCAGAGTTTGATGAAACGCGAGGCAAAGAAGGATACATCATCTTTCACTTCTTCAACATCTAATGTATCAAATGCTCGCAGCAACATGATCGGTGAAATTGAGAACAGATCGTCTTTCCTGTTGGCTGTGCGTTAAATATCTGCCTTTATTTTTGCTTTCCTTCTTATTTTTCTCATAAAATAGTCTCACTGCCTGATCTGCTAATGCAAAATTCCATGTGCTGTATCCAGGTGAAAGCAGATGTAGAAACTCAAGGTGATTTCGTCCAGTCATTGGCAACTGAAGTTCGAGCAGCTTCCTTCTCCAACATAGATGACTTGCTGGCCTTTGTAAACTGGCTCGATGAGGAATTATCTTTCTTGGTATGTCATTTACTTCGTAGTGGCAAAGATTTGGTAGTTATCTATCAGAGCTAACGACTTTTAAAATAAGAAAAGGGATGAGGGATCTCATGTGGATCAAGGGCAAAGATATTTTCAGGAAATAGGGAACACATATACATGCCATTGTCAAATCATCACGCTGAACCCTTTGCAATATAGCTTTTAATACTATTATCTCGTTCAGAATTTTCTTTTAGCAATACCTCACCTCCAGAAAACCTACGAACTCTTTGCTTCCTCAGTGCTTTAACTGGCACAGTGGGAGCATAAAGTGAAACTTCACCTGCCAAATATTTCCAAATGTAACATTTCCTTGGCTGCTAGGTAATATCAATTATTTTGTTTTTTTTATTTTGTTAGGTTGATGAGCGAGCAGTTCTCAAGCACTTTGATTGGCCTGAAAGTAAAGCTGATGCATTGAGAGAAGCAGCTTTTGAGTACCAGGATCTCATGAAATTGGAGAGGCAAGTAACCTCTTTTGTTGATGACCCCAGCCTTCCATGTGAAGCTGCTTTAAAAAAGATGTACAAATTGCTCGAAAAGTAAGTACATTCTTCTTCTCATGCTTGTAAATAGATTATAGAACTCAGAAGATTGGATTACTACTTACTACCATATTCTGTGTATGGGATTTCAAATTATAAATAGTAACCACTAGGAGTTGTCGTGGTGGCCGGATATCTTCTACTCTTCTACCATAATAACTGTTAGGAGATAGTTTATTCTTTCAACTGGCTTAATTTCCCGTCTAATTTTTTTTTATTCTTTGCCAGAGTGGAAAACAGCGTGTATGCACTATTGCGAACAAGAGACATGGCTGTTTCACGATACAGAGAGTTTGGAATCCCAACTAATTGGTTATTAGATTCAGGAGTTGTTGGCAAGGTATGCTTAAAACGAGAAGGCATAAATTTTGATGTATTTATACATGGAATTAGTTATGAAAATGTTGTTTGTGTTTTCTATCTTTTGGCTCATAGAATCACGTTTTCCTTAACAATTGCTTATTTAACAGGTTATATTTTATTTATCTGTTGATAGATATGATGACCAAGTTTATGACCAAAACTCATATGTGCCGATGATTCCGCAAGACATATTTTGTCTTGGTAAAAATATGGCCTTGAAGACAGCCTTTTTTTAGCGATGGATACAAAATTTACTTATGATACGAGAATAATTTGTGTTTGTATCAAATATCCATAATTATGTAGATCATCCAAGGGAAAACCTTCCATTGTTTCAATACCGAAGATGGTTACATAACATCTTTCTCATTGCAGATCAAGCTCTCATCAGTGCAGTTGGCAAGAAAGTACATGAAGCGTGTTGCATCAGAACTAGATACAGTGAGTGGACCTGAGAAAGAACCAAACAGAGAGTTTCTGGTGCTGCAAGGCGTTCGTTTTGCTTTCCGTGTTCATCAGGTATATTTTATCTCCATGTTAAATTTGAATACTGGAATGCAAATTATCCGGATGGTGATTATATGGAAACTTTATGGTACTGCCAGGGTAGTTGCAAATTCTCTTTGGTGTCTATGTTTCCATAGCATTTAATCACAGGTTAACCTTAAAGCATTGGAATGCAAGTTTCTTATCAATCTGAAATTTGTCTCTTGACGTGGACCTATTTCCAGTTTGCTGGAGGCTTTGATGCAGAGAGCATGAAGGCTTTTGAAGAACTGAGGAGCCGTGTACGTTCACAAATGGTAGAAGAGAATAAGATGGAAGGGTCATAATTCTCTGTTGTATATTGCGTCATCTCATTTCATGTCTTCATAGAACATGTAGATTGGATATTGTAGAAAAAATCAGTCCAGCTTGAGCCAACAGAGGGAAAGTCACTTTATACAGGAAAATATCTATAAATTTTATTGTCCTTTGGCCCTGTGTTCAAGTTTTGCGTGCTTGGTTCGGGAAAAAAAAACGCAGGAAAATGGATTTCAGGGTAGCATAGCGTTGTTAAGATGCTACGAAGTCAACATGGGCTGAATAGGTGGAAGTAGAAAAAAAGGATTTGTAATTGCTCAAGACTTTTAGCAAGTCCTTCATAGTTTCGACTTCATCTCGTTACAGAAACTTGAACAAGAACAATACAAAAGAGCACCAGTGTATTCTGGTCACTAGACTTGTTTGGTTCAATGTCCAGTTAATGAGGGAGCGGTGTTTGTTAATGGTTTCTCAGTCGAGATTCACATAAGATTTCTGCTCTCCGTATTACTAGTTTATATCAGTTAACATTGTCCTGCTTTAGAAGCTAAGGTTATGAACTCTTTGGCGTCTCAAAGACTTTGGAAATCCACGGTAATGAAATACTGGTGCAGTTTCGCGTCCCGGTGGGGAGTAATAAGCGAGACTGTGTACTTGACTCTCGGAGGAAGGAAACTGTTACAGAGAATCCCTCAGAAACAGCTTTCATGTTCCAACTCCAATTTCCCTCTTAAGATTAGCTGTTAAAATTAAAAAGTACGGTCATCAAGTATGTCTGGCCTTTTCACAAAATGGAAAAATTGCATCACCTAGTTTACTTTGGTTATTGAATGGTGAATTTAAATGTTGACTTCGAAGGCTACAACTGTTGATGAACACTTTCATGCACTCAAAGCTGGACAAAATGTGAAATAGTTGGAGGTAATGAGCAATTATCAGATTTAATGACCCCGAAACCAATAACCATTATCAGAAGAAATTTCTGTCATCGATGCTCAACACATCAATCTTGGACAGACAAGAACAAATGCAAGAATACATGACAGGTAGTATTTTGCAGTCACACTATCGCATTGTGATTACAAGACTTCTGTCAAAGAACTTCGCACCTCCCACCTTACCTTGAATTTTTGTCGGGAGACAGATTACACGTCTCTGGTCCCCTGCTTCAACCAACAATTCCGATCCTCCTCTATACTGCATTTATCAGGAAAGCGTAAAAAAATATGTTAATTTTACTAAACAAAGTGGATTGAACAAAAAAGGAGCAAAATAATCTTTTTGCAACTATCCCGCCAAAAAAACAGGATACACTGCTGATGATGCCTAAATCAGCGAGTTGAGTAAAATTTGTGACTTCTTTCGCATTAAAACAATGAATTCATACTTTTCACTATTGGAATTAAAGCTACTTAATTCTTGTGCATTAGATCTACAGTTCAAAAAGGGAAGGGATCTTCTTTTCCCTTTTAAAGGCTCATGGCTTTTATTCAAGGCGCCAATCAAATCTGCTAACTATAGTTGCAGAACTAACATGAATTCATTTTAAAAAACTAAGCTCGGATTATTATTATATTTCAAGAGATATAAGTAGCTTTCTGTATCCTCTTAATTACAATGACTTCAATGCCAGAATATCTAACTAGTTCTGGAAGTGCATGAGACTACCCGTGTTTCCCTTGGAATAATTCTCCCAGACATGCATTTCTCTCTTTTCAACCAAAGACTCAAAAGAACTGCAATTCTAGAAAACACTTTCTGAACGGCGGGGGGGTTCCAGCCATTTAACTACTATTGCAAGCTGAAGTAACTACAACAAATTTGGACTGTATGTGAAACATGAGAAAGATCTTTGGAAAAAACAATATAAAGGAATGGGATATACTTGGTATAGCTTGATCTCTGACTTGTCAAAACCTGGCATGAAAAGAGTAACCGATTTTTCAGCTGTGTCAAACTTTACTGGTGGTGTCATGCTATTGCTGAGACTTGCTGGCAAGGAAAATAAAGTTCTTGCATCTTGACTGACAGTGTTTAGCATGACTGAATTCCATTCAGGAGGGTAACTTATTGAGAGATGTGGAATGAAAGCAAAAGGCAAGGGAAGAAAGTTTTTCTTGACTCCTTCTAATGATTCTTCATTAAAACTTGGAGAAGAAATTCCAACTGCACCAGAAACTTGCGCACCAGCTTGGAGGGTACAGCCCCAATAACGTAATGCAGAATTCACTGATGTTGGAATGTTAGGGTCCATTACAAGATAGCAGCCAAATCTAGATGGTTCATAAAAAGCAGAAGATCCTCTCTGCAGTATAATCAACACAAAACCCTATCAAGTTTATGTAGAAATGGAGAAGCAAGAAGCGGGAATCACATTTACCATTAACATTCTTTCCAAACTGTCCCATATTTCAGGGCTCATTTTCCTGTTCAAATTATATTTGCTACCATTTAAACTCAATGATTCATCAACAAGCCTCAGGAGTGAAGGACCAGCCAATCTCCCAAGATCAGTCTTCTCGGCCAAGTTCCTCAGATATTTCAAATACAATCTGCGCACAGTTTTATTGTTCAATACAGACAGCAATATGAGAGAGAGTCGGGTTGAGGAGGTTAGAAATTCAACTAACCTTGCTTTACTAGCTGCTCCTATCACACGAAGAGTTTCATCAGTGCTGACTCCATCATATACTATAATGTCAAATTTATCTTTGTTGGTCTGGTTAACATTTAATGATCCTACAAGCCCTGCAAGTGCATATACTGCAAAAATAGAATCCATTGCAGGAAGCACACCCAGCTCTTCTCCAACCACCTTCTCATTATGATAAAAGATACAAAACATTCAGTGGGAAGTGCACTATTTGATGACTATGATACAGCACAAGCATATTGAGAGAGCCATTACATACCTACCCCTTCGAGAACTCCTTGGGTCATCTTAAGCCGAGAATCGGCTTGCTTCAGCCGATCAAGAGGCTCAAGAAGCATCTGCAGGTATCAAGATCAATTACGAATGTGCCCAAAGTATTTACATTAAAAGTTTGAAGTTCCAAAAAGAAACATGAAAAAAGAAGTGAAAACACACACTTTAGTGGTTTCCAACCTAACAGCCCAAAGGTTGTCACTGCACTTGGTAGGTGAAGTTCCAATCTTATAGTTCAGTAGATATTCAGCAGAGGGATCTTGGGTCTGTATCACCAAGCACGTCCGAAGCCCAGACATCGCATAATGCTGATTGAAAATCGGCAAAAAAAAAAAAATGCAAAGTAAATAAAACCAATGCTTAAACCTCTACATTCCCATCATTCTCTCCAGCCTAAACTAGCAAGAAGAAATACGGTGTACTGACCATCTTCAAATTAATGTACAGTATAAAACAGTGACTAAAAGGAAACTCCATCTGAAAAAAAATTTGGTTTATTTTTCTTAGTCTCCTAAATATCATTCATCTACTTTGACTCAATCACGTTAAATTCCAGTCTACCACATCATAATCATGCAATTGATTCAGACAGTTTAGAATCATAAAAGTATTGTCTCATCGATAAAATCTTAAAAACTCCAAACAAAGACATAGGGCCATAGTTCCATCATAATGCCCTTCCTTTAACTATAAATCTCATACTTTCAACCCATGAAAAAAGAACAACGTAATTATAAGCATAACTGATTGAATACTGCAAAAGAGATTGAAACAAATTGACTTAAGTTGAATAGCAGGAATTCAAGGAAAGAAGAACCTGAGCGGCGAAGATTGCAGAGGTAGTCTTTCCAGAGCCACCTTTGCCTAAAAAAGTGACCAACTTTGATGAAGAATTTTGATAATCATTATCATTCGAAGAAGCAGCAGCAGTAAAGGATAGAGGAGTTGCTGTTGTTTTTCTAAGCATCTTGATTTTACAAGTACGTTGTAAAAGAGATAAACCAGAATCTGGGTTTGCAAGAAGCAAAGGTGAGGAAGAAAAGGTAACCATCTTTTGCAAATTCTTGGCTAATTTCAGTGGGTTTTATCGAACAGGTCGCTGACCCGGTGTTTTTGACAGTGGAGGTGCTGCCCAGTCTGGTTTTGGATGTTTACACTGTGTGTGCCTGTGTGGAGTAGCCACGGTGCCCCGATTTAAGATGGGGCTGGATTTTTTATTTATTTATTTTTGTAATCAATTATTTTCAAGTCATGAGGAGAAAAAAAACATAAAAAAAACTGATTATGATAAACATTTACGCATATTAATTAGACTAACAGGAAATTCAAATCATGTGATTAAAATAATTTGATTAAAAATATTTTTTTAAAAAAAATATGTTAACTTTTCAAATATGTGATAAAAGTCATTAGACCCGAAACATTTAATATAAAAAATCATTAAGTTCAATTCTCAATTAATTAAATATTGAAAAAAAATTGAAGAAAAAAGAGATTTTAAAAAATAGTAATTATAAGAATGTAGATCAAACTTAAAATATAAAAAAATATTTATTTATTTGAAGGGTGACATAAAAAAAATAGTAAAAGGAAAAAGAAATAAAAATAATTAGGATCAAACTTGACATAAAAAAATAATGTTTTAATTAAATGGTGAAATTATAAAAATAATAAATTTTACAAAATTATCAAGGAAAAAAATGATCAAATTGAAAAACATAATACAATCAATTCAAATTAAAAAAATGAAATTGAGAGCTACTAAAGATTTTACTAACAAAGGCAAGAAATAAAATTGGATATTCAAAGAACAAGGAGCACATTGAAAAATATAATATTTTATAAATTAAGATTTAATTATAAAATTAAAAACAAATAAAACTTGTATAAAGGGTCAAGATTGAAAACTAGAAATAAAAAAAAGTAAAAACTGAAATTGAAATATCAACAATCAAGAGGATCACTTTATAAATCATTCAAAATGCATTAAAAACAAACACAGATAAAATTATTAAAAAAAATCAAAATTTATACAAATATAAATTGACATGATACATTTGATTTTTAGACAGTACGATCATAAATCTAAAGTAATAAGAGAGAAATTTGAAAGAAAAGAAAAAAATATTCATCGAAACTTAATCATAACCTCTTTGTACATACACATTTGACCGTCGGAAAAAAGATAGCATGTGATGTTTTCAACATGTTTGCTAAATATAATGTTTAATTGTTGGAAGGTGTCAAACACGCCATTTAACAGGGGACTCCTATTTGCTGTACATATTACACACATGTCAATCACTCTTTTTTTTTAATTTTTTATATTTATTAAAAGATTACATTTGCTGAATTAATTATAAATAAAAAACTATCAGGGAAATACAAAAATAACTCTAAAAGTCAGATCCAATGCCGTAGGATCTGTGGCATCTTTCTCCCTCTGGATCTCCATCAATCACCAACAAACATGAACGATATGTTATGGCAGATGTACCGCCACCAGTTTTTTAGCACGTACGATTTTATTTTGAACTCTTAGATTCATGTCATAAAAAAATAAATTATACACATATGTTACAGACCATGAATATATATATATAGGCACACACACACCTGTGTACATATAATTGGATGCCTCTAGCTAATCGGCATCTCAGACAGCCGGAAATGAAAAACTTGGCAAGGAACTGGCCCTAGGTGACCTTGGCATCTCAGACAGTTGATTCCCACGACCATCATAGAATATCACGCCTGAAAATTCCGGTGGCTGACATTTCTCTCCCATCAAGATTGATTTCTGCCACAGGCCGGGCCCGCCTTCTTCAGATTCTCCAGCTTCCTCTCTAGTTCCAATTTCGGGTACCTTGGCGTCTTCATCACCAGCAACATCTTTCTTCCTGTCCATGAAGGACGTTGCTTTGACTCTGATTTTTTCCCCGAGTTTCTTTGGCGATGCTAATGGTGATTTATTAGGTGCTACCCATTTGGAATTGCTTGTAGCAGCACACGAATACTCATGCTTTTGCTTGGCGCGCCCTATGCTATGTTTGGCACATAGAGCTAGAAGAACAGAAACTGAGATGAACAAGCCAATCGCTAATGGGACGGACCCTTCTATGAGTAAACGTACCATGTTTCATAGAAATGGTTATGGAGAAATGAAAATGGCTGCTAGCTAGCCAGAGCTGTTCCATGCTCTTGCTGGCGATGATGGTTGGCGTGTATATATACATATATGTGTGTGGGGGGGGGGGGGGAGTCAACTAGAATCAGCAGGGTGGAAGGTGCGGAGAGACGACTTTTTAATATTTCATTCTTAGTGCCATAAATGTCTTTAAATCTACAAAGGTTTGTCTACGTTTTTGCTGGGAGTCTTGGCACACTAATAATATGCATGAAAAAGTCATCTTGGATTCAGCTGATTCACATCCTGGTGATCATTTATTAATTGCAAGTGAAGGTTCGCATATGTATCTCTTTTTCACTGAATATATCGTCCACTATACTTGTGCCTTTACGTCTTGCAATATTGTAAGGGAGTAGTTCAGTCAACGCTAACGTATGAGGCCGACTTGCAAAGATATGAAAGCTATGTAGGTGCTGACCATTTCTGCTTCTTAATTTAGAGTCGTTAATGGGGAAAAAAAGTTAGTAGGGATCATTTACATATAACCAATATGCAGAGATGATTATTTTAAGATAGTAATTTAAATATGTTTACTGAAAGATGGTTCTACAAAGACTATAAGAAAATCAAGAGAGAAAAAAAACTTCAAGTATCCGTGATTGATTCAGTCAAATACTACAAATTTACTGATAATTCATTTAAGCACGCCACACATATATACCGTTTCGTTGTTTCTAGATAAATCGTGGTTAATAATTTATATGCACTTACCGATTTGCTGATAGAACTAGTCAAACACTCCTCTGATCGATGTAGTCAGGCCTTACGTGTTCGTCATGCTATTGGCAGCTAGACTATTGAATGAAATAGTTGGAATGGAAATTATTATGAAAATCGTGCGTGCGTGCGTGTGATCATTATCGTTATAATTTGATTGATCATCACCATGCTGTTTAATTAATTATCAATTCTTTTAAGTTCCGAACCTGTGTGGCAAACAAGATGTCACGGATGATTTTTATAGATGTCTCCGGCGTGGTGCTCCGTATATGTATGTATATACACACAGATAATAGATAATTCGTTCCCATACATGCAAAAAAACTTTATGTTTTAAGTTTCTAATTAAAATGTTATGTGGACGGCTGATTTCTATGCCCTGATTTGTGCCATGGATGTCCAATTAAGTGTTTTATTATTTAATTTATAGTTTCAGTCAACTGTTCATTGATGAGTTAGGTACCCTCTCCTTCCATTAATGCTATCGTTCGATAATCGACAATCGTGTAGCCCAGCATGTATGTATATATGTATCATAATGTAAGGGAGAATCACCTGTGCATTGATAGAGCCGACAGATTGGTTGACAGTGGAACTGTCAACAAGTGTGGATGCGTTGTGTTGTCGGAAGGAAAAATAGAGCAAATCAATACTCTAATTAAATTAGATGCACAACTAAACCGACCACTATTTTAGTAGCTCATTCCTTCACACTCTTGTCGGCTGTGAAATGATAGCCCACCTCTCGTGGCTGCGGAGGTGGGTGGGAGGTCAGAAAAATCAAGGAGGAGGATGAATATGTCTATAATCGGGTGTTGCGAATCTGGAAGCCAGAGCCCTAATAATAATTTCGTCCATCTTGCATGGTTTTGCATGTATGGGAACGAGCACATGTATGGAACTCATGTTGATTAGTTTAGATTATTCCAATCTGCAAGTGGATTTTGGTAAGGAGTTCATCAATTTCATAGTTAAGTGATGTTTGTTATATATTCTCATAATTTTAGGTGGAAGTTGTCAAGATTTCAAATTGTTAAGATCAATGTTTAGTTGATCCGAAATAGATCTGGTTATTTTGGATATCCAAACAGGCCGTTGAATGATGTTATAGGGGTTGTTTGGGAGAGTTTTTTAAAAGTACTTTAAAAAAAAATTGAAATTTTTTTATTTTTATTTTTTATTTTAAATTATTTTTTTTAGTGTTTTTACATAATTTTGATGTGTATATGTCAAAAATGATTTTTAAAAAATAAAAAAAATATCATTTTGATGCATTTCTAAATGAAAAATACTTTAAAAAACAACCGTAACCACACTTCCAAACAGGCACATAAAGTTCCCATTTGTTTAAAAGAGACTGCCTGTCCAAAAGCAGGTTGCATTCCTTGCCCATAGTAAGTGTTTGGTATTATGTTTTAAAAATATTTTTGAAAAAAATTGAATTTTTTTTATAATGTATTTTAATTAACGTGTTGATGTCAAAAATAATTTTTTTTTTAAAAAAAATTAATGTATTTCTGAACAAAAAAATCTTTAAAAAACAATCACAGTTATATTAACAGGAAATGCACCTTACGCCCATTTCTCTCTCTTGGCTATTTTGGCCTTTTATCTTTAATTTTTTTTTAATTATTAATGGCTTATTGCCACTTCTCTTTTTATTCAATATATATACTCATTTGTTATATATATATATATATATACACACGATTTAAGGTATCTGTTCCTTTGACATGGTCGAGTTTAATTTCTAACAGTTAACTCGCGGGCGAGTTTTACACAAATATAGCGGACTGAAGTGAGGCACATTCTTGATGATTAGCCACATAATTCTCTATGCATACTCCATGGATGTGAAAAATCAAGCTTCACATGGGTGTAAATGGATCCAACTTATCCAAGATGCCTATAACATATTCCCTGGATCTGGAAGAATTCACGCACAGGACTGTTGCTTGGCGATGATGATTAAGCGGTCCTGTGGATTTTAAGAAATTTGAATTAAATAAAAGGAATTTATTTAAAATAAATTTTTTTTTCAAATTTTAGGCAAATTGCGTTGGACAGCAATGTCAAAGATGCTATAAGTAGAAGAGAGAGATAGAGAGAATACAAGTTGATCAGTCGGAAGTTAACAGTTGAAGTAGTATAATTCAAGGGGAAAGGGAAAAATAAAATAAATAAATAGTATCACTGTTACTATTATGGTGTCGGACTTTAGCTTAATATCTTCTATCTCCCATGCCGTGCCGTCACAGCTACTCGTGTTTAATTGATATCGTATGAAATAAACAATTGATAGATATAATAATTAGGTGTCACTTTTATCAAATTAAGCATCATCATTGTAATCATGAACTTAAACCTACAAAATCTCCGTGTCATCCATTTCTGGTGATATAATGGCAATTTCCTTAATACATGTACAGGCTCAAACTCACAATATCATCCAACATGATCCATGAAATCTGAAATTTTATGGCTTCATGAGAATCAGGCGAGGTACGTAGCAAAAGTTATAACAAAGTAATTATGAAACCTCTCACTAACCATTAATGGTGCAGCGGGTTGGGACCGGTAGGAACCAGGCGCTTTTCTACACCATAACGTGGATCAATCTCACTTTGAGCTCGTTCCCTGTGCTCCTTTTCCTCGGGCATAGTTTGCTGATGATGTTTTTGAAATGGGGCGGAGTCGAATTTCCAAGCAACAGCTTTTCTACTGAGGAAAGGGCGATAAGAGAATGCTGATGATTTGCTTATGCTGCTGATTTGATCTTTGGTGCTGTTGATCGTGGGCTTGAAATTACACAATTCATGAAACACTAACAAGAGAAGGGAGAGCCAAAAAACGACGCACAGAGAGTGAAAAATTTTCAAGGCCATGGAGGAAGAGTCCGAGAAGAAGGGTTTGAAGAGGACGCATGGAGCGAGAGACGAGGAGCGAAAGGGCGGAAAATTTTTGTTTCTAGATGAGAAAACTCTACGAATTTGACAGCTTGAAAATGTGGGAGGGTATTGAAAGTTTTGCGTGTCTTTTTTTCACCTTTCATGAGAGATTTGGTCGCACCTTTTTATGCTTAATTTATTGCTGAAAGAGAAAGGAGAGGAGGGGTCGAGCCTTTCTCAATGAGAGTTCCTTGTATATCAAGCAACAAAAAGAAGTCATTATAAGTACAATTGTCAAAACCACGAATTATATTACGTTTGATCACACTTGTCTTTCAACCGCTTAAACTATATATACACACACACACACACATATATAGGACCAGCTGTCTAGGTAGTCTCGCTCCCTCTCTAGAAGCATGATTGTGTGGAAGGGAAGATCCATACAGCTAAATAAAGGGGTGGGGAATATGCAATCCACATTTTCCATGGCCAAAGCAATGTCGAAACTGTTTGCAAAAAGTAAAGGACAAAGCAACAGATATGGAACTGTATACAATAATGTTATGTTCAAAGTCCATGTATAAATACCAGCGTAAATTAGTATAATCTTAAGGTCTAAAAATTTGGAAATCTATTCTATATTCTACAAACAAAAATAATACGCTATGACATTTGCAAAATTTATACAAAATAGAACAGGCATAGATCTTAATTAAAGCATTAATATGTTGTTAGGGAACTAAGATATCTAAAATAATTTTAAGATTTTTATATGATACAATGATGTAATTTATATTTTTCTAATGTTAAAAATATTCTAGGCAACAAGATCTCTAATGATGCTCCAGAATCTTGAATGCTAGGGAAAATATATTCTGTAGCATGATAGATTATCATGTGTTTATGTCGGTCTTTAAGGGGTGACGAGTCTTTTCCTTACTCGTCAGAATATCTTGTAACGGGTATTGATGTTAATTAGAATAAAATAAAATGATGTTTTATATTAATTAAAATGAGAAATCGTTACTTTCTTCCTATCCATTATGTAACTATTCATTAAAAAACCTATTTTTCTATGAACCACCGAAAATATTTAAAAATCTTACCACTAAAAAACTTTAAAATTTGTCAACTTAAGTGTTCACTTGCACATGACATATACAGTGAGATCCAATATTAGGTGGAAGGTTGTCCATCAATTTGCCAATTATATTTTTTTCTAAGAGGAGCTTTCTAATCTAAATTGAATATCTCCTAAATAACTCACCCAAAAAATAATACTAGCAATTAAAAAAAAAAAAGGGAAAGAAAAAGAAAAAGGAAACAGAGCTAGACGATGCCCCAGCTCGTGTTCCAGAGTTATTGGGCCGATACATGCTGACCCAAACCAAAAACCGACCCGAAATATGATTCTTAACCGCGTACGAACCCAACAGGATGTTAAATAAATAGTAAATAAACGACCGCGTTTACAAACACACACACAAAGGATCGACTTTTTGCAAAAAGATAAAAAACAAGTTCCCGATAGAAAGCCTGGACAAGTCGATCGGTCGATCTTGATTTCTATAGCCAAAATATAAAATGGTACGCTAGTTTCTCTCTATAATAATCGGAACCAGGGTTTTTTTCTTGATATTTTTTGTTAACGATCTGAGTCTAGGGTTTCGATTTCTATTCAATTATTGTAAAGTCTTTCCTCGATGAAGACATTCTCATGATTTTAATTGAATTCACTTATGAGCTTGATTTATTTTCTTACGATTCTAACCTGTTCTGTGCTGATATGTTGCAGTCTTCGCTTGCGGCAGCTAGAGCCGATAATTTTTACTACCCGCCGGAATGGTCCCCCAAGAAGGTACCGAAATCGGGCTCTATCGTATTGTAAATTAGTTAATTTCTGGGCGAAGAGGGATCCTGACATTGGTTTTTCTTTTTTCTCCTTTCAGGGTGGGTTGAACAAATTTCATGGGCAACATGCTTTGAGAGAGAGAGCAAGAAAGTTTGACCAAGGTCTTTTGATAATAAGGTATGCATTGTGGTTTTGTCTCGAATTTTCATTTTTATGCACACATATTAGCAGAGGAAGTTGCCGATTCTAGTACGGGTTAGGATTGAAGAAATTCCATCAATAAAAGATGTAATTTGACTGGATAATGGAGAATATGTATGCTAAATCAAATGTTAGCTGTTTCTCTGCTCTATTAACCGATCATGTGGTTAACTGAACAGCTGGGGTAAACATGCATATAGAGCATTTCAGGTTAATGAAATAATCTTGATTGGAAAATCCCCTTTTTTGTGATGTTATCGCAATATATTCAAGATTCCTTTTTAGTTTAAATTATTCTAGCTTCATGAAAGTTTGATAATGTTTCATATGAAATGCGGATTTTTGGTAACCGCGAAAAGCAATAAATATATGGCGATGTTTGATTTGGGTTTATGGTGATGTGTGGAGAGGGTGAAAATGAGAGCGAAACACAAAAAAGACACTGTTTCCGAAGTTCTTTTTCAACAGTTTTTAACTGCTAATCACAAATTGATCAGTATGTAGATGAAAAGCGTATATAAGAGGCATTTCAAATGTTTCTTAATCAACTGCCCAATTTTCACAACCCTTAATTGTAAGGCTTAATTTTCTTGCTTTGCAGGTTTGAAATGCCCTTCAATATATGGTGTTGTGGTTGCAATTCTATGTGTTTGTTCGAGAGTTGAAGTTGCTTTTGAAGTGATTTTTGTTCATAAATGTATCAAAATGATATTTTATTTTTTAAAAATTATTTTTTATATCAGCAAATCAAAATGATTTAAAAACACAAATTTTTTTAATTTAAAATAAAAAATAAAAATAGAAATAAATTATTTTTTTTCAAAATTGTTTTCTAAACGCTTCCCAAACACCCCCTATAATTGCAAAGGGTGTTCGGTTCAGTGCAGAGAAAAAGCAAGTGGGAAATTATTATTCTTCAAAGGCATCTCTAACAACTGATTCCAATTATAATTTTGCATGGGAAACTAGAAGTATACAAAGTAGCACAGTCTATGATCTGCACGTGTGCAACTTACACACTTGCAATCATTATCATACACATGTTCTTACATCTGTACACACGCATACAGTCGCTGCTGATATGTTATTCTTGCATACACTTGATTTTAGTCCACGGACGACATGCCATCTCCTAGCACCAAGCAAGTTTATTCCATGGCGGTGTCTTGTATGTGTGAAAATGGTTCATTTACTTGCTTGTTCCCTCATGCATGCGTGCTTGTAGCACATACCCGTAGGATGCTGAGCCTGCTGGCTTGATTTCCTGTTTATAGTTGTTTTTAATCCACATAAAAGTTCATCTTCCAAATAATTTTTAAAGCTGCTAGCCGAGACTGGAAAGCCCTTGTTCATTAAGCTTAGTGATTCTGTGTGTTATTGTTATTTAATTTTTACAAATCTCTTCATGGCTTGCTCTTGCTCTATTCAGATATGGACCTTTACCATGAAATCTGCATGCTGCAAACATGAAATTGTTATTCAGACAGATCCAAAAAATTGCAAGTATGTGATTATTAGCGGGGCTCAAGTGGGAAAAAACGAGGAGTTTGATATTGAGGATGCTGAAACATTTGCTCTCCCTGCTGATGAAGGTTGGTATTTACTCTGATGAAATTACAGTACTGCTTTGTAAGTCTGAATGGAATACCAGTCTCTCATTTCTTATTGGCCAGGCAAACATACACATTTGGTTTTTTCTTGACCCAACATCTTGACTTAATTATTTTTTTTCCAGAGAGAGGCAAGCTTGCTGATCCATTTTACTGTCTTTGAACATCAGGAAGAGGATTTGCCGAAGAAGAAAGAAGCTGAGCCCGTTCTAGTTCGCCTTCAGCGAGTATTGGATGCCAGGCATTTAGATGACTTTTCTCTCATCAAGACTCCACGTGCCCGAATGAGGAGTCAAAAGAAAAGAGTTGTTGAAGAAGAGGCCACTTCCAAGAAAATGGGTCCTGGCATACGCATGCTTCCGACAACTGAAGAAGATGCTGCCTCTGCAGCTCATGTGAAGTTCTCTTCCAAGTTTGACAAAAATAGGTAGGATAAGCGAGCATTGATCTGTGCTTCTTTTTTTTATGGGACATCTAATTCTTCCATGTCCAATAAGAAACGTTTGGAGCTAGAACCCGAGAGAAGGAAAATCAGGGCACTGTTTCTAGCAGCAGGCATAAGCAAAACTCCATGACTACCAAACGTTTTTGACGATGGTTCCTCGATGTTATGAGAGAGCCGACTCTTTCCATCTTAAGGCTTTGGATCATCACCTTGTATGGATTGGACTTCCTTTCCCCATCGTTTGCCTATAGTAAATGGCTCTAGATCTTTGTTCATCGGAACTTACTGCTTGGATTGCCTTTTCCCTCCCTGGCCCCACGTGTCAGGGATCTGGATGTGTAACCAGTGTTCTGTGCTATTGTTTCAGTAGTGAAATGAAATGAAAACGTTCTCAAAAGATTTCGATTCGTTGTATACCTGTGAATTGTAATCTGGGGTCATTGTCATATTCTTTCTCTCGTTGTCTTGCAAAGGGCAGGGAAGTCAATGCAGTAAAAGATTTTGAAACTGTTGCTTACCGCATTGGTTCAATTAATTGGCCATCTACGCCCCTCGAAATGTTTTGAAAGTTCTCTCTCTCTCTCCTGTTTGTGCTCAGCTTTTTGGACATATTTCAAACAAACAGCTGCTCTGGGGTAGATCATGTCAAAAGGAGTGATCTGCCATTGATAAAATACGCAGTCACGATAAGGAATACTTTTCCCTGATTTGGAGGGAAAGTTAAAATCTAAAAGAATCCAGGAACCACAAAACAGGAGATCACGCGCAGAGCCATTTCATACCATTCCTTATCCTGCATGCCGATCCCAAAGGCCCATACTTTAGTGGGATTTCTCCCATTTCCTCTCAATGAGAGAAGTTAGCAAAATGATGACCGAATTCCATCATCCAATACACACTACTCTCCCTGTGCACTAGCATATAGATCGACAAAGGAAAATTATTTTCTGTGGGTTTTTATTCCTTCAAGATTTGGTAACTGTATAGTTTACAAAACCCCTAAAGATAGATGTGCGTAGACACCGGATCACGACAACAAACACTGCACGGACTTAATTATTAAATTCCGGCTCATCAGCTCTTCACAGTTCTGCTGCAAAACAAAAGAAGCAAGCAAGCGAAGCAGGCAGATATCATCGTTTTAAATCTCTCCGTCCATGATCTTCTCTGCACCAAGAGAAAGAAAAGAAAAGAAGCTGCACAAACACAATTCTTTGTCGCACAGCAGCAATTAATGCAGGTTCAGCACCGTACTGGCAACAAGGCTATGTTACACAGGCTGTAAGCGGTGCACCTAACACTACCAGAAGATCACGCAACTGAGCCAAGAGAATCAGATCAAATCAAGTGATCCTTATAAGAAAATACTCCACACAGTGATATGCCGGGTTTGTTGTTGACTTTACTGGCCCATCATTCGTCTCCACTTCAATCTAGCAGAATGAGGAGGTTTCTTTTTGGCTTCTCGCAGAAACACCACCACACACACTTTCTCTTCTCTCACTTCTCTCCAATAATGGGTGCTTATGGACGATGGAATTTGCAGAGGGCAGAGGTCTTCTCTTTTCCGGGTTTTTGACTTCAACAGGGTCGGCTGAGGAGCTGTCTCTTTCCTTGGCGTGCTTATTCGATCTATGTTAATTATGGTGCACCACTTTTCATCGTTATTAAATATTTTTCATGTTTGATTTATACGTTTATTTAATTATATTAATTCATTTCTAATTATATGATCGTCTTTGTTTTTTGTAGAGTTTTCCCGTAGATTTAATTTAATTTATAACTATATCAAACTCCCGAAAGAATATTGTCAGGAGATCAACCAGCAGCTTACAGAAGTACATCAGGTTGGTTCGATCTTCATTGTTTATTAGTTGGTCTAGCTCTCCCCTTCGCTCATGTTTCATGTTTAATTTTGCATGCAATTAGGTAATAGCTTTTGAAGTAGCGGGGATTGATTGCCGAGATGGTAACATCAGCAATTAATTATGTTAATTGATTTAATATCATGAATTTATTGCGTTTTTTTAAATCAGATTTATTATTAGTTATCGTATTGTTTATATTAGCTACATATTATCCATAGTTCCCTGCAATTTATACGGTATTTTTAATCTAGGATTAAACTTTCACCGTATACAATATGGAAGAATTTTAAAAAAAGAATGATTGATTTAAGAGTTTAAATACAATCAAACCGTGAGTGGTGTCAAATTATAACGAAGCCATCCACAAATAAATCCCCTGCTGCAACCAGTTCTTTTAATTTTGTCATTGACTAACAGCTATGGTGGGATGATTGCGTCAAAAAGTTGTTTGATTGTAAGACACCCCCACTGATCTTCAAGCATTCAACAATTCTCCTACAATTATTTTGAGGTCAGTTTTAGTCAATGAAAATGCTTTTTTTATAAAAAAAAAAAAAGAAAAAAAAAGAAGGTGACTGCATTAAAATTCCTAGTTTACGAATGATTACCCAAAGTTGTCAATACCGTTCCGGTCGCCGTTCCGGTTTTTCTATTGGAACGGAACGTTCCGGTTTCGGAGCGTTTCGGCGTGCCGTTTCGGGGTTGTACTGTTCATATATAATTAATTATATATATATATAAAAAATTAAAATATTAATTTAACAAGCATAATTAAAATTCAAGATAAATTAACTTTAAATTATACAATATAAACACAAAGTCAAACAAATATAATTTCAAAATTAGAAGAAAAAAAATCAAAAGTTAAAAAAAAAAAAAAAAGGATTTTAAGGCCGGAACGGCACACCCGGAACGGTACCGAGACGTTCCGGCCGGAATTTGGCCGGAATTTCCGGAACGGGCCGGAATTTAAACCGAGATGAAAACGACGCCGTTTCATCTCGGTTTTCTTAACGGAACGGAACGGAATTGACAACTTTGTGATTACCCTTTCCTTTCTGGCTAACGAAAGAGGTCAAATTAGAATATTTGTTCACGAAGAGTCCTTGATTTTTTAAAAAATTTAATTAGATTAATAATTTAAATTTCATTTAATTAAAATAATTTCTGAAACAATTCCTCCTTTTCTTTTAATTATTTTTTTCTAAGAACAAATATAATCCATGATTGTATACAATATCTTATCAAAATCATAAATTCAAGCTGTAATGATTTATAATATAGATTAAAAAAAACATTTCTCTAATAAATCTCTGTCTTATTAACACCATCTGTTTTTTTCAGCATTTTGTTACTAGAGTAGTTTTTTATACAATATCTTATCAACATCATAAATTCAAGTTTTAATTAAGAAAACTAATACTTAGACACGATTGTATTAAAAAAAGATTTAAGAATAATTCACTGCTCTAGCATTGTTGCATGAAACTTTTTTGCAATGTTAAACTATACTGGCTTTGTAGGTACATCAACTTGGAGACCCATGTCGGCATTCCCTACCTCTTTGTGCGATCTAGGTTTCAAATTAATTTTTATGAGAGTTAAAATATGATCTAGTTTATTAGAAAAGTTCAAATACTATACAATCAACTCAGTTAAAACTTGGTTTGACATTTAAAAAAAAAATCAAGATGTTGTTTGACTCTTTTTATATATACTGAAATGATGGTATTTTGAATCAATTTAAGTTAATTTGAATTAACTAACCAAACTCTTTATCTTGATCATGGATTTGATTGATAGTTTTTTTAACAAATAAAGTTATTTCACACTCCTTTTATAGTAAAACACGTATGAAACAACTCAAACTTTAATAAACTAGTTTATAATCATAAAACAACATTTAATCGGTAAAAAACAAAAATCATTCTAATTTGATAAAAAAATCTCAAACTTCAATCTATGTTTTTCCAACATGATAAGAAGTCACAAACATCTAAATGAAACTAGGTTAGTACCACCAAGTAGCTTTTTTGGTTACCAAAGTATGGATAGTCAATAAATTTCTTTCTCCTCTCTTGTTTTATGACCACTCCCTCTCTCATCACAAAACAAAAGAATGTTAGATAAAAATGTCATAATCTCAATAAACAATGATAAAAATTGAAAAAGAATTGGGGGGATAAATCTTAAAATCCACACCTCATGAATAATATATAAAGGCAGTTTTTTTTATCTCGTTAATTATCAAAATTGGTCCAACCAATTTCAATTTGTTTTAAGCAATATAATTGGAATTTTTTGTCGAGGTTGAGAGAACCCTAATCAAAATAATTTGTCAGATCCAACTTTAATTTATCAGAGTGGGAAAATTCACTTACTGTTTGCACCCCAAGTGGCCTCTTTTTAATTCGATGATCTAGTGTTTCTTTTCAATTCACGTAGAGCGAATTAGTATAATTTAGTGTTTTTCTATGATTTTAAAAGCCTGTTCATCCAATTTTGAAGATAATAGATTAATATTTTTTGGTATAGTAGTTAAATAAAAATATTGTATATATTAAAAGGATAAGATAAATATAATTAACTTAAGTGGAAACAAATAATTGAAATTATAACTCAAAATACCACCTGTGTAAGAAGTCTTCCAAACAATAATCGATGCTTTCAATAACATTGAATAGCTAGATAATTATTATTATTTTAAATAAGATTTTTAAGATTCATTGAAGAAAGGGAGAGAGCTGAAGAATACTCTAATAATTCTTCGTGAATCTTATCGACATCATATATATTGAAAACATAAGATTGGATAATTTGAGGAAAAAAAGAGTATTAATCAATTATATTTTCATGAATCTCAAAAATCTATATTATAGATAATTAAAATATAGAATAACGAGATTTAATATTGATTTTCTTAAGCTAATTAAAGAGATAGCTGGATTAAATAAGAGGACTTCGAAGCTGTTGGTTGATGCCATTTTATCTGAGCATATAAGACTGTAGCTTCGTTTAACATATCAGTAGACAACTGTGAAGGAGAGAGGGTTACTGCAGGGATCATGATCAGCCAGCTAGATAAACAGTAAGCTAAATGAATGTGACAGTGGGTGATTTTTAGAGTTTTTTTATTTATTTAAATGTCATTTTTAATACCAATATATTGAAATAATTTTAAAATATAAAGAAATTCAAAACTTTTAAGCACTGCAAGTGTGTTACCAAAACATATCCTAAATTATTGCCTAGCGATATTCAGCAGCGTACGGGAGCCGACCGCTGCTAACACCGCTTACACAACACTATTCGCTACCTTTAATGGTAATCTGAGGAGACGACAGCAGCGTAACAATTACTGCTTCAAATGCTCAGATCTGGGTGACATGAATTCAATTTTCCTAGCTAGTTCTTCCACCTGCCTACTCTTTTCAACTGAACGAGGGGAGTTGGTGCACCCGGGTAATTGAATGATCAAATCTAATCGGAAATATGACCCGATCAAATATTAGGGTTAGTGGATTGTTTTATCATTTTATAAATTTGTTTTTTTTTTCATTTTTACGTTAAAAAATAAAAATTCATTTTTTTTCCTCTAAGAACTCATCTAGATTTTGATTATGCTAAATAAATCAATAACTTGTCTGACTTGATTACAAATTCAAATCAGTTTTGATCATGGGTTGCCAGGTACGTATTTCAATCAATCCATAAAACTAGGCTAGATTTTATAGTTATGGATTAGGGTTTACAGGTTAATAGGAAAAAAAACTAGAGAGAATTAATGGAATGAAAAACTAATATAATTTATTTAGCAGTAAAAATGAAAATAGACGCTGGGAATCGCTGGTCTTTGTTTCCCGTAAGCAAAGAAGTACTGTTCATAATATAACAAGCACTGGCGCTCTCAATACCATTGTTATTACATACATATATATATATATATACATATATATATATATATATATATATATAGAATTCCAATATATAGGATTCCAAGTGACTGGATCAGTGAAGGTTTAAGACCTATCAGATGATATCTATATTTTTCATAAATATACATTTTCTATCTGAATTTTTATATATAATTTAATTCATTATAGAGCTCACAAATGCCTGTATTTTTTAATTATGCCGACATCGCCATCTAAAGATTCTGTATCATGAGTTACCTTTTCTGCAATTGGTTAATTTTAAGCTTGTATGGTTTGTTATAGGAGTTGAGGCAAGGAATGTTTCTTGAACTGCAACTATCTGCATAATTGCTTGCTGTCTCCTCTATCTTGTCTCTGCCTCTGCGTCGTTTGCGGCTGCTGTTTTGAGGTACCACTGTTCCTCTTTTCTCCTTGCTGGATATTTCATCTTCTAGAGCCTTAAAATGGCGTCGATCTCCTTGCATATCAGGGGGGGAATATATATATATGATGGCACTAAAATACTAGGTCGAAATTAATTTGTATGTACCTGGAAAAGCAATGGATTATTTTATTTTATTATTTTTAAGAAAAAACAAAAAAGTTTATGAACTTGCGCTAGTGTTGTCTAGCTAGTGTCAATATAGAAGAGAAAAGGTGAAAAAAACCACCTTACCATAATATCGAAAACAAAAACAAATGCTGCAATAGAAAAATTGCAACAACTAGGTAGCACAAGAGGTAGAAAAAAAAAAAAACTGGGGCATATATGGCATTTAGTAGCTGGAATAATCAATATGCCTCTTCTAGCTAACCAGCATAGCAGGAATGTTTATGTTGTCGATGATGGCCATTTAACAACAGACCCCTCACTTTAGGCTGAACAATTCCTTTCTGAATCTCTGCAAAAGAGAAGTGTCCTGATCATAATATATATGGACGATTATGTTATGTGAATTTGCGATATATTCCGCTGTCTAAATGATGCGCAACCAAAATTCTGGCTAGAAAGTATCCATTTTGTACTTTGTTTTTTCTTCAAACAATATAATTAGATCAAATTTGAATCACATAACCTTAATCCTTTGAAAAGATGTGGAGGCCAACTATACTTGCATTGTATACAGTCAATGCGTTATATACAGATCCAACAAACTCATTATTTGTAGAACCCAGATCATGCCATGCCATTCCAAGCTCATCTAACATGAGCATTGATGATCTATGTATATATATAGATGGCATACATAACAACCGAAGAATCGCATCGTCTGTGTTAAATGGAGATGGAAATCTGGCAAAATACAAATGAAAATATATTTACCGGGAGCCCCCAGGAAGATATGCAGATTTGGAAGAGAAGGAATTCTAATCTAGAGATAGTCGACCGGTGAAAATTGTGGCTGATATTAGCTTTGTACAGCAGTAACAAACGATCTAGAATTATCTAGATATGGAGGTAGTGGATGTAGAATGATAGGCCAGATGTTAAAACACTTGTGCAAGAGTGCCTTAAGTCTGTGAAACTTTGCTACAAACATCCCGGGCATCCATTAGCTATAAACTAAGCCTAAAACCCATCTTAATAAAAGCTTCTGCCATGCATACTACAAGTCATAATAACTTGAGCTCTTTCTAACCCACGTTTCTTCAATTTATTTCTCAACCAAGTCCCTCCTTTTCATCCACAACTAGATTAACTAAATACCTAAACCATCACACTACTTTCACCTTAGCCCGTAAACACTAAAATAATTCAATTAAATCCCCCAACTACTCCCTAAAATCCTGAAGAGCAACTCTGCTCATCCTACACTACAAAATCCTAACAGGCTGTACCCCATATTGCTTCCTGGAGATTGTAAAATTCCGGAAGCAACACCACATCAAGGCTTATGGTTACCTGGGAACCACACTTGAGGTTTTGTCTTACCTGTGAACCAATGCTGCCCTTCAAGAAAGCTTTCCTTAGACCACTATAAGCGCCTTGTTCATTTCCAGCAAAAAACCAAACGCTGACTTGTTCTTTAACTAGCTGGTTAATTAGCTGAGAGAATTCTTTGGGGGGCAAATTCTTAAGATATGTTACTCAAGAAACATCGCAGTTCAAAATGGACAACATTATTGAAGATTATGTGTGTAGCCCAGCTATGTAAGTTGCAATATGTGGGAATTCTATCTTTACAGATAATTTCATTTCACCCAAGATTTGACATGAATGTATAAAAGTGACTGAAATATTCACGCATGCATGCTTATTCAACTTTTCCCTGGGTTTTTCTCTCTGCGACTGCTATTTGTCAACTACATAACTTTGAAGTGATTTAAATTTTTGTGCAAGAGAAAAGCAGTATCTACGTTGCGATTTTGCTGTAAACATTGTCGTCTCCAAGAAGACAGTAATTATGCTGATAAAAATTACCCAAAAGATATCATGTATCTATGGGCTGAACTTTCATGTAGCCATCGCTTATTTTCTGATCATTCTAGCTATAGTTGATTTCTGATTCTGGCTATAGTTCACCTATGTTTAACTCATTTAACGCCGTTTAGTATCCTTTTTGGACAATTCTCTCATAGCTGCAGGAAGATTAACAAAATATAGCAAAGACAATGAATACTGACACAATACACACACATTGCTAAAAAATACGAATGTGAAGAACTTACACATACATCTGTTGGAAAAAATTATGGGAAAAGGTAGATAGGGATGCATGGTGGAAGACAACTATTCATCATATCATGTTACTCCATTAAGAGAGATCTTATGGAGTTGGACTTATTAGAATTAGATTATAATACTTTTCATGACACATATTTATATTGTTTATAAATATCTCTAGCTAGATATTGAATAATCATATTATTAATGCTCTACGTGCATATACCTAAAATAACTCAAATTCCTTTCGATGTAGACTTCAAAATTTTTTATTCTAAAACAAAATACACATACACATTGCTAACAAAAACGAAAGTGAAGACTTGCACATACATCAACCAAATTTGTAAAAATGCTTACTATCTCTGAAAGAAATTATAAAGTTTTTCATTCTCCATCCACAATTTAGAAATGGATTCAATGGACATTAGCTCAACTTTCTAAGAAAACCTTGTCGGTTCAACAAACACAAGGTTTTAGACACTTCAATATAAGCGATCATAGTCTCTGGCAAAAATGCGACTGGAGGAGAATTGGTTTCCATTGTCAATGGTCTTGAGAATTGAACTGGGATTTTGCTCATTGGGATTTGACATGTTCATGAAAGCTGAATTAGGGCTTTCTTCAACATGAGCGTTTAATCTTGCCATGATCATTGTAGTTGAGTTTTGTTCTAGGGCATGCGGGGTTGTCATGAAATTTGCATTAGGGTTTTGTGCTTGAACATTACCTGATGGTAGCTTCATGTTTGGCAGGGCATTATATATATACTGGACTCTACCATCTGTCATGTCCCACTTCAGAGGAAACCCTGAAAACTCATCCTTCAAAGTTGGAACCTCAACACTCTCAGAAAAATCGAAAATCGAAGATGATCTTGGTGAATTTGTGATCCCAAAAAATTTGTCAATGATGCTGACATGATCCATTTGATGCGGCAGCAAGTGATGATGATTGTTGGATTCTTCTCCTTCATCAACTACCTTCACAGAATTAATTTCCTGGCGTCCAGAAGCAAAATTTTCACCATATTCGAGGGAGCTGCTAGAGTACCCAAACTTTTCCAAACTGTCAGGATTTGCTTGAGAAGACTGACTTAACTTGTCTATGCCTTTGTTCTTCATTTTCTCTCTTGTTCGATCCCTTGCCCTTGCTCTGGCTTTCTCCCTAGATTCTCTATCAACAGGATTGAAAACTGGTTTATGCACTTTTTTGCTCCTTTTCTCTTTAGGTTTGCTCACTAATGAGTCGCTCTTTGCCTCCATCACTCTCCTGTCTCCATTTCTGTCAAGTGTCAGCTTGATACCTGATACAACTTCACTCTCAGAAGTGGAAGAAACACTCTTGCCACCAGCACTAGTACGACTCCATTTTCTCACTTTTGGAACTGTATCTGTGAGCTCCTTGATCGCGGCCTTCGATTTTGTAAAGAGCCACTCGATAGTTTTGCTTGCTTTATCGAAGCCGAGCATGTCTTGGAGATCAAAGAACTTTCTGGCAATCTGAAGTGATAACCTCATCCTTCGGTCTCTCGGCCCTTGAGCGGTATTGATCTTACTATGCCTGTCCTTCTTCCCTGTTCGCCGTTGACGAATTGGCTGCTTTGAAGTATTAACATTACCTCTCTTCTTGCTATTATTGATCTTTCTTTTACTTTCCTCGTTTGAAGCTTCTGGGTTAATCTCCGGAGTCTCAACTGCCAAAAAATGAGTATTAGACCCAAAAACTTCCGGCTGCTGCTGCTGTTGTGATAAGAGCTCACCTACCTGCAAATCATCATCATCGAGAAAGAGATCTGGGAAGTGCTGCAAGAACGACGTTGGAGAATAGTATTCTATCGAGCTAGGGTTTTCTGGGTCAGCGTAAGTGCTTGCTATCATGGTAGGGTTTGCATATTGAAAGGGATTGAAACTGCTACTTGAAGAAAACATAGCTGAAACAATACTATTTCTTTTGAAGAGCTATTTTTGGAGTGCTTTTAGTGTTTCTATTACTGGTGGTGCTAGATTGAAGAAAAAATAGCCCCGGGAACTCTGTCCATGGGTGATAAAAGCTTTATCTTCATCTTTTTCAGAAATATAAAGCAGTAGCAGTAGCAGTGCAATTTGTGATTGTTACTGCGGTACACGAGAGTGATGTAATAGGAGTTAGCTTTGATAGTGATTAGGGGTACGAAATTGAAGAGCCAACCCACATGTCATTGGCCACAATTCACGTGGGCACAGATGGTTGCCTGATAGGAACCCTTCTTGTTCTTTATTTTTCAGAGAAAGAGAGAAATAGATTGAAAGGTAAGGAAGATTTTTGAGGAGCTTACGAGAGTAGCAGAGTAGAGTAGACGATAGACATGGCCACATCTAGGAAACCTAGCTGGGGAGAGATAGGGCAGACGGACAAGTAATGATATCTGTGAAAGCAGCAGGGCAAGAGCTAGGCATGTAAAAATGAGCCATGTTACTTTTACCGCCATGGATGGGCAAAATTTTCTTTTGACTGGGAGACCAGATGTCACTGTCATTTCTCTGACTGCCTTGGATTATTGAAATTGTTTTTAAGAAAACAAGGCATGAATCTTTTGTGATTATTTGCCTGATCTCCCAACTCTTTTAATCTATTTTCAAATGTTAATCCACGATTATCTTGAATTTCGGTTGTCATGGGCCTTCCTTTAACGTCATCTCATGCACTAAACTCGATTCGATACCGGAGAGATTTTAAATCCTTTATGATCCTACTCCCGTCCAGATATTCTCCATGCAGGCATCCCCTTTTTTTCTCCATTACTAACAACTCGTCACTTCTTCAAACCAGAGCCTCTGGTACAGTCATATGAATCATCTCAAACAGCATTTATTTGTTCCAGATGCGTGCTATGTATCCCTTTGATGGACGTGCGTGTATTTCATTTCTAGTTTTATACGTTCGTGTGTTTCCATCTTTGTCATCTTATCAGAGATTGTGTAGATGCCCAGCAACAACATGTTTAAAACTCGATCCTTCTCTTTGTTAATAATCTAACTAGTGTTCATCACCGAAACATTAAAAATAACCTTCTCCTACTTGGAAAAAAACCCAAACTGCTGCAAAATCATTAAACTCCTGCTAAATCATTCCTGTCTAAGATTTTGTCTATAATCGTTCTACGTATGAAATCTTTTGGACTAGATAAAAGTCGATGTGTTTTTTGAATCATAACCTAACTAAAAAATGTAATTATCATTGAACAGAATAATATGTGTTGTCTGGATCCTAAAACAACCTTAAGAAGTTTGTCCGGTGGTTAAGAAAGGGTTTTTTGTTGTACTTATGATTCAAATCTCGAGATCCTCAACTGAAAAAATCATTAAATATTCTGTCGTACCCTTACTATCAAACCAAAATAATAATAATAATAATAAGTGATACCGTTTGTTTGGATTTTATAAGCATCGAACACTAGAAGCTAGCAAATTTAACAAAATCAAACGTTGAAATAATTAAGTTGGAACTTACTATTAATAGATTCACTAAAGCTTGAATTCCTGCTAAAGATTCCTTTATTTGCATTTTCTTTTGTGCGTGCTGTCACTTACTACTGCCCTCACATGTTCCACCCTTAACCCTAAAAACAAGGACAGAATTTCCCTCCCTCCCTCCCTCCCTCTCTGTCTCAGCCACAGTTGTCAAGCTGAGTCCTTTTTACCCTACTAGCATGGTCATGGTACCTTCTCAAACTTTTTCCTGTTAAATTCTTTCTTAGTTTTGAGCAATTCGTCTCCTGGGCGCGCACCCAACTCTCTCATTTGTCACCTGGCCTATTCAAGTTTCCTTCGCATCCATTTGATATTCTTGGGTATGATAACTGGAAGCAACTCATTACATCGAATTAGAAATTTTTCGTGCTAGTTTTTTCAGTGAAATGTTTTAATAGAACTATATAAAATCAGAGGAAACAAAAAGCTAACATTTAAGGAATAACTGTCCCACTCTCACTTCTTACTAATATAAAACTCTTGTTAATCACTAGAGAATTTCTGTAATAATGTTTAATCAATCAATCAAAAAACAATACGTGTTTCTCTTACCTTCGGATCTATTCCAGTAGATCATAATAATAATAATAATAATAATACGAGTCAAATTTAATTTAACTCACTTATACTTTAGTTTCTCGGATGACGATGACTATCCACTAGCTTGTAAATGATGTGGTTGACAGCGTAAGTCGACAATGAGTTTCTTTTTATCAAATAGAAGGAGATGAGAGACCTTCTTGCCTGGATGGAATGCAGTCGCATTTGCATCAAACACTAGAGCTGCTCCATATATATATATATATATATATATATGGAGCAGCGTCCTGATTTATGAGTGTGAGAATTAAAACGTATAAGAGATCGCTGCATCTCACGGTTCATGGAGTGAATTCTCAAAGAAGAAAGGCAATTTAATAATCCTCGTAAAATCGCATTTCTGAACGATAGAATTTTCTTGATTTAATCAATACATTAAATGGAGGGGAAATCTCAAAAATCTCTTTCTATTATATAGGCAGTCTTAATTTTATCTTCAGCACCAGGCTCGAGGCTCAAGTTTAAATTTTAGCTTGCTAAAAATAATCTTTTATGGTCTAAATTATTATTTCACAAAAAGTTGAACACATGTGCGAGTTAAGTTCGGAGTCTACTTTGCATAAAACCTCTCTTTCTAAAAACTTGAATGTTTTTTTGGTTTAGTTTTAACTTTTTCAATTCCCACTTTATAAAGACTACAAAAGTAAAGTTGTTTTTCAATGTGTGTGTACATCTTCTCATTATTTATATGTAATGATCACATAGAAAAATAAGGTACATTAAAGTCCTTAATAAGACACCATGGTTTTGAAATGCTGACTTTGAATTCATCTTAAAATTCAATTATTATGATTTATTGACTTCTGATGTAGTCTCGCGATCATTCTAGCTAAAAATACAAACTGTTTCCAAAAAGGTAAGCATGAATGACTTGAGTTGAAATGGAAAATGATGTGTCCACTTTTAAGAGAAAGCAGAGGTCGTTTCTCCTCGCTCACCATCATCACACACCTCGATTTATAATTTCTATCTCTCTCGTAGCCTCCAATGGCTGGCCCTAGCCACCGTGCCAATCTAGTAAGACTACAGGGAGACTGCTAGCTACATACATACCATTTATTTTATTGGATAACTTCTTTTTTGTATGGTAGTATCCGAAAAATCATAATTTCAACAGATTTATTATGCAAATCACAATAACTCTATCATCATACCATTCACATTGAGATTTTTCATAGATCGGTGGATACACTCCTGCAAGTACACTCTCTGTTTTCTTTTATATTTTTTTGTAGGGAAAAAATATATTATTTTTTATTTTTATATTTGGAGTATTTATCATTTTACACTTGGTGTATTTATATTTTTTTTTGTAATTTATGTTTTAAATTTCTATTCATGATTTTGTTTTTTAATTTGTGCCTGGAAACCCGGGTGTTTTCATTTTTTTTCTTTCTTTCTAGTCTAGGGGTCCACATCGATGCATATGAACTCCACTATTGCTTCTTCCCCACCACGCCCCACACACACACACGAAGGAAGAAAAAAAAAGCACCAACTTTTAATCAATAAGTGAAGCAACTTTGTAGACTATAGGTAGCTTTATAATCTGGATAGGCTCTTTGGAATTGCATAGATATGAATTCTGTTATTTGGTTAATTAATGAGACTACATAAATTAAATTAAATTAAATGCATGACAACTAGCTAGTTCGTGTTTTTATTTAGTTAAAACCAAGAGTTATAACATAAATCATCAAAAACAATTATTCCTCGAACATACTAGCATGTTATCAACTCTAAGTGATTATTTTTAGTGTTGTTGAAATTGTTTTTTAAAATATTTTTTATTTTTATGAAATTATTTTTTACATCAATTTATGAAAATGATCTAAAAATACCAAAAAAAAATTAATTTCAAATAAAAAATAATAATAATAAATTTTCATATTTTTTTCAAAAATATTTTTGAAACGCAGTGCCAAACAGCTTTAATATTCTATTTAACTTGACAAAATGAATAAAAATATACTATTAAAACAGTTTTTCAACTTTCGATTAGAGCTTGAAATGATTCTTTACCTCTCACACTTTTCTTTCTTTATATGTTTTTTTGTTCTGTAACAAGCCCTAGAAAATGACAACCTGCCTTATGTATGTGGTGGTTCCATTATCGCATGATGTGGGACAACCCTGTAAATCTTCCCTTCGCCCACTATATGCGAAATTCACTGTCTTTTAAATCATATAGTTATCTTTGCTAAGTACTTTTATAAAATATAATCATTCAACATTATATTTAACATGAAAATTTAAATTTAAATCTTATAATTTATTTAAATTTACTTTTATATATGGTTATTTCAATCTTATAAATAAATTTACGGATTTTACATGTTAACCTTGGATAAACTGTGCTATTTTAAAAAAAATCTATAATATTATATCGATCTGATAACCGGGTCATGAGTTCAATGAAATAACTATGACTGTTTTTATATTATATTTAATTTTATCATTTAATATCAAATTGATTATTGATAAGAATTCATAATTTGTTTTATTTTTTTATTGGATTATCCTGATGATATAATTTGGATCACGGGTTCTCAAGTTTAACTCAAATTGTCTTTTTAGGTTATTTTTCAATTGATTTTTTTTTAATTTTATCCTTCATATAATATTGAATGCAAAATAGACTTTATAATTTCTTTTTATTTTTTTCTTCTAGAATTATCATAATCCCATAATCCAAGTTGAAGATTTGACATATTAATCTGAGTAGTTCCTAATCAATCAAATATATTGTTATTTTAATATTTAAAAAATATCATCAACAACAAAAAAATTAATTATATTTTTATAAGTTGTGTGAGTTGTTTATTAGATTTAAAAATCAACCGATTTATATGGAATAAACTCTTTCATAATTATTTTTATTAGAAAAATATAGCTATATTTATTTATATATTTTTTAAAAAATAATCTGACTTAGAGCATAACAAAAGGGAAGGTGTTTGACACTGTTTTTCTAAAATATTTTTGAAAAAAATTGAATTTTTTATTTCAAATTAAAAAATTATTTTTTTTAGAATATTTTCATGTGTTAATATTAAAAATTATTTTTTTAAAGTAAAAAAATATGATTTTAATACTTTCAAAAATAACATTAAACATACTTTCGTTTGAGTAGTTAATATATGCTATTCATCATAGCAGTGAGCCTAAGTGCATGTTTGGCTAAGCGGTTGAAACGCTGTTTAGCCAAATTTTGATTTATTTATTTTTGCATTTTAAATGAATATGATTTGATGTTTTTAGATCATTTTAATGTGCTGATGTCAAAAATGATTTTTAAAAAATAAAAAAAAATATCATTTTGATATATCTCGGCATGAAAAGCACTTTAAAAAACAACTATAACCACAACCACACTCCCAAACACTGTCTAACTTGACGAGCTTGACCTTTTTCACAATTTCGGATCGTTACACATCATCAAATGATGTCATCATGATTTTGTTAGACGCTAAGCCTCGTAAAATTCTCTCACATACATCCTAACCCAGTTATTTTCTCAAAAAAAGAAAAGATAGGAAGAAAAAAACATAGAATTTTTTTTATAAGAATCGAATTAATGTTCGGAGGAAAAAAATGAGTCTGCTTCTTCTCTGTTCCACGGACAACACGCAGAGTCACAGAACACTTTGCTTTCTCTCTCCCTCTCTCTTCTCCCTCCTCGTTTTTTTATATGATTATTTTTATAGTATTTTTCTATTTTTTTTAATTAATATTTCACATAGCATTTCTAAATACCTAAAACTCTCTTTACCCCGCAAAATACCATATCCTACCCACTCCAATCCCTCTCTTCAGACATCCACCACCTATCTCCTCCCCACCAACACCGTTTCCACTACCATCACCGCACCTTCCTCAAAACTCCCTTAATATCCTGATCTTCCTCCGGTTCTGGCCAATACTTCGTGTCCCTCCGCCTCGGCTCTCCTCCTCAAACCCTCCTCGTTGCAGATAGCAGCAGCGACCTCACCTGGGCTACATGCCCTGCTTGCAAAACTAACTGCTCCTCCCATCAACCCGGAACTACATTCCTCGCTCGCCACTCCTCCACATTCTCCCCAACTCACTGTTTCAGCTCTCTGTGTCAACTCATCCCTCAACCTGACCCCAATCCCTATATCCACACTCGTCTACTCTGATGGGTCAAAAACTTCTGGGTTTTTCTCTAAAGAAACCACCACCTTGAATACAAGCTCCGGGAGAGCAATGAAGCTTTGGAGCCTAGCATTCGGATGCGGGTTTCATGCCCCGGTTCCGAGTGTTACCGGGTCGAGTAATAATGGGGGCCATGGAGTAATGGGCTTGGGCCGTGGCTGATCTTCTCTTCTCAGCTAGGCCGTCGTTTTGATCACAGTTTCTATTATTGCCCTGTGGATTACAAACACTCTCCCAGTTATTTGATACCGCCGAAACATTTCGTATGAAGTAAAAAAAATGAGACAAAATTTCAAATACTGGCCAAAACATTTCGGAATCACTTCGGGTGTGCGATTTTGGCCATAGAAAAAAATATTCATTTCCCACGCGTTAATCTACCACCTTGCCTGACCAAAATTTATAACCAAATTAATGTCTGCACTGTCAATACTCAGTAGTGATATGATCAATATATATATATTTTCGCAGTAGTGATATGGTATATAATATACGAGTCATAAACTCGCGCTCTGCCGCAGGAATTAAAAAATTTTCTTGTCTAGTTTTAGCACATATAATTTTTTATTTTTTATTTTGGTTTTTATTTTTTTATTTTTTAGTTTAGTTTCGATCCTTTGATTTTCTCGGTCCTTCTAAAATAGTTTTAATTTTTTTGTTTGTATTTATAAACCTTTGCTCTTAGTTTAGATTTTTAATTTTTATTATTATTTGTATTTGTATTAAATGCAACTCGCGTTGAAAAAACGTAGTAAGTTTAGTTTTGATGGTGTAAAATGAGAATGAAACTCTTTTTTATGCATGTATAGTTAAACGTGAAATGTTTGAAACACTACCGCAGGTAACTCTTCCGTTTTGTCTTATTTGATGCTACAAAAATTATTTTACTGTGCACTAAAAAAGTAAAATTACCGGGACACCCCCACTGATAATTCTTGGTTTTTGTCTTATTTGAGGGTATTATGATTATTGTACTATTCATAGAAATGAAAAAAATTAGAAATACCTCTGATACCATGACATTATTTTAAACACATTTTACATAATAAAATGAATATATAAAAAGCTAATATACATTTTTAGAAGTTCTATGACGCCACACGCGCCATCAGAAATGTGCATGAGCTTTGAAATTGACGTCACGCCCACAATACCGCAACAGAAAATATAATTAAAAATTGGTATATTACCAATACACCCCTATAGTCAACTCTTGGATTTTGTCTTACAGGGGTATATATGTACTTATACAACTCTTGGTGTGCATCAGCTGACCTGGACACCCTGATTATAAAAAAAAGGTTCGAGGATTAGTCATGGTGCACTTAATCTAACCCAGAGACCCCCGTTATAAAAATATATATAAGTGAAAAAAAACAAATAAAAAAACAAAAGCTTAAGTTGCCCTAGAGACATCGGTTATAAAAAAATATATATAAGTGAAAAAAATAAAAATAAAAAACAAAAAAAAGTATAAGCATGAAAGCACTGCAGCAATCCATATTTTTTTTATTTTTAAATTAGTCCAAAAATTAGTCGTGGTGCACTTAAGCTGGACCGGAGACCCCCCGGTCATAAAAAAAATGTATAAGTGAACAAAAAAAAGTATAAGAAAAAAAAATTGGTTCGGGGATTAGTCGTGGTGCGCCCAAGCTGACTTGGACACCTAGATTATCAAAAAACAAATTTGGTCCGGGGAGTAGTGGTGATGTGCTTAAGTTTGCCCGGAGATCTTGGTTAAAAAAAATATATAAGTGAAAGGAAAAAAAATATAAGTGTGAAAGCACTATAGCAATGCATATTGTGTTTTAAAAAAATTCAGCCCAAGAATTAGTCATGGTGTGCTTAAACTGGCCTGAAGACCCCGGTTATAGAAAAAAAGTATAAGTGAACAAAAAAAAAGTACAAGAAAAAAAAAGTACCACCAGGAAAGCACTTTCGGAAAAAAAAAAAAAAAAACTGGGTCTGGGGATTGTTGTGGTGCGCTTAAGCTAGCTCGGACACCCCGATTATAAAAAAAACAAAAAAGGAAAAAATATATAAGTGAAAAAAGAAATAAATATATAAAAAAGTATAACAGGCAAAAAAAATGTTTCAGGGAAAAAATGAAAAAAAAACATAATAAGGAAAAAAAAGGCAAAAAAAGAAGAAGCAAAAAACAGGGGAAAAAAGCACTGTAGTGGGAAAGCACTGTTGCAATCAACAATGCTTTGTGTGGGGAGCTATAGTGCTTTCCCCACGCCATTTACAATCCATATTGTTTTTTTTTAAAAATTGGTCTAGGAATTAGTCATGGTGTGCTTGAGCTTACCCGCAGACCCCAGTTATCAAAAAAAAAATTTGGTTCGGGGATAAGAAAAAAAAATGTATAAATGAACAAAAAAATTAAAATAATAATAATAAATTGGTCTGAGAATTAGTTGTGGTGCGCGCAAGTTGGCCTGGACACCCTGGTTATCAAAAAAAAATTGGTTCAAGGATTAGTCGTAGTGCGTTTAAGGTGGCCAGAAGATCTTGGTTATAAAAAAATATATAAGTTAAAGAAAACAAAAAAAAATATAAGTGTGAAAGCATTGTAGCAATCCATATTGTTTTTTTTTTTTAAATCGATCCTGGAATTAGTCGTGGTGTATTTAAGTTGGCCCGTAGACCCCGGTCATGAAAAAAAATGTACCAATACGAAAGTACTTTAGCAAAAAAAAGTGGATCCGAGGATTAGTCGTGGTACGCATAAGCTGGTCTGGACACTCTAATTATCAAAAAAAATTGGATGTGGAGATTAATTGTGGTGCGCTTAAGCTAACCCAGACACCCAGATCATAAAAAACAAAAAAAATATAATTGGAAAAAAAAGTATAACCAGCAAAAAAAATGTTTCATGGAGAAAAATGAAAAAAAAACATAATCAGGAAAAAAAATTAGATCTAAGGATTAATCGTGGTGCACTTAAGCTAGCTCAGACACTCCAATTATAAAAAAACATATATATAAAAATAATTAGAAAAAGAAGACGTAATGAAAAAAATGAAAAAAAGAAGAAAGAAACTAAAAATAAAAGAAAAATAATAATTAGAAACAAAAACAAAAGAAAACGTAATTAGAAAAAAAAACAAAAAACAAAAAAAACGGGAAAGCATTGTTGCAATCCACAGTAAAATATGTAGAGAGCAACAGTGATTTCCCCACACAATTTAGCTTATTGTTAATATGTACAGATATATACAGATATATATATATATATATATATATATATATATATATATATATTATAAAAAAAATTGTTATCAATTTTGATTTTATAAAAAATAAAATTATATTTAAGTTTTTTGATTTTCAAGTTTTTTCATATATATAATTAATTAATTATATATAAATAGTACAATCCTGAAATGACACACTAAAATACTCCAAAACCGAAATATTTTATATCAATAAAAAAAGAAAACAACAACCAAAATAATATTAACAACCAAAATAGTATTAACAATCTTGTTCTCTCCTTCTCGAATCAGCTATCCATCGATCGATGTCGTCTTTTCCTTGAAGAAGGACAACAAAAGCAGAATAAGCTACACGCCGTTATTAACTAACCCTGTAGCCCCCACTTCTTACTACATTGCCATCAAGGGAGTGTTTGTTAACGGTGTGAAATTACCCACGGACCCTTCTGTTTGGTCATTCGACGAGTTGGGGAAGTAAATGTGCCGAGTCCAACTCCAGGGGACAAATCAGCTCGCAGTGGTTTTGATCTTTGTGTGAACTTGGCGGGCGTGTCAAGACCGAGATTGCCAGGACTGAGTTTGGAACTCGGTGGTGCGTCGGTGTTTTCGCCACCGCAAGGAATTATTTACAGGGATAAGGGAGGGAATTGAGTGCTTGGCGATTCAACCCGTTGAGTCGGAGAATGGTCGGTTTTCGGTGATTGAGAATATGATGCAAGGATTTGTTGACCTTCTGAAATGGACAGTCAATTTTTCCTACAAACCTAGACGGCTACGGAGAATGATAATTAACTAAAAAATAAATCCCGTGCCACATTTACTGTGTAAAATTCCACTGTTCACACAGACACAATACATTATGGACTGACAATTTGTCCCGGTGCTTCCCGCGTGCATGTGCTCCTTTTTTTTTTCCCGCCTATGAACAGTGCATTAACGAATCTACCCCTCGGAAACGACAAAATAGTGCACAGGATTCAGGGGCTCTCTCGGTTTTTCTCAACTTTTTTACACAGTGCACCGACGAAAACAGCCCCCCTAAACGACAAAATTGCACACAGTAAACGGGGTCAGGGATGTATTTTCCACACCGGTTTTTTCGTGAATATCAGTGGCTTCAGGGGTGGATACATCATTAGCCAATATTTTATTATTTTTTTCGGCGGAACAGCTGGCGCGTCGTCCGACCGCGCGAGCGGCGTTCCACTCGAACGCGCCATTGAGGAAGCGCGTGCGCCTCCTTCCGGCGGTAAAAAAATCACGTCCGCCGTGTAATCCGGTGCGCCTCCATGTCCTCTATCTTTCATCACGGCGCGTTCCGGTCATAGATGTTCGTGTAAGCGGCGGCGGAAGGTTTTGTTTCGGTTGTTGGTTTTCTTTCTCCTGCCGCCGCAAATTCAAGTTTGGTCCCTGGTGTATGTAGAAAGTTTATTTTGGTCCCTGATGTTTTGATTTCGGTTTTATTACTGATTTCTGTAATTGAAAGTTTGATTATTTTCAATCGTGCCCTTCAATTAAAACTGATTATATAAGAATGTTTTCTTTTCAGTACTTATTCTTTTGATTTGTTATTTCTTTTTTGTTCCTTTATTGTTTTTCGGTACGGATGTTCTAATTTCTTTTAAGTTAGTCCTCTAATTAAAATTGGTCATATATACAACGTTTCATTTCAGTCCCTCTTCTTATAATTTTTCGGTAACATTACACAACAATTAAATTTGTTATTTCATTATTTATTTGGGTCCCAAGATTTGTTTTTGTTTCAATTTTATCCTTCAATTGGAATTAATCATATATTTTATCTTTCATTTTGGTCCTTATTCTTTTAATTTTTTATTTTATATTAATTCATTTTTGTTTTTAAATTCTTGGATAATGTTTGTTTTTTATTCATATTTATTCATCTATACTTTTAGTTTTTGTCTTTTTTTTTCAGATTTTACTTTTAATCGATTCAATCCTGAAATTTTAATTTATGTTGGTAATCATTAATATTGAAAATTTTTTTCCCTTTATTCTTTTTTTTGTGTGTTTTATGTTATTTTTATTTATTCTTTGGATTAGAATATTTTTATGATTTTACTATTTGAGCAATGATAATGGTAATTTTAGTGATTATTTTTGAATTGTTTTTTTATAAAAATCTATTGCTTTTTTTTAATGATTTTTCAGGGCAATTTAATTATTTTAATTGTTTTGATAATAATGTTAATAATAATTTTAACTGTTATAGTAATGATAATGACAATAACATAAGGATAAATTTTCAATTTATATTTTCGTCTTTTTGTGAATAAAAAACTTAACTACTTATTTTTGTTATATGATTATTGGGTTTTTTTTTATATTAATTGATTTAGTTTGTTTTTTTTATTCGTATTTATACATCTATGCTTTTAGTTTTTTTTGTTGAATTTTTTTTTAAATAGTTAATTTCAGAAATTTTAATTTATATTGGTAATCATTTTAAAATTAATGTTGCTCCCTTTTTCCCTTTATTCATTTTTATTTTTATTTTTATTTGTTCTTTAGATTAGATGATTTTTATTATTTTACTATTTACACAATAATAATGACAATTTCAGTGATTGGTTTTTTATTGTTTTTTTATTCTTTTGCTTTTTTTTAATGATTTTTCAGGGTGATTGAATTATTTTAATTGTTTTAATAATAATATTGATAATAATTTTAACTGTTATAGTAATGATAATGACAATAACATAAGGATAGATTTTCTATTATTTTTATTTGATTTTCGGATTAGATGATTTTATGATTTTTATTGTTTTAATAATAGTAATGATAAATTTAGTGATTATTTTTTTTTTAACAAAATATTGAACTTTTTCTTAAATTATTCAGGTCAATTTAATGATTTTTACTATTTGGGCAGTAATGTTGATAGTAATTGTAACTGTTATAGTAATAATAATGATAGTAACGTGAGGATCAATTTTGAATATATATTTTCTTCTTTTTGGAGATAAAAAATTAACTACTTTTTTTTATTAATGCAGGTTCTTTCACAATTTATATTTTATTTGTTTTGTTTAATTTAAATTGAATTATAAAATGAACTAATCTTAATGCAATGTATTCAATAATTCAGATATCTTCTTGCTTTTTTTAATGACAATAATAATTTTATACTGCTTATTTCATTGAAATCTACTAAACAAATAAATTTATATCCATTTAAAATTCATATATTTTACAGAAAACTTGCACTTCATAAAATTTTACACAGATTTATTATTTTGTCTAAATTTATATTATAATAAAAAAATCACATATAATTAATATTTTTATACGTTGAAAAAAACATAGTTTCGCACGAGGCGCGGGTGCCATGGCTAGTATTTATTAAAATGGTGTGGATGGTTATTTCTACTATGCAGTGAATTTCAAACTTGATTGATGGATGTGTTTAGAGACTTCAATATATTCACAATGGGCTCATATTTAAAAAATAATATACGACTGTATCAGCTTTTAATCGGACTACGCTCGTGAGGGTCGGGATTTCCATCTTCCGAGCATGTTTTTAACATAAAATGGGCTCAATTCACAACCCACTAAATAAAAAAGATCATAAAATTGGTAAATGACAAAAGTGTATGAGCAATTTATACACGCAGCCAACAGTAATTTGAGCATTGCACCATTTGGTTTCTAAATGAGCAGTATGTACTATTGAACATTAAGAATGTACAACTTTTGTGTGGTTGCTCGCCAGGGGAAAGCTCGACAGATAGCAAGGCTAGTTCTTAACTAGAAGGAGAGGGTAGTTTTTAGCTGGAAGAGGGGAGCTTTAGCTTTCTTCTTGCTGTAGCTAGCACGTACGGGATCATTAACCCTTCTTACTGTATTTGTAATTTAGTAATGGCAACCTTCAGCTTTCGGTGCGATAGCTCAGTTACTGCAAGGGAGACCGATCGACTCAGTATTGAAATCTGGAATGAAGGGATTCCAGGACAGATAATTTATAGTTTTAGAATTATATACTATTAAATATTACGAATGTATAATCTTTGCCTTTTCCCTTGTTATATGAAATGATTATTAATCTACCGAACAATCTCTTCTCTTTATTTGATCTGTAAAAAATTCATTGATAAAGAAAACACAAGATTCTAGTGATCAAAGCAGCACAACGTGGGTTATTCCATAGCTTACGATAAAACCCATCGCAACACAATGCTCTCTTAGTTTTCTAGCAGGAAGCTCACCTCGATATCATTTTCCCGATAATATTTCTAACTGGTACTCTATTAACAGACATACCCCATCCACAACTATTCCAGAATAAAATCTTCATGAAGAAAGAAGTTGATACCTATCTAGAGCCTCCAATGGAACTATTGGGCACCATTCCAATCGTCCAGCTCTCTATCCACCAGGCCTCTAATGGAAGCTGCCAAGACCTGCAAGTCCTCAACATTCCCAAATCCCAGTTCCTTCCCAGCTTCCAAAATTCCCTGCACCTCTGTCTCAACGACAGATTCTGATGCGCGCGGCTGCACACGAACTTGTTAAAAAGCGGAGATTCCCTTGCGTGATTCCAGAGTCCATTGAGCTTTCTGATTCCACCTCACATACGTCTTCACTCTGCTGCAGGCTCCCGATTGAAGTGACGAGCTTTGCCTTGCGCTTCCTGCGTCTGAGAACCATTTGGTGCGACGAAGCAGGGATGATTGATTTGCATCCGGCTGCTGGCATATTCCGAATCTGTGATTGCATGGCATGTGAAAGACGGGGGCCTAAATGAAGTATTGAACAGTTGGTGTCATGATGGGCCACCATTATTAGGCCTTCATTCGGCCTAATACATGATGGGCGTGATACAGATGGGCTTGGAACTGCACTCTGATTAACTAACAGTCAACCCACGGTAGCCGCTGGGTTATTGTGTGGTTGAAATGCTCAAGGAAACAGGATTTCAGGAGGTGCACTCACAGAAATAAAATTTAAATCCCAGCTGTCCTTGAAGCAAGAAAACAAGTCCGCATCTTGAACCTGGTGGATTCTCATGCCATCAACGTCTCTTTCAAAACCTACTGCTTGAGGAACTCCATCTTTGTTAATGTCTGTGTCAGCAGCATTAATGTTTTCATAACTGTCTGACGTGGACTCTGTTTCATCATCTTCCTTTCCCTGCATCACGAAAGCAAAGTGGGAGATTTCTAATCAGAGAATTAATAAATTAATGGTAGAAAAATAATGTCTTGGAAGTTCAATTCAAACACCTTTTCACATATCTAGAGAGGATACCAAGCATGACTTTTGGTAGATTAATGATAATTGTTTAGTTCCCAGAATTTGGAGCTTTAACCCTTTAGTTAGAGTTTATCGTTTTCCTTCTCTTTCAATCACTCATTTATTATATAATGATGAGAGGAAGGATAAATGTCTTATCAGTTGTTTTCTTCTTCTTCTTTTTTTTATCAAAAATAAATATATTGCTAGACCATTTCCCCCCTCAACTAATATTGAATATACGATTGAAAAAACACCCCCACATCAGCGTAATAAATCCACAAGAATTACAGGAATGCTAGTTCAAGATTTAAATTTAGAAAATAAAAATAAAAGGTTCTTTAACCATTAAATTAACCCCTTGAGATTTCTAAACAACGCTTATAAAATTAAATAAGCATCGATTTTTTATGCACGAGAGCCACCGCGTACAAGGAAAAACTCTCTCTGGGGGAGTACTACACCGTCGTTTTCCTGTTGCAGCTTAATCTTTTTAGACCCTTTTTATTTAGACTCTTTTTATTATTAATTCATGTTGGGTCCAGCTTGATCTCACTAATGTTGGTTAAAAGAGAGAGTTCAACAGGGGATGATGATAATGAAATGATCACTCAATTACTTAATCGCTAATTCTCATTCAACAATCAATGGAAAAGGTTTTAAAATGCTTTCCCAACACATGAAGATTTGGTTTAGTCAACTTTCTCATCTACTTGCCTAGAAGGTTAAACTGTTAATAACCAGTTTGATTCCCACATTTTACGTACTAGCTAGGTCACTAATATTGTTTTATACCTTGCTTTAAGCTTCTTCCATTTGAGCTCATTCGATCTAGTGGGACTGATCAGCTCACCTTTCGGCTTCGGGAAAATGATAACCAGGCCTTCTTCTTCTCCCTTTGATTTAGTACTTGCGTATAGCGGTGGAAGGTATAATTGGATGGAGATGCGCCCTGTCCCACTCTGAGGACACATTCCTTGGAAATATGGGTATGGTTTTTGACTCTAGAAAAGAAAAGGGACTTGCAATTTATCTCCTGCCACACACTGAATAATACTTTGTTCATCCATGATTAAGACAGCTTGTGCTGTTAAGGATGCTAAAGAAGTTTGAATTTTGTTAGATTTTCAGAATGAACGCTTTGATTAGATTCTATTTGGTCCCATGGAAAGATCTTCTTGACTTAAAGCCAAAAATTGTTGTTGTTGCTGCTGTTTTCTTGGTCATCGTCCGAAATACTTGCTAGTTTATGCAGACAATTTTGATTTTTTCCCGTACACTTTTTCAAGGACATAAATATCTAATTACATGTGCCATTGTGGTTCCATCCACTACTACTATTCTTTGATTTCTTCTTACTTTTAAGTCTGGTTGAAATCCACTGTCTTTAAGAAGAAGAAAAAAAGGATGAAAATCTCTGTCGTATTGTCTGGTAATGGTTCTTTCACTATTCTCAATTTAAAAGTTGGTGGACTGGGAGTCCAGACTTCTCTAGTTGAGGTTCACGTAAAGTTATAGCAGTATAGGTTCGTGGCAGTGGACTCTATGGAAAAGTTGACTGAAAAATTTGAAAGCTGGTTTTTTTTTTAGCAGCGTGGAACCAGGCTTTGAGTCACTTCATCGTGTCCCCTGCTCCAATTACTCTCATGGAACCTCTCAGAGCTATGTATATGCAATTGTACAGACATATACTCTTACATGCATGAAATTGCTTTTCGGAACTTCTGACTCTCTAGCTTAGCACTAGTAGCTTTGCTTGTGATATTGTCGCTGCTTTAGCAAGTGGAAATAATTAGATTCAGAAAGTTAACCACCAAAAAAAAATTCATGTAAAAGAGAAAAGGCAGGGTTTTTTTTTTAGGGTTTAATTTTACGACCTTATCTGCTATCGGTTAAGAGGGGCTGATGTAATGACAAAAAGATTGAGATCTGCATAACATGTTTCGAGTTCAAGTCAATACGTGTATATCTTGTAAAAATCTAGGATAGTCAAGGTTCTACTCGCTTACCTGAATTTACAAAATATATTTTCTGGAAGATAGAGTTTTCTCGAATCCCAAAAAAAAAAAAGTTGTTCATTACCTTCCAAACACACCAACAACTATAGATCAAGTTTGTATAATAATTTTAGATTTGGATTCAAGTTCGGGCATAAATAGTTGACCATGAGTGCCATTACTATTCTTGCCAAAAACTCTAATTACCGTAATAAAAATTAAAGAATCTTGACCTCATTTTCAATCAAAATATTTATTTATCGTATATAAATTGCACACTGCTGCCTTCCATCTGATGGACCACTCATCTTGGACCATAAGGATCAAACATTCAAGGATATCATAGCATCTTAGTGAACCTGGGCACCCAATTATTGATGTGATTCTTGACACTCCAACCTCTTATGCGCACCATGGTCCACAAAAGTTGGTTTAATTGACGTGTATGATTAGTGTCATAAACATATAATTTGGCTTAGGCTGAGGAAAGAATCTAACGGATTTAATAATGAATATATAATCTGTATTTAAGTTAAATTTATTTATAATTAATGTGAATTATGAGTAGCCTCGTCGATACCCCTGCTAATATTATAGTCGAGTTCATGGCTTTCTATTCAATGGGTTATGGGCCTCATGGCTCATCAGCCAGATGTTTTTCGTAGCTCTATCTATTTATCTTTTTATTACCATGAGGATTCCAAAAAAAAAAAAAAATCGAGGAAACTAATTATTTATAAATATAAAAATTTGAATTTGGATAAATATGTCAATTGCAGAATTATACAGATAGGGCAAAAGTATTGAATTAATAGGATTAAGTTTATTTTTCAAAGTATTTTTTATTTATAAATATATTAAAATGATAGAGCAAAGTGTCTTATTATTAGAAATGGTGGCGAGCATTTTCTGTGGAATCTGAAACAATGGCCAAGACTAGCAATCATTTACCACAAGGGCAAGCTCTACGGAATTTGGGAAACGGAAAGCCGTCTTTCTTCAAAATCCTCCATGAATTTCTTGTAGACCAAGAACACGCAGTCATGATGAGCCAGGAATCAAAGATCTTGTGGAAGAAGATATTGCTACGACTAGTCGTGGAAAGAGCTCAAAGTTTCCTTGTGTCTTGTGAAATTAAATTATGGCGCATGCACGAAAAATATTTTCATCACTTCAATGTGTGTGTAGACACCTGTTTGATCTCAATTTGACTATTTGGACCACTTCAAAAGGGACTTATGATGATACATGTAGCCTGCTGCTGCCTAGTGGAGTACAAGCATGTATGATTCTTGCACGCAATTTGGTTTTATTGTAATTTAAAGGGCTCCCCTCCGATGTTAATTTCCTTCCAAGTTTCTAACTATTCTCACCGGACAAACTCGAAATCGACCAAGTATAGCTAGTTAGGGCTCTTAAGTACAACCCACAAACTCGAAATCGAAAATTATTACAGCTTTGCTTCATCGTCAATCAAGGTATCTAATTGAGTGTCTCGACCCGATCTCGTCTAGTTATTAAAATAAAAATAAACGAGTTTAAAATAGCTATAATTAAAGATGAAATTTAAGCATAAAAATCAAGTTATATCGATCCTTCATCCATGAGTCATAAATAAATTCTCAATGCATCATGAGATAGAAATTAAAGTCCAACACCATAAAAAAAAAAGAGTTAAGAGATCAGGTAAGATGATGGGCAGATGAACCCGGCCCTCACTTGTCTCCAATCAAATCAAGTTGGATTTTACCTGTCTTCGTATCTAATCGAATGAAAAATGAAAATGATAGCAGATAGTTGATGTATGAGATGAAATTGTCATTTCTAATTATCATTAACTAGATCAATACATAATTATTTAATAATTATCTAGTTTGATTACCCGGATTATGTTGAGAGATGGGATTTTTTTTTCTCAATGAAAAAAAAAGATGCAATCATTATTAATACTATTTTTTACCGTCAAATAATATTTCTATTTGCAGACTAAAAACATTTGATAAGTGTATTCAATAATTGAAAATTATATATATGTCAATAAATAATAACAATTAATTGACTTGAATAAATAAAACTAAATCTCATTCTGCCAAAACGGATATTAACTCAAGGTGAAAGCTTATTTTAAACATTATAATATAAAACCAACAAAAATAAAATAGTACCAAAATTAAATTGGAAATAAAGAATTACAAACCAAACTAAACTTAACTCTTGATTAGCTCAGAAAAATCAAATATGATGTCAGAATTTCAGTTTAGACGGTCATCTCTTTCAAAATCAATAATCGAACTTCAGTTTTTTTATTTTATTTATCGCGCACATATATATTGCAATTGGAGAAGATATTATAACTAGGGTTTCGATCGATCTCCTTTTTGTTCTGGTTGGTATATTGGTATGATATGCTAGTAGACGGGTGAATCGGCCATTGGCGCCGGACGAGAATGGATTCAAACGACACTCATCATTATAAACAAATGGCCCTTCTACGCTAAGGCAAAGATCGATGGAGGAGAAGCACGAGCACTGATGTCTTGAGGGACAGACGTCATGATAGGGTGGGATTGATGTCATCATATATTAGTGCGTGGTGCAGCTATCATCGAATGGGCTACTTAAAAAAACATATGGGTTATTAATAAATATATAAAAAAGAAATGGGGACCAAAGCGGCCATGCGTGGGAGCACATAGGGCTCGAAAATACTAAAAACCCATCTCTAAGCTTCCCTTGCTTATGAAAGAAAGTAGTGGCTGCTGGCTGGCGACTAAAGAAGTAGATGGAGAAAGGAAGATGATAAGGAAATTAACCAAAAGGAAGGAGCTTGGTGGTGGTAGCTAGGTCTGCAATGGGATTTATTCGGGTTTTTTTTTTTATCTGTAAACAATAGAAAAGCCAATTCTAAATTAAAATAAAAGTTAAGCTAAAAGAATGGTCTTTTCCTCGATATCTTGCTCAGACTATTATGGTGTTGAAAAAGGAAATAAAAGGCAGGTTGGTTAAATGATTTTTGTTTTACTTTTTATTAGCCAGGCTACTTATTTGACCGTGTAATTGCCCTAACCTTGTAGGTCGTCTGCATGGAACCACCACGTTTCGTGCTCGCACTCTTTTTAACATGAACCCAGAATGGTCCAAAAGAAGCATCGGACTTCTTCAGGCCCAACCAGCTGAAGCCAGTGGCTGCAAAAATTAGAGCTCGTGGCGCAGGATAAAGACACCACAGTGCGTGATTAGAGGCTGATCTAGATAGCCGTGCCCGCACATTTCAAAAAGTGATTAGAAACATCTATTATTCCATCGTGCTTTTGGCGTTTGAAAGTTATAATTGAGAAAAGTTACCAGCAAATTACAAAGCTCTTCTATCTCTGTGCTCCAAGTAAACAAATCGCATTTTGAAACATAAAATGGGATTAATGTTGGACAATGGACTGTGATGATATCAAGCACTCACTCAACCAATATATATTCCTCCAAAAATAAAATAAAGAAACTAAACCATATCTAGTTAACACATGAGCCTCGACAATGCCATATAAAATCTCTTATCCAACCAGCTAGTTTATAACAAACTCGAGGCCTGAGATTCCCTAGCTATATGTACAATGAACTTCAGGTAAATGAAACCTGGAAAAGAAAAAGGCAGTTCTATTTCATTCGGTATATTATTTTCTCAGAACTGGGATCCTTATAGTAATTAAGTACTATATATATATGTGTGTGTGTGAAGCTGCAGCCACAGATCAAGACTGTAACAAGAGAAAATTGAAGCACATATAGCTTTAGAAACTTTGTTTGCAAAATGCACAAGTGCAAAGGAGCCACCGTGACCTGGCCCCATTGATCACGATCAAAATATACAGGTGCTCTAATATTCTCCTGCACCTAGCAACCAAAACTGAAAAGGCCGCCTCTAAATTCCAAAAGGACCGGCGAGGGGCGCCATGAATACATGCAACTGAAACCAAAAAGCTTATGGAGTGGAGAGCAAACCTAGAGAGAGAAAGAGGTGGAGTGTGTTCCAAGACACAATGATTACATGGTCTTGGGGAAGCAGAAAGGGCGGGGTGGAAATAGCGAAGAGTATGGAAGAGCGTGGGGCTTGACCGATCGAGGTAATTAATCAAAAGACTAAGCGGGATAGCCTTAAAATATCACTGCTCCTAATTAAGTAGCAGTACTGCTAGTAATAAAGTTTAGTTATCTCCTTAAAAATTAAGAAAAAAAGCAAAGGGTTTGTATGTAGAGCTAGCTAAGCCTTTTATCATGATGATATTATCAGGCTTTTCGGTTTTTGGTCGGACGACAATCTGTGTGTTGTGTGCTCACTGTGTTTGTTTTTGTGTTTCCCCCATCTCCCCCCACTCTCTCTCACTGCACTCGCAGAGTGTAATTATACAGTTTGAACCAATCACAAAGCAACAAAATAATGATATTTTTCATATAATTGATATAAAACATTTTTTTATATATAGTTTGTGTATAGAACAAACAAAAAGATATCCCCACCCCACCCTGATAGCTACAGAGATGGATGGATGAATAGAATGCCGTAAGAAGAAAGGAAAGGAGACTAGCAGTACTTACAAAGAGTGGTGGGAGAGAGAAAAATATTTAGAGAGATCAGCACAGAAGAAGAGCATAAAACAACAAAGAGCCAAAAAGATACCATCAAAGGTAGCACCAAAGAAAAGGAAAGCTTATATAGTTGAAGCTTAGGATTGAAAGGGTCATCACCACATCCTTCTCACAAAGCCTTAATTTGAGAGATTCATTCATTTGATAGAGAGAGAAGCCTGGAACTTTCTTTCTTTGCCTTTTCTTTTACCTTCTCCACCACCACCACAAGAGAATAGAGTTTGGATCGAGCACTGAAAATTAAGGATCCATTTATCCATCTCAGTACATCAAAGATATTATTTTTAAGGCACTGTGATCTCTCCTCCTGTTAATTATCTTTTTGCTTCTTCTACCTATTGAAAAGTATAACCCGTTACCCCAATATCTCCACAGAAAGATCGAAGGAAGTGATCATCCTTATGATTGCAGCTTCAAAGCAATATTAGAATTTTCAATCTTTTTTTCCTCTATAGAGTGAAAAGGTGAGAGATATGTGCGGGCTTAAAGAAGAAGATCAAGGAGAGTGTTCTCAAACCATCCATAACCTCCAAAACTACCAAGAGCAGCTATTTCTACAATACCACCAACAAATGCAACAGCACCACCAACAACAACAAAGCAGTGATATCTATGGAGGACCTAGAGGATCGGGATTTATTTTCCCCGAAGTTTCACCAATCTTACCATGGCCTCTCCCCCCAGTTCACAATTTCAACCCGGCGCACTTCACGCCAAACCACCCAGTTCGTGACCATGACCCATTTCTTATCCCTCCACCAGTACAGTCCTCATACGGGGGGTTATTCAATAGAAGAGCTCCCTCCCTTCAGTTTGCTTATGATGGTACCCCAAATGATCATCTTAGGATCATATCTGACACTCTTGGACCGGTGGCTCAACCTGGTTCAGCTCCTTTCGGGTTGCAAGCTGAGTTGAGCAAGATGACTGCTCAGGAAATCATGGATGCCAAGGCACTTGCTGCTTCTAAGAGTCACAGTGAGGCTGAGAGGAGAAGAAGAGAGAGAATCAACAACCACTTAGCTAAGCTACGCAGTTTGCTACCCAGCACCACCAAAGTAAGTACCATAGTGGTTCATCGTCAAATTTTGAAAACCTACACAAAATGTTACATTGACGTATGAAATATCGGACCCTTTCTGCTCTCTCTCTCTCTCTCTCTCTCTCTCTATATATATATATATATATATATCAAAACCCTTGAATAAAACTATACGCTCTTTATTTATATCTAAATGCAGAAATATGGAGTGTCAATTTTCTATTTCCTTTTTGTTTTGTAGTATAACTAGCTGTAGTTCCCCCCCCCCCCCGAAGATTTCTGTCAATCTTGTTTAAGATTATTGTTAGATGACTGGCCTGATAATATGCCACCAGAACATATGCGGTGTTCACTTTAGATATAAGAAAGGCAGTTGCATTTTTTCTTGGTTAGCTTATCCTTTTGTTTTCATCTTTAGAACAGTACTGCTGCTAATGTTTTTTTCTTTTCTATGTGTTTTCTGCTTCTGGGACTTCTGCTAGTTCCGAGGAAAGGAAAAGCAAAACTAAAAGGGAATAAGCGTTAATGTCGCTAAATTGATATGATAAAGAGGAACAAAGAGAAGTTGAAAAGCTTCCATGGAAATTTCTTGCCGGTTACCAGTCAAAGTAATTAAGTAGAGAATGAAAAGATATAAAGACAGACAAAAATAGCATTCTTGTCAGACACTTAAAGATACCCCCGTGCCCTAATCCTCTTTCAGAACCCCACCATTAGAAAAACCTACTTTCTTCCTGAATCATCCAAGGAGAATAAAAACTTCATATCCCCGTCTCGTCTTTTCAAACACCGAAAGACAGTTCTTACATGTGAACATTTATTTTTATTACTTTCTCGTTTAACTTACAAAAAAGATCGTTAATTATAGCTTTATTTCGTGTTTAATTTTTATTTTCTAATGAGTACCAACTTTATCATGCATGAAACTGATTATGTTCCCTTGCTTGTCACAGACAGACAAAGCTTCACTGCTAGCAGAAGTGATCCATCATGTTAAAGAGCTAAAACGCCAGACTACTTTGATAGCCGAAACAAGTCCAGTACCAACAGAAATAGATGAGCTAACAGTGGATACGGCCGATGAAGATGGTAAATTTGTGATCAAAGCATCACTTTGCTGTGAAGACAGGCCTGATCTCTTGCCTGACCTAATAAAAACCTTGAAAGCTTTACGTTTAAGAACATTAAAAGCTGAGATCACAACACTTGGTGGACGTGTAAAGAATGTTTTGTTTATTACTGGTGAAGAAGATTCATCAGGTGATAGCAATGATCATCAGCAGCAGCTGCAGGAACCACTACAATATTCTATAAGTTCGATTGAGGAAGCATTGAAAGCAGTTATGGAGAAGACTGGGGGTGACGATTCTTCCTCGGGAAGTGTTAAGAGACAGAGAACCAATATCAATATCATTGAACAACAACAACAACACAGGTCTCTATAATTTTACCAAGAGATCAGTACCTTACTCTTCTAATTATTGCCTCTCCCTTCTTTCTTTTTTTCTTTGCTTGCGGGTGTGTCTTTTTTGGTGTGTTTGGTGTAGCTTTTGCTAGTTAACAAAGAAGGCAATGATGATATATTGGTGTGTTTTTCTGGACTTGCATCACTACAAAATATAGTATACGTCGAGAGTGAAATTAAGATTTGAAGATCGAGCATGGATCATATGGGTTGGTACGTTCTTGGTGGGGTTACCTTCCCATTTTGCTGTCGGGTGATTGTGCATAGAAAAAGGAATGTGAGAGAAATCACACGGAGAGGAGAAGGGCGAGCACTAGCCAGCAAAGAAACTATTGGCAGAGAGGAGGATGCATGAACTAAAAGTGTATCCAAACCATGGGATCAAATTAAGGAAATTATTGTCGATATATATTTTCCAATATTGCTAGGATTTAATATAAGGTTTCTCTTCCAACGAAAAAGATCCTTGGCTGTTTTTTTGCATGCTAAGAAGTTATATTAATCAGTTTATATTCTTTCTTTCTGTCGTGACCAGTTTGTTGGAATTTCTGGAGATCATCATATGTATACGATGGCTGACGATTTCGTTCCCGCCATGTTCTACGTCCCTCCAGAAAACTACCATAACCTTCTTCCTGTCAGTACAATATTGTAGCTTCAGTGATCTTCCCACGATCTTGTTAAAATTTCTCAGGGGGAAGGGAAAATAAAACTGAGAACAGAAAAACCCTAGTGCGGCATTCTTGTCCTGGGGGTCACAAGATGAGTAGTAAGTTAATGGACTGATTTAGCCATATATATGCAGGGAATGTACGTACATACACTCCGTAATACTATAGTGGTTGACTTCCATCTATCTTCTCCTACTGCGTTTTTCTTTCAACTTTAATTGTTGCTGTTATAATTTAATGAAGTTTATGTAATTACTCGTGCTAATTGCAATGGTCGAATGGTTTTCCAATTAAGCTTAACTAATTTAATGGGTAATGGAGGAATTAATTAATGTAGAGAGTTTCCACATCCACTATCGAAGAGTCTATAAATATGACGTAAGAGTGTTAGTCTACATGTATATAGATTCAGTTTCAAATATTGTAATTTCGATTATTTATATATGAGCATATTTTTTTCTTTTTCTTTTTCTTTTTAGAAAAAAAGAAAGTTCTATATGAGCATCATTAGCGAAATAATTTGTTGGGTCGGTTCCCTTTATGTTACTTGTTGTATTTATCATCTGTAAAACATAAGGCATTGATTTGAGTATCGATGGTTAAGAGATTTCAGTCCTATGAACTACTTAATGTTTCTTTTAATTGATATTTTTTACAAAAAAAAATAAAAAATCAAACCCTTATTTAAAATAAAAATAAATGGCTTGAATTTCGTAAACATGTTACATCATATTACTAGTAATTTAAAAATAAAAAATGAAGTTAACTTTTTTCAATAAAATAAAGTTCCATGGTCTCTCAACATTATACTTTTTTTCTTAAACGGTTTATCTTTTTATTTATTTTTCGTTTAGAAATTGACTTCTTTTAAGATAGTGTTAACATGTTGGTCAAATTCTAGTTTGTACGTAGACTTTTTTTAATAGATGGCTATAAATATCCCAAAAAAAAATATTATTTGTCAACAACCTTTCTATGGATATCGTCACTCATTGGCTTCTTCAATATTTACAAATGAAGAACAGACTCATGCATAAAAGAGACAAACACACACACCAAAAAAAAAAGTCATTTTGAAGAGAGAAGGGAAATTAAGAACTTAGAAAATATCTCGCTGAATCGGATGAACTTAAAAACATGTTAAAAATAAATAAATACATCAAATGGGGATCCACATATAAAATTATAGAAAGAAGCTTGATCGAGTAACATAAAATTGCATGTTAAAAACGTTTGGAGGGAGATATATATAGGAGGTCATTTTCTCTTACTAAATTAAATCCACTTCCTTTTATATATGAAAATTAACCAAATCCAGTTTTTACACAGCACTATGATTAGAATCGAAGAATATTTTGGCCGCATGAGATTTATTTTTGTTAGAGAATAATATAAATCATATTATGGAGTTTCACTTATAAGCTTAAACTTTTAGGTGAGATGATTTTTTAACATGGTATTAGAGACTTGTTGACCCAGCGGTCATGAGTTCAAATCTCACCATCCCCCATTTTATTTGATAAAATCAAGCACAAGGTAATGTGGGTCTGTGCAAATTTCAAGCCCAAATGATTTTTACTTGAAGGAGTGTATTAAAGAATAATATAAATCATATTATATGGTCTCACCTATAAACTTAAAATTTTAGGTGAGATGGTTACTTAATATTTTTTATAAGAACATGTCTCTATATATTTGGGCACCTCGTTAAATGGTGTGCTGTAAATGCACTCATGTTGTCTTGCAGCTGTGTAATTAAAATGCCATTGATCTGATCCATATATATATTTCAACATAAGAAGCTGGGATACAGATATTCTCTTTGTAAAATGCAAATCTATATGTTTTCTTACAAAAACTTTAAAATGAAAGAAAGGTTTTAATTGTTTTTCCGTCTTCTTTCTTCATTTTATGTAAAATACAAAATAGTTTGTTAAAATATATTTTTGTTACTGAAGTACAATATGATTAAAAATATATTAAATTAATTAACTATTGAAATTGCTATATCAACAATTTAGCTCCTTAATATATTCTTGGAAAAGAAAAGGTCGGATTGGACATTGGCACAAGAAAACAGTTCGCTATCCAATTTAAGCATAAATAATTATAACAAGAGCACTTTTTTAAAATGTAAAAATTGATTTTCAAGGATATTTAGTCTGTTAATAAAGTGAAAGATAAATTGTTAGTAAAAAAGAGAAAATAATTAGAATAGTAGGCTTGATCAAGTTGTGTTAGATATGGTTTTTGAGAATGGAAAAGAATTAATAATGAATGGGAGTTTAAATTAATGGCATCCTCGAAAGGGTAAAATTAATTTCGAGACTACAAGTTGTTGGCATTTGGAGGATAAATTAGATTACCTTCAACTCAATTCTTGCAACAAATAAAATGTTCTCTTTAGCTGCAAATTGAAGGGATTTTCTAGGTGTTCAATAAAACAGGAACAAAGAATATGTATGAACGCAAAGTTGCATTGAAAAAATTAAGGAAACTTCCACAACGACAAGTAATGACACCGTTTCATGTCTTAATGGTCCAAAATTGTAATTTAGCGATCGAATTGTTCGGGCTTATTAAAATTAAATCATGAAAACGATAATCGTGGCCCATGCAGGTTTCGAACCTGCGACCTTCGCGTTATTAGCACGACGCTCTAACCAACTGAGCTAATAGGCCATCTGATGTTAATTGTAAGTGTATAAATATATATATATATAAGTTTAAGAACGCACAGAAGTACTCCGTAGGAACGAAGCACTTGTTTTTCTTCTTTTTAATGATTTTGTATTTTAGGATGTTTAGAGCTTTGATGACTGGAGATGAAGAAATCACAGAAGCTCTACCATACGGTGTGCTGTATTCATTTTTTTTTTCTCGAATTTTGTTTGCTACGTGCAGGTGATTTGGTAGTTCTTGGTTGGTGGGGGCTTGTTTACAAATTACAGATATCATCACCCCTTTCTGCTTAGAGAAACCTGGATGGTTTGAAGTTGGTATTGATTTTTCATGATATTGCTTGTTGAAAGAGTCGAACGACTCCCCATTGCAGAGAGCTTTGCCTTTCTAGTCAGCACGAAGTGGTATAATCCAGCAATTCATAAGCATACTTGGTTTCTTGTAATGGAGGACCCAGTTCATCATGAAGAACTAGTAGATATGTTGACTGGGATAGAGGCTCATAGAGTCAAGATGAAGACGAGCATCAGATCAGTGGAATATGCGACCCTCAGGATATCGGTGGACACTTTTGAATTATTGGTTTCCATATCATGCGCTTGGAGGTGTCATAGGTGTTAAAGAGTGCCCTGTGATATATTATTATTCTATTTTTTTTCCAAGTCAAGCTCGTATTAAAATCATCTTTCCTTTTTATCCCCATCATTTTCAGGGAACACCACCTGGTGCCGAACATATTCCATGTCTGATTCTTTCCTCCACCTTTTTTGATTCAAGGAGATGGGGTTTTGCTGTATATAGATTGGTGGAGAAAATTGCTCTCTTGCTAAACAGTGGAGCTGGTCCTGGTAGATACTTTGCTGTCACATCAAATTCTCATGATTGTTTTGGGTTTTTGCGCAATGGATCCAGGTAAGGTTTTTCTTGGTAAACATAAAATTTGAATGGCCCTGGTGAACCGCCAGCACTGAATTGCTGGAGCTATGAAGCAGTAATCATTGCTTATGGATCATTCATGCTGACAGGTTACTCGGGTGGTATTGATGGGAAGGAGTGGGCTGGACTTTATTCTGCTGGAGGTTCGGGGTATGGTTTCCATGCTACAATCTTGTGTCTTTTTATTAGAATGTCTTTACATTCATTGGCGCAACCAGAGAGGCGTAATAACTTCTCTGAAGTTTCCGAGGACATAAATGTCCAGTATTGCCTTCCTTCCGTTTACCTTATATGTCTTGAGATGAATTCTTTGAAACCCCATTTAACATATTCATCATTTAACAGGCAAACTTTGTATCTCATTAACAAAAAGTTGGACATGCACACACATATCTCGAGTTAATGGAAGATATGGTCCTGAAATATGCAAAAAAAAATGAGAAATTGCATTAGCAATTGTTTTATGAACAACACAATCACGAGGAGTGCAGAAGATATTTGCTACATGCATTCTCTTGTTGCTAGCTAGTTAAATGTGAAGAACACTTGTAGTGTTTTTACTTTTAAGGATTTACAGAGCTGGGCAGGTAAATACTTTAATTGCTCCAGTATGAGTATGGAGACAGTTATTCTAACTCTTACTCTCACGGATCTTTTCCTCATCTGGCCTTTATAGGTTTAAAAATGTTCATTGGTATGTCAAAGGATATGCTGGTCCAACCAATCAACTTTTAGTAGCAATGCTCTGTATTCTGCTATGGTAATGAATGCTTTCATCTGTGGCGCGACAGGATTGGAAGGTCCCATTCCATCATCTGGTGTTACGGGGCCATGATCTTGGAATCACTTACACTCTAAAATATTCAAATCTTTTAGTTTTTTCCCCCAAAAGATTGCTGCAATCTCTTCTTTTGTGCATTATTATGCTAGATTGCTAAAATGCTGATCATACTGAGATAACACGCCATATTTTTCATACATCCAAGGTATTTATTTGTTTAAAGTTGTTTTGTTGTCATTTGTAGTAAAACCATTTAAAATCTGTATGTAGAAGACAAATTGCTAAAAAAATCTGTTTGCAATTCATGGCTGCAATAAAGTGGTCAAAGTAGTGGTGGTTGCGGGGCTTGGTGGTGAATAGTGCGTGGGGGGCGGCGGCTCTGGGAGGGTTGTCCCTTCCCAGAACCAGCCACTACCATAGGTATACACAACTACCCAAGCCCTGCAATCATTCTCTGTGACCATTACGTGACACCTTCAAAATTACACTTGCAAATCTGCACTGCCGTTTGCAAAAGTTTTGAAGGCACTGCCTTCATACTCGTTCAGATTCGACCAGTTCGCGCTCAAGCACTGTGTGACCATGGACAATTGGCTTGACCCGATGTCAGCCATGAGCGGACAGCGTTCTGGTCACGCTTCTAATGAAATGTTAGTCACTCTTGACTGAGATCCAATAAAGGCGGTGCCTTTTCTCACTAGAGAAGCTGCCTTGCCATGCAATTTCTTTACATAATTTGTGCTTCAAGTAGATAAATAATTTAGTGCAGTGTACCTACTGTGCACACTTTCTTTGTAGATCACAGAAGTTATGGGACGTTGTCTTTTCGAACCTCTCATTCTATGTTACAGCACTTTCCCACCAGAAAATGTAAAGAAGCAGCCCAGATCTGAACTTGTTGATGCCCAGATCTGAAATTGTAAAGAAATTGTCTTTTATGCTATTTCTAATCTTTCGATACCATTCATGCTCTCAATGCTGTATTTTGGTTCTCACTGTGCTGATTTGAAGAATCTATCAGGACAAAATTCTATATAGAATTTGTTTCGAAGGACAAATTAATGGGGTCCTGCTTCCATGCAGGCATGGGGATCCACCTTTCTATTACCAATGTTTGTTGATTCTTCAAACATTACACATCTCTGAATGAAAAATAAAAAGAATTAAGCTTATTGGCGAGAAAGCTTTGCCTTCAAAATTTTGGTACTGAATGAATTGATGCATTATGTTAAACGAACTCCATGCTTAGAAAACTGGATAATTATTGACGGACCACCATGAGCAGAACGTGTTAGATATTGGAAACGTGTCTGATGCTTCCTTTATGTAGGCCCAGTCTGAAACGATCTCAAAGTAAGCGGATATGATTAAGTTTAGTAGTTTACTGTTGTCTCAGTACTAATCTTTAGTCTTCGTCTAAGCACATTTGTATATTTTTATTCAGGTTTTTATTTTTGTTATTGTTATGCTGGGTTGGAGACGATTTTTTAATTTGATAAATATAAGTACTATTGAAAAAACAACTTGCATGTGTCAGCACGTTGGCAATCCCTAAGCTCTGCGAGTGGCATGTGCAGGGTTTTTTGTTTACCAAACGCTGCCTTGTGCTCTCCTTGTTGACCGAAATGGCCGGCATTGTTATTAGTGTGTAGGTGAAGGAAAGCTTCCTCGCAGCTTGTGATTTTAGCTGAAGCACGCACCGAGAAGCCACAATTTCGGTGTCCTCAATTCAATGCAGCGGTAGTTTGGCATCATTTTCCAGTCACTGTAAATATTCTGCTGGATTTGATGAACTGTGAAAGTACATTTTTGTATAGCCTTTTTCTTGTTTTTTTGGGTGTCGTATGTGGTGCTGCAAAGTCCAGATGGATGCCGTCTGAAAACCAACAGGCCATGCCAATTTTTCTATAAAAATGCTCCTGATGTAAACTTCTACATCAATTGAATGCTTATGCACTGCTCAAATGTATATAAGATAGTAATAACAAGCAAATAGAGGGAATTCATTAATGTTTGAACAAATCATGGGAAATCCAAGAGAATCGGAAAGGCAAAGGGTGTTGACTCACAACATTATTGAATCACACTTGTGTTCACAAAGAAATATCAGTGCCATTCTACTACAAGATCCTACATTCCAGCAAAAAGACTGATCTTTTTGTCACACACACAGGATGCTGATATAGCCAGCGATTCAACCACGTGATTTGGAGTAGCATTTCCATGGCTGCCTGCATCCTTATTATTGTCCTTCAATTTGAGAGCAAAATCATTGAAACATTCGTCCAAGGTACGGAAAGATTCGCCGGGATATAGAGTGCCCACGTCAACATCCTCAGGGCTATTGATTGAAAAATTAAACTGGCAACCCTTGATGAATATATCATGTGTGAATGATGCAACGACACTATCTGGTATGATATTGTCTGTCAAAAGGGAAACAAAATGAAAATAACTTCCAGCACCATTTTATTACCAGTAATATTTAAAACTGAATATGTGCATACTAATAAGATCTTGGTAATTAAGAAACAGAAATTAGAAGAAAGACCTGCAGCGATTGCAAGGAGGTCATGTTCGGTGACTGTAACTCGAGGGAGGGTTCTTCCGATTTTCTTTTCCCACAAGGAAGCAAGCTCGTTCATGTTATAGAAATTGCTGGGAGGTCGGAAATGGACTGATTTGTTGAGAGTTCTCGCATCATCCACCGTTTTCATTGTAAACTTTCCAATGTCAGTGCCAGCAACAAAGTAAGCTGCATGAAACATGATAGATAGTCATTCTTATTAGATTTTGTCTTCGCCTTTACAAGCTCTAGCCAAATTCTATTTATCATTTTTTTCTCTTTCATTTCACGGAATGTGGGTAATTTTCATTTTGCCAAACCCCATGTAAAACCCCATCAGCTCACACCTAAATGACATCACTGTGACGTTTTTTCTCCCGTCACATCACATCTTTTGAAGGTTCAATTTGATTGATAAGTGGATGTAGTTTTCATATTATCATTGCAAATCTGGAGAATCGTTAGTGAGATTTTGAATCTAATTGTGTGCGTGAAAGCATCAGGGAATGAATAGTTTCCTTGAGATATGGTTCAGAGATCCTCGCCAAGAAAGGAATCTCAATCCATTCACGTGGCCGGAAAAACAAAAGTTGCAGACCGGCGTACCTTTAACGGTGCCATCGCCGTAGATCTTGAAGTGATCCAGAGGAGGCAGAGCATCAGCAGGGTGTTTGTTATCATAGTAAGGCCAAGAAGCAATCGAATTGCAACAGATATAGGTGTAGGGTATGCCATACTCCTCAACAAACCGTCTAATCTCACGTTTCTCTTTGTACATATGTAGCCCCGGCTCCACTGGATCAGCCCTCACCACATCATGCCCAAATTCTGATGGCAAAAATCTCTGCAACATGAATAAACACCCAGCACTTGGTAATGAGTTTTTATTCCTTATATTTTCCTCTCTTGAAATTATTTCTATTCTATATTTATGATAATGAAAATCGGAGCACCTTAAATAAATAAATATTATTTCTACCTTAATGGTGCCAACAGCTTTGATAGCTTCTATTAAGCCAAGTTGATCCAACACATTTCCTCCTCCTAATGCTGATATCACAATATCAATCTCATGAACTTTAAGTAGTTTCTCCATGTTTTCCCTGTCACTGACCAGCCCCTGTAATCAAAAGAAGAACAATAATCAGGGAGGTATAAGATAATTAATTAAAGAAATATAATATTTTCCAATTTAAATGGAACATGTGAGACATGCCTGCAAAATTATGGCTCCTTTGTCATGAAGAGATTTGATAACTTCGGCCTTAGAAGGGCTTGCAGCAGCACCTGGCCGGACAAGAACATAGGTTGGTCGACCGGAGTCTAGGCTGGCTTTGGCCACGAATTGACCGATAAAACCGGTGGCTCCGGCAATGAGGACTCGACTCTTGATCGTAGGGGGGGCAGCTGAAACAGTCATGCTTGCTTCTTTTTGAATAAATAATCCTTCTTCTTTTTTCGCCAATCAGAAATTTATAACCATAAAAGAAAGATTAAAGTTGACCCCTGTGGAGAAACACAGAAAGCAACTCTCTGATAAACAAAAGGCGACGCTATTGTGACATGATTATGCCGTTCCTATCATGCATTTATATAGGAAATTAGCTGGCGGGGCTCTCTCGGTATATAAATCATAATATATAAACGTTTCCATTTTCCTTGGAATTTTTGGTTCAACTACTAATCAAAGCCCCAACTTAGCCTAACCTTCCATGGAGTATCCTGGCAAGTGATCATCAGCATCTCACCAAAGCCCACTGGTATTCTCGAAGCATGGTTGACTATTAGCTAACGAGTGATCATCTCTTCTTGTATTGACTGATAGTTAAACCTGTGCATGGAAATAACTCAAGTGATCTGTGCATAATAAAGAACCTTGGCTGCTTTCAGGCAATCATTCGATGAAAAACATATCTTACAGCGAATCAAAGGCTGCCATGGCCAAGTTGTACGTAATTCCCTTTCCTCTTCTTGTCAACTTATCAAGCTGTAAGAAAAAGTGATCAAGTATCTTTACAGCAATGTAACTCGTTTCTAATCCTCTGGTAATATTTTTTACTGGTTTCTAATTATTAATCACTAACTAGTGTCTTTTTACGTGTTCTTTGGTGCAGGTGCTTATAATCTGTGCACCAGATGACACGTTGAGGCCGTTTGTGATTTTCCCTTGACACCTTGAGAAAGTATAATAGAAATTGTAAAATCATTTATATCAGTGATTTATAAAGTATTTATGTCTCCTCCAGAGATCATTAAGATCAGTAAGAGAGAAAACATATCTTACACAAACAGATCTTAAAAGATAAGTATCTTTAACCATTAAATTTTAAGAATCATAAGAATAAACAAACGAAATCCTATATTTCAATGCATGGCCTAGAAAGATTGCCAAGTTTATATACATTTAGGTTGGGCATGATGGCAAGTCCAAAAACAACCAGTCCGACAGCTCATCAAACATATTCTGTGTTTGGATTTGACATGATATAGAGTCTAGCAATTTACCATACTCATCGTAGACTTAAGTTTATAGCATAATCGAACCCCATAATATGAGATTTGTAGGCGAATAGAGCCAATGATATAAACTTGGTATTCTATCAAGTGCGGTTGCGTCGAGTTATTACACATAAAAAAGATGGTAGATCCATCGTTAAGTTCTTATCCTCTCTGATTTTATTATATATATTTCTGCACATTTCATAGTGGAGCTTGGTTTGGTTGATTTAAATATGAAAGAGAAAGTAATCATAATACCTAGTTTAACGACGACGACGACAGTCCCCTAAAGTTACAGTAAATTACTAGCTGTTATCGCCATTACAAGGATGTTCGCTGTCTTCGGATTCCTTTCCTTGTCAGCTGGGCAAAGTGCATGTAAATTTCTGGAACTTAAATATTATTTATTCCCCTCTGCCAATAAAATACTGTAGAGTTGTTTTTTTTAATCAAAATTCAAGTCATGCTCAACATTTTCTCCGAACATGTATCGACTATTCTCCCCTCAAATTTAACGACAGTGGTGGGACACAAGCGAAATGCGACATTTGAACCTCGTAGATAAAATAAGGAAAATAAAGATATACCTCGTAGACTCCTCTTTCAGGGGTTTTATTATTCTAAAAGCTAAAACAGCTCGCGGTCCGTTGCTACTGTGTATCAAGAGACAAAACACTGTGGACTTCAATAGTAATGCTTAATTTTCGGGTGATTGCAGTTCGGTTTGGTCGGTTCGTTCGGCTCGGCCAATCTACTGACTTTTGTCTTTTTGCACAGTGAAATAACGAGTTCGTCCCTCCAAAAAGACAAAATAAGGACACTGGACTTAGGGGCTCGCCGGTAAATGCACCTTTTTGATCCGGTCCGGTCCGGTTCACCTAGCCGGTTTTTCATTTTTTTATTATTTCTTTTCAATGTGGAATAACGTTATAGTCCCAAGATAACGACAAAAAACAGGTCGGGGGGAGGGGCGGGCAGGTAATTTACCTTTTATTATTATTTTAACTGTCGATTTACTGTTGGTGCGTCGCCAAACGCGCCATCCATATCCGTTCTCACGCGTTCTTTGGACGGCGCGTGCGGCTTATTCTGGCGTCCGAAAATACCCCACCGGCGTCTAGAATGATTTTCAGACATGTGCTCTTCCCACCGGTGCGGTGCGTGTGATGATAAGGTGGCCGGAGACGTGTCAATGGTCGTTTGAATCCCCCCCCCCTTTTCTCTCTCCTGCCTGCGCCAGCTGACGTCAACACAGCTGTTTTTTCTCAAATTTCATTTACGCCCCTGAACTTTTGATTGCTGTTTGCTGGTCCTTATGGCTATTATATAAGTTTTGATTCGATTCAATTTCATCCTTTAATTGAAATTGATTATATATTGTAGTTTCATTTAGGTCCTCATTCTTTCATTTTTCGAATTACTCTGGAATCCTTATGATTTTAGGTATCAAAGTTTTGAATTATTTCAATTTTATCCTTCCATGTAAATTTATTATAAATCCTTAATATTTTTAGTATCAAAGTTTTATGCTTTTTCAATTTTATCCTTCCATGCAAATTAATTATAGCTTTAAGTTTCATTTCGGTCCTAATTCTTTTAATTTCCTGTTTTGTTTTAGATTATATAATTTTATCACTATCAATGTTTAGATTTATTTTAATTTTGTCCTTCCAATTAAATTTATTACATATATTTTTTTTTATCCCTTATACTTTTAATCTTAGATTTTCTTTTAGTACCTTTATTTTTTTATGCATATTTCTTACATAATTTCTATTTCTGACCATGTTTATATGTACATGCTCTTAGTATTTCTTTCCAGTTTTTTGTTATTTCCAATGTTATGAAGTTTTTTTATTTAATGTTCAAATTTTAATATGTGTTGGTAATCATTTGAGAATTAATTATTATTATAATTTCTTTTCTTTTCCCTCAGGTCAAATAATTTCTTAAAATCTGATAATATTTTTTTTGTCATTTATTTTGTTTGTTAATTGCTTTTTTGTTAATATTGTTTGGTTTTGCATTTTCTAATTATTATAGATATGACATTCAAAATAATCATAATGATTATTTGTTAGTTTTGTTTTCTGTTAAATATGTCAGACTAATTATATTTTTTGGGAGAAAAAATTACTGTTATTGCTCTAAAATAATTTTAATATAATAATATGAGTAATAAATCTTATAAAATAAAAAATTATGAAATATTTTTTTCTTACAATAATTATGGTCTCACCAATTATTATTATTTCCACTGTTATTAAGGTTTTTTTTTTCAATATTTATATTTTAATTTGTGTTGATGATCATTTCAAAATTGATTTCTATTATTTTTTCTTTTGTTGTTTTTTAGATTCTTTTTATTTATCTTTCAAGTCAAATTTTTTAAAAAAATCTACCTATATTTATTTTAATTTTTTCATTTATTAGGTTTTTTTTCCTTATAAATATGTGAGACTAATTATATATTTTAATATTTATTTAATATTAGTACTTGAAAATATATATATATAGACAGAAAAAAAATGACCTAAAATTTTTGAAAAAAATAAAATAAAATATAAGTTTTCTTAAATATTTTTAATATAATAACATGAGGAATAAATCTTTAAAAAAAATTGCATTTTAATTCTAATTTTGTCCTCTTTTGTTTAAGCTTATTTCTTAGAAAAATTTGATTGTTGCATTTTAAATTGTTTTTGTAAGTAAAAACAAAATATTTAATATTTCAAATATGATATTACAGGGGGGAAATGCATTTTACAAACAAAATGGGTAGAAAAATTTACCCAAGTTATCTACAATTAAAAAAATATATGAACCACTTCCCCTGCGTTTCGATTACACTATTCCTTTTAAGCGAGAAAAAAACTCATTTTTACCAGATTTGATTTATTAAAATTTCATTAATTAAATATTAAAATAATTCATTACAACACATAAAAAATCAATTAGTTTTTTATATAAAAAAAAAACCCAGCGCAGCGCGCAGGCAAATCAACTCGTGGGGTCTAGACATGGGAAAGAACTCATCCCACCCTATTGAAATTAATGAAATGTATATATATATATATATATATTGAAATAATGAAATAACACTACTGTATATATACACGAAAGAGAGAGAACCTTGTTAATTTGGAGATTCGATTTGGTATCTCCATTAAATTTTTCTCTTTGCCGGGGGACCATTAACCAAGGTAATCAAACTCGCGAGTCAATTCGCAAACTCGTACGAGTTTGCGAGTTGGCTCAGCAAACCTGGTTGGACTGGAAAGAAAAATCGAAACCAGTCAAAATTGAGTTGACTCGTAAAATCGGACCAGATCGGTCCGATTTTACGAGTTCATGATATTCTACTGTGCGCAACACGGGGCGAAGGGCTTTCTTCAATTTCAATTTTGCATTTGAGAAATCTCAATTCACTGCTCTTCGAAGCTCTCAGTGTCTCACCCAGTCACCCCCAAAATCGTCTCTTCTCTTCTCAGTTCTCACTTCTCAGCACAAAATCTTTCTTTTTCATAGTCATTGAAGAGGATGAGGAGGAAGAGAGTAAAGAAGAAGACTGCAGAGGATGAGGGAGATGACTGATGATTTTACATAGAGAAAAAGCGAGTAAGTTTCTACAAACAAAGTCAAGGAAAAAGGCAGCAATGGTAGAGTCACCATTCAAGCCAGAGATACTAAGAGGGAAGGTTGCTTTATTGACAGGAGGTGGATCAGGAATCGGGTATGAGATATCGTAGTGATGAGGGTGGGCGGCGGCGTGAGAGAAGAGAATGAGGGATTTAGCCATTTAGCATTTAGGGTTAGTTAATAATAATAAGTTATAATAATAATAAAAAAAAGAAGAAGGAGGTTTCTACTTTCTACCGGGGGGGTTTGTTATAAATTATTATTATTATTATTAATAATAATAATAATATATACGGGGGGAGGGGTTATGAACTTATGATATTATAATTAATAATAATAATAATAATAATAATAATAATAATAATAATAATAATAATAATCTGGAGGTTTATAATAATAATAATAATAATAATAATAATAATAATAATAATAATAATTAGCATAAAAAATAGTTAGCATAAAAAATAATTTTAAAAAAAATTCTATTAATTCAAGATAATAAATAACATTAATTAATTTCAAATACAACAATCATAAAAAAATATTCAATTACTTGTACGCTAGCTGAAGATTTATTTTAAATTTGTTAGTTTTTAACTTATGAACTTTTAGGGACATAATTATTTTGTAATGTGTTTTGAAGTTATTTTACATCATGTATGAACCTAAACTAATTAAGTTTTATGTCCATAATTATGCTATTTTGTATTCAGAAATATTTTACATACGATTTTACGATTTTTCTTCTCACACGATTTTAGATGTGATTTTACGATTTTTGTACGGATAAATTCGGGTACGATCTTACGATCCGATTTTTCGAAGCCCCTTTCGATTCGTGTCAAAATCGCGATTTTGACAATTTTGCCATTAACTCATGTTAGGGTTATTGGAGATTCGATTTGATATGGAGCAAAGGTGAAGAAAGAAGAGTAAATTAAGTCAAATTATTCTATTTTTAGCTCACAAGTTTTTTAATGGATTTGATGGTTTTGATATATTAACATTAAGAGTTAAAAAAAAAATTATAATATATTTTAAATGAAAAAACATTTTCTACTGCAATATTAGCAACTTATTTATATGTTTGACATTGTGTTTTAAAAGTGTTTTTAAAAATAATTAAAAAAATATTTTTGTTTTTTGTTTTGTTTTGTTTTGTTTTTTGTTTTATTTTTTTTTGTTTTTAAATTATTTTAACATATTAATATCAAAAATAACTTTAGATTTATTGGTCAATGATAAATTTGAAAGACAAGAGATCAGTTTATAAAAGGACGTGTTCAAAGTTGTAATAAAAAAATAAATTTTAATCTTCCAATTTATAAAATTAAACCTTTTTGGTCGCTTATATTCTTTAAAAATTTAATCTTGATAAACAATTTTTGTTATTTTCAAGTTTTTAATTTTTTAAGAAAATAGAGATATTTCATTGAACCTGACATGTAAAAGAAAGTCATTATTTTAACATATTTTGACCGCAATTTATTCAATCTAAAACAATATTATTTCTAGACTTTTTTCTAAAAAACAAGAATTTTGTTTTGAAAAAAAAAACAAATCGAATTTTAATCTTACATGAATGGGTCATCAAATTTTCCTACAACCAATTTTTAAGTGCATTAAAAAAAAACATGAGAAAAACATCATAAAAATTTATAAAAATTTAAATTTAAATTCAGTTATTGAAGTAAAAAGTATTAGCAATTAGTCTAAATGAAAATTATTACATAACAGATTTTTTTTTGCAAATGGCAAGTACTTTTCTACGAAAACAAGAACCAAGAATTTTCGAGCAAAAATACTTTGTCTGATTTTCCAGACATTAGAATAGTAGTCAGACTCAATACATAAATATGACACGTCGTTTGCATTAATTAATATATATATAAAAAAAAAACACGAGTCGACAAGGCGTTGTCCACGCCTGCGTAAGGAATCAGAGAAAAGATATATAAGTAGCAAGTCTGGTTTTCAGCATTTTGCATATTTTTTATTTTATTTATTTTTCTTTTTTCATTAATTGTTTCCATTCAAATAGCTATTTGTGGCTGTTTCTAAAGCAAGAAAACAATATAAAAAAAATATTCAGTGTAAAACATTTGCATATATATACTGTAAAAAATAATCTACTATAATATTTAATTATTATTAACAAATGACTTTGAATTTATTAGTTCGTGTTTTTTTTATATACTATACAAAGCACGAAAATATTAGCATGTTATTCAATTAATAAAAATATCACGATACACGAAAACATATTCTTATCGTAATTAATTTGTTCCTTTTTATATTAAAAAATGCTATCCTAGTGGAGCGCGAGCAAATTGTGTTTGAAATTATAAAAGTAGCTGATAAAAACAATCAAACAAAATAAAGGCAAGCTATTGATCAAACAATGAAGTTTGGTGGCATAGGGATCCACCCACCCACATTTGTCTTGGAGCCTGCTAGCCACGAGATTCGAGTCTGTGTTTAAAATTTAAATCGATACTCATGCATGAACAGCGAAGATGGTTGATCAGCTTCCAATTCCCAAGATGCCAGAGATCTGTGGAGTGCACGAGAAATTGATTTGGACCTGTTTATTTAAATAATCTGATGGGGTCACTGTCACCTGCAAGAACTCGCAATTATTAGAAAAAGCCATTCATGGAGGTTTTACCCCCCTGTCCCGTAGTGGCTGCCATGTGATTTATATACCCGATCCAATCACAGTAAAACAGTACCGTTTTTAGCAAGTGTCTTTTCTTCTTCTTCTTCTTCTATTCATTCTAGTCGTGAAATTCTATTTTTTAATTTCATCTTTGCATGCGATGATGGTGATATATACTAAAATATATATTTTTGACATCAACTGATTTAAAAAATAAAATAAAAAATTTATTTTTTAATTTTTAAACACGGACAAATATCCAAAACAAAAATAATAATGGCAATTGTGCAGGCTCAGCCACGTATTTGAATTTCTTTCTATTAGGCTAGACACACGGGCCCAACTTCTTTGTACCAGGAGATCTCTTTCTCTATAGGTTTTTAGTTTTGTTTTTTCAAAAATTATTTTTTTTCAAAAATGATTAAAATGCACCCCAAGTAAAAATAATTAAAGATGTTTAAATTATTACTCATTTGTTCACAGCTTTAAAATAACATTATAGATTTTTTCGTGGTGATATTAATAATTGTTTTTTAATTATTACATGGATAATATTCAAAAGTATTTTAAAAATGTCCACATTGACATTAATTTAGAATAAATTTTTTTCTTAACAGGAAATGCATTAATAAAGAAATTCAGAGAGAGATATTTTTCTTGTTTATTTAAGTAGTCAAAATTCTCATTAGCCTTTATTGTAACCATGGTCACCTTTTATTCAAGAAAACTTGTTTTAATAACACCCACACGCCACACCCATATATTATTCAAACCAAAAAACAAATACGAGTGAGATAATAGTATCTCGTCTAGTAATTTGTTTTCTCTCTCTAAAATTTATAATTTGACCAAATAAAAACAGACTAGTCCCCAGGAGGGGTAGCGTGGCGGCAACGGCCTTGCTCTTGATGTTTCAAGAGCAAGGTTCGAGTCGGGGCGCGCGCACTTTCCTGTAAGAACCTGGGACAGCCGGGATTTTACTCGCTCACCTGGACCCATAAATACATTTTTCGAGAAGTGGGGTTTTTTCGAATAAAAAAAAAAAGACAGACTATTGTTTGTTTGTTGTCTTTTTTATAAAAATTATTTTAATTATAAATTGACCAAATAAAAACAGACAACTGCAACTAGCTCTCAACATCAATGTCAAACACACAGATATCTAACAATAGACTGCTACAACAACCGATACCTGTAACAGTGACCCTCCTTGTTATTTATTTTATTCGGTCATTTTTTCATCAAATCGTATTTTTTTTCTTAGAAAAAACAAAAAATTAGTCAAAAAGACGATACCATTAGTCCATGAGCATTCTAACCTCTCATTTAGTGGGTGATAAAATATTTTTTATTTTATTTTCAATGGAATTTTTCACACAATAACATTAAAACTACAGAGACATTTAAAGAAAAATTAATTCGAGGCTTTTATATACAGAAAGCAATTCAAAACACCATTTTAAAAAAGCAAAAGCAAAAGCAATCACTGCACTTGATATAATAGAACGAGGGCATGTACCATCACTAGCAATTGCGTAAGTAGCTATTTGTTTGTACCCGCTACGTGAAAAACTAAAAATCTATTATCTAAAGAGGAATCCTTCCAATAATATCAGCTATTTACCTCCCTTTTCTCCACATTTATCCTTCCAGAGACTTGAGCAATCATAAATAATCATGCGGTGATATGCTCCCGACAAGATAATAGAAAACATAGAAACGATTATATATTATTAAATAGAAAAAAATTATTAACAATAACTGCAAATAAAATTAAAAACGATATAGATCAAAATATTTTATATTGAAAGATAAAATATTTACCCGATTGTGTTTGTTGAATCCATTTATTAAATTTATTATTTTTTCAATCAAACAATAATAAAAACAGACACACGTCAAATTGATTGAATAAAATAAAAATATATCATGCAAGGCTGCATGTATTAAATATATTATATGAAAAATAAATATTTCTTATTTTAAAAACAAAGGCAATTTATATGAAACAATAAAAAAGATATATAGATGAATAAAAAATAATTTTTACAGAAACTAAACACACACAAGCACCGTTAAAAAAATACCAATATCCAAAAAAATGTTAAATAAAAAAATCACAGAGAAGAGATTAATTTAACCATAAATTTAAAAATTATTTAAGAAAAAACATTCAAAGAAGATATCAATTAAAAAATTCAAAGTTGGAAAAAATAATAATTTGGATATTATAGGTTAACTTGTCAAATATGTATTTCTGATCATGTATTCGGTTGAATTCAATATTTTTTTCCTTCTAATATTTCTATTTAACCTTTTTTAAATTAAAAAATAGCCCAGCCTTTTGGTCCATGGCACAGAGCGCCTTAATCATTGCAAGAAAAAAGTCTAAGCATGTGGGCGGCTTCAAGACCACGCCCACGTGCATGAGTTCTTTTTTTCAAGGGGTGGACGAGTCAACTGTTCTTATTTCTTACGAAAAAATAAAATAAATAACACTGGTTTAACAAAGCATTTTAAAAATATTTTTTTAAAAAATTGAAAATTATTTATTTTTATTGTAAATTATTTTTTTAATATTTTTAGATTATTTTAATATACTAATATCAAAAATAATTTTTTAAAATAAAATAATATTATTTTATATATTTCTAAACAAAAAAACATTTTTGAAACACAATCTAAACAGCATACCACACTTGTGCTAAAGCTAAAATAAACTCGTGAACTCAAAGTCATCCCTCACACCCGAGTCACACTGAATTCATCTCACCGCAATAATTAAAAAAATTGGCGCTTAATTTTTCTGCACTGGCATCGTGCATAATCAACATTAGAAATATGGTTTCGTAAAGGTTTGAAAATATAGTTAAGATTATTTTTTTAAAAATATTTTTTAATGAAGAAATTTATTAAAATGTTCTTTTTATTTTTTAAAATTTATATTTAATATTAATATATCAAAATTATTTAAAAACATATAAAAACATTATTCTTTAAAAATATAATTCTAATGTTATCTAGAAGTTTAAAAATAAGATGGCGATTACTATTAGATATAATTGTTATTTGAAAATATATTAAAATAATATACTTTATTTTTTAAAATGATTTTTAATATAGAATATCTATTTTGTTTTTTTAAATATATATTTTTTTCAACCCGCTAAACTTCTCTTCCTTCCTGTCTCAAACGACGCAAAAACAACCGTTAAGAAAATCGAAAAACTAAAATTAGTAGAGTAAGAAACAGTAGGACCTCTAAAATGCCCTTCTACTGTTTCCAATAAATGAATAAATAAAGAGCGGACAGAGAGAGAAAGCAAAGCAGAGAAAAGAAAGACGGTTCCCTTGTGATTTTGAATCCCTTTTGATTCTCCGGTTATTCTTGAACTGTCTCTCATGGCCGGGCAAGTCCATTTTTATCTCTTTTAACCTTTGTGCTACTTCTTGTTTCTGACTTGAGCTGGTTTTGTATAGAGTTATGAGTCAATGTCATTTTTAGTGATTTTTTTTTTTAATTTGGTGATATTGATCGGTATATAAGATCACCTGGGTTCATGCCAATATAGGTCTTTGTATGTGGTGTGATGTCAATTTGGTTGCTTTGTTTCTAGCCTTCTAGATTTTTTGGTTGGTGGAGCTGACTTTTACAGCTCACAGAGTTTATCTGAACTTAACAATTAGTTTAATTTGACAAAGGGATTCAAAAGGAAATCTTTTTTTAACTGTCAGTTGTTATCTGTGTTTGCGTTGTGGGTGAATGCAGTTTAATAACTTTAATTATAACTGTTGTGTGTGTATTACGACCCTTTTTTAGTTAATTGTAATTATTATTGCGTGTTGAATGTTGGTGTCCATTGATGGCGGGGTTATAGAAATTAATTGTTTTTTTTTTATTAATAACAAAGTTAAGAAGAGAAAAAAATCGTGGTAACCCTAATTTCTTAGGTGGAAAGAGTGCTTGTGTCATTTATGTGCATAAATGGTTGCCTGACGAGGTCACCGTAGCTACTTTCTTATTGATATATTCATCTTGATGTTTTAGAAACACCATGGCATGGCAAATGCTTGTGTCACCAAGAGCTTTTCTATGTAGAAATCTGATGCTTCTGTATTCTGTTGAGAAACTCGTGGCTGTGATCTCCTTGATTTTAATCCCATGTTCTCAAAACATGGGATTTAGAGAGTGTTGATTAAATCTATTGAGCTAAGAATTTATGGCTCTTTCACGCTTTAAACAACATTTCTATGTACATGTCCTTTTCTTTTCGTTTCAATTTTGTCTGCTTCGCTGATTGTTTCAGTACATGTATGCTAACTGTACTTGCAGCTAAGGTTAGCCAGTATCTTACCAGGTCATAATTTATTATAAGTTCAGAGACTAGTGCAGGTTCAGAGACTACTGCTCTTGATTTTGATTCATTTTCTTTACTTTTCCAGGCCATGGCTGGTGGATGGTAATAGATTTGCTACAAAAATCAAGAGTGCATCAGGTGCAAGTGATCTTGAAAGAGTTGAATGGAAGAGTGATCCTTGTAAAACTTGTCCAAATTGTCATCATGCTATTGACAACAGTGATGTATGTTCCTAATTACTCCCATGCCTCATTATGGTCATGTAATGATAATATATAGAGCTTCACCATTAAGAACATGTGTTTTTGGTGATATTGATTCTAATAAGGTGGACTAGATCTAATATCACATATTCTACATATGGAAATATTGCTCAGCTTTTATTATTTTTTGAAGAACTTGATAGCTTATAATTCACCTTTTGCAATTCTTTTTAAGTCATGAATCTCTTATATATATATATTCCTCAATGTTGTCAGTAATTAGAATGCACTCTACGTGTAGCTGAAAACATTGTTTTCTTTTCATGCAGACACAATATATCATGTAGTACCCATCAATATTCTAATTTATCACTTATTGTAATCGTAATTCTTCTCTCGTGTTTTGTCAAGTTTGGCTGCCTCAATGAATGATTTGACACGTACATGTTTATTGTAGACAGACTGTTTTTTCTTTGATTACAAGTAATTAAAACACATGAATAGTGTGGGTGAAGCTAACTTTCCAAATTATTGAAATAAAATTCGTTTAACTAATATTCTTCACCTTTCAACCTTTTCCCTGTTGTGATTGCAGAAGCCAAACTGTTCTGTTATATCTAATTCATATTTTACACGCTTGGATATTATTTTTTCCAATGTTAGAAGTTAAAAGTGCTCATTTGTGTTTGTATGCCTAGAAACTGAAGTTTCACTAATGTTTGTGCATGTGTATGAAAAAATTAAATCTCTATGAAATTGACATTTTTCTTTTTTGGGGATGCATAGCCCTTGTTCTTGGATTATAAATCTGAAATGATACGATGACTTTCTTCTTCTCCAAAAGGGTGTCAATGCAACACTATCAGTAGCAACCATCCACCATAAAAGCAATAATATGCAACATTGTATGGCAATGTGATCATATTATTAAAGATGTATTGGGGTTTCAGTTTTGCATGAAACTTCTAACTCTTGTACACATGAAAAAACAAGTTTTCTGAATGGGGAGTAGGTTTGTTAGGGTTCAGGATTTACCGCGGTGTGATTCTACAATTAAATAAATGCAATAGTAAAAGATGCTTTGAATGGATTTGTAAAGCTAGATTGAATCAATGATGTTTCTCATATGATTTTTTGTGCTCTGTCTATCACTCTCCTTTTTTCCCCTGTTGTTCCTTGGTGTTACTGATTATAGCTAGTGCCTAAAATTTTCTTTCTTTGCAATTTTTTTTCATAAAGTTAATTTATGATAAAACTACCTTGAAACATTTCTAAACATGTAGAATGACTGAATGTTTGCAGGTTGTTCAAGAGTGGCCTGGATTACCCAGAGGGGTGAAATTTGATCCATCTGATCAAGAAATTATCTGGCATTTACTTGCAAAAGCTAGTGATGGTGGCATAAAACCTCATCCATTTATAAAAGAATTCATCCCAACTGTTGATAATGATGATGGAATCTGCTATACCCACCCTCAGAATCTTCCAGGTTGGTCTAAAGCGAGCTTGATTTTCATTTTTGATCCTCTAAGTCTTGCTAGTTTTAGCACTAAAAATAAAAAGATTTTCAGGTGTTAAGCAAGATGGCAGTATATCCCACTTCTTTCATAGAGCAATCAAAGCATACAGTACTGGGACTCGAAAGCGTCGAAAGATTCAAGGTGATAATTTAGGTGGTGATGTCCGCTGGCACAAGACTGGCAGGACAAAACCAGTGATCGTTGATGGCATACAGAAAGGGTGTAAGAAGATTATGGTTCTTTACATGAGTACTGTTAGAGGAGGCAAAGCTGAGAAAACTAATTGGGTGATGCATCAATATCACCTTGGAACAGGGGAGGATGAGTGTGATGGGGAGTTTGTAGTTTCCAAAATATTTTATCAGCAACAGCAAGCGAACAAGGGAGAAAAACCTGAAGAGCATTTATCTGAAATTGTTGATGAAATGGTTGCAAAAGTAAGTCCGGTCACTCCCAAGTCTGTAACTCCCGAACCTCCTCGCGCTGAAAGACGATGCCAAGATACTGAGCCGGGACAAGAATCTACTAACATATGCACAGATCCCTGTGCTCAGGTAAAATCTACCCCTTTTGATCACTTTTATTCAGTACCTAGAGGTGGTTTTGGTTTCTTTTCTGTGAAAAAGTTCAGATTTGAATTTTGGAGCATAATCTCTGCTGTCTGCATTTTTTTTTCACAATGAAGAAATGCAGGCCTGAGGAATTCATATTCTGGGTGCATGTTCTTTGCAACACTGCAACTGGCCTGTTATAATAATTTTAATTACATGATTAAATTGTGCCAGTTGATTATCATTTGGATTTTTTAGCCAGATTCTCTGTGATACTAGACAACTTTTCCCTACAGCAATGTGAGAGAGATAAATTTCACAAATACACAAAGGCACAAATACACGACTAGACTCATCAAAGAAAACAGTCAACATATTGAACTAAATTACTAAACCTGCTGTTGTTTGTACTCGTTAAATTCATGACACGCAGCGGTACTCAAAGAAATATGGTGTCCAGTGACTGATATACTTGGAGAGTTTTCAATAAGCATCTTGCAATCACAAGAATTGATTTCCCTTAAACTTTTAAAACAGTTGTTCATGAGATAAAGAGATTCTGACATATGTTCCTTGTGTTTTCTCCTTAGCAACCTGGGATTGAATGTGTAGAAGAAGATGTTAATCTTCAACATGAAAACCCCAGTTATGTTGACCAACTAGAGACAGAAAATGATGTTAATCACATGGAGGGTGATAATGATAATTGTGCTGAGGAAGAGAGAAAATGGTGGGACAGTGAGTCACAACAGTTGTTGGATTCACAACAACTTGTGGAAGGGCTATCCTTGTGCGCTGAGTTTCTTCAGAGCCAATCTCCAAATAGGGGTGGACATGGGACTGAAGCAAATGGCAAATCTGGTCTTTCTGATTATGCCTTGTTAGGGCCAGAGTATTTAAAGGAAGATCTAGAGGAGTGCCAGAAACTGGAACTTGATCAAGCAAACGTGGAACTTGATACGCCTTCAGAATTCAGACTAAGCCAACTTGTATGTTTTCCTCTGCACTGTTGTCTCATGTCTTCCCTTTGAACAACATATCTTGTTATTGCATCAGAATTTCTGGTTATACTAACGTGGTTCTTAAATGCTTTCTGAAGGAATTTGGATCACAGGATAGCTTTACTGCGTGGGGTCAAAGTCAAGTTGGTTGACTAAACAACGTTGTGCAATTTCAATCCCGATCGTGGAAGGGGGGTCATTCTATGTTTGACTTTTTGATACTTTGCCCTTTAACTCAACTAGGTGTATTTTGAAGCTATAGTATTTTGCTGGATGACTTCAATGTCATTCATGTTGGCGAAGTTATTGTTATTAGAACCGATGCTGTCATTGTAACTCCATAGTTCAACGGGGAAGATAAAGCTATTGTCTCTCTTTTTTCAAGAGCTTTTTTCAATCTGAATCTAGTTCCAAGGCTTGACGCAAATGAATTCAAATACGTGTTAGAAAACTAAATCATCAAAGGGTAATCAACACGCATCACTGGTGACCTATGCATGGGTTTCTTTCTAGATAATGGTTCTGATTTCGCAGCTTTGTTTTGCATGTTTGTGGTGTCGGCTCGTCGCCTGTGTTGAATACAGTAAAGGGCATGATAAGTTGCCTCTACTAGTCTGGAATGGAACTAAAATGTCAATCAGAAAGTGAGGGTACAAACCCGGCTTGCATCAACGATATTTTTGGCTTAGATAGGCCCTCTGTATGCTATTAGACAGCTATTGTCGGAAGGGAAATTGGTCTATCAAGTCCCCAATGAAGCCTGGTTTTCTAAAAAAAAAACTCGTTAGTTTGTTGTATTGGGTGGACAATTGGACTCTGGGCAGCTAGACATAGCATTTTGTTGGAGGCTAGTCTGTCAAGGTCCTCCTGTTTTGAGTTTTCATTGAAAACACAAATGTTATGATTGAACGAGTCATTGAGGGTGACACGGGTTGGAAAACCAGCAAAACATTCATGAACTTGTTAAAGCATTACAGATTGTACAAGGTTGGCGTGAAAATGGCTCGAGAGAGACGACCGGGCCAAACCTTGCCATCTGTTTAAGTTCACGGGCACAGTTGTTCTGTATATGGGGAGCACGATTGCTTGTGGGGAAGCCGGAATGAGACCCATCCTAGCAACTGCGTTAGGGTTACTCTCTCTTTCGGTGCCATAATACAATCAAAGAAACGGACAGATAGGGCCTCTACACCCTGGCCAGATTGGGCTACAACAAAAAAGCGCGCCAATTATTTCATCTACGACCATGTCTGTACCTTGCACGTTCATGCATTTGGTTCCAACTACATTACAAATTTGAACATATCTTAAATTCGAGTTACAGTGAGTTCTTGTAATAGCCTGGGTAAGCTTTAAATTGGTGAGCGGTGGTGATTGACGAGGTGGAGGTGGAGGTGGGGTTTAAGATGAGGAGGGTGCACGTGGGCTTCATAAAAGCTGCCTGTTGACCGATCAACCTTGTGTCCTCTCTTGGCTGAGACTACACAGAGAGAGGGGTGGCGCCTTCTTCTGTGGCCGACAACAGAATATTAAGTTTGAAAAATTCATCTTCTGTGCACCTGACACTACTGACACTACTGACACGCTTGCTAGTGCTACACTAGAATATTTATTTCTGAATTTCCAAACTAACCTAAGAGAGGAAAAAATGTGAGAAATTGTATTAAATTAAACCAAACAAACTTCAGAATATTCACTGATCACCTACAAAGAAAAGAGAAAGCCATGCACCTTGGAAATAACTGCTATCATCTTGTAACACGTGTACAATAATAATAATAATAATAATAATAATAATAATAATAATAATATATCCATCTTATTGCCATGCCATATTAGTGGATGTCAGAAACGGCAATTCTAAACTGCGCCTCCACTGAAATGGATTGTGCACGGCCATCTTCATCAACGCATCCGCTTTTCACTGCTAGTGTTGGATGCACTCATCTTTTACCGTACACGTGTCGCGCGTGAATACGGGCTGTGATATGAGTTTTGACCACAAAGCCGGCCTCCAAAAATGCCCCCTCGTTATTCTATAAAACTAGGATTAGTTTTTTATTTTTTCTATACGAAAGAGCTAGATTAATTATTTATGTTGTCTACCAATGCTGTTTGGCTGTAGACAAGAAAATCAAAGCCAGGAAATGAAGAAAGAGACCGGTGAACAAACCATTCATCACCTCAATAACTATATAAAAATGGGCCACTATCAGTTATCACAACTTCTAATAAAAAAAAGGGACAGATTATTTATTCCCAGAAAATGATGAATTTTAATTTAAATTACACGTCTACATATGCAAGTTGTGGGACAGTATCAATTATGAGTCGTTTTTTTAATGTTTAATTAAACAACTCCTGGACTACGTGGCACTGCTGTGCACGTACAATAATTGAAGAAAACAAGTCAAATGATATACGATGATTAAAAAGTAAGGCCTGGTACAGTATCATCACAGCTGAACCTCCCTTCCATTTATTAATGACCGGTTACTGGCTGCTTGTATGTCTAATATCAGTTATTTTTTTATAATATTTTATTTTTAAAAAATTATTTTAAATGCAATCACATCAAATCCATACGAAGGTACCCAAAAAAAAACTCATTTTTAGAAAAAATAAAAGACTTTTAAACACACACAAACAAACAAGATGAGCGCATCTACTCACGGTGCATAGCACGTCTGATTGTATCCGAGCCTGCTTTATCTTAAACCCTCCTCCAAAGCTACAAAAAGATCTGTAACTCTGCGGGAGTAAAATTTAATCATTAAAAAAAGGAAAACTCAAATTGACGTCCTATCTCATTAAAATAGAACCTCTTCGCTAATTACACGATATTCTAATTGATGATGGAATTAGATTCGGCGATGAAAACTATTTTGATATCGGGGAAACAAAAAAGAGTAGGTGGTAACTATGAATTATTTACGTTTAAAACACCAACAAAAACACAATTTGATAATTAGGTTTTATGATTCTATACTGTTTATGACCTTCTAATCTCCACAAACCCTTCATTTTTGTTCTAATGAAGTTTTGGTTGCGGATTACGTATTCAAAAACCTTGAGACAAAAAGAATACGGCTTCAGGGCATCGATTTTCCTTCATCTTAATTATGAACTTCATGAGATATTAAGGATAAGACAAGAAAAGAGGATCCCGGCCCCTCTCTCCGATCCTTCTCCAGAGATGCACGCAGCAACTCGAGATTCAGGCGACGCAAGAACAGAACAAGAAAACTAAAATGACTAGAGAAAGGACATCAATTTGTCAGATGATACCAAAACTTTGATTCATACTATCCGATCTATACATTAATTAACGATGCCTCATGAGGCCAAGCCATAAGAAAACTGTTAAAAACTCTCCAATTAATGAGAATGTCCAGCCGTGCCGCAGCTATTTACACTCTACCAAGAAAAAAAAGAAGGGGTGGTGGTGGTGAAAGATCCCTCATCCCCACCAAAACTACGGCTAGGAGTTGATCGATGGTGTCAATCATGCCAGCAAACTAACATGACCACACATCTCCTTATTATGTAAAGCTTGGCCCTTTGTTCTCTGAGGACAGCACCTAGCCCCTTGCTGGATATCCTTCTCCTTGAGCTTCCCATGCCAGCACTGTTCATCTTCATCTTCACTGAACTTTCTTTTGTTGGAGGGGTCACTGAATTGAATAGCAGACGATTTCTGAGTTGAAAGTTAGCGAGCTGGCTTGAAATGGAATCGGAAGGAGGGGGGATGGTTTATATAGTGGTGAGATGGGTGTGGTCCTAGCGAGCATTGGTCGAGTAAAGAGCCAGCGATGGGGCATGAAAAGGCTCGCAATGCCCCTCAACCCACCAGACAATAATGCCATCCATGCAGGCCCCACAGGCCCAGGTGGGACACTCCTAGTAAAATGATATAAAAAAATTAATAATAATAATAATAATCTATACCATATCCTAACTTGTGGAGGGAAAGAGGCACCACCCACCTGCATATTAGGTGCCCATCACTTCAATAAGGTGACAATTTTCTTAGCTTTTCAATATGTAAATGATGATGTGACCATAGTTTGACAAATAAGTCTACCCCTTTTACTTGATCCCTCTTCTTAAAATAACTGGTTTGAATTTATTTATTTTGCTGGATCCACCCAAACAGGCATGGAAGAGAGTCAAACAGGTATGGAAGAGAGTCGAGTCGTACATAACAATGCAGTTATAAAGAACCTTTTTAGCATGCTTAAAGGCTATAATGAGCTCATCTTAATAATTTGTTAGCCTATGTTATTGAAATGACTAGATTATTATTATTTAAGAAAAAAAACTAAACTTCATTCCACGGGTTTTTTGTATTTTGATTTTAATTTCTTTTATTATAGTTAAAAATATATTATTTAAAAATAAAATTAATTGACATGTGCAATAGCACTGTGCGTGCGAAGTCTCATAAAACTGTGAAATGCCATCTTCCATGAAAGCATTGAAAGCATCCCAACAGTTATTCACGTACTTTTATTTCATTTTTTTTTATCAAAATTATTTTTTTAGTTTCATCTTCAATAATAATAAGTTATTCGATAATTAAATTTTATAATTTTATTCGGTTTTTGTCTCGACATGCTTGCCCTAATATTACAACTAGAATCAAATCACAAATTTAACATGCTAACCTAAATAAACTCGGGTCAGTTTTTTTTATTACTATTATTGTTTCATCCTGCTAAATTAATTGTGTTTACTGGAGTTGAGTTAATCAATCAAATCTTGAATTTATCGTATTTTTTTATATAAAAAAAATGCTATATCTTACTATTTTCTCACATTAAAAAAACTAGTTAGACGTGCAAGCGTTAGCAACTTTCCCGTGAATGTCTTCATGTGGGGGACATTAGAACATACGATGCACGGGTGTTGTCACCCTCCATGGATAATTTAACGCTTTTAAATTTCTTCTCTCTCGAGGATATCTAAATTTTAATTCTCGGCCTTTCTTGCGTTCTCTTGAGGAGGATTTTGGATGAGAGACTTGTCTGCTTTTATCTGCGTGCTTTGTCTGCACGTTCTTTTTTTTATATATAACTAGGGTGTTCGGGCTAGCTTACACGCACCACAACTAATTCTCGGACTCACTGAACATCCTGCAAACCCAGTGAACATGTAAAGCACCGCAGGGGTGACAGGCGTGCATGGTAGGACTTGAACCCTGGTACAAAGAAAGGAAACAAGTCACTTCAACCGCTAGGCCAAGACCCACTTGCTTTGTCTGGACGTTGTTGTTTATATGAGGGATAGCCGTGAGTTGAATTCCCTTGTACCAGAAAAATATTCCTGGGTGGGTATTATTTTTTTCACAGATGGAAACTACATCTTGACCCTCCAACTATAATATATGTTCCAGTTCGGTCCTCCGCCAACAAAAGTGTGATTTTGACCCATTGATTCATGATAGTTGATACAATGTAAATCTCCGATACAGCGTTGTTTTTTGCATTCAAAATAGACATGCAGCCAGGATCCATTACACCTTTTTAATGCCGTCTCGCATGGAGATCAAAGAGTTTGCTGGGATTAAGTATGGTTTGATTTTACTTCATTTGTTTTTATTTTTGGGAGGCTGGAGTTGCTGTGCACGTGATTATCATGTGCTTTTTTATGTGAAGAGGAAACGGTTGTTAAATGAAAAGGGTAACGTTGCATCAAACATTGTAAATCAATTGTTTAATTGAAAGAGTGCCAGATAGAGAGGACTAATGTAGCACTTTGCCTGCATCAAATTACCAGCGAGTTGAGTATTGAACACTCATATTTGTGGGGGTTTTTGTTGCAGTAGTTGAAATCATGTTTGGCTGTAAAGGTCGCAGGAGACCAGATGAGAATAAGATCCCACCGGGAATTTAATTGTTGAGATCTGACGGCAATTTGAATCCAATTCTCACACAATTTCGCTGAAATATTTGACAGGGTGGTCATATTGGTGCATGGAATACCTGCTAGCTAATTAAATTAATAGCAGCAGTATTCATATTCGCATGAACATCCAAATCACTTGATACCATTTGGCAATGAAATAAAATCAAGAGGGACAGATTCAAAATCTCCCAAGAATCTCCAATTCCCAGAAAAGAAGTGAAATTTCAAGGTTACACGGCCAGGATTCCACCATAAGCATGCACTGCCAGTCTTGATAAAAATAATGCAAGATTGCTCGAAACCCAATTGAGTGATTGATTGAATCGAGGACTCCTATCCAAAAGCAAACCACCACTTGCGTGATCTCGTGCTCCTCCCATTTCACTACGGCACACCATCTTCCTCATTCTAGTAAATATCTAATCTTTCTCTTCGAACAACTGTAAGTTGCCGGTGTCGATTTAAGAGCCCGTCAGTAAACTGCTGGTTCCTGCAAACTCTCCTTAAAACCTGGACAAGATATTTAGAAGCTACACGGAGTGCTCATCTTGGATGTATAACACATGAGCTTAACTAGTTGTGTTAATGATTTGGATGATCATATATATATAGGATTAGCAAATATCTTCTCTGTAAATATTTGTGTGTCATCATATCAGTTGAGCTCATGTTTCAGACAAGGTATCGACATATTAATCAAAATAAATATTCTATGTTCGCACATTGTATATAATACATGCGACAGTCTGTTATGTCATGGATTAATTATGGTAAACTTTTGAATATTCTATCTTCGCACGTTGTATGATCTTTATATAATCCATGTTTTATGCTGGGTTTGTTGCCCTGTATGCGTACATAAAAACAGCCTTGTTGTTCTGAACAAGGTGGTCAGATCTGCACGTGAACGTCTCGTGATTTACAATGACATTGCCTGTGATAGACTCAACATCAATATTTTTTGTTATCTTAGTTCAATAAGCTTTGAAACTTTTTATTAATATTAATATATGTGTGTGTGTGTGTGTGTGTGTGTGTGTGTGTGTTATTCTACTTTCACATGCTTATTTATTTATTTATTTATCAAGCAACTTACTTCCCCCTCATGTTGTTGTACGTAATTGATTTCTCCTCACCTTGAAGTTAGATTAATTCCTTCAATCAATCATTCAAATGGCCATAACTTAGCACGAACTAATCAATAAATATACATATATATATACACACACACTTCAATCTAAACAAAAATAAAAACTGATCATGTGCAATTGTTTTATTTTTCCGAGAAATTCAAATCCGGACGTAAACTTAGGAAGTTTATAAGTAACCTTATGTGTAATTATAAGTTAATTATTGAATCAATTATGTACGAACATATACTTAACATGCGATCGCGTCTTTGCTTAGTTGACTAACTAGGCCAGCCAGGTTATTGCTGTCCGTTCCAAAATTACTTCGTTTTAGCATGTTGGATGACCCAATTGCCTGTCCAATCTTAGCTATCCAAGGCCATAATCATGTAAGAATATATAGGGAAATGTTTTCAATCATAACTTGAAAATCTCAGATTGCTTGAAGAATGAACTAATTAAGAGCTAAAATTGAAGAGTTTTCCACGTAATATAGTTTTCGAAAAGTATAGACATTGTTAGAGAATAATATAAATCATATTCTGGAGCCTCACCTAACAGTTTAAGCTTTTAGGTGAGATGGTTTTTTTAACATGGTATCAGAGTTTTGTTGATCTAACAGTAATGAGTTTGAATTTCACTACCCCCATTCTATTTGATAAAAATCAAGTACAAGGTAGTGTTGGTCTGTGCAAGTTTCAAGTCCAGAGAGCTTTCACTTGAGGGGGTATGTTAAAGAATAATATAGATCATATTCTAGAGTCTCACCTAACAGCTTAAACTTTTAAATGAGATGGTTTCTTAACAGACATGAACTACTTAATCAAGTGATGTTACCATTAATTTATCCAGCTGCATAGATTTTCATAATATTACTTTTTATAAGTGTATTAATTTGAAGTTTTGTTGTGATTTTTACTTGGATGTTTTTTGTTAATTAATTTGTGATCCAGTTTCTTTATTTCTTGCAGAACATCTTCTTCGACTGACAGCACAAATGAGGAATCTTGCTCTTTAAAAAAGAAAGGAGCTAAGATAGTCAAACTCAAGAACGAAAACTTATAATTCTGTGTTTCTTATTTTATTAGTATCCTATTTGATTTTGTATTTAAAAAAAAATTATATAGTTTTTTTTTTAATTTCGAATCGTTTTAATGTCAAAACAACTTTTTAGAAATAAAAAATATTATTTTAATAAACAAAATATTTTAAAATAAATATTATTATATTCTCAACACCCTATAAACTGGGAGTCAACCGTTTCTAATTTCCTCTGCAAAACAAAATCTCAAAATTCCATAAAAACAATAATTTTAACAGAATTGGCCTAGGCCTGATCTGAAGCTGTCAAAAGCGGTGATAAAAGAAAGAAATTAAAGAAAGAAATTGAAAAGATCGATGCGTAATTGCGAGAGCGCACGCTCACTTCCCATTTCTTTAAACTAAGGCAAGCATCATGATTCAATTTTTCTACGGAAAAATACAATCAAAATGCCGCGACCAGATCGTGTCTGAATATTCAAGTGCTTGAGCAGGGATAGTGAAGACTTTTAGAATGCTTCATAGCAGTATCACTTCATTTAATCAAATCCTTTCTATAAAATTTATCATTCCCGAAGTAGCTTGCACGTGCGGTCAAAAGATTACAAGTATGTTTCTCCAAAGATTCCAGCTAAGTTCATCTTTGAGCTTGATTATCTATTCCTCCACCAAAGTAGTCACATATAATAATGCACATACAAAGTTTACTAAAAATTCTATGTACAGTTCTCATCTTTCTCTTGGGATCCACCGGCTCCACCATAGGCTCTTCCTTCGTTGGTTAAGCCCATCCCTACTCTCATTCAATGTTTTTAAGATCTTCCTTCGCAACCGGAGAACCGAAGCAAGACCATTCCTTTGAGGGCTTGCCTTCTTTTTCGGCTCTTGTATTTCCTAAGAAAACACTGCAATTGTCAAAGGTTTTTCAGTGAACAATAACGTTAAGAATAGTTTTTATTTTAGTTCAAAAACAAACTCTTAGTTCTTGAAGTTGAGCTTCTGTGAAGCCGCCGTCCTTCTCTGTTCCAGATCTTGCCATTAGTTGAATAACCCACTTGGCAGCTTCTCCATAATCCTGTTGGGTTGCTCGAAATAATAGCAGCCTGAGATTCTGCATGAAGGACAAAACTAATAGTCCTTCCCTATCGAAGTAAGGATGAGCTAGAGCTCCTTTTGCACTTATTCTTTGTCCTGCTTTATATCGGACCATCAAAGTTAGAAGCTCCCATCCTATCCCACCATCTAAATCCAATAACTCAAAACCCCTTCGAAGATCAGAGCTGGCACGTGTCTCTACGCTTTTCCTCCATGCAATTAAGTCATAATCACATCGTTTTAATTGACGGTTGAACTGTATGAGCCCACTATCAGAACGAAGTCCAGGAAAAGCCTGTAAGCAGAGGTGTTAGAAGTTGAAAACAGCTAAAAACTCGACCACAATTAGTCCAAACTAGCCGTATGTTATGACTGACCAAATTAACCACACGAAGAAGCATGAACTGCTAATATTTTTCTACTTCAAGGGCTAATGCTTAAAGGACAGTTTCTCATTTGCAGTGTGACCAGCTGAATATTTGAATTTTCCACAACCATCTTGTTCATTTTTGATCAATTTAAAGTGACATATGGCCTAACTACTCATGTTTGGTGATACGTTATCAGCTTATTAGAACTTCAATGCATTTAAAATCTTAATTTATAAATAAGAACATTCAAACAGCTTCTTGTTGTAATAATTTAAAATGGTAAATCAATGCAACACTGAACCAATTCTAACCTAAATGCAAAATTTGTTTCCCTGACCCTCAGAGACAGCATCCCCAAAGTTTCATTTTCACCCTTCATTTACGGTTCGAGTACTCTAGTTGCAAAATGTCTGCGCACGGATCTGCAGATAGTACCCTCAAATATTAAAGACGAGGATTCCTTTCTGCTGTAATAGCTGTTTAGGAAAATGTAATCTAAATAAGTTAATTTTTTGTCCATTCTTGAACTGTTTATATGAAACTCACTGCTTAATGTCACTCAGTGCAAACTGATGCGAGGTAATCAAAGTATTCAGCACCAGAAAATGGTAACTATAGTTTCTAAGCAATTTTCACTCACCATTTGTAGGGAGATTAGACCAGCACTGTAAATATCAAATCTATCAGGCAAGTTCATCTGTTTATCAAAAGCATCAGAAGACAGATTAATTCACTGAGAGAGGTTCAAGGCTTGTGATAATCAAATTAGGGGATAATGTGGTTGGTATTTGCACCTGCCAAAGCACTGGGGAAAGTGCAGTTGCCACTGGAGCTGAGGGTGCGGATGGAGTTTGCGTGCTCATGATGTATTGCTCTGGTGCTGCGTATCTGAGAAAGGATAGATTGTGCATAAAATATGATATATCAGGAGAGATTAGAAAGCAGAATTCATGTGGAGAAATTAGATGCTTTGTGTCAATTGCACCTATTGATATCAAACAATGATGTAAAATTCAAGGACAGTCTGAATATTAAAAAATTTAGTTGACAATGCCAGTTTCTGATTTGTCAAGTGCCACGGCGATAGACAGAAAGAGTACATAAAGGAATTCAAATAAATATTACATAAAACATAAGAAAACAAAACTTCTCTTGGTAATTTGAAGAATGAAATCCCAGAAATATGATATGGATTATAAGCATGATTCAGACTGAATTGATCAACACGCGAGTCTCTGTACAAATTCCAGTTACTCATGAAGAAGTTGGAGATTCAACCTATCATATAGTTATCCTTCATAAAAATATCACCAAATCCTCTTATAGCTGTTGTTGCATCATGAGAGAGAAAGTACCTCGGGTCCAAAAGAAATTCTTTTGGAATATAATTGATTCCCACTCGCAAATCCGCTGCAGCTCCTAGATCAATGATCTTAAATGTACGAGACCCTGCTCCAATTTTACATGAAAATATGAATCGTTTGATCTTAGATTGAATTTAACCTTCTATGTTTAGAAGAAATCTTGATGTCATTACCTTCAGAAAAAATAATGTTCTGCGGTTTAAAATCCCTATGCACAATTCCTGTTGAGTGAAGACCATCCAGCGCAAATAGAAGTTGTCTCATGATAGTTTGAATGATTCTGTTTTCCCTCTCCAGTCCCTTAGGCAAGTCCTGAACCTCTCCAAGTATCATTGTTTCTACCTGACCATGCCTGTAATATTACTTAAATTGGCGCTGATGATCTGAGTAAACTACAATTTAAACTTGAAGCACCTTAGTGCAGTCAATTAAGTCCAAACCAACTACATCCAAGATCGCTTAAGAGGAGAAAAAATGATATTCTCTCCTTGTCAGAATGCAAAATACAATGATATTAAACCCCAGTTATGATTTACATCAAAGATAGGAAAACCTTATACCAACTAGAGACTGGGAGTTGTTGTGGATCAGTGGGGAGGATCAGTCTTTGACTTGGGCAATTGCAACTACAAAGTCCTCAAAGACAGCCTTCCAAAGCATAAAACATTAAAATCTATTTTATGAGTTGATAAAAGAAGAAGGCGACTGAGAGAATGTACCAACATTATAAGGGAACTCTTTACTCCGCATAAAATCATAAAGTGTGGCCTCTCCTTCATACCGCCATAAGAGCCAGTATTCAGCTCCTTTCTTTGAAGAACTCTGAAAGCAGTTCCATATTGGCAATTTAAGTCACCAGAAAAGAAACAAAATGTAAAACAGCACGAGCTACCAGCTTGATTTGCTTAATTCTTGAGATAAAGATACCCTTAATTTATATGGTAGTAGTAGTCAAAATAGAGCAACACCTCAAGAAATCCATGCACAAAAGCAGCACAGCTGTTTGCACAAGCTCTTCGAACTCGTTCGTTCATCCAAATTTCCACTGCCCCGTATTCAGTAGCCTTTTTCAATACGAAGTCACCTTCCTTCTGACAAGGCACCTTAAAAACCACAAATTAATGTGCTATATTGATTTCCTTGAGGCATTCTTAGACACGATAGCTAAGGTGCATATGCATCACTCATAAATCATTAGCAAAACATCAAAACACAAAGAATCGATTTATTAGTTTTCCCTTTTAATCATCCGATCATCTCAAGCAACGATCAGTGAAAAAACCCTCTCCAAACATCCGATGTTTGCAGAGGGTTTGAAGGGATGAATATACTAGCTTATACAGGATAATTACTAAAGAACGTGAGGAAATTGGTTAAATTAAAGTGATGGGTTCATTTTGTAACATCTAATCACTACAATTTTAGTCAAAATACCAAATTAGACACGATGAGACAATTTATTCCAGAGTAAATTTCTGTAAAAAAAATAATTAAAAATCATAGCAAGTTGTTGACAACAAAGAACAATTTCATTAAACACTTTATACCTTGGAAGAAGGCTTCTTTGTCAACGAAGCCCTATAAACTACTCCAAAAGCTCCCTCACCCAACTTCTTCCCCAAAACAAAGTCATCCTGTCACCACAAACCAGCCCAACACAAGTTACATGCAACCAGAAAACCACAACAATTATCCAGCAAAAGCAGCAAAACCAATCACAGCTTGCACTTACCTTCTTAAAAGTGGGCCTAAACAATCTCTCAACAAAAGCAAGAAAAAACATGTCAAAGAACCCAGGCGCCACACCAGGAGTGGCCCAGAGGTAAGACAAAGTAACCAAAGCCAAAGCAGCACCAGGAACTGTAAGTGTCAACCCACTTGGCTTTGGCAAAGTGCTTCTGTATATGATATCACCACACTCCATAACTGTACATGGTAACCCGACACCTACACCCAAAAAGAGATTGTGAACTGCGTCCAAGAACTCACCTCCTGATGATGCAACAACTGCAACTGTTTTTGGTTTTGAAGTTATGGATGTTCTTGAACAGGGTTTGAGGTTAAGCCTTTTCCCGATAAATGGAGATGAGGGTTTTGGCTTGTGAGTGCTATGGAGTTTGATGGGCACTGTACTTCCTGATGCCACAGTGGCCATGACTGTACAGAGAAAAGGTTGTACTTCAGTCTCTGCTTCAAGTATCAAGTCACTGATCTAACTAGAATCATCTGCTTCAGATTTTGACCACTATTCTCTCTCTCCTTTCTTTCTTCATTTTTTTTCCCTTCGATTTTCTTGGCTTGGTTTTGTAGTGACAGGTATCACAATTATTTTTGTGTGGATGGTAAAGGTTGGGACGATGGAAGAGGCAGAAGGGCTAACCTTCACCACAAATGTCACATGGACAATTGCAAACAAAACTGGGCTGGGCTTCTGCTTATCTATATGCTGGTTGGACTGCTATGCATGATCTCTCCTCTAGCAATTAATGCACATTATTAAAAAAAAAAAAATTATACTATCTCGTTAAAAATATTTTAAAGACAAATGCTGTTGAAATTCGGCAAATAAATGGGTTTGCTTGGAATATATTGTCTTTATTTATATCAAATTCGAGGAGAAACCAAAAAATACCTCTAAAAAAATCTTCAATTTAGAAGTAGATCGACTATGTTTATTTTTATATAAAATTATGCTTAAGTAGAATATTTATCTTATTTTCTTATATTTGGTTCCCTCGAAAAAAAATTAATTATTAAAAAATATTTTATCATCAAGAGAAAAAATAACTCGAAACAAAAAGAAAGCAACTTATAGTTGTATCCTCTGGAGATGAAAACATTTTATGAAATTATCTTTGCCCATTAATCATGGGCTCCACCACTAGTTAATTATTGTTTCTTCCTTTGTATTTATTATTTTATATAAATAAAATATAAAATAATCAAACATATTTTAAAAATACATTTATCATATAAAATATAGTTTTAAAACAAATTATTATACACAAAGCAAGTCATAGTTAAATCGAAAATACCACCAAATATATCGGGTCTACGAGGCTGGTATAAGACAAGCCCAGCCCCTAGCGCTCTCCTTTTACTTTTGGGTCTATCTATCTGGACAGTCCAAGTTTCCCAGGGTGCCAGAGAAGATGAAGGCCTGATTCACAAAAGGGCTGAGCCCATAGATCAAGGGCAAACAAGAAATCAGCCCGAGTCCATGAAAACTGGAACAACCCGGTTCAGAGCTGGAACTTAGAAATAAACGTGGTGATAGTAGCTGTTTGGCTAATGGAATCTTTGGCACAGAAGTATGGTTGAATTCCTTGTTACAGAGGCATCGTGATTGATCTTATTTTTGAGAGTAGACAAATGGGGGTTCAGAGTACGGAGTGTGCTGAAGGATTATACAGGGCGGGGTGGTGCCAAACTGTTTGCTTTCATATTCTAAACCTTTTTAGCATAATTTCGTACTACTATGCACAGAACTGATTCGTGCCAATCGCCATTTCATTTCAGATAATAATATAAATTATAATCTAATTATAATTTAGAGTTTTATCTAATAATTTAAAATTTTAGATGAGATTGTTTTTTGACATGGTATTAGAGTCTGGTGGACTCAACGGTCACGAGTTTGAATCTTAACACCCTTATTCTATTTGATAAAAATTAAGTACGAGGTAATGTGAGCTTGTGAAAGTTTTAAGTGCAGAGTATTTTTACTTGAAAAAATATGTTAAAAAATAATATAAATCATAATCTGAAATACTCTCGTTAAAGAATAATTTAAATTTATATAGCCTTAAATTCACTTGGACATGTTCAATTTCTCGTTATTTTCCTTGCCAGGAGCTGGAAAACTCTGGTTAATTGATCAGCGAGTCAGCAACACTAACAAAAATCAAGAAGAAAAGAAAAGGTTCTAACAACTGGTTTAAAAATAAACAACTTAAGATTCCAGCCAAAATAATTTAAGGCACCACATTTACATACATTTGATATTGGTAACAATTTTATCAGCGGACAAACATAATCAAACAAGGTAGATAGTGGAAACATCGTGTTGGTATTTAGCAATACCTCTTTCACTTTCCGCAACTATCACAGTGCTATACAAAAAAGCAATAATTCCAAAAAAAACATCCTTGAAAGCCATTTTCCATACTTTCTACATAAAACCCACCGCCACCGCCACCGCCGCCACCTTTTCCTTAACCATGCAACCAACCACCACCATCATCAATAGCCATGACATGCAACCAAAGATCTCACTTTTCCTCTGCAATTTTTAAAGTAATCCAACGCTCCCTTTTCCACAAAATCACAGCCGTTAACTACCCTTTAACGGCCGTCACCCCCTATTGGTCTTAACTCTTGCATAGATCAGACAAAAAATTCCTCTAAACTTGTGTTCCCAGCACCCTAACAATGAAGAATCTCCCTCTCTGAAACACACATAAACATAAATCCTCAACCTCTGATCAAGATTTCAGCACCACATCTAGCTATCACAAAACAATGTTGAATGACGATAAAGATCATAAGGGGCCCACAAAGAATCCAAGGGGCACGGTCTTTTAGAGTCCAGCCTAAGCCATGGCTTGCCCTTACCACTCCAATGTAACAAGCTAACCGGACCAGGATGCAAATCCCTGCACAGCCCTTCAAGATTATCACCACCTAGCCCATGTTGATTCCATCTATGCTCAACACCCTCCACGTCACCAGCAAAAACAAGCAGAAAGGGAGGCAACGAACCCAGCTCATAAATCCTATACTTCTTCTGTACCTTCATCCAGTACTCTAATTTTTCCGTGTATTTCCCTTCTCTCCATTTCCCTAAATCTATCACCATCACCCCCGTGTTAAAATAGCACGCTCTCCTCCCCCTCAACGCCGCCGCATAAGCTGGATTGGACCAAAATCGATAGTTAAAATAATTCGTAAAATTCGCGTGGCAATATTCCGGTGCGCCAAGTACGTGTGCACCTAGTTTGATGTTCCATAACTTTGCCACGTCATCTACCACGATTAAATCTGAATCGAAGTAAACGATTCTCCGTACGGACATCGGTAAAAGATCTGCGAGGTAAATACGCGCGTAATTCAACGGTTGATCGAGTGCCCGGCGAATGGAGGAGGAGATTTTACCTTTGACTAGGTCGGTGTTGAAGTGGTAGAGGTGGAAGGTTTGGTAAGGGAATGTGGAGGTGATTGTACGGAGGAGGTCGGAACGGCGGTGACTGGCGATGAAGTGGAAGACCACGTTTTCAGGACAGGTGGCGTGTTGGAGGACGGATAGGACTCCAGCGACCGAGCCGCGGAGATAGGTGACGTCGAGTGTCATTGCAATGTGAATAATGGAAGGATCGTGATAGTTGTCGGGTGATGAAAGCCATGTCGTTTTGGGACATTCTCTGCCGTTTCGAAATGCTGGCGCTTCTCTAAAAGCAGGGAGTTCTGCGTTTGGTAAGCTGTGTACGGAAAAGACGACGGTGTTGAGGAGGAGAAAAATGGAGAGGAGTGACATGGTGTTTGAATATTGGTTAATAATAGTAAAGAGTATATAGTGGGAAGAGGAGATGATGATAAGAGAGGGTCGTTTAGGGGTAGTTTGGGTGTTTTGAGTGAGAGAATATAGAATGTGTGGGCAAAAGCCAGGCTGGCAAAGACGCGTCTCCTTTGTTTTGTGATTGAGGGCCAGGAACCTGGGGTTTTCATCCCGCGCTACTTATTGCACCGTATGGACTAGCTACCTTCTATTGAAAGCCCTGTCATTTGATGGGTATTTGATTTTGAATTCTTGATATCCTTCACGCTCAGTCTTCGCATGTTGACAGAGAATTTCTTAATTCTCTACTTTTTGGAAAAAAAGTTAAATTTATTTGTATAATTTAATCTTGATTGGGTTTGAATAAAACAAATCTAAAAAAATACATGTTGCATATATACTTGGTAATTGTTTAAATATAAATTAATAATAAAATCACATTAAAAGAATACCAGAAGCTCATGGGTTATTAAACCTGCTTCGGTATCAATCAGATTTTTTTTTCTTTTGGGCGTTGCTGTCCGTTGATTCCCATCAGATTTTATAGCTGTAAATAGACGGTAAAGATCTACAATGATTGTGGGACTGGGGTCCTAGGTTGTAAAATTAGGCACCCAGACCGGAACAGAAGGTTTTTTAAATCAAGGAAATTACTCAAGTTATTGACCGTCTATTAATTTAATATTAATAATCCACGTTATTTTATTGGACACTGACTTCACATGCTGTCTTAAGAATTAGTGAGTCATAGGTGGTCAATCTAGTATAGGGATAAAAACACAAGCCTAATCCAAGGAATAGTGTCTGTATACGTGTTTATTAGTGCTGTGCACTGCACTTTCATGGCCCTGTCTCTCGTCACTCAACTTTCATGGAGTTTTAAAAGTATTTAAAAAAAAAAAAATTATTTTTATTATAAATTAAAAAAAATTAGTATTTTTATATTATTTTAATACGTTAATATATAAAGTATTTTAAAAATATTTTTTTAATATATTTTTAAATAAAAATTATTTTAAAAAACAAAATAGAATAGCATTTAAGACATGCCATTAATTTTATCGTTTTGGATTAAGTTTACGTGCCCGAAAAGTTTCCTGCTAGATCTTATCAGACAATTAGATTTTTATTTTTTATTTTATTTTTTATGGAGGTGAGGGGTAACGTTATTGGTTCCAGAGAAATAGAGAATCATTCATTCATCGATTTGAACCGGTGAATTTAATGCCTTTTATGCTTTCTGGATTCCGCTCTATAAACAAATTGAGTTTTATGAATATATTAAAAAAAAAAAATTATTATTAAAAAATATATTTTATATCTTAGCATCAAAACAATTCAAAAATATTAAACAAAAATTAAACAAAAATAAAATATTTTTTTGACAAATGGTGTTTGGCTGCAAGATCAAACGCTCTCCTGACATATAATGCTATTTTATCCACAAACTGCTGCACAAGGTATTTTTTGCATAAAAACAATATTCAAGTCTTGTGACATAAAAAAATAATATTAAGGAAAATTAAAAAGTTTTTGATATATCTAATAAAATAAAATCATGAACAATCCGTGTCAGGAAATAAAAAAAACAAGTCATTAGCAATTACTAAATGCTAGTCAAATATGTATCTGAAAGAGTTAAAAACAAATGTACATCAACATATTTTATCTTGTAACATGATCAATTTAATTGATTGTGCTCAATAATTTTGTCTATTAAATTTATTTTTCTTATACAATAATAAAAAAATAGACATGCATAAAATTAATTCAATAAAATCAAAAGAAAAAAACATCGTAGGATTGCATTTACCAGAAAATCTATCTAAACATGAATATTTTTATTTTGAATATACATTTCAATTGTATAAAACATAAAAACAAATTATAGAAAAATATCTTTAAAAATTAAATACATATAAAATATTTAAAATGGGTTAAATAAAGAAAAACAAGAGAGAGGGGGTGTCAATTTAAATATAAATTTAAAGTTTATTTATAAAAAACATACATAAAAAAATAATATTTTTTATAAAAAAAAAAGAATTACAAACAAAAAACCTTGCTTGCGGGCTTAATTATTTTTCAAAAACAAAACCACATGACACGTCATAAAATCTTAAAAAGAAGAAGTCACATAGAAACTATGATAAATTCATCTATGACCTTAAAAAAATTGTCATAAAAATTTAAAATCAATCAAAAATAAAAAAATATCCATGAGTTCATATCTATTTTTCCATGCACATTATAAGTAAAAAACTAAATATAGTTTAACTCCTCTCGTCAAATAAAATCACATGACACGAAGGTCGATTGTTTCAGTAACTAAAGTCGATAACAATAATATTTTTCTCTCTCTATCTATCACTGAAATAAAATGGCCTTTCTCTACTCACTCAAACCATAAACTACAGAATATACATCCATAAAAAACCATTCCTTGTATTAGTTTCCATCAAGCTCGGATGGAATTATTATCGTAGAGATTAATCTTAAGACAAGAATAAATCAAATGAAAAATAAAAATATTTAAATATCTTAAAAAATATTTTTAAACCGCAATAATTTAACTAGATTTAAAATATTCTGAATCAAATTCTCACCGTTGCTTCATGACCTCCGGTAAAATACATGATATGTAGGTTCATGGAAATCATCACAACGTACAACCCATTGCAGTGAGTGCCATTACCCTCACCGTTATCAATGATGCACTTAACAACTCCCACCCGCCATGGCGGCGACAGTTTATCGGTATCTTGGGTAACTTAACCCTGATTGTCAATTTCTAATTAAGGAATGCTATTTTTTCATGGTGCATATCACGTCAGTCGTCACTCACACGTTACGTGGCATGTATATAGATCACGACGGACCAGTTCCGTTTCGGAGCCATGCCAAAAATAAAATAAAATCAGTATATCAAGTTCTACTATACAGGATTTCAGATTTACTGGGATATTTTGAAAGAGAATGGCATGGAGATGGCTGCTGTGGTTCATCTGACATATCCGAACTCGTGCTATTACCCTGGAATCTTAAAATGCAATAATGCAACGATTACACATATCCGAACTCGTGCTATCTATTGAGGATTTAGATAGATTGCGACTGGGTGTACAATTATAGATTGAATTTGTTCAAGGATACAATTGAAGAGTGATTTATAAGCCGGGGACTCGTGTGACTTTTCTTTCCTTTTCTGGAACATCTATACGAGGTCAAACTAGATTGGGTATGATACTAATCCACATGGCCCCTATAATAAACAAAAGAGAAAAAGATTCTATCTTTTAGTCAAACATAAAACATTGTGGATTGAAGGGTAAAATGATGTTGTTCTTCTCAAACAAGACTACTTGGCTGGTTATTGGGATAAACACCCTATTTTTCTAAAGATTTATTTGTTATTATCGAATTAATTATAGATAGTTTAGTATTTTTTATATTTTTAAAAGCACAATAAAGTGATTAGATTACTTTTAAAAATATTTTTTTAAACCGACAACTTGGGTTTTTTTATTTTTATTTCTTGGAGTATAGTAAAATGACTAAATTATTTTAAAAAATAACGAAAAAATGAATTGATATCAAATGGCTTTTTTATTTTTTCATTTGATTTTTTAATTATCATCAAGATGAATAAGGATAATTGGATATTTTAATAAATAGAAATTATTATTTAAAATGGCTATTACACGTAACACGGGGGCTATATAATGCAGGACACTCCTGCTTTCTGTGAAGCATATGAGGTGTCTTATAATGCAATAGCACCGGAGGCATCCTCACACTCTTTTCCCATTGGTCAAACATGTATGCATAATGGTTGGGATTCAGTGGATTTTTATCTCTTTCTTGCTTATCACCTTGTGTTTCACGCTTATTTTTTTAAAATTAAATGTCATATTAGATTATATTCGTATCAATTTTTTTTTATTAATAGTTGTTTTTTCATGCGAGTAAACTATATATTTCATAAAATATATTTTATTTTATGAATTAAGGTAAATGAGTAAAATTCTAATTATTTTATATTTTTATAAAAAATATATGTTCTGACTCAAACTTGAGACTTATTATACATTTTACAATCATATCTTGCCACTTGGGGAGGTTTTTCTTTTCTTTTGTTATTAATAAAATCGTTGGGACATTACAAGAATATTTAGAAGGTTTTTTTTTTATATTGACAAACATTCATTCTCTTCAACAAGTCATTACTCTTTTTTATTATTATCTATCGTCATCATTTTTTTATATAATTATATTATTAAATTAATTGAGCTTAATAAACAAATTTTAATTAACAACTTGAATCCTATATTTTTTTTTATATAAAAAAAACATTACCATGCTATGTTGCTGGAGTGACCTATCTAGTATCTATCTGATAACTTGAATCCTATATTTAAAAAAAAAAAAAAACATCATCACGCTATGTTACTTGGGTAACCTGTCCAGTATATATATATATAAGAAATGAGTTTTTGAAAAGAGGATCAACTAATTGCCTATTTTAAAAGCAATGATACAGCAAAACAAATGAGCTTCTGAAAAGATGGCATGTCTCTTTGGGAGTGGGGTTCATAAATGATTCCATGTCCAGTGACGAGTTTGTTCAACCACTGATGAACGACGAACAGAAGAAACAAATGGGTCGATGCATGTCACGAGCGAAACAGTGCCACCAGAAGAGACAGCGATTGAATACATCATCCATCGCCCGAGGACTTACGCGGGATGAATAAACAAACACACTTGTGAATCACGGGCGTGTTTAAGATTCAAGTCCTGTAAGAAGAATGCGAAAACACACCCAGTTGTCGATCGTAATAAGTGTTTCTGACGAAGAAAAAAAGAGTTGGTGAAGAAAAAACGCTTTATTAGAATTCAATTAGATACATAGCACTGCCAATTAGTTCTTACAGGCCGGTGAGATGGGGTGGCTGAAAACAAAAGAAGAGGAAGAGAAGCTTCTAGTATTTGATATTCCTTTGCAAGGATGCCATGACTAGAGAGAACCCATACGTAAATTTCAGCTGTGAACCACTTCCTTCATCTCTGTCCCTACTAACTCTCCCATCACATTCAGTGTCGGTCCATATTCGCCAATTCCCCTCTCTCGGGGAAAAGTGACATTCTCTTCTCAACAACATGTTCAGCAAAAAAAACTGAAAAATTGAATAAAATATGATAATAAAAATAAAATAATTGAAACATAAAAAAAAACAAGTCAACCAGTTAAAATAATTTTAAAAACCACTGATTTTTAAGGCTAAAATCAGTAAATCAAAACTGGCAAATTAAAAATATATATTATAAAAAACTTTATATTCTTGTAATTCGGATATGATTCCATTTTAGTTAAATGTGATAAGGAAAAGACTTTGTTAAAATAAAAAACCTAAAAACCTAAAAACCCAAAATCTATTTTTCAATTTTTTATATAAAAAAATTTAAAACCATTTCGATTTAAACCTGTTTTGGTTTGATTTTAATTTTTTTTATATAATTTTAATTTGATTATTTTTATAATTTAAAAATAAACCAAACCGAACAGATCACAGGTCCAACAGCCCGCCCTAATAAACTTCCCTTTCATGTTTCATCATTTATGAGGTCAGCATGTTCACGAGAAACGTCTCCAGTATATTCCATACCCTTCCTTGAAAAAATTCACTCTCCTGGGCCCAAATTTCCCCTTTCTTTTTGTTACTCTTACTTCGATCCATCAAAAGATTTTCAATTTCTCATCCAATTCAACAGTCCGAATTTAATAAAGAAATTAATTTCTCCCACCATCCCTTTTCCTTTTTAGCTCTCATGAACACCTTTTTACACTCTTCCATGTCCAAGCAACAGTGACCACCAACAAAATACAGAACGATATCGTTTCCGTCCACATCTCTCTCTCTCTCTCACACACGCCATGTCTCTTCTTTTCTTCCTCTTCTCCCTCTCTCTCCTCTCCCTTTCCCTCTCCTTTCACTTTGGTAGTGAGTACTCATTCCCTCCCCCCCCTCTCTCCATAACGACTTTAACTAACTTTCAGGGTTTTTTAAACTGCTTTTATTTTTCGTTTTTATTACAGATACTTCATACTTCATAGACTGTGGCGGTTCTACGAACACAACCGATCCATTCAACACAGTATGGCTTTCCGACCGTTACTTCACTGGCGGAGCCATCTCTGCAGTGTCGGAGCCACTCCACTTTCGCTATCCTCAAGAAAAAAATATCCGCTTCTTTCCACTCTCTTCCGGTAAAAAAAACTGCTACATTCTCCCTCTCCCTAGCGGCCGCTACTACTTCCGTACATTCACTGTCTACGACAACTACAACGGCAAGTCTCACTCTCCTTCATTCGACGCGTCCGTCGAGGGTACTATCGTCTTTTCCTGGCGCTCTCCTTGGCCGGAGAATCTCGCTCGTGACGGCGCGTACTCCGATCTCTTCGCGTTTGTTAAAGACGGTGAAGCGGATGTTTGTTTCTACAGTATTGCCACTGACTCTCCCGTCATTGGATCCCTTGAAGTCCGTCAAATCGATCCGTTATCTTACGATTCCGCAACAATCGGCGACAAATTCATCCTCGTTAATTACGGCCGTTTATCCTGCGGGTCCAGCCACTGGGGCCCAGGGTTCAGCAACGACACTGATGATTTCGGCCGAACATGGCAGTCCGACTCCGAATTTCGAACGCCAAACACGACAAAAATAATTCACTCCCTCTCCACAGGAGCAACCATAACCGGCACCAATCAGCCCCCGAATTTTTTCCCTGCGAAGCTTTACCAAACGGCAGTTACTGGAAATGGAATACTAGAGTACGAACTGGCGGTCGATGCGAAATTGGATTATCTGTTGTGGTTTCATTTCGCAGAGATTGATTCGAGAGTGAAGCAGAAAGCGGACAGAGTGTTTGATGTGGTGGTGAATGAGAAGAATGTGAAGAGGGTAGACGTTTTCGAGGAAGTTGGGAGTTTTGCAGCTTATAGTTGGAGTTATACAGTGCATAATTTGAGCAGTTCTGTGTTAACTGTGAAGTTTGTGCCAGTTGTTGGCGCTCCAATTATTAGTGGAATTGAGAATTATGCTTTGGTTCCTAATGATCTCTCCACCGCGCCGGAGCAAGGTACGTGTGTGATTTTGGAGTGATTGGCTTTTTTGAACTACAAATTAGCAACTGTGAATGTGTTTTGTTTCGGTAGTGGTGGCCATGAGAGCACTGAAAGAGTCGTTGAGAGTTCCTGATAGAATGGGATGGAATGGGGATCCTTGTGCTCCTACTAACTGGGATACTTGGGAAGGAGTTACATGCCATCCCAACAAAGATGAAACTGCACTCGTGATATCACAGATGTAAGCAATGCCTGAAAATTGAATTTTGTGTATTGCCCCCCTTGTCCATGCCTTGATGAACTCGAGAACTTGTATTCCTTGAATATTTTTTGTTTCAGAAGATGAGTTTTAATCTTATGTTAATAATTATAACTATTACTTGGGTTATAGTGATCTTGGAAGTCAAGGCTTGAAAGGGAATATAAGTGAGCAGATTACTCTTTTATCGGACTTGGTAACCCTGTAAGTATCAGCTTCCAATTCCTTAAAAGTTGGAGATGTTTCACTTTATTTGGTTAAATCTAGCAGACAATATTGGCTTGTTGCCGATAGATGCATGGGGTGAGTGCGTCTTTTCTCAACATTCTACTGCACTGCTGGGATGCATTAGGTGTGTTTTATAAAGCGACATGTCCTCTTGTAGACCTCTAACAACTTGTTTCCAGCTTTCGCACTTTCATTTTCACTCTGCTCTTTACTGGTGCAGATGCTAGTTTTAATTAGAATGGCCAATCAATTTCTATCAGAAAACTTTTTAAACAAAAAATATAGGATTTCTTTTGAGGTAACTACATTTAATCATAGGATTTTTTACTAAGTGAACTCTATTAAATAGCTTTAATTAATGCGAAAGGATCCTTACTTCTTGATAAAATAACAATTAATTGTCTTCCAGTTGATCTAGTATGCAAATATGCAACCTGTAGCATCATTATTATTGTCTCTGCAGAGTCCTTCAAATTTAGTCACCTATTCCTGAGTAGATATTCTAAACGCTAGAACATTCTTGACTTTTGTTTTCGTTTGCAAATTGATTACGACATGGCCCCTGCATTGCCACAAAATTTGCTCTGAAATTTTAGTGGCCTGTGCATATTTTTTTTTAAAACTTGGATCGACACTTCTGTGGTTTCTTGTGCTTATCTTGCTGTTCATTCATTGTAATTAACCAATCTCTTTTACATCTTCAGGAATTTGAGTACTAATTCTTTGGGGGGAACTCTACCATCTGGACTAGGTCAACAATCTCTTTCACGGCTGTAAGTTTTGTAGCTTTTATATGCCTTATATCAGTTGATATTCTGTTGTCCTACTTAATATGTATGGCAAGCTCTGGTCTCATATAAGCTAAAAATTGTTTTATAGCACATTTCATGATTTAGCACTACTAATTTAATTATGCTTACTAAATGACCCCAACTAGTTTGGGAATAAGGCTTTGTTGCGGCGTTGATTATTTTGATAAAAATAAAGAGAAATTATTAGGCCATGTGTTCCCAGTGCATTTTTTCCCCATCAAAGTGCCCGCCCAAGAAGGTTTTGAGAACCCCCATTTGGGAGGGAGGACTATCTCTCCGCCATCTCATCTAGAAGGCTTCCACTCCCTAGGACACTGGATGTGGACACTCATTCAAGTCTATATTATAGAACTAATTCATTCATGGAAAGAAGTGTACCTCATGTGGGTGAAGTGGAAAAATACTGTCGACTCCTTTCATTCTTGTGCTCAAAGTGTTCCATTTCTGGTTACATGGGTGTGTGTCCTGTTTTCTTTTAAGTAAACTTCCTATGGAGTATCTCTTCTTTGAGGTTGGAAAACATTTTCTATTTTGTTATGTATTTATCCTTGTTTCTGTCAAAATTGTATTGAATAGGAACTGAATGCCCTTTCTTCTTGAGAGTCTTGTCTCTTAAATAGACAATAAACCTAGCTACAAATTAGGGCTAAGTATGAAAGCATAAGTGTTCTACTAAAACACTACTATCTATAACTTATAATTAGTTTCTTAATTAGTACATAATTAATTCCCTTGACATCCCCCCTCAAATTGATGCTAGTCGATCAAGAAGCATCAATTTGTCAACTAAATAGTAATATCAGTCCGGCTAAGGTAGCCTAAAGGAAGCAAGCCCAAAAAAAAAAACAAAGGAGAGAGCCGAAGGTGCCACTGCAAACCAGAAACAGAGCAATAAACACCACTCAGCCACCACGACAACCACCGAAACAAAAAACCTACGAAGTCGATGACCACCGACAGTGCCAACACACCAAAAAAAATTGTCCTGCCACACAAGGATTAAAAAAAATCTTCGTATGTCAACAGACCCAGCCACAACCAAGAATCACGCCAGAACAGAAGAGAACTGACGCTACAATCACACGAGAGCCTTGTTTCTAAAAAATACAGCCCAGAAACCAAGACGATGCCGAGGGGCTGTTCTCCGACCAAGCCACAACCAAGAATCACGCCAGAACAAAAGAGAACCGACGCTACAATCACACGAGAGCCTTGTTTCTAAAAAATACAGCCCAGAAACCAAGACGATGCCGAGGGGCTGTTCTCCGACCAAGCCACAACCAAGAATCACGCCAGAACAAAAGAGAACCGACGCTACAATCACACGAGAGCCTTGTTTCTAAAAAATACAGCCCAGAAACTAAGACGATGCCGAGGGGCTGTTCTCCGACCAAGCCACAACCAAAGAATACACCATAAGCGTTGAAACAGATGTATTTAGGAAAAATACAGTCAAAGATACCGAGAGCCATGGACAGCACGGTGAGGGGGCTGCAGCTGCCAAGGGGGCTGGCTGCTGCAGCCCCTTAAACAAAAAAAAATTAGGGTTTCCTTTGTGTTTAGGATTTTGGCTCTGATACCATGTCAGTATTGAATAGGAACTGAATGCCCTTTCTTCTTGAGAGTCTTGTCTCTTAAATAGACAATAAACCTAGCTACAAATTAGGGCTAAGTATGAAAGCATAAGTGTTCTACTAAAACACTACTATCTATAACTTATAATTAGTTTCTTAATTAGTACATAATTAATTCCCTTGACAGTTTCTCCCTTTTGTCTTAGAAATAATAATATATCAGCTTGGTCAGCTCACTTTATTTATTCAGCTTTATAGTGTAGCACAAACTTTAAGTCTTCTGTGACTGAAGGTAGAATCTGATTTTAAATGATGTTCCGCCATCTTTTTCAAGTCCATAGGTGACGCTTTATCTACACTATGAAACTTGTCTAACAAACACTATAAACTTACTTTGGCATACCGTTATGTGATACCTTATCACTCCTGGTTTATACTTTGTAGGGATTTGTCAAACAATCAATTCTCAGGCCCTATACCAGAAAGTCTAGCTTCCGCAACTCATCTGCAACTCGTGTAAGTAGTTGCTTGTACTAATACATACTGGAGGCATTTTCATAAACATGTGTGCGTGCACACACTCACACACTCACACACACACACACGGCAGGTTTGTTTGATATTCTTTGTTTCAAGTTTTACTGGCAACTCCTTGGGTTTAAATGTGGTACTGTTTGACCCATTTATGTCCTGCATGCCATGATGTTAGCATATTATCATATATTCATGCTTTTAATGAATGGTATATAGTGTCAAAAGTTGGAAAAAAAATCTTGAAATAATTTTACTAAATCTTTGTTTCTGTGGTTTTTTTTTTTTTATTTGACCTCTTGTTTTGATAAATGATACCGCTCCTTTTGAAATTCACCAAGAATTGAGTTAGTATCTGTTTTGTATTTAGTTTGCTAAGAAATTTACTCTGGATGTAGAAGATGAATATTTTACCTTTAAAACTCAAATGTGATGTTTTGATGTATTCACCATAGAAGAGATTGACCAACTTCCATAATATATGTAAATAGTAATGAACCCTTCTTATCATTAAACCTTCATGTTTAGTTTCCTTGGAACTAGTTTAGAATGAATCGAAACAACTTATTTCATGCTAGTTTTGTTTAAATGAATTGGAAACTTTAAATTCTGGCATGCACACTTGCCATCAAATGCTTATGCCTGAAATGGTACGGAAAACCCCATCAAATGAAACCAAATCACCTGACACATCGGTGGTAACATGTTGTCCCTGTCATCGAAGAATAAATTGCTTTCTTTTGTAATTCAACCTAAGATTTGGTTTAATATGTTGTTCAAGTGGATTTTTTTGCACATTGAACAATAGGGTAAGAGAACACATGCTGCGTTGTTAGAAGCATATAAATGGGTAGTTAAAAATAGTAGCTGAAAACTGTTGTTGAGAATATAATGTGGTGTTAGTTTTTCGGACTTTACTGAGCAGACTAAAGAGAGGGATCTGATCACTATAATCGCAGCTCTTCTAGTAGATTTTCCTCTTTGCCTTTGTTGATAAAGGAATCGAGGCCCTTTTACTATTTCCCCCAACATCAAGTGGTCAAGCTGTTCAGATATAGTATTATGTGGTTCTCATGAGGAGTATATACTATATAATAACACCAAGCGATTATTCGTGTAACTATTTATGGAAGTAATTTTTTTAACAGAACTTTCATGTATATACCCAAGTTGTTTTCTGATGGTATTCATGCTCGTTTCCGGGAGGATGTCTCATTCTCTGTGTTATTGTTCTCTTTTCCCTTCATCTTTTTTCTGTCTTCATTGCATTGCTTCCACATTGCCAGTTCTTGGAGGCTGGTAGGCAATTGAACTTATGATGAAATCTATACTCACTTTTCAGTCCCAGATTCTTTTTCTCTGCGTTGATTTAATGGATAATCACATCATAGAGGATTTGATTTCCTTTTCTTTTTCAGACAAGCTGGCAGGGAAAAAAGTAGTTTCATGCTCCCAATTCTGTCACTACTTTAAAATTCCGAACTTCTCTCTGCATAAAAAATCATATGATATCAAGCCAACACTGAAGCAAAACAAGATAGAAGCTCTATTTTGGTCTGAAATCTACTCGTTAATATCAATTCTGCATTTCTAACTAGACTGCCTCTTTGCATATTGCTCTTTCAATTTTCTTCTTTTCATTTTTAGAAAGTACTTATTCCACCGGTTCACAAAACTCCCTCCTCTCCCCTAAAAGAAACTAGAGTGTTTTTTTTGTTGAAACCACCTCATGAGCTCCGTTCTGGATAATTCCCTGGGTATATTATTTCTTACAACTTTGCTTATTGGTAGATGTACCGCTTTGTTTCCCCTTTTTTTTTTTTTTTATTGATTGAAGAAACACCAAACGGTAACTATTTAAATACCCGCAACATTTGCATTAGAAATCCAAATGGTTAATAACTCTAATGTTGATTGCCTAATTATTTTCCATTATTGTATTCCCTCAACATCTCTTTGTTTCCAGGCTGTTGAATGGTAACTTATTGGAAGGGCGAGTACCGGAGGAACTTTATTCAATTGGTGTGCATGGTGGAGCTATTGAGTATGCTTCATTTCTAGCTTTCACAATTCTTTTAGCTTATTATCTTAGTAATTTTCTAGCAATAAAAAACTTGGCATGGACCATCCTGCATTTGAACCTGTGTGCAATATCCTTAAATCTCTTGATTCTACTTTTACTTATTTAATTTGTTAAGATATGTCAATTATTTTATATTCATCTCAAATCCTCTAGAGTATGAAATTGAAAGACTTGTAATGCTATTTGACTTATTGCCGAAATACTCTGCTCTTTAGAGGAGTGCATTTACTAAAATAGTAAGCATATACTGTAGGTCCATAGTCTAGTTGTCTGATATTCCATTATGAGACCTTACTGGATCCATGCTGTCATAGTCTGTGCAAGTGAGTTGCCAATCATATATTGATGGTACACAAATCATAATTTCATTGTTTTTCAATCAATTTGATTTTCTAGCAAGATGGGCAATCATAATTGTAATAATTCAAGTCACTTATTTCTGAATGACTAGTCGGTTGGTTGCGTGCGTTGTTCTTTCTTGGCCATATCCTCCCAAAAAAATTGTTGTCTGCATTAATCTCAACTTGTGCTATAATTGAAAGGCGATGCATACCCCTGTTTTGCAGTCAATTTCTCATTATTTAGGGAAGTCGTTTCCACCCACTCACCCATTTTGATGTGAGAAACCCCATTTCAGTTCAAGTTGCTGTTTTTTCGCAACATTGGACTACAGTTTCTTAATCTTTTCATGCCTGTTATTTTGTTGACATTCTAGAACTTCTTTGTCATTCCCTTTGCCCACTGTCAAACTGTCTGAAAGATGCCATTTAATATTCTTTGATTTGTTAGAGTTTTGCATCTGCTTAAATTTGTTTGCATTGACAACCAGATCATTACCCCTTTCCTGTTTTGAAACACAAGGACAGTCTATGGCTGTGGAAAAGCCAACTGCAAATTATGGTAGTTGGCAATAGTGATTAGTATTTGCATATTAATGGATGAAGAATAGATTACTCTTTGCAGCATCAAAAGATGCTAACAGACAACTCTTTACTTTCAGTTACCGAATGTTTGGCTCCATGTTGCTCGCACAATTTCCACTTCGCTATTTCTATTTCTTTTTCTTTTTTTGGAGAGATTAACGTTGCTTAAGATGGAAATTGAATCAATACCTCACCCCTGTTACCTTTCAAAAGTACCCATGAGCCAGTGGTCGTTTTGTTATTTTATTCCCTGATGAATTAATGTCGCTTTAACAACTCATTACCGGAAAAACACTTTGTCTTACAGTCTATCAGGTAACAAAGGGTTGTGTGGAGTACCATCTTTGCCACAATGCTCTCTATTCTGGGATAATGGTCGCTTGTCCACTGGTGGTAAAATTGCTATAGGCTTCTCCTGCCTAGTACTTGTTTGTTTGCTTGTAGTGGGATACCTGATCTGCATCAGGAGGCGCAGACATGATTATGAATTTGCTCCTCCTCACGATCTAATGTGTAAGTATTTTTCAAGTATGTGCAAGTTTGTCATCTTCTAGTTTTATTACATGCATTATGCCATGGCTGTCAGTTGGTCTGATAGGTCATCTGGCACGATATGTTGCTGAATTATAGGGCAGGCATTATACGAAGCATATTAGATATCACTCCTTTAGAGTTCAGTTAAATTCGAGACCGCATCCTACCTTTGGACATTATTTTGACTTCCTTTTATAGTGAAATAATTTGAAACCATCGATCATTTGGAACTCTCTATTCCTGACAAAACATCTTGAAATTCATATGTTAAGAACCACTTGGAGATGTTGTTTTAGAATAATAATAAAAATTTTACATGGATTAAATTAGGATCTGGAAGGCAGGGGCTAGGATTATACTTGAAGCAGTGTATAATATATTAAACTGCAAAAGGAGTTCAACAACAAGGATTGAGACTTGGGGGGGAGAGGTCATTCAAAGTACAAACCTCCATATAGGACAAAGGTTGCATGTACCCACCGCTGATAAATTTCTAGTCAGTGAACTTCTGTTGCTAGATGTTATCGGTACTGTATTGTAGTCAGCACTTTTGTGCGCCTAGATCCCAAAGTTTTAGCTAGAGCTGTAAAACCAGTGAATACACCGTACATTTATTTTTCATCCTTCGATGGCTTTTATTACAATATGCCCACACAGAGTAACGTAACACTTGGAATCCGTCCAATGTTACTGGTCTTCCAGAGCCTTCAGAAATCCATCTAAACAAGCGCTGGTGTACTGTGCCCCATGATAGAAAGCATCTCATCATCAAAAGAGTTTCATCCTTGTTAGTCAATAACACTATCATCTCAACTTTCCTCTCACACTTGTCCATCTGAAATATCTTACCTCTTAACAATAACACTATCACCTTAAATCTGACTTTATTAGCTTTCATTACAGTCGCTTAATTATCCTCGGTTAATTCCATTTTATATTCGATATTATCATACCTAGCCAAAAAGAAAAGGGCAAAAGAGGAGATATATTTTTCCAAAGTTTCACTCATCAGTAAAATAATACTATCACCTTCAATTTGGCCTTATTAGCTGTCATTTCAGTTGCTTTCTCATCGTCACTTAACTCCGTTTTAAATTTAATATCATCATACCTAGCCAAAAAGAAAAGGGAAAAAGAGGAGATATTTTTTCGTATCTGACTAACCTTTTCTGAAAGTTGACTCCAAAACTGTAGCTGCTGCCATGAAAGAATTGGAGCCGTTAAGCTTGCATGTGGCAACTAAATGCTCTCTCTATCAAATTTGTCATTTTTGTTTCATTAGCTAGATGTTTAGGTATCCTGCATTCTTTCCTGTGTCTTGATTGACATTAGAAACTCAATTCATGCAATTGTTTTCTCCCAGCAATGGCTGCCAAGAGAAACAAATACCAGAGGCAGAAGTCCTTGATGCTTCTTGAAATGGAGAGCCAGCACGCCAAAGGATTACCATCGCCTTATGGTCCCCATTGACAGACTTAGAAAAAGATAGTATTGTTCTTGACATTATTCAGCTCACGAAGAGGGCATAGAGAGGGGACCCTGGATTCAGCCATTACAGAATGCTCAAGTAGGATGTGAGCAGCATCTACTCCACAAAGAGGACTTCATGGATTTGGAGTCTTTCAACAATGGAAACAAGATGGGGTATTGTAAAGTCACACTGTCTGTACAATGCAATGTATCTGAGATATTTATTATTTTTTTTCTGACAAAACAAACTGGATAAGCCATCCTGATGTATCATACCGACTTTGCAGCATTTTATGAGAACATGCTGTGGATTGTTCTTCAATTTATGTAAAGGGCGTTACACATTTATACCAACTGGTCCCAGATTTGGTGCATTGGATGATAAACTCTTTGGTTGATCATTTTCTCGGTAATTATTTTCAGCTGAAGCAATATCAATTCATCTGTTTTGGACTGGCATTTCCATCCTGTAATATCAGCGACAAATATACACAAGGCTGTTTCTGGTATTCACCATGGCCAAGTTATCCATCATTCATGGGTTAATGATCTCCACTTCAGGCAAGAATTTTCAATAATGCTGATGTTTTCTGATGGCTGTGCCGATTCCATGAGAAATGATTTTCCTTAACTGTTGACTCTCCTGTAGAGTTGGTGGCTATGACGTGTGACACTGTTTACCCGTGCTATAGCAGAATTTACCGCTGGTTAAACCTTAAATTTCACGCAGAGCAACTATATGGTATATTTGTCTTGTCCTGTGTTGTTCTGTTTAATGTTATATTGCGAAATTAAAACAGTTTGGTAACTGATTGCGAGCTTATAAATATTCAAAGTAGTTGAATAATATTTGTATTGTTTAAAAACAAAGATTTTATACTTTTAAAGTATAAAATGATCAGTAAAAGTATTTTATAAAAATATATTTTATTTTTATAATTTAAACTCATATGACATGCATGTGTATATGTTTTCGCGAGTGGTTTTTAAATTTTTTTTTTAAGATAAAACCAATAAATAAATAAATATGATTATATATATATATATAAACACATGCACCCTTGCCCATACATTATTTCAATAAAATCAACAGTATATTAAAAAATCTGAAATAAAATTACAAAAAACACTAATCTTTGATATGTGTAATTAAAAAAAAGTAATGGAGAAAGTTGTTTTAATTAAAATAAAATAGGCCGCACGATAAGCAGTTGTGCTTTTTAATTGGTTTCTTGTTCCGTGTCAAGAGTTTTTGCTTTATTTCAAAGCCAAATCAAGTATTTTTGTTCCAAATATGCATTTTTTTTAATCGAAATATGAGTCGATTGCTTTTAAAGTAGAAATAACATGACTTGTTTGATATTGTGTTTTAAAAGTGTTTTTGAAAAAAATATTTTAATTTTTACATTAAATTAAATTTTAAATGTTTTTAGATCATTTTAATGTGTTGATATAAAAAATAATTTTTTTAAAAAAAATATTATTTTGATGCATTCTTGAATAAAAAACACTTTTAAAAACAACTCCAATTACAATCTCAAATGGGCAGGATTTAAATTACAACAATGCCAAACAAAAAAAACACCATGGCCAACAAAGAACAATTTTCAAGCTAAGTCTATTTGTACAAGGGATCATCCATTATGTATTGATCTCTGCGATATCTAATTTTTTTCATGGTAATTTGTGTGTGTCGATGAACACGACTATTTCTTCATGGTTAAAAAACTCAAATTTTCATTCGTGAAATTGGACCGGTGACCATGTTTTACAATGGAGGGTTTTCCATTAACATGTATTTTTCAGGATACTTGCTAAGAGTCATGTAATGTTTTTAATAGATCGTAACATCTCCATTTTTATTTGAGATTTATTGTAAACAATTAAAAAAGGTTACATATAGAGTAGCGCTAGTTCAATCTTTTAATAAACATCAATGATTTTTATTTAAATATCTTAATTTTTAATACCGATATAATAAGTGAGTTTAGATAATATCTCCCTAATTAGAATAGAATAATAGTTTAGATAATTGTTTTTTTTCAAAAACATTTTAAAGCATAATAACAATCAGGCACGGAGAAAAAGGGGTGCAGGTGGGTCTTGGGAATGCCTAGGAACGACTACTAAAGCACATTATTCATCGTCATGGTAGTACAAGCATGAGATTTCACTGTCGTCAATCATATCCTGAACATGGTTTTAAGAAAATGTGTGGTTGCAGAAAGCAGGGTTGTCCTTAAGGAATCGGCCGTCCCCATTCATGGATAAATTTGCGTTTTTTAGTGTGTTTGAGATTATTTTCTTAAAATTATTTTTAATATTAGTATATGAAAATGGTGTAAAAATATTAAATTTTTTAATTTAAAATAAAAAATAAAAAAAATATTGTTTAAAAAAATATTTTTAAAATACAATTAAAAACACTAAGAAAAACTGCGGGAATCTCAGGTGGTTTTCCATATGATATGCCTTAGCTTTGGACTCTGAAGGTTATCATCGCATCTACAGTACTGCAATGTCATCTCAAGCTTGGAGTTTACCTGTCACCCTCCATCATGGTTGTATTTTTTCTTGGCTGCTTCTGCTCCTTGAAAAAGAATCCGATGAGCCCACTCCATCAACTCTTCAATTTTTATTTTTATTTTTCAACTCAGAGTAAACATTTACTGTCCCCTGTTTTTGGTAGAATTCGCCCGCAAATCGTTGAGAATTTTATATGATATAAAAACACACAAAAAATAATTTTAATTAGAGTAAAAAATACAAAAAAAATCAAAATTATTTTTAAAAGACATCGTCAAACAACATTTTAATGCAAGTGTGCATAAGTAGTACGACCGTGAGAATTGTCAAGGCTCTGTTTTCGTTTTGACTCTCCCTGATGAGATGAGCGGTGTCTCCACTTGATTCCTGCTGGGGTTTTGAACATTGAATAGAACTCATAATTCAGACATAATTGAAGGGAGATACCTAACCTGTGCAAGTTGATGTCCGTGTTGTTAGAGAATAATATAAATTATATTATGAGGTCTCACTTACAAGTTTAACTTTTAGGTGAGATGATTCTTTAATATGGTATCAGAGCCTTGTTGACCCAGCAGTCACGAGTTCAAATCTCACCACCCCCATTCTATTTGATAAAAAAAATCAAGCACAAGATAATGTGGGCCTGTGCAAGTTTCAAGCCCAAAGAGCTTTCACTTGAGGAGGTGTGTTAGAGAATAATATAAATCATATTATAGGGTCTCACTTATAAACTTAAGTTTTTAGATGAGATGATTACTTAATATGTGTAAGATCGATTGCTAATCATTTGGTTTTACTATAATGACAGGCGGGTAACACAAATGTTTTGCTATAATCTTTTGACTTCTCTTACACCCATATTAATCAACCACGTCATCCAATTTCAAACAAATCACACCCATGCCAGGACGTAGCTTTGTTCATAAGATCCAAACACAGCCACTTGTATATATATATTTTTTTATTATTTTTAATGTAAACGCTTGCATGGAGGTCCGCAATGGCAACAAATTTACAAGAAGAAATATATATTTTTTAAAACGTGTTGACTTGGTTGACCTCGGTTTCTGCACGAGAAGAAGCCTCCTCCGCCTAACCAGATGACTCTGTACAAACACAAATACATGTCTGAATACTAAAATTTCAATCAACTAAACTAATTATTCCCCGCGTAGTGAAATGAAGCCTGTGATTGAGTGAGCTACACTGGAAGTCCACATGAGGTGGCTTGCACATAAATAGCAGTGACTTCTTCTTGTATTTAAACTGAGATTATCTTGCCTTTTTACCGACTTGTATGAATTTTAAATTAAATAATACTTCAATTAAATTATAATATAGTATATCTGGACAAGTAGGGCTACTAGTTGCTAGTAGCAGAATAGGATGACAATTGACTTGGATGCTTATCTTGCAACAGCAGAAAACAAGAACGCTGTTGTTTTTAGCTACCGGTGTTATTACCATCCATCTACCAAGTGGACGCCTTTCTATTTTTATGCTGTTCCAAGCTAAAGAAGCCATGTTTATTCTTAAATTTGATACTCAATATTTACATAATCATCAACAAGGGCAATGTATTGAAGTGATTATCAGCCTTTTTAAGGAAGGTGGTGAGTTCTATATAGCTTAGGTTGCCATATAAAAACTTCAAGATCTGATTAAACCAGTTAAACCAACCTTAATGTCGACCGATTTTAACGAGTTGACCTGTAAAGGAGTCGAGTTTAACGATCCCACCGATGAAATAAAACAAGGAGGATCCATTATTGAGATGGAGATCGTTGCTATGTAGTCGTGATTTGATGGGTGATTTATTGTAACATCGTTCAGGTCAGATGCGTCCACCTCACCTGTTTACTTTATTAATTTATTTGTTAATAAAACCAACAAGGATTATGAGGGACCCCAGAGAAATTATGAGGATTATGCGGGACTTGACCCGATTTATATAACCAAAGACAGACAAATTATTTTGCTGGTGTTTTTATTTAATTTATTTCTCTTGAGATTTTGTCCTCCTCAGAGCCAATAAAAAACCGTCCCTAGTTTATTATATTGCAGAAACTAGAGAAATCAAAATGAATGGCTGCTTAATTAAAGGAGCCACGTTAGTCTCCAAATGTGAGAAAGCAATGCCTGTATGAGACCGTCGTCTAAACTATCTAAGAGTTGGTTTTGACCAGGTCCATATATATATATACACACACAAATGGCTGGTTCTGTTAACTGTAACTATTGACTTTATAAATTCTATTTCTTTTCTTTTGCCATAAAAAAAGGTGATAGGACCTGTAGAGTCGTACATTTAACAAATAAATTATTTCTAAATAAAATAAATATATACATTATTTTAATATGTTTTTAAATAAAAAATAACTTCATATACTTTTCTCTTTTTTTTTGGATATCTCCTTGTGGTATAACTTCATATACAATAAATAAATAAATAAATAAATAAATAGTTACTCAACGGAAGACTAACGGAAACCGTGAAACAACAGAAGAGATAACAAATGATAGAGAGAGAGAGAGAGAGCGCTCGCATATTGGTGCCTTATCTTCTCAGAAACCACCCCTTACCTGTTGAGGGCTCTCTCCGACACCCACCACATCCCAACCAATGGGAGACTTAGCTGGCATGCAGGAGGTGGTGGGCCCGTTTATGACCACTGGGATGAAGCCTAGATGCTTGATGTGCACCAACACATATAGCCAGTCAACAAAAGCAACTTTCAGAGTTCAGTCCGTGTTTGTAATTACGAGGTTGTTTTTAATTTAAAAATACATTAAAATAATATATATTCTAATTTTTATATTAAAAAATCATTTAAAAAAAATAAAAAACAGCGCAAACACGATCTCAAACTCTCGGTCGGCTGTTTGTCATTGTATCAGAATTTAAAAAATTTAAAAAAAATTTATTTTTATTTTTTATTTTAAATTAAAAAATTTTAATTTTTTTAGATTATTTTGATGTGATGTCAAAAATGATTTTTAAAAAATAAAAAACCATCTTTTGATGTATTTTTAAATAAAAATTATTTTCAAAAACAAAAACAGGCACTAAGCGTAGCCAATTCGCGGCTGTAGCTGTACCCTTTTTTGGTTTACCCTGAAACAATTGTTTCTGCGTAGTTGTTTGTTCTTCGGTTTTCTTCCTCAACAAGCATTCCCGGTAGCAGACAAGAATCTTTCCCTGAAGGCTCTAGAACTCGAATAATTCCCTTCTCGCCAAGTTTTTAATGCTGGGCCACGGGTACACTTAAGAATTTTCAGTCGATGACCAGGAATTGGCCGTGTCCAGATGAAAAAAAAAATCAATTATAAATACCAGAATAAATCATATCATAGTAGTAGATTATGCAATCAATGCCTCGCGTTTTTTTCTTCCTGCTCTTCACGGAGACTCTTCCCTATCGAGTCTTATATAATCGATTCACTTGGGATTTTTCTTTTCTTTTCAAAACCTCGAGGTTCGGACTAGTTTTTGAGAAAGAAACCACCACAGTAGCAGTCATGGTTACCACAACGTAACGCTGTGGAGTTAGGATACGAAGATCACGTGGATTGATCACGTGGATTGACCCTAAAAGAAGGGTCGTTGTCCACGTCGGTAGAGAATCAAAGCAGCGGTCAAGGATATTTACTTAATTATTAATATCTCTTCTCCTGACTTTTATAGATGTTATGATTTTTGTAATGTGTTTGCGTGTGAACGTGTTGAAAAGCTGGAGGAATATTATAATAAATAAACAAAAAAGGCAGAGAAAATATTTAGCTTTACTTTTCCAGATTATCATAGTTTTTGTTCCTAATGCACATTTTATGTGGTGGCAGCTCGCCTTTTTTATTAATAATGCAGATAACTAGACGTTATCTTCTTAATTAATTTTTCAGTTTATGCAAATGGCAAAAGCTGGAGGCTAGGGATTGGGCACCGGGCGGGTTACTTTTTCGGGCACCAAAGACCCAGCCTTTATGCTGGATGCAGGGGGGAATAGTTCATGACACGTATGCATCAAGTCATTTTGTTTAACCTTCGTTGTAAATATCTTATCTTTTTAGAAAAGAAAAGACACGAGAATCTTCAAAAGATGAGGACGGTGTTTGGGATTTTGTTTTTAATTGCGTTTTAAACTATATTTGTCTTTGAAAAAAATATTAAACTGATATTTCTTTAGTGTTTTTTGTTATTTCAATATGATGTTAAGAATTAAAAAATATATATAGATTTTTTAAAATACTTTTAAATAAAAAATATTTTAAAAAAAATATCAGAGTGAATAATAATTGTTATTGGATTTTCCTGTAACAATGCACTAGTTGGCTTCCATGCTAAAAACACTAACTATAGGGAGAACCAAATATACAATCCTTATGCATTTATGTGTTTGCTTGTTAAAATAATAATACAGATATTTATATAGAAAAACTTGGTAATATCAAAGATATTTACTTTTCTAAAAAAAATCAGTACCATGTTGTCAAATAAATCTCAAGTTTGTGATTCATGTATCATGTAATTTGGTCGGAGTGTTTGATGTTATTTTGTAATTCATTAAAACTTTTTGGAAAGATATTTATTATGATTTTTTAAAATAAATTAATGGGAAATGAAAAATAACAAAATAGGTCATTTCATATATCAAATGGGTACAAAACAAAAAACATGACATCATTTTTATATTAAAAAAATCAACATTAAAAAATAGAACAATGTTTCAGTTCAAATTCATTTTGATTTTTATGCAGCCAGGACCAAAACCCTATACTTATCTCTATCAAGTCAGGAAATTTCTCATGAAAACATCAACGTGTAGCTCATATTTTCTTGCTACTATTTATTTACAGTAAAATCTCAGTTTTCGACTCTTATCTTCTAGATGATTAGCTATTCAAGATCTCCACGTTGAGCGGTGCATGTTCCTTGCCCTCCTGTTGAAACTGGCAGAAGAAATCGGCGATGTGATTTCCTACCGTCATCCATGGAAACACAAAAGTAAAAAAATATGGCCTCGATGTAATTTCTTAACGCTGTGAAGTCATCTAATATATACAAACTCAAACTTGCGAGCATTAAATTCACTATATGCATACATATATCCCTGCTTGCCCCGTTCTGGCATTACTAATCAGTAACAACTAGAAACATCATTGATGATTAGTGGCTTAATTTAGATCCCAAGAACAGATCAAGCATGCATCCAAAACAAGAGGTTCCATCACAGACGTGTATCGTCTTTCTTTCAATCTTTAATTAAATTAAGACGGCATGTCACTGGTTCGGTGGGTGTGACGTGGAGTAGACATCCCTGGTCATTTATTAAGTGATAACCCTAGGGAGTGGGGATCAAAGTGGTAACATATAATTCACATATATACTATGTTTCATTCAAGATAACCACGACCGTTATTTTTTATTGGAAATAGATGAACACATGGTCTTGCTTTTGAGGCATACTAGGCACTAACCCAATTGGGATTGCTGACATATGAGTAAGTTAGATCCTCTTCTCTCTCTCTCTCTTTATCATCAAATATTGTTTGGTTGTCTTGTGATAAGGGTGTGACGTATATCTTGATTATTTTTTTTTTATTTATTTAAAAAAAGGGATATTATCTCTGAGAAGATAAGCCTAAGTTGTTTATAATGAGAAAAGTGAAAATCTAGTGCACTTCTCATAGGCTTACATGAGATCCAAGAGAGCAACAAATTTAAACTTGTTTATTCATACTTGAAAAGGAAAACGTTTATCGGATATGAGACGAAATGACCCATTCATTACAGCTAATCATGGCACATAGCACGCCCATTATTAAAAATAGCCACATATACAGGTAACTAGCGATAAAAATTTGTGATTTCAGGTTCGAGTCTCATTGATTATTAATATGATAACCATTTGAGAATTACATAGTCGTTAGTTTCAAGACTCATAAAATTAGTCGAGGTACACGCAAGCTGATTCGGACATCCACATAGCCACATAGATGAATTAATTTGGTAATGATCAAGAAAAGGTAAGTATATATTCACATGAAAAAAATAATATTAATCGAGATGTGCTAATCATATCCTTGATGGAATTAAGATTTTGAAGAGTGTTTTACCAGATTGTGTAGTGTAGTGGATTTAAATAAGTGATAACAGGAAGATAACATTGATTAATCTCTCTGAGCTAATCAGGTAAAATAAAGAAAGGTAAACTAGAGGCAGGCTTCGTTGTCATGTCCTGGATGTGCAAAATTACTTAACTTTACTAGCCATTCATTGTGATCATGTAGGCTGTCACGTCAACCTCATTTGGGTTCCTAAAATATCATGAAGATAATTCAAAAGAAAAGAAAATGGAAAATTGGGAATATCTAAAAATAACATAACCGTATTAGGCTGACGTGAATATCTAAAAAGTGGTAAATTTGCAATTCTCTTATATATATATATATATATATATATATATATATATATATATATATATATATATAAATTGTTTAGATTTTTATAACCACCGTCTTCTCTTTCTTTCTCTAGAAAAAGAAGAAGATAAAATAAACTATCTACAGTAAAGACTAAGAAATTTTATCTCGATCGTTTTAGTTCCATCTTTATAATTATTAATATGATTATTAAAAATTTAAATAATTATTAAATTTAGAATTGATAAGATTAATCGAGATATATAGAAATTGAGTTAAACAATATGTTAATAAAAAAAACAAAAAATAAAGTCCATCAAGTCGTACAAGGAATTCAAGAGATTGATCATATCAATTGATTGGCTCGTAAGTTGGTAGGCGATCTGGGTAATTAGGTAGTGGTATTGAAAATTTTCAAATAAGCAAAATAATTGCATATCATCACGGGCATGGCATGCCACCAAACCACCGCAAGATCCTCCTCCTCCTCCTCCTCCTGTACCCACCCGTTTCCTACAAGGAAACTCGTCCGCCTCGGATTAGTTCGGATAGCTAAATTAATCATTTTCATTGTCTGAACTGAACAACTTATTATCTGAAGAGGAAAAAGCTTAGACTAGGTCGATGCGATTCACGGGTGACCCACACAGTAGGGCTGAAATGGTCATAACACCAACGTCAAATGATATCCTCAATCCAATCGACCCACACAATAGGGCTGAAATAGTCATAACACCGACGTCAAATGATATCCTCAATCCAATCGACCCACACAATAGGGCTGAAATAGTCATAACACCCACGTCAAATGATATCCTCAATCCAATCCAAATGTAGATAGGCAGTACATTGCAAGTAGCGTACCTCACAGGAACTGGAGTGCTCTCTCTCTCCAGGACAGCCCTCCATTTAATCCACACGTTCCCACTTGCAGGAGAGAGGCAGTAAAACAGAGGGACAGCTTTTTCGCATCACTACACAGGAGTACCGTACATGTATTAAAAAAAGAAAACTATCTGTTGTTTAAGCGGGTGATTCGTATTTCTGACGCCTCAAAACTAGCCATGCTGCTGTGATTTCCTGCCTTTGATTGGTGGGTTAATGGAACCAAGTGGACTCTCTCATCGGGACCCACTTAGAAACCAAACGAAACAAAACCACAGCCGGTGGTAAAATGCTATGATCAACTTGCCACGTGGGCCCCTTAGAGACCGAGGACCCATCCGTACAAAACAACCTGTATCTATAATACCACCTCCCAGGCTCTCCGTTTCTCTGCATTAGATTATGGGGCTAGCCAGACCTGCCCACAAAATAAATGAAATCCCGTGTCTCGCGAAAGATTGAATTTTTCCTGAACCCCAGGATTAGAAGAAGGGCCACCTCAACTTGCAGGGTATTATCAGTCATATGGAGAGAGACCTGAGCTGAGTGCATGAACAATGAAAGGGTAAAAACCAGACAAGAGGAAACCCACTTGGTGGCAGAAAATGTCAAGAGTTGGTTGGGCAAAATAATATGAATGAGGGTTTTTTTTTATTTGAGAGATACTGAGATGAACCTGGCCAATAAGACAAACCAAAGTTGGAGGAGAAGGAATCAAACCAGGCAACGTATGATCCCTTTATGGGAATTTCTTGTGGGGAGAGCCTCGTCCTTCATGCCTATCCATCCCCTAAACTGGGTAACTAGAATTTATATGTCTATCCATTCCCTTAACTTGGTAATTAGATGGTTTCATCACAGTCTTGACCAAACAGTCTCGAAGTCGAATCTCATCATTTTATTCTATTTAATAAAAATCAAACACAAGTTATTGTGAGTTTGTGCAAGTTCAAGCTCAAAGAACTTTCACTTGAGAGGATGTATTAACAAATTATATAAATTATATTCTGGAACCTCAACTACTAATTTAAGTTTTCTAGATAAGTTGATTTTTTAACAACAATGGTATTGATCTTGCGAGGCCCACTGCCCATCCAAGTGGGAGATCTAGTACACCGAACCAAACCAGACAGAACCCCTATCTCTATCTCGTTCGCAATGTGTATCTAGATTATAATTGGTGCCATAAAAACAACAGCAAATAGCAGACAGGATTCTTTGATTGAACGCAAGTAGCAGTCGGATGATTATCAGATAAGATATACAATTAAGTAGCTGATACATGTAAAAACAATATCAATTGAGAGAACGAGGAGACCATGCTTGGTGGTCAACAGTAACAGCGAAGCTCAGGGGGAATGAACTCAACTAAAAACACGGTCCGCAACCATGTGAACCCCATCAACTTGTTGGCATGGGTCCCGCTCTTCATTCACAGACCCCAACACACACACACTTTCTTATGACACTAAACCCGGCTCCCTGAACTTGAGTCCTCGCCCCCTCCATGAATGAATCTTCCTGGTGACTTGCCATCCATTTTGGGTTGACCCACACCCCCTATTTTCCTAAACTACACACGCCTAACCCACCCCGCATTTCTTTCTTTAACTCATAAAATAATAATAATAATAATAATAATAATAATAATAATAATAATAATAACAATTAACTTAGCCAACCCCCACCTCTAGCATCTATCTATATATATAATCTCAAGTCCTCAAACACAACACAATTCGTACCTCTCTCCTTAGTCAACAAAAACATCTCATCTCTCTCTCTCTTGTTTTCCACCTCTCTTACTCTCTCTCTTTTACAGCAACAACAACAACTGGGGAAAAATGGATGGAAGCTGCATAGATGAAAGCACGATTAGTATCACTGATAACTCAATATCCATTACACCAACTTGCCTCTCTCCTTTCCCACCACCTGCTACCACTACAAAATCACCATCTGAGTCACTTTGCCGTGTTGGGAGCGGCAATAGTGTTATTCTTGATTTAGAATCAGGTGTCGAAGCTGAATCAAGAAAACTCCCTTCTTCCAAATACAAAGGTGTTGTCCCCCAACCGAATGGTCGCTGGGGCGCACAGATTTACGAGAAGCACCAGCGTGTGTGGCTCGGGACATTCAATGAAGAAAATGAAGCGGCAAGAGCCTATGATATTGCTGCTCAGAGATTCCGTGGAAGGGATTCTGTGACCAACTTCAAGCAAGTTGATGAGACCGAAGATGATGAAATAGAGGCTGCTTTCCTGAACGCTCATTCAAAAGCTGAAATCGTTGACATGTTGAGGAAACACACGTACAGCGATGAGCTAGAGCAAAGCAAGAGGAATCACAAGAGTAACAAAGGGGCAAATGGGAAGCAATACAATAACTATGGGGATAATAGTTATGATCATGGCTGTGTTCGGGTGCTGAGAGCGCGTGAACAGCTTTTTGAGAAAGCTGTGACCCCAAGTGATGTTGGGAAATTGAATCGGCTCGTGATACCAAAACAACATGCGGAAAAGCATTTTCCTTTGCAAAGTACATCAAACAATAGCACTAAAGGTGTATTGCTTAACTTGGAAGATGTGAGCGGCAAAGTGTGGAGGTTTCGTTATTCTTATTGGAATAGTAGCCAAAGTTATGTTTTGACAAAAGGGTGGAGCCGATTTGTTAAAGAAAAGAACTTGAAAGCTGGTGACACTGTTTGCTTTCAAAGATCAACTGGACCTGACAAACAGCTTTACATTGATTGGAAACCAAGAGGCGGGTCCAGCCTGGTCCAGCCGGTTCAGATGGTGAGGTTATTCGGGGTTAACATTTTTAATGTACCTGGGATGGAAAACGGGTGTAATGGGAAGAGATCGATGAGGGATTTGGAGCTTTTGTCAATAGATCATCAGTATAGTAAGAAGCAAAGGATAGTCCGAGCTTTGTAACATTTTGTAATTTTGTTTTTAGTTTTACTTCTATGTATTTTTCTCTTGGCATTTTGTGGGTTTTAGGAAGGTCTAGCTAGGGGGAGAATGAGAGGGAGGGCTCAGGAGGTGTAGCCGCCGCCGCTGCAAGTTGCAAAAGGCAAATTGTATATAATATTATTACAAAACAAGAAGCTGAATAAAGCTTGAATTTAGACAACAAATTTTAAGGAGAATTAGAAATGGATAACTGTCAATCTCTTTCTGTTCATATTGTATGTGTGTGTGTATATATATATATCATATTGTGTGTGTATATATATATCATGCTTCATGAGACATGACAGAGAGAGAGAGCAGGTGTGGATATCACCTTTACCCTTAAAAAATCTCAGGCTAAATGGCTGATTATCATTATCAAATCTTGTCCAATTTAAAAAGCGTTTAACTTTACCCCTAATCTCATTACATGTTCACACACTTCTAGCCTGCCTTTGTGGCACAAAACAAATGATGGAGATTTGTGGAACAAGTAGAAGACAACTCATCTTTGATTTGCCGGGAAAGACAGAAGCTGGAGAGTGGCAAAACCTTTTACCTGTGAAACATACGCTTTCCTCGAAGCATATGTTTATTTTGTTTGAAACATGATCTCCAGCTACTTTCAAGTTCGTCGAGCCTGGTTTGTGTCGTATCTTATATGATGGTTTCTTACAAAGCCACTGATTTTAATTTTTCCAATGACATAAAAAAAATGTCATGAAACAGTTTCAAAATTCTGAAAACCATTTAGGTCAAAATTATCGTTCACAGAATGCTGATCTAATAAATTTAAAACATCTGGTCGTTAATATTTAGCACGACTCTATGAGATTCATTATAACCAGACATTTAATTTAGTTAAACTAATTTGATTTATAAAAAAAATATTAATTCAAATCTAAAACATAAAATAAAAATCAAACAACGATTAGAAAGTGAAGTCGAGCCTCCTCTCAAATGAAAAATTAACGCTGCTTTTGTTATCTACACTGGAGAAATCACATGTTCATGGTAGGGATAGGAGCTGTTGGCTAAGTGTTCCGAATGGACTGCCACGCATTTTTTACCCAGATTCGTGATCCAAAAATGCCATTTTTGGATTATCGTGCATAATTTGTACATTTAAGATCTTCCCTCTCACCGTGCGGATATACGGTGTGGCGTTTGACAGAATAAGGGTGGCAAATTGCATGGCTTGTTGAATGTGTAATTCTTTTTAAATCCCAACCTTTAGCCTGATTTTAGCATTATTATAATATTTGTTCGTAGATGGCAACTTCACCCCCTCAATATTGGCCCGACCATGTGGTTTGAAGGTCTCTATAATTAAAGAAGAGCTCTGACATTGCTAATCTAATGAAAAATGTCAAATCATGAGTAATGTCAACTACAATATTGCAGTCAAAGCTGGGATTTTTAAAAGAAATAAATGTGATACGGTGCCTTTCTAAAATACCCTCAACCACGCAAGATCGTTGACATTTCCTCAACTTAATTAAAGAGTTTCAAAGATATTAGCCAGATTTGATTCCAAGTTTTCTTATAGCTAAAGATCATGCTAATCTGTTTGCAATCTCCTCTGGCAGAGCTAACATTTTCCTCCTATGTTCCGGAGCAATTACCAGATCCAAGTAAAAATAATTTAGAGATAAGACTTGAACTTAGAATTTCTCTATTCTGAATCTCCAGAACGTATCCTTGGAGGCGGGGCAAGCCCTTTACCACTTGCACTGACATTAATTCGTGGCTTGACAATGTAAATCAGCTCTAATAAAGTGGCGTTCGCCCATGCTATAGCTATTAGGGACAACCATAGTTTTCCTTCCATGCCTGGCAGGATTCGTTTTTCTTCCCCTGCCGTTCCTTCAGATATGGACATGTAAAAGCCAAACATTCATGGCTGTCTTGTCACCATTAATTTTATGTTGAAAAAATCAATTTCTTTTTTGCTAATTTACACATGGTGTTGAAATATGTCTTCCAAAAACATTTTATCCATAATTTCCGGGGAATTTCAAAAGTTTAGTCTCGGAATTATTGTTGTTTTTTGGGCAAGTAGCTGCACTAATTTCTACAAGCAATCAAGAGTTCTATCATTAGAAAGTTCTCCAAACCGTCCCAAGACTTCGTCCTAAAAGGCCAACGAAAGTCGAGACAGGGAGGTTGAATTATGCTATAATGTTTTTAGAAATGTCCTAGGACTTTGTCTACCAACATAAAGGACAGCTCATTCTCTTTACTTACGTTTCTATTATAGCATGGAAATCACTTGAGAAACTTCTTTTATATCATGCCCGAACAATTCAAAAATACATATTTCTACTTTTGTTGGCCTGACTTGCGCGGTTAGTTAAGTAAACTGCAAGAAATCGTAACACAATTAATGGGACTACACTTGTAATCTAATATTGAATGCTACGTACCAAGTGACATTTCTTTGCATTTGCTATCAGCAAATTTTCTATCAAAAAATGGGAAAGGAAGGTCCCGAGGCACTCGATGGTTAAAGTCTTAAGATTCTTAATAGAAGGTATGCAAATTTTCAACCCATTACCAATAACTTGGCCCAGGCTAGATCTCAGATTTTCATGGTCGAAAGGTATCCAAAACTCGTACATATGGGCTTAATAACAAAAGACCCAAAACTGGATTCAAAGACGAACCATCTGACCCATTAATCCATAACCCAGCTCCACCCTCTCTGATTTGTCTTGATTTCTCCTTACCCTCTGTCCGCTGCAGAGAGAGTGTGTTTTGCTGCCACTCTCTCCCCCTTCTCATCTGCAACTCTCCTCCTCCTCCTCCTCCTCCTCCTCCTCATCATCATCATCATCATCATCATGGTCAAATTCAACTCTTCTTCAGGGAGACCCCGCTTTCCTTTTCTCCCCCAGCCGGTAAAATTCTCAAACTTTTACTCATTTGCACTAAGTTCGCTCTACAAAGATGTAGCCCTCCTTCTAAATACCTCAGATCACTAAGTCAGGGAAAAAGGGCACAAACTCTTACAAGACTCGTCGTGTTCTCAAAGAGAGTTTCACCTCTAGAAGAGGCCATGTGAATAGGGAGGTACACCATTAGAATTTGAAGTGTTAATCGTGTCGTGGTTATTTGATTGCTTTCTTGATTGGTTTTGATGTGTTCTATTTAATTTTCGTAGAGAACGAGAGCTTCAAAAGACGACCAAGTTTAGAAAAAGGCCGCCATTGAGGCGGGGAAGAGTATCGCCACGGTTGTCAGTGGCTGGTGATATTCCAAAGCCTCCATATTTGGGTTCAAATGAGTCGCCAGAGATCGCAAGTGAGCACCAGATTCATGAGTCTGAAGGGATTGTTAAAATGAGGGCTGCTTACGAGCTTGGTGCTCACGTTTTGGAGAATGCTGGTAAATTTGCTAGAGCTTGCTTGCTCTTATATTTTTTTATGTTTTTGTTTTATTCAAATTCGTATACTTTTAAGTTCCTCTTGACTTTGGATGATTTTGGGTTTTATGTTAAGGTTAGGTCTTTCGCCTAGTAATGTTTTATTATTTAGTTATACAATGTTAAATAGATTCATGTGGGAAGAAATCCATTTTTTTATGCTAGTGAACGATTTCTATGGTGCAAAGCTAGATTTTTTTCGGTTTTTCGTCACCATGCTTGCATGGTAATTTTGGTATTAAATCAAAGTGTCCCGTTTCTTTCTATATTTAAATTTTTTGTTGATTTTTCTGACTTCAAAATTCAATCTGCTAGCATTTCTGATGCATTGTGTCGACTGCAGGGTGTTCCCAGTTTTCACATGCTTGTCACGCTGGTCGAATCATTTTCTGGAAAGCAAATTTCTATCCATCAATTCATATTACCTCTGCACTATGCGTTGAACCAATAACTCAAGAGGCCTTGAGAGTCATGGGCAGCTGCAGTCTATCATCCTTGCTTTATGAACCGGTTCTGGACTAATTTCTCACAGTTCTATTACTGGTTGAATATCAAACTACAAACTCAAATGAACTCAACTAAGCCTCGATCTGAACTATATGGGTCCATTATTCTCCCTTTTTCGTTTCCTTTTCCCTATTGTTAATACATTTTAATTTTTCAAATGTTTTAAAAAAAATCATTGACCTTTTATTATTCAAGGATTAACAAATGGAATCCTTCAAATGCATCATATTTGTATAATTCATGGATAAACTGAATTATCTTCGCTGTATAGTTGATAATCTATTTCGCATGCTATTGAGTTTTTATCCTAAGAGATCCGCTAGATCTAGTCTAATTGTCTGAAAGGATATGAAGGGTCTGATGCCATGGTTGAAGGTGAAATATTTACCATTGGCGAGTTCATGTTTTGGAGTTGCATGGCTTTATTTGACAACTCTATCATGTAATCCTATCTTTAGTTTTCTTATCCATTACAGTTTCTTCTAACCTTCAGTTTGATCTACTGCACTGTTTTTCTTGTGCAAATCAAATATGGCCTCTTACTTCACCTACACAATCTCCTTGTGCTGAACCAAGCCGCGTTTGGGTGAGGAGCACCCAGAGTGACATTAAAAATCTAGCTACTACTCAGCTATCAAATAGCCAGTGCAAATTTCACTATCTTATCCTTATCAATGATTTCTGGCTGAAGTTCAAGTATATTTGGCATCCTCTGTGATGTTTCTAAGCAGAATGAAATCCTTGGGACTATGTAATTAAACCTTGCAGTGTTCTGTGATTAGAGAGATTCCTTCTGCCTGGCTCCCCCTGCATGTCCATACTCATCCACACGTCTCCCCTTTTGTTCAATCCCTATAGATCCTGTTTCAGGAAATCCATAGCTTAATCTCTCTGTCCATGCTAGTTAGATACATTTCTTTTCATTGAATTTTTTTTATAAAAAAAGTACGATGCTGAACAATTGTTATTTCCACTCCAACTGTCTTTGCCTCCCTTGTCTTGGACTTTTTTCTGCAGAACCAATACCTTACAGCAGGAAGCACTGGGGGTGTAACATGGCCTAACAACCGGACAACTTTGACTGCTGATGGTAGTCCTGCAGCACAGTTTGGGCATACCATTTCAATTATTAGAACTGGCGTGGGAATTCTGACGTGTTAAAACAATGTAATTTGATATATTTTCGGCCTCCATTTCTTTTCCTCGCATTTTTAATGAGATACTCTAGGATCCGATTCTGCTTCTATACATACATATGGGTTCCTATGATGCTTGAAATTTAACCATTCAAGATTGGGTGAATAAGCAATTCTAGAATCTAGAAGCTTCTTTTCTCAGTGACTAGGCAGACAAATGAAGGTCAGGCCATAGTTTTTGGAATTGGAGAGTGGATGGAAGAAACAATACCTATACTGAATCACTGATGGCTGCTAGACAAGCTCTGCTGTCCAAGCACTAATGTTTGCTTCGAGTCTTAGCTTGATAAACTAAGTTGGTATCCCTCCAACCCAGCCCCCGTGACTTGAGTTGTAAAATCTCCAGATAGCGGTCTTGCTTTCTGGAATTTACTTGAACAACCTGCTTGAAACTGTTCCATTGAGTGATAATGAAATTGTGATTTGGTATGGCAGGAAAGTAGCTACAAGTAATTCCAGGTTGTTTGAAGACATTTTATCATACGTTAACAAGGGAAGACTCAAAAATCTAATCTTCTTCTTGCTTGATGTTTGCAGCTGATTTTTATATTTGCGGTCCCTGCTTCTTTTCAATTGGCTGTTCACATTCCTCTGGGTTTTCGGCAATAGTAATTTCTCAAAGTGTTTGCGCAACGATATGATTCTATGCTCGTCAGAGTACCAAAAAACACTCGTTACGAACAAACTTGCTTGAATCACCATCGTTCTCTCTCTGTACTGATGGGTATTTCCAGTGTACCTGAGACATGCCACTTCTATTCTCCAAGTACCTCCCCCCCCTGTAATTCTGATTCCATGTTCTTGTTCTTGTTTTTGCTCTCTGTAGTCCAAGTCATTGGAGAGCTATGGTGTGGTCTTATAGCAACTACCAAATAAAACATAACGAGTGCGTCCTACAGATTGTGTGTGGAGAGTGGAGATAGAGTTCAACATGACATCATAATAGCGACAAACACGAGTGTTGTTTTCTTTCTTTGCTTTAGTGTTTTAGACATGGGAATATAAATTCTTCCACATTCCCCCCCTCCATTCTATTGAGTTGATCCGTAACTTCCTAGAAAACACCTACCTGCCTTGGTTGGAATCAGTGATGACTAGTAAGTTATTGTGTTTATGTTGTTTTAGAAATTGATTTTTTTTGTTAAAAAATACATCAAAATAATTTTATTTTTAAAAAAAAAATTATTTTGACATCAACACATAAAAATATTAAAAATAATAATTTAAAATAAAAAAAATGATTTTTTTAAATATTTTTGAAACTCCAGTCAACACCTCTAAATCTGGGTTGGGGAATCGTGGAGGAAATTAAGCCCACCCTATGACTAGAACTCTTCTGCGAATTTTCAAATGGGTGTTCGTAACCAAGGTTCACATTTTTTATATTTTATACGGAAAATAAGTACGAGGCTATTTTAAAGCCATTGGAATTAGTTGAGTCGTCTTGTAGAGAGAGGAGTAAGCTCCCTCCAAGCTACCGAGCGACCATGCTCGCAGAAATATCACTGTGAATCATTTGATTTTTCCACATGCCGACCACTCTACACTGTCCAGCTTCATTTCTCCACTCCACTTTTAACAGGACGTGCTTAAAAAATCTTTAAAGAGACGTTATTTTATAATGATAATAATATTATATTATACTATGCTATAATTATAATTATAATTATAATTATAATTATAATTATAAAAGAAACGAAATTTGCATTCTTGCTCCTTGAATTTTTTACCATTTTCATTTCAATCATTGAACTTTACTTACTTTCAGTTACGTTCCTTTAAGCCATGTTAACATGATTTTATTTGTGGTTACATGCTTCAATTTCCATGTTCCCGCATTGATATGTTGTTAGGGCATTTCCGAGGCTGCTAAAAGAGAAACTAAAATTCAATAACAGTCATCTTAGTTTTTTTTCTTTCATTTAACAACTCCAACGAGGGTGTTATATCTATAATTAAAATATTTTTTTAAAATAAAATGCTATATCTATATTTTATATGAAAAAGTAAAATATTGTTGAAAGTATAAATGACCGTTGACAATGACTATATGCACTTATTCTCTCGACTACATTTTTATTTTTTTTAGTTTTTCATTATCTTTAATATTCATATTGAGAAATTTTTGATTTTAATAATTTAAATTTTTAGCCTGAAATTATATCTTTTAACTTTCATATCACTTCAATAATTTTATATTTAATTATGATAAATCACTGAATTAATTGTATAAGTAATACATGATTATATTGTATAAAAATTAATTATATTGTATAATTTTACAAGCTTTGGTGCTTTATTGGAGATGATTTTTTTTTTAAAAAAAAATATACTTCTATGCTGTTTTGTATATTTATTAATTTATTTTAAAAATTCAAACATTAGTTTTTTAGTTTTAAATTAAAAAGTTTTATGATATCGGAAAATTTATTTACAGCACCAAAACTTTTTCCTCCTGCAATTAAGCATAGATTACAATCTCTTTGTATAAAGAATGCACTTTTGCTGCGTCGTTTGAGCTGTCCGTCTTGATTCTTGGCATCTTATATTCAACACTTATCTCCTCCCATATTCCCCAATCCACCACTACCACCACCACCATCTATGGCCTCTTCAAGCTATCTCAAGCCAATCTCTTCTCACAGACTCTCCAACCCAAGATCCCAGCCTCACTTCCAGTCCCAACAGCAGTTGGGTTTCGCCCACTCACAAGCCTTCGCAACCCGACATCTCAAACTCTCAAAAGCAACTCACGATCAAGATCATTTCTCAGCAAAAAGATGCTCCCAGGACTTCACCACCAGAGCTTTCTTCTTCAACAAGAAGCCCAAGTCCCCTCCAGTATCTCCAAAACCAAGTCAGTCAAAATAAGTGAACATAGAAACTCACATTAAAAACGATGATGTTGTTATTTTCGATGATTAATGAAATGATTCTCTCTTTCAGCTAAAGTTCAAGAGCTGAGTGTGTACGAGATCAACGAGCGAGACAGAGGCAGCCCGGCGTTTCTAAAACTAAGTCAAAAACCCCAGAACTCTCTTGGTGACCTTGTTCCTTTCTCCAACAAGCTTTACTCGGGAGACTTGCAGAAGCGATTAGGCATAACCTGTGGCCTCTGTGTGCTAATCCAACACGTACCGGAAAAGAAAGGTGATCGATACGAGGCGACATACAGCTTCTACTTCGGTGATTACGGTCACATATCAGTACAAGGAGCATATCTAACCTACGAGGACACGTGCCTAGCTGTGACTGGTGGATCTGGAATCTTTGAGGGTGTGTATGGACAGGTCAAGTTGCGGCAACTTGTGTTTCCTATCAAGTTGTTTTACACTTTCTATTTGAAGGGGATAGCTGATTTGCCAGCAGAACTACTGGGAAACCCAGCTGTGATCCCATCGCCAAGTGTGGAGCCGGCTCCTGCTGCTAAGGCCACTGAGCCTCATGGGATTATCAAAAACTTCACCAACTGATCCGTGATGTTTGTTTATGAGCTTGTTTTCTTTGATTTTGCCATTTTCTTTCCAGTCAATGTAATGTTTCTCGGAGAAATAAATGTATCGGATCCTTTTGAACGATAGATTTAGTGTGCAAGAACAAATTATCAAGAAGCAATTGGGCTGTTTGAATTTTTTACCTTGAGAGAGAAGAGAGCAAATTAACAGTTCAGTGCTTTTTATTTTATTATTAAATTATTATTACTATTAAAAAAGATGGGTAAAGCTCGGGAAACAGCCTGCAAAGAGCACAGGGCGCGTAGTGGCGGCCACACCCATTGACGTCGTCAAGAAAAAGTCTAACCCACCCCCAAAGTTCACAAAAAATTCAAGATCGTCTAACGATTTTTTTTATTTACTTGGATATTCGTGTTAGCTTGAATGTACCTCAACTAATTTTATAAATTTTAAAATTAATGATCATATAAATTTTCAGTGATCATTATATTAACAATTACAAAATTCAAAACTAAGACCATACAAGTAATTGAAGATTTTAAGTAGTTTCTGATATAAAGAAAATATGGATTGAATATTGCTCTCGGACAATTGTGTTATTGAACAACCCAAGACACGGGCTCGTGGGGTTAGCTCTTGCTTCATCAATTTATCATATTTGGAAGGAGAGGAATAAGAGAATCTTCGACCAGCACTTTTCCAATTCTCAGAAAATTCGAGATGACATAGTCAACTCGGTCTGTGGAAAGTTGGGAGGGCTTGGTGTGGGTGACATGGTTCCATCGAGTTTCTTACAGCGATGGACTAACTAAAAGGTCTTGTCTGGGCGTGAGGATGGGCTGTTTCTTGAAGGCTTTTGCTTGGGTCATTTTTTTTTTTTTTTGGGGTTCTCCTGGAGATGGTCCTTAATTTAGCTCATTTGGGCTTGGTTCGGGGTGCCTGCTGGGATGTGCAGATGGGGCTGCGGTTGGCCCTCTTTTGGGCCCGTGTGAAGGCTAAGCTCACTTGCAGTGTGAGTAGGCTTTCTTCGGCTCTGGGCGGGCTGAGTTTTTCTTGGCAGATGGGTTTGCGGCTGGGCTCTCAGGCGTGCTGTAGGCTTGTTCTTTTTCGGCTGGGCGTTTTTCTTTGGGCTTCGGTCTGTTTGCTGGGTGCTGGGGCTTGGTGGTCTGAGCTCCCGTTATGGCTGTTCTTCTTCGTGCGGGTTGGCAGCGTGTTCTATTGAGTTTCTTGTGGGCTTCTTTTCGGTAATGGCGGTCGTCATGGCTGCTGGAGGATCGTGAAGGGGGCTTTCAGTTTTTGGGTTGTTTTGTGCCTTTTATTCTAATGGCTGCTTTTGTTTTTTTGAGGTTCTATCGTTTTTTGGGTTAGGGCCTGGTTCCCTTTGTTTGGTCTTCGGGCCTTTGTTTGGTCTTTGGGCCTTGTTTCTCAAGCCCTCGGGCTGTTTGTTTTGGGGTTTTTTTTTTTCTGGTCTGGCCGGTAGCCTATTACCGTGCTAGTCCGCCTCCTTGCTTTGGCAGGAGGCTTCTTCCTTGTACAGATCATCTTTTTTTAATCCACTTTGAAATTCGTTTCAAAAAAAAAAATTGTGTTATTGAATCATAAGAACAATAGTTTGTACAGTAGCTAATTTATACAATGAAGTGAAGAGGATAGCTAACGGTAATAATACCGTTTGGTATTAATTACACTACTTGAGTAACACAGTAACCAATTACTGTGCATATTCTCTAAGTCAGAATGTGCACAGCCTTTAATTTCTCATTAAATGCTGTAATATCTTCAACACTCCCCCTCAAGCTGGATCAAGGGGGTTGATGGATCCAAGCTTGCACAGAAGACGATTAAACTGGGAAGAAGGTACGGCTTTGGTAAACACATCGGCAAGTTGATCACCGGTCCGCACATAATGTGTAGTGATGTTGTTTGATTGAACTTGCTGACGAATAAAATGACAATCAACTTCAATGTGTTTGGTTCTTTCGTGAAACACAAGGTTCTTGGCAATATGCATGGCAGCTTGATTGTCGCAAAAAAGGCTCATTGGAGTGACTGATACACAACCCATATCTGTGAGAAGGCTCCGAAGCCACACAAGTTCACAAGTTGTAGCCGCCATTGCACGATATTCGGCTTCGGCACTGGAGCGAGCTACGACATGTTGTTTCTTGCTCTTCCATGACACAAGATTACCTCTAACAAACATACAATATCCAGTAGTCGAGCGCCGGTCAAGTTGATTTCCAGCCCAATCGGAGTCGGTATATCCCATTATGTTGGCATGATTGTTTCTGGTCATGACAATTCCGCGACCGATAGTTCCTTTCAGGTATCGCAAAATTCGCTTGACCATGCTAAAATGATGAATGGTTGGAGCATGCATGAACTGACTGACCATACTGACTGCATATGTAATATCTGGATGAGTAATCGTCAGATAAATAAGTTTACCCACAAGTTGTTGATAGTACTTAGGCGATGTAAGGGCCGTATCTGCAAAAGATAGTTTTAGTTTGCTATCAACAGGAGTAGGGGAAAGTTTAGTTGAAAGCATACCTGCATCTTGGAGGACATCAAGAGTATATTTTCGTTGATTAAGAAAAAATCCTTTCTTGGATGAAGCCATTTCAATCCCAAGGAAGTATTTTAAAGGACCAAGATCTTTAATAGGAAATAATTGTTGAAGAGTTTTCTTCAATTTAGCAATGGAGTCAATATTATTGCCTGATATAATTAAATCATCAACATAAATTAAAACCATCAATTTATCATCATTTTGGAACCGGATATATAGGGAGGAATCAGCAGAGCTTTTGCTAAAACCTAATGTAGCAAGAGCTCCACTACGTTTCGCATGCCATGCACGGGGACTTTGCTTTAATCCATAAATAGATTTATGAAGTTTACATACCAAATTAGGAGTGGCACTTAAGGAATGGCCAGGAGGAAGCTTCATAAACACTTTTTCTTCCAGATCACCGTGTAAAAAGGCATTTTTTACGTCCATTTGAGATAAAAACCATCCATTATTGACGGAAATAGATAAAAGAACTCTTACAGTGGTCATTTTTGCGACAGGAGCAAATGTCTACTTGTAATTAACACCAAATTCTTAAGTATAACCTTGAGCCACAAGGCGAGCTTTGTGCCGATTAACAGATCCATCAGAGTTGAACTTGGTTTTGTATATACATCGGCTACCAACGACATGTTTACCTTTGGGAAGAGGAACAAGACTCCAAGTATTATTGTCAGCTAGGGCGGTCAATTCCTCCTCCATGGCTTTTCTCCACACCAGTTGAGATTGAGCTTCAGTGAAATTTCTAGGTTCATGATCATTGGATATGGCTGACAAAAAAGCAGAGTGCGAGGGTGAGAGTTTTGAGTAATCCAAATAATTCGAGACAGGATACCTGACTGTATACGCCACATAGTCTTGAAATTTGGAAGGGCACTGGCGCGGTCGTGAAGGATTGCGTCTTGGAGCTGGCGCTGCTTCGGATACAGGTGATTCGATTGGCATGATCGTGAGAGAAGGCTCATCAACCGGGATAATCTCATTTGGATTATTAGGCCTAGACACGTCGAGGCTGCAGATCTCTGCTCTAGGAAGAGGGACTAAATCTTCCAAGGACTCCCCCTGAGTAGGAGTAGTGAAGTAAGGGCTGGTTTCGATAAAGCGAACATCCCTGCTGACATAAAGCTTCTGACGCACAGTATCATAACATTTGTACCCTTTTTTGGCATGAGAATATCCTAAGAAAATACATTTGGAAGCTCGAGGGTCAAGTTTGTCACGTTGATTGGAATGAAGGTGAACAAAGCATTGACACCCAAAGATCTTCAAATGTGAGATATTAGGAGATTTACCCTGCAAAATTTCAAGAGGACACTGAAAATCTAGTACTTGACTGGGTAAACGGTTAATAATATAGGTAGCAGTAAGAATTCCATAGGACCAAATTTTTTTTGGAACATTCATTTGAAGCATTATAGCTCTCGTTTTTTCTAATAAATCGCGATTTTTGCGTTCAGCAACGCCATTTTGTTGAGGAGTATTAACACAACTAGTTTGATGAATTATTCCATGAGAAGTTAAATAATTTTCCATATCATGAGATGTAAATTCAGATCCATTGTCAGAGCGGAAGATTTTAATATGTGTGGAAAATTGGGTAGAAACTAGTTTATGAAAATCTTTAAAACAATTAAAAACCTCATTTTTTGCTTTTAATAAATATATCCATGTAACTCTTGAAAAATCATCAATAAAAGTGACAAAATATTTGAAACAATCAATTGACATTGAAAATGGTCCCCATACATCTGAATGAATTAGTTCAAAAACTTGAGACACTTTGGACACAGATAATTTAAATGGAAGTCTGCTTGATTTAGAAAAATGACACGTATCACAATCATATTGTCTCTTGGACAAATTAAGTTTTAATTTTGAGATGACGTAGTCGGAAGCATGAGCCAGACGAAAGTGCCACAATTGATGATCATTGATCGGAGAATAAATAGCTTGTAATCCTTTCGGAACTTCGGAATCACAGAAAAAATAGAGACCATTCAAATGAAATCCTTCACCAATCTTCTGTTTGGTGTAATGGTCCTGAAAAAACACCTTAAACGGAATAAATATAACATCACAATTAAGGAAAGTGGTTAACCTTTGAACGGATAACAACTGAAATGGAAATGAAGGTACATATAAAATATCAGAATCAATAGTTTTTGACGCAATTTTAATTTTTTCCTTGCCTTTTACTGCTGCAATTGATCCATTTGCAATAGAAACAAAGGATGAAATCGAAAAGGGGATAAAATCATGAATTTTGGTTAATTTATTTGTCATGTGATCACTCGCACCCGAATCTACAACCCATATATTATGAAAATTACTCAATTCTAAAGCAGTCATAAGAGCAATGTACATACCTTGGAATTTTTTCACAAAATCATGGGTCAGCCCGGCTGACTCACGGGTCAACCCAGCTGACTCAGCAGCTGAGTACGGGTCAACCCGGCTGAGTCACGGGTCAGCCCAAAATTGCTTAAGAAGGCGCTGGCAATGTTCTTCTTGGCCGAGCTCCCTTTTTCTCCATTTCTGCCAAAATTTTGCTTCTCTTGGAGAAAACTCGCAAATTCATTTAGCAGATTCATAGGGCTAGAATAATTGGGTTCATGCGCAGCAACATTAGCCCTAGGTCTAAGGAATTTCTTTGGGTTTTCTTTGGGAAATTGATGTCAATTTCCCAAGTTTTTTGGTTTCAATTCTGGGTGAAGAACCCAACACCGGTCTATTTGGTGTCCTATAGAGTTACAATAATTGCATTTTAGGTTAGAACGATTACCTTTGAAGGGTTGTTTTTCTGCAAATTTGGGGGTGCCCTGTTCTGCCATTTTCTGGGCAACAAAAGCTCGGCTTTCTGCCATTTTTGATGGGTTTTCTCGGGTCATCACCTTCCTTCTGATTTCTTCTCTTTGGATGGTTGCACAAACACTCTTTAATGGGGGAAGCTCGTCATTCATCAAGATGTGGCTCCTAAGATCTTCATAGTCCGATCCTAGGCTAGCCAGAAGTTGAAAAATTTGATCCTCTTCCTTGCGAGCACGAAGAACAATTGGGTCTACTGAGTGTGGTCTGTAGATGTCCAATTCTTTCCACAACCCTTTGAACTTGCTCAACAAGTTTACGAAGGGCTGCCCATTTTGGTGAAGACCTGCAATTTCTTGTTGGATTTGAAAAATGCGGGCTGAGTTGTTCTGATTTCCATACATTTCCTTCACTGCGTCCCATAATTCCAGTGAAGATTGATAGTAGTTGAACATCTCAGCAAGATGGCGTTCCATGGAATTCAAAATCCAGGACATCACCATTTGGTCTTTGGCCAACCAATTATCAAATTCTGGGGAGCTGCTATCGGGAGCTTGGTCTTTCCCGTTGATGAATCCCAACCGAGACCTACCTCCAAGGGCAATGGTCACTGCTCTTGACCAAGGTAAGTAATTAAATTCATTGAGTAACATTGTGGTCACCCTTTGAGACGAATGTGCATCATTGTCAATGCTTGAAGAAGGAATAATTTTTTGAGGATTATTCCTAGATTCTTGACAGTCCATGTCTGTCATTTGTAGAGAATCGATAGAAAAAAAATGGGTGTTAAGGAGCTGAATCACAGCTCTGATACTATGAAGATTTTAAGTAGTTTCTGATGTAAAGAAAATATGGATTGAATATTGCTCTCGAGCAATTGTGTTATTGAATCATAAGAACAATAGTTTGTACAGTAGCTAATTTATACAATGAAGTGAAGAGGATAGCTAACGGTAATAATACCGTTTGGTATTAATTACACTACTTGAGTAACACAGTAACCAATTACTGTGTATATTCTCTAAGTCAGAATGTGCACAGCCTTTAATTTCTCATTAAATGATGTAATAATGCTGTAATATCTTCAACAGTAATAAACCTCTTAATCCCAAATTATTACCGCTAATAAATATTGTGCATATCTTTCTTATTCATAGTGAAATGGTCACCCCAAAATAATAATATTGTTGCGTTTTGTCCTTTTCACTTGCCCAAGTGTACGTGAGTGAGTGAATGAGATTGATTTTAAAAGTATTTTTAGTTTAAAAATATATCAAAATAATTTTTTTATTTTTTAAAAATTATTTTTGATATCAACCTATGAAAATAATATAAAAATATTAAAAAAAAATTAATTTAATTTTAATTTTCACTTTTAAAACATAGTGTAAAACATAACAAATATGGATTCATGAGATTGGCAGCCAAGCAATGCTATGGTTAGCCTTGCGATAAGTATGATGCACACGGACTTGCCATAGTCTTCGATAAAAAAAAAAAGAAGCATTTCTCAGTTGAGAATCAGTTTGAAGCAGCAAATTACCTGTATCAATTCGTATTTAATTAGTAACCATTACATTGATTCCTCCTTCGAAGTATTTCTTTCATCATCATTCGCGTTTAAAAAAACAATAACACGAGACGCGTGGTTATCTGTTATTCTAGATTCCAGCTATTATATATATATAGCTAGACAATCAACTTAACGGGAGTGTAAAATTTATTTTCATCTATTTTTTAAAAAAAAACATTCAGGTAATTTAAAAAAAAAACTCATTTCTAAGTATTAAATTACTATTTTATTGGATAAATTAAAATAATCAACCTGATTACAATATTTAAACTCAAGGAATAAAAATAAAATTTTAAAAATTCCCAAAGACAATGAGGACAACGACTAAGACATGGTTTTTTTTATTTGTTTAAATTTTATTCCTCTTCTTTTTAATATTTCTCAAACAATAAATTTGATTTATTTTTCATTAATTCGAGCACAAAATTCAATCAGGAGCGAGCCAAAATCACTTTTTATACAAGTCTTTGCTGATTGGAACTGAATGGGCTACCAAATAAAGAGGGATACTCAGTTGATTGATATTGTTTTTTAAAGTGATTTTTATTTAAAAATATATTAAAATGATTTTTTTTAAAAAAAAATTATTTTTGATATCAATATATGAAAATGATCTAAAAACATCAAAAAAATTTAATTTAAAAAAAATAATTTTTTTTTATTTTTTCTAAAAAAAAATTGAAAATACAATATCTGGACTAAATAAGCATACCGCATCTAAAAAGGGAGGGGGAGAATCTATGGTATAAAAAATGTTTTCACGATTTTTATTTTCTTGACATAAACTTTCTTTCCCACGTGATCTGAAAGTAAAAGAGAAAGAAATAAATTAACAGCATGAGGCTGTTATTGAGAGATAGTAAAAAAGAAAGAAAAGAAATAAGCTTGCTATTTTTGGATTCTCGCATCTCAGGTATAATCTCTATGTTTTTATTTCACCCCATGCTTGTGTAATTCTTTTTTCACCTCCTCGTTTCTCTATCTACCACTACAATTTGGTTTACTAGAAAATTCAACCAAAGTTTCCATTAGTGATTTAGATAAATATAACAATGAATTTATAAGAAATTATCAATATTAAAAATATAAATATATTAATATGTGGTTAAGGTGAATATAAATAATAAAAAGGATCATGTGATGAAAGATCAGCCCTGATTTTTGTAAAAGTAATTGAGAAAAGATAATTTTAGGGCCCCACAAAATGTTGGGGTCCTAAGAGATTTAAATAACAAGTAGACAAAAAATAAAATTTGAGATTTTAGGAAGCAAGAAATGAAAAATAAATATAGGCTTGCTTTTGATCGTGAATAGCCAGTCTTCTAAGAAAGTGTTATAGGAGTGCTAACACCTTCTTCAAATATAATACAGCTTTTGATTTTTAAATCTAGTTTGCATAGATCAAGTTTAATCAAATTTAGGTATTTATTAAATATCATATGGTTACTAATGAAAAATATTATTTAATAAATATTCATAACATAGAGTTTATTTGATATGTGTTGTAGATAATTCTCCTAGGGATACTCGTTCCAGTCAAGCCTGTATTTTCATTAAGGTTGCTGTCAGGGTTGGTTCCTAGAGCCCCGTAGCCAGTTTCTTTATTGGATTATTGATGCTCTTTGTAATTCATTTTGATAAATATGGATTCTATTAGTGTTTTTTCCTTTTTAATTAGTATTTATCTATTTTAATTTATAGAAACTATGAAATTATTATACATAATTATACTCAGACTGCAAGTACTCAGTGTGTATAAATAGCAGAAGAAGAATTAAAACGAGTGCCGTTATTTCTTATAAATATGTGTCGCGCGTGCTCATAGTTTTGTTAGATACATGGAGGGAACCTTACTGATGACAATTGATAAGCAGTGATTAAAAAAGTGGAGTGGCCAAAATCAAATTAAAAAAAGGCCGGGGACTAAGTTTTATTAGACTGGAAATTCCAGATAGTTTTTAATTATAATTAGACAATCGAGTTTGGGTTGTATTAAAAAGAAAATAGCATCTAGATCTTAAAATAATCATGAATATATTAATCTTCTAATCTATTCTCAATTACTGGTGGATTATTTCTCATGGACCAAATAGTAAGAGAAAATAGTGATATTTGACGGTCCATCCAAGGGACCCGGCGAGCAACTAGCAGATGTCTCCATGACCGGGGTAAGTGCATGCCTCGATCGATCATCGGATCTTAAACTCAATTACTCTTCGTTTTCCGTAATCTGGTAAAAATCAAAACAGAACGAGTAAGATTAAAAGGGAGCTAGCGCTGCCCGATCACCATGATACATATCTTATACAGTAGTCTAGCATACCTTTAGTAATTATATATACATCATAGCCCGTGCATGCATGGAGGAAAGATTTGAGACAAATCACAAGGGAATAATTTAAACATAAAGAAAGGGATAACAGGGCCAGACAAAATAATGAATAGTGCAAAAAGCCGAGGTAGCTAGGGCATGCACTGACACATTATTAGGGTTAAAAGCGGCAAGAACAGAGGCCTGAAAAATGCGTCGTAGTGATCTGTTTGTAGTTCATCTGAAAAGGAAAAAAGGTAGCTGTTTGGGTGAAACCCCAAAAACAGTAAAACTCAGTGGTCCCTCGTTGCTCTCTTTCTCTCGCTGACAAAAGAGGCTTCGATCAAAGTGTTTGTAGTGGTAGTCGAAGCTAGGAGGGTCTGAACACAAATGGGAAATCACTCTCTTTCTCTCTGCGATGTATGGATATGTGACAGGGAAGAGAAAGAGAGAGTACGCAATATCCATGGCATATGCCAAGCTGTGAATAGTAGAATATGTGACTACTGTACATGTCTGCTCTATCTGCACTCACTGCTGAATTCACTCACTTGACTACCTTCGACGATTCTGGCCAGACCATGACTGACGACCTCTCTCTCTCTCTATTTTATTCGCATAAGAAAAAAGTTGAAAAAAAGGCTTCTTTAATTCGACAATCGAGCTTACACTTTATATTTAACATTAAAATGCTGCCTCCCTAGCTTTCACTGTACTGTTTGTCCTTATCCCCCTACCCTACTCTCCCACAGAATGAGCAATAAACTAAATTGAATAGTCATGACTGGCAAATTATAGAAATTCTTACAAAAAAACTCTAAAAAAATTATAGATATATAGACCTCAGCTCTAATATTCTATTATCATAATGTTAATCTTCCATATTATTAATATCGTCCTCTTGATCTTCTTCATCATCAATATCATGACACATGTCCACGGTATGTGAAGCATGGCCATCACCAAAAGCACGCACATGGTCTTTAAGGGACCTTTTATGCTTAAAATCAGACCCGCATATGCAAAACCAAACCTTGCCACAATTCTTCTCATGTGTCCTCCAGTCTCCTCTAACTGCAAAAGGTTTGCCACATTTTCGGCATCCAAATGGTTTTGCACCATGCTTTCGTTTGTAATGTGTTTGTAGAGTCTTGAAATCCTTCAATGGCCTTGATCTCGGGTGCTCTATGTTGTTCTTGCATCCTTCAGCGCAGCAATAACATGGCAGTCTTAGCGTAGAAGAAGCTTGTTTTGGTCCTTTTAGTGAATCGGGTCCCTTTCGATATTGTGATCCATGCCCCCACATATGCATCTGATATATTAAAATGCAAATTAATTAAGTAGTAGAAATGAAGCAAAATGAGACCAAAATATGCAAACATAAAAAATAAAATAAAATAAAAACTGACCCGATAAAACAGAAAAGGAAATTGCAACAGGAGGAAGGTATAGTATATATAGCTACATATATCTATAAATGTAAGCATGCATGACACTAAATTAATAAATGAGAAAACTAAAACATGTCAAATTATTATAACGAATTAAACCTGCATGTTGTTGTATCGATTGAATGTTTTATTGCAGACAGAGCAAGTGAACTGTGTCGGGCCGACAAGGATTTGAGCTGGGGAAGGAATCCAGTACTGTCCTTCAACTAGAGAGCCAATGTGATTATCTGGGTGGCTGTTGGTGCTAGCTCCGGCTGTTGGGGGACCAATATGGAGAGCTATTGTTACGCCATTTTCAAAATCACTAGGGTTTTCTTGAATAATCCTAGGATGGATTGAAGAACGGTGATGATTTGGGTGTCTAGTAATGTGTTGTTGTCCAGGAGGACTAAGAGAAAGAAAGAGGGACACCTCATCTTCTTGGTCATCAGCTTCTATATAGGCACTTTCAATAGAGGATATGTAGGCGAAGGAGGGAGCTTGCATGGCGATATGATGATTAGTAGATGAGGGGAGGGGGTGCGAGAGAGAGAGAGACTTTTGCTCTGTGTTGCGAGGATAATTAAGTTGGAACAAGAGAGGCAAATATAGCAAGCAATGAGGTGGGTATTTTGGGTTTTTTATTGTGTGGATTTGCAAGGAACCGTTTTACTTTACGGTTTTATTTGTGTTAATATATATATATATATATCCTACTATTTGTATAAGAAAAAAGAGAATTATACTAATTGAAAAACACACATCAATATTTCTATGTCTGCTGAAATTTTCAAGTGTCGGATACATGCATGTGATACCGCATGATCTGGTAATTTTATGAGTAATGTTAGAGATAACTTTTTGGATAGATTTCAATATGGTCTTAATATTGTCTTCTTGTATTTGAAATTTCTAGTTAGTCCAGTCAAACTCTCGATGCTACTCTAACCTTTCTCTTCCTTTCCCCCCTTTCAATTCCGTGAGTAACAGTGATAGAAAAGGTTTGGAAAATTCAATTCCATTTATCAAGTTTAGAGAATAATATCTTGATTTATTTGTTTTTAGCATAAACGAAAAATTAAACTCGATTGAGAAAAGCTGAAAATTTAGAATATAAAAAATGAAATTATCCCGTTTAGGAAACACAATAACCAACGAAGAACAAATCACAAATTACCACGTAATTTAGTAAACAAATTATGGTCATAGTTTAAGATCCAGTGAAAGATTGATCCGCTTGTAATGCCCAACTGTGCGTTAACCAAAAAAAAAGAGCGATCAGGAGAACACTGTGGATCTAGACAACTTTTACTGTGGATGTAAGCAGTGTTTTTCCTGAAAATTTTGCTTAATCTCGTGATAAATTAGGCTAGGCTCTTGAGTTGGCTAGTTGTTCTATGTTGCCGTAAAAGTCTCTCCTTATTTGCGGTGTCTGTGGTGTTGCTCGTCTTATTCTTTTACATTTGCCATGTCCTTTGCCTTCTCCCGTGCCATTGGGAGAGTAGAAATTGTTTTTGGTTGGATTTGACATGGCGAGATGCTTTGGTTTGCTGCCGCCATTCTCTCTTTTCCCTGTTCTGGTTTCGTTGCAAAGTTGACGGATAAGCCTCTGTTTCTTTTCTGGTTGAGTTGGATCAGTAATTTATGTTTACATTGGTAGTTTCTATGCTTTTCATGTCAATTGATTGTGTGGTTGATTGGGAGATTTGTGGTGGGGCGGGTTTGATTGTTTTCTCCTCTTTTTTGGAGTTGGGTCGGCATGGGTAGGCGAGAGACTATATAACTGTGTTCATTCTTAGGGGCTATACTCTTATGAAAACTTATCCAGCCTCTGTATCTCTCTTCTTTGTCCCGCTTTGTTCTACTTCCTCTTAGTGATTATCATGGTGATTAATTTCTTACATTTCCAGTCTTCACTTTTGCTTTATTTATTAATCTGCTTGATTTTGGGTTTGTTGATGCTTTTTTTTTTTTTTCTGTTTTGGTTCTCTCAGGGCTTTGGGTTTTGGCTTGGGAAGGATTGTTGGCCTTGGCTGGTTGGCTGTGAGCGTGTCCTCTCCAGGTTTGTTAGTTGCCTTTCTAGATTTATCCAGACTATTTTTCCAGTCTCCTTTTGGTATGTTAGTTGCTATTTGGGTTGTGATTTTGCTTTGGTGACCTTCTTCTGTTGCTTTTGATCTCTTTTTCTAAGCTTTGTTGCTGTTGTTGTCCTCAGTGTTGGTTTCGCTTTGAAAAAAAGTAAAAGAAAAGTATCTTCATGTCGATCATGTTTGTTTGGTCTTTTCTTGATTGTTTTTGGACATAGGTTGGAGCCTGCGTGCTTTTCATGTACAATAGAATACAAGTGTTTTGCTTTGCAGGTTTGTGTTCTTATTGGGATTCCAAGCCTTCTACTGTGTTGGGGGCTTTCTTCTGTTGCTCTGTTCTTTAGATGCAATTATTGATAGCTACCCCCCCGCATGATTGGTTCAGGGATTCTTTGGAAGAAGATAGAATGGAGATTTCGGTAAATAGTTAGTTATTACTTCCACTTCCAGGGGGTGAAGAGTTATCACAAAGGTTTGTGCCTTTGGTGTTCGCATCTGATGGATTGGTCGAAGGGCTTTATGATCGTGATGCTTATAATCCCAAAGAGGGTAAATTCAGAATGGGTCTGCGATTCGATCCAGAGAGAATGAGGCAAGATTACACCGATGATTGTGAAATTTCTGCCTGTGGTCTGCAGAAATTTGTGAGTGTGTATCAGAAGAAGCTTAATATTACTACATCCGTTCCGAAGCCTGTTAACCTAGAACAAGCAACGAAGAAAATGGAAGTTATAGATAGAAGTTTTTTATTTATTAATTTTGATATATGAAAACTTTCACATATTTTAAAAAATTGGTTCAAATATATTGACTAGACTGAGTCTTAGAATGTGTTTGATATTTTTATTTTTTTTGTGGTTGAGGTTTTTAAAAAATAGTTTCATGAAAAACACTTTAGCTGCGATCCAAAATAATTTTTAAAGTGTTTGATTAAAACTATGACTGAGTTTGAAGTTAATTAAAAGCAGTTTCAAGTGTTTGGTTACCAAACTTTTCATATTGCTTTCAACTTGTGAAATTACTTTAAAATGTGTGTGTGTGTATTATTTTTTAAATATTTAATAATTATAATAATAAAATATAATTAATAATTCAAGTAAATTAGACACTTGTTTTTATTCTCCAATCAAACTACTTGTAATTTCATCACGAACTATAAATTCATACATGAAGGCCTCTGCGACCCAGAACAACATATACTAAAATATCATTTGAAACAAAATTAGAATTGCGAGACAAAAATTATATTGTGATCTTCTTCTAATATATTTATTTATATTTTAATTAATTTTTAGATTATTTTAATATTAAAAAAAATATTTTCATAAGAAAATATAATAAATAACCCCTCCCTGCAGTCCTCTCACACAGAAAATATAATAAATAATAAACAAAAAAAAATACTCTCATCCCCCAGCCCCCGAAACGCATGGAAAGCAGCAATTTGCTGCTTTCCATAAAACTCCGGTCATACCTATTTTTGAGATGGGATCCATATGATTTTTTTAACTTCTCTACATTAGTCAAACACTTAAAACAACAACTTTTCCTACATCACCGGTCACACTTCACTACCAAACACTCTCTTAGTGAAAACTACTTGATTTTATTTACGTTGGCATAAAAAAAAATTTCTTTGACAATCTAGAATCTCTTTAAAATCAAAACTTGTATGCGTTAAAATATTTAAATTTAATAGTTTATATAGATGTTAACATACTGTCAATGTATATCCAAAACTAAAATGTCATAACCCAAAAAATGTAGCTCAATTTAATTTAAAAGCGTACCCAGCAACGGTGTGAAAATTTTGCACCATACTTGCCATACAAATAACAGATTAAATTTTACTTTAGAGCAGCGAATTTGGCGAATTTTAACATTTTTTTATATTGTTTTGATACGTGAATTCAAAAATAATTTTTTTAAAATTAAAATTCATATTATTATAATATATTTTTGAGTGAAACATTTAAAAAATAATTAGTGAAGATCGGAACGTTAGAAGATTATTGTAGACTTCTTCGTTTAAAAAGAAGCAGTGTTTCAGAAATATATATTTTTTTTATAAAAAAAAAAATTTATTTTTATTTTAAATTATTTTAATGTAATGATGTAAAATAAAAAAGACCTGAACCCCGGAAGAGAACGCCCCCGTTAATATTACTACTTCACCATATTCTTCCAAAGTCAAGCAAAACATGGGCTTTTATAGACATCCTCGCCACAGGAAACGATCCATGGGCTTTTATTTGGACTAGTTACCAAAGGGCCCGATGCATTGCTCATGGTGGGCTACTAAATCTTGGGCTGTCAAAGATCCGAGGCCTTTCTCAATGAGCAAACAGATTCACACCATGACCTGAGACGAATCGTGAAGAATGTAACTATACTTTCTTGATTTAGATTACACACGCTGTAAAAGGAACCTGGGGATCTTTAGAAAAGTTCCTCCAGCACCCAAATATTATAAAAATTAGGTTACTTTCCCTGAAAAGAGCAATCGCAGGGCCCTTAACTAGATCACTGGGTAGACAATCATCGACCTTTCATTCTATTCAAGAGTCGCAGCCCATAGGCCTCTTGTTCTTGGGATAAAATTCTTGCCTCTCCTCTGAAGCGTGAAAGATCAAGGAAATGAGAAAGCTATCTCAAATCGTAAAACCCCGAATTCCACGTGTCTCCTCCTGCTTGAAACATCTCAAACAGTGGATGATCAGAAAATCGATCGGTGCAAGGACAGGCCTGGTATGGGGTAATGATAAATTGTTAATTTATGCACCAAACTTGGTCCCACAATGAGAAGACAGTTTACCCAAAAAGGGCTAGCATTATTACATCTTATCTATTATCTTTTATTTAAGAGCAACTCGGTACTTGAGGTGGCAAAATTATTTTTAATAATTATATACTTTTTACTCCTTCAATATAATAGCTATATCAATAATTAAAATAATTTTTTGTTTTTTTGAGCAATTATTTCTATATATTCATGTGATTTTTTTTAAAAAAATTATATAATATTATTTAAATGAATGACAGACAGTAATCCTTAGTTCTATTCCATAGTAACTCTAAAATTCTCTCCCTCTCTTTCCCGTTTCATCCCCCTCTTTTTAATATAATATTAAAATATATTTACCTATTTTAATTGAATTCTACCATTATAATACATATAAATAAAATAACTATATTTACACCATATAACAAACTATTTTATCAATTTAACTTTCAAAAATAACATTTTCCGCTCTAAAACTTTAATCTCAGATATTAAAAATCCTATTTTTTATCCACCCCATATGATGCGATAACTTGGAATGATTCTCATTTTGTCATGCAGTTTACACGCATGAAATCACAATATCATCATAAATACTATATTTATCGGTGTTTAATTAAACTTTTTAAGGTGGGTGAATGAAAAACATAATTTTAATATTTTTAAACAAAAAATATATTAAAAATCAATCTCAAACCCACTTCAAAACAGTTGAGTAGTCGCAGGACAAGAAACGTGAACCATTTCATGCGGGTGTTTAAGCACGCGCTGCAGGAGAGTGTCGGGAAAACAATGGTGAAGCAGAAAAACGAGAGAAGGGTGAAGATGGGCCCTGACAAGGCGTGAAAAGCCACATTGATGAGGAGGAGGATCGCCTGATATATCTGTTAGCCTCATCAGACGCGGCATCGTCAGTGTGTATGCACGCCCCTCGCAGGTTCTGCTCACAAGATTCCCTCGACAATCCCTCCTTTGGAATATTCCATTGGTGCCAGAGAATATAAACAACTCTCCTTCTTCTGAACCAAAATAAAATATCCATGTCTAGTTATAGCTGACAGCTAGCAGTTCTTCGTGTTGAAAAGTTCTCACACTACCTGCCTCGAGTTAATATCTCTCTTTTTCATTCCATATGTAGCAGCACTGATGGTTGCATTATCAATGAAGGGTGGTGGAACGATGGATTATATTTCTACCACTAAATTTATTTATTTATTTACATGTTCAGTGATTGAATTGTAGGGGGGGGGGGTCCTTTCCTAACTATGATCTTATACACACACAAATCTTAGAAAAACCATTTTATGGAAGAGCCGATTAAGGTAGAAAATGGGACAGAGAAGGAAAAGGACAAGGCTTGTTCTGATCTTATCAGAAGATAATGAAAGGACAAAAAAGCTGACATAATTGCCAGCAATGGAGAAACGAAGATGGAATCAAGCCCTCGAATATTCAACCCCTCCCATCCTTTTCTTATCTTAATCTATCTCCCTCTCCCCCTCGACAAGGACAATAAATATTACAGTAAAAAATAGAGAGGAAAATGAATATATTTATACACCGCCCATCCAAGATTCGTTCATGTTCGCGACGCCCCGACTTCGATCTCCCTACCATCGTAACTTTTTCCCCTCCCCTCCTTCTCTCTTATTGCAACCTTAATTCATTACAAAAACTTAGCCAATCCGTATTATTTATCTTAATCATCCATCCTTCAATCTCTCTGTTAGTCGCGATACCAGTACTACCCTTCTTTCTCTCACTAGAAACAAGCTCTTGATTGTGTCTAATGTGTACATATATAAAGGAGTGTATTTTTCTTGGTTGTCATTTTGATTCCATAATGTGATTCTACTTGGATCCCATATTCTTCTCTCAGTGTTCTTCTCTCCCTTTCTTCTTGTTTTTTTCGGATCTATCTATGCTTTGTAACCAGATCACCCCACCTGTTCATCTACTTATAATCTATCTACCCCACCACCCCCATCATCATCAGCCTTAACAGGAATAATACCAGGAAGTAAAAAGGAACTGCCTTTTCTCAAGACCGGATAGATAAATACTTGAGCAGATTTAAGAAAATGGATTTTGCTGAGAAAATGCAACGGTGTCATGAATATGTAGAGGCATTAGAAGCAGAAAGACGCAAGATTCAAGTGTTTGAACGCGAGCTTCCTTTGTGTCTAGAGCTTGTTACTCAAGGTTTGTGCTATTTTTAACTAAATTTCTCTTTGAACATTTTTTGGTGTGTTGGAGTAAGATAGGAAATTTGAAGTTTGGATGTTTGGTGTAGCGATCGAGGCATGCAAGAGGGAGTTATCAGGGACAACTGCGGATCATAATATGAATGGACAACCGGAATGCTCTGAGCAGACATCAAGTGAAGGGCCGGTTTTGGAGGAATTTATTCCTATTAAGAGAACTCACTCCTCTGATGACGATGAAAATGATAACAACCATGATGATGATGATTTTCAAGAACAACAATCACAGAATAATAATAATAAGAGAAACAAGAGTAACAGCAGCAGCAGCAACAGTGATCACAAGAAGAAATCCGATTGGCTTAGATCTGTCCAGTTGTGGAACCAGTCCCCAGATCCACCTCAAAAACAGGTACTATAATGACCACCACCCTTTTGAGTTTGGATAATGATACGAAGAAGAAAGAAGGGGTTTTTATTTCGTGTGTTTGATTCTCGCAGGATTTGCCAAGAAAGGCAGCGGTGACAGAAGTGACAAGAAATGGGGCTGGAGGTGCATTCCAGCCATTTCACAGAGAGAAAAGTGTAGGGAAGAGTAGTAATCAGGCAATTAAGGCACCAACTTCAGTGCCGGCTTCTGCAATAAGCTCAACAGCGGGCGCTTTGACAGGAGGAACTGGTGGTGGAGGCAATAAAAGGGAAGACAAAGAAGAGGGGAATCAAAGAAAGCAAAGAAGATGCTGGTCACCTGAGTTGCATAGAAGGTTCTTACATGCTCTTCAACAGCTTGGTGGTTCACATGGTGAGTGAATGATTCTTTTTGAGGGGAGATTATGGTTTTGTTGTTTTATTGTGGCATATATGGAATTGAATTGTGTTTTGATAAGTGGTTTCCGTTTAATGTAATGCCAGCTTCAACGCCAAAGCAAATAAGGGAGCTCATGAAGGTGGATGGACTTACTAATGATGAAGTTAAGAGTCATTTACAGGTTGATTATCTATATATGATTACGCACATACTGTAATTTATGAAACTAGTCTTCAATTATAAAAATGGCATACGATTATCAAAATCTGAAAGGCTTATAAACTGAATCATCATAGCTTAGTTTATGATCATACAGGCTGTTTCTTCTTACAACATTAGAAAACATGCAAGTTGGAGCTGGATAGAAAGCATGTTTCAATGTTAGTGGTAAAACTGAACTTGTAATTGGGATCGTTGGTCGAGATTGTCTATTATTTGCATAGGATTTCTGAATTTGGTAAAGCATACATTTGTCCCCACGGATTCAAGATAAGGATCTTCATACACGAAATTAGAATGAAGTGCGTATATTTTAATACAAAATTCCAGCCAATTTCAGCTATTAATTTGTATATTGTACGTGAAATCAAACAAAGTGCTGACCCTTGTTATGTTTCGTTTGCTTCAGAAATATCGTTTGCATACAAGAAGACCTAACCCTACAATCCACAACAACAGCAATCAACAGGCACCGCAATTTGTAGTTGTTGGTGGCATCTGGGTTCCACCGGCCGAGTATGCAGCAGTGGCTGCCACAATATCAGGAGAAACTTCCACCATTTCCGCGGCCAATGGAATGTGTGCACGAAAAGCAGCAGCACCGCCCGCTGCCCCACAAAATCGACAGAATACACAATCCGAGCACTTGCGGTCAGAAGGTAGGGGCAGTCGTTGTGAAAGGGGATCTCATTCCAGTGATTCCCCCTCCACATCTTCCTCCACGCATACTACCACGACATCCCCAGTGTTTTGAGCATCATATCGTGAGTGGTGTAAAGTTAAAATAAAAATAAAAAAGCATGCGAGTTGTGTAAAAGTCTTGTAACCGAAGACTAGATCAAAGGCCTCTATGAGACACATATATAGACATCGTTCGGAGTTTCCATGTGCAACTTGTTTTTCTGGATTGTTTTTTCCCCTACCATTTTTTTTTCTGGCAACTTGCTAGCCCAAATTTTGAATAATGATCCATGTGCTTTACCACACCGAGGTTAGTTTCCGATATATTGAACCCTGCCTTTCTGATTCTATTTCTGGCCACTTGACAGCTTTCTGCTAGGAATTAAAAAGCCTTTCTTCAGACAATTCTCTAATTGGACACGGTTTGATTTCCAGGGATACACCATTAGAATTCACGGGAATCCTTGATTTCCAAGCATTGACCTTCTAATTTGGTCGTGATGTAGTTTGTGGTTTTTAAAAATTAAAAATTGTACAAAGATAATGTTTTTTAGATTTATCAACCATCGTCACGAAGCAAATACCTAGCCGAAGCCAATTGTTTATACAGATTTTCTACGAAGAGCTGAATGGTTTTCTCCATCTGCACTTGTCTCTAAAAACAACCAGATTCTTCCATGATAATGTTTGGTAATTAACAAGGATGGTCAGCTGATGTGTGAGGACCACTTTGTTCTAAGAACAAGACAACGGGGATCTCTTTAATGAATTCCTCTCGTTACAAGTTCAGGCTTAATTTGCGAAAATGAAAGAAGTTTCTTTCAAAAATATTTAGCTATTGAAAAATCAAGGCATGGATCGAGGTCCTCGGCTATAATCATCAATCACTAGAACAAGAATATATGTTGACTTGTAAGAAGTCTTCCCTCCCAAGAGATACCTGCAGTAACTACAAGCTGGATCATACGCAGCAGCAGCACCAACAACAGTATCTCTGATTGCCGTACGTGCATGCGTAAATGCCAGTTCTTCCTCCAACAGTAACAAGAAAATGCGGCACTGCCCGCATCACGTAGCTTTTTTTCCTTTCTCTTTCGTACTGTAGGGATAAAATGTGAAAAAAAGAGAATGCGATGAGCACAGTGCCATGATTTCTGCATCGTTTGTGCAAACAATTACCTCGTCGAGTCGTCGTTTATGATATCGAAAGGTTGGTTCTATGTATAGAGTTTGTATAAAAGACAGGCTCTTGAATAATTGTTTTCCCACATTTGTATTATTGTCATAGAGTGTAATTTATACAGATATAATATGTAACGGCTAGTATTCTAATTACAGAAAGTTTGCTAACTATTGTGCTACAATTGCACTACATTTATGATAGAGATTTTTGCCATTATTTACATTGATGTTTGTCTTGATCTTCTGCTGAAATCTTGGTGTTCTTTCTTGTATTGTGACTTGCCTTAATACACCCCCTCAAAATGGAACTGCCATCAACAAGTGAGATTTTGCGCATTAGAATATCTGTGCGTTGCCGAGATAGGGGTTTAGTGAGGAGATCAGCTAGTTGATCATTGGTATGAACATAGCTAACTTGGAGAATGCCCCGTTGAACCAGATCACGAACAAAGTGTAAATCAATTTGAATGTGCTTCATTCTGGAGTGGTGGACAGGGTTGAAGCTTAGATGAGTAGCTCCAAGATTGTCACAGCGGAGGAATGGAGACGATGTAAGCTGAACACCAAGGTCCTGCAGTAGTGAGGAGATCCACATTGTTTCAGAGGCTGCATTTGCAAGGGCCCTGTATTCAGCTTCAGTGGATGACCTCGCAACAACTCGTTGTTTCTTGGAGCTCCACGAGATTGGATTTGAGCCGAGAAAACTGATATAAGCTAAGGTGGATGTGCGATCATCAAGATTACCTGCCCAATCAGCATCTGAAAATGTAGTTAGATTGAAAGATGACTTAGATGTGAGATGAATACCAAAAAAGATAGTGTGTTTCAGATAGCGGAGGAGACGCTTAGCTGTTGTCCAATGAGTCTGAGTGGGTTTGTGCATGAACTGGGAGAGCTTGTTCACAGCAAAGGAAATATCTGGCCTAGTGAGAGACAGATATTGAAGGCTGCCAAGAGCCTTTCGATATGTTGTGCTGTCAAACGATGTTGTTCCATCAATAAGTTTGAGTGGAATACTTGTGGAAAGTGGGGTTGAGATAGCCTTGGCCCCAAGCATGTTAAATGTGGTCAGGAGATCCCTGATATATTGATGTTGTGATAGGAAAATACCATTGGCAGTGGGTGACACCTCTACTCCGAGGAAAAAATATAAATTTCCCATGTCCTTGAGAGAAAATTGACAGCCAAGTTGATTAACAATGGAATTCACAAACTGTAAGTCATTGTCAGTGAGCACCGGATCATCAACATAAACAAGTAAATAACAAGTGATAGAATTTTTATTGTAAATAAACAACGAAGTGTCAGCCAAGGAGTTTTTAAATCCAAACATAAGCAGAGCATTTTTCAGAGCTAAATACCATGCTCTTGGTGCCTGCTTAAGGCCATAAATGGCTTTACGAAGACGACAAACATGATGGGGTTTGCTGCTATCTTTGAACCCAGGAGGTTGATGCATATAAACTAGTTCATTTAGTTCACCATGTAGAAATGCATTATTAATGTCTATTTGCCTTAATCCCCAGCCATTCATCACAGCAATGGAGAGGACAGTCCGAATTGTGGCTGGTTTTACAACGGGATTAAAAGTCTCTGTGTAATCCACCCCGGGACGTTGATTATACCCTCTGGCTACAAGCCTGACTTTGAATCGTTCAACTGACCCATCAGGGTTTCATTTTACACGAAAAACCCATTTACAGCCGATTGGATTACATGATCTGGGAGGGGGGACTAAGTCCCATTTCCTGTGACTCATAAGGGCAGTGAGTTCGAGGGCCATCGCAGTACGCCAGTGAGGTTCGGATAGGGCTTGACTCACACAAGTAGGTTCAATGGACATAGCTGGGGGATGTTTCGTGGTAGTGTTTAATTGTTTTGGTTTAAAATTTTGATTTTGGGAACAGGTTACCATGGGATGAGATCAAGTGGGTGTGGAGATGGATGGTGGGTTCATGTTACGAGTATGGGTTGGGGGTAAATCGCTAATTGGAGGTTCTAAGGTAGAGGGGTCTGTGATTGTGGGTGCAGTGGACGGACGACAAGGATTAGGGTTTGAAAGTGAAGGTTGTGATGCAGCGGGTGATGATGATAGATGAAAGCAAGGATGTAAAGAAGGAGGGATAGAAGGCATACCTGGAGGGTTAGTGATCGATGATGGTGCATCTGCCAGAGACACTGTGGACGGAGGGAGCTGCACTGAGGATGGCCCGACTGTCATGAACAGAGTGGATGATGGGGAATGAGGAATACACGAGTGGACTGGTTGAGGTGGTGGGTTCAAATTCGTGAGTGGGCCTGAGTGAAGAGATGGGCCGGGTTGTGGTGCTGGGCTGAGTTGGGGAACTTGTGGGTCAAGAGTTTGATATTCATCAAATATAACATGGCGAGAGGTGTATGTTCGGTTTGTTTGTGGATCAAGACAGTTGTATGCATTTTGGGTTAGTGAGTAACCCAAAAAGATGCAAGGAATGGATTTTGGTTCTATTTTATGTTTGTTGTAGGGTTTTGTGAGTGGGTAGCATAAGCAGCCAAATTTGCGCAGTTTGAGATATTTGGGTTTTTGACCGAAAAGTGTTTGATATGGAGATAAATTTTGAAGTAATGATGTCGGTTGACGATTTATTAAATATGTTGCTGTATGAAAGGCATAGGGCCAATATGTGAGGGGTAGTTTAGAATCATGGAGTAATGTGAGACCAGTTTTTACTAGGTGGCGATGACGCCGTTCAGAAACACCATTTTGTTGTGGTGTGTGGGGGGTAGTAGTTAAGTGACTTATGCCATGTTGAGTGAAAAAAAATTTTAGACCAATATATTCTCCCCCATTGTCTGAATAGATGGTTTTGATTTTGCTTTGAAAACGATTTTCGACAAAAGTCTTAAATTGAGGAAAAATAGTTTTAACATCAGATTTTGTTTTCAAGGCGTAAAACCACATATAGTTAGTGTAATGGTCAATAAAAATAATGTAATACCTGGAGCCATCAAAACCAATAGAGTGGGCTGGGCCCCAAACATCTGTGTATATAAAGTCAAGAGGTACATTACTAGATAAATTGGTAGACCGAAAAGGTTGTTTGTGAGCTTTATTAATAGAGCAGGAGGAACACATAGACTTTTTTTTTTTATTTTTAGCAACGGGTAACGAAAAATCATTAACAATATTTTGAACGATTTTTAGGGATGGATGACCAGTCGTTTGTGCCACCCATCAAGTGAAATGCGCTCATGCACATTTGCAACCATGGGAAAAGAAGGAGCCACCAGTGTGTCCGGAAAGATGTAGACACCATTTTCACACGCACCCCTTGCCAGGATTATCCTCGAGAACCTATCCTTCACAAGAAAATAGTAGGGGTGAAATTCAATAAATACATTATTTTGTAATGTAAAGTGGTGCACAAATATGAGATTTTTGGAAAGATTAGGTACACATAAGGTATTTTTGAGAATTTTTTTTTATTTGAATTTATAGTAAGAGACCCTATGTGTGAAACAGGCAAACCTAAACCATCACCGAGCATAACTTCGTCAGTACCATCGTATTCTGAATGGATGGTAAGATTATTGAGATCTCCCGTAATATTGTGGGAGGCAGCGGAGTCCATTAGCCATTTTGAATCTGTACCATGTGGAGCCAAGGTACAGTTAACAGTTGTCGTATTAGTCTGCAATTGAGGGCAAAATTTTGCTATGTGGCCAATATTGTCACAAAATTGACATTTGGGTTGGTAGCGTTTCTGATTGGAATTGGGCCGGCCCATGTTCCTATCATTATATCTCGGAGGGGGCCTATTGTCCCGGTAACTTTGTTGATACCGTGGGAAGCCCTGCGGCTTGCCTTGGCTTCTCTGTGAGTGATGGTGAGAGGAGGGACTGCGGTGGGTGTAGTTCGCCGACGCCAACAGCTGGGAGGAGGCTGATTCCAGGCGGCGAATATAACTGTCATGACCAACTAGGAGATCATGCAGTTCTTCAAAGTTTATTGATTTCTCCCTTGCTCGAATCGGTCCAGTGATTTCTCTGAAATCAGAGCCTAACCCGTTTAGAACATAGAGGGTTAGGTCATCGTCTGAGATGGGATGATCAATCAAGGCAATTTCATCGGCCAGAATTTTTACGGCATGAAGGTATTCTGGGATTGATCGGTTTCCCTTCTTGATCAAGGTAATGTCTTCCTTGAGTTGCATAGCTCTCATTCGAGATTTGCTAGCATACATATTGTGCAATTTCTTCCAAGCCTCATGAGATGTTTTGGAGGCTGCAATAAGAGGTGTAATGGTGGTGGAAGTGGATGCAAAAATTGCACTTAGGATTAACTTATCCTGTCGTACCCAGTGATTCACAACTGAGGCAGAGATGTGGTTGCCATCGAAGATTGGGCATACCTTTGTACCGATGACATAATCTAAGAGATCATATCCAATTAAGAGGGCTTCAAATTGGGCACGCCATTTGAGAAGGTAGATGGGGGTTAATTTCCCATTAATTTGAGCTGCGATATTGAGTGCTATGAGTGGGTTTTCAGTGGGTGATGCAGGTTGGTTGTTTGAATTTTGGATTGCAGGCTGATTGTTTGAATTCTGGAGTGCAGGTTGGTTGTTTGGATTCTGGGAAGTGGCAGTGGCCATTTCTAGGTTGGGGATCATAGTCTCGTTTGAGATATTGAGCTCTGATACCATATAGAGTTTGTATAAAACACAGGCTCTTGAATAATTGTTTTCCCACATTTGTATTACTGTAATAGAGTGTAATTTATACAGATATAATATGTAACGGCTATTATTCTAATTACAGAAAGTTTGCTAACTATTGTGCTGCAATTGCACTACATTTATGATAGAGATTTTTGCCTTGATCTTCTGTGAAATCTTGGTGTTCTTTCTTGTATTGTGACTTGCTTTAATACTATGCAAGTGTTTTCTCTGTCCTGGCATGGATATGTATATATATATAAAAAAAAAAAAACAGGAAGAAAAACATTAACTTGGAATAGAATTTTATCACCACTAACTTTCCACCACCAAAGAATTGTGATTGGACAAATCGAAGGTCCAATCCGAATATGAATCAAACACATAGTTTATTAAATGCTGACGAGGCCATATGAGCCGAATATTCAAGAATATTATCTTTTTGGTGCCTAGCTAACACATAAAAGCATCGGACAAGGGTTTGAATCGAAGATGTTGCCATTCCCATTTTTATAGTTTATCTCAGTACACGTTTCTTTCATTACACTACAGAACAAAGAATATACCCTCCAGGGTATGTAAGATCCCATGGTCCACCTCCGAATATTCTTCACATAGTCTCGTATTTTGACTTTCTATCTTTGATCTGGCATTTAAAAAAAATAATGAAAACCCTACGTGATATAGTATATAAAATTTATATTATAAGTCATCATGACCTTGTTGTCCCAAGTATATTCTCTATTTGCTTAGATTATCTGCAGGCAAGGTGAAGATATTCTGATACCTAAGAATCTTACCTCGTCCAAGATTCCATATCGATTAATTATAATAAATATTAATTTAATGAAGAGGGTGGACTTGGAGTCGGAACCTGCAAAATATATAGCAAAATGTGTCTCTTCACTGAGTCTTAAGGCCAAATGACTCTTCCAGTTTCTTAAGACTAATAAAAAGTCATTTCTTGGTTTATGAGGTGTGGGGGGGTCGACTATAATGGGACCTTGGAATATTCCGATGACCTAACAGAAAAATCAGAATAATGTAATTTCTTAATCAGTCATATTCAAGGCATTCTATTAACCTGTGTCTCTTCTCTCGTAAGAAAATTTTAAAAAAAGCAATTCCTTGCTCATTCTTTTAGTACTTGAACTAGCTAGATGGCTGCCCCCGTGCAGGCTGTTTTATATATATATATAAGAGATGTTTATGTAATGTTAGAATTTTTAATGAAGTAAAAAAAATAAAAGATGAAGCTAACTAAAAGAGATTGCAAGCAGTATTAGAGCAATGATTAGAAAACTAAATAAAATATTATGTTTATATTTAACTAATCAATTATAAATAAAAATCCTTTTTTAAAAACTAAATTTAACAAAAAAAAAAAAAAGCAATTCATGTTATTTTCAAAACAATGGAAAGATCCCATGGAAATATATACATATATTAGGGGATGAGAACAGACATTTCAAAAAAAGAAGAGGAATGAACTCAGGTTATTCTCTCAAACCTGTGATATGTTAAATTCTATACTCGAGCTCAACCAAGAAATTTAGTGTCCGACCATTGTAACATTAAAAGATGAAATTAAGTAATTTATTTGAAAAATATTTTTAAAATAAAAATAAAAATTTAAGACAAATAAAAAAACTTGAGGTCACCTTTGTTATTTTCAAAACGACAACAAAATATCATAGAAAGTGATATATATATATATATATATATATATATATATATATATATATATATATATATATATATATAAAAGAGAGCTTGGAAAACAAAAACAAAAACATGCAAATTAGCGTGAGCTTATAATCTTGGGTAAAACTTTAGTTCATTAAATTCTAGACTCAAGTTTAATTAAGAATCTTAATACTGACCAATTTAATATTGAAGTATGAAACCATTAGAAAATCTATAAAAAAAACCAAGATAAAATACAATGATAAAAAATCAATGATGAAATTGTCAAAAAGAAAATCTTTTTTTTTTTTCAATCTTAAGCAAAACAAATGCAATTAAAATAAGAAGTAAATCTTACAAATGAAAGAAATTCATGTGATGAAATTGGAAAATAATGTTAATTTCATAAATTATTCTAAATAAAACAAATAGTAAAAGAAATGGATCAAATCTTAAGAATAAAGCATTTGAAGGGGTGGTGCTTTAAAAATTGAAGAGTCAACATGAAAGTTGAGGAGATGAAAAAAAAAGAAGGTCAAATTAAAGGCATATAAACCACACGCACTATCCAGGTGTTTTGAGGGGTCGTTGAGACAATTCAACTACCACCTTCAAAATAGGCTTCCAATCACTTAATATCACTATAAATTGCTATAAGGATTATCTGAAACTTGTGGCAATTGTTCATACCTCCACCTTTTTAAAATAATTTTTTTATCTAATAACCTTATTGCCCTTGAAAAATCCCTAGAATTATAAATAACTAAATTAAAAATATTAAAATACCCTTAAACCCAATTGTAAGTTTTTTTAATTTCAATGTCAATGAAGTAATTTAATTGTGGTGAAACAAAGTAAATGAGCAAAAAATCCTTTGGGTGTTGGTTTTTGTTCTTTTTTTTTGCAACCAAAGTTAAATTAGTAATTATATTGTACTTGAAAAATGGAAAATGACCGATTTGATCTAATTAATTTGATAGTAATTAACATATATTGAGAAAATAACAATAATAGCTAGGCCATAAAATTTTGGAATGAGATGATAAAAAAAACACTGCTTCAATCTACTAGGTGTCTAGGTGAACAGTATTTCACATATGCCTAGATTGTTTTGAATGTTTCAAGTAAAGTAAATTATAGTTACTCCATGTGTTTTTCATTATTTTATAATTCAAGTGTTATGATTTTAAAATTTTTAATTTGGTCCACTTTCATTATTAATTCTTTAAAAAATGTCTGGATTATCCTTTGTAAGAGTATTTCTATTTTTTTAATCGGTGAGACTGGAATTTCTGGCGAGAAATAAAGGGTATTTGAGCAAAAAATAACTAAATCGTTACATAAAAAAAAGCCGGAGATTAAGCTGCAAATAAATATAAAAATGAAAGGACGTAATTAGTTATTTTACGAAAAACATAACGAATGAATAGTTGCACATAAAAGAGCCATTAAAAAGCTCATATATTTGTTTTTTTAATTATTATTATTATTATTTGGATTACTTTCTGAATATTTAAGCAAATGGAGGGGAGGAACACCTAGCCAAAAGAGGGCATTTGCATGTGAAGCTGCCTTCTGCTGAGTATTATTGGCTTCCTGCTGATTTAGTGGGTGCGAGAAAAAAATTCACTATTTTGCATCTGCATTGGACTTTCAAATTTTAAACTCCCAATCCATCCTTGCTCGTTGAATGTCAAGAACAATATTTTTACAAGTGCAAGTGTGTGTGTGTGTGTGTGTGCAAGTAAGTGTGTGTGTGTGTGCAAGTGTGTGCGCGCGCGCGCGCGCGTGTGTTGTAAGGCTCCTTAAAATTCATTCTAAACAATTCAGAATGACCTTTCACGCCTCCTAAATCTGTGCTGTCTCATCCTTCCTCAAAAATAATAAAATTCTCGAAAATCAAATTATTAATAAGGCATATTGATGTCCTTAGCAAAGAAGTGCCCTCGGACATAGCTAAAAGTATAAAAATGTCCAATTTACTTTTATCTTAAATAAAGTATCTACATAATTAATTTTTATTTTATTTCCCAACACGGGACAGAACGTGGAGTTCATCCTTTTCTTCTCTCCTTAGCTTTTCTTTCTCCTTAGTTTAATTTACACGAGCTGATTTGCCCGCGCGTTATCCTAGGCTTTTTTATATGTAGAAAAATAATTGATTTTTAACATGTTGTAATTTTTTTTAATTTTTTTTAAAAAATTTTTGACATTAGCACATCAAAATCATGTAGAAACACTTTTTTTAATTTAAAATTTGTTCAAAAGCGATTTTCAAACGCATTACCAAACACTCTTGTCATATCTCACCAGAATCATAGTTCAATCAATTTTTTTAAATAGTAATGAAAAACGAAAACCACATTTCAAATCACTGTTTATTACTGTTTGAAATTGTGATCTCCTTTGGCTATGTATAAAATAATAGTCATGGTGCACGTAAGCTAGCTTGGACATTCTAGTTATAAAAAAAATTTATAAGTTGAAAAAAAATAAAAAACAATGTCAAAGGATTATTCGTGACACGTGTAACCTACCCCGGTTATAAAAAATATATATATGTGAGGAAAAAATTGTGGTGCGTGTAAACTGACCCGGACACCGTGAGTATAAAAAAAACAAAAAAAAAAGAAGCCTGAAAAAAAGAAGAGGAAAAAACATTTTCAAATATTAATAAACAGTGAAAATTGCAAAAAAAAATTAAGTTCAGAGATTTATTGTGATGCGTATAAGCTGACCCGGACACCCCAGTTATCGAAAAAATGACTGAAAAAAAACATGTCAAACACTTATGAACAATAGAAAACACTGTTCTTTACTCAAAAATCATTTTCGGTTGCAGGGGGACTCGAACTCCAGCAATCTGAGAAAAAATATTTACTCCTATTATCTATAATTAACTAAATAATTGGCGATGCGGCGGGTTTTTTTTATCTATGTAGAAAATTAATTGCTTGTATATGTATTGTATTTTATTATTTTAATTAGTAATATATATATTTTAAGGCGCTAATATTAAATAAATATCAAAATATATAATTAGTTTCACATATCTATAAGAAAAAAACAAAACTTACAAATAATCATTATCATTATTTTGAATGTCTTATCTATAATAATTAGAAATTTCAACAGCTAACAATATTAACAAAAAAACAATTAAAAAACTAAATAAATGACAAAAAAAAAATAATTAGATTTAAAAGAATTATTTGACTTGAAGGATAAATAAAAAGAATTTAAAGAACAACAAAGAGAAAAAATAATAAATATAAATTTTCAAATGATCATCACCACAAATTAAAATATAAATATTAAAAAAAAAATTTAATAACAGTGGAAATAATAAAAATTGGTGAGACCATAATTATTTTTAGAAAAAAAATCCATATTTTTTTTTTATTTTTTATGATTTATTACTCATATTATTATATTAAAAGTATTTCAGAGTAATGATAGTAATTTCTTTTTCAAAAAAACCTAGGTTATATATATATATATATATATATATATATATATATATATATATATATATATATATATATATATATATATATATATTTTAAGGCGCTAATATTGAATAAATATAAAAAAAATATAATTAGTCAGACATATTTAAAAGAAAACAAAACTAACAAATAATCACTGTTATTATTTTGAATGTCTTATCTATAATAATTAGAAAATTCAAGACTTAACAATATTAAAAAGAAGCAATTAATAAACAAAATAAATATAAATATTATTAGATTGTAAGAATGTATTTGTTAGTTATAAATATGGCCATAAACACTTATAATGATCTCTTTCCCTCTCTTAGATATAAATGCTTGTATTTTATTTATTTGTTAGTTTGTTTGCTGACTGGAAGATTGTCTTATGAACTTCAAAAGTCATTCCTTGTTCAGGAAACCTCTTTGGTGGAAGAAATCCAAATTTTAGTTGTGCAAACGTAGGGTCAAGAATGAGAAATTTTGGCACCTCTCTCTGCTATCTCTAGGAAATGGGATAACTTTATGGCTCAAAAATTGAGCAGAGGTGGTTGAGGTTGTTATTGGAAGTGATTTTTATTCAGAAATAAAACAATAAAAATTATTAAATTATTATGAAAAAAAAGAAAAAAAAAGAAGCAAGGAAAAAAAACTAATATTATTATTCTTATTGAGTTAATAATTGGAAAAAAAATCAATAAAAAAATGTCAATAAATTGAAAAAAAAATTCAATAAAAAAACATAAGTGAAAAAAACAAAAAAGAAATAAATAAAAAAACATCAAAATCAATAAAAAAAAAAAAAAAACAATGAAAATAAATAAATAAATAAAAACATAAGTGAAAAAAAAAACATCAAAAAAAAAAAAAAAAAAACAATCAAAATAAATAAAAATGAAAAAAAAAAAAAGCAAAGTGAAAGAAAAAAAAAAGTGAAAAAAAAAAATTGAAAACAAAAAGCGCTAGGCAGGGGTCGAACCCCTGCCCAGCGCCTCCCCTCCCCCCGCCACATGCTGATGTCTTTGCCAATAAGCTACATGCGTTTCTTTGTATATTTTTGTGAAAGAATATATAAATAGTATTTTTACTGTTCAAAAACGAAAAAAAAAAAAAACACTATTGAAATCCACAGTGTTTTCACTCACAATACACAGTATTTCCGCGTCATAGTTTAGCTGTATGTATAATGTATAATTTGGCATTAGAGGCAGTAAATGTATCGCAGACGACAGTTTCTCAGTGTAGCATTAAAGTCTGTAGAAATGCTGCTAAAAATATAAATATTGTATATAATGTGGCGGCATAACAAACAGATTGTCAATGATGATAATTCTTGACTCATGGCATGATAGGGAACACTCTGGTCTCGAAATACTTTTTTAGATTCTGGAATTGGACCTGAGACTTTTTTTATTTGTTTATGGAAACCTGGAAAATCCCAAGCTGTAGAAAAAGTCTTCCTACTTTAATTACAAGTTGCATGCGCTTGTGCATTCCCGTTCACACCTTTTGTTGGTCCATTGACCTTCCGTGTGAGCCTAAGGACGGGGCCATGCATGAAAAAATAACAAATAGATCTGAAACCAAAAGGGAAAAATGAACAAGGAGGCCTGCAATTTTTTTAATCCCCCGGCTTTCCTGCATTTATCACAGCACGTGGTAGAAAAAAATAAACTACCAACTAATACACCTTCTTTTTTTCAAAAACAAAAAAAATTAACCAGACATCTTTTTTCAATGGATCCGTCAGCTTGCTTCATACGAGTAGCACGTTGCCGGAGATCACAAACTTGAGACGTATCTGTCCCGTTAAAATAGGTTGTGGCAGCAAAATCCCAAACCTGATTTGCAGTTGGGAAATGAATAGAGTTGGCAATCAAGGAAGGGTCCATTGAATTAATTAATCATCCTTTGACGACGACATTTTCAATTCGCCATCTTCTGAATGATGGATATGTTTATGGAGGACCGAAAGTCCATATTGATGCTTTGCAAGCCTCTGTTCTGCTATCCCTCTTCATCACACAGTGAATAACGTTCATGTCCTACTAGAATAAATCACATGTACTCAAGAAATAAGCTTTAAAAATAGATACAACCCGAAATGAGGGATAAAATTTACAGTAGAGAGAGAGAGAGAGAGAGACCTCCACTACTAAAAAGGGACGCGGCAAATGCTTAGCATTTGAATGGAGTTTCTGGTTCCTTAAGAGGCAATGCGATGAGCTCTTGAATATCGCATGAAACAATAAATAAATTATTTGAAAGTTCTTTTAATCTTGTTATCGACTAATTCCTTAAAAGTTTAGTTATTACAGATTATAAATTATTGAATTATTCGGTCTCCAATGATAATTCACATTAACCACAAATAAAAAAATCCCTTAAATTTTTATTTAGGAGAAAGAGTTTGTTATGGCTAGAGTGCTAGTTTTTTATTTTATAACTTGCATATTTTTTGTTTAGCAGATAATCTCTTTTGAAAATAACGGGCATAACTTTATATTTACAGGGAATCTAAAAAACCCTATTAATAGATAATGTATCAATGTATATGACTCATTAGGTTCCTAATATGTTGACTCAAATTCAAATTATAATTCTAAATAAATAAATCAAACAGTTTTATTTATTATCATTTTTTTAATTTATATTTGAAGATCAAGTGTATCTTCTAACATTATATCATGATACCTAAATATTAAGAAAATTATAAGTAATTTGACTTAACTTTTTAGTGATCTGTTTCACGATGTAATTATTATTCCTTCATTAATAATATTCTAATTTAAATATTTGAGCATGAAATATTTTTTATCATGTCCAATATTATAACCATTGGTATTTTAAATAATATTTGAAATGTTTTTCAAATCTTATTCTATTTTATAAAAAATTTCAACAATCTATATTATTTAACCATCAATCTTATTCTAATAAAAATAATTTTTTTTTAATATTTTTTTAAAATATTTTTGAAACATAATACTAAACACCCTGAATTCAGAGACGAGGGTTGAGAATAGCTCTTAAAATGGAGAAAAGGGTCTGGTTGTTATTCTGTAAGGATGATAGAAAAGAGAGTAGAAATTGCGTTGATGAAGAGCGACAAGTGTTGTTTGGATTAGTGAAGTTCCCTGGTTTTCCCTTCTTTTTCCCTTCGCTTAGCTGTTTCTTCCCGCGAATTCTTCCATTAAATTTACATCCTTCCGTGAATGGCCAACGACTCATCTCAGCCACGTGGATAGCAATCACCCATCATTTTTTAACTGGCGCTTGCTTGACATTGTTACGCTTTTAATCTTCTTCTTCTTTCTGTTTTTTTTTATAAAAAAAATGGCGTGGTTGATGCATTATTTTTTTTATTTTAAAAGACGCGAACACAGCTCTGCACTTCACAATGCAAAATGGAAATATGGAAATAAAGGTCATGCGCGCGCGCACAATTCTAATCCAAGAGAGGAAGAACCGCCCGCTGGCAATCTTATAACCAACAAGCTCCTTTGTTCAAGCAACTCAAACCACCTTTGGCATTGAGCCCGTACCAATAATGATAAAAAAAAAAAAAAAAAAAAAAACCTTCTCGCCTATACTCGTTAAAAAGGTGAGGACGTCAAGAAGTTTGTTTACCTTTTTGCATCCACAAAAAAAAAAAAGACCAATCTTACGGGTACTATACAGCGGCTCTGAACATTAACTACAATTTGAAAGCAAGTTCTCTCTCCCATTTTTTAGGCTTATAGGGCACAATCTCCACAATTTTGATTCCTTGGGGTGATGGCAACTCATCCACATAAGGAATCTTTTCTTGCCAAACAAACTCATTCTCATTTTCGAATTTCCTTAGTGTATTTGCAGCAATTTCAGTTTCCTTTTTAAAACAAGCTTTCCATGATTCCTCCCCTGGCGTCTTCTTTTTCGAACTCATCAATGCGTCACAAAGAACTCCAACAGAAACTCCCATTTGGCCGTCGTTCCTTAAACCCTCTGCAAGGTGTTTTTTACTCCGCAACTCATGTAGTGCTTTGCAAGATGATATAAATTCCTAAACAAAACATGGAAACCATCCATTAACATTTAGCAAATAGCAAATCCATGTAACAGGAATATAACCCTTGAAAGAATTCAGTTAACTTTGGCTATTTTGTCTCCTTCCTCTTGCCAATATTTTTGTGCGAGCTAGTTATTTTCTATGAAAAAAAAGGTTTATGGTTTCCACCAAGATGCATGTGTATACTCATCGAACAATGCAGACAATCTTGACACTACCATGCACTGCATACATACCATAAACCGTGATGAAATAGTCTTGACTTCTCCAGTCCCTGATTGTATAGCGCTTGTGGCGTCATCGAGCAATTCAACAACACCATAGTGCAGCTTTGCCAAAACACTGAAACCAGTACTACCTCTTTCCTCCGCTCTCCTTGTATACACAGCCTATCACAATGTCATATCATCAGTTATCACAGATAACAATACGCAAACTTTTATCGACTGATGAAATTGATTATAAGGAAAAACTCCACCAGTAGATGACAAGTAAGGTTCAGGCCAATGGATTGGTGGGACCATGGGTCACACTTGAGCCCCATGATCTGATGCTCAAGATTTCTTGTAGTCTATTCTCATGTTATTCTTGTGAAATAACCTCTCAAAAAAGAAGAAGAAAAGGTAACTGTTTAAATGTAATTGAAAAGCCAACAGCCAAAGAACTAACCTGGGCCTCAGCCAAACAAATGCAACTCATAGCAGCACACAAAGCTGAGGAAGCTTCTGAAGGTCTTTCTGCAGGTATTGGTGGCTGTAAAGAGGGAATAACCTCATGAGCCAGGTAATGAAAAACTCCGGCAGCTTCTCTGAAAATGAAGGCTGATTGCTTCAAATCTACACCAATAAAAAAGGTAGAGAATAGAATATCAATCAACAAAGTCATGCAGATGTCATATGTAGTGGTCAGTAATACCCACCTGTTGACAGAAACTCCAAAGCCCTCTCCCGCAGAGTTGCTCCATAGTGGAAATGGATCATAACAAGCTCAAATCGCAAATTATTGATTTGAAAAAACTTTGGACCTCTAAGGTCAAAGAAAGACAACGAGCTAGTAGCGCTACTCCATCTTATCTTGAGTTGTGAAGTCCACTGAACCATCCGGTTGTGGCTGCTAACCAAATCAGCATGGAAAATAAAATTCTCTAGTAATGGCATATATTGTTCCAATCTGAGACGTTCCTGAGATATTTTCAACAAGTTATCAACTCAGAATAATATGTGATATGCTACAGAGACTACGAGAACTGTAAAATACATGCAAATTGAATCATTTAAATTGATTACAACTAAATTTTTACTGGATCATATAACGTCAGACAGACTCAAAACCAAACTGAAAAATTCAGGATCTCCAATATGGCTCTTAACTATATCACTAGGAGATAGTAAGATTACTTTTACGTTTGAGTTCATTCATAAAAGACACAGGGAGCACAACAGTCATCACTTTGTAGAAAGTTTGTCAATAAGATAACACACAAAAGGAAGGGCTAGTTTCACACCATACAGAAGACAAAAATGTCCATTTTGTTTAAACAAACTCTCATTCAGAAATTCACAGATTACCTGCTCACAACGAGAAGTCAATCCACCGGATATTTCTCTAGCAATAGCCTCGGTGATGTAACTAGTATGATTAATTGACTCCTCAATTACCCTTCGCTTGGAGCTTAACTCTTTCAGATGCTCTAGCGTAGCAGAATCACGTGCAGCGATTACATCTTCAAAAACAATCTGTTTCAATTGCCAATACATTTTAAAAAACATATTATAGCTTAAACCCAGATTTTTGTGCAGCCATTATATATCACAATGGCAGGAAGTCTAGAAATATAGAAGCAAAATATAGCATAAAACAAATGCAAATAGATCCACAAAAATTTATTCTATGCTAAAATCATTTCCAGGGAACCCTTTTCATTTCTTGAAGCAACATCATCAGTATCAAAGCAAATATTTTTTCATGAAATCAATGAATTCAGTTTTCATAAAATCTAAAAGGCCTGATTATTTAATTCAAGTCCACTTCCAGTCTAGTTGCATCTCACTCCATAAGCATCAATCTAGCATTTCAGTTTTCTACCCCGGTCAAACCACAAAAAAAGGAAAAGCACCCTGACATTAAGCTTTCTACCACCATTATTTGGCACCGCCAGTGATTCACATGATGAAAATTGAAAGAGAGGAAACCCGTTTACTTATTCCAATCGAGAAACAAATCAAAGCTAAATTCCAGTAAAAACCCACATGATATAACAAGGAAACAAAAAAGATCAGTCAAGAGAAAGAAGGAGAGTACCTTTTTGGTTTTAAGTTTCGCCAGGTCTCGATATTGAAGCATCATCTTTGCAAGCACTCAAGAAAACAAAACCGAGATAAAGAAAAACAAAAGGCTAGAAACAAGACCCGAAGACTTCAATTATCTTTCACTGAACTAAGATAAAGCCACACTCAGTTAATGTTCTTGTGCACTACACAAAAAAACAGCTCGGGATTTAACAGCTATTCTATGGCAAGCATTGGTGTAGCATCTTCTCGGTATAGAAAAGAGTATGATGGACTTATAACTGAAAAATCGTCGTCAACGAAGGTATTATTATAGCTGCTGTTGTTGGTATTTGTTTCCTTCTCTATGAAGATTAAAGGAAGTATCTGGTGAGTCTGCCTCAAAGCCTCCCGCGGCGTTGTCGTTGCAAAAGTCTTCGGCTCTTAATGATAACAACCACCTTTTTTTTAATATTTTTTAAACCACGTTATTATTATTATTATTATTATATGAAATCCTCGGGTTATACCAAAGCTCTACCATTAGGATCTTAGACAAGCCTATTAGAATATAGAAACATAATCTTCTATTTATGGAATGTAAATATTTTCCTATTTTGTAGCCGAAGGACTCTCCCTTCATACTTGTATAAATCATCACATTATCAATGGAATACTCAGGCAAATTATTCCAAAATTCTATCATGGTATCAGAGCAACCCTAAGTATTCTTTTACATCTAAACCCTAGCAGCCATCTAAACCCTAAGTCATCTTCTACATCTAAACCCTAGCTGCCTCTTTCTTTTCTTTTCCAAACTACAATTATCACCCAACTCTGCTTCCCTCTCTGTTAATCAATCTCGGACCCAAAACAATTCAGAAAGCCAGCAATGACAGAAATCACAACAGACTCTACCACCTCAGCCACCTCACTCTCTTCTCCTCCCACAAAACTTCATCAATCTCATCCTGCTCTTACGGTGTCCAACATCACCACCTTTATCAAAGTCACCTTAGACATTGAAAAGGGTCAATATATTACATGGTCTGAATTGTTCAAAATACATGCTAGAGCCTATCAAGTTATGGATCATATTATCCCTGCCTCATCAGACAAGAATACACAGGTTACTTCAATTCAAGACACGGACCCTGACCTTTGGTCCCGTGTGGATGCCATTGTTTTACAATGGATTTACAGTACAATCTCAGAAGACCTTCTCAATACAATTCTAGAACGTGATTCTACGGCTGAAACCGCATGGAACAGATTGAAAGATATATTCTCAGATAACAAAAATTCTAGGGCACTTTACCTGGAACAAGAATTTTCCAAAGTTCAAATGGAAAATTTCACCGATGCTTCTTCATACTGTCAGCATCTAAAATCCCTCTCGGACCAATTGGCCAATGTGGGTGCCCCTGTGTCGAATGAACGGCTGGTTCTTCAACTCCTCTCCGGCTTGACTGAGGCGTATTCCAACATTGGATCGCAAATACGCCATGGAGACTCTCTTCCCCTTTTTTACAAAGCCCGTTCCATGCTTGTGTTGGAGGAAACGGCACGGATGAAGAAGGCTGCCCAATCTCCCCCCAACTCTGCCTTTTTTGTAACTCCGGCTGCTCACTCCGGTGGACACTACACTGGAAACCCACATGCCCCGCAGCACCGCACAAACCCACACCACAGCAACCGCAGCTCCTTCAATCGCGGTGGCAGAGGAGGTGGCCACGGACCTCGCGGTGGAAAGGGAAGAGGGAGAAGTGGTGGCCGTGGAAGCCAGTGGCACGGGCACACCACGGCATGGCAGCCGAGATATGCCCCGCAGCACCAGACCCCGCAGCACCAGACGGGAAAATTTTATGCCGCGGAGAGACGCCAGCCCACTTATGGGCAGGCCCCTTGGGCTGGGCCATGGCCTCAATGGGCCAGCCCACCATGCCCATACCCAACGGCTGGACAGTCCACACAATGCCAGCCCAGCCTTCTTGGGCCTGGGCCCTAACAAGCCCATATGGCAGCAGTCACATCACCGGCCCAGTCCACCCAGCAGGCCCATTCCTCCTATGCTCCAACTGACATCCAAGCGGCTATGCACACGCTCTCCATTGCTCCCCCTGATGATCAATGGTATATGGACACCGGAGCGACATCTCACATGACTGCAAATGGGGGTAATCTCACATCTTATTTAAATATGAGCACTAATCGTAACATTACTGTCGGAAATGGTCATACTATTCCAATTATTGGTTATGGACATGCATTATTACCTGAATCCAAACATCCTTTCACTTTGAATAATGTCTTGCATGCCCCAAAATTGATCAAAAATCTTGTCTCTGTGAGAAAATTTACCATTGAAAATAATGCTTCTATCGAATTTGATCCGTTCGGTTTTTCTGTGAAGGATTTTCCAACGGGGATGCCTTTAATGAGATGTAACAGCTCGGGTGACCTCTATCCAGTTACAACAAGACCAACCATTGATTTTTCAATACCATCTGCTTTTACCGTTGTATCTCCCGATTTATGGCATAATCGTTTAGGGCATCCGGGAACTCCTGTTTTAAGTTCTCTTCGTAGAAACAATTTCATTATTTGCAATAAATCTCAGGACAATTTTTTTTGCAATTCATGTCCTCTTGGGAAACAAATTAAATTACCTTTCTATGAATCTCTCTCATTCACCTCTTTACCATTTGATATTGTGCATAGCGATATTTGGTCATCACCTACTCTTAGTTCGGAAGGTCATCGTTACTATGTTTTATTTCTTGATGATTTTATGAATTTTCTATGGACTTCTCCAATTGCAAATAAATCTCAAGTGCACTCCATTTTTCTGGCTTTTCGTGCTCATATCAAAACACAATTTGAGAGAGATATTAAATGTTTCCAATGTGACAATGGTGGGGAGTACGATAATAAATCTTTTCACCAATTTTGTCAATTACATGGCATGACTTTCCGTTTTTCTTGCCCACATACTTCTTCTCAAAATGGAAAAGCCGAAAGAAAAATTCGTACCATCAATAATATCATCCGCACCCTCCTTGCTCATGCATCTCTACCAGCATCATTTTGGCATCATGCACTTCAAATGGCCACCTATCTCCTCAACATACTACCCAACAAACAGCTTGCTTTTAAATCACCCACAAAAATTCTATACCAAAAAGATCCATCCTACTCTCATCTTCGAGTCTTTGGATGCTTATGTTATCCTCTTATTCCGTCTACTTCTAGAAATAAATTGCAAGCTCGGTCAACACCATGTGTGTTTTTAGGGTACCCCTCTAACCATAGAGGATATAAATGCTATGATCTCTCCAGTCGTAAAATACTTGTTTCCAGGCATGTAATTTTTGATGAGCATACATTCCCTTTCTCTACATTACATACTCCTTCATGTCCTACTTATGAATTTCTAGATGCAGGTCTCTTACCCTTTCTCCACTCACCTGCTCCACCAAATCATCCTCCTGGCCAGCTTGCTGATCCACCACCCCAACCCTCGAGTCCTATTCAGGTATCACAATCACCACCCCCCAACCCCATCCCCAATTCTCCAAGCCAAGATCTAACCAGCACATCAAACACATCACCCCGAGCAGAATCCCCTACCACCACTGCTCCACCACAGACCCAAAGTCCACTTCCACCAAAGGCACCAACCCAACCCCCTCAAATTGTCCATTCTCTTCACTCTCCACAAATGACTACCAGATCCCAACATGGTATTGTTAAGCCCCGAAAGCTCTTTAACCTTCATACTTCGGCTGAAACATCCATTTCTCCTTTACCCACTAATCCCATTAATGCATTACATGATCATAATTGGAAAATGGCCATGAAAGACGAATACGATGCTCTTATTGAAAATAAGACGTGGGACTTAGTACCCCGTCCGTCTAATGCTAATATCATTCGAAGTTTGTGGATTTTCAGGCATAAGAAGAAATCTGATGGTTCATTTGAGCGGTATAAAGCCCGACTTGTGGGTGATGGTGCAGGTCAGCAAACGGGGATTGATTGTGGGGAGACATTTAGTCCGGTAGTCAAACCGGCAACCATTCGGACAGTGTTGAGCATTGCTTTATCTAAATCTTGGTGTCTTCATCAACTAGATGTCAAGAATGCCTTCTTGCATGGCAATCTCGACGAAACAGTTTATATGCATCAACCTCCAGGTTTCCGAAATTCAGAACACCCAGATTATGTTTGTTTGCTAAAGAAATCTCTATATGGGCTTAAGCAAGCCCCTCGTGCTTGGTATCAACGGTTTGCTGATTATGTGGCCGTATTGGGGTTCTCTCACAGTATTTCAGATCACTCGCTATTCATTTATCGGCAGGGTAATGATATGGCGTATATCCTTCTATATGTGGATGACATTATTCTTGCTGCATCATCTACTACTCTTCGGCAAACTATCATATCGAAACTTGGCACTGAGTTTGCTATGAAAGATTTGGGTCCCATCAGCTATTTTCTGGGCATATCAGTTACACGACATTCCGGAGGCCTTTTTCTTTCACAAAAGAAATATGCAGAAGAAATCATTGAGCGAGCTGGTATGTCTTCTTCAAAACCATCTCCTACTCCGGTGGACACAAAAGCTAAACTCAGCATTTCTTCAGGAAATCCATATCATGATCCGACTGAATATCGTAGTCTAGCTGGAGCACTACAGTATTTGACTTTTACACGGCCGGATATTTCCTACGCAGTTCAGCAGATATGTCTATTTATGCATGACCCCAGAACACAGCACATGTCGGCCTTAAAGCGCATCATCCGCTATATTCAGGGTACTCTAGATCTTGGTCTTCACTTGTATCCCTCATCAGATCATACTCTTATCTCATACACCGACGCCGACTGGGGCGGATGTCCAGACACCAGACGGTCTACTTCTGGCTATTGTGTATACCTTGGAGATAATTTACTCTCGTGGTCTGCAAAAAGACAACCCACATTATCACGGTCTAGTGCTGAGGCCGAATACCGGGGAGTGGCTAATGTTGTTTCTGAATCGTGTTGGATCCGTAACCTACTTCTAGAGTTACATTGTCCCATTTCAAAAGCCACATTAGTATATTGTGATAATGTCAGTGCGGTTTATCTTTCTGGCAACCCAGTCCAGCATCAACGCACTAAGCATATTGAGATGGATATTCATTTTGTGCGGGAAAAAGTCGCGCGTGGTAAAGTTCGTGTTCTACATGTCCCTTCACGTTATCAGATTGCTGACATCTTTACTAAGGGACTTCCGCAGCAACTTTTTGATGATTTCCGGGATAGTCTCAACGTCCGGCAACCTCCCGTTTCGACTACGGGGGTGTATTAGAATATAGAAACATAATCTTCTATTTATGGAATGTAAATATTTTCCTATTTTGTAGCCGAAGGACTCTCCCTTCATACTTGTATAAATCATCACATTATCAATGGAATACTCAGGCAAATTATTCCAAAATTCTATCAAAGCCATCCAAATCCGCGCATATATATTCACATTACATTATTTTCTTAAGGTTTTTCCTAGCAAGATCCTGGATGGTTGCTTGGAAACATTAAATCTAATCCAATTCCTTCGGGGGGTTTTCAATATCAATATCCTTAAACAACTTTTTTTACACCAAAATCCTTTTCTTGGAAATTAAGCAGGCCAGACACACCAAAACCAGACTAATTTATCAACTAGAATAATTTATTTGAGATAAAATGATTTAATCTGTCTTGTACGAAGAAGCAAGTTGCAAATCTATCTTTAAATTTAGCATTAAAACACTTCATATGCAAAATATATGACTTTTTTTCTTGGTAATCTAAATGAAAAAAATATAGACAAAAATCATTTAATAAATAAAACAGTGTTGCGGTAAATTAAATAAAAATAACGACGAATGAGTTCTCATGGCGTGTTTTCTAGTACCAAATAGCATTTTCTTGGTGCTATAGTATTTATAATATTAAAACGTCCACTAGACAAACTCGATCTACCATGGTTTTCAATGAATTTATAAACATTTAAACAGAATAAAAAAAATCCTTATTTATTCACTTATAAAATACACAGCAACTAGATTGCCGCGACCAGAGACATAAAGACAAGATCAAACAATTGTCCCATGTATCCTTCATTGAATATATCGACTACATATTACAAAACAAATAAAAGATGTGGGATTTTGCATTGTTCACACACTCACAAAACACTGTGGATTGTGGCAGTGCACTCCCGAAAATGGCCCTCGGGCGCGCGGCGGAGAGGAGCTGGCATGCGGGGCCATTTTGGGTTTTTCCCTTTTTTTTTTCTTTTTTTTTAAAATATTCATTTATGAACAGTGCAATGACGGTTTCGTCCCCGGTAATAGGACAAAATAAGGCATCCGGGCGAGGGACACGCGCGTAATTGCGCGCGGCCGGACCGGCCCGGTCCGGTCCGGTCCGCCGCAACTTTTTATTTTTTTATTATTTTCGTAAATGACTAAAGACGGTTTTAACCCCCAATAAGACAAAAACAATGAATTGGGTCCAGGGTTAGAACGGTAATTGACCCTAATTTTCAAATTTTTAAATCGGCGTTTCTGGGGGCGTGAGGCGCACGCGCCAGACGGTTTCCCGTCTCACGCCCTGTTAAGGCGGCGCGTGCGGCCTCCTCCGGTGGCCGAAAATTGGATCCCGGCGGACAGAACGATGCGCCGCCGCGTGGTCGTCCTCCCGCGGTGGTGCGTGTCACCACCACATGCCCGAAGACGAGGCGGGGGCCGGTTCAAGCCGCCGGCAACGTTTCTCTCTCTCCGGAATGGCAAAGTTTCACTTCGGTCCTTCTACTTTCAATTTCCGGGTTGGCTGTATATAACTCAATCAATTCAGTACAAAAGTTCCGAATTTTGCAATTTCGTCCTCTGATTTCAATTGACAATATATGTAAGTTGCATTTCAGCCCTTTGACTTTTAATTTTTTAATTTAAGCCCTTGATATTTGATTTTCATTTCAGCCCTTACACTTTATTTTTTTTAATCCCTACTTTTGTCCATGTATATATAAGTGTATTTAAAATAATAATAATAATAATAATAATAATAATAATAATAATAATGATTTAATTATTTTTCATTCTTACTCTTTTGTTAAATTTTTTTCCCTCCCGATAATTTGATAAGTTTTTTGTTTTTTGCCAGTAATAGCCATGGTAATTTTTTTTTATCTTTTGTTAAAGTTGCTAGAATATTTTTAATCTTTCATTTATTTTATAAGAATAGTGCTTATGTATTCTATTATTATAATAATAGTGATTATTTATTCTTTCATAATAAAAATAATAATAATAATAATAATTTTTAATTGGTTTTTCTTGCTTGCTATTTTGTTCATGCTTTTTATTTTTTTCCCTCAGTATAATTTAATATTTTTTGTTGTTTTTATTCTAGGAGCAATAATAATTTTAGATGTTAAGACTCCAATGTTGCTATTGTTATAATATTTTAAATGAATATTGCTTCATTTTCCCTGCTGTCTTTTTTTATTTGCTCTTGCTATGAATGGATTTTAATAATTTTATTATCTGCACAATAATCATTTCAGTAAGTTTTTTTTTCTTATTCAAATATTTTGCTCTTTTTTCTAATATTAGTGCGCGCTCTTTTGTGATCGTTTATAACGCAATGCCTATATTCTAAAAGATGTAATCTATGCTTAAACTCAGCTCAAAATTTTAAACATTTTATCTTTTAATCTATAATTTTTATTTACTTATATCATATAAATTAATCATTGTAGATTTAATTGTGTGAAATTATATACAAAAAAATACCCGCGGCAACGCGCGGGCACTTAACTAGTTGTATATATATTTAAGCAGGGTCTGGTGGACACAGGGCGTTTATTTAAGCCGCGATTGAAATTGTTTTTGAAAATATTTTTTTATTTAAAAATATTTTAAAATAATATATTTTATATTTTAAAAAAATTATTTTTGATATCACTACATGAAAATAATTTAAAAACATCAAAAAAATAATTTAAAATAAAAAATAAAAATAAAAATATTTTTTATTAAAATCATTTTTGAAACACAGTATCATCAAAGGCAAGATGTGATTTAAAGCTGAAACAGGTATTGTTTTAAGAGGAGATTGTCTTGTTTTTTAATCAAGAAGAGAATTGTCTCATTTAATTTTTTAAAATACACATTAAAGATGCTATTGTTTTACATGATTCCATTTCAAAATTTTCTCATGCATCGCTGATTCTATTAAAATGGTGGGTTTGTATTTCTGTTTAGAAATATGGTTGCAATTATTTTTTAAAGTAATTTTTATTTAAAAATATATTAAAATAATATTTTTATTATTTAAAAAAAAATGAAACACAGTGTCAAATAGACTCTGTATGTATGTATTATCATTCTATATATTTTTATTTTTATTAAGTTTCTTGTACTTCAGGAAACACCTATATATAAAAAAAATGTACACCCGAAATACAAGTCTAAGATGTCACACGTCACTTAATGTAAATAAAATATATATTTTTAGAATATTAGCAATATATTATAGCACTGATTAGTTATTGCGCGTGTGGTTATGACTTTCTTGTTAATCTAATTAATAAAACAAATCACAGCGTGGCACAAACGTGTCTGGAATTCAACTCGAAACTGTATGATTGTCAATGCCACTAGCGCGGTGGGCAGTTATAATAATTGTCATTGTATTTTAAATTCGCTTTTAAAAAAAAATAATTTTTTTCTTTTTTTTTAAATTAGATATTTTTGATATTTTTATATCATTGTCAAAAATAACTTGTAAAAATAAAAAATATATATTATTTTGAATGAAAAACACTTTTAAAAACAACATCGATCACACTCTCAAATAATTACGAACTAATATGACAACTTTTTTTTTCCTAGTATAGTGTCTGGAATAACTTACACACAACTCAATTAATTTCATGAATTTTAAGATGAACAATTAATTATCACCTTTCAATAACCCCTGAAAATTACAAAACTCAGAATAATAACCTTTGAAGAGCATACATAGAACCGGATCATTGAGCTGCAACCTTCAAGATTTAGGGCAGCTTCTTCCATCCAATACCAGTAGCTTTATGTAATGGTTTGTTTGGCTTCTTCCCACCTTTAGCTATACGCTCACACATGTTATTTATCTATCAAATAATATTTTTATTCATTTTTCATGAAATATTTCAAGCATTTATTAAAATAAAATGTCTGATTTATAAAATGTGAAATTTCACATAAAGCCTGATATGTCGTAATTAAATTAGTCTGTTGTTGTTAAAACACCTAAATAAATTTCAATTAAATCGATCCATGAGAGTGTAATTACAATTATTTTTTAGAGTGTTTTTTATTTAGAAATATATTAAAATTATATTTTTTTTATTTTTTAAAAATCATTCTTAATATCAGCATATCAAAATAGTCTAAAAATACTATTTTTTTTTTAATTTAAAATTAAAAATAACAATTTTTTAATTTTTTTTCAGAAATATTTTTAAAACACAATGACAAACTCCTCTAAAATAGAAACTATATAGATATAAAAAATAGTTCATGAATATCTTGTTACTATCCTGAAGAAATCATTCTAAATACCTTATTATTTTTTACACATTTTTTCAAGTGAAAAAAAATTTAGATTTGAAATTTATATAGATACATACTACATTGTACTTTATTTTTATCAAATAAAATAAAAATAATGAAATTAAAACGTCAATAATATTTTAATACCATATTAAAAATACATTATACATACAGCTAAATCAGGATGTGAATTCACTGTGCATTGTGAGTGAAAATACTGTGGATTTCAATAGTGTTTTTTTTTTTTTTTCGTTTTTGAACAGTAAATATACTATTTATATATTCTTTCACAGAAAGAGACAATGAAAGGCATGTAGCTTACTGGCAAAGACACAGGCGTGTCTTAAGAGGGGCAGGGGTTCGACCCCTGCCTACCGCATTGTTTTTTCACTTATGTTTTGTTTTCTTTTTTTTCTTTTTTTTTTTCACTTCTGTTTTTTTGTTAGCTTTTTTTTTTTTTTAATTCCGGTTTTTTTTTTTTTTATGTTTTTTTAATTTATTTCGTTTTTGTTTTTTTCACTTATGTTTTTTTTTAAAAAAACAGTTTATTGACATTTTTTTTCTTTCATTGAATTTTTTCTAATTATTAACTCAATAAGAATAATAATATTAGTTTTTTTTCCTTGCTTCCTTTTTTTTTAATTTTTTTCATCGTAATAATTTCATAATTTTTATTGTTTTAGTTGTAATAATAATAATATTCTTAGATTTTAAGACTTCGATGTTTTCATTTCGGCCCTTATACTTTTAATTTTGGATTTTAATCCCTTTATATTATCTTATAAGCTAAATGAGATCGCACAAATACTGTGCAAATAATATTGTTCATCCAGACTTCTTTTACTGTGGATTTGAACAATGATTTCCTTCTTTTTTTTTCTATTTTTTTTTCCGTTCCTTTCTTCTTCTTTTTTCTAATTATTTTTAACTGTGACTTCTTTTGTGATTTCCTTTTTTTTTTTTTCTAATTTTTTTTTCCGTTCCTTTCTTCTTCTTTTTTCTAATTATTTTTTACTGTGCAAATAATATTGTTCATCCAGACTTCTTTTACTGTGGATTTGAACAGTGATTTCCTTTTTTTTTCTATTTTTTTTTTCCGTTCCTTTCTTCTTTTTTTTAATTATTTTTTTTCATGAAATATTTTTTTTTCTGGTTATATTTTTTTTTCTACTTATATATATTTTTATTTGTTTTTTTTATATATCTAAAAGATAATCGATCGGTTACTGTAGTGTTAGATTCATTGTTACTGTTTACTGGCAATTTGCTCCGGTGTTTCACGGGCGCATGTGCTCTTTTTATTTTTGCAAAGGGCTACTTTTTTTAATATTTACGGTGGATATGACAAAGGAGTGGTTGTGGCCGAGCGGTTATCCGCGCGCTGGCACTCAAAACGCAAAACCGATTTGGTTTAGTTTTTTTTTCTTTTTTTTTTTTTGCTTTTGCTTTTTTTTTTTCTTCTGGATTACGTTTTTCTTTTTATTTTTTATTTTATTCGTTTCTTGCTTTTCTTTCTTTCTTTTTTATTTTTTTTTTTTGTTTTTTTCTAATTATTTTTTTTCTTTCCTTTTTTGTTTTTGTTATTATGTTTTTTTCCTAATTTGTTTTCTTCATATTTTCCCATGAAATATTTTTTTTTGCTGGTTAAACTTTTTTTTCCCTACTTATATATATTTATTTGGTATAATCAGAGTGTTTGACAAGCTCAAACGTACCATGATTAATCCTCGAATTCAATGTTTTTTATAGCTTTTTTTTTCCTGATTATTTTTTTTTCCATGAAATATTTTTTTCCTGGTTATATTTTTTAAATTTATTTCTTTTTCTACTTATATTTTTTTTTGTTTTTTATGATTGTGGCTAGCTATAGCGAGCCACAATTAATCTCCGGATCCAATTTTTTTGTTATAACCAGGGTGTCCAAACCAGTTTATGTGTACCAAGACTAATCCTCGGACCCAGTTTCTTTTGCTAAAGTATTTTTCTTATATTTTTGTTTATATATATATATATATATATATATATATATATATATATATATTTACAGTATAAGCTAAAATAGCTCGCCCTTTTACTGTAGCAACACTATTCACACACAAAAAAAACATTGTGTACTGGACATTTGATCCACTGCTTCGCGCTTACATGAGCTCGGTGGTCTTCTTTTTTTTATACAGGGCTGCTTTTTTTGGATTTGTAGTGTAGAAATGTCAAATGAATGGTTGTGGCCGAGTGGTTCTATGCGCGTTGAAAAATGCTGCGCGTAGGAGTTCGAACCACTCAGCCATCAAAATTGATTTTTTCTTTCTTCTAAAAACCGGGTTTTTTTTTTAATAAAAGGTTTTTTTTTCAATAACTGATTGTTATTGTTTTTTTACAATTTTTTTTTTCAATAACTGATTGTTGTTGTTTTTTTACAATTTGTTTTTTAATAACTGAGGTGTACGGGCCAAGTTACGCGCACCACGACTAATCTCCAAATCCACTTTTTTTTTTCATTTTTTTCCCCGTTTTTTTTTCCAATTATACATTTTTTTTCTGTTTTTTTTTTAACCGAGGTGTCCGGGTCAACTTACGCACACCATGATTTTTTCTTCCCAAGTATATATTTCTTTTGTTCCGGGCCAACGTGGTGCATCACGAATAATCCCTGGACTAATTTTTTTTTAACATTTTTTCTGTTTTTTTTCCCCTTATATTTTTTTTATATAATCGGGGTGTCTGGATCAGCTTACACGCACCATGACTATTATTATTTTATAGAATACCTAAAGGAGATTGCAATTCCAAAAAGTACTTAGTATATATATTTTAAGGTGCTAATATGAAATAAATAACAGAATATAACAGGCATAAAATCTACCAGTTTTCCACATAGATAGAAGCTTAGCGCAACACGCGGGCAAATTCGCTCGCTATAAGCTAAAACAGAATGAGTATTTTTCACTGTTCATTGCACTGTTAACCCAAACTCATATACACTGTGGATTGGAATATCAAACACTATATACTAAGATAGATATTATTTAAATGCTAGGATGAACAACAAAATCATTTGGCTGAGTGGTTAAGTGTGGAGGCCAAATCACGGGAGTGAGAGTTTAAATCTCTCCAGCTGCAAATATTTTTAAAACAGTAATGAACAGTGATTTCACTGTTCATTACTGGTTAGAAAAGTCCTTTTCGTTTGTTTTTTTCTTTTCTTTTTTCAGAATTCTCTTTTTTTTTTTTTTTTAAATAGGGTATCTGTGCCAGCTTACGCGCACCATGACTAATCTTCATATCCATTTTTTTTAAACATTTTTTCCCTGTTTTTTTTTTCATTAATATAATTTTTTTAATGACCGGGGTGCCCGGGTTAGTTTACACGCACCATGATTTTTCTTCTCATTACTGTTTAAAAAGATACTTTACCCTTGCACTTTTTTTTATAACCAAGCTTCCTTTTTTGTTTTTTAACAGTAATTTTCACTGTTTGAAAAGGTGTTTTATGTTTTTTTCTTTTAACCGGGCTTTTTATTTGTTTTTTTAACCGAGGTATCGGTAGCAACTTATGCACACCACGACTAATCTCCAGATCCATTTTTTTTTAACATTTTTCTTCCCTGTTTGTTTTCCCACTTATACATTTTTTATCCATGACCGGGGTGTCCAGGTTAGTTTACGCGCACCATAATTTTTTTCTCATTACTGTTTAAAAAGGTGCTTTCCCTTGCAATTTTTTTTTATGACTGGCTTCATTTTTTCTGTTCTTTTAATAAACAGGGACCTTTTTTCATATTTTTTAATTTTTTTATAACCGGGGCGTCCAAGTCAGCCTTTTTTTTTTAACCGGGTTTCTTCTCTGTGTTTTTTTTAACTAGGGTATCCGTGACAACAAATTTCTAATAAATCATTTCATCTTCTTAGCAAATTTTCTAACAAATTTTATCAAAAAAAATTAGCAATAGCAACATTCAATCACTTTTTGGTGGAAAAAAACTGTTTTAAACAGATTTTATCAATTACAATTTTACTAATTAAATATTAAAATACCAAAATACAACATGTATAAAATCAATCAATTTTCCATATAGATAAAAAAGCCCAGCGCATCGCGCGGGCAATTCGCTCGTTTAAACTATTAGATGAATACTTAAAATATAATTTATTTTATTCCGAACATTATTTTTAATACTTATTCATCATAAGTTGCTTTCTGCCGAGAAAAGCAAAGGCAAATCTCTCTGTTTTGGATGATCATTGTTACATGTCAATCTTCTGACACTTATTACAATAATCTTATTACGCGTTAAATGGCTTTTAGATATCGTAGTATTATTAAAATATTTTTTTTTTGCATTGTCGGAAAAAAATATTATTTATTGAGAAGTTGAAGTCAAAATCACGTGATTGAACTCGATTTATGCCCCGTTTGTTTGCTGGAAAGTGGTTTCCTTTTGGAAAGTGAATTCCGGGGAAAGTGAATTCCTGGAAAGTGAATTCCTGGAAAGTGAATTCCGATGTTTGGCAGTGTTATGGAAAATGAACTGGAAAACACTTTCCAGTGTTTGTTTGTGTTATGGAAAATGAACTGGAAAATAATTTATTAATAAATTATTATTTTTTTCAAGTTTATCCTATGTATATTAATAAATATTTAATATAAAATATTTAATCACTTTAAATAAAAAAATGAAATCAAATAAGTATAATGATGAATTTTTTTTATTATATCCTATATTCATACATAGCTTATTTTATAAAATATTACAATATATGTCATATCATATTATAGAGAAATAAGTTTGTTAAATATTTTGTAAGTAAAAATTATTCAATTTTAAAAGCTTTAAATAATTTGTTTTTTCATATTAAGAAAGCCAAATTAACATCTTCACCATTCAAACCTTGTCCACTAGCTGCATGCATCAAGAACACAATATAGCTTCTTCACCATTCAAAATCATCCAGGACTCAAAAAGATTTTTTAATCTGTTCGAGGCTACTGATGACTGCATGGATCAATACAAGTTCTTGTGAACAATAACAATTCATACACGAATAGCTAAATTAACTGGTATGAATTGTCTAAGCTTGCAGTTTGAGCTTGCTAAACACCAACCTCCATATTATATTTAGACCCAAAAGCCCATCACGACTAGTAAGAACAAAACAAGCTTTTACACACCAAGGATAAAGATTTAAGACACTCATCTATAACCTTTCTTTCTTTCCTTTTTTTTTTTCCATACACAAATTTATATTCAATCGAGATGGGGAATGTTTGAATTTCTAACATACATTATTAATACAACAACTTATTGTCCGAATAGAAGAGACCAGCAGATGTATGGATCAAGGCTGTTGCTGAGAATCTATGAAACCAGCATCGACAAGAACCTTCTCCCTCTTAGCTAAATCAACATCTTCATCGACCATCATCTTCACCAATTGCTCAAACCCAACTTTGGGCTTCCAACCAAGCACTTTCCTCGCCTTGCTCGAATCCCCTTTCAAATTATCCACTTCAGCAGGCCTAAAATACCTCTGATCAATTACAACATGATCCTTCCAATTCATCCCGACTATCCCAAATGCCGCTTCCAAAAACTCCTCCACCGTATGCGATTCCTCTGTCGCAACTACATAATCATCAGGCTTTTCCTGCTGCAACATCATCCACATTGCCTCCACGTAATCCCCTGCGAAACCCCAGTCCCTCGAGGCCTGCAAATTCCCTAGAAACAACTTACTCTGCAGCCCCACCTTGATTCTCCCAACAGCCCTCGTAATCTTTCGGGTTACAAAATTCTCTCCGCGACGAGGAGATTCGTGATTGAATAAAATCCCGTTGCAAGCAAACAGCCCATAAGCCCAAATCCCACAAACCCCATTTCTCATATCATCAAAAACTCAAATTTCTCGGCAATTTCAAAGATTGGGATGCAGAGGGAGTACCTGGTTTCTCTTGCTGTGATTTGCAGAGGGTGGCGAGATGCGGAGCAGCAAAGGGACTTCGGGGCTGAGAGAGGCTAGAGGCGAAGGGACTTCGGGGCTGAGAGAGGCTAGAGGCGAGAGTGTGTCAGGGACTGAGAGGGAGGCGAGAGACGAGAGGGTGATGTGCTTGGTTTGGGGAAGAGGCTGTTGGGTTGTCGAGAGCAGAGGTGAGGGACCGAGAGGGACGCGAGAGACAAGAGGGTGATTAGGGTTTTTTGGTACAGATGAGGGACGCAAGAGACACACGAGGAGAAGAGAGGAAGAGATGAGCTGAGGGTCTGGCGCAGAGAGAAAGGAGATGAGGGACTGAGCTGGAGAGGGAGGCGAGATGAGGGCTGGTGACCGGTGAGAGTGAGGGAAACGATGAGAGTGAGGGAAAGAGACGAGGGAAATTTTGATGACCGAGCGGAAAGTGTTTTCCTTTCTTTAGAAGCGGAATACACTTTCCGCGTGGGAAAGCAAAAATTAGGTTGACCGGGAAAGTGATGGAAATCACTTTCCTTTGACTTGTTTTCCAAAGTGTTACCAAACACTGGAAAGCAAGGAAACTGAATTCCTGTAATTCAGTTTCCTTGAAACAAACAAGGCATTAATGATTTTGTATTTTACTTCAGACACAACAGTTATAATAAATTATTTGTTGACTTTTCGAATTAAATTCAATTCTTTAGTGATTTGAGTGAGATGTAAAACATGAAACCAAAATGTAACGTTTTCAGACCTGACATTACTCTTGATTACTTTTAGATAAATAAATTGTTAGTAGTGATTATTTTTTAAAATATATTGAAATAATATATTTTTTATCTTTAAAGTTTATTTTTAATATTAGGGTATTAAAAATATTAAAAAAATAAAACTAAGACTAAAAAAATTACTAATAATCATTAAAGATTTATATATTTATTAACTTGATGATCCATATAACTATACACAAAAATGAGCAAAAAAAAAGATTAGAATCCACTGCAAAACACAGACATGAACCATCATCAGTACTATCCTGTCCAATCCGACCGGCCATGACTACTCTTCCGTTTGGAGGATGGTTTTTGAGAATGCAGGGCAAATTAAATTAAATTTTTATTTGAAAATGTTTTAAAATATAGTTTATTTATTTTTAATATTAATATATCAAATAATTTTTTTTAAAAAAATATTAATTTAATAATTTCTTGGTGGGAAATCAAGAATAAAATTGAAAATACAAGAATCAATAAATAAATCAAGATATTAATAAATAATTCAGTCATTAATTATTTTTTTTCTGTTTCAATTCACTGATACTCAGCCTCGCCAGTCTCCAGTCAGTTCATCAACGCAAACGATCTCAACTCTGATTCGCTTTCTCTCCTAAGCAACCTTTAGAATGGCGGAGAAACAGTTGATCGTGGCCGTTGAAGGCACTGCTGCCATGGGCCCTTTCTGGTCGATCATCGTTTCTGATTACCTTGAAAAGATCATCAGGTACGTGCGGCACTACCTTTTAAAAAAAGTTTGAAACTGTGAACTAGGGTTTTGTTTTGAATTTTTTATTCAACGGCTCAATCATTCTGTGCAGGTGTTATTATGGTAACGAATTGCTAGGGCAGGTAAGTAGACATCTTATCATGTCAAAATTTAACTGCATTGATTTGGATAGTGATAAATGTTGTAACTATAGGATTAAATAAACTGTGAAGCAGTTGTTTTTAATTTGATTATTGAAAGAACATTACAAGGTTTCTTACCGATTCGATTCCAAAAGATGTTTTCCGGTTTTAGGGCTAGTTACCTTGCTCAATTTACATTGGTTTGAATGGATCTTAGAATGTTATCACTTTGGAAGCCTGAACAATGGGAATCGTTCCAACGGGATGCTTCGATTTGAACTTATGTTTCCCTTTGATGCTTGTATTTTTCTTTTCTTTTCTTTGTTCGGCAAGTTTCAGATTTAATGACAATTGTTCCGTGTCTTTCTTCTGTACAAATGCAGAAGGTCCCTAATTCCAATGTTGAGCTCTCAATTGTCACGTTTAATTCTCATGGATCATATTCTGGTATGTGTTTTTCTTGGTTGATTCTTATTATGCGGTCTTTTCCTTGGCCAATGGGTTATTCCATGTTAATGTTGGACTACTTTTTCGAGGAACAAGACTGATTTTATGTTACTGTTGGCATCTCCTTCTTGTATTTGCTGAGAAGATTTTTTTGGCAGAAGAAGAACAAGACTGATTTTATGTTATTGTTGGCATCTCCTTCTTGTACTCGCTGAGTGGAATTTTTGGCGGAAGAAGCTTGTACGGGACTTTGTTGATTTGAATTTCAAGTAAATAGAAATTTGTGAACTGCTTTTGTTCTGCAATTCTGGAGTTGCAGTTGAAACTTGAAAGCCCAATTTCTAAAACGATTCATATGCATGTACTTGACTTTTGTATATTAAACTTCCTTCCAACTCTAACCTTATTTATATGAACTATTTGCTTTATCCAGTCATAAACACTGTCTGAGATGTGTTTAATTTGGGAAATATAGCTAACTAGTAAAGAGATTCTTGTGTCACTGTTGTTTATTGCAAAATATCAAAGCTTGAGTTACACCCATCTCACAATATGCATGACAGCAGTGATTATTTCTTCTCTGTGTTATGGCTATTTCTTCTCTGTGTTATGGCTACATGAAATTTGAAACATGATTTTCTTCTTCTACTATTCTACTATAACAGGATAACTAACAGAGTATCCACTTTTTTGTGAAGCTTGCCTAGTACAACGGAGTGGCTGGACAAGAGATGTTGATATCTTCTTACAGTGGTTATCAGCAATTCCCTTTGCTGGTGGTGGTTTCAATGATGCTGCTATTGCAGAAGGGCTTTCTGAAGCTCTAATGGTATGCCATGCTTGCATTCTGCTCCTTTTTTCTTTGTTTTTTTTAGTTTTAACACCTTCTGTTTCCAATTAATGGTTATTTGTGTTTCATGATATTCCCTGAACAGAAGCTTATTATTATAATAGTTCTGTTTCCTTTTCCTTCCCTGTAAGAGGGAAAGCACACAGAAGAAGCTTGAGGTCCCTTTTAATTAGAAATTTGAGTTTTTTAATATTTTCTTTAACAATTTAAGCCATGGTGTGGAGAGATTGACACAAATGTAAGGTGTCGTGCATAGCCACTCAATCTAACAGACATGAATATGGATTGGGGCTGGCTGAAAAATTCATCAATACAAAGGGTTGGAAAAAAACATGGGTTTGCTATATCAATTTTTTTGTCAGGTTTCTTCTCAAAAAGAAAAATATCATTGTTAATTCAATTCTGTAATGTATCATGGAGCATGGTTAAAGTGGCTCCTAGAGGAGTTTCTTTGGATGACATCTAATGGATTGGAATTGGAATGCTTGTCTTGATTTTCATTTTCTTTTGAGGGGGATACCCTCTTGTTATTATCCTTTTTTTGCCCTTCTAATAGTATTTCATTATTGATTTTCATTTTTTTCAATATTTGTCAAACCACTCCTTTTTTATTTTGCGGGACAGCTGCAGGAGCTCCTAGAATAGTCTTTTTGTAATTGTTGACGGGCATGGAATGCTATTGTGTTGATTTTCAAAGGAAGACGTCTCATTTACTTCCGGCACTATCCATTGTTTTCCTGCCATTTTTTATCAAAAAAAGGTGCAGATTTACTTCTATGGTTGTTATCATGATTTCAACCAATTTTGTTTTTGGATTTCTTCTTTTGTTTGTTGTATCTTCATGTTGAAGTATCATCCCTTTAATATGGTGTCTTTTGCTTGAAGAAATCTCAAGGTATTTTTTATCCTTTGGCGAATTATAATGGCTGGGCCTACAGTGCTATACTTGTACTGGGCATCTTCTTGTTTCTGAAACTACTTGCCAGCCCCTAACAGCACACCCAAATAGATAGATTACAGCAGCCATGAAATTTTAAAACCAAAAGTTTGCCTTGCAACCCGATAGCATGAAATAAGGGTGGCTATTGTGAAAAGAGGAAACAAAAGGGTGATTAGTGTATTTACAACCATCTTCAATGGCAGTGAAAACCAAAAGTTTGCCTTGCAACCCGATAGCATGAAATAAGGGTGGCTATTGTGAAAAGAGGAAACAAATGGGTGATTAGTGTATTTACAACCATCTTCAATGGCAGTGACTGTAATTTATACTCTCTTAATGTAATATTTTTTTAAAAAAAAAACTCTCCAAGAGGTTTGTTAAGCTCTGCTCTGGATCCTCTCATATGCACATTTTTTCTTTTCAAATGTTTAAAGTAGTAGAATAGTCCTACTGTGTCCCAATTTGGATTGGTAATAAACATAAATTTGTGGCTTTACCCAAACTTTCACCGTGTTGAGCCAATGGCTATTGCAATGAAATGAGGCAGACCTGACCCAAGTCCTGGCTTCGTCAGGGCTTAAATGCAGGACTTGAGCCCCTTGCAACATGCAAGGTGTTCGTAACCTTTTTTTATCAATGGCTCATTAACTTTGGTACAAGCTGTTATATGCAATTATGCATGTTTTGTTGTTTAATGAAGAAAATTATATTTGCCTAAATGACTATTCATCAGATTCCTAAGTAAAGTAGGAGGTGTTTGACCATCTTTTGTGACTCTTGTTTGTTTCCTGCATGTGCATTTGATGACATACTTTGATACATACCGGATACTTATTGCAACTTGCAAGAGCTTTTTCTCTCATTACTATTAATCTTCAATTGCAATGTTACATGGGTTGGTTTGCTCAAAGGAGTCAGTGACAGGTTTATTTATGAAACTTGTTTATTTTGTTACTCTCATCGAGGAATTTTTCTTACTCCAATTGCAAAGTATATTCCTTAGGCTTATGCCTTGTTTTATTAATCAGATGTTCCCTATTGATCCAAATGGAAGCCAAAATCAAACAAATATAGATGGGCAAAGGAACTGTATTCTTATTGCCGCAAGCAACCCACACCCATTGCCCACACCAGTATATCGTCCACAAACACAAAATTTGGAGCAGACTGAAAATATTGATGCACAGAATGAAAGCTGTCTATCTGATGCGGAGACAGTTGCAAAATCATTTCCTCAGGTACATTGATATTGTTTTCTTACCAAATCTACTGATGCTATCTATTTTTGAGATTTACTGGTATATGAAAACTGATCCCTAGTTTCATTGCAGTTCTCAGTTTCTCTATCAGTCATTTGTCCAAAACAGCTTCCAAAACTTAGGTCAATCTACAATGCTGTAAGGATGAGGTTTTTTCATGGTCTCTTTTCTTTTGTATTGGTGCTGGCAAAACACATTTTTGTTACTGTCGCTTCTCGCATAGAGGGAAGATAACGAAAATCATTTGGGGGATGGAGTTTGGAATACCCTTGCACATCATACTTTGCTCCTGTAATTGGTGGAAATCACTAATGTTTATCTGGGGTACGCTATTTAATACATCACTTTAAATGTAGGGGAAGCGCAACAACCGAGCAGCTGATCCACCTGTTGACAACGTACAAAATCCTCATTTTCTTGTGTTAATCTCAGAGAACTTTATGGAGGCTCGTGCTGCATTGAGTTGTCCTGGAGTTACAAGTTTGCCTTCTAATCAAACTCCTGTAAAAGTGGATATTGCTTCAGTTACTTCTGTAACTGGGCCAGCTCCAACATCTATTCCTTCAGGTTGTTTATACTGTCTGGTCTATTTCTTTATTATTGATTGTGATTGCATATTGGCATGACTTGTTAAGTTATTTTGCTCCAGTTACTTCTGTGATTATCGAGTTACAAGTTTACCTTCTAATCAAACTCCTGTAAAAATGGATATTACTTCAGTAACTTCTGTAAATGGGCCAGCTCCAACTTCTTTCCCTTCAGGTTGTTTATACTGTCTGGTCTGCTTCTTGATTATCGAGTGTGATTGAATACTGGCATGACTTGTTAAGTTGTTTTGTGTTTTTCTCTTCTGAAGCGCCTCACAAGAGAGAGAGAAAGATATAACAATCAGATCAATCAACATTTTCTACCTAGTGCATGTTTAACCCCCAGTAACATTGGTTCTCATGTAGAAGCTCTTAGTTTGTTATCCTTCCATTTGTCATCTCCTTAATGTTAAAGATACATTGTTGTGATGAGAGGCTTCAAATAAATCTCCTCTCATATGTCTTACGGATTTCAGCAAGATTCAAGCCTGTACCTGCTTTTTCCCATGAAGTCCTGAGATGTTTGTTGTGGAAGATGATATCTTCTTAATGCTAATTTGTTGAGTCTTATTGCACTTGAAACACCAGAGATAAACCTTAAAAAAATGGCTGGGTTTTCCCTTAGGCATTTAGGTATTCAGGTATTGACCACTTGATTAGGCTTATTTGGTTACTTCCAATATTAATATGTTGTTTGATATTTTTCCTGGTGGAAGACTTACTTTCTTTCAAAACTTCAGTGAATGGATCTATCACAAATCAGCCACCAATTTCAGTTGGCAATGTTCCCACTGCAACTGTGAAAGTTGTAAGTCTAGTGAATTGCTCCTTTATTAAAGGGAAATAAAGTTGTTTCCACCAATTTCTGTGCATTATGGTCCTAGTTAAGAGCTTTTGTGATTTTATATTTGCAGGAGCCAAGTACTATAACTTCCATGGCAAATGGACCTACTTTCCCCCAAATTTCTTCTGTTCCACGCCCGGCATTGCAAGCAGTTCCAATCTTTCAGACTTCTTCACCATCTACTACTACTACTGCTACTACTCAAGATATGGCAACAAATGGTGATAATGTGCAGGACATGAAACCAAATGTCAGTGTGATGACTCAGCCTGTACGTCCTGGGCCTCCTGCTGCAGCAAATGTAAGCATTCTGAACAATATCTCTCAAGCAAGGCAAGTGATGAACTCTGCCGGCTTAAGTGGAGGATCTTCTATAGGTCTCCCGTCAATAAATCAAACTTCTGTGGCCATGCATATGTCCAATATGATTTCGAGTGGAATGACATCTTCTGTGCCTGCTGCTCAAACTGTATTTTCATCTGGGCAACCAGGTGTATCTTCGATAACAGGGTCAGGGACTCTTACTGGGACAACACAAATTGTTCCAAACTCTGGTCTTGGATCATTCACTTCTGCAAATTCTAATATGTCTGGAAACTCAAACCCTGGGAGGATTTCACAACCTATGGGTAATCTTCAAGCAGGTGCTAGTATTGGCCAATCAGCACCAGGCATGAGCCAAGGAAATATTTCAGGAGCACAATTGGTTCAAAGTGGAATGGGTGCAAACCCAAACACAATGAGTGGTCTGGGTCCATCAGGTGTCTCTTCTGGTTCAAACGCAATGATTCCTACCCCTGGAATGTCTCAACAAGTACAATCCGGGATGCAGCCTCTTGGTGCAAACAATAACTCAGAAGCTAATTTGCCAATGTCACAACAAATAGTAGGGGGCTTGCAACCAGCTCAATCAAAATATATTAAAGTCTGGGAGGTAAGTTTGCTTGCTTCTTTCGGATAGATAAGCAGTACATACATTGTTATTAAAGATTATAGTGGATTTGCAAGCCAGTGATGGAAGTATTTCACTTTTATTGTAGGTAAAGAATATAATGTTTATTGCCTTTTGTCAAAAAGTTGTTTGTTCTTAACATACGGACTTTTGGCATGAACTGGTTCATAGTATGTACAATAGTGCCTTCTGGAAAGTTTGCCCACTCCACAAATTTTCAACAAATGATGGACAAATCTGTCATGATCCTTGAATCAGGTGGTCATGGGCAGGGTTGGGGTGTAACCTATGTTCCGAAGTGACTAATCTGATGAAAAAATTTACGTTACCCTTTGCTTCTTCTTCTTCTTGTTTTTTTTGGGGGAAGGGGGTTTTGGTGAAAAATCATTAGAGCCCTTCTAGCTGCTGTTTAAGACATGTGAAACAAAATCAAATTTGTATCATCATTTTAGTACTAGGATAACTCTTAAAGTTCCTCATTTCCCTTTTTGCTGACTGATATTGAATCTGAAAGTTAAAGCACCATAACCTTAACACTCCAGAGCCAGTAGAAAAATGTTTCCAATGCCATCATTGAGGATATAACCTCTGCTATCAGTTAAGGCATACAAACCCTTTGATTTTCCCTTTCTTGCAGAACACCTCAAACTAAAATTTGTTGATTATTTACAACTCCCGAGTCTCGTCTTGTTAGATTTGGTAATATTTTGCTGACACCCTTGAGTGGCAATGAGACTGGTAAAACAGTCCAAAATATAATAGGAATGTTTGATCATGTATGGAATAGCAAGTATGAAATCACTTAACTCTCCGTTAGATGACAAAACAATCAATTGGATTTTGCTTAATTTCTTTCTTCTTCATTATTATTATTGTTTTCAAAATTATTCTATTTAACTCACTTGAAAAGTTCTCTTCAATATCAGTGTAGATTTCTGGAACTGCCAAACAGGTGTCTTTATGAACTTACTAACTTCTTTTGAACATTTGAACTTCATAAAGGGAAACTTGTCTGGGCAACGGCAAGGGCAGCCTGTCTTCATCACCAGATTAGAAGTATGTTTGAAATGGCTTAGAAATCTCCACTTAATGCATAATGTTGTTTCAGTCTCTTTTAATAGTAAATAATCTCGGTACATTTGACATAGTTTTACACATGGACCTTATGCCTTTTTCCTCTGTGCAGGGTTATAGGAATGCTTCTGCCTCTGAGACGTAAGTTCAGGCATAGCACTTTAGTTTAAGTAGAAAAACAATCTACACTTTCCACTTCCTAAAGTCTTTTACATCTTCGATTTACAATTTTGGGAACAATTTAAATTATCTTTGTTTGGTCCAAAAGATGCATTTTTTTTTTTGCTGTATATATTAACGAGTCATGAATTAACTGTTTGACTGGTGATTGTTGAGAGGACAACACATTTTTAAATATAAGAAAATCATATCAACTAACTCAAAAGAATTACAAAAGCACGATGGGACTAATTCTATTCAGGTTTACATTTGAGAAAATCATCACATGGTTATCAGATGATTTGTCTGGGACTGTGAGTTTTACTATAAAGGTAGATGGTCCTTCATACCAATGCCAATGTCCCAGCATCTTGTTACTGACAGGTTTAGTTTTGAGGGTATTTTGTCCATCTAATCATCTAACCATGTTAAAAACACTATTGCCAATGGGACAGGTTTAGTTTTGAGAATTACCTAAATCTCAGCCTCATTTATCAGTTTACATATTGCACATGTGCTGAGGATCAGGCTTTAGTGCTAAAATCAAAACTGTATTCTTAGTAAAATTTATAGTTGGATAAGTCGAATTAGAATTGAATTTTTTTTTATTCATAAATAGACAGAATATATGTGAGATTTCATTCAATTGTTTAAGATAGATGACTCCAACTTCAGAACTTTTGATCTAGACCTTTCAAACTTTGAAGTTTTTGAGTGTCTGTGTGCTCATTTCATTTTTATTTTATCATTTTTTAATATTTTTAGACCCCCATTTTAGAACACATATTTGTCAAGATGGATTCAACTGGTTTAGTTTTTCTGTGTGCTTCTCAGGCTTGCAGCAAACTGGCCACCAACAATGCAAATAGTTCGGCTTATATCTCAGGACCACATGAATAACAAGTAATTGCTGCTTGCTTGAGATTTTCAGCATGTCTTTTTTGCATTTATTTGTTCACTTGCATATCTTCCTTGATTTGTTGTATTTATGCTTCTTTTTTTTCAATTTGGTTATTTTGATAAAGGCAATATGTCGGAAAGGCTGATTTTCTAGTTTTTCGGGCCATGAATCAGCATGGATTTCTTGGACAACTCCAAGAGAAGAAGCTTGTAAGCTGTCTGGTTTTATTAATTTCTTTTTTCTGGATTAGTAGGTAGCCCAATGCTTTCCAACTTGATATTTTCTTGAAAAGTTACTGTCAATTCTCATGTCATCCATCAGTTCTCCCTTCTGCATTCAATGTTAACTTAAGTGATATGACTTTTTTGTTTGGATCTTGATGCTCATCATTCATTACATGCTACCAATTTCCTGGTTGAAATTTGCTTGTATTAAAGTGAGTTGGAACCAAAGATAAAAGGATAGTGAAGACACTTTCTGTATATTATTTATCTCCAAGCAGAAACTTAAAAGAGTGGGATTGCAGTTTTTATTAGAAGTTGCCCTTGTTAAACAGAGTTGTGAAATTAGTTCTTGAGAAACAACTAGCAAATCAATACTTCATGTATTGTTTTTACCAGCCCTTCATTGTATTCTTCTACCTTCCCCTATTTCTCCCCTTTTATATTATTCTTTAAAAAATGCATGCTTAGGCACTCTGATTTTTGTTAAGCCAATATCAGGGGTATGATAGTAGTTGCATAGATGCTATCAACTCAAGCTTGATGCTCACATATTTTAATTGTTTTCAACCTGATCTCTTGAGTGAAATTTTGTGCTCACTACTTTGAGGGTGAATCACGAGTGCATGGATGTCATTGAAAGTTGTTATATTCTACTGTAGAATGGATATAGTTGTAGGAATGTAGGGACCTATTTCCTTGCTTACACATGGTTGAAAGTCCTTTAATCTTGTCAGCTTGGTTGTCTGACAGGCATGGAACTTTGCAGTTTATTAATGTTTATATAATTTAAACTCTTTTTTTAATTGAAATAATTTAAACCTCTATGAAGCTCCTTTATTGAAGTTCTGTAAGCTCTTATAACTAATTACATTTTTAGCTCGATAGAGCCTTCTAAAACTCTAAGAGGATTACTGTGTTAACTCCTCCAAAAAAATGAATGAATGAAAAACAATTAGTTAGAAATTCTTACATTACTATTTTATTTTAAATTCAATTAGTTCAGGATAGTGCTTCATTTCTCATGGGAAAAAATGTCTATTTGATGGGTTTATATTCTGATGTTGATTTTGTCGCTCTTAATTTCCCTAGTGTGCAGTAATCCAGTTACCATCTCAGACATTGCTTCTCTCCGTTTCTGACAAAGCCTGCCGCTTGATAGGGATGCTTTTTCCTGGGGTAAGATGTATTTGTACTTCTATTTGTCAGTACCTCTACTTTTAGAACTTTCAGTCACAAAAATTAGTAGCTACATAACATAGTTTCTTTTTGTTTTGGGGGGCTTGCACGTCAATGTACCTTTTCCTTTTTAATTGCTGTTAAGACATGATTAAGTCATCAAAAGAAGGCGTTGAGTCAACCATTTACCTGTATATCCTGAATTATAACTTGATGTAAACTGTGTAACCAGGATATGGTTGTGTTTAAGCCACAAATATCCAGTCAGCAGCAGCAAATGCAGCAGCAGCAGCAGCTCCAACAGATGCACCAGCAACAACAACATCCACAACTGCATCAGCAGCAGCTCTTGCAACTGCAGCAGCAGCAGCTTCAGCAACTGCAGCAGCAGCAGATGGTTGGAACAGGAATGGGTCAAACTTATGTTCAAGGTCCAGGTCGTCCACAATTAGTCTCTCAAGGGCAAGTTTCTTCACAAGGACCGGCAAACATGCCTGGAGGAGGCTTTATGAGCTGATAAGAACTCCAATTCGAAATGCACCTTTGTAACAGAGAACGATTCTAACACCCACATGGATAATGTTCTTCGTCAAAGCCGATGCACAGTAGCAGAAACCCTCATGAATTTGATCTTTGAAGAAGCTGCTTGGCTTCCACTTCATGTAACGACGCAAGTTTTCATGTTTGTGCTCTCAGGTGATCGAGATTTTCTCCATTGCTTGTTGCCCTAAGTTTCTTTGGTTTCTTGTAGCCATTTCTGCTATTCTAGAATGTAAATTATTGTCAAGATTTTAATTTGGAGCTTCTCTTTCCTGTTTTGTTTATTGATCTTCCTAATTATTCGTATTTATACTTGAGTGAATTGAGCTGTAGCAATTCACATATGCCTCATGGTTCCAAATTTAATTGGTACAGCTCTTTGACCACGATGACAGTACTCTATGCAATAGAAATTTACTTCTCTACCCTTGAGCCATGTTTAGTTGTTTACTCAAGTTTGTCCTTGTGAGGTGCTTAAACTTCACAAATTTTACTTTTTCGGTATTGTAACTTGTTTGAAACTCGCATGTTTTATAGTTTCGCATTTACGTGGATGGTTTCGTTTATTTAACTTTTATTATCATCTATATTTTTATAATATTATTTAAATCAAAGGTAAAATATTTGAATAAAATTAGGTCATTTTACCTTACTTCTTACGTGGATGACTTCTTCTTTTTTTTACATTTTTTAACAATATAATTAACTAATAAGTGGATTCATCATATGCTTTATAGCTATTTGTATCTGTTTTATTATTATACATAGAAAAATAAACATACGAGAAATTTAATTTCATGGCAAAAGTTATTATCCCCTTCAAGTCTCTAACCATTAAGCCATAAAATAAGCAAAAAAAATACAAAAATAATAGAAGAAATGGAAAAGAATAACAAAACTAAAACTAAAAATAACTAATTGTAAAACCCATGTACCAAACTTTTGCTCTTAAGACTGCCGAAACGACGTGTTTTCATGCTTATACATTCCGTTTTATTTTTATTTTTCTGATATGCACGTCACAACCCAACTCCACCACCAGTTTGTTTTGCCCATTTTTTCTCCAAAACGAAAAAATATTAAAAAAAAAATCTCTTACAATTACTTCTTTTTTTTTCAAATAAAAGGAAAGGGAAAATACAGGGTCCATCTCTCGTTTCAGAGAGATAGAGAAAGAGAGAGAGAGAAGGGGGCGACAATGGAGACTGCGATTCGTGGGAGAATTGCTCTCTCACCCACTCGCGTCATTAACCCTAAAACCGGTACGTATCACTCTTTCTTCCCTTAACCATTATTATTATTATTGACTCGAATTTATATCTCTAAATTCAATTTTATAACGACCATCAGTTATTACTTTTGGCTACGGTTTACAAGCTGTGTTTCTTGCTGCTATTTGTTTATTTACTTATACAAGAACAAGCATCATGCTAACTAGTTGGTCGTTGCAGTTTGTTACTCTCCCGTTGCTTTTGTTTTCTTTCGTATTGATTAATAAAGGGACAGAGGATATCAGTTTCTTATTTGGTGGGGAGTTTGAATTTATCTGTAAATCTCGTTTTACCAATCCTGGTTTCCGGCGAGATGTTCGTGTTTTAACTGTTGGTATGGTGCGGAGTGTCAGTCATGGGTGGGTAAGAACTTGGTTACCAGTACTTTTTTTTTGACTAGGTGACAAGAACTCTGTTTGTAGAGGACCATGTGCCAGCCGTGGGATTCTCATGTCTATATCAGCAATAAGCTCAGGCAAAGGAGGAGGGTTATTGGAGAAGCCCGTCATCGAGAGAACCACTCCCGGTCGCGAATCTGAGTTTGATTTGAGGTACGTACCAGCACCACTTTTCTTCCCGTTTTTACTATTTGTTTAGGGGATCTAAATTAAACAACTCTATGCTTCCTTCTTGAGCATATGAGGAGAGAGTAGTTTGATATCTGTGACCCCGTCTCATGTGCATCCCTGTGGAAGCAATTCAGGTTGATGAAGGTTGGAAAAAATATATATAACCCACCCACCCCCCCTCATTGCAGATTTGTTTCTCCCATCATTTTCAATTTTATTTCAAATCAGGGTTGCCCCTCTCGTGGAACACAGTGGTGTTGATTTATTATTTCTTAGTGGTACTGCCTATCGTTTACTTGTGTAAATAATGTCTCTTCAAATTATCTTCAGGAAATCAAAGAAAATGGCACCACCTTATCGTGTGATGCTGCACAATGACAATTACAATAAACGAGAATATGTTGTACAAGTTCTGATGAAAGTTATCCCCGGGATGACCCTGGATAATGCTGTTAACATAATGCAAGAAGCGCACCACAATGGCTTGTCGGTGGTGATTATCTGCACCCAGGCTGATGCCGAAGAGCACTGCATGCAGCTGAGGGGTAATGGACTTATGAGTTCAGTTGAACCTGCAAGTGGTGGATGCTGAGGACTGTCCTGAATGGTTTCCTGTTAAAAGTGTCGTTAAAGCAATAGATGTAATATAACTTAGCAATGCCCATATTTAAATGTATTCGTCTCGTCTATATTCAGATGCAGCTAATTTTGAATAAAAAGAGACTATTTTCTGCAGCTGTCATAGTAATTGCAATCTGTGGCTGTTATTCATCTCGTAGACAGGATGACGCTGAACTCACAATTCCCCGAGCTTTATCACATTATATTTTCTCGTGCTATATGGGTTGCAGCACTGTTTTGTTTTCAATATATCATGACTCGTTCCATTTAATAACACCAGATGAGCAGGCTCACAATAAATCACCTGTCCTCATTTTGGATCCTTTCTTTTTTTTTTTTCTCTGCAAAAATCTAATTTGAACCTCTTCTATTAGAGAAATCGTGGCAGTGATGTCACTGAACCAACCTTTTGGTCAGGGCAATATTTCACAAGGAGATGCAGCACCACCGAGTACAGACTCCTTGCTGCCTTAGATTCATTATTAGTTGCATGAAACAAATTTTCCAAATCAACAGGAAACCTTCAAATTGCATACAGAAAATAAACTGCGTGCCAGCAAACTTGGTGCCTCACACTTCATTCAAGTCATAGATATATCAAGATCCAACAGAATATCATTTATGTAGAGTAGCATATAACACGCCCTTGATTTTGACAATCAAACATGCTACTGCTCTTTGAATCAGGAATTTTTGTTTTGAGCAATTGCTCTCGTAAATAATCTTGTCATGTCCTTGGAGAACGATCGCCTTCTTGATGAATGAAAGTCGTTAATATACCTAACCAGTTTCAATCCCTGAATGAAAGCAGTCACAAACAGATCCATTGTTAGTCTTGAATAGTAGAGATTTAAATGCCTGTGCAGTCACTCGAGGATCTATTTGTTAATTGACAGAAAGACCTTCCAATTTAATGACAATGCCTTTCATAAACTAGTTCTCGAGTCCTGTTCTGAAAGGCAAATTTTGCATCTACGTTTGCTGCAGTGTTTTTTTTATTGCTGTGTGTGCGCATGCATGTGCGAGCAAGTGGCCTGCACATTTCTGTGAGAGGGTGATTCCTGGAGTGAAAGACGCATAAATACCATCTCACACCAATGAAAAAATTCCCACCCAACCAATTCTAAATATGCCGTTGGACTATGGTTTTTCCGCATTTCCTCCTCTTCTCATCTTATACACCATAAATTATCTAAGTGAATTTGAAAGTACTTACTGCTAGTTAGATGATGGGTCTTCTACTCAACCGTTGAAAGGAAGGATTGGATTCCAAAAATAATAAAAAGAACTCCACCTGACAAGGCAACCTGAAAGGGAAAAAGCACAGCATTGACATCAAAGAATGCTTGCATACATAATGTAGAAAAAAACATTCTGAATATGCCATGAAGAAAAATGCAAAAAACAATAATTACTATTTTCTCAGATATTTGAGATGCCAAGCTCTTTCCACCAACAACAGCGGCAGTAGTACACAATGCTTGCCCTCTGAAGAAAAGGAAAAACAATCAATCACAATAAACTTGGTGGTATATATAGCGAGTTCAAGCAAGAAAAATAGCATGGCTCCAATAAATGCATGGAGAAAACACAACTTACAGAATTCCACCAAGAACCACACCAAATGGGTTCTCATCAGCAGCCAAGCCAATGGTGGCTATCTGAAAAGCAATCGAACATAGTGCAAAATAAGAATGAAGCCGATCCCCATGAGAATAAATCAATAGGTTGTATGAGTCCTGAAGGTGATTCTTACCTGGCTCTTGTCACCCCATTCACCAAAGAATGTAATGGAAAATGCCTGCAGAACACACATGTTAAAACTGGTTATCCCAAAGGTCAAACAAGTTTTTTTATTCCTGAACCAACAGTAGTACTTCAGAGTTCCATATCTAATAGTTCAAAAATAAAAAGAAAATAAAAGCATTACTTTCAAGAGTATTGGCGAGAGGAACTGTGAAAGAAATGGCCGCCTCAGCTTTTTCAACTCATCATCATCCTGGAAATAAAACAGTTGAAAAGTTTGAGACCAACAAGCATAACATATTAAGGGAACAAAGTTAGAAACATTCAACTATGAAACTAAATTGCTGGTAAGCATTACCAATTTAGGCATGACTGAGTCATTTATCTCATGAAATAAAGGAAATTTCTGGCTAATGATTTCATATATCATCAATTCAAATGTTTGAGGATTAATGAAAATGTACATTAGACATGCCACATTCTGGTACCAACACCTGATAGCACATAAGCTGGACCCCAAGCTTACAATTTTTCTGAAATTCAGATATAAGCATCTACGTGGTCCAAGTCTAGAGATGCCACACAATGGGCAATTACTTGCATTAAATACAGAAAGGTAATAAAAATAAATTCACCAGCTAAATACACATAAATCCAATCCACTCTAGGACAATAAGATACCTAACAACAAATGACATTCTCTTACTGAATGCACATTTCTGTTCATTTTTTTGAGGAAAGGAAATACTGTAATTGTTTGATTAAATTCTTTCGAAAGGACAGAAACCAAAAACAAAAATAAAATGGAGTTGATGCAAGAGTATAGTGTGGATAAAAACTAGGGTTCTCAAACCCTAAGGTTATAGACCCAAGCTATAGAGAAATTTAGAGAATAAACTTTGGTATTTTATAAAGTATGAATAATAATCTTAATCTTGCAAAAAATAAACTAGATATCCTTATTAATATTAATTGAAGACCTAAAATCCTTTAAAGAAAAAAGTAGTATTTAAAACTCATTTTACTAATAGAATCCATCTATCATTAGATTCCTCTCTAGTAAAAATCCTAATTAAATTGAAAGTCAATAAAATCCAAATACAACCAGGTAAATAAAGACAATCTCGCATGGTAACTTCTGAGCTTTTCTTTGAAGGCCTCCCTGATCTCATATAACTGAATTTTTCACCTTATAGCCAACAAGGTCTTTAGAATTATGCTCATTTTATTAGACTGTGTTGAACTCTTCATAACCTAGAACATCTCAATGGTATGAAATAATACAATAAACATTATTATGCCAAGAATATTGAAGAAAATGCCCCCACATCAAGAGTCAACCCGGGGGGGGGGGGATCAGTACATAAGACTATTGCCTCCACAATCAGATAAGCAAGAAGGAAGTGCTAGTTATCCAGTACACAGAGCACAATTATTATACCTTGCTACCACCGTTGGTGGTTCCTGTGTTAGCTTTCCAATCAGCATCCTAATGATAAAATAGAGGCAAAGTGAAAATCCATTTCAGTTAAATGTAAATATCATCACAGGGAGGAAACAAACCAATTTAGCTTCAACTTCTGCCAATTCTTCAGCCTCCCTGTTCAAAACAGTATAAATAAATTCCAATGAGAACGAATCATGAAACTGGAGAAGAGGCAAAGGAAAGCTAACAAAAAAAGAAGATCACACCCTTACCCTTTGTCATTAAATCCATCCCACAACGACCAAAACCCAAATCCAAAAAACAGTATTGTTGTTATGTGATGAGTCCAAGTACGAGAGATCTAGATCAGCAAACATGGATGAAAATGCAATTAACAAATGTAAGAGAAAGTAACAAGGCATGTCTCACTAAACAGCTTTAAATAGATACGTGCACTTAAACAAATACTGCAGAACAGATAGATGACTAAAGAAGAGAGAGTGGTAGGGGAGGGGGTGTTAATAAGCTATGTTCACCAATGCTAACTGTGGACTTATTGAGTAACATAACCGAAGATATCTGGGAGAGCTACTTATACACAAACTACAGCTTACAACAGGCTATACATAGGCTTTTCTTGTGTACTGCCAGGAAATTTGTGTCCACATCGAGGATGCAAAATCTATCAATTACTTGTATAAGAAGCTCAAATGCATCTAACAGAAATGTAAATGCTCTGCCACAACATCAAAAAAAGGCACCTCGATAGAAACACAAAATTAACCAACAACCAAAACTATCCAGGCCTCAAACGGACTGCTTACCAGATTTGGAGCAGCCCAGCCAACGATAGCAGAAAGGATAGTCATCACCTAAAAATCAACAAATATTATCATTAACAATCAGGAATTTTTGTCAAATCTACAATCAACCATGAAAAAAACAAGAGAAAACACTTACAATCAAAGCTGCCAAGCAACCTGACAAAACAAGTCTTCTTGGGTGACGCATGGCCAAGATCTAGAAACAAGCAGCACAAGTAAGGCAAACATGTACAAAAAGCAATAGAATTCTAAATAACTAGTTACAGGGTAACTGTGATAGAAGTTCTAGCTTTTAATCAGAAGACTATGCAAAAGGGATATCAGAGAGCTCATACATGACAGAATAATTCCAGATTCTCCATACTAAGTAAACTATGGAGCATAAAAGACACTCAAATAGAAATTATGAAATACTTAAGTGAAATGAGCATGAAAACTTAAAATCACCATCATTGACCACTTAAGCAAAGAATGTCATTTTGGAACAGGTAAAATGAGATATCGAATCCTTCTCCTTATATCTATTATCACAATTATTATTATTTTTTGTGGCTGCTTTTACTAAAAGTAAAGTGGCTGTAAACTACAATCATTGTCTTTTTCCGCTTCTCTTGTGCTCACTCAGTTCAAAACATAAGCTTTGGAGAGCTAAAAAATATATGAATAATTAATAATATAAAGGCTGTTAAATTGGATTGATTTTCCATACTCATACTGCCAGAAATTATCAAAGACCCTCATTTTCAAACTCCAACTTGTCCATAAATACAGCAAGTCCTTGAACCTATGTAACTTGCTAGTAAACTTGATTTAATCTCGCTTCCTACTCTTGGTACCATTAAGCATACATTTTAAATTTTCTTTACCATTATCGTTTTCTTTATTTTTTGGTGGTATTTTTAGAATTCTGTGACCATAATTGCAAAGACCATCCCGGTGGTTGAAAGCAACTAAGGGTTACCAAGTTTCAATGAGACAAGGAAGAAGCAGGTGGGTGGGGATGGGCAAGAGTTATTTATAAAACGAAAGATGCAATTTTGTTTTGGTTTTTCAACACAAAAGCATCATCGACAGCGAACATAAATAAGAAACTCCATCTTAAAAACACAGTCTCAGTTATTTCAACATGGCGATAAACAACCCAGGCAGGTACTTTGTGGAGAAAACAATACCCACCCTACCTATCAAACTCGAGAATTTATCGCTATATCAAATTTTAAAACCACCACTATCCATATTAAATTATATCATGATGACATTTCATAAAGTTAAAATCGTCGCATCTATTCTTTGCTTTTTCTTTGATTAAAAAAATTAGCATTACTTTCCACATATTAATGATCGTTTAATAAAATTCAACGCATAAAGCTTTTCCCAAAAAATAATCTCAAGAAATTCCGAGTTGACCATAATAACAAAAGACAACTTTATGTAATTTATATCCTTAAAATAATCCACGTTCAAAAATAATTGAGGTAACGAATCAAGAAAACACACCAAATTCCTTCGATAATAAATAAATAACACTAACCGCGGCAGCGAAAAAAGTCTTGTCGCCGATCTCCGATAGCACGGTCATTGCAAGCGACTTAGTGAAACCCTTGATTAAGCAGAAAGAAAGAATGAAAGAACATCTTTAATTAACATGTTCCAAGATCCAGGTTAAAACGAGATCAACAGAGATTAATATTTGCTTCGCAGACTAATTACCTGAGCAACCGAGGTCATCTTTTCCAGTAAGAGATTGCAAGGTCTCCGGTCAAGGAGAGAAACTTGAGCTGCTGTGGGAAATTTCTTCGAAGACGCTGGTGTCGTTGAAATTTCCAAATCGAAGCGCCAAGACAAAACAGAGGAGAGAGCGTGTGTTTTCTGTGGTGTATGGGTTAGTTCTGGTTAGTGTAAGGAGCGTGAATACCAGTTCCTGTTGAAAAGGAAAGATGCTTTTTGTTTGGGACTTCAGCACGAGACAGCTGCTATTGTGTTGTGATAGGATAGGATGGACATCTGGTATTTGAGGATGTTAGGGCTGCAATTTTTAGTTGCGGAAATCAGCGCGTGGACTCAATAATAAATTACTCTTTATTTTTATAAAATAAATTAAATGATCTTTCACTCTTTCTACTTTAAAAAATTAATTAGTTAGTTATTTTTTGTCTTTTTATATTATTTTTAAGTTTATTTATTATTATATTTTAATAAGTAGAAAAGGAAAAAATATATAATATGAAAGGATTAATGAACAGAAAATATATTTTTCGAAATAAAATAAATTTTAAACTAAGCATGATTACCACAAGTCAAGAGATTAATTGATTAGTTTTTAAAAATTAAAAAAAATGTGTTTAATATTTTTGTTTTGGAAAACTAGAGGGATAGTTTTAATTTATACACTTAGAAGGTGTTTGGCAAGTGGCACTTCGTTTCAAAATAATTTTTTGAAAAAAATGAAAATATATTTTTTTTTTAATAATTTTTTTAATGTTTTTATATCATATTAATAAATTTTAACAAGTTGACTTCAAAAATAAAAAAAATTAAATAATTTTTTTATTTAATTGTGATTTTCAGTTTTATGACTCTCCCAACATATATATATATATATATATATATATATATATATATATTCCATAGAAAAGTAAACGTTACGAGAGTAAGAAATTTTTTATGGCGTAAAATATCAATCAGAAGGCTTTGTTGCCGGATCTAATCTTCTATTAAAATCATAATATTTTAACTAATTAAAAGTACAAAATGGCTTCCTGAAAAAAGCTAGAGGCTGTGCTGTTAATGTAGATTCTGAGAAGCATATTTTTTTAATAAAAATAATTATTTTTTAAAAAAATACTTTTAAAATACAGTATTAAACACCCTGGATGCCCTGGTAAAACTCTTTTTTTTTTAATTGCATCTTGTTATGCCATAATTAATGATCGAAATGCCAAACCACGTGGTTGTTCAACACTAAGCGTCAGAATTTAACATTCTATCTTCTCTTTTTAAGGTGTTGCATTTCCAATGCAATTCATATTTAGTCAATAATATTTTTTTTATCCATTATTAATGGGTGAGTGAGAAAGAGTAGCTCGATTCTGGTGAAAGATATACAAGATCGTTTATTAAAACTGATTCCAGCAATAAAAATAATTAACCCGATGTGTTTTTTTCCGTCGAAAGAGGTTTATTGGGTTATTAACTTAGCTTTCACCTTGTAAGAAAAAATAGATTTTCTCATATGAAATTTTTAGAATTCGAGTTGAGCTTCAATCATTACATTTTTTGAGTGATTTCATGCTACAAGCAGGTTTAATTGGTTTGATTTTGTTTCCCAGTGTTTATAGATTAAAATAATAATATTTTAAAAAATACATTTCGGGGTTCGAAAAACCATCTTCCCAGCCACCACAGTGGTGGCCGGACGCTCAGCAAAGGATGCTAGGGGCGTGGATGATCAGGTTTTATTTTTGCGACGGAGTGGTCAAGTTCTGCCAGCGCAGGTTGGAATCCTGCTATAGTTGTTTTCCCAATATTCAGTACGGTTGGGCAATGTGATTGTAGTTATTTTAAAAATATTTTTTATTTATAAATGTATTAAAATAATTATTTTTATTTTTTAAAAATAATTTTTGATATATTAAAATATCTAATAACACTAAAATTTTTTAATTTAAAAAAAAATAAAAAAAAACAAATTTATTCAAAAATACTTTCCAAACACAATCATATGCACCCTAAACTTCATTCTGGTAAACTATGGACAAAAAATTCCCTCGTTTAACGGAAAAAGAAAATATTTATTATGGTTGTATCTGTTTTATGTCACGTCTCCAGAAAATAATAAGAAAAATAACTGGATTTTCGAGGAATCCACACCTCCAAGTTTTAATTTGATAAAATTGTTCAGTGTCTTCCTTTATTAATTCATGACTTAAATATACTGAAAAATAACACTTGTGGTTTACACGTTTCCCACCCACTGAGCTTATCCCTTATAATTAGCGGATACTCAGCTAACAACCTTGACTCAGTACTACATTTATTAATTGGACTCATTTATTCAATCCATCACTTAATTAATTAATCTAACTGGACTTAAACCCATTGGACCCAAACCAACTAAACTAATCGGACTTAGTTGGATGAAACCAACTAAACTGACCCTAATCAAACTAGATTGACCCAATGACTGGAATTAAAGACATTGCTTTACTCATATCAATTCTGCCGAAGTGACCCCTGAATAGATTGGACGCTGACGCTGCTGGCTTGGCTTGCTGCTGGCTGCTAGCTTGACACCTCACGGTCGGACACGTGACATTATATGATGACGCCTGCAACTTGCAGGCTCCTTTCCCTGATGAAATTTGAACGACGAAGACTAACCTGAAGAAGTTCTCTTTCTCCATAACGAATCCTCTCCGAGAAGCCTGTGACCGCATCCCCTGCTCTCGCGAAATCCCGAGGAGAGAGCGAAAGTCTTTACTTATTTTTCTACAATTAGCATAATCTTTGACGATAAATAACATAGTGGTTTTCGTTCAATGATCATCTAAGATTCTCTCATTTTAAAGGGAGATTTGAGAGCAAGAGAAGATAATCAGTCATTGTACAGTACAAAACTGCCGGTACAAGCTCCTGAGAATGTTAAGCTTTTTTAGCAATAGCCGATGTGTTTACAGGTGGGATCTTTCTCTTGTCTTTTCATTTCTGTGAGAAATATTGCTGGGTTCTGTTTTCAGCCTGCGCTGCTGCGCTTAATTAGTCAATCAGGTGGTCCTCGGAATCTGTATCTGCGCTTAATATCCGATGATTAATTAGTTGTTTTAGTTGCCCCAGAATAAAAAACAATGCATTTTCTTTAGAAAAAGGAGGTTTTTGTATATCATATTGGTTTGCAATGTAACTTTCCGTCTCCAAAAGCCACCGGGGACACTTCACAGGAGAAGAATATGATAACGGACGCACTGTGCATAACAAGTTGCCTTATCCCTTTAATCATTATTGCACATGAAACCATGGCCCTCTAACAAAGAAACTCCTTCAAAAGCAATGATTTGAGGATAGATCAAAATCACCAACCAACCGACTAAAACTTCCGATTATTGGCTCCAAGTCTACAAATCCCACAATCCCTGAGATGGTCCCAGTTTTAAAGAGAAAAGAAAAGGTACTGCGGGGCTGTTCATGATTAACTCCTCTGATTCCTAGAGAGTATTTACATCACAGCAACTGATGTACACGGCCAAAAGATGTCGCTTCATGAATACAGACTGGTTATTTTTATCAGGATGCTACTCTTTTCAAAATAGTATTAACACTTTAACCAGTGGGTGGTGGGTTCTTACGTCACTTCAAATATACTGACAGATACCACCTAATCTGAGCCACCAAATCACTATTTATAGACCATGATTTCGATCCCTCAACTCCCATATTGAAGGGGTAGCTATTTTTTGCTGTGACTATGGTCTCGACTTCGCCTTCCAAGGTGAGCAGAGCCAGTTATATTCTTGTTTCCCATATATTTGCATGCCTGTTATTTCGAAAAAAATGTAACCATTTTCCTTTCCGTTCTTAAAACCTAAACAGGAAGATCGGTCCACGGGCAAATGGACCGAAGGCGACCCTGCTCGCCGAGCCAAATGGTGGTACTCAACGTTCCACGCCGTCACAGCCATGATCGGTGCAGGTGTTCTAAGTCTGCCCTATGCCATGGCTTACTTGGGCTGGTATGTTAGTCATTACTGCAACACAGATTCTTATTTAATACATGCAGTAAATAAGACTAAAATAGTTATATTTCTGCTCTTCATCAGGGGGCCAGGGATAATGGTCCTAGCGCTATCTTGGTGCATGACCTTGAACACGATGTGGCAAATGATCCAACTCCATGAGTGTGTTCCTGGGACTCGCTTTGATCGGTACATCGACCTAGGTCGACATGCCTTCGGGCCGAAATTGGGACCATGGATTGTCCTGCCTCAGCAACTGATTGTTCAAGTTGGCTGTGATATTGTGTACATGGTCACCGGAGGAAAGTGTTTAAAGAAGTTCATGGAGATGATTTGCGCCTCTTGCACACCAATAAGGCAGTCTTACTGGATTTTGATCTTTGGTGGCATTCATTTCTTCTTGTCTCAGCTTCCTAATTTCAATTCTGTTGCCGGCGTTTCACTAGCTGCAGCAGTCATGTCACTTAGGTACCTGGTTTGAAGTTCTCTGTCTCCTTACGCCTTGCTTATAACTAGAACATAACTGTGGTGCTTTTGTGACCATATGTGAATATGCTTGATTGGTACTCTGACATCGGAGCTGCAATTTTCATAGGACTATTAGAACATTTTGCTTGTTTTGTGCGCCATCCTTGCACAGTGCCATGCTAATCGACTTTGTATCGTTCCAGTTTTAACGGGTGTCTCTGAAGATCACAGCAGAAAATTTTGGCTCAACGGTTCATTAATTAGAGTGACAAACAGTCTCGTAACATAGAGATGAAGATTATAAAGGAATTTTAGTTTGAACTATAACTTTTGTAATTGCATTAGGGGGGGAAACACTGTGAAGCAAGCAACTGTTGACTTGGTTAGCTTGTAAACTAATCTGTGAGTCGAATTTTATTTTGGCGCAATATGAACACACCCAAAGACCTCATGTGAAGAGATTTTCAAGAGACTAAAGATTAAGATACAAAAAAAGCATAGCAATAGGTAAGAAAATGATACAGCTTACAGCTACAATCAAAGGATTATATATCACTCTTCTCTTTTCCCTTTTTTTCTTATCCTGATCACTTCCTGTATGATTCATGTTTTTCCTCTCTGACCTTAATTTAAAAGGCCTGATCTCCCCTCGCCCACCTGCCATCGGCCTACGAATTTGAAACAAAAATTGAAAGATATGAAATTCTTTCAGCTAATATCTAGACCCAGTAGTATTAGATAGTATTTTGTTTTACTCTCGAATATATCCTTCTCACTGATTTACTTTTTGAGTGACAGCCATTGTGGGGATAAGTTAATTAATCTTGCGGAAGGAAGTGGGCTTAAAGTTGGAGGCTTTTTTATGCGTTTGGTGGAACTTCGGTGACAAAAAAAACTAAAATTGACACAAGGGCAAGCTAATTCATCAATATTTTACAATCAGATGTTGAAGTAAAGCAGTCACTTAAAGTGAACGCACACAGGTCACTACAAAGTCAAAAGGTGAAACCAAAAAGGAAAGCATGCTTAAGGCATAAGACATGAACTTTGTATACCTTTTCACTCCTACTATTCTTGTGTTGAATTCGGACGAAGTTTTTACTTTTGATCATAAGGGCACCAATCATTCAAAAACTATAGGTCCCTGATTTATTAATATTGTGCAGTACTGTCTTAATCCACTGAGTTTCTGATTGCAGCTATTCAACCATAGCATGGGCAGGCTCTTTGGCTCATGGTCAGATTGATAATGTGAGCTATGCTTACAAAAGCACCAGCTCAGCTGACTACATGTTTCGTGTCTTCAATGCACTGGGAGAAATTTCTTTTGCATTTGCTGGCCATGCAGTTGTTCTTGAGATCCAAGCTACAATTCCATCAACTTCTGAGAAGCCTTCCAAAATTCCGATGTGGAAAGGTGCTCTGGGGGCTTATTTTATCAACGCAATTTGCTATTTCCCTGTTGCCCTTATAGGATACTGGGCATTTGGACAAGATGTTGACGATAATGTGCTTACTGATCTCAAAAGACCCGCATGGCTCATTGCCTCCGCTAATTTAATGGTGGTAGTTCATGTCATTGGTAGCTACCAGGTATAGAACACCATATTCATAAAATTAACGATACATATATGTTCACATTCTAAAAAAAAAAATGTTCTGCGAGCTGGACCTAATCGAAACCTTTTCTAGGTCTATGCTATGCCTGTTTTTGACATGGTAGAGAGGTTAGTGATGAAAAGATTCAATTTGCCACCGGGAATTGCACTAAGACTCGTAACTCGCTCTGCTTACGTTGGTGAGATTTATTGTTTTTTTGGCATTAAATTAACATGCATCTTCCAGTTATCTCAAGTTTGCTACTGCTTGACTCTTGATTCTGTTACCCGTTGAATTTACAAACTCTACATGTCACTGAAATTTTGCAGCATTTACACTATTTGCTGGAGTCACCTTTCCATTCTTCGGAGATCTTCTTGGTTTCTTCGGAGGGTTTGGTTTTGCCCCCACTTCATATTTTGTAAGCCTCTCTTAGGGTAATTGCTATAGTCACTAGATTACTTGCAGAACCAGACAAGTTACTCGATCCATTTGGGTTTTCTTGCAGCTCCCTTGCGTGATGTGGCTAATAATCAAGAAACCCAAGAGATTCAGCACCAAATGGTTTATAAATTGGGTAAGCAGAACAGTCCGAACATCATCTCGTGTTTTTTTTCCTGATCAAAGCAGCAAATTGACCAGTAATTCGTTTTTTCTTCAGGCTTCCATATTCGTCGGAGTGTTCATCATGATAGCATCCACAATTGGTGGGTTCCGGAATATTGTTACTGATTCCTCCACCTATAGGTTCTATACATAAATAATGGCAAAATGAGTTTGCAAGACTTATTTTCCTTACTTATCAGCTGTGTGCTGGCTATGCCTTTGTTGTAGGATAATCGCCGCAATAAAATACACCAACTTTTAACAAGTATGTGATTTTTTATTTTGTTTTAGTATCAGTTTTTATCAATTGCCCTCTTTTTTTTTATGACGTGTCCTTTATCAGAGATTTGCTGTGTGAAAATAGAAAAGAGCGAAGTAATTTGAGGAAAGTTTCCGATGAAAAGGTGAAATTACAGTTTAGTAGCATCAGATAAAGGACACGTCATCAACTAATGGAGTAGGTAAAAAAATGGATGAAAAATACTTGATTGCCAATTTTGAAAAGTTAATACAGTCAAATGAAATAAATTATAATTCATGTACTTGATTAAAAGATTTAAAAGTTCGGGTGCTTGTTATCCAATTATCAACTTTGTTATATTAACGAAGTGTTTAGAGTTCCGGTTGCATGGTACGTTTTTTTTATAAAAAAAATGATGGTTTGAGAATGTATTAAAATTACTTTTTATCTTTCATATAACCATATTAAAAATTCATTAATTTAATTTCTCTTAAAATAAAAAAACACTTATACTAAAAAATCATAAACAATAGACGCTCAAAGCAAGCATCTGGTTGACTTGACTTTTACACCATCATCGTTCTTCTGATTAACTTACTTGAAGGTGAAGGAAGAATAATAGCAAGTCAGCTTGGCCATTGAGGATACAGAAGAAGGATTTATGAAAAGTGAGCCCACTGATAATGACGACGATATGTCGTCCACCCATTAGTGGTCTCGTGTTGTTGCAGAAGTGACCTGCACTTCTGAAAACGCATTTGATTTAACTGGAGACCACTTAACTGATTAACTTTTACCTTACGTTTCATAAACCAATGCATGAGTAATCACTAATGGAAGAAGCTTTCGGATAGTTATGGATACACTGTTATTAAATTGATGTAGCTTAGGATAACTTATGCCAAATTGAAAAATGATTTTTTTAAATAAATAGTTTTTTTAATAGAATATTGAATTTTAAGAAATTGTTTTTTAATGTTTGATAGTATCATTAAAAATAAGTTGAGTATTTAGTTATGCCGTTAATTTATTAATATTTAAAATTATTTTTTATAGTTTATAAAAAAAATGCATCAAATATGATAAATAAAAAAAATCAAGATGATAAATTTAAAAAAACTATTTTATCAATTATTTAAAATAAAATAGATAGTAATTAAAAGACTGTAAATCAAATTTGACAAATAAAAAATGATGAAATTGAGAAAAAAATAATTTCATAAATTATTTCAAGTAAAATAAACAATAATTAAATGAATAGAAATCAATTTTGACAGGTAAAAAAATAGTTAAAAAAAAATAACAATCAAAAGATTAAGGAACAAAGTTAATTTAAAAATAAAATTCTAATGGATAAAATTAAAAAAATAACAATAAAAAATTAAAGATTAAATTTGATATAAACAATGAATAATATAATATTTTTGAATTTCTTACCACTGTTATAAAATGTATTCCACTTACAATTAAAAGAATATATTCCCCTATAAACAAAGCCAAAAAATGTTTTTCATTTACTAATTTTTAAATAAACATGAAAAAAAGAGTAAATTAAACAACAGGTTCTTGATGTTTTTCATAAGTTTGTTTTGAATATGTTTAATCGAGATGATTTTTTTTATCAAATGATTTTATAGGCCAATTGACATAGTACATTTAGAAAATTTTATTTATTTATTTTTTAAAATATTGATTTCTAGATTTGAATATGAGAAATTGAGGAAATAAACCTCTTCAACCACCGAACAACTTTAACCATCAAACTAATTCCTTGAGACTTCCATTACATTAACGAGTATAAATATGATCTCATTTGATTAAATTATTGAATTTGATGAGTATTTTCTCGAACTTATTTATTGAAAAATCTTATTCCTTATTGAAAAATTAGGATTAGAAAAATAAAAAAGAATTAATTTTGGCGCATTTACGACTTTGAAAATCACACTAATTTGATACTGCCTCTGCTTTAGGAAAAAGAAAAAAATGATAGATGTAAGAAAAATAAGACGAGAACATTCGAGAGAGAGAAAATACATGTTATTACTTTTCAAAAACATATCTGGCTTTTGTTTATAATTTGTTTTTGGGATCCTGAGGAAACAAATCACCAAGTTACTGAATAATTATTAAGCGACACAATGATTGAACCGATGCTTAATCGGATCATGTTTTTTCATGTATATGCTTCTGCAGATGATTAACTGAAGGGGTGCAAAATTTCAGGACACTCTTTTCGAAAGAGGGGGGGGCGAGAGACGACTTGAAGACAACCTTTTGACCCACAAAAGTTGCAACGTAGGCCCAAAAAAGTCTTCCTTCGGGTAATTTAATGATGTGGTCCAGCAAACCAAAGTCATAAAGCCCATCAGTGGTCAAAAGAGTAAAGCAGTGGACAACAAAAAGCAGCATCATCATAAAGATTAGGCACAGTCACCAATTAATCATGCTAATCGCAATGAACCCTAATTACTATAATTAAATCCTTAAAAATTCTTGCACACCTACTGGACTTAAAAGACATGTCTTTTTCATCAGCCCCGCAAAGATTGGCAAAAAATGCAAAGATAATGAGCACACAAAACAACACAAAAAAATAGAAATAAAAAACTCTTCTCTTTAAAATTTATACGCGGAAATCCCATCCCACTCAAAGCTTCGCTCTTCCTGCTTGTCTTTAATTTCCTCAGCAAGCCAAACGTGAATCCCTTCCTTTTTATATGCATCACACAAGCAAGCACAAGCATTCCTTGACTCCTCTCGCTTTACTGTCTTGTCCTGTCTCTCTCTGTCATTATTGTCCGAAATGGGGCTTCTCTTTTACGCCATCTTCTCTTTGATTTTCGCTTCTCCACCTGTTTCCTCCTCTCGAATTCTAACACCACAGCCTTCCGAAACGACAGTCCTTGATGTCGCTGCCTCCATTCAAAAAACCAAAGACATTTTCTCTTCTGACCCTAAAGTGTCACCGTTTAGCCAGCAAAAGAAAGAAACGACCTCGTCAGAACTAACAGTGGAGCTGCTTTCTAGAACTTCCATTCAAAAAACCACACACACTGACTACAAGTCGCTAACCTTATCTCGCCTCCATCGTGACTCTGCCCGGGTCAATTCTCTCTTGACTCGTTTAGATCTAGCCATCAATTCCATTTCCTCGTCAGATCTTAAACCACTTGAGACTGATTCAGAGTTCAGATCCGAGGATCTACAGAGCCCGATTATATCTGGTGCGAGCCAAGGAAGTGGTGAGTACTTCTCCCGAGTTGGAATCGGAAAACCACCAATTCAAGCTTATTTAATACTCGACACTGGCAGTGACGTTAACTGGGTACAATGCGCACCCTGCGCCGATTGTTATCAGCAATCGGACCCCATCTTCGAGCCTGCCTCATCGGCTTCCTTCTCACCTCTAACTTGCAACACCAGGCAATGCAGGTCCCTCGACGTATCAGAATGCCGGAATGACACGTGTTTATACGAGGTTTCGTATGGGGACGGGTCTTATACCGTTGGTGATTTTGTTACTGAGACTATTACTCTGGGCTCGGCTTCAGTTGATAATGTGGCCATCGGCTGCGGACATAATAATGAAGGACTGTTTGTTGGAGCCGCAGGCTTGCTTGGACTCGGCGGCGGCTCGTTGTCCTTCCCTTCTCAGATCAATGCGACGTCATTTTCTTATTGCCTCGTCGATCGCGATTCTGAGTCTGCTTCAACTCTCGAGTTCAACTCAACTCTCCCTCCTAACGCTGTTGCTGCCCCGTTGCTCCGGAACCACCATCTTGATACCTTTTATTACGTTGGATTAACGGGGCTGAGTGTAGGTGGGGAGTTGGTTTCGGTTCCAGAATCGGCGTTTCAAATCGATGAGTCGGGAAATGGAGGGGTAATTGTTGACTCGGGAACGGCCATTACTCGGTTGCAAACGGAAGTTTATAACTCTCTGCGTGATGCCTTTGTAAAGAGAACGAGGGACCTGCCGTCGACTGATGGGATATCGTTGTTTGACACGTGTTATGATTTGTCTTCCCGAGGGAATGTGGAGGTGCCGACGGTGTCGTTTCATTTTCCTGATGGGAAGGTGTTACCGTTACCGGCGAAAAATTACTTGGTTCCGCTTGACTCGGAAGGAACGTTTTGTTTTGCCTTTGCACCAACGGCTTCGTCTTTGTCAATTATTGGGAACGTGCAGCAGCAGGGGACACGTGTCGGTTATGATCTCGTTAACTCTCTAGTTGGGTTCGTGCCTGATAAATGCTAGTTTTCATTAACCGCTAGAGAACCCTCTTCTTACTGTTTCGGTTAACCCATGGTAAGTATTGAAGAGGGAGTTTTACCGCTTTGGAGAGAAGTGAAAGCTTCATAAAGTATAAAAAAAGTGATGTGTAGTGTCAGAATGTTAATTAATGTCCATTGGTCATTTCGTGTTACTCGAAAGATGTCACAAAACAAAGGGACGAAGAAGGTGAAGGCAGCAATTGAATTCAAATTAACAAGAAGCAATACGATTGCGTTTCAGCAGCCTCTATTTTATTTTATAGCAGCTTCTATATTATTCTAGAGTAATGGCCACGTAGGCTTAGCCATGTTGGCACACGCAGGAATTGCATTTAAATTCAGTAACGAAACTCACAGAGGGTATCAAAGAATTATAACAGAATACAATTTACCTCTTCCCTGTCTCTTTCTCTCTTTGCATGCTCTGTGCGTGTTCTTTTCTTTCTGATTTCTCAACCCTTTCTCTCCCTTGTTCTTCAAGAATTCTAACCTGTAACAAATTGGTATCAGAGCCCGTCGTCTTCGGATTCAACAAAATGGCACCTGAAACTAGATCCCAAGACGTGAGAAGGTTGGAAGAGTCCTTGGAAGCAAATAACCAACGAGTCAATGTGGTGGTTGATGATTTAGCTCAACTGAAGGCAATGATAAAAGAAATGGCTACTCAACAGATTGCCATCCAACAAACGTTACAAGCTTTAGCCGGTGAAGCAAGCTCCTCACAAGGAGTTTTGTCTCCCCAACAAGCTCCTCCACAGACCCACGCTGACTGGTCAGGAGAGGGTTCCCAGCTCAACTACCGAGCTCGCAGACCCAGGAGGGATTTTCCCACCTTTGAAGGAGAAGAAGTTCATAAATGGTTGTACAAATGCAACCAATACTTTGATTTGGAAGAGATACCCGAGGGGGAGAAATTGAAACTAGCCTCTTACTACTTGGATGGGATGGCCTTGTACTGGCATCAGAATTACACCAGAAATTTGGAAGGAAGGGAGCTCACTTGGACCGAGTACGTTGATGCTCTATGCTGCAGGTTTGGTGGTCAGAGAGACCCTCTTGAGGAGCTGACGGAACACAGGCAAGAAGGGGATTTGGAAAGCTATATCAAGGATTTTGATATGCTTTGGAATAGGGCATAAATTGCTGAGAAACAGGCATTAGTGTTTTTCTTGGGGGGATTGGAAATCGAAATTAAGAATTTAGTTAAGATGTTTGAGCCGAAATCTCTCAAACAAGCTTATAACCTAGCCAGACTTCACAACAACACTCTCACTCACCGAAAAATCAACCCCATTTATCCACCTCCTGTGAAACCCACCTACACTGCCAGCACCCCTAAGCCAGAAATCAATCCTGGTAAGCAATCTTCACAAGCATTATTACCCACCCCAACAGCATTTCACCCCCACAATAACCCCTCCTACTCTAGCCATAAACCATCCAAACCCATCAGAACCAATGAAATGGACGACAGGAGAGCCAAAGGCCTATGTTTTTGGTGTGATGAGAAATTTGTGTCAGGGCACAGATGCAGAAACCGAAGGCTATACTCCTTGTGCATAGTAGATGATGATGGAGACAATATAGAGGAGGAGGAGAATGGTTAAAAAAAGGGGGTTTGGCTGGAGGTTCCTTCATTTCACCTTGAGGACAAGGTGGATGTCATGGAAGGGGTATTGTCACGAACCAAAGGGACGAAGAAGGTGAAGGCAGCAATTGAATTCAAATTAACAAGAAGCAATACGACTGCGTTTCAGCAGCCTCTATTTTATTCTATAGCAGCTTCTATATTATTCTAGAGTAATGGCCACGTAGGCTTAGCCATGTTGGCACACGCAGGAATTGCATTTAAATTCAGTAACGAAACTCACAGAGGGTATCAAAGAATTATAACAGAATACAATTTACCTCTCCCCTGTCTCTTTCTCTCTTTGCATGCTCTGTGCGTGTTCTTTTCTTTCTGATTTCTCAACCCTTTCTCTCCCTTGTTCTTCAAGAATTCTAACCTGTAACAAAAGAATCATGCACTGAGGAGATATATATAATAGTATTAATTGGGGTCCCCCCCCCCCCTGTTTTTTACGGTGTTTTTTTGTCTTAAAAAAATAAATTGATTTTTTTTATTCTAATATAAAAATATTAATATTTCAATATATTTTTAATTAAAAAACACATGCTAATGACACACTGAAAAAACTTTACAAGTTTATTTTCATGGCTTGGTAAAATATGCTGTTACACTTGTACTTTTTTTTTTATTATTATTAAGGGCGATCGATCCATTGTCCATTTGAATTTTTATTTACTTGTGTGTTTTGGTGCAGGAGATGTTTTTGTTCTACTTCAGCTTTTATGGTACTTTTTAAAGTAATAACATTATTTTATTTTATTTTTTACATGATCACATTTTAAAATATTAATAAAATAAATAAATTAAAACATGAAAATAAACTATTCTTAGATAGTACAGTATACTTTATTGGTTGACGAGTATTATTTGGGCTGGGGAACAGCTCACATGCTTTTTCATGGCATTTGCGCCTGAGGTAACAGGGAAATTTGGGTATTTGACCTGGGGCTGGGGATTTTTTTTTTTGTGCGTGCGTGCGTGTGATTAGATGCACATCAGCTCGCGAGCCATGACACCTTTCCACGCGAAAAGGGCAAGTTTAGCAGCTGATCTGGTATTTTCAAGTCAAATTTAAGAGTTGAATGCACGTATGGTTTTAATTCTAGTCCCATGGCAACCGTAATAATAAGTGTTCCTTTGAAAAACCTGGCCTGTTCAATCTGTATTGCCGTATGGCGAATCTATGACTTGTTGAATGACTTGGAAAAACGAAAAAGAAAGTTAGTCATCACAATATTATATATATATAACAAACAAAGATATTTAGTTAATAATTACAAAAAATATTAAACAAAAATTTAGAGTTAAAAAAAGTGTGGAAATCTAAAAAAATCAAAAGTCCAAAACTCTTCATTCATACTTTTTTTAATGAATCTACAAGCTAAAAATTAAAGAATTTTCATCATTATCAATATTTGATTAGTCGCCATAAATTAATAATTAAATAAAAAAAAACCCCAAGATTATTTGAGTAGAGAAAACAAGGTTTTATAAATTATAACATATAATAACAATATAAACCAAGTTATAGAGTATTAAACCTAACGTTTTCTATTTTTTGGATGATTAAGAAAATCTTAAATGCACCGATATTGATGGAGCAAATGTATTCTTACGATCATACAAAGAAATTTAAATGGAGTTGATATGCAAGGTAATCCGAAAATATTAGCACGATGGAAAAAGAAGAACAAGGAAATACCGCTAAAAAAGAGGCTCGGTGAAAAAAATGAATAAGCACGCAATCAGCGTGCATCTGGGCTGTGCAACAAATCTTATTATTTTAAAGCTTAATCTATTATTCGAGTTTCCATGATTCTTATTATATTTTAATATACAATCTCAAGTGAATGTTTTTTAATTTGAAATTTATACATGCTCACACTAGTTTGCACTTGATTTTCTATCAAATAGAATGAATTTCCATGATTCATATTATATTTTAATATACAACCTCAAGTGAATGTTTTTTAATTTAAAATTTATACATGCTCACACTAACTTGCACTTGATTTTCTATCAAATAGAATGAAGATAGTGAAATTCAAACTCGTGACTGTTGAATCAACAAAATTATAATATTATATTAAAAAATCATCTCACATGAAATCTTAAACTATTAGATAAGACAACAAAATATAATTTATATTATTTTTTAACAGATACACTGCACCAATAGAACTCTCTTGAAGGAGCAAAGAGCATCGGGAATATCCTTGATAACATTCATAGATCGAACAGCTCATGACAGGAGGCAAAAATGCTGAAAATTTGGAAGTTGTACCAGTGACAGCGAGGTGATCAGGTTATATTTAATTGGTTTTTTGTTTTTATATAACCTACAAATCAATCTAGATTTTCAGATAAGAGAAAAATGCTGAAAAGCTTCGGAGCTAAAATTTTATGAAATTGAAATACCTCTTCATGGTTCAAAATGCTAATGAGATATAAATTTTTTTTATTGCATCCAATCTCATGAGTAACCAAAAAAATCTCAAATAGTTTGAAGAAAATCTTGAAAGGTCGATATAGTTTGGGCTGAACATTGTTTGGATCTACTTTCTTTCATATAAACATGCGGCGTCTGTTCTGATTGTTGGGATTGTTTTCATTTACTGTTAATAAGTCAGTAACTATTTGTTATTGTGTCAGTTAGTAGTTAAGCAACTGTTAGCAATTAGTTACTAGTTGGTTAGCTTAGTTTGGTTAGTGTAACTAGAGTATAAATACTCTTGTACTGGCATTGAATAAAGTGTGGAAGTTTTCTGTAAAGCTCTCTCTCGAAACTCTCTCAACCGAGAGCCAAACACCAATTGTGCTCAACAATTGGTATCAGAGCGCAGATCCATTGAAGGAGTGACTGTGAGAGGGGAAATCAAAGGGGAAACACAGAGAGACTGTGAGAGAGAATCACTGGGTGAGTGAAACACCGAGTGAGTGAGTGAGAAGAGAAAATGAGCGAAGAAGAGGAAGAAGACGATGACTTCCTCAGAAGGCTTTGTTCAAGCGTCCATTCCCAAATTCACTGGGTATTACGACCACTGGTCATTAATGATGGAAAATTTCTTGAGAAGCAAAGAGATATGGAGTCTGATTGAAGAAGGAGTACCGTCAGTGGGAACAGGAGCGAGTGAAGTGCAAAAGAAAGCAGTGGAAGCAGTCTTGCTCAAGGATTTGAAGGTCAAGAACTTTCTGTTCCAAGCCATAGACAGAGAGATCATGGAGACCATACTTGACAAGGGAACTTCGAAAGCAATCTGGGACTCGATGAAACAAAAATACCAAGGCTCAACGAAGGTGAGAAGGGCACAGTTGCAGGCCTTGAGAACGGAGTTTGAGACCCTGAGTATGAAGGAAGGTGAGAAGATTGACAAATTTTTGTCAAGGACCCTCACAGTGGTAAACAAGATGAAGATACATGGAGAAAAAGTGCAGCAAAGCACTGTGGTTAGTAAGCTACTTCGATCCTTAACTTCTAAATTCTATTACGTCGTGTGCTCAATTGAAGAGTCCAATGATTTGGACACATTGAGCATCGATGAGCTTCACGGCAGCCTGCTGGTGCATGAACAAAGGATGCAGGAGCATAAAGATGATGAGCAAGCCCTAAAAATTGCTTATGATGAGAGAGCAACAAGGGGAAGGGGCAGAAACTCATACCGTGGATTTCGAGGACGAGGACGAGGAAGGGGCAGACAGCAATTCAATAAAGAACTTATTGAATGCTATCACTGCCACAAACTGGGGCATTTCCAGTATGAATGCCCAGGATGGACACAAGGAGCTAATTTTGCAGAACTGGATGAAGATGAAGAAATGCTACTCATGGCGCATGTTGAGCTGCACAATGCTACCCGAGAAGAGGTATGGTTTCTAGACACTGGTTGCAGCAACTATATGACGGGTAACAAGATGTGGTTTACTATTTTGGATGTTGAATTTAGGCATTCTGTGAAATTAGGAAATAATACTAGGATGATGGTGATGGGTAAGGGTACTGTTAGGATGCAAGTAGAAGGGGAAATGCAAGTTATTACTGAGGTTTACTACATTCCTGAATTAAAAAACAATTTGCTTAGTGTTGGGCAGTTACAAGAGAAGGGGTTAGCTATCTTGATAAAAAATAACATATGCAAAGTGTTTCACCCTTTGAGAGGGCTTATCATGAAGAGTAGTATGTCCACTAATAGACTGTTTGTGGTGCTTGCATCTATTAAGACTACTGAACATGCATGCTTTAATACTGTCAATGAAGAAGAGTCACGTCTGTGGCATTGTAGGCTGGGGCACTTGAATTTTAAGGGGATGAGAACCCTATATTATAAGAAGATGGTGAAGGGGTTACCTCTAGTAAAAGGTTCAGTAGATGTGTGTGAGGGCTGTATAATGGGAAAACAGCACAGGGACTGTTTTCCCAAGCAAAGTCAGTGGAGAGCTGAGGAGAGATTGCAACTAGTGCACTCAGACATTTGTGGGCCTATATCTCCTGAATCAAATAGTGGAAAAAGATATCTGATAACTTTTATAGATGATTTCTCTAGGAAAACATGGGTATACTTCTTGACTGGAAAGTCAGAAGCCTTGACAGCCTTCAAAAACTTCAAAAAACTAGTGGAGAAAGAGATTGAGAGAGAGGTCTGCTGTTTGAGAACAGATAGAGGTGGGGAATTCAATTCGGATGCTTTTAATGAATTCTGTAAAACTGAAGGAATTAGTAGGCAACTCACTGCTGGGTACTCCCCTCAGCAGAATGGAGTTGCGGAGAGAAAAAATAGAACCATTATGAACCTAGCTAGAAGTATGATGATTGAAAAAGAGGTACCTAAAGGATTCTGGGCTGAGGCAGTAAATTGGGTGGTTCATTTGATTAATAGAAGCCCTACTATGGCTGTAAAAGATAAAACTCCAGAAGAAGCTTGGAGTTATATCAAGCCATCTGTGAAACACTTTAAAATTTTCGGGTGTATAGGCTATGTACATAATCATGATCAAATGAGAAAAAAACTAGATGATAAAAGCACTAAATGTGTTCATTTAGGAATTAGCAGTGGAACAAAAGCCTACAAGATGTTTAACCCTGTCACTAGGAAAGTTATAGTGAGTAGAGATGTAGTGTTTGTGGAGCATGAAAACTGGAATTGGAGAAAAGAAGTCTCGGGTGGCAGGGAGAATGAACTGAAGTGGGGGGATGATGAGGATATCGAAGTTGATGAGAATGAGAATGGTGAAGAAGTTAGTGAAGAACTAGAAGCTGAAATTAATGGAGAAAACATAGAAGCAGAAGCTGAAAATGTAGGTAGAGGTGGACCTAGTCAGCTTGAGTTAAATGAGGAACAAAATACAATCAGCCCTACACCTGCACCTATTCTCACAGAAAGAACTCAAGGGAGACTAGGTAGAATAGCTAGAAAACCTGCTTGGTTGAGTGATCATGTGACTGGAGAAGACTTGTCAGAAGATGATATGCAAAATCTTGTCTTATACACTGAAACTGGAGATCCAAGCAGCTATGATGAAGCTGCTGAGAGTCCCGAATGGGTGGCAGCCATGAATTGTGAAATTCAAGCTATAGAGAGAAACAAAACTTGGGAATTGATGAACTTACCCAAGGGTGCTAGGGCTATAGGTGTGAAATGGATCTATAAAACCAAACTGAATGAAAAGGGAGAGGTTGACAAATATAATGCCAGATTGGTTGCTTTAGGTTATGCACAAAAACAGGGCATTGATTATGCTGAGGTATTTGCGCCTGTGGCAAGATGGGATACAATCAGACTGATCCTAGCTTTGGCAGCTTCTAAAAATTGGTATGTCTACCAATTAGATGTAAAAAGTGCCTTCTTGTATGGTGAGCTAGAAGAGGATGTCTATGTGATGCAGCCGAGAGGTTATGTGCAGAAGGGGGAAGAAGGGAAAGTACTGAAATTAAAAAAGGCTTTGTATGGCTTGAAGCAAGCCCCAAGAGCCTGGTATAGCAGGATAGAAAATTACTTCATGAAAGAGGGATTTGAAAAATGTCAAAGTGAGCATACTTTGTTCACTAAAACTAAGGAAGGGGAGAAATTGTTGATTGTGAGCATTTATGTAGATGATTTGATCTTCACAGGGAGTGACAAGGAGATGTTTGATGAGTTTAAGGTGTCTATGAAAGTTGAGTTTGAGATGACAGATCTTGGAAGAATGAAATTCTTTCTTGGGGTAGAAATTGTTCAAAATGATGAAGGGATCTATATTCATCAGAGGAAATATGCCATTGAAATTCTGAAGAGATTTGGAATGGAAAACAGTAATGCAACCAAAACTCCCATGGTTCCAGGTTTTAAACTAGCTAAAGATGAAGGGGGTGCTAAAGTAGATGCCACTCAATATAAGCAGATGATTGGGAGCCTAATGTATCTAACTGTGTCTCGGCCAGACTTAATGTATGTCATGAGCCTGGCTAGTAGGTATATGGAGAAACCTACTGAATTGCATATGTTGGCAGTGAAGAGAATCTTGAGATATCTCAAGGGTACTTCAGGATTGGGCATTTGTTATAAGAAAAGGGACTAAATTTGAAAAACTTGTGGCCTTTTCTGATAGTGATTATGCAGGTGACACGGATGACAGACGAAGCACTTCAGGATATGTGTTTGTAATGAGCTCGGGAGCTGTGGCATGGTGTTCGAAGAAGCAAGCAGTGGTCACATTATCCACAACTGAAGCAGAATTCATCTCTGCTGCTATATGTGCATGTCAATCAATCTGGATGCTAAGAATTTTGAATCATCTCGGCTGGGTACAAGAAGGGTGTGAGATTTACTGTGACAACAGTTCTACTATTAAACTGTCCAAGAATCCTGTCATGCATGGGAGGAGTAAACACATTGCTATTCGTTATCATTTTCTTAGAGATTTGTCAAAGAATGGAGAGGTGGAGCTCAAGTATTGCAGCACTCAAGAGCAATTGGCTGATATCATGACTAAGCCTTTGAAACTTGATGTTTTTGTAAAACTTAGAGATCAATTAGGTGTATGTGTAATGCCTATGTGATTAAACTGAAAACTAAGTAAGAATTCAGTTTAAGGGAGGGTTTGTTGGGATTGTTTTCATTTACTGTTAATAAGTCAGTAACTATTTGTTACTGTGTCAGTTAGTAGTTAAGCAACTGTTAGCAATTAGTTACTAGTTGGTTAGCTTAGTTTGGTTAGTGTAACTAGAGTATAAATACTCTTGTACTGGCATTGAATAAAGTGTGGAAGTTTTCTGTAAAGCTCTCTCTCGAAACTCTCTCAACCGAGAGCCAAACACCAATTGTGCTCAACACTGATAAGCACCTGCTTTCCTCAAGCTTTGAGTGGTGCGGTGCGTACATAGGTGGAGACAATGCATGTTCATGCTGCGCGGCCGTAATGATTGTGTTTAAAGGAGAGGCTCGTACATGTTATGTGCCCAATGTAAAAAGCACTTCTTATTCACCACCGCCAGAAAAGGGTTATACATGCAGGGCGCCGCCGTCATCAATATGATGAATGCATTGCCACGCGCCAAGTGTCACTGCATCCCATCCCATCATCTAGGGTTAGAGCTAATGCCACTATTCATCTCCTGAAAAAGGGATGATGAGGTTGGATTGTTCATAAAGAAGAAGTTTCAAATGGCATGTGTAGTTTAATTTTAGTCTAAACACAATCACGCAAAAAATACCGAAGAATTTTTAATGATCATGGAGGTTTGCTCAATTTATTGACTTTTTAAGGAGAAATTTATTTTTATTATAGGATGGATTTTCTAAAAATAATTATGGTTTCGATTAGTGATACTATTATATCCTTTATCATTAAAAAGTGAATCGCCAATCATAAAGGTGAGATTTTTAAATTTTTATTTATTTATTACGGATGGGTTTTAATTAGGTCGGAAGAGATTAATTACATTCGATAGCAAAGACAGTCCAGTTAAGAACTAAACTCATTTCGGTGCAGAATTTTACAAATATTGTAAGAATAATAGCGCGTGGCGGCAGTGCATTTCCTTCTCGCAAGTCGCAAGTCGCAAGACGGTTCAAAACACACAACAAGCACCATGTTGGCGAATCAAATAAGCGCCTCACTTCAACATTTCCGTTAACTCCAAATTCTCTCTCTCTAGCCGTTGAGTTTCAGTTTCCCCTCCATTTCGCCCAACGTTTCTCAAAATAAACACACTTGCCATTATTTTAGACTCACGCACTTTCCATTGACCTTCTCCTCTCCCCTTGTCCCTCATGTTTTCAGTCTCCCCCCGGCCCCCGCCCTCTCTCTCTCTCCATTTACTCTAACAAAACTATCTTCAACTTGACCTCCCCGATTAACCATGCTTTAACCATTCAAGTCATCCAATCCCTCCTTCAAGCCAGTCGCTCTATCAAAAAAACACCATGAGCGACTCTCACAGTTCCTCCTCCGATTCCGCCTCCTTGGCTGCCACCGATCAGGTTCTCTTTACATCCAATTCTCTAATTTCCTCTCTCTCCACAACATTCTAATTTTCAATTTCGTGATCTTAGATTATGAGGCAGCGATTTCAAAGTTCATGTTTGATTGATTTTCGATGTTTTTTTCTTTGTTTCTATCAAGCTTGGAAATTTTTCAGTGTTTATGTTTTGGTTTCGAGTCCTTTCAGTATCTGTGCTAGTCCCGTACCACCCGGGCGGGACTAACATGTACCTGTACCGTACAGCATTAGCGCTGGAGTTTTTCGGTTCAGTGGCCTTTTTTAGTAAATGTCGACACTGACGTTTGGATTAAGGAATTGATCACTGGACAATTCTTTATTATTTTTTACCATTTTAGTGATTGAGAATGCTGAATTCGATTTCTTTTCTCCATGTTTGATTGTGGTTGTAGAATGTAGGGAGGAGTCGAAGAATTGGGAATGGTGATCAAACACTGACGACCGATATACCACGCCACTGGCATGATATATTCTGGTTAGGAGTCTTTTTGTTTCATTTGACGGGATTAGCACTTGCTCTTGCAGTTCTTGGGCTCAATAGGTTTAAGAAATCAGATAGGTTTAATTTCGATAGATACACTACTAACACAACTGGCACCGTGGGAAATAGTCATGGACTTACGGAAGATTATTGGCCCATGTATGGTCTTGGTGGTGCAGTTGGGACTGTACTTGGATGGGCGTGGTTGCTGCTGCTTGGTTTTCAGGCAAATCATATGATGAAGTTCTCGGTGCATATTTTGACTACCTATCTTGCTGTGGTTAGTGTTTTGTGTTTCTGGAGCGACCATTTTTTTTGGGGTGTCACGTTTGCAATCGGTGCTGCTTTGCAGTTTTTATATGTCATATCTGTTATAGACAGGTACGAGCTTCAAATTATTTGGTTTTGCATTAAATGTGATTATGGCGAGTGTCTGTTGCTTGTAAAGGGGTTTTATCTGGCTCACAATCTCATTACTTTAGTGCAAAAGGTTGAAAAGTTCTAGAAGAGAGTTCTGCATCTTATGCTCATGTAATAACAAGTTGAGCAATTAAATTTGAGTTTGAAGTGTTCCTTATTGCTCCTTGTCAATTTGCTCTCTTTTAATCATTTATACTGGCCTCTATATCATGTGATTTGCTCGTGAATCATTATATCATGAGCTTGCAATCCTGTAATTTAGTCAGATCAAAAACTCTTAGCTTGTTGTATTGCCTTAGTAAATTTGAAATGTAGTTGATTATCTATAACTTTAGCAGGTGTGATCTTTAGAATAATGATTTTATCGCCTAAATAGGCAAAAAATTGCATAGTTTTTCGTTTTCATTAATTGATTTATCCATAACTCTGCATATTTGGTATTTCAATTCTCAGGAAATTGTTATTACGAGGCTTTGGAATGCATAAGAAGCATACCTCCATGAAAAATAGATTTTAGTGCATTCCCTTTTATATTTGTTTTGTGAAAGATAAGATATATTTGTTGGAAATAAAATTCTGTGAAGAACAGTTACTGTTCAAATCACTGTCAGAATTTTGTTTCTGACGCAAAGAAACAAGCACTGTTCAAATCAGTGCTTATAAACCAAGAACTTGCCCAGAATTTTCCAGAAATTGTAAAGTATAAAGAACTAATAATTGATGCAAGAAAACATAGAACAAGGGGCAGAATTTCTTGTTAGGATACTGCCATCCCTAAGCTTTTATTTATAGAAGAAAAACTGAATACAAAGATAGAAATTCCAGTCCATTACAATCACTTCTACTGAACTGGAAAATAGACAAAACAGGAAATAAATCTGCGAAAATAAAGCAACAAGATATGATCAAATATAATTTGATCTTACTTAACTAAAACATAAACTCTTAAATTAAAACATGATAAAAACAATAAAGGAAAATACTTGATGATCTTCGCAGCTCCAGTTCTTCATTTCAGCAGACTTGGAATCAGTTGACTTTGGTTGACTTTGATACTGAATTTTTCAACACTCCCCCTTGATTCCAATCTGCTCATGACGTACATTCCAATCATCCTTAGGTTGCAGATTATAGTATGGACTCCCAAACATTCTCAAGTATACTATGTTAGGTTTGTATTCATGCCATATTTTATAAGGTGTCTTCTCTCCCAAACCCTTAGTAACCATTTGATTTAGGAAGAAAACTGTCTCTGCCCAAATTTTCAGAGGTACTTTATTCTCATACAAATGGCATCTAGTCATCTCCACTAGAGTTTTATTTCCCCTTTCACTAACACTATTGTGTTGAGGTGTGTATGGTACTATAAGCTGATGCTTAATCCCCTCTCTTTCTAAATGTCCCTCAAGTTTATGAGTAGTGACCTCACTCCCATCATCAGAATTCAAACCTTTCATCTTGGTTCCAGCTTCCCTCTCGGCTGCAACTTTGACTTTGTCAAAGGTATCAACCATTCCCCCTTTTGTCTTAAGGTAACACACCCAATAATATCTACTGAAGTTGTCAACAAATGGCAGAAAATACTTAGCACTATTTAGGGATTTGTTTCTCATAGATCCACATACATCTGTATATAATACTTGTAGCTTGCAAGTGGTTCTAAATGTATTATCAGTAAAGGCAATCCTAGTTTGTTTGCCTAACTGACATGCTTCACATAGTTTCTTTTGCTCTTGGATTTCAGGTAGACCAACCACCATTTCTAGGTCTGCCATTCTCTTCAAGGTGGTATCATTAGAATGCCCCAATACCTTGTGCCCCAATACTGGATTTGTACTGTCAGTGATGTTCATGTTCTGATATTCATACTTTAAGCTAAGATTAAAGCTTCGATTGGTCATTTTAGCAGAAAACAACATGACCCTTTTAACATCTCTAATTGTGCACATGCCATCAATAAAGGATAAAGAGTAACCATTTTCAAGCAATTGTCCAACACTCACTAAGTTTTGTTTAATTTCAGGCACATACAACACTTTATCAAAAGTTCTCATACCTGCCATAGTTTCAATGTCAACATCTCCTCTGCCTTCCACATTAACATACTGACCATTAACCAATTTTACTCTAGATTCATAACTTGAATCTAAGGTATTAAACCTCCTCACATCTGCAGTCATATGATTAGTGCATCAACTATCAACAAGCCAATCTGAATTTTTTACCTCTGTGTTGCTGCAAATTTGTTCTGTCACAGCCATGAACAATTGTTCATCTTCCACATCTGAGTTTTCTGCAATGTATGCTTGCTTTCCAGTTTCAGCTTCAGCGTTTGATTTGCAGAACTTTTGAATGTGTCCATACTGCTTGCACCTTCTGCCTTGAGCATTCTTGAGCCAACACCTTGACTCAAGATGATTAGTTTTGAGGCAGTATTTGCACGCAGGAAATTGATCCATTCTCTCCTCTCTTGCATTGAATTCGTTGGGATAATTCTGGCTTTGTTGCCAGTTTTTGTTTTGCGAATTCCTTCCAATTTCTCTTCTGTCACCATGACCATTTGTTGGAAAATTCTGATTTCGAGATCTTCCTCTGAATCCTGCAACAAAAGCTTCTTCACTTGAGCTTGCTTGTCTAAAGCTTGCCTCTGCTCTACTGCCTGAAGAGCATTGATTAGCTCTTGAAGGCTTAACTGAGTGCAGTCCTTTGAATCCTCAAGAGAACAGATTTTGTTCTCAAATTTTTCAGGCAAACTCACAAGGACTTTTTCTACAACTCTCGATTCTTGAACATCTTCACCCAAAAGTCTCATTTGATTGACTAGTTTGGAGATGTTAGAGGAGAACTCTTTGATTGTTTCTGTCTCCCTCATTTTCAGCCCTTCAAATTGCCTTTTTAAATTTAAAATCTGCATTCTTCTTGATTTTTCGTCACCTTGAAATTCTGCTTTAAGCTTATCCCAAGCCTCTTTAGCAGTTTCACAAGCCATTATTCTTGTGAATATCTCTTCACTCACTGCATTATGGATGCAGGAGAGAGCCTTGAATCTCTTTGCCTTCTCTTCATTGTGAAACTTGATTTGATTCAAGGTGAGATTGTTGTTCAAGGGATTTGGCTCCCTGTTGTGCTCAACAACTTCGCACAAGTCAAAAGCTCTGAGGTAAGTTCCCATCTTCACTGCCCATACGCCATAGTTGGTGCCTGTGAAGAGAGGTGTTTTTGAAAAATTTCCAGAATCCATGAAGAAGAAGAAAATCCTGACGATCCGACTGTTACTCTTTTGATTCTACAGAAACTGATAACAGTTGCTGTTTTGAGTAGGTTTGATCGTAATAAAGAACTGGAGGGGTAATTGGCTGTATGTAGTCAATTACGTATCAAGCAAACACAAAATCAAGATGATTTTCTTGATTTGAAATTCCTCACTCGTGTTTCACTCCCCTTCCCTTCAAAGTTAATAACTTTGAAAAAATCTCACAATTCTCTCGTGTTTCTCACAACCCTTCTAAGATCAATTCTGCTCTGATACCAATTGTTGGAAATAAAATTCAGTGAAGAACGTTTACTGTTCAAATCACTGTCAGAATTTTGTTTCTGACGCAAAGAAACAAGCACTGTTCAAATCAGTGCTTATAAACCAAGAACTTGCCCAGAATTTTCCAGAAATTGTAAAGTATAAAGAACTAATAATTGATGTAAGAAAACATAGAACAAGGGGCAGAATTTCTTGTTAGGATACTGCCATCCCTAAGCTTTTATTTATAGAAGAAAAACTGAATACAAAGATAGAAATTCCAGTCCATTACAATCACTTCTACTGAACTGGAAAATAGACAAAACAGGAAATAAATCTGCGAAAATAAAGCAACAAAATATGATCAAATATAATTTGATCTTACTTAACTAAAACATAAACTCTTAAATTAAAACATGATAAAAACAATAAAGGAAAATACTTGATGATCTTCGCAGCTCCAGTTCTTCATTTCAGCAGACTTGGAATCAGTTGACTTTGGTTGACTTTGGTTGACTTTGATCCTGAATTTTTCAACAATATTCTTCTTCTTGGAGAAGATCTGGAACATGTCAGTTTGCAGGGGTCAAGTTTATGCTTCACAGTCTATATCTTAAAGCAAACGTGGTATTTATTATGCACTGTGGTTTCAGTGATTATATCATGCGAAGATCATAAGTGTCTAAAGTCAAAGCCCTTTCCTTTTTTCTTTAAACTTGTATATTTACATTGAGTTTCACTAAAGTTGTTTCACTAAAAAATTTTCCCCCCAAATTACTTTCCAATTGATGAACTTTTAATGAAACAACCTACAGATCTATCATGATAGTGATAAAATCTAGAACACTACGCATGTGCAATCATGCACCACATAAACTTTTCCTTAATGCCAGAGCAGATGCAATATTTTGTTTCCTTCAATGGTTCTATGTCTAACTAACTAAAAGCTTGGGTTTCTAGAAATCCCTCTGATCATTTGGTATTATTTCAGACTCCCATTTACCATGCTTGTGCTTCGAAAAGCCGTGAAAATGGTATGGAGCCTTCCTGCAGTTTTGAGAATTTCATATGCATTCATGCTAGTCATGCTTTTGTGGATGGCATTGTGGTCTTTTGGGGCAGCTGGTGTTGTGGCTTCAAACATCAATATCAATGGACGCTGGTGGCTTCTAGTGGTGAGCTGGCAAGTTTTGCTCATTATTCAATCTTGTTACTGGGATGAGAACTGCAACAAAGTTCTATTAGAGCATCCCTTTGCTATAAGAGATCTTTTTAATGTTGTTAATTGCACACCCAGGTTTTGTCACTAAGCTTATATTGGACGGGTGCAGTCCTCTGTAATACTGTACATGTTATAGTGTTTGGGATGGTGTTCCTTGTTCTTATTCATGGGGGCCAAGAAGCAGCATCATTGCCTCCCAACTCTCTGATGAAGTCTCTGAGATATTCTGTGACGAAATCTTTTGGCAGCATTTGCTATGGATCACTCTTCACTGCTGCAATTAGGACACTGCGGTGGGAGGTAGGCATGCCATAATTTCCTTTTCTCTAACTGTTTTGATAGCCTGTTTCCAAGATTGATTTTGTTTTTCTCTCTCCATTTTTTAACTTTGAAGTACATTTTAGATCAGGGGTTTGAGTTCAAAGATAGGCAAGAATGAGTGCTTGCTATGCTGTGTTGATTTCCTATTTAATCTCGTGGAGACTCTTGTCCGTTTTTTCAACAAGTATGCATATGTCCAGGTACGTCTGTCAATTATTTGTATCCTGTGTATTATTTTATTATCGAACTAGGTGCCTCTTCATATTCAGTAACATTCTACTACGATGACCTTGTGGTCCATTAATCACGAAGATTGCCAGCACAGAAACTTTTATGAAAACTGTAACAGTCTCAATTTTTTCAGTCATAAATTTCATGGACAATGAAATGTCCCTTTTCTCCTAGTGATTGAAGCTTGTGTTCCAGAGAATTTTTTTTGACATTGGTGCCTCTAAATTATACTTTAAGGGGAAAAAAAGTTACGTGGAAATGATGCAAGGCAGAAATCATGAATTTTAAAAGAGAATGATGAGGGAGAAAGAGGGGATCAGGAGAAAAATGAGGGAGAAACAAGTTAGTAAAAGAGGATGATGAATTACATTTTATACAATAAAAGGAATATCCTTAATGCATGGAAGGGATGTTTTCTATTGCAGATATTAGGAATCGATCGACCGGTTCAGCTCAAACGGTCGACCGGTTCAATGCTGTCTTCCAAGCGGTCGACCGGTTCACCTTCATCACCTATTTAGGAAAAGCTGGTGACCTGCACGACACGGAAGTCATTAAGCGTATCTCATGGAGTTTTTCCTATTGTAGTTCTATTAGAATTAAAAGTGTAATTGATGTATAAATACCTCAGTTTTACTGTAAATCAATAAGAATCGTGAACAAGTTTTCACTCTCAATTTCTTCATGGTATCAGAGCGGTAAATCCTCTCTTCACTGCGCACAAAACTTCTATTTGTCTACTCCTTTTTTAAGAACATGGCTGCAAAAAACAGTCATGAGAAAATTGAAGGAACAAAGGAGATGGCTATCTCCACATCTAACACCTCTGATATTGATATCAGTACAGCTCATAAATTGAGCTCCATGTTACTTAATGAATTCAATTTTCTTCCTTGGTCAAGAGCCATCAAAATTGCTCTAGGTGGAAGATCGAAATTGGGGTTCATCAATGGAACTATTAAAGCTCCAGAAGCTGGAACGCAGGAGCATGAAGCTTGGCTATCAAAGGATCAGTTAGTCATGTCGTGGATCTTAAACTCTATGGAGCGTAATCTAGCTGAGATTTTCAGCTACTCAGAATCCTCTCTGGAGCTATGGAATGCTATTCAAGACATGTATGGGAGTCAAAACAATGCAGCCAGAATTTTCCAAATCCAGCAGGACATAACCAAAATTAATCAAGAGGGGAAACCTTTTGTAAGTTTATTGGGAGATTTAAAAAGGCTGTGGAGTGAATTAGAGGTATATCGTCCACACACCATTGATGCTGCAATTCTGAGAAAAAGAACTGAAGAAGACAGGATTTTTCAACTACTTGCCAGCCTCAATCCTGATTATGAAGATCTCAGGAGCCACATTCTGATGAATACTGATCTTCCATCATTCCAGAATGTGTGCGCCACTATATAACGGGAAAAAGTTCGTAGAAAGGTAATGAATCGTTCCAATACTGCAAACAAATCTGATGTGCATGCATACCTCACACGTCCATACTCTGAGGGAAAAAACCTTAGAAGCAAACGACTTGATCTTAAATGCCACCACTGTCATAACCTTGGACACACGGTTGATCGGTGCTGGAGTTTGCACCCAGAGTTGAAGCCAAAATTCCAGAAAGATCAAAGGGGGAAACAAGGCAATCCACACAAAGCAAATTTCACAACTCATTCCAGTGACTCCTTTGCTTCCAGTCCAGTTGCATTGTTGAATGAATTTGCAAGTTATTTGCAAACCAAACATGGACAAGGGGCTACCAGCAATGAAGGACAAGATCAATCAGCGGCCATGATCAGTCAATTTGCAGGCTTTCTCGCAGAAACCAACACTGAAAACAGTCAAGACATCTTATCTGCATTTATGACTGCATTAGAAATTAGTAACTTGCATGATTTATGGGTAATTGATTCTGGTGCCACTGATCATATGTCAAATAAATTGGACAATATCACTGATTTTTCTACACCTTCCACTCCTGTGTATGTCTCGGTTGCAAATGGGAAAGGGGCTGCTGTCAAGGGAAAAGGAAAAATTAAACTTGTTTCACCAATAATTGAGTCTGATGTTCTTTACGTTCCATCTTTCCCTTTTCAATTACTCTCTGTTAAAAGGATAACTACCTCCCTAAATTGTGAAGTCATACTCTCTCCTTACAAGGTTATTTTTCAGGACCTCTTCACCAAGAAGATGATTGGTGAAGGTTTTCTCTTGCATAGACTTTACTACTTCACTCCAGACCCAAAAATTGCAAAAAATCTTCAAGCACTGTCTGCACTGTCTGCACTGTCTACTCCCATCAATCAGCACCTTCTTTGGCATCATCGTCTTGCTCATCCTTCATCAACTGTCTTCAGGAATATATTTCCCAGTTTTACCAAAGGAACTCTTAATTGTGAAACCTATCATTTCGCCAAATCCTTTAGATTGCCTTTTAAATCTTCTTTGTTGCAAACTTCTCGGATTTTTGAAATATTACATTCAGATATTTGGGGACCTTTTTCCTCTTCAATTGATGGTTTTAGATACTTTGTAACATTTATTGATGACTTCTCTAGAGTTACTTGGATCTATTTACTAAAACTAAATGTGAAGTCTTTGAAATTTTCAGAATTTTTCATGTCATGGTCACTACCCAATTCTCGGCTCAAATAAAAATCTTCCGATCAGACAATGGCTCAGAATATATGTCCCATAACATGACAAATTATCTAAATTCTAATGGCATATTGCATCAAACAAGTTGTGTCAGCACACCACAGCAAAATGGCTTGGCTGAACGAAAGAACCGTGATTTAATGGAGAAAACTCGTGCCATCATGCTGCAAATGAATGTTCCTAAGTGTTTTTGGTCCTATGGGGTTCTTACTGCCTCACATCTCATAAATCGGCTACCAAGCCGAGTGCTTGATTTTAAATGTCCACTTGAAGTTTTGCAGGGAAAGGTTGCAGATATCTCATATCTAAGAGTGTTCGGTTGCACTTGTTATGTACACTTGACAGCCATTCACCGAGACAAGCTTGATCCTAGAGCAGCACAATGCATCTTTCTGGGTTATTCACAGACTAAGAAGGGATACAAGTGTTATGATCCGAAATCAAAGAAGTTCTTTGTTTCCAGAGATGTTCAATTTGCAGAGACCACTCCCTACTTCAAAGAGACAAGTCAACAAGAAACTCTCCAAGAGTTATTTCCCTTGCTCAGTATTGATAATGCTACTGGAAATCAAATTGATCAACTTGATCAGCAACAAGGAGCCACTGATAATGCTTCAGCCGACACCATAGAATTGAATGTGACTACCCCTGCTGCAGATGTGCTACCTGCAGAAGTCACCAGCTCAATGGACAGCACCTCTTCTAATATCCAAAGCAGAGAAGAAAACTTGCGACGCAATCCACCACGAGCACGTCAACCTCCAGCAAAATTGAAAGACTATGCAGGCTACACTGTCAGTAAACCGGTCGACCGCTTGGAAGACAGAACTGAACCGGTCGACCGGTTGGATTCAATCCTCAAAGCAGTAGAAGAATCCAGCGTGGAAAGCCCTGCAGTAGAAGCCACTCCAGCAGTGGCCACTGATCCAGCTAAATTGCAGGATTATAAGGAATATGCGGTCAGGTATCCACTTGCAAAATACTTGAATTATGATAAATTATCCCCCCTGCACACAGCATTCCTCACAGCTATTTCAAGTGTCCACGAACCAAAGAACTTTCAAGAAGCTCAATCTCAGAGTGTGTGGAAAAAGGCTATGGCAGAGGAATTAATGGCACTCGAAGAAAACAAAACCTGGACTATGACCCCTCTTCCTCCCGGGAAGCATGCTGTTGGGAGCCGTTGGGTATTTAAAACGAAATTCAAGTCTGATGGCTCTGTTGATAGACATAAAGCACGACTTGTTGCTCAAGGATTCACTCAAAAATTCAGCATTGATTACAAGGAGACCTTCGCGCCAGTGGCGAAGATGACTACTGTCCGGGTCCTCTTATCTTTAGCCATCAACAATGGGTGGTATTTGTCGCAAATGGACGTAAAAAACGCCTTTTTACATGGGGAACTCGAGGAAGAGGTGTTTATGAGGCTTCCCCCTGGCCATTCTCAAGGTGGAGATTCCAAAATGGTTTGTAAACTACACAAATCAATTTACGGGTTGAAGCAAAGCCCGCGTGCTTGGCATGCCAAGTTAAGTTCTGTCCTCGAAACACTTGGTTTTAAAAGAAGCTCAGCTGATTCTTCTCTATATGTCCAGCTCAAAGCCACCGTTCGCATCATGGTTCTTATATACGTGGACGATCTCATCATCACAGGTAATAATGAAGAAGTTATTGCTCAGTTGAAACATAATCTTCAGATCAAATTTCCAATCAACGAAAACATAATCTTCAGATCAAATTGAAGAAGTTATTGCTCGGGAATTTGAAGTATTTCCTTGGGATCGAAATGGCCACTTCCAGTAAAGGGTTGTTCTTAAATCAACGAAAATATATCATTGATCTACTGCAAGATGCCGATTTGCTAAATTCAAAAGCAGCAGCTACTCCACTAGACAGCAAATTAAAACTTGCAGCTAATGAAGAACCACTTGCATCTCCAAGTCATTATCAGAAGTTAGTTGGAAAGCTGATATATCTCACTATTACGCGGCCTGACATTGCATTTGCTGTTAGCCTTGTCAGCCAATACATGCATGCCCTGACTATGCAACACCTAAGTATGGTGAAACGTATTCTGCGATACCTGAAAGGCTCACTTGGTCGTGGCATCGTTATGCGTAATAACGGACATACAAACATTATGGGATACTCAGATTCCGATTGGGCTGGAAATGCACTTGATCGCAGATCCACTACTGGCTATTGTATGTTCGTAGGTGGTAACCTTGTTTCGTGGAAAAGCAAAAAACAGCATGTGGTGGCTCGTTCTAGCGCTGAAGCAGAATATCGTGCTATGGCCTTAGCAGCATGTGAGCTTATATGGCTAAAACGCCTTCTCACTGACCTAGGGTGTTCATGCGACTCTCCCATGACACTTTATTGCGATAATCAAGCAGCTATGCACATTGCGTCTAATCCCGTGTTTCACGAACGCACAAAACACATTGAAGTGGATTGTCACTACATACGGCAACAAGTTCAAACAAAACTTATTGCTACTCATTATGTGCGTACAACAGATCAATTAGCAGATGTGTTTACAAAAATTCTACCCACTACTCAGTTCCATCAAATTGTAAACAAGCTTGGCTCCATCAATCCGCTGGATCCAGCTTGAGGGGGTGTATTGCAGATATTAGGAATCGGTCGACCGGTTCAGCTCAAACGGTCGACCGGTTCAATGCTGTCTTCCAAGCGGTCGACCGGTTCACCTTCATCACCTATTTAGGAAAAGCTGGTGACCTGCACGACACGGAAGTCATTAAGCGTATCTCATGGAGTTTTTCCTATTGTAGTTCTATTAGAATTAAAAGTGTAATTGATGTATAAATACCTCAGTTTTACTGTAAATCAATAAGAATCGTGAACAAGTTTTCACTCTCAATTTCTTCATTTTCACACAGGGTCATCGTATTCAAGCAATACATAGGAAATATAATGGAATAAAATAAAATAAAAACTAAACACCACTCTATGACCAATGCATTGGAAAACTAAATCCTAGTAGGACAAAAAAAAAAGGCTTCATATAAACCAAATTTCAAAATTTCTGTTTCTAGACCTCCATCAGAAAGCTTTTTGGAGCAGAATAGTAGGCTGTTCAGAGGGCAGACAAGGTGTGGAAATTATAAATGTGATGAGCCTCTTGGTCTGGACCTCCCTGGCGCTCATAAACAAATCATGAATTTTCACTAGAAAAAGAGAGATTTGGTGTATTTTGAAGGCTTTAAGGCTGTATTAGCGAAGATCACATCAAAGTCGTAAGAAGAGTTATTATGAATGGAATTAAATAAAAAAGTACAGCTTTAATTATTTGGAATTTGATAGCTTGTTTGGATTGAAGGAAGTTATGGAAAGTGAAGGAGGTGGTCTTAGGCCACCCCTGTTGCTAACATGCAGGTTTTAGTTGAGAATGGTAATGCATGTGAAAATACTCATCCAACAGCCTTTTAAGACCCTACTTGGATTTTGACAGCTTGTTAGTGTAGTTTTAAGGAAATGTGCTATATAAGGGGACAATTTTTGTTTAAGTAGCATATTCTGAGAGACATCTGTCCCATGCTACACCTATCAATACACACATGAACTTGTTATCCTATAGGAGCATTTGATTTATTGTTTTAGAGGGGGAAGGGGCTGACATGTTTTGGTGTTGCCGATAGACTAATGAGTAATCGATGTCCTGTTTTATTGTCCTTAACTTTTGTAATTCAATTTTATTGTTTACAAGATTTCTATCAAACATGGCCTGAGCATTCAAGGTAGCATATGTTTCTACTTTTATGGCTTTAATGGCAGATGATGCATTCTCAGTATAGAAGCCTTTTGTTTTTATGGAATTTTACTCTTACTTTTTGTTTTGAGTTCACTAGAACTTTGTTGGTTTGTCATCATGCATGTGCCATTTTTTGTAAATTTATATATAAAAAAAAATCACATATTTGTTTTGCTCCTCCAGATAGCTGTTCGTGGGAAGAGTTAACCATTCAGCTAGGGATGCCTGGGAATTGTTTCAATCAACTGGAGTTGAAGCAATCGTCGCCTATGATTGTTCAGGTGCAGTTCTGCTGATGGTAACGCTTTTGGGTGGACTCATCACCGGAACTTGCTCAGGTGTTTGGACTCATATTAAATGGGATGATGATAGAGTGACCATGGTGGGATCCACTGCAATGTTGATGGGAATGGCCTTGGTAAATTCTGTTTTTCATTATTGTCTCTTTTGGAATTAATAATCTATTTATTTATTCTCTAAAACTGCGCGATTTAATGATGTGGAGGTGGAAGTTTAATACCTTCCTGGTTATTTAAGAAGTTGGATTTCAGAATTATAACTTAATTGATGTGGCAACTTACCCATCATCTGACCTCATGATCACCCCGTCCCTTTTTCTATTTACTGCATCCCTAGTTAGAGTTATCACTGTTTTGCATATATATATATTTACATCCAAATTTAATCTTGCATGACATTTCCATTATATGAAGTGTCAGTGGACAACATGCTTCTTCTTTGTTGAAATCAAGCATGCATCTCTTTTATAAAGCAGAAATTTGTAATCAATCTGTGGATATTTCAGCTATATAAGCACATAGATGCCTCCTCCCATGAGTGAATTAGTATTTTTTATACCGGTCACATGCTTATTGAATGCAAAATCTGTCAACATATGGATGAAACCCTACAAAAGCTAATGAAAGAACTTGATCCCAATTAAATATAGTTGAGGGAGATCAAGCCGAAATTAGAAGTTGAGGGATTAATTCTCAAATGAGTTAAAAGTATTCGGGAGATGGCCCCCTGCATGGTAAGGAGCATTCCGTCAGCTTTCCCCTCTTTTATTTCGTTATGCATATTATAGGAGTGGTGATTTTCCATTATCCCCGCACAGCAAATACCCTTTACAGTTGCTGGGTTGTATCAATTAAAGGCTGGCTTCGGTTCCATGCAATGCTGGAAAAATGTAAATGAAAGCCAACCATTTGTCAACCACAAAATTGGGCGGAGTACAAAAACACTAAACAACAATGAGTTGATTTTAATCCGAGTCATGAACCATTGACCGTGCTCTCATTCCTCCATGACTACCATAAATATCATTTTGATGCTGTGTGAGTAATCTGTAGTGACATGCCATATTTTTCCGTTTGAACTTAAACAATGGATATGCTTGCTCCAGGTTGAACTAGCTATGGTGGCTGTTGAAAGTGCTGTTACATCCATATATATCTGTTACGCACAAGATCCCTTGTTAATACATAGATGGGATGCTGAATTCTTCAACCAATTGTCCGAGGCACTACACCAGCGTCTTCAACATAGAAGTTCCCGGGCAAGGGAGGTATTGACCCAGAATCGATTGAATGCTGGCATACAGGTAAATACCCCTCTCTGACAAACTTTGCAAAGCCAGATTTTGTCCAGAAATACGCACTGGAATTCGTTGTGCTATATCCCATCGATCCAAGTTCTTGAATCATTTTGTTTAAGTTTAGTCTAGGGTCTTGATTGCAAAGAAGTCCGAAGGATAAAAATAAAATCGGTTGGAAGCTGCATTTATTCAGGTATAGCTTTTCCTTCATTTCTTTTTTTCTCCGTTTTCATTATTTTTGGGGAGTGAAGTCAGGCACAGCTGAATGGCAGAAAAGTGTTGAGTGGATTCCCAAGTGGCCAGACTTAATTGATTATTTAGGTTGAGAAGGAATTGGATTGGATTTCATGTTGAGTTTCGTTTTGCACCAAGTTTCATTGGTGTTTTAAAAAAAAATTAAAAAAGTTTATTTTTTGCTTTAAATTTAAAAAAAATATGTTTTTAAATCATTTTAATACATTGATGTCAAAAATAATTTTTTAAAAATAAAAAATATTATTTTAATGTACTTTTAAATAAAAAATACTTACAAAACAACATCCTCAGCCACAATCTCAGATAAGCCACCGTATAATTCTAAACTCCATTGTATAGTGATGTGGTTATATTTTGGATTTAAAAACTTGATGCATCGAATCAAACTGCAAGCTCTTCTATGGTCATTTGGTAAAGTAGATAGTTGTTTTACAGAAGCATTGCTTTAAGGGATACAAGAAGTGAAGGTCGTTTGCATCATCATTTTCTGGTCTCAGTTTGCTAAAAATCCCTATTTCCTCGCTGCTCTTGTAAGGGCAGGTCCAATATTAAGAGCTATTTTGAAGAGTCAAATTTTTAAAATAGTTTTTTGAATAGTGTATATATGATTTTTTTTATTGATATGTGCTCTAATGATAAGAGCCATTTTGGAGAGCTATTTTTTTATATTATTTAAATATAGTGCAATTATTTTGCATGTCAGCAACATTAGTTGTTTCAGTTCAATTTATTCGTCTATGTTGTTATGATTTAATTTGGAGAACACAACGGTAATATTGCAACGGTAATATTGCAATTTTAGCTCTTCCCCAAAATCTGTAGGAATGGCTCTGCCTATTTCAAACAGCTGTTTTGGCTGCTCATTTGGCTCTCTCGTTGGAGACCAAAAAATAATGAAAACAACCATAAATTTAAAAATATAGCTTTGGATACAAGGATGCCTCTCCCGTTGGACTTGCCCTAATGGATGAAATCTTAGAAATCCCATATTTAATGATGGCTCTTTGCTTGTCTAGAGAGAGAATCGTTTCACAAGGCACGGTACAAATGTTCCTTCCAGTTTTCATGTGTTCACAAGTGGTTTCGCTAACGGAACCCTCTCTCTCAGTTCAGCCATTGTGCTTTACAGTGATTTATTTTGTTTTTGGAATACATTTTCTTCTTTTTCCATATTTAAATGTTTGCTAGATTTTCTTAATAAAATAAAATAACATCTGGAACCCCGAGCCTTCAATCTGGGATTCGTTCCTGCTCGTTGTGTTCGGTCCAATATTGTCTTTAGTGAAGGCACCACCACAATCTTGATACAAGCCCAAGCCCATGAAGACTAAGATAACATATTTAAGCCCGATGGCAAATTAACCCAGAAAATGTAGAAATGGTTCATAAATGAGTCATTTCATCCCCTTTCCTTTTCTTATATAGCTGGAAACGAATGAACACGGCATTGGGAAATAAAAATCGAGCTTATTCGTATCTTATATAGTGTTTATTTATATTTATGTGTGTGTAAATTATTAAGATTAATTTTGCAAATATTAATAGTTAGTCATGTAATGAGTTCAATTTTTATTATAAATATAATATAAATTTATTTTTTTAATTAATTGTAAAACTTTTTCATGATAATTTTTATTTATTTAAAATAAAAACAAAGTTAAATCATTATAACTTCTTTGAACATGGATATATAAACAATTTATCTTTGGAGACGTAACTTATTCATGAGATGGTATTTGTTTCATATTATCATCAAGATTCAATATTATTTCTTATGGTTATATCAGTTTGGACATTACTTATTACCTAAAGAGCTAAAACAGCTCGGACTGGTACTGTTCATGCAGACTGAAAATACTGTGTACTGGCCATTTTTCGCCTTTCCTTCGCGCACCTGTTTCTGCTTTTTTTTCTTCACAGAGATGCTTTTTATATTTTTTATGGTGGAGATGACTAAAGAATATTTGTGGCCGAGTGGCTCGCCTGCGCGCTGGAAATCCAACGCGCAGGGGTTCGAACCCCTCAGCCAACAGATTTTATTTGGTTTTTCTTTTCGGAAACTCAACTGTGTGCTTGACAGTAATACAACTTAAATCTCTCGCGTAGCGTGAAGAATTTGTTTGATACAATGACAGTGACTGTTTTGTGAAGTATTATTGGTTTAGAAATTAATTATGATTATATTCTTTTTTTAAAAATATTTTTAATATTAGTATATAATTTTTTAATTTTTTACTGTACTAAAATCAAAAATATATTTTTTTAAATAAAAATAATTTTAACCAATTAAGATATAATCTAAAACAGCTCAGCCTCGGTTGCACTGTACATTGTGACTCAGGCGCACTATGGACTGGACATTTGTCGTCCGTGCGTCGCGCGAGTTCGTCCACTTTTTTTTTTTTTTTTACACAGGTCTTCTTTATCTATTTTTTATGGTGATATTGACAAATAAATAGCTTTGGCCGAGCGGCTGGCGCGCGCGAGTTCGAAACCGCTCGGAAACCTGATTTCGTTTTTTTTTTTTTTTTTTTACACAGGTCTTCTTTATCTATTTTTTATGGTGATATTGATTAATAAATAGCTTTGGCCGAGCGGTTGGCCGCGTGCTGCCAACACTGGCGCGCGCGAGTTCGAAACCGCTCGAACACTTGATTTCGTTTTTTTTTTTTTTAAAGAACTGTTTTTTTTTTTACCAATCTTATTTCGTTTTTATTTTTTCTTTTTTTAAAAAAAACTGTTTTTTTTTGTTTTTTTTTAAGAACTGTTTTTTTTTTACCAATCTGATTTTGTTTTTCTTTTTTCTTTTTTTTTTTTTTTTAAAACTGTTTTTTTTTGTTAAAAAAAAGTTTTTTTTTAATAACTGGTTGTTGTTTTTTCTTTTTACAAATTTGATTTTTTTTTAAGAACTGTTTGTTTTTTTAAAAAAATGTTTTTTTGTTAAAAACAAATGATTTTTTTATAACGGGTTGTTTTTTTGTTTTTTTACAAAAAAACAATATTTTCTGTTTTCTTACAAAAAAACAATATTTTCTGTTTTTTTACAAAAAACAATATTTTCTGTTTTTAATAACTAAATTTTTTTTTTTAAAAAAGGGGTTTTTTTGTTTAAAAAAGGTTTTTTTTTAATAACTGATTGTTTTTTTTTTTCAAATCTGATTTGCTTTTTTGTAAGAACTTTTTTTTTTTAAAAAAAAAAATTATGTTAAAAAATAGATTTTTTTTACTAGCTGGTTGTTTTTTGTTTTACAAAAAACAAGAATTTTTTTTTTGATAACTGAGGTGTCCAGGCCAACTTACGTGCACCACGACTAATCTCCGGATTCACTTTTTTTTTAATCTTTTTATTCCTATTTTGATTTTCCACTTATACATTTTTTTTCTTAACCGAGGTGTCCGGGTCAGCTTACGCGCACCATGACAATTATTGTTATTTTCTAGAATACCTAAAAGAGATCGCAATTCCAAAAAGTGATGAATATATATATTTTAAGGTGTTGATATGAAATAAATAGCAAAATATATAATTAGTCTAACATATTTATCAGAGAAAAAAATCACAAATAGTTATTATCATTATTTTAAATGCACTAATATGAAATAAATAGCAAAATCTATAATTAGTGTAACATATTTATAAAGAAAAAAACTTACGAATAATTATTGTCATTATTTTCAATGCCTTATCTACAATAATTAGAAATTTCAACATCTAATAATATTTTTTCAAAAAACAAATTAAAATTAATGAAAAAACAACAATAAATATTATTAGATTTTAAAAATTTATTTGACTTGAAAAATCAATAACAAAGAAAAACAAAATTATTTCAATTGTGATTTTCATTGTTCATTACCATTTGAAAAAAAATTCCTTTTTTATATTTCTTACATAATTCTTATTTCTGTCCATATATATACATGCTCTTAGTTTTTGTTTCAATTTTTTTATTCCTCTCTTATTAAGATTTTTTTATTTTTTAAATTTTAAATTGTGTTGGTAATCATTTTAAAAACAATATTTGTTATTATTTCTCTTTTTTTATTCTTCAAGTTAAATAATTTCTTTAAATATAATCATATTTATTTTTTGTTAATATTATTAGGTATTGAATTTTCTAATTATTATAGATAAAACATTCAAAATAATGATAATTATTATTTGTAAGTTTTATTTTCTTTTAAATATGTTAGACTAATTATTTATGTATACATATATTGCTTTTTGTAAAAAAACAATAATATCATTGTTCTGAAATACTTTTAATATAATATTATAAAAATAAAAAAATTGATGGAAATTTTTTCTCTAGCAATAATTATGGTCTCAATAATTTTTATTATTTCTACTGTTATTAAAGTTATTTTCTTTTATGTTTACATTTTAATTTTGTTGGTAGTCATTTCAAAAATGATATTTTCTATTTTCTCTTTTTTTTATTCTTAATTTCATTTTTTTTTAAAATCTATTAATATTTATTAATTTTTTTTCATTTATTTAGTGTTTTATTTTTTTTAATACTATTAGGTGTTGAAATTTCTTATTATTATAGATAAGACATTCAAAATAATAATAATGATTATATTTCTCTTATAAATATGTGAGACCTATTTATTATTATTCTAAAATATTTTTAATATCATAATATGAGCAATAAATTTTACAATCAATTTCCTTCATATAAAAAAAAATCATTTCTAACGGATTTTATCAAAAGAGTTTTAGTTGTAGCAATATTGAATCATTTTTTAGTTGAAAAAACACCTGTTTCTAACAGATTTTATCAATTAAAATTTTACTCATTAAATATTAAAATAACAAAATATAACATTTATAAACTCAATCAATTTTCTACATAGATAAAAAAGCCCAGCGGAGCGGGCAAATCGGCTCGTGGAAACTAGAGTATATCCTACCCAAAAAGAAAAATAAACTCAAAAAATAAAATTTAACAAGACAAAAGTACGACGAATTTTAAAAAATAATTAAAACTATATGAAATAAGAGAATCAGTACTGGTTCTTGTTTTTTTGTTTTGGGTCTCGCATCGTCACATCTCATCACCATCGCATTCTCTGTGGAGCTGCAGGACACTCTTTCCCAGCAAAATTCTTAGGCGTTAAGACCCTGGCTCTGCTCAAGTAATAAGTAGTGTTTGGTAGTTTAGCTGTTGATTCTTTTGCAGGCATTATATTTCAACCAAAAACCCCTTATCAATAGCATGATTGGGAAGAATCAGATTTAGCTATCTGCATTGCAGTACTCCACTGGCTTGTGTGATCGTCTCCTCACGTTGTTCACTCTACCTGCAATCCACATAAAATCATTAGTTGAGAAATTAAATACTTTGAAACAGGTTCACCTGTTTAGAGAATCATGTGAAGCGCATACCACGCCTGTATCTTCTAGAATTCACAATTTGAGGGATGAACACCCCAGTTCCATTGCCATTAGATCTCCATGAGTTTTCAGGCCAAGCTGGTACGGAATTAGTTTTCTGCCTCTCCCACCAGTTGAAGTAGCTTCCTGGCTGTGATGTTGCAGGAAAACTGATGGCTAAGCTGTTTGAGTCTTGTTTCCTTTGAGTATCAGCCGACCTGTAATGGGCTGTATCATCAACTTCTTCGTCGTCATCGGCGGTCAAAAGCAAAATCTGCTTCCCGAGCTCCGCATAGTAAGCATCGCTGTACTCGACACCTTCGAATTCAAGATTAGTGTCTGCTCCCATTTGCCTTTCAGATCGAGTTTGATTGCTGTAATGAAACTCCATGGAAAGGTCTGAGTTGAATATTTGGGATGGGATGTTCCGATGGAAAACCTCGGCGCGGTTTATAATTATATAAAGGAATCGGTGGAAGCAAGTTCTTAGATTGAGGTCCAATGAGGTCCATGGGAACAAGCCACCTTTCCTGAATTGCTGAAATGAATCCAAATGCACTCAAATAGTCCAGGGGCATGGAATTTCTCCGTTTTTGTACGTTATTGGATCTCTTGTTCAGTAGGGTCTTGATTAAGGCTCCATTAACTTTACTTTTTCTGATTCTCCATTAAATAACTAATGTATGCATTAGCAAAGCCTTTAGCCCGTGTGAATGGATATATGACTTCAGGGTTACAATAGGGATCCACTGAATGTGAATGCTGATGGGACCTGGGATTGATCGTGCATTGGATTCACACGGCCATTTTTTTTTGGCTCTTTAATGAATATGTGAACTCAATTAGAAGAATAAAAAGGCTTGCTGTTGACCATCGCAGCCAGTAGGTGGACAGTTGATCTTCTTGATGGACAGTTGTGTTTGATTTCCTATGATTTCAGCTTGATTTTTCCATATTTATTAATTTTAAAATCTATAAAATTAATCGAAGTATTTCAAAAGCTAGCCCAAACAACCTCCTTAATAATAATAAAAAAAATTAGCATTCAAATGTTCAGACCATGATTCCTGTGGCAATTGTTTTTAGGTTAAGTTACAAGCCAGCAATAGACCGCGGATTTTCAATTGTCCAACGTTTATAATGTTTTCGTCGTGTCAGAGAGTAGTAATATTAGTCTCATGTGAAAAACGCTTGAAACAAATTTGTCCCCATGCATATTTTACACTTGGATTTTTTTTATTGCTTCAAATTTGTTTTGTATCAAGCTTAATTAAATATTTAATATAAAGCTAATTATTAAATAGAATCTTATGAAAAGGTAGCAAAAAGACTTCGAAAATATTTATACATACATACATACATACATAAAGTGTAACACTAGTTTTATACCTCATATGCTACAAGTTAGATCAAAATTTTGTTGAATCTAAAAAATATTTAGGTCACATAAATTTTGTTAACATTGTTATTGAACTTGATACAGAGGATCAAATTTAAAAACTCTCAACTCAATTTCTTGTCTAGCTTGAGTTTCAATCTAAATTGATTTGATGGATCAAAAGATAACTTAGATGATTCATAAAAAATATGATTTGGTTTTAAAAAAAAATCAAGATGATATATTTTTTTTTAATATTGAAACAATAACATATTAGATATGATAATAAAAATAAACTCTTGTAAAATTAAGTGTTGACTAAATGTTGTGATGTTCATTTGAGACCATGATGATCTCATACCACAAAACAAAACACATTGAGTTTGATTGTCATTTTATCTGTCAACAAGTTTACGAAGTCAACATAAGTGATGAATACTATATCAAAATCAACTAAATATTGAATGATAAAATTGATAAAAATAATATAAAAAAAGATTAAACTAAAACACAAAAATTAAAAGATAAAAAAATGAGATATTTAGCATTGTTATTAAACCCAACCTGACGGTAAACTTTTTGACTTCACTCCTTACCTCACCTAGTTTTAAAACTAACCCACATGAGAGTTGACTCTATGTAATCTTGTTAATTTAATGGGTGCAAAGGTAACATCAAATGATCGGTAAAAACATGATTTAAGTTTTTTTTAAAATACAAAACTACATTTTTATTTTAATATTATAATATATTTGATCAACCCAGACTTCGTGGATTAACTTTCAAAACCCGCTACATGAACTCTAGTGAGTTAAAAAAACTATTTTTTTTATTTCATGGCATGATAACAAAAATACACCCTTGCAAAAATGAAACGATTGATTGTTTATATAAACAAACTGTTACCGTGATTTGATTTGATTTTTATTAATTTTATATTGAGGAGGTGTTTTTAATTAAAACTCTTAATTCTCCCTTTAGATTTCTAATTAGCTTTCTATTTGTTTTTTAACCCAAAAAACAAGGGAAAAAAAAGAATCATGTAGAAAGACCATCACGCATACAAATGGAACTGGGAAGTCTTGGTGAAAATAAAATAAAATTTAGAAAAATTACGATCCACGCAGACGGATTTCCTGTAGCCCAACATTAAGAGTCTGTTTGGGACGGCGGTTGTACCACTGTTTCCCCAAAATTTAATTTATTTTATTTTATTTTAAATGAATTTTTTTGTGTTTTTAAATTATTTTGATGTGCTGATGTCAAAAATAATTTTTAAAAAATAAAAAAAATATTATTTTGATGTATTTCTAAATAAAAACACTTTAAAAAACAACCGCAACCACCCATCCAAACAGGCCCAAGTACTATTACAATATTTATTTTTAATCAACAAATCACACTCGCAACGTCAAAGAAACTAGGAAAGAGGTAATAAACAGATGGCACAGACATAAAGATACATTGGCCCAGGGGTAATAATTTGGCTAATTGATAAGATAATCCCTCAATTATTGGTCAATTCAATTTAACCCTTATCCTTTGATTTTATGATTATATCCTTCGAACTATCACGTCAAAACAATGCACCCCTTCTGATAAGAACACGGAGAAAACTTTTTCTCAGCAAATAGTATGCTTTCACATGCTTTCGTCTGTTACTTTTTCTGAAAGAAAGACGAAAGCGGCACATTGCTTTGATCTGATGGTTCGACAGATCAAAATTAAAAAAAAAAAAGACTGGAGATAAAGTTGAGTTTGACCAATAACTTGAGGATTAGTTTACCAATTAGCCTAATATTTTTCCACCAAAAAAAAAGATAGCATAGGTCGCAGCCTGCAATATTAGCGATCCATGCCCGACGAGACAAATGGGGGTTCCAGTCCCTCCCGGTTCCACCTCTCAACATTAGCCTGCCAACCTTTGAAGTTCAGAATAACCAGCGTCAGGAATTATTAATTGTATGTCCATGTTAATCTTTGAAGTACGTACCAGGAAAGTTTGAAGAAATAAGTTTGTGATTTTATGCATTTTAAATTCATTTATATGCCATCTTAGAGTAGTAACCTGTTAGGAATTTAGCTGTGGAATCTGACAGGTTGATTTGACCATGTAAAACATATAAAGATAGATAGGTTTTGTGATACCAGTAAAAAGGATAGTTATTACCTAAGGAGGGATCAGCTCCATGGTTTTTGAGCTCTCTATACTCTTGACACAGAGAACATACACAGCAGCAACAATGGACCAGCCAATCCGCGCATGGAGTTTCTGGCAATGAAAGGAAACCTCGCAGCTTGGATCGGTAGACACCACCATACAGCCACTCACAGCCAATATGGCTCATGGCATAGTAGACGAGGCCTTGAAGCCGACATGCTGCTCATTCAAAAGGAAGGAGTGTAAGAATATTTGTTGTTTTCAACAAGATACATAAGACCTGGCGATGTTTTAATTCACTTTAAAAAACAACATCCCTTGTATTTTTAGGAACATGGATTTTCCTCGCATCGATTTTCATACACCACGTTTAAGTTCTGGTTAAAACTATGCAATTCACGTTGTAATTAAGGGATTTACAGAACTTGTTGCTTACAAATTGACAGAGATTCAGCCCACCAATCACCTATCATCAACTCTTGTTAAAAAATAAATAGTAATGGAATAAGATAGCAGGGCTCACATGTATTTCCCCTGTCAAGGATCTCGGCTACCCGTCCAAATGTGATGCATGGACAGAAACAGGTGAGCAAACCTTAAAAAAGAAAGCAAAAGACATGTGTGATTAAAATCAGAAAGAGAAATAACAAGCAGGCTAATCGAGTGTTAGTGATGTGGCAACAGGATAATTACGTACAATTAGAAGGGTCATCAAAACAATTGCATATCCCGGTGGACCATTGCCCTTCAGGAAATTGTGAAGGCGGTGGAGCAGCTTTAGGGTTTTCAATCCTTGAAGACATTGCCGTTGCTCGTAGAAACAATACGGATATTTGAAGGTGGTGGAAGGGTATGGAGGTGCAGCTTCACATTTATAGGCATGCAGACTGGCTATCAATCTCTGACATTTTTGGAAGTCGATTTTGCGTGCAGATTGATTTCTGTGCATAATTAATTAACTTCAAACAGTGGACTAATTATTATTTTTTGTTTTATTCAATCTTTTTGATAAACGCAACCTCATGAGTGGTTGAACTGGCCATTCTCAAATGGATGGTTTCCTGGTGCTTTCTTTCCTGACCAGGACCAGGGGCAAAAGATCTGGGCCTCTGCCTTGGAGTTTTCCATTCCCCTGGAAAATAAAATATGGCAAGTTTGAATAGCAATTATAATACATATCAGAGCAAGAGCAGCGATTTATAAAAGAGGAAAACTACCTGTAAATATAACCTATTAAAAAACAGTTCACGAAACCCCCCTGGAAGATTCACAGATTCAAAATCCTGACATTAAATATCTTTAATCAAAGGCTAGTACGAGACGCAATTAGCCGAAAGATGGATACGATTACACGTTTTCGTATTGGCCTACTTAAAAATAAATTCAAATACTGTTTTTTAAACTGTTTATTTTTTAAAATAAATCAAAATAATAATATTTATTTTTTAAAATTAGTTTTGATATCAAAACAATCTAAAAACATTAATTTAAAATACTTTTTTTTTAAAAAAAAAACTTTTAAAATGAACTCCAAAACAATGTTAACCCTTAAAAAAAAACCCAACCTATATAGTAGGGGTGAACATTTTCGGTTCGGTTCGGTTTTTTATCAAAATAGGGACCTAACCGAAATTTTTGTTTTTTTAAAAAATCAAACCGAAACCGAACCGAATTTATTCAAAACCGGCCACTTTCGGTTCGGTTCGGTCCGGTTTTTTTGGTTAAAAAAATCATAAAACCGAATTTGTTTTTGGGCCTTCTGATGGGCTTTCTAATGGGCTTTCTGATGGGCTTTTTGATGGGTTTTCTAATAAAATTTTTGACAAGCTTGAAAAACTATTTTTGTACAAGAAACCAAAGTATTTTTAAAATTGTTTTTGCAACAAATACAAATATTAATTTATTAAATTGTTAATATAGTGTTTATTAAGTTTTTTTAACCTTTCTAATAATTTTGTTGTGTAATTTAGCATGATGAGAGATAATTAAAACTACACAAAGGAACAAATTTAAATTTAAATTACAGAAAATGCCTTCAAAAAGGGCTTAAAAAAAACAAGAAACATTAACATAAAAAACTTCAAGAAATACAATCGGTCTTCAACTAATTATCATCCGTCGCTAGATTTAACTTTCCACCAAATTCTACAAAAAATAATAGAAATGTTAGATTGCAAATAAATTGATTAATTATCATATGTAATCACCGAATGAAAATGTTGCTATTCAGAAAGGATATAACGATGCAAAAATGGATTAATGGAACACAGAAACACAGCAAATCACAACATGTTTCTGATATATTTAACATCCATCAAATCTTGCTATTCAGAAATTCAGCAAATCACAACCTGTTTCTAATATATTTAACATCCATCAAATCTTGCTATTCAGAAATTCATCCTTACCTTTTATTTGACTCCAAATCTTGTATGACTCCTCACCCAATGTATCCAGCTCAGCAATTGCCTCGTCAAAAGCCTGGTGAGTTCAAGGAAAGAAAACTGTCAACCTAAGCATAATATAAATTCGAAAAAATATCAAAAAATGGCTTAACAAATTAGCAAAGTCAATTTTATATAGTTGAGGTATTTCTTCAGTTATGGAAACCAGAATAAAATCTCAAGCAACAATAGGCTTTTAAATCTAGCAACCCCAGCTTGAAGCGTATTGGTCATATGCTAATCTGGTAGGGAATGTTGACTTCCAAAAGCATAACCAGCGGTCTTAAAACCCAACATCACAGTTTCTGTCATGATCTCATCAACCAAACAGGTAAGTAATAATGCAACAACATTCACATCTCAATTTTCTTAATTTGTTTAAATTATGTTTTATGCCATTGCAACCACCTAGAAGACAGATCAAAAGCAAAGATAAAAACGAAATGGCAAACCTGTTTGGCAAGATTGCAAGCACGATCTGGAGAGTTGAGAATCTCGTAGTAAAACACTGAGAAGTTAAGAGCCAATCCGAGACAGATTGGGTGAGTGGGAGCCAATTCTGCATTTGCGATATCCTGTAATCACAAATCCAAATATTCAATACAACAAACTAATCAGAAGAGGAATACAGAGCAGAATTACAATTACACAAAATCCATCCTTTAACAGATGTTAAATCTATGGACAAAAGAAGAAGAAAAATTAAATCGACATTAAACAAAGAAAGGTCAATCAGTGCTGTCTAGCTAGCTAATCGACAGCGTAAGAAATCCTCACAATAAATGTTACGCAAAAGAGCAAATTGGATTCAAACAAACAAAAAAATGAAGTAATCTATGAATAGATAATAAAAACAAATGGGCAAATCTAAAATGACGAGGCGAAAGCGTAAGGTACCCATGAACAAACATTAACTAAAACATTGAAATAAAACAGAGTAAATTATTTACTTACCTACGCTTAGGGAGGCGAGAGGCTGGGGACGATCTAGCCTAAAGTATTAGACTGTTAGTTGCAGAGAAGGAGGCGAGAGGCTGGGGACGATCTAGGGTTTGTTAGTTGCAGAGAAGGAGGCGAGAGGCGAGAGGCGAGAGGCAAGAAGGAGGCGAGAGGCTGGGGACGATCTAGGGCTTGCTAGTTGCAGAGAAGGAGGCGAGAGGCGAAGGCGAGAGGCGAGGGCGAGAAGGAGGCGAGAGGCGAGAGGCGAGGGCGAGAGGCTGGGGACGATTTAATTTTAGGGTTTGTTAAGGTTCTATTTATATTAAGATTTTAAACCGAACCAATTCGGTTCGGTTCGGTTTAATCGGTTTTGTCCGTACAAAACCGATTCCGAACCGAACCGGACATTTTTTTAAAATTTTGTAATCGGTTTAATCGGTTTTTTTTTTTGGTTCGGTTTGTTCGGTTTTTTTTTCTCGGTTTTCTCGGTTAAATCGGTTTTTCGGTTCGGTTTGCTCACCCCTACTATATAGACAATCTTGAATAGGTCACCAACTACCTTTTATCTGAAATCAGACCCTACGTACGTATCAATAGTTTCTCAATCATATTTGTTTGACTTCTCTCTCTATTTTTACTATAGTTCATCTTATCACATGATATCAGAAAGCACAAGGACTTTCTCTGTCTTTACATAGTTTAGTAAACTCAAGATACATTGACAATCCAATTAAGATTGTGGACTTTTCCGAGGTTTGCATAAACTACTTTCAAGGACAAATACATAATTACAAGATTGATCGTGATATATGATTTTGTTTTCCAAAAACATTTACTATAGAGTTAAATTCGCATTCCATATCACCACATCTTTTATTCTACCTCAATCTATCCAGCATGAGGAGGACCTCACGCTATCTTCCACGTGGATTTGGCCTTCTCATCACTAGTCACCACGTGTAAATATTTTTTCCAGACATTCATAAGAATCATACACATGAACATATATACAAATACATATATTAAAACTAAATCCCAATCCGGATATTATGTTTTTGTAAGAAGTTGCCCAATATCAGGAAAAATTCTTGTGATAGTTTTAAAATTAAACTAGCATTTTATATTAAGAAAAAAGCTAATTTTCATCCACTATTCGAAGAACATTAAGAGAAAAATGGATGCACATAAACTTTTACAGGCTACTCGAAATAGCATATTAACTTGACAAGTTCACGTATTATCAAATCATTTTGAAAGAAAAAACGGTTGCTGACAGTTAATTTTGGAAGAGACACGTTCCTTTGCAATCTTCCTATTTAAAATCAACAGCATGCCATATCCTTCCCCTACCTCAACCTTTCCAACAAAATGTATCCTTCAATTTCCAGTGAGTTCCAAAAGGAGTCATCATATGCAACATCATCTGCACCGCCGCAGCCACATTTTTCCAGTTTTGAAGACCCCGTGGCTACTGGAATCCCAGTCCCTTTAGGGAATCAAAATAATCATGATCCAAGTCGGCCTCGCCGGCTTAACAATGCCAGCCATTCTCTCTCTTCAGGGCCTTGGTCCACTAGTCTCTGTGATTGTTTCAGCGATCTTAATAGCTGTAAGTACTTTTATCTACACATACATGTATAGTCATTGTGGATGGATCCTGTTACAATTTTTTCGTGTCACCAAAAGTTTGTTTTCTTAGCACTTGTGTTGTGCCATTGCATGGCAATTAAGTTAATAACGTGTAAAAGTAATTAAGGGTGTTTTGCAGTTGATGGTGTTTGTAGAAACAATTAGATTCTAATACACCATTGCGATTCTAAGATTTAAAGTTTGTAGTTGAACATGTTTATCTTTTCTATTCTTTTTGTGACCAAGATCTTTCTTCAATTTGCCAAAAACAACCTCTACTGTCATGTGTGATTTCTTCTGCTTTCCTTTCTCTCATTATTGTAGCGATATAATAGTCTGGATCTTGCAAGGAAGACTACGAATACTAACAACGGACTATGGTCCTGCAGGCTGTTTAACATGCTGGTGTCCATGTGTTGCATTCGGACGAATTGCAGAAATTGTTGACAGAGGCTCAACTTGTAAGTTCCGAAAATTTAAATGAATTTAACTAATGCTCTGATTACTCTGGTTTTTTTGAAGAACTGATTGATTTGAAATTCGCAGCATGTGGAACGAGTGGAACCCTTTATACATTAATACTATGTTTGACTGGGTGCTCTTGTTTGTACTCGTGCTTCTATCGATCTAAGTTGAGAGGGCAGTTTTTCTTGGAGGAAAGCCCGTGCACAGACTGTTGTGTCCATTGTTTTTGCGAGGAATGTGCTTTGTGTCAAGAGTACAGAGAGCTCAAGAACCGAGGCTTTGACCTGTCCATTGGTGATCCCCCCCTGTTTCTTGGAGAAATAGTGCTGTATTGCTTTTCTCTTGTATTTTCATCTGCCTCACTACTTTTGTTTTTGATGGAATAGGATGGCATGGGAACATGGAAAGGCAGAAGAGATTAGCTGCTGCCACTGCTCCTCCAACTGAAGAAAGGATGATGAGATGACTTGATTAAATTAACCTTAACTGGATCATGATGGGATGGCTTAATTTGCACCGATTTTATTTATTTTTTGCTCCCCAAATGGATCCAAATGGATACGATGTTATTCTGCACTGACTTAATTTGCCTTTGTTCTGCGGAAGATCCGTAATTGTATAAGAATGTTCAGAACCACCATACAATTATTGCTCAATTTTCTACCTGAAAGTCTATAAAGAAAGAAGGTATGCGAAGAGGGTTACGAAATTTGAGCTGTGCTACCATAAACAGATTATCCTTTAAATATGTTGAGCTATTGCTAGGATCTAACACTCAAAACCGATAGTTAATACATTTATGGAAAACTTTCAATCCCATCCATCTAAATCAATCCCAGAATATTTCTAGCACCAGAAGTTAAAAGGTCACGTACACTTGAGTTTAGAGCACAAACCGTACTCGAGAAATAACTAAGATCCTTGATTGTTTTGTCAAGACAGAAACAAAATCATAAGATGTATATATAGCACATAAAATTCCATAATTATCAAGCATTTTCAGGACAGACTGTTGGCTCTGAATCTCTAATTATGGCATTGAATCTTAGGACAGGACCTGGTATTAATCCAGGATAATTACAAGTTAGGAGTCACATAAATATCTTAAAAAAACTATAAATGATTTTGGAATAATCTATATTGACCACGTAATAAGAATTAAACATTAATGAATATTTTGTAATCCAGTTCGTTGACTGAAAATATTTAGGACTCAATTATAATATTGATCACTTTATCCTAATGTCTAGACTCCTTAGCTATACAAAGGACCAAGTAAACATTTTGTTTAATGTTGAAGGACTATAAATAAACTTAAAAGTAACTTTTATCTTCTTCTATTTGGAGCAGAGCTGGACTTCTTTTTAACTTGCAGCTCTTCAAAAACTACCGACACTGAAAACAAAACAGCAATTACTCCAGCTTTTCATCGCCTCCTCCATCTATATTGAGATTCAGACACTTATACGAGGAAAACCAATTCTCAACCAGACAAAAACCTCGTCAAAACCCATGAATTGTTCTTCGACGAACAAAGAAACAAGATTATGATGAGGGTTAGCATAGCAGTTATACTCTCTGTTCTACTCTTCTTTTTTTTCCTTTTTCTGGAAGAGACGACATCGATTTGTCTCAGAAAGGCAAAAATGGTACCCAAAAACATAAAGAAGGTAGGATCGTCATGATCGCCAATATACTAACGATCTTACCACCGACTTAGGAAACGATTTAATCACGATCTCATCTGGGTGTCTAATGCGTTCCAGCCCATCTTGCTTATATCATAGGCGCGTCCATTTGGAAACATCACCGAACCACTAGACCCAGGAGGAGCATTTGCTGTCTCTATTTGACTTGATTTGATTTGATTAGATCAGAATTATTTCTCAAACAAGAAACAGTACATTTCGAATTTCTTCAAGGAACACACCTAATGAAAAAAACTATTCTGTTATTCATATGCCGTGTGCAATAGCATCTGTCTGATCATAGGCCATTAAAATCTAATGGCATTTAAAAACAAATGTTTTTTTATATCCAATAATGATAAAGATATGCTGCGATTAAAAATTAATTTTGTTAACCACGATAGTAACTCCCCCTTTAGGCAATACATACTATTTCAAGTGTTTTGGAGAAGTCTTAAGACAATTGATCCTGATATATCTTTTCAGGATAAGATAGCAAAATGTTCTGAAACTATTCAAGAAACTTGAGCATGACACCCCAAAAGATTAGATGATAACCAGACATCGAAACTCGAATCCAATGAGTTGAAACATAAAATTATATCTGATCAGTCCACTGAACTGGGACATTGCTGTCAGCAACCTGTTTAAACTACAACTCAATACATAACCTAGGATTTTAAGGCAAGCAACTCGAAGAAACCAGATCGTCTTTGTAAATTTGGAAGAGTTGTGTGCCAATTAAGCTGCGTGGAGCCATTGTCCAGTGGGCATTGAATGTGAACGTGTAAGAAACCTGACAAACAAAAGCCTTTGACCTAACAACTCTGGTAATGGGCCCTGAAATATATGTAAAGAAGGATGAAGTGCATGTTCCCTGGCAGTCCTAAAAACAGGGAATTGAAGGGCTTCTGATGGAAAGCTGACTTCAAAAAGTTACTTTAGTCGACATAACCTATCCAAGGCCACACATGACACGTACTCTTCGTCTAAGTGGGAAAAGAAAAAAAACCCAGAATGCTCCACTTTAACTTGTGTGAGAAACTTGTCCCCACAGTTGTTTTGAAAAGATGTTATTGGGAGGCAGCCAAAAGTTAGGCTGATGGGTTTTATGACTCCACTACATCCAATATGCCTTTGTTTCTCAAAATGTCAACAAAGTCATGCCACGCATAAAGGAATATTTATTAGTGCTGCTAATTGCTAACCTTCCTTGACCTTCAATTTCTGACTTTCTTCTTCTTTCAGGTCCACCAAACCCCTGGTTTGAAATCACATTTTGTTTGAAAAATGTAATCCCATGGCAAGGATGGGAAAATATCATTTGCTGGCCAGTAACTATATAGTTTAATTGGAATCCATAACTCTTCCACACACATTCTCATGCCTAGCTAGCATAAATATTGGTGAGTGAGAGTCGAATATTATCATGGCCTGCCACATGTAAAATATAGAACTACGAAACTTTAGAAAAATAAAAGGACATTGGACACAAGATCCAGGTATAATCATGGTAAGAGAGAAATATAGAGAACAACTCCTCCAAGGTTAATAGGATTCAGCAATTCTTAAATTGCTAGTCAAATATTGTATTGTTTCTTTTTTTTTACACGAGAAACTAATTTTTTTTAAAAGTACATTTTGTAAGTTCATGTGAGTAGGTAAAATTTTAGTTATTTCAGACTCTTATAAAATATACACATCTTGTCTCGAACTCAAAATTTACCATATAGATCATAAATTTTTTACCATCACGCTTTATGATTTGAGAACGGTTTTTTATGCTTTCCTACCCACAAAAATCCAAATGACTTGTTTAGATTCCTCTCCCCTCCCCCTCTCCCTTTTTGGTAGGCTGGATCAGCCCACTAATGTGACAACAAAACATTGTGATTAACGTAACCTTACTTTTAATTTATACTTGAGAGTGATCAGGAACCCTAGCCAGGAGCACAGCCCCCCACCCCAACCCGTACATGAATCACGTGAAGACATGTGTCCAGCTCCAATCGCCCACTTGCCTAGAAATAACAGGATAGCTCAGCCCTTATCTTTTTACCCTCCTATATATACACAACACAAGGAAGTACTTGTGTGACCTACAAACCCTCTAGGATTTTTGCTCTTCATTTTCATTTCTCAATCTCATGAGAACTAGAAGAATGGCCGCTGTTCAAGTTGGTTCAAATTTAAGTCATAAAATTGGCAAAGAGTGTCATCAACACGGGGTTGTAGCCGAGGAAATTGATGGCCTAATCAAAGCGTATAAAGATGGGCATGTGGAGAGACCGCAGATTGTTCCATGTGTCACAAGTTCTTTAGCTCCCGAGCTCGGCGTGACTTCACGGGACACGGTCATTGACAAGTTCAAAAACATCTGGGCACGTTTTTATGTCCCAATTAAGTTCCATGGTAAGCTGCCTTTACTTGTATATTTCCATGGAGGTGGGTTTTGTGTAGGCTCAGCTGCTTGGAGTTGCTACCATGACTTTCTAGCAAGGCTAGCTGCTAAGGCCAATTGCATAATCATGTCAATTAATTATCGTTTAGCCCCTGAAAATCCTCTCCCAGCAGCCTATGATGATGGGATTAAGGCTCTAATGTGGTTAAAACAACAAGCTCTTTGTGGTGGTGCTGATAATTGGTGGACTTGTCAATGGAGTTTCTCCGACATCTTTCTAGCTGGGGATAGTGCTGGTGCCAACATAGCCTTTAACGTCATCACAAGACTTGATTCCTTTAATGCAGGGCAAGCTGTTGCAGCCATAAAGCCATTAAAACTGAAAGGCATTATCTTGATTCAGCCATTTTTCGGAGGAGAGGCTCGTACTCATTCAGAAAAATATTTGGTACAATCACCTCGCTCGGCGCTTAACTTGGCAGCCTCTGATACATATTGGCGATTAGCCTTGCCTTGTGGCGCTAACCGGGACCATCCATGGTGCAACCCTCTCGCAAAAGGGTCAGTGAAATTGGAGGGTTCTGTGAAATTTCCAATAATGGTCTGCATATCAGAGATGGATATTTTGAAAGACAGGAACTTGGAGCTTGTCGCTTCTTTGGGTAGAGCAGGTAAGAGAGTGGAGCATGTGGTTTGTAAAGGTGTAGGGCATGCATTTCAGATTCTAAGCAAGTCCCAGCTCTCACAGACTCGAACATTGGAAATTATGGCACGGGTCGAGGGCTTCATTAGTGGAACACGATCCCCTCTCTCAACCACAGTACACAATTTAATGTAGGGAAAAAAAAAGAGAGAAATTAATTCTCAAATTCAGTTACTCTTCCTAGCGTTGACAATAGGGCCTACGTATATATAATTGTAGGCCATTATGTGTGTGCTGTAGTGCATGTCAATATTACGTATGAATGTTATACATATTGATTACAATCACGATGCAAAAGTCAATGATTTCAGAGCCACAAATAAAATTGGGCTATAGCCACATGTTAGTCAATCAAGAAAAAGGAAAACACGAAAGAAGAAATGTTAGATAGGCACATTGCATCTAGACAAAATTGAAACCAATTAAATAAGAGCGACGTCAATTAAGAATAAATGTCTCATTCCACTTATCCGAGTATATAATTTGCGATACGAAAACATAACTGTTGGCTTAAAAACCAGCTTGTGGTTTCATTATAGCATTGCGCTTCGAGCATCGGGTAGAGCTGAGAGATATGCTGCATTGCAGCTAAAATGGTTATTTTAATTTGGTTCATTGTGTGTGGAAAAGGTGGTGTGGCTGAAGGTATTAAGAGGATTTATATATTGCCAATTATAGGTTGGAGGGATCGAGCCTCATGATTCTGGCTGTTGTGTGGACAGTATAGTTCTGTCTTGATGTAAAGTTTGGTTTTGCTGTAAGATTATATAAAATGTAAACCAGATGCTAACACCAAAATTTCCATGTTCTCTTCATGGTTGATCTCCAAACCTAGATGGTTCCTTCTGCTCAATTTATGCCTTAATTGGGACATCATCATATTGCATCTTTAGGTGTAATAATGTTATTACTTTTGATTTTTGAATTCGAGGAAACTCCATTTCTGGAAAGCGTACTTTGTGGGCTCAGGTGAGCGAGTAAAACTTCGGTTGTCCCAGACTCTTATAGGAGGTGTATGCCCTGACTCGAACTCGAGACATGCTGTGCAGATCTCTATCTCTTTGTCATCACGCCACACTCTCTTTGGGGGTGATGTCCCACATTTGCCCAATTTCTTTGTGTTGTTTCTTGCTATGCTGGTTCTGTAAACTAGAAAACTCGTAAATGCATTTCTTACAGTTAATTGGGTTCTTCGGAACTATTACTAGATTGCTAAGATGATCGGGCTCTTTATATATTGAGAGCTTGAAGCTTTCGTTCAGTCTTGAAAATGGCTAAGGTGATTTACACAAGAGATTCTCTTCACTTGAGACAGAAATTACTGTTTAAGTCGCGATCCAATTTCTGCCTGTCATTTTGCCGACACTTCTTTTTGTCATGAAATTCTGAATTTTAACTGCATCATCCCATCGACCAATTACTCTATAGAAATTAGTTCAATAAACAGAGCTCAAGTGGAGTGGAGTTCAGGTTTCAATTCCATTACTTTCTTTGCAATGCGTTCTGCAATAGCAGAGTGTGAACTGACTATACAAGCACCAAGAAGATCCGTCTAAAGAGAAAGGTCATCTCTGCAATCTGCTTTCTCTATCAGATTTTGTGCTTCTTCTAGCAAACCAACATTGCCTAAAAAAAGATATATCATGCAATTTTGATGCTTCATTCCTTATTTGAAGTCATATACCTCAGCCATTGTGGCTTACTTCCCTCTTCAATGTTCTCAACAAATAATTGAAAAGGGCTCCGCCTACAGCGGCACTCGCAATGTGGAGTCAATATTTTCTCTGATAAACCAATTCACCCTCACATTCAACAACAAAAAATTAAACGCATTAATCAATTAACCTTGCAATAAAAAGGTCCTCCCACAACAGCATTCACGATGTTGAAATCGTGGGTTTTGATGTTGAAGAGTGTGTTTGGTATTGATTTTGCTTTTATGGTGGAGGTTTTAAAAAAACAGTTTCATGAAAAGCACTTTAGTCGCGGTTCAAAATAATTTTTAAAGTATTTGGTTAAAATTGTGGTCGAGTTTAAGATTAATGAAAATAATTTGTGCTTGAGTTTAAAATTAATGAAAAGCATTTTTAAATGTTTGGTTACCAAGTTTTTCATATTGTTATTTATATTTTAATTAATTTTTAGATTATGTTAATATTAAAAATATATTTTTTATATTAATAAACATATATTATGTAAAAATTATTTATTTATTAATTAATTTTTAGATTATTTTAATATTAAAAATATATTTAATATTAAAATATTTTAATTTTCATTCTCTGATACAATTTCCAAGCAGCGGTTCAGTGTGGGTCCCATGAATATGATATTAAGTATTTTAATTTCTAAACCCCAAACACAGGAAAAGCAACTCAAGAGAGCTTTTTTCCAAGCAGCGGTTTCAACTCAATTTGATGTGGGTCCCATGACCACAAAACTTACGGTTCATATTTAACCAAACAATAAAACTATTTTTTTTCTTTAAACCTCGGTCTGTACCTCAATACCAAACGGGCACGAAGTCGAGAGGGAGGCAAAAACAGTGGTTTTTAGATCTGTTGTGGTGAAGCTGAGAGAGGAAGCAACAATTGAGTACAATGGTTTCTAAATTTGCGAGAGCGAATAAAAGTTTTTTTTATTTTTGTTGTAATGTGGATGTCTGAGTTAACTTGTAAAGCATGTCTTGATAAATATTAAAGATGACTGATAAATATGAAACTTGAATTAGTGATTTTTAGGACACAAACCTAGAACCAGAAATAAAGTTAGGACCGGATTACCAAGCTGCACTCTGAGCTACACCCCCTATAGCTAATAAAAGAAAAGTTGTTAAAGAGAATGACTGCAAATAATAAGAAGAGAAGAAATTGAAGAGTGGCTGCTTACAAGAGTTGATGATGGGGCAAAGATGATAACATGGCATTTATTTTAATAGAGCCGAATTGTAACGCCTGTTCGAGTGCTGTAATTTCATATGAACAAGTATAAATACTTCACTAGATAATATAACACAAGACCATATACCAGGTTGCACAGCACACGACCATCACTACATAAACCCTTTTGCTCTTTTTTCTTTGTTATGTCCTATTTTCCCTGTATGATTTATTAACTCAAGTATCAAATGATCTGTTATCCTGTTAAAGAACTTATTTTTATAGGAAAAGAAATTGTTTTTCTGAGGAAAGCTGTTGAACAATCAAGCCAATACACATTAGCCTATCAAAAAGCCATGAATAAAAACATAAGAATACTTCGGATTAATTATGGGTATATTATTGCCTTCCATATAAAAAGAGGATGAGAAGGTATGATATATATTAATCAAGGCATGTAATTTGGCCGAGTTTCTCAGCTTGAGCTTCTTTATGAGAAAGTACCTCAATCATAGAGCAAATATTTCATCACCTCCTTCGAATTTGGCTGTTTCCATAAGGAAATATACAAGATGGCCTAACTTGAGGTCAATTTGAATTATAAAAAGATTATGATTTTAGGCAGGTTCTATTTATAGAAAAAGTGGCTAGAGCCACGATAATATAATAGCATTTGTCGGCATGTTTTATATGGTAGGTGGAGCTTTTTATTCGAGGCGACTAGCGTGCCGTTTGATTAAGAAAACATCTCGAAACCATATCTAATGAGTTATATTGATAGGATGTTTGGTATTGTATTTCAAAATTATTATTTTTTTATTTTAAATAATTTGTGTTTATATTAAAAATATTCTTTAAAAAATAAAAAATATCAACTGTTCAAACACATCAAAATAATATTTCTTATGGATAAAGGATACAAGGCAAGCCCTTTTGGCGAAAAGGGATACAAAGGCTAAAACAATATTTCTCACGGCAAAAAAAAATATTAGGGAGCACATTAATTCAGGAGCCAAAAAAGAGAAGCTTTTTACATGTCGGTCACAATTCACAAGAGATACAATTGCCTCCCGCTCAAAACGCTAGCAAAGACTAGACTGATTCGATGGGCAGACATTATGGCAACTCCATCAAGGGTCATCACTTCGGTACAACATGGGCTCACCACGAGTTTCCAATCTTTAAAATAGTTTGACTAGCTAAGACACCATGACACTATCAATGGTCTGAAGAGCTTGGTTCGCGAAAAAGCGGACATCGACATCTGGGTCCTCACTGAGCTCAACCAAACAGGGACGGATTGTCTTCTCTGCCACCTGGGGACATAATTACAGCCCAATGAGGTTAAAAAAAGTGAATGGACACCCATGAAAAACATAACCAATACTTACATAAAACGATGAGCAGATAAAAAGGTAAAAAAGAAGTATGTCTTCGCTGACAAGAAGACTTACAGACTGATCAACTATGGGAACGATGGATTGCAGCACCTTCGCCACATTGAACTTGATGTTTGACACCCTGCATAGTGTACTCAAGAGCATTCAGAAACTGCCCCATGAAGAAACAATTTTACAAACCACATTGACAAGTTCCACATATCCATTACCTGTCTTTCGATGCATTGACAACCACTGGCAGCAGTTTAGAACATGTAATTTCTGAACCCATGACAGGAGCAAGCAATGAGACAGCATGTAGAATTGTCATCCGGTACAAATAATGGGGATTGGTGCTCATCTCCAAAACCTGCACAAGTGAAATGAGATAAATGTCACCATCCATTTCTTGGATGATAAGAACAGGCATTTTATGTGAAAGAAATAGAAAAAAAATCAAGCCATAAACTGTCAAAAGAAAAGTTGACTACACAGTGGGCTTGTTAGAATGGAGCAGAAAGAAACCATCGAATAATAAGGAAAGATGCTAAACCGTCGCCACAGGATTTGTAGTGATCCTAAAGTACAGTGTTCCATTCAATAAGTCCAACCTCACCATAGAGGAATAAATAGCAATGATACGTCAGGATCACAAGACAATGTGGTGAAATTCAACCAAACACTACACCAACCTGCGGAATTATGTGCTGCATTGCCCACTCTGGACCAAATTCCTCAGCAAGGCGCTTTAAATTGTTTGCAGCAGCATCACGGATCGAATAAACCTGCAGAAATATCCACCAGACAAGATGGTTCCAAATAAACCATTTAACCTTCATGAGAAAGTGATTGGCAGGAAAGAGCTCAATTACAAGAGTTAGCAAAGTCATAGAAATTCAAAGATCACTTTTATCTATGATGCACAACTTTCATCCATCTCTTTGAAAACGATCACTGAAAATGTTATTTATGAGAAATTTTAATCATCGATCAGAGATGCATCAAACAAGCGTGCAGAAAAAAATTGATATTTAAAAGTTGTCTAGTACAAAACATAAGCAAAGTGAGAACCTTAACTGTAGTCACACATGATGAGAAAACACAAACCTTATCCTGTAGCCACTGCATGCAAAGAGCACCAAGTTTATCATCAAAGAACCCAACACCCAATTGACTTGCCAATAAAGGAATGTACTCTATAATTGCAAGCCGAACCCTCCAATGCCTATCCTCTGCAAGCTCAACAATTGCTGGCAATAGTGATTGGGATAGTAGATCAATTCCAATAACCTGCAGTGAAGATTATTTCCACATTATCATGGCAAGGAGGAAAAAATTCCATTTTGGTTACATGACATTGAGCTAAAAGCGTGATGAGTAAGAGAGTGCAGAAACAAAAAGGTCAAAATTATATCAAGTGTTCTGGCAGTGATTACAGCATTAGCATATCCAAGAAATGGCAATCGGACAAAAAATTTAAGATGGAATAATTATTGCAAAACATGTTTCAAGGAATGTTTGGATTTCAACGACAGAGCTTCAGAGCACTCATTTAGGCAAAATATGCAATCTATTTGCAAACCTGATTGACTTGATCAAGCTTGCTGATTATGTTCAGCCGCACATCAGGAAATTCATCCTTCAAGAGGGATAGAAAAATTGGAAGAAGCTGTTCAATTGTGGCATCCTGCATTGACAAACAAAATAATGTTTAGAAATCCATTCCCAGGATTAGACAATTTACATCCATGCACTGGAAATTGAAACAGGAAGAACAATAATGGATAAAATAACCAATGATATTTGACAATATCATGCAAACAATAGAACTTCTTAAAGAAATGAAAACCAGACAGCTAATCAGATATATAAATTTACCAAAATGAGAAATTGAAACGAGGACAGCTAAATGGCCATCTAATGGCATCTACAATAACGATATGCAAATATATGAGTAAACCTAACAAACTTGGCCCAAAAGATATCTCTCCCTCTATTTCAATATTTTTCATATATCATCCAAAACTTGAAGAAAAATTGTGGTTTAAGAGCTTTGTATGATTCAAAGTCAGATCAGGAAAGGAGCATTTAAATAATTAACACGTCTTACTGTACAAGAACTAAGTGATCAATGACAAGGTCATGGACAGCCAACTACATTACATTCTCACCTTCCCCAAGACAGGAGCCATTCCCATTATAACTGAAGCCAAAGCAGAGCGGACATGCTGGGAAGAATCTGATGACAGTTCCTGAAAAATAAGTGAGAAGACTACAATTAAAAAAATATAATGCAAAAAATCAGTTCATGCTCTAACAAGAAACAATACACTCCGGTGTAGAATTCTACAGTTTGAAATGGATATGCACCTTCACACAGGGGAGAATATGTTGAATAGCATGTTCTGGACTTAAAATGCGGCAGAATTTAGTTACTTTCCCAGCAGCTGCTATACGTACTTCAGCCTCGTTGTCACGAAGTAACCGCACATATGCAGGGACCAAGTCCATCCTTAGAGCAATTACCATAAATTAATAAAAAAATATTAAGACACCACAGAATCCGTCACTAGATCACCATCAAACATGGAATATATACTTAACAGAAGAAAATGGGAACAAAAGTACATATGCATTTAATCCAGCAATTTCAAGTTAGATAGACACCTGGTAGGTTCAGGCCTCACAGCTTCACAAAGTTCATACAGTTGATTTGCAACCATGTACCGTACACGCCAAGACTTGTCCTACACGATCCCAAAATGAAACAAATTGAAAGATGAAAGCTATAAGCTTGCAGAATCAGCAAACAGATCATATTGCAGATGCCACTAAGCAACATATAAACTTTTTCTTCCAATATGGTATCATACTGGTACAAAATTTTATACAATATAACTTTGATAACATTAGATGTATTTCAGTATAAAATCCCACCCCTCATCCTCGCAAATCCATACATTTATTTCAAGTTGTCAATACCTGCCAGCTTTGGGGCCAAATGGTTTGGTGTTATCCAGAATGTGGTGAGTTCAGAGTTGTGGCACAGCTTATGGGACATGGTGCATGTTACTTTATGGAACAGAGCGAGGCAGGGCTTTATTGGTACATTTTTTATGGTGGTACACTTTAAAACCACTTATTTGGGTTTTTCCTAAGGGTTGAATCTGACACAAGGCAAGTATTAGGCATACCCATATTTATTTTCTAGTATAATGCTGACAGCAATAGACCAGGTGTGGTGTTAGTTTACAAGGAAAGGAAAACGAAATGCAAAGGAAGCCTCCATTGCATATTCCCTTGCCCTTGAACAAAAAGCTAAGGCAGGTCAAGTCATCAAATTGGGCTGGAGCACAAATGTATCACGAATGTATCAAATTGGGCATATCAAATTTGGGCTGGAACACAAATGTATCACAAATCAGGACCTGTGATCCAGATCACGGTTCTGGGGGTAGCATTATCCTGGTAACTCTGGTTCAAATCACCTTATTTACAATTTGATAAAACCAAGAGAAGACAATATATATCTTTAACATTGACTACTGAAATGGATGTTAGTAACTTGCTACTCGAGTTAGGAATTGATAGGTCTAGACCTTACACACCAAAAAACAATGAAAAAACAAGATAATTCCATCAAACTAAACAGAACACAAGAAGGCATAAACTACATTGCCCCTTTTGTTGATCTATAAACTACATTAATACCTGAGAGAAATTAACAATAACAGGAAGAATGTGTGCTACACAATCCTGAGGCTCCAATAATTTACCAAGAGCAGCACAAACCTCGACAGCCAATAAACGAACAGAATCTTGATCTGAAGGATAAAAATAATATAAACAGTTCATGTATGAAGAAATCCAAACATATCAAATTAAAAAGGCAAAATGAATTCACTACAAATTAAGGTATTTCATATATCAAAATATTATACTATTAACACTGAATTTGTGATACCAAGTTCATTTCTCATGCATTGCTGACTATTCCACCATTCCAAGTCAAAACTTTATATGAGTTCCATGTGCAGTCAACCACGTAAAAGCAGTTATCTTAACCTTATTCCATTTTCAACATGCCCAGTTCAAAGCACACTTCCGTCAACGTATTGAAAGTTCAATTACCATCTTGGGTAAGATCCTCAAAAATTGAAAGGATGTCAGCATTCAAATGCACAGATTCAACAGTGGCAGCAAATTTCCCCAAATTAGAGGCTGCAGACCGCCTAACCATGGGCATGTCATCTTGACACAACCGGCTATATATTGACCGCAACTCTGTCTTCAACATATCCGGGGCACTGGGGTAGGCAATATGAAATATCCCACATGCAGAAACTCGAGAGGTAAACCATTCCCCAGCTGCCAGTCTCTGGAGATAATATTTTACAATAAGATAATGAGGGTAGGCAAGAGCAGGAGAATAAAGTTAATTAGTAGTCAACACAAAAAGGACACATCCAAAAGTACAATATATTCCACTCCTCAGGGGTTCAAAACATGAGTAAAATCTCTCTTTCCCAAACATACGTACAACACAAATAAAAGTGCCATAGCAGGCCACAATGTCTCATGCAAGCACCCAGATATCAGTTAGTTCTGCAGGGGATAAATCTTGCACATACAGATTCAATGCATATTTAGGATATCAGTTGAATATATTGGAGCTATGGAAGAATCAAATGGGCGTTCCAAGCTGCTACTCATTCATACTAGTTAGTTTCCGATTTTCTCTCTTTTTTCTTCTTTTTTTTCCCTTCAAAATTCGTAGCATTGGAAGACCAGCAATAAAGAAAAAATAAAAGAAGTATCTCTCAATAACGAGAAGCAACAATATGACAAGCATGAGTAACCTAAGTAAATATAACAATCTAGCAAAGACAAACAGGGTTTTTAAGGAAAAAATTGATAGGTGCAATAGTTAAATCATAAGGAAATAGCATTATTACTAAGTCAGCACAAGGAAGTTGTCTGACCTTGACAAGAGGAATGAACCAATCAACCAGGTCAGTCTCCCTCATCTGAGATCCAATCCTACACAACGACTCCACAGCTTTATCTCTCACACAAGTTTCCTCAACAGTGCAGAGAGTCTCCAAAGGTGGGAGCAAAACATGAGCATACTCAACTCCCCCAACATAAGGAATAAAGACCCCCAGTTCCTCCGCCAACGCAAGGAGTGCCTCATCATCATCATCATTATTTTCACTCAAAAATGGAATTAACTCCTTTCGGGTTCGTTCCTCCCCGAGAGCACGTGCAATCGTCGATAGTCTACGTATTGAGTTTAACCGTAGCTGAATGTCATCATTCTTTAACTCATCTATCAAAACGGCTATAGGATATAGTGGTTCTTCCATCGTGGACATTGTATCCGAGATCTGTAACAAACCCTAGAATTCAAATCTATCGATTGATGAATATATTATAATAATGATAAACAAATCAGATTGATAGATTGTCTAAAAAAACAGAAAGAACGATCTAATTTTTTCAGTTATTATAAGAAAACGAAACCTTCATGAATCGTGAATTGGAAAGATAAATAAATAAAGAATTTAATTTGATACGGTTTATTCGCAGTTTTTTTCCTCTGACAACCAAAAAGAGATAGTTTAAGGTTCAAAAACAAATAAAAACCGAGGGAAGCTTGGAGTGTTCTTACCGATCTGAGATGCGTTCCCGCCGGTTGCCTCTGAATAGTTACAGAAGCTGAGAGAGAATTAAATAGTTTCTTTTTTATGTGATGATTTTCGTAATATAGTTTGGAGTATTTAATATGCCTTTCTTTTTTGGGATTAGATTTATTTATTGCAAAATCGTCTATACCATACAATCTTAAAGTGAGGCCCGGATTCTGTTTATAAGTATTTGGATCCTTTTAACATGGGCCTGGGCCAGACAAATTGCCCGTATCCAAAGTGAGGTTTGTTTTTGTTTTTGTTTTGATTTTAAATTATTACTTTTATATGATTTTACATTGTTTGTTGTAATGTACTAAAATTAAAAATATTTATTATTTCATTTTAAACAAAAAAAACACTTTGAAAATAACTACCACCACATTTTTAGACACTCATTTGATGAAAATAAAAGCAATTTAATTATTTATTATTTTATTTTTCTTACCTGATCTGTATTGTTGATTCAAAACAAGTAGTGAAATTTAGAAAATGAGTGGTCATATTCTTTTCCTAGAAGGCGAGAATATCAAAATCTCTAGTCATAATGTTATAGTGATCACGAGCGATGTGCACGCGCGATGCGCCGGGTATTTTTTATCTATGTAGAAAATTGATTATTTTTATATGTATTGTATTTTGCTATTTTAATATTTAATTAGTAAAATTATAATTGATAAAATCTGTATAATCAAAATGGAAAGTGGTTTGTATATTTTTTAATCGCAGATAATATAGGTAATTATTTTTCATGAGTTATATTTTTTTCCCAGTAATATTAGATCGGACACATTATAAATAAAAATATTGAATTTTTTTTCCAGAAATAAACTTATATTTTTTGCGTGCTATAATTAGTTATTTCAATGTTTAATCACTAAAATTGCAATAGATAAAATATGTTAGAAATGAGTTTTTTGCGTGGTATAATTAGTATGCTTGCCCGCGCATCATGCTAGGGTTTTTTCTATGTAGAAAATTAATTGATTTTTTACATGTTGTAATTAGTTGTTTAAATATTTAATTAGTAACATTATAATAGATAAAATATGTAACAAATAATTTTTTCCCCCGCCTAGAAGTAATAGTGTAATCGAGATGGAATTGGTCCGTATATTTTTTAAATTGGAAATAACTTAGGTAAATTTGTAAAAAAAAAAAAAACTGAGTTGCCTTTTTCCCCCAGTAATATTAGATCTGACACATTATAAATAAAAAAATTATAATTTTCTTAAGAAATAATCTTCTTTTTTTTGCGTCCTATAATGACTCATTTGTCGTCTAAAAGGAACAGTTTAATCGAAATGGGAAGTGATTTGCATATTTTTTAATTGTAGATAATCTAGGTAAATTTGTCAAAAGAAAAAAAATTGAGTTGATAATGTAGGTAAATTTGTCTACCTTTTGTTTTTTTGAGTTGTATTTTTTCCCTAGTAATATTAGATTTGAAATATTAAAAATGAAAATATTGAAAAAAAAATTTAAGAAATAAACTTAAACAAAAGAATATAAAATTTAAATTCAAAGCCAATATCTTTTTTATAAGATTTATTAATCATATTATTATATTAAATGTATTTAAGCATATTGATATTATTATTTTTTTGAAAAAAAATCCTAGGTCATTTTTTCTCTTTTTATATATATATATTTTAGGCGATAATATTCAATAAATATTAAAACATATAATTAGTCTAACATACTTTATAAAGTAATCAAAATAGGAAGTGGTTCGCATATGTTTTAATTGTAGATAACCTAGGTAAATTTGTCATTTTATTTTTTGTATGAGTTGAATTTTTTTCCCAGTAATATTAGATCTCACACATTATAAATCAAAATATTGTAATTTGTTTTTAAAAATAAATTGATTTTTTTTGCATGATATAATTACTTATTTGCCGTCTAAAAAGAATAGTGTAATCGAAAGGGGAAGTGACTCATATATTTTTTAATTGCAGATAATGTAGGTAAATTTGACTACCTTTTGTTTTTTTGAGTTGTATTTTTCCCCCGGTAATATTAGATCTGCAATATTAAAAATCAAAATATTGTAATTTTTTTCAAGAAATAAACTTGAACAAAAGAGCACAAAATTAAAATTTGGAGCCAATTGTATTTTTATTTTATAAGATTTATTCATCATATTATTATATTAAATGTATTTAAGAATACTGATATTAATTTTTTCCCTTCAAAAAAGCTTTGGTCATTTTTTTTCTCTTTGTATATATTTTTAGGTGATAATATTCAATAAATATTCAAACATATAATCAGTTTAATATATTTTAATTTGAAATAAAAATAAAAATATATAATTAATTTGACATACTTTCAATAATATATTAAAAAAATTTATTATTATTATTAGGCGATAATATTCAATAAATATTCAAACAATTAAATTATTATTTTTTTTTATTATTATTATTACTATTATTATTATTATTATCATCATCATCATCATTATTATTATTATTGTTATTATTATTATCATTATTATTATTATTATTATTATTATTATTATTATTATTATTATTATTATCATTTTTCAAGAAATAAACTTGAACAAAAGAGCACAAAATTAAAATTTGGAGCCAATTTTGTTTTTATAAGATTTATTCATCATATTATTATATTAAATGTATTTAAGAATACTGATATTATTTTTTTCGATTCAAAAAATCTTTGGTCATTTTTTTTTTCTCTATATATATTTTTAGGCGATAATATTCAATAAATATTCAAACATATAATCAGTTTAACATATTTTAATTTGACATAAAAATACAAATATATAATTAATTTGACATAGTTTAAATAATGTATTAATTTTTTATTTATTATTATTAGGTGATAATATTCAATAAATATTCAAACAATTAAATTATTATTATTATTATTATTATTATTATTATTATTATTATTATTATTATTATTATTATTATTATTATTATTATTATTATTATTATTATTATTATTATTATTGATTATTGATTATTATTACTATTATTATTATCATTATTATAATAATAATAATTATTATTATTATTATTATTATTATTATTATTATTATTATTATTATTATGTTAATAATGAAAGAAACAAAACTAAATGAAAGACTAAAAAAATCTTCAAAACTTTAACAAAATATCAAACCAAAAAAACTTAAATTAAAAAAAATTATCATTGCTATTATTGTCAACAAAATAAAAATTCTTAAATTATTCTGAGAAGAAAAAACAAAAAAACATCAGCAAAAGACTAAGCAAGAAAAACAATTAAATTCTTTTTTTTTTTGTATAAACCACGCGGTGTCCCAAGCGTTGGCCCAGACTAATCCACGTTCGCACCGGGTGGGCCCCGAAGGGGTGAAAGTGCTCCCCAAATAGCCGGCTCCATACAAGAGAAGGGTTTGAACCCCTGACCTCTTTTAATTTAATTTTTTTTTCCTTTACTCTTATGTTAATGTTTTTTAGTTTATAATAATAATGATAAGAATTTAATTGTTATTATTATGATTATCGTCATTATCATCATCATCATCATCATCATTATTATGTTAATGATGAAAGAAACAAAAATAAATGAAAGACTAAAAAAATTCTAAGAACTTTAACAAAAGATCAAATAAAAAAATAAAATAGAAACAAAAATTATTAGGTGAAAAAAATTCAAGAGCAAAGGTAGGAAAACATTGACAAAAACAGAGACTATTCTAGAAATATAAAAAAATATAGGGATTAAAATCAAAGATTAAAAGTATAAGGGTCGAAATGAAAATCAAATAAATTATCAATTTTAATCAAAGGACGAAATTGAAAAAATCACATATTCCGTACCAAATATATTAAGGTTTTTAAACTCAATCCGGAAATTAAAAGAAGGAGGACCGAAGTGAAACATTAACATTTAATTAATTTCAATCGAAGGACTCAATTAAAAGGAAAGGGACCGAATTGAAAAGTAAAAACTTGGTTCCTCTTCTGTACCATACAGAAAATTAGAAGTTCAGGGACTAAAGTGGAAACGCAACAAACCTGGGGGCCTCTCCTGTACGTTTGTGCCCAGGAGAGAGAGAAACGGAACAAATGACTTTAACCGTCCACAGCCGCGTACACGGACACCAGGTGACACAACGCGTCGCACCGGGAGAAAGAACACACGGCGGCGAAGCGATTGAGACTCCGGGAGCCCATTTTTTGTCACCGTATGACTCCGCACGCGCGATCTGAACAGGGCGGGAGCGGAATACCGTTGGTCGCGTGTCCCACACGCGCCGACAGTATTTTGAAAAAAATAATAAAAAATGTTGGTCAATTACGGGGACACCCCTGTGCATTATTCATCACTTTTGTCTTATGCGGGGCTATATCCGTATTTAGCAATTTTCAAAAAATATTAAAATAAAAAAAAGTGCGGCGGACCGGTCCGTACGCGCGCAATTACCTCTACACCCCTCCAGCGTTGAACCGTGTTTTGTCCTTTTGGAGGGACAAAAACATTATTCCACTGTTCATAAACGGAAAAACCAAAAAAAAAAGGCGGACGAACTCGCGCGACACACCGGATCAAATTGCGAGTGAACAGTGCGCACGGGTCTGAATCTACAGTGAATCTACAGGGAAACAACGATCTCTTTTAGTGTTTTTGGTAATAAAAAAAATATCATTGGTTCCAAAAACGCATTACTTTTCCACACATTAATTTAATTTTCAGCTGAAAATAAATGAATATCGTGATAATGTATACAACTACGTCAGGGGGTGTTTGAGAGCGCTTTTCAAGAGTATTTTTGAAAAAAAATGATTTTTTATTTTTTTATTTTTTTATTTTTAAGTTTAAATTAGCAAAATTTAGTGTTTTTTGATCATTTTGATGTGCTGATATTAAAAATGATTTTTAAAAAATAAAAAATATATAATTTTAATGCATTTTTGAATGAAAATAATTTTGAAAAACAACTGCATCTATACTCCCAAACACCTGTGCAGCTGGTGAAATTGAATCCAGATTTAAATGTCCAATGTTATTTTGTTACTAATCCAAACAAGAACTAAAATGAGGATTAAGAAAACAATAATTCATGTATTTCAACCTATTCTGGGAATGTGAACATGCTGTTCCACACACATATATTGGAGTCTCGACAGATCTTGAGCTTCACAATGAGATACTGCTCTCTTGAAACCTTAATTAACCGAGGAAAATTAGCCAGTTTAAGGTTTGAACTCTGCTTCAGTAAAAAGAGCGAGTAGGCAGACGACTGCTATGCCAAACATGCGCGTGCTGCGACTAAGAACGTGGTTTTATTGGAATTACATTAATAAACAATTAATTCTCCTAATTTCTCCCAGGAGAAAACACATGCATTATTCTTTCCTGAATACAGTTCCTAATCTTGTAACCCGCAGCACCTAGACAGAATGATCCAAAACCCAGCCTTCTTTTTAACAGTTGCAGAGTTCATAATTGGCTCTACAAAGTTGGCTTTCTCACTTAGCTCTTCAAATGATTCAACTACATTCTGAAGCCTGGCAGAAAATTCAATCAGAAGTGAAGCAAACATTGCTAAAGATAAGGCACTTGCGCTTTCATATGTTCTGCGCTCACTTTGTTCAATGCCTGTACCTGCATCAAGGGAAGGCCAGGATGCTTGTTTCGCAAGCAAATTATCTTGGGAGTCTTTCGGAGGCAGGGTGGGTGTAGAAAGAGTGAGTGACCTTATGTCCAATACTGCTTCACTTGCGGATTTAAATCCCAATTTAATGTTCTCGTTCTCTTTAAGATTTTCAAGTTCTTGAAATACCTGGGGATCTCTTGAAATTTCCCAGCTTTTTGAATTTACTAAAAGGTATGATCTTTCGTCTATCTTCTTTTGTAGTTGCCCTGCTGCTTCATGCACCTCTTTTAGTATGTCTCCCGGACTTAGTTTTTCCATTTTGTCTACTTTGCTTCCAAGCTCACGCAAGACATTTGCACCTTCTGCTCCTACTCTCTGGAGCTCGCTACGAAAGACTTGCCGCCTTTCAGCAGGAGCCTGCATGCACAAATTGCTTTCTGGTAATTATAAATTCTAGCCATGCATGCCACGAACTCAGTTTTTCTGCGCCAAATTGAATTGGTCTTAAAAGTGAATGCACCACAAGGATGCCGGGTAAGAGGCCTCTTAGTTATTGACTAGTAACTTCAACTCTGATATATTTTGATTCTAGAATTAAGATTGAGAGGAATTCAGTGAATAATCACCTGTATTTCTGACAGAATGCACCCATGTAGTGCCATGACCATAAATGCAGAATGCCTCAGCGCACCACTCATTTTAACATAGTTTTTCCAAGGGTAATTGAACATTCTGAAACGACCGTGAGGTGGTTCCCAGATAGCGAAGCCAAACTGCAGAAATGGCAATCAGAGGTTAGTACGTGTGCTGTCCAGTGAACCTGCTGTTAGCATAAGTTTTCTGCTATCAGAATACCAGACTATCTTCTCTTTTTGTAGATTCCAGCACAGATCTGTAGCCATTGTAAAGTGGATCATCATAAGCTTGGAATGTAAGAATTTTTGAGGGAACCCTTTCGTATTCAACACACTTCAGGTACCCATTAACACAGCCTAAAGAAAAAAATTGATAATCAAGCACTCACAAATGAACAATACGACTCTTTACGCAAATAAAATCAACAGGAAGTTAAAGCCAACCTTCCAGGGAGATAGCCAGGTCCATGAAATTTTTTGCAACCAAACCGTGCAATGCATCACCGGCCCAAATGGGGTATATAAACACATTTACAACAAAACAAACACCAGCACCTACTGCAATAAGTACTAATCTAGTTAAGACTGCCGTGTTATATTCCCTGGTCCGATTCCCAGCCACCATGAGAATACAGTATGTTAGTATGAATACTCGAAAACCATATTCATAAGGCGCCATTGTCGGGTACAACCTCAAATAGGATGAGAAGAATCCTAATTACCACGGAGAAAGGTTAGTGAATTTAGAACATATAGCAGAAAAATCTCTGAAAAAAGAAATTAATTAAGTCGATCGATCAGATACTAGCAAACCAGTAGAATATTTACAGACCTGCAATAAAAATACTAGCAACAATTAGGACCTCCTCTCTTTGATCACCAGCCAAAATGGAGAGCTCAGCACAGAAGAAGGCAAGAATTCCAGCACATACTGTACCCAATACACGATTAAATCCTTTTATCAATGTTGCTCCTGTACATAATGGTGATGTTGAAGAGCACTCTAATCAGTAATTATGACACGGTCATTGATATTGAAACAAAAGGAAAAATTAACTTTCTCAATCTAATTAAGATATACTTAGACTGTTCTTTTTGTTTATGAAACTAGATTGATTATCTTTCACAGTGGGTTTTCCCCCCAAACAGATCGATTATTGCTGTTAGAAAAAACTCAGGGGAGAAGGCCGACTCTTTTTGTATTATATCACTCGCATAAGAGAGGAAGTTCCATTTACTTGGACTTAGATTGTAATACCGTCAACACATATAATTATTCTAGTGCAGGGATAATTCAAGAGATCTAAAAGATAACTACATCAACAATACATTGTATATGTGCACCTAGAATTACTAAATGAATCATTTAGATATAAAGTTCAAAATTAACTCCAACAATTACCTAAGTTATAGCAGTAGTTTAGATTTTTATAATGATACAGTTTTGAAGTCAGGATCAAAGGTTTTAGGAACGATATCCAAAAGGATAAACAAAATCAGAACAAATTTCTTAGGATCTTGTAAGTCGTACCTATGCTGTATTCGAACATCACAATGACAGTTAAGATGGCCCAGATTGAATACTGAGAAATTTCCTCGTTGGATCCTTTCCAGAATATGAGCAAGGATACAATTGATAATGCCAATCCCATCTTGATAGCAAATATGACTTTCTTCGGATCAGAACGTCCCATTTCCCAAGCTCTCACAGCAAACTCTTGGAAATCATTCAAAGACTTGCAGATTTTTCCACTTAACAAATTGAAACACTTGCATTTTCCTGCTTGTTCAACATCCCCACTCAAGCTGCCCAGAAGAGGCTGCCATTCTTTACTATTTTCCACGTAGTTATGCCTATATGGCGCCATTTTCATGACCTTGTTGATTTTTCTCGATCTTCCTTCAACTGAAAATTCACTGTTCAGCAGTACCATCATTTAATTAAGAACAGAAAATATAACCATAAAAATATATTTAATAATCGATGAAAGAATAGTATAGAAGTTGAGTATACATAAATTGCTATACTAACAAGAACTGCAATCAACATGTTGAGTTACATAAGTGGGGATCCTGCATCAGTTAGGAAAAAAAAGATCCAGCATCGGTTAGAAAAATAAAATAAAAAAGGAACTAGTATACAAAAACGGCTTTATTATAACCCAGTAGCTTAAAAATATGGATCAAAGGTGGTGTAGATCAATCAGGCCAATGTATAAGCCTAGAGAACTGACTCGCAAGCAGAAGAAGATTATGCTACAGCATAGCCCATCCTATTCTTTGACACGAAAAGAATAGCAATTAGACGTGCAGACAACTTCTTAGACTTGAAAGAAGAAGAGGATTATAGTCTAGTTCTTGCACATAGAATATATTGTCATATAGCTTACTGATTAGAACACTAACCGAATGTGCGGGATGTGGCGTAGCAAAAAGGCTTTCAGTACTTGAAAACTAATTCATCTGCAGTTTATTCTTATAACGTTAGCAGTCATGGAGAAATACCACTGCGTTATTTTGGTTCTTTTCTGAAACCAAATTAACAAAATCTTAAAAGTTTGTAGCCGAGGAACAAAGTGGGGCTCGTTTCAGTTTCATAGATCAGATTAGACAAATATATATATATGAACATTATTCCTGGTCAAATTAGTGGAGAAAGACATGTTAACCTATCACCGCTTTCGAGAAAATATAAAAAACTATCTGCTCCACGTAATATTGTGAGCCTGATAGATGTTGACCACTCACACCTTTAAGTTTAGCTATGTATTGAGTTTAAATATAAAAAGGTTTGATAAAATGTAAGAATTAATATCTTTCAGTGAAACTATATACCGAGCTCAAATATATATAAATTTTAAATAATAACAAATTAAATATTATTGGATTCAGCTATGTATTGAGTCCATATATATAAAAGTTTGACGAGTTGATAAGCTCATCACTTTTGAATTTTGAGTCATTTTAGGTCCAAATACATATTAATTCGATAACCCTTTTAGATCTCTTATTTGCCACAAAAATTTATTTATTTATTCTTATATCTTTTAACATAAAGTCAATAATAATCATATATCTACATCTTTAACAACGCAAAAGTCTAATAAGAGGTTGTCGTATTTTCATCAATATTAATATTGTGTAAGAGATGTTTATTATTTATTAATCCTTTTCGGAGGAGATGATGTTTCAGCCCTCCATTTAAATAACATGACAAAGTCCAAAAAACTGTATATCATCTAGACCACCTAGATAAATGATTTATATTTTTTATATTCCACAAGCATTCATATATTTATTACTAAAGCATTTATTATACACAACTAAGAGCAAGCATTCTTGTTCCTGGAATTTAAAAGTCATCGTGCAATCTCTTGTTAAAGTCATTGGTTTTATAATTAAAGAGCTCTTAAATCCCACCAAAAAGAACTATGTTTTTACCGATCATCAATTTCATGAATTTTGGAGAAGAGAACATTGATCCCTAATTATATTGAATTTTAGAACATCATCATTTTGGTGGCCATGTTATTCTAGGCTTGTTACTTTTGCTACTTTGTTTTGGATACAAAGAGGATATTTGAGAATATGATAATAGTTGTTTTTCAAAGTATTTTTCACTTGAAAATATATCAAAATAATATTTTTTTATAAAAAATATTTTTAATATCAACGCATCAAAATGATATCAAAATATTATAAATAAATAAATTGAAGAAAAAAATAATTAAATTATAATAATAGCATATTCTACCTCAATTATAGGAAAAACCCAGAAAGCAATAATGAAAAACAGAAAATTAATCGCTAGGGCACGACCATGGGTACGAATCATTATTGTTTGTTCACCCTTCTTTTAAATGCGAGAGGTCTCTATTTGCAAAAATAAATGAATAAATTGAAGACAAAAATAATTAAATTATAACAATAGCATATTCTACCTCAATTACAGGAAAACCCCAGAAAGCAATAATGAAAAACAGAAAATTAATCGCTAGGGCACGACCATGGGTACGAATCATTATTGTTTGTTCACCCTTCCTTTAAATGCGAGAGGTCTTTATTTGCAAAAATAAATGAATAAATTGAAGACAAAAATAATTAAATTATAATAAAAGCATATTCTACCTCAATTATAGGAAAAACCCAAAAAGCAATAATGAAAAACAGGAAATTAATCGCTAGGGCACGACCATGGGTACGATACGAATCATTATTGTTTGTTCATCCTTCCTTTAAATGCGAGAGGTCTTTATTTGCAACGGGTGCTGTCACCGGCAATAAAAAGAACTTCAAGTCCTTAAAGTGGTACTATTTCCTAGTTACCTCACTCCTTTCTTTTCTTCTCAAAGTAAGTTCAGAGCTTTTTTGACTTGAAGCGGGGAAGGAAACACCGAGGAACTATCTTGCTGCAGTCTTTAAAGTGGCATTATTTCCTGCCGAGAACTTTATATTTTGCAATCATTCATAAATTCTAAAGGGTATGAAACTATAAATGGAGTGGCCTGGAAATGAGTTTCCTCCCTCTAAAGTCAACGCAATGAGAGTGGCCTGGAAATGAGTTTCCTCCCTCTACTACATTTTTGCTAAATAGATAATTGTATAATTAAGCAATATTGAAATATTAATACATTTTAGAGCGAAAAAAATAGCATAATTAACAATATTGTTTTGCAGCTTCCAAAAAAGGCTTTACGAGTTTTACCTCCTTCGATTTTTTGCTTTGCCCTGGCCATATCCGATCAAGGACAAGGGTTATGTTAAAGAATAATATAAATTATATTTTGGGGTCTTATTTATAAGTTTAAGTTTTTAGATGAGATGATTCCTTAACATGGTATCAGAGTCTTGTTGACCTAGTGGTCACGAGTTCGAATCTCACAAGGTGATGTGAGTCTGTGCAAGTTTCAAGTCCAAAGGGCTTTCACTTGAGGAGATGTGTTAGAGAATAATATAAATCATATTCTGGGACCTCACTTACAAACTTAAATTTTTAGGCGAGATGACTCCTTAACATATTTATCTTTCTTAGTCCAACATTATTTATCGGGCCACGAATAGGATAGGATACGTGTGGTGTCCGAATGAAGGTAACGTGTGGACTCCATTTAGTTTATTTAATGAGTTTTCTTCAAAAAGAAAAATTCTTAAAAGCAATATTGCATTTCCATTCTCGATCGGCTGTTAAATTTCAATATATGGTGGTACTCCTGGTGAGTTTCATAAAAAATAAAATAAAGCTACATGCCATTTTCCACGAAGCTTCCTGCTAGGTGAAGCCATCGAAGAGCTAGTATAGCTAGCCTACCATGTAACACACTCAAGTCTCATGGAAATTTCTTGTGAGCTGGTTTCTTGTGCCTTGTTTTTACTTGGTTTGTTCTATTCCTGTAGTCGGGTGAACTGTATCTTGATTTGTTTGAAATTGAACTTCAAAAATATTTTTGAAGAATTAAAAAAATTATTTGTATTTTTTACTTTAAAATATTTTTTTAGGTGTTTTTAGATTATTAGTTTTAAATTATTTTAAATTAAAAGAGAGGATGTCACCAACAATTATATCATATCCACTTTAGTTTATCCATTAGTTTGTAGATGATAAGTAGTAAAAAACAATTTAATTCCTATTTTTCCCACACTACCTTCCAAAAAATTTACAAGCAAACAATTTTTAAAAAAAAAAATTAGTTGTTAGAAAACAATTTGGTGTTTACATTTTTTAAATGCAATGTAAAAACTTTACTATTCTTCAAAGGAACAATGGTTAAAAGGTTGACATGGGCCCATTTGAATTTTATATATTTTAAATCACAGTATAAAAATTATATTATCCTTAAAAGCATAATTTGTCAAACTTGCATCCAGTTATTTTATATATATATATATATATATATATATATATATATATATATATATGATAATAGTGTACAAGAAAAAATATTAATATAAAAAAAAACATGCCTGGTGATGATGTAAAATCTATTAATATACAAGAAAAGTATCATTAATATTTTTTTTTTCTTATGCACTTACCGATTTAAATACTGGAGTGTCCCTCTTTCCCTGAGGAGTTTTTTTCCCGGCAAACTTTCAGCTTACGATCAAGCCCAACAACTAGACTCAAATATAAAAACCTAATTTTCAAGCAGGAAAAAACAAATTCTATTAAAGGTTTTTTTTATTATCAATTAGCTACTAGTTTAAACAATACAGATACCGATTAATCGTGTTCTTCCCTCTAAAATATAAAAACCATGATGCTACTAAACTCATCCATGTACGTTAATTTTCTTCAAATACTTAGATTTGTTAATGTATATGTGTGTATACAAGTCTTCCTTTCATTAAGCGACAAGCCTAAAATTGGAGTTCTGAAAAGAAGCCAGCCTGGTCTCATATTTGGGGCCTTGATGTAACATGGGCCAACTTATATAGAAACTGCGTTATTAATCGAGTCCAAGCCCATAAGTCAAACCCATTCTTTTGCACACCAAAATTTATTCCATCCCAGTATCAACTAAAACCCCAAACGCCTTATCCTCATCCAGGTGATTCTCGTCCCAGAAGAGAAAGACCACCATGGTTTCGGTCAGGACATAACCAGGCTTTGTCCTTCTCTCTATCTCCAGAAAGTCTCTCTCTCTCTCTAAAACTCAAGAAGATGTTGTCCATGGCATCTCAGTGTGGTATCAATAATGTGTTCACATATTCTTCACTGCCTTGTCAGACCTCTAGTTGCAAAACATTCAAAGCCACATTTTCTATCAATCCCAAACCAAATCTGATACATTCTTCAACATTTATTGACCGGATAAGGAAGCGCGTTTTAAGAAACCAAAGATACACAACTTTCGCAGCCCCGGAAGCTCTCACAGCTGAAACACCCACTGACACTCCACCTTCCACTGAAGCAGAAGAATCCGTCCCCGCCCAAGAAACTGAGGTCCAAATTCTTCTCTTTCTTTAACTATTAATGCGTGTATGTATGTTTTTAGTGCTGTTTTTTCAAAGGGAGTTTCTTGATTTTTACAGAAAGCCGAGGTGTTAGTAAAAAAGGTGGAGAAACCAAGGTTGGTGTTGAAGTTTATATGGATGGAGAAGAATATTGGACTGGCTCTTGATCAGGTGATACCTGGACATGGCACTGTCCCATTGAGTCCTTACTTCTTCTGGCCAAGGAAGGATGCATGGGAAGAGCTTAAAACCACTCTAGAGAGTAAGCCCTGGATATCCCAGAAGAAGATGATCATACTTCTCAATCAGGCCACTGATATCATCAATTTGTGGCAGCAAAGTGGTGGCAATCTTACCGCACAATAAAATTGATGGTTAGTTTTTTTGGGGTGTGGAATTGGGTTTTGTCTTGCAGTTTGTTATTGTGCTTAGGTTGTAACTTGCTTGCATCCTTTTGTATCTTTCTTTCTGGTATAATTGAAGTCGACTTATGTCCATGCTCATGTAATCATATTTTTTTGAACTTTGCGAAGGTTTAATGATACTTGAATTCTCAATTGGTAATCCCACATTTGAGAATTTTGGAAATTGGTTATGGTATTTTCCAAGTTCAAGTTTTAGTTGAGATAATGCTGGTCGGAACTAATTGATCAATGATGTTAGAAACAAATGGCTAGTGTTAATAGGTGTACGTTTTCTGCTTCAGTTCACGCGGGCTGCAATTTTAGAACTTAGAAAGGTTCAGTGATGTCCGCTGCTAGTTGTTTTCGCGAGATTTTCTGGTAGTGTTACCAGGAAACTTTATTTTCTGTGCACGCACAAAGCTTGCATCGGTGGAAGATTGTTGACTCTAATTCAGCTGGTGGCCTGTACTTGTCACATGGCAAAACATAACTGTTTGGCACAATTGATGTTTCATCTTAAAAGATAAAATGAATTTGCCTGCGATTTTTATTTCTCTTGGTGAACGCTACATCAACGTCTTCCACTATCAAAATGAATAGCAGGAGAAATTATGAAATCTATCCACCCCAAGAGAACACCAAATCTTTCACTTCTCATATACTCTCCCTCATCCATCCTCCCCCGAATCCCTCTAGCAAACACACGAAAGAATGGTACCTAATTTGAAGGGAAGAAGTGCTCGAGAAGAGAGTCTGCTAAAAAATCGTATTCGAGAACTGCTCTGAATTTGCGACATTGAATTCCTGTCTCAGAATGAAAAGTTACTTTTGATGCATGATTGTGTCTGCGGACCTCGTTTTCAGCTGCATTCCAACACCTTGTATTGAACAGATTAGTGCATGTCCAATCTAATTCCAAAGATATCTATTCTCAACATAACTAATAAGCATAAGATTGTGTTTGACTCTGTAAATGGATAAAGCTTATCAAAGATACTGATAATTCTCAACAGTTGTATAGATATAGGATTCAAATTCTAAATTCAAACTATGTAATCTTCCTAGTTTATAGCATTGTTAGCTGCTAGTTGCTGTATAAATACATCATTGATTATTCAATAAAATTAATCAATTCTTCATCATCTTATAATAACTATTAACAAATTCCTTTGTTCAAAGCAAAAACACTTAAGGAAATTTAAGACATGAAATGGAAAAATTGAGCTAATTTCTGTGAAATTATTCTCCACCAAAAAGATCTCATTTTCTGCTTTGACAACATCCTAAGAGATGATAGGGAAAAATACATAGCTGCTCGAACAGTAAAACAAAGGATCTTTCAAATACTGTTTCTGGATTGATCAATTTAACAATAGAAGCAGCAGGATATAAGGAACGCATCTCCAACTCATTATTGAGCTTCACTGTCATCAACCACAAGAATTCACTTGTATGTGTTTCTTTAGTGCCCGTTTGGTATTGCTGTGGCGCCGGAGGTTTGAGAAAAGTTATAGTGTGAGTGTTTGGTAAATGACAATAAGCAGCAAAACTGCTATTTTCCCACCCGAAAAATTAGGTGGACCGGCGTTCCGAGAAAAGCAATAAAATTCTGCTTTTCTTGCGCCCGCTGCAGAGAAAGGGTGAATAATATATATATATATATATATATTAGGGGCGGGCTGGGGGGAAATGCTGGGGCTGGGCTGTTAGATAGTTATTAAATAACAATATATATTACAAAACAAATAAAGGCCGTGGGGTTTTGCACTGTTGCTCCCCTCAGTAAACACTGTGGATTGCGACAGTGCACGCCCCGTTTTGGCCCTCGGGCGCGCGGCCAAAGGGGCTGATCGGGCGGGGCCATTTTGGGTTTTTCCACTTTTTTAAAAAAAAAAAAAATTCGGCTGTGAACAGTGTATTGACGATTTCGTCCCTGGTAATAGGACAAAATAACAGCTCCGGGTGAGGGGCACCGGCGTAATTGCGCGCGGCCGGACCGGCCCGGTCCGCTGCAACTTTTTCTTTTTTTATTATTTTTGGAAATGGCTAAAGACGGATTTAGCCCCTAATAAGACAAAAACAATGAATTTGGTCCAGGGGTGGAACGGTAATTGGCCCTATTTTTCGAATTTTTTATTCCGTGTCTGTCAGGGCGTGAGGCGCACGCGCCACGCGGTTTGCCGCCTCACGCCCTGTTAAGGTGGCGCGTGCGGCCTCCTCCGGTGTCAGGAAATTATTATAATAATAGTGATTATTTATTCTTTCATAATAAGAATAATAATAATAATAATTTTTAATTGGTTTTTCTTGCTTGTTGTTTTGTTCATGCTTTTTATTTTTTTCTCTCGGTATAATTTAATAATTTTTGGTGTTTTTATTCTAGCGGCAATAATAATTCTAGATGTTAAGACTCCAATGTTGCTATTGTTATAATATTTTAAATTAATATTGCTTCCTTTTCCCTTTTTGGTTTTTAATTTGCTCTTTCTATTAATTGATTTTTATAATTTTATTATCTGCACAATAATGATTTCAGTAATTTTTTTTTTCTTATTCAAATATGTTGCTCTTTTTTCTAATGTTAGTGCGCGCTCTTTTGTGATCGTTTATGACGCAATACATATATTCTAAAAGATGTAATATATGCTTACGTGACAAACTCAACTCAAAATTTTCAACATTTAATCTTTGAATCTATAATTTTTATTTACTTATATCATATAAATTTATCATTGTAGATTTAATTATGTGAAATTATATACAAAAAAATACCTGCGGCAACACGCGGGCAAGTATCTAGTATATATATATATATATATATATATAATATATGTTTATTAATGTAAAAAATATATTCTTAATATTAAAATAATATAAAATTAATTAAAATATAAATAATGTTTATATAATATATGTTTATTAATATAAAAAATATTTTTTTTAATATTAAAATAATCTAAAAATTAATTAAAATATAAATAATGCTTACAATATATGTTTATTAATATAAAGTATATATTTTTAATATTAAAATAATCTAAAAATTAATTAACATATGAATAATATTTACATAATATATGTTTATTAATATAAAAAATATTTTTTTAATACTAAAATAATATAAAAATTAATTAAAATATAAATAATTTTTAACCTCAAACTCAACCACAGTTTTAACCAAACACTTCACAACTTATTTTGAACCACATCAAAAGTGCTTTTCTTGAAACTACTTTTTTCAAACCTCAACCACAAAAGCAAAAGCAAAAGCAATACCAAACAGACCCTTATACTACTGCAAACAGAGATACGAGGATTACTTCATGTATATACTTAAAGTGGTTTGAAACCTCCAAAGTTGATCCAACTCAAATCTAAGTAGAAAACTACATGTAGCTATAGCTCCTCGTCAAGATTTAAACAGAGAAGATAGGCCACCAAGCCAACCACCGGAACAAATCTAAAATAATTGACCAAATCAACTTTGCTTTTCTGAACATTTTGCAAATTTTCACCTATCAGCCAGGGCTGGAAAATTATGTAGAGGCATATATCCCAAATGAAAGCATAAGCAAGCCTCTCTGATTCTAAATAACTAACCAAGAACTCACATCTGTCTGCTATGCTCCCAAAATTACCATCGATTCGACCAAAAAGAGCCCATAATACTGATATCAGGCATGCAGCTCCACCAATCAGTCCGACTATTGGCGCGCCATTTGTCATGATAGTGCCTAGTTGAGAACGCTTCCTTGGTGTATAGCTGGAATCAGCGTCGTTCAGCCGGATAGCCATGTAAGGTATCAAGAATGCTGATAACACACATGAGCAAAATGATGCTTTAGTTAAAACAAAATGTAACTACACACTACCAATTTTTCCTTGATGCAGCAAAAACATGAGGAAAAGAAAAAGGTAATGGTAATAAGCGATGGTTAGGGGGGCTTGTCCTATAGGAATTTGTGTTCACCATTCTCCTACTGGAAAAATTGACCCATTTTATGACCAATGCAAACAAAAGAAAATCACCAATAGCTATTAAAAGCCATCTAGTCAGATCAAGTAATCAGTCGAAAAGATCTTCCAATCTTGCACCACGGCTTCAAAGGGAATGGTCAAAGCTAATCTATCTACTCATCAATCACAAGAGTGTAAAGGAAGCATACTGTTGGTGAGGAACATCTGGAAGCCCCATAAAGCATCCAGTGACCATCTGTATCTATCCCTCTTGCAATCAGTGAACAGCAAAGGAGCAAACATGAAAGTCCACCCAATAACAAAGTTGAATAGTCCTTCAGACATCTGGCAAAGGAAAGAAAAATCACCAGCACCAACGTTAGACTGTAAGAATGGTACAAAACCAAGTGCCAACCAAATTAACATCACCTTATGATCATTCTTACCGGGTGAAGAACTGGGGCATCAATAAGACGTATGCCGACTACTCTGCCCGAAAGTACATTGCCATCAAGATTAAAATACACTCGACAATTAGAAACTCAGTTTATCTAACAATCAGAAGTGAATTAAGAAAACGCATACCAGAATTGATGAAAGGTAAGATGAGAAAGAAATTGAGAGAAAGTCCAATGAGAGAATTGACAGTCTCTGAACTGATAGCCCACACTGGATCTCCCTGTGTCGATCAAAAACATATATACAAATTCACAATTGCATTTTATTTACGAGACGAGACACTATTTTAAACAAAGAAGAAGTAGAGTAGTTTACTCACAGGGGCATAAGGGAGTAAAAAGAGCCACAAAATGTAAACTCCTTCAACAACCCACAGAATAACCTGAACCACTTTCCGTGCATTATCATTGCCCTCTTCGGCAGAGGAAATGGTGTTGGTGTCTGGCACGATGGGTGGTTTGCGGCGGGTCGCGTAGCATAGGAAATTGGGAGTTTTTGACATGAAAAGTGGTGCTGATGGAGGGCATTGGATTTTGGAATTAAAAGCTCTAATATGTTGCAATTTATGACGGGGAGAGATTGAAGGTGGTCCTTTTGAATTGAACTGTGTTTTCTTAGCTGCTGTGACCAAAGAGCAGTAGTAGTTGCTGCAGAGGAGAGCTTGAGTTGCTGCCATTGTTTGCGATAACTTTTAGCTAGCTTCGCTGCTAACTGCCAGGCTAATGGGTACTGGGGCCATTGGTTGGTTCAGTTTCGACCACGAGGAAGAGGGTGAATTATTCTTTAGCCCCTGTGTTATGAGCATCTTACAACTTAATCCTTAATAATTGAAAACCTATATCATGGTCTTTTTACAACTCATCTTACAACTTTTTGTTTTTTCTCTTCGCTTCAAGCTATAATTTTTATCTGCCTTCACTCCTGTAATTATTCAGTCATCTTCCTCATATTACCTTGATATATATTGAAATTTTAAAATTGATAATCACTGCTCTATACAACCGGTTGTTTTATTACATTTCGAATCCAAGTGGATCGATCCCTTTTCTGAATGAAACATGCTCTGGCCAAACAATCTTTTCTTCGTATTTTTGTCATCCCTCCTTCATTCAACAAGGGTTTCCCCAGCTCCCCTCTTCTTCTTCTTTTTCTCCGATCATATTTTGAAAAAGGGTCGATTAATTATTTTTTCTTCATATTATCAGTGATTTTCTCCCCCACTCGCAGTCGTTGAAGACAAGATTCAAGGTAAATCATCATTTTTTTTGCAAGAAGACATTTTTGGTACTTGGAACTTATTTCAAAAAATTACAGTTTTAAAACAACTTTTTTGTTATGATTTTAATATTACTTTTTAATTTATTTTTCAATGATATAGGAGCTAGGTTATTGCGTCAGGACTTGTTTTATATGTTGCATGCATTCTCAAATTGTATTTTAAAGAGATTAAAGTTAAAAATATATATAAAAATCCGTTTTTAAATCATGCTACGAGGAGGAAAATCTTATGAATTTAGATAGCTCATCTTTAACCATATTAAGCACCCGTTTGGCAATGTGGTGCGTTCCACATTTGCCAAACGGGACGCAATTTCAGTGTTTGGTTTCTACCACACACAGTTTTTTTTAATGGGTCCCACTTGATTTTAACATCTGATCGGCGTTTCAAAAAAACACCTCGAAGATGCTTTTGAAACGCCGATTGCAAATTTTGAGAATCACGATTCTCACATTCACCCAAAAACCTCATCTTCTCTGCACATTCACCCGAATTCACCCTTTCTCCTAATATTTTGAATGTCTACCCAAGAGAAGAAAAATAAAAATTATCAGTGTGTTCCTCCTCGCCATGTCTGCATGAAGAAAAATGAAAAATGAAGAAAAAATTGTAATATGAAAAATGAAATCTAATCACAGCTATTTTGTCGCATCTCTCTCTCTCTCTGCCTGCAGAACAGCCATGGAAGCCGAGAGCTTCCAACGCTGCCTCCGGCTACCACAGGCCACCATTTACGATGAAACCACCACAGGAAGAACCATCTCGGCCTCCTCTACCCGTAGGTATCCTCCGTTTAAGCTCTCGTCGTGGTCGGTGAACAGTACCGCCACCTTCCAAGGCTGCCTTCGGCCACCACAGGCCACAATTTCAGACGCCACCACCACAGGAAGAACCACCTCGGCCTCCTCTACCCGTAGGTATCCTCCGTTGAAGCTCTCGTCGTGGTCGGTCGGAAGGCACTATTCACGTGAATTATGTGCGCTACACTGTCGCGAAGAAGACGCACAGTGTAGCGCACCGTTTATTAGTTGGGCTGGGCTGCACTCGGCCCAGCCCAAGTCCACCAAAGTTGGGCTTAGGCCCAATTTGGTTGGGCTGCCCTTGGCCTAGCCATTTTTTAAAATATATATTTAAAAAAAAAATGTGTAGATACAAATCAGTTCTAATGGAAGGGAAATATCTGATCGTGATGAAATTGCAAGTAGTTTGATGAGAGAATAAAAAATAATATTTGTTTTTTCATGAATTATTAATTACATTATATTATTATAATTATTAAATTTACAATATTTAAAAAAATTATATACATATAAATATATACCCTTTAAAGTAATTTCACAAGTTAAAAGCAATATGAAAAACTTGGTAACCAAACATCCAAAACTGCTTTTTTTTCAACCTCCAACTCAACCACAGTTTTAACCAAACACTTCACTGCTTATTTTGAACCACAGTAAAAGCGCTTTTTTTGAAACTGCTTTTTTTCAACCTCAATCGCAAAAGCAAAAGCAATGCCAAACACACCCTAAAGATATGAAGTTTAAAGGTGTTAAAACTTGATCTTATAATTATCTACATTTTATTTTTATTTTAAATGAAAAGAGCTGAAGGGGGGAAATGTCTATATAGCTTTGAGAAAACTAAAAGAACTAGGGGAGTATATTGTTCTCAATTACAACATAAGTAATGGAATGCAAGAGATAAGGTCAAGTCCGTCTTTTTGTTATTGAAAATTAATATATTAAAAAAAAAAAAGGCCAACACAACAAATGAAATAATTAAAATACCTGAAAGATGAAAAGTGAAAAACCATCTTCAATACAAACACACTTTATAGGTTCCTCTGTTTTTTTTTTTTTTTTTACAAAACTCAGTAAAGATGCAAGGCACACACAACCAGAACAACAAAATAAGTTCACAAAATTTGGGGAAAATAATGGACAGATGAACCTATAATTACCAGAACTCACCGAAGCATAACAGACTCCATATGCTCATGCTTCTCAGAATCCTCGCACTCGTCTGGTCCTGACAGAAATTGGTCTCTTCTCTATGTTTAAGTGACGCGAGCTTTCAATACCAGGTCCTTCTGCAGCACGTTCTGTGGAATATCCATGTCTTGAATCCACCCTCCGATCACTTTGTATGATTTTAGAATTTTTCTTATGAGAATCTTCTGCTGTCTGGATCTCTCCTTCAAGTTCTCTGTTGAAATGCAAATTGTGACTTTCATCGTCGCTCTCATCGAAAACTATATCTTTCTCTAGCTGCTTGGCCAGGTCCTCTGCATCGAAGGACGTTTCACTCACCTCCAAAATCTCTTCTGATTCCGTGCTTGAAGTAGACACCAACCTCTTGAGTTCCGCGACACCCTGAGCATTCTCTTTCACAACTTCGTTTTTTTGGTGGATTTCCTGGTTTTCAAATTGAGATTCAGTTTGTATGGGCTCGCCTTTCAGAGACTTGTTTCTTCCTCCATTGTGACTGTTCTGATTATCAGGTTCATGAGGACCAGATCGAGAAAGTTCCACAGCTGCTCTTGCAGCTTCTGCTGCATTGGCAGCTGACTCAAAAGCTGCTTGGGCTGCATCCGCTACATCCCTGTACTTTTTTCTTGCATGAGTTGAGTCAGATTGCCCATCTCTTTTCATCTCTTCAACCGACATTTGCAAATCGTCAAACAGCTCAGTGCCACCAGAACTCGTTGATGTCTCTTTTTGGGCTTGATTTTGCTTGTTGACGTTCAAATTTTCCTGCATTGTTCATATGTTTAGTCTTGACTTTATATACAACACTATAGTTGTATTCTTATTGAAACCTGCATACCTCAGTGTTACAGGAAGAACTGTCCTCGATAATTATGCTTTTTTCTGAAGCAATTTCCTTGAGCACCTTCATTCTGCCCTCCATGTTTGGCTGCCGGGTTGACAGCTTTTGTGTCATCTACAGAAACCAAGATGGCACATTAAAACTTACATATGTTGTAAAATATAGATAAATGAGAGCTCCCATCAAAATCATTCTGAATATTTCTCTCGATTTAGACAAAATATGGATGTTACTAGATAATTAGGCATTTTATACTCCCAGGCAAACACAAGAATTGAAACTTGAAAGAGCAGTTTTAGATGCTTATCTACACAGCATGAGAAAACAGCTCCTCTTTCATCATCAAATCCAGTAGCAGCAAGTCCTGCCAATAAATTAAATTGTCCATTCCTTGTTCTTTTTTTGGTTAAAATGGGTGTGCTAATAGACTAATTTCACAACCGATAGGGATATTGCGACTTTCACGCGCATAAACCTTTGAAGGGATCCCCGTTGTATCTATGTAGTGGTTGAAGCTTGTATCGTTGAAGGGGCTAATCGGATGTAAAAACGCCACCTTTCTACGAAATCATGACGGGACTCTAACATGAGACTTATGTTGAATGAGTCCTCTCCTTATCACTTAAACCAACCCCTTGGCAACATGGTCCATTCCTCGTAACCATCATTTATCAGACGTCAAAACAACTCAAAAAACTTTACTCTCCAAACATATGATTTCCTACCATCATAAAGCACCACGTTAAAACAATTGTATCACCAAAATCTCACAAGAAACAGCACCTTTGTTCTTCTTTATAACACCATCGTTGGATGGCAATGATTGCCTAAAAGGATGTCTTGACAGAAAGTACAGGTTTTTAGGGAAAGGATCGATCAAATTACTTTTACAAGATTAATATCTTTTGCTGATTGTTGTTAGAGAAAAGTTCGAGCAAATGCCTTGTTTTACAAAAATAACGCGTTGTGCTGAAATTAACAAAGTGGGTAAATTCTTTCTCTGCTTGATTCGACTCAAAACATACCTTAGGGTGCACTCTACAATGATTACGCAATTCAATAGCACTGGCAACAAATTCCTTGCCATAACGGGAGGTGAAAGCGGCACGAATTTCTTGAAGCTCGGGGAACTCCCCACATCTCGTAGAAGCATAAAGCAAACCTGATATGGCCTCCTTCAATTCATCAGGACACACTCTGTAATAAAAAAAACAATCCCATCAACAAAATGGAAGATTGAAAATTACTGGTGAAAGGTAAAGGACATGGAAACTTATCGCCGGGTGAAAACAGAAAGCAACCTTTCTTGTTCAATGAGATGGAGTCTTTCTATCATTAAATTGCAGTATCCTTCCATCATCACATATACATCCAACATATTCTGATCCTTGATCAAATACTCAACCTGTTAAAAAACAAAAATAAAAGAGACTAATAAACAAAAGCTGATGAAGAAAAGGAAAGAAAGAGGTTAATTAGTGAAGGCGTGGTGTAGATTCGTCAAAAATCTTACTCGGAGAAGAGCACGATCATGGTGACCTTTCTCAAGAAGCTGAACCACATCAGAGCGGGTTTGATTGCACCTGACCTGGCGTTGGTTCTTGAGAATAGCAATGCGAGAGATGGCAAGACTGGCAACAGCTTTGAACTTGTAGGCTTTAAATGTCCTTCCCAGAATAGCATCGAGCTTCTTCCCCATGTATGCCCGCTCTTTACTGTTTGATTACTAAGATTTTGAGTGAGCTCTTGAGATCCAAGAAACACACACTATCAAAGGAGCTGATGATAATACTTCGCAGGGGCACATGCACAAGAGAACAGACAAGCAGAGGCTTGATTGCTCCTTTATGTGATGACGAGAGAGAGAGAGAGAGAGAAATTGTTTTTCGAAGTCTTTGGAGTTAAAAATAAATACGCGTTTTTGAGTTTTCTTACGAGCCAAGTTTAAAGATGGAAGAAGAAAATGGGAATTGAAGGCTTAAATTTACGCGGTTGGTTTTGTCTAATTCGAGGAAATGAGAAAGGTTTTGGTTTCCATGCGGACCATTGTTTTACGAGACCACCTGTTCAGATGTATTACTGTACGTGTGGAATCGTTATGGCAATCATCTGCGGGGGCCAGTTTGGCTCCAGGTAAGGTGTAAATGGAAAACGACCGCTCTTCTCCCCAGATCCTACCTGCCAAGAAAAATCATTAATTAAATTATTTTACTAAATTTTTATAAGAGTAACACGTCTGGACGCACTTCACACCATCACTTACATTAACAAAGCTAAGTTTGGAAAGAAATCTGCTAGTATGAAGTTTATTTTTGTCTCGATGGTAATATTTAAATATAAAAGCCTCATATGATGAGAATATGTTGAATTTTATTTCCAATTTTGAGAATATTGGTTGAGCTGATAACTTAATATTAAAAAATATAAAGGAATCTCTACCAAGTTCTTAGTGTGTGTATCTTTTACTTCAAATAATAATTATATATGCTATGTAAATATGATAAAAAAAATATATAAAAAAACACTTGGGGTTATAACAATGATAAAGAGATGTAAGCTTACTAGAATCAGTTAGATTGACATTAAGTAGTGACAGAAATTTTAAAAAAGCAAGTGCAAACTGAGTCTAGTGTCATCAACACCAGATTTCATGATCTTACCTCCATGTTTAAGGCATCAGGGTTATATACAAACCTCAATTGGGAAATAAAATATGCATGTGTTGAGGATGATGTTTGTGGCTAACACATCCCTAATCTAATTTGTGCAAATCCTCTTGCTCAGTATATATACAGGCATTCATATGATGAAGAATATCTATTTTAGATGATAGGAAGCAAAAATAGGAATTGCAAAAAGGAGACATGTGCTTGAAGACTTACCTCAAGGCCAACCTTACCTTAAACCTATTCTTTAATTTCCACATCGATAACCACTTGTCTATGTAAAGAAAGATAATGAAGGTAAACTTGATGGAAGCCATAAGACCCTGTCAAACTAAGACAGACAACCATAACTTGAGAGATAAAAATCGATCAATGTGATTGAATTTTAGTACAAGCAAGAACTTTTTGACGATAAGATTCTAATACAAAACTCACGAAGATGATGATGAAGATCTTGCAAACAAGTCTTATGAAGTGTAATCTCTGACTATTCTTACATTATAAAAGATTATTTTGGAGTTTCTTTAAATATAATGGTAGAAGTACTGGGGGACATAGATGATGTTGAACTCACATTTGAAGTAGAAAAATGTGAGAAGAAACTACCAATGAATTTTATACAAATATAATTTATAACATCAAATATGATTTTTTTTATTATTATGATTATACACACCATAAATTAATTGAAAGTTCACTAATCAAAAACATGTTATTCTATGAATAAGTTAGCTAGAATATTATATTTGGAGCATTTGTTAATTTAGGATGGAAGAGCTCAATTTAAAATATACATCTTGATGATGAGTTTTTCTCAAATGGAGGAGACTAACAATGAACAAATATCTCAAGAGTTTATTGACCAGAATAACAAGATCAAGCCTAAAAACAAGTCCACAAAGAAACCTAGAAGTGTCATATGTAGTATAAAGTTATGATTTTCAAATTTAATTTTGTATTTTAATTATGTGTTTTGCACTTAGCTTAGAGCTTTTAATTTAATTAGTATTTAACTAATTAATTATAAATTCTAATGCTATATGAATTTTATTAAATAAATCTTAATTAAGAATTCTTTCCTATAAAGAATTTTATGACTAATGTAAATAGAAATGTTAGTTTATTTTATGAAGATAAAGACTATTATTAAGATTTAATAAAAAAATAATTAGAGAATCTTCTTTATATTTCTTTACCGTTTGATCTACAACATAGGGTTTGAGAATTCTATTTTTATCGTGGCTATAAGCTGCGAAAATCATACTACTGAAATGTACGTGGTGTCTAGTCTTGCATATATTTGACGAGGGGAAACATAAGCCACTCGAGTAGCAAGTTACGCTTACCCGTTACCTCCTAATATAATTCATTTTTCAAACCCGAATACATGCACGGTTTTTTTATTTGATCGAAATTATATATTTGATAGCCCGGCTATTGCTAACAACTTCAAACGCACGGTTTTTCTTTTCTTTTCTCTCCATTGAAAGCTTGAAACTCACGGTATCAAATTTGAAGATATTTTCTAAACAAAAAATAAAAAAAGGATATGAAGAACAAATTGAATTGAATCAGATATATGATCTGGATACATTTCTTTCTAAATAGTTTCCCTCAACCTCAGTTTGTTAAATGAGAAAGTGGACGTTTTTTCAGAGATAAAGTATTTTTTCTTGGATGCAATTCATTTTACACACTGGCCACTTTATTTCATCCTTGTTGTTCTCGGCTGTTTATATTATTTTAAAAGAGTCTGGATTTATACTACGTTTTTCAACCGTCTTGTGACTTTGCCACTAAGATAACGAGTTATCCGACCTTTTAGAGAGTCACAATTGATTGTTTAACTTGCATTGTTTTCTGATATAACACTCTTTTTTCTGACAGATGTTGAAGAATGATCTTCAATCGAGATAGAACCTGCTTTCTCGCACCAAGTAAAATGAGTGATCGCCTTGTAAAATGCAATAGTATACCGCATACTTGTTTTTTTACCTGAGAAGAACGGGGAAATATTTCAATCAAGTACACATTCTGTATAGCACCAAGTCAAGATGGTTTCAACATTTCAGCCACATGAATGAAAGTCATTGTTTCCTTCAGCATGCATATGAGGGAATGAATTCCCACCTACAAATATACGTCGACACGGATCAAAAACCAAAATATTGACAAGCCATAACCCGAGGGCATACTCTACGAGGCATAAATAGCAGATGCAAGGGCATGATCGATGGCATGAATTAAGAAGACTGAAGCAGCACTCCACTGCTGAAAGGAACTATGGAAATAAGTTTCCTCCAGGTACTGCCGCCCTATTAGTCGCACTGTGTACTTTTCTTGTATTGGTAGAAAAACTAATCCAAATTAAACAATCTTCATCTAATACATCCCTTGCATCAGAAACCAATGACGTAATTTTCTTGTACATTGTCTCTTGATTATACTCATTCATATCACGGGATGGAATAACATATAGATTTAACTCCGTCAAAAATGAGGTGAGTGATAACAAAACATAATGACACCTAAGATCCATTTTTTATAGTTTAAGGCTATCTAGATGTTGGTTGTGGCTGATGTGAATTTAGAAAAATGCTTGATAAAAGGTATTACGTAACCCAAAACATTAGCTAGACAAATTGAAAACCATGCTTTCGTGTTATCACACTCCTAAATTATTTGCAGGAAATAGATGCCTAAATAATTATTTTTCTTCTGTGAACACGGGTAAAAAAACAGTTTTTGGGGAATTGCCACTCAATTCTTAGCCTCAGTTGTCATTCTCGACACACAGTTCATCCCCCAAGCAATTGCTGCTCAAGGAATTTTGATGTGTAACATGAAATGATGCACTTATGTACTGAACAATGTGACACGTAACAGATGTAAAATTGATGTGGAGCTACCTGCCATCACATAAATTTGCACGACGGGTTCAAACATATTGGCATCAAAAGGCATCATAGAACACGGATCCACAAACCTTTTGCACGAACCATATTCCATGGATGTGGCAAAACTTTTTCTCCTCCAACCATCCCCTATCTCCACACAAAAAGAAAAGGGTGAAAAGAGGTGAACACCTACCAGGTCTTGGCAACACTAGTCTGTTGACCCGCATCCACTGCATGCCAAATAAAAACAATTTTTTTTTTTTGTATAGGTGTTTAAAAAAAAAAATTAGTTTCAAAGACGTGCTATTAATTGAATAATTTGAGAAATAAATGTTAAAATATAGTGTTTGCACAAACTAAATATTAAATCAAGAGGTGGAGATTAGGTGACTTGATCCAGTGCCTCAAGTAATTATTCAAATTTTAATCTATTTAAACAATAAATTTTCTTAACAAAAGAAAAATATTAAATTACATCAAAATAAAATAATTTGTCAGTGTAATTAATTCTTTTCATATTAATCTATTTCCCTAAAAATTCCCTTTTCTTGCGATGTTAGTTAAAATATTTTTAAAATAAAAAAAAAATGAACAAGGATAAAAAAAATCTTTAAAATCAAAACCGTTTAATAATTTTATCTTATTAATGCACTTCCTTTATTTTGGAATTTATTTTTCACAATATCTAATTATAAGATGATAAAAATAAACATTTGCAGGAAAGTCAACAAATAAAATTTCAAGGAAAAACCCCAACAAAATAATATGATGGAATATATATATATATATATATATATAAAAGAAAGCTTGCTAATATTACATAAAAAACACTATAATCTTAGATGAAAACTAGGTAAAATAATATCCTCAATGTATTATTAATCCATTATTTTAATAAAATTAATTACAATAAAAGAGAAATAAAAACAAAAACATGCATGCTTTAACAAGAAAGCCAGCGCCTTCACAAAAACAAAAACACCATTTTCAAGTCTTTATTTCACCGGGGAAAAAAACTAAATAAAAAACCATATATAACAAACTAACTTAAAAAATAAAATAAAAATCTTATTTGAAAACTAAATAAAATAATATCCTCAATGTATTATTAATCTGTTATTTTAATGAAAATTAATTACAATAAACAAAAACAATAACATACATGCTGTAACAAAAAAGCCAGGAGCCTTCACCACAAACAAAACAAAAATAACATTTTCAAGTTTTTTTTTCACCTGAAAAAAACTTAATAAAAAGCCATATATAACAAATTTAAAAAATAAAAAAATCATCCCAGATAAAAAAATCCAAAAATCCATTTTTTTCAAAAATATAAAGGGGATAAAAAACACTTACCGAAACTCCACCCAATGAGGCCCCACTACAACCAAGATCAACATTTGTTTCTGGATGAAAGGTAGGCAACCAACAATTTTCTCTCCCCGGTTTGCCAATGACTTGCTTTTATTTATCTAAAGCAAGAATAAAAAAGTGAAGAAGATAAACTTTTTTTGTGCAAGAGAATATTTACTTTAATAAACTAGGTCTCCAGACATTTTGTCCCTCAGCTTAGCCCTGAATGGCATACAATCCGCACACAGACACTTCAATACAATGAACCCCACCATGAAGCCCCTAATTCCATGTTGTGCACCTTTTAGTTCCTCAACACATTTACCATCAATAACAGATCCTGATGTTTAATATAAGACACTCCAACCTGTCTTTAATTAAATTATATTGTGTATTATCAGTCCACTTGGCAGATCACTATAAGACCAGGCATCCAGTATCTGAAACCAATTTCAATTTGCCAAAAATAGCAACATCATCATTTATGTTAACATCAATATTCAAATCTACATTTTAATCTCACTATAACTACTTTCTCTTTCCCCCTCCATCCCCTGTTTATCTAATCTACATCCAAATGTAAACCTAGAACGGTCCTTGTAGCCATACTCAATCGGGAAACTGACACTGACAGATACAGATCTCATATTGTCAAGGTCAGAGATCGTGAGGGGTAGATGAAAGCCTTGGAACTTGAGAATATCACAGGACCACATATTGCCGAGCCTCTCCTTTTGTGCACAAGATAAAAAATCAATATACTTGAAGGCTTGTAGCTTGTACAAATCTTCTCCAAACAACCCTACTTTGCTAGCATGATGTCCAAAAACAAAAGGCTCTTGCTAAATGTAAATGTTGGCAAATGATGCCAGAGTGGGCTATGAAAGATAGCTAGCTTAACTTCTTCTGATCCATAGCTACCGGTCATGGTTGAGGCTCACAGAATAATATTTGGGTCTAATGCCACATAAGTTTGACAGATGTCTTGGCACATCTCAAATGACAATGATAGATGGGGGCTAAAAAGGGCACAAAACGAAAGTTGAGGACTACATGTATCATTTTTTTGCGAGAATTGCTTTGCCATTTAGAGATCAAAAAACCAACTGGGTCAAACTTCATTTAATAGTGGCTATGGGTTTCGGTGATCACCAAAATCCATAACAAGAGGGTTTCAATTTTCAAACAAATGAAATTAGCACAGATAACTTGTTAAAACGTAAGGGAAAGTTATCCAGCATGCTCAGAAACATGTTAATTGGTCTAATATTAAACTAAAATTTTATCATTGTTAGGACAGCCCTACAAAAAAGTGTAAAAGTTCAACTAGATCTTCAACTTCAAATGCAGTTTTGACTGAAGCTCATGCTTCACGATAGTATTTGTCACATCCTGTGTTTTATATTCAAGTCATTCATAAGACTTTCATAAGAGAAACACCGACTACATATAGGAGGCAATGCATGAATCTTATGAAGCATCTGTGACAGACTTCATCAACATTAGAGATCAAAATTCAAGAAACCTGAATATCAAGTATTTAGTATTTTAAAAAATGTACAAAGCTTGGGTAACCAATTTGTTTTCAGATACTTACCAGAGCTGCAAATAGATGAGATAAGAGCCCTAAAAAGCCAGGAAGTGATATCAATGCATTAGAATTTCAAATTGAATACATATTCCTCCAATAGTCCATTTAAGGAGAAAAGTATCAAATAAAAAAAATGAATTACTTACTATAAATTACTCCTTCAAGTTTTAAGCAGCACATCTCCAGAGCGAGTGCCTCCGGAATGACAGGCCATGGATCAGATGCATTCACTACGTTGGCACATATATTAATATTAATCACATAACAAATATGAACAATGACTACCTATGAAGTCTAACACGTCTCAGACACATTATATTGTGAAGCAAAAAAGGATGCCAGAGGTAGCAGCATTGCCATCTAAAAAACATATTTAACACTTTCAAGGGGTTATTCAATAAGCTCCTAATAAACGAGCCAAGGTACCTTCTCCTGGGCGCCTTTTAAGCATTTAAGCACTGGAAGAATGCCTCAATGCAGGGGAAGATTATCCTGAACGAAAAATTCAATTAGACTCTCCAGGACCAGGAAAATCACATAAAATGGAAAGGGAACATGTACACTGCAAATATAAAGAAAAACAATTGCAGCAGTTAGAATGCCAGACGTTTTGCGATTCAGTACGAGTAGAAACTAAAAAATAACAAAACAGAAAACAAGATTTTTCCTGCCATCTTTAACAAAGGGTCTCAGAACAAATACAATGAATAACTAGTGGGATAAAAAATATTTATTCCCGTGTAATGTAACCCACAAATCCAATTGCAGTGACCATGTTCAGAGTAAAAAACAATTATCATAGAGAAATAAGAGCAAATATGATAAATTTTCACAATGACCACATTATAAATGATTACAAGAGGAAAACACGCCTTTGGCAAGTTGTCTTACAATAGAACCAGTACATTCCACTGAAATGAACCCGCCTGTAAAGAGTACTTCTGACCACATATCACCAGTTTTGACTTCAACCATGCCAAAAACTGCTCAAAGCTCAGAGGCCAGAACACATAAGATAAAGATAATGTGCAATGATTAGATATCTGAATGAGTTAGGTCATAATGTACAAAATCTAGCGCAACAGCATTTCTGGAGTCAGAAAATCAGCAACATGGTTCACTTGCCCGTGATGAATGGGTGAGCTAGTGCTTGATAAACTGTCATCCTCTTCTCAGGATCCAACACAAAAACTTTATCTAGAAGATCTTTAAAGTTCGCAATTATCTTTGGATCCTCACCAGGAGAGCCCGAAATAATAGATCCAATATCTTTTGGCTTTATGTTCACAATAATCTTTTTCATTATCTGCAGAAAAAGAAAGAAAATACTTATCAATCAATTTGAATTGAACCCATGAGGTACAAATGTTAAGAACATGTCTGTAAATGGGATGTGCGTACAACATACCTTTTTAGTGACAGGATCTTCCTCTATAGCGTGAAAATTCAAATCATGGTCAAAATGCTTGTCAACAAATGCACCCTGCATACACAAGTCAAGTCAATATCAGATAAACAATGAACGCCAAATTCAGGAACAGAGATGCAGACCACCCTGGAGAACAGCTTACACCAAAAGGATGCCTTTTTGTGAACCCCCAACAATGATAATTAGGGGCAAGAACTTTACCTTCTTAAGCATCTTCTTTGGGAAAGAGCCCTTCAATTCCATGTGGAGTCTTAGCATGTCATTGTTTGTAGAACCAGGAAATAGAACTTTTCCAGTATAAAGCTCATACAAGCAGCAACCAACAGACCACATATCCATCGGATGATCATACGTCAAACCAAGAACTGCAAAGTACGTCAAAATGAGCAAATACTTTTTCGTATATGGAAACAAAATTGTAGTGTAATAAATGTTACGCCAATATAGATTTTTATCCAGAAAACGTATGTTAATATCAATTTATCCAACAACAAGAAGTATCCAAAATAGTAGTCTAGAAATGGAGCTTACTAATTTCAGGAGCACGATAAAACCGGCTTACAAGGTATGGTGTAATTTCATTTTTACCAGAAAACATTGCATTACCAAAATCACAAAGCTTCAGCACATTTTTTGCCTCGTTTACCTGTGGGAAACAAGAGAAAAGAAGGATAGTTAAATAGCAGGTAATCAATGGATAATTAACTAAAGTAAAATAACACAATTGTGGCACTGAAACTTACCAGCATATTATCAGGCTTTATATCACTGTGAAGAACACCACAGTTTCTTAGATGCTTCAGAGCAATAAAAAGCTGCTTCCCATAAGCTCTTACAGCAGTTAGTTTAAGGCCAATATCTCTGCCAAACTTTTTTAAGACCTCACGCAGGTTCATGTGCAGAGATTCAAAAAGATGATTTCTATACTTAAAACTTGAAAGAAAACGAACGCAATGACGCTTGTTCTCTGGATCTTGACCTGCTAATTTCTTCAATATTGAAACCTCTGTATCCCCAGCCTTGCGCCTACAGCATAGATGTAGAGTCAGTGGCTGGTAAAATAGGTTGCCAAGACATATGGTTATAAAAACAGAGACCAGTGTTATTAAAAAAATAAATACCAACATTGTTTCATTGTTACGTATAATTTTTATAGCCACTTCTTCAGGTCCATCAATGACAGCCTTCAGATCCTTCGCACGAACTACTGTAGAAAAGACACCTTTTCCATGAGCAGCAACAATCTCATATTGACCATCAAGTACTTCTCCAAATCGGTAGCCTACGTACCAAATATGATATTAACATAAATAACTAAAGTAACTATTTGAAGAACAATAGCAGCATATTGATCAACCAAATACATAAATTTTCAAAACTGTAAACGTTTGAGACAATTGAAGACACGCCTTGTACTTTCTATTATTGCTTCTGAAATGATGCCAAGTGAATTCACATCATCCAGAACAGGAAAAACACAAGTAGCTTATCAAAACCACTAAGCAAAAGCTAACATTTATTGGGATAGAAAAACAATCTGATAAAATAGGGGGGGGGGGGGGGGCTTTTAGCATGAAACTTCAAGTTCAAAAACATCCGTGTCTTTTTAAATAACAGGTTCCTTGATTCTATATTATTTAAAAAAAAAAGAGGAAATATGCTTCAGGGAGCACTCTAGATAGAAACTAAGGAAAATAAAATAAAGAAGAGATGATCACATATTAGAATACTTTAAAATACTTACTATAATACCCTACAGGATCATCCCAATTGTCATGGAGACCACTCCCCACAATTGGCAAACCTTCTCCTTTACCCTGTAGCACATTCAAAGCACAAATCCTTGGCATAAATGAGCATGAATATTTTAAGAAACTGCATTATACAACTAAGTTAGCAGGTATAAACAACATAAAAGACAGATAAACAAAATGCAGGAAACTGCTGATCTTACTAATTTACGAACTCCAACAGGTGTCTCTCCAAAAATATCATCACAATATTTTTCATCTGATCTCTCACACTGTACAAAATAGTAACCAAAAATAAATCATCAGCGAAGCAGATCATTGATCAACTACAATATGATTCAGTAGTAAATGTGCAAACACTTCCAACCTACATGAATATTAAGCTTGATTACCCAAGTAGCTTAAAACACATGACATTAGAGACAAAATGAGCACACCTTTGGAGAACCTTCTCCAAGTCCTGCAGCACCTGAAGTCCTCTCAGAAGCAACTTGTATTCCGTTTTGTGAAGGTGATTTCCCCACAGAAAATGATGTCTCAGCAACATAAACATCAGCACCATCTGTCCTGCCATCAAGAGTTTCTGGAGCAACATTGTCGGTTACTGCTGAGTTACCAGGACCTTCTATAAGCTCCTTATCTGCTCCACACAAAACAATCCTATTGTTAGAGGAAATTGGCATGAGAAACAAATGATAAATCACAGAAAACAGATAGAAATCAGTTGGTCTAATTATCCAAAGGTATTTAACCCTGCTCAATAACAATTATGAATCAGCAGAATTTTTGTTTAGGATTTTCAACTTAAACAAAACACATCATCCACCCACCATAGTAACTCGTGAGATGACACCCAAATTATTGCCCAGATGTAAATCAAATTAACAAGTTAAGCCTTTTGTAACACCAAAAACAGGAGTTTCTAGCCCTAAGATGAAAAATAACACCACATGTAAAAACACATACTCGCTGTTTAGTTAAAAAAAATTGCATGAACTAGTAGAACTCTTAATCATGTTTCTTGAACTTTAATAAGCAAGTTACCAGATCTGAGTGAGACGCATCACGCATGCATGCACACCTTGAAAATCCATGTTCATCCATGATATAACAAACCCAACAGTTGAATGCTGATCCTGAGCTCAAGGGTAAATGTAAAACAGTACAGGACTGAGAAAATACCTTTGTCTGCATCTTCTGATCGATACTCATTCTTCTGCTGTAACTGCTGGTTTCTATATTTTTCAAGAATGGCTTCCCTTAGCCTTCTACTCTCCTCCTTTATTCTATTGAGATCTTCCTCTTCCTGTTCAGCTAATTTTAATGCTATCCTTTCTTCAAAATCATCTTGTTCATGTTCATCTCTGAAGCCAAATATAAAAAATATAATGTTAGGTCCAAAGCTGCCCTGTAATATATATTTTCTTTATGTAAAAAAAATGTTGAGTTAAAGTAAGGATTTTTATTTTATGTATAAAGAATACCTCTTTAGATTGTCTCTTCTCTGTCCAAAAGAATTGCTGTTGAAATTATAGAATTTTCCTGAATCACTCTTACCCCTAGATTTCTCCCTATCCCTGTCATTTCGCCTCTCCCTTTCTTGTTCATTCCCACAATCATGGTCCCTAACTCTATCCATTTTCATGTACATATCCCTATCCTTCTCCCTTTCTCTCTCCCTATCTCTATCTCTGTCACTAGCCCTATGCATATTTTTGTGTTTGCTCAAATCTGTTTCCTTCTGTCTTTTTCTATCTATCTCCTCCACCCTGCCCCTACTCCTCCCATGTTCGTTCTCCCTCCTCCTTTCCCAGTCTACCTCCCCATACTGATCCTTCTCCCTTCTCTGGAAGCTTTCCCTGCTCCTCTCATGTTCCACCTCCCTTCCCCTTCCCCTAACCCTATCCACCTCCCTCTCCCTGTATCTCTCTTGTTCCTTTTCTCTTCGCTGTTCCCTCTCCTTGCTCCTCTCTCTATCCTGTGAATTCTTGTTGTGATACCAATCCTCTCCATCCAAAGACTTGTTGTAACTAACACTGCTTTCCCTATCCACATTTCTCACTGAATCTCTACTGCCACATGGCAGATCCCTGCTGTTTCGAGACATTCTTTCACCATCAGAGTCTTTATAAACCCTGTCATGGTTTCTTTTTCTTGTTGAAAGAGCCTTGTATTCATTGAGGCTACGAGAATGTGATCTCTCCCTAACTAGATCTCGCGAAACTGATCTACTCCTAGCATGAATCTCACCATGGTACCTCTCATGTGAAGGTGATCGTGCCCTCTTATCCCAATTTCCACTGCTTTCAGAAGATGATGACTTTCTCCAATCCCTTAATTCGCTATTATCACCCTTGGTTGTATCAATATCCAGGTTACTTTTTCGCTTGTTACTTCCCTTTGAGGGGGACCTAGATTCCACACGCCTCTTCTTATCATCGTTATGGTATTCATGACCTAAATTACCATTGGCAAGATCCTCTGAGTCAATTTTAGTAACTAGCTCATCTCGAGGCCCAGCCCTGGAATCTCTTTGAAAACAGACCTCATTGTCAAACTGATCAACAACTAGATGATTATTCACAAAACCATTGTCACTCTTGTCAAATCCCTGCCATAAAATTGATAAATAAAATTAAGTAACACAAACTTGCAACGAGACAAGCAGTGTGAATAATTATTAAACGAAGAAAACACATGTGGTGAGTATGCAGTAAAAAAACATAAATAACGAAAATAACAACTTCTTACGAATGAATATAAAGCCACCAGTTCTCCACTGAACGCCTAGAGGAAACTTCTTTCTTTTTGCAATGCACACATGTTCGTGTTTGTAGTGCAAGCAGGTTCTTACAAATGTGTTAGGAACATTCTCTATAAGACTCTCATCAACCAAAAATTCATTACATATTCCAAAAATCAAAACAAGCATCCGATCGGCCGCTGAGAAAAGCATAAAGAAAACATTTTCATACAGAAACTCAAATATTCAAAATTCAAACCGAGGAAAGTCCCAGAAGGCAAACAATTATAAAAAATATTTGGAGCTACAAAACGTAGTATAAAAAGAATTGAGAATTAAGATTCCACATTTTGTTATATTTCTCAGCGACCAAAATAAGAAGCAAAACAAGGAAAAAGAGTAGCAGTTTGCATAAAAATAGAGATAAAAGAGGGCAATCAGAGCACACCAGATTTTGAGAATCTTGTACTTGTTCATGCAATTCATTGGCCTCGACATCGATACCACCAGAACCTTCTTCCTCAAGGATCTCCCCTTCCTCCACGTCATCATTATCAGCTCTATTACTATTCGCAAAAGGAACCGGAGGAGGGAGAGTAGCAGGAAAGATCTCGTCACCGCCTTGTTTGGTATCCTCTCCGTGCTTGCTACGGTAGTGACGATGTCGGTGGTGATGGTGACGATGGTTGCGGCGTTTCGAGGACTTCTCCGACTCGTCATCGGATGAAGATCGTCGGTGCTTGCGACGCGAGGCATCGGAATCGCTAGCCATTGTTTGTTGGTGGAGATGCTCCAGCGACCTCGGTTAGGGTTAGGGTTTTGTTGAATTAGGGATTTACTTATTTGTTAGGAGAGGGAGGTCGAGGTAATGAAGGGAGGGTGAATTTTGAAATACAGTAATCTGGTAGCGCCACTTATTTGAAGAGGAGGTGGGGTGATTGTGTCGTGCTGGCTGGGTATCTATCCTTCCCAGAATTGGAGGGTGGGGCGAGTGCATGATACAGCGTGTGCGTGGTGGCCATCGTCAGCAGACTGGGCCCAGTTAGCCCATTTATTATGCTGTTGTCTCACTTTTTTCATCCCATATTGAGTTATTGACCATTCAAAGGTTTTTTTTAATGGGATAGTTCATTGGAGGTTCCACATAAAAGCTATCGCGGTTTTCAATTTCGTTACGTTACATGTAGAATAGCCAGGACAGTTCATTTTAATTTAATAAATAAATAAATCGGAGCAAATTGTATCTTTTAAACTTTTGATTTTTCTAGTGCTCAAATTCTAGCTGAAATATTTTGGTTTCATTATGTAAGTTAAGTTTCAGTCAAATAAGATAAACTTTTGGTTTTTCTAGAAATTCTGCTCAAATTCTAGCTGAAATATTTTGGTTTCATTATGTCAGTTAAGTTCAGTCAAATAATTTTTTTTTTTAAAATAATGAATAGTTTTACAATATAAATCATGTTTCTTAATTTGACCGTTAAATTGAGATAAAATTTTACAATGAATCTCTTGACATATTTATATATATTATATTAAAATTTCAGAGCAATCAAAGAATATAACGACCTTGCGAGATTAATAATGATATTCTCATTATATTATACATGTTCATAATTTTGTGCAGAAAAATCATTTTATTGTGTCTTTTTCTAGATTAATTTTTTTTCAATTTCATTATTCAACAACGAGTTTATTACGAATTAAACTTATTTGATTTGCTTTATTTAAGGTTGTCATAGTCTTCTAACGGATGTCACATATTTGAAAGGTTAACCTAGGTTGACCCAAGTTGATTCAATATATCGTTGTTTCAAAAAAAAATTAAGATTTCATTTTGATTTTTTTTAGTTAAACTATATTTTTATCAATTTTTAATGTTATTTTTGAACTCATAAAGTCGGTCGAGTTATATCAATTAAACTCTCATTTTTTTACTTATGTTTGAAATTTAAATTGTACAATTCTAAATTTTTTTGGATTTGAACTAAAAAAAATTGAATTAATATATTTAATTATATATATATATAAAAACATAAATATTACAACCCTTGAAACGGAGCGCCGAAACGCTTCGAAATCAAAATATTATGTTCTGATTGAAAAAATGAAGCACCAACCAAAACAGAATTAACAACCTTGGTCCTACGAGTTGTAATTCTTACCTTTTCAGTTTTTTTAAAAGGCTTAAAAATCATCTTTATACCTAACCAGCCAGTAAGTCTTTTTGTAAAAATATATATATTAATTAAATCATTTTTAAAGCAGATATGTAATGCAATAGAGGCAATGTATGTAGGGGCACAAACTAGATGTATTAATGTTCCTGTGTTGACATTGCATTTCAAAATCATTTTTGAAAAAAATTAATTTTTTTTATTTTTAGTTTATACTTTAAATTAAATTAATTTGGTGTTTTTAGATTATTTTATATATTGATGTCAAAAATATTTTTTTCTAAAAAAAGCATCATTTTCATGCATTTTTAAATGAAAAAAACTTTTAAAAATAACCTCAATCATACTCTCAAACGGGCACTAAATCCTTTAGGGGATAAAAATTCATCTCGACCTATGAAATGCAAATAAATTTTCTCTGGGTCAGAAAATGTAATCCCAAGTTCCCAGCACGTGCCATTTGGATGGAAACAGTTTTATTGAGTGTCTATTTTTTAAGTTATATTATGCTTTTTAAATGTTTAAAAAAAAAATTGAGTTGATGCAAAATTTTAAAAAAAAACATAAGTCATACATCAAATAAATGAATCAGTTTTTATAATAAAAAATATATATATCAAAAGGTAAAAAAAATTAATGCAATCTAGATAAAATGTTTTTTAAATATTGAGACACTATTATTTTAGATTAACCCGAATCAACCATAATTATCCTAAAAAGCTTGTAATTCATGGCATGAGAGCACGATAACCCTATGAAACACAAATCAAAACAAATAAAAACAATATTCAACTAAAAAACCCAAAAAATAATATATAAGAAATTATTTTAACTCAAATAAAAAAAGTAAAAAAATGACAAATTAATGACCTCATAAAACTAGGTTACTTTCAAATTAGTGAAAATCCTATAAAATTTAAATAAAAAAATAACATAGGTTAATCTCCAATTAAATTGAATCATGAATGATGATAGTAGAAAGAAAAAAAGGTTAAATAATTACGGGAAAAAACAAGTAACTTTGATCGAATCTTCTAAATCTAGGTTAAATTCTCAAATTCACTCCCCGTGAAGTCTCAAACTTGAGCTCAATCAGAAAGTTGAATTCTCAACTAAATTAATATCATAGAAAAAAATTTAAAATATCATATTAAGAAAATCCAAAGTAAAAAAAAATAGCAAACAAATGAATGGGAAAAAATCTTATTTAGAAAAAATCAAGGATGAAAATTAAAAAAAAATCAATTTTAAAAATCATTTATAATAAAAAATAGTAATAAAAATGAAAATCAAACTTGATAAATAAATAAAAGGTGATAAAATTGAACGAATTTTAATTGTATAAATTAATTGAAATAAAATGTCAATTAAAAGTACAAGGACCATATATGAAGGAAAACACAAATTGAAAGGTGGTTGTGTAAATTTAAAAAGTCACACGTGAAAATTAAATAAGAGAAACAACAAAAAAGTTATCCAACACTAAACCGAAGAGAACTAAGTTATACCCCCCGCTAAAAGATGGAGATATTCTTGTGACAATTCAAGAAACACCAAGGAATGTCATTTTTTATCGTCACACACACTGCCTTAATGTAGTAAGGCAACTTCCTTGAACTAATTTTTTTATTGTTTTTTATATTTATCAAAATATCAAGTTGTCCTCTTCTTAATGAAACTGTTAAAGTATTCCTAGTTATTAAGGTTAGGGCATTTTGTTTTTAGGTTCATTTATTGTTATGTTGAATAATTCCTCCTATACTTGAGGGACAAGTTTGTTTTTCAATTTAATGTAGCCATGCTCCACGATTATAGAACCTGTAGGGTCGTGGATAGTTATTTCTCTTTCCATATATAAGTGTAAGGCTATTTTATTGGTCATGATAGTTGTTTAATTTAATAATTATTCTTTGAGCTAACAAACATTTTTAAAACTATTTATTTTCTCTTTAGTTCTAGCTTTAGATTTGGTATTCAAGCATCATCAAGTGACATGATTAAAAGCTTGCAATCTCGGTACTAGAGTGAAGAAACATCTACATGGAGTCCAATAATAGTTTTGTGGAACTTGTCGTTCTAAGGTTTGATTGTCGTTATGACTATTGACATACGCTAGTAGGAAAAAACATTAAGTCCCAAATAATGCTAGAACTTGGTGAAGGCAGGAATCACTAGTGCAACAAAATGGATGGATCTTATAAAGTTGTAAGAGAAGGTCATTAATGATTAGAGGTTGAAATAACTAAAGGCTAATAAATACATGTTCCAAGCCATTGATCATTTGATATCGGAGACCATCTTGAAAAACTATATTGCAAATGATATTTAAGATTATTTATAGCAAAAATATCATGGAAAAACACGTGTAAAATGTGTTCAATTGCATGCTCTTTGTAAAGAGGTTGAAACGCTACGCATAAAGGGTAAAGAATCAATTAATGACTACTTTAGAAGAACCATTATCGTAGATAATAAGATAAGAGTTTATAGGGAGAAATGGTTGATATGGTAACAATAAAAAAGATTGTGAGGTTTTTAATATCAAAATATGATTATATTATATGTTATATTGAGGACAACATGACATGGACACCTTGTCTACAAACAAACTCCAAATTAATATTTTGGTGTATGAATAAAAGATAAACCATGTGATAAATGATTAAGTTAATGAAACCACTTATAGACCCTAACAAAAAGGAAGAGGTAAAGGTGGAGGCACCTACCGAGGTAGATGAAGATGAAGGGGTAGGTTTGAGTATGATAAATTCACTATAAAGTGTTTATAATTGTCATGAGTCTGGGCAATTTATAAGGAAATTTTCTAGGAGAGATGAAATTATGTATAAAAAATATATTGATGGATCTTTTGGGTTTCAAAAATGCCACGTACAAATATATTTGGTTTTTTTAATTTTGGTTGTAGTAATCACATGTGTGGCAATAAAGATATGTTTTGCGATCTTGATAGCAACTTTAGAGAATCGGTGAAGATGGGTAATGATTCCAGCCTAATTGTACAAAGCAAGAGAAAAATTGAATAAAGGTAAATAGGATTATGCTTATGATCATAAAAGTCCTTTATATACCAAATTTAAAGAGCAATTTGTTGAGCATTGGTTAGTTATAAAATAGAGGATAATGATGCTTATCCAGTATGGAAAATGCAAAATCTTTCTTTCTGGTAAGGGTTTAATCATAGAATTAGAGATAACATATAATATGATGTTTATTTTGCTTGATCATTGCTTTCTAAAAGAACAACAATGGTTATCCTCACTTATCATAATTCAATCAATCATCGGCATTGTTGATATGAGCATCTCAATTGGAATAGGCTTAGAGTGTTCCAATAAAAAAATATGATGAAAAGGTTACCACGAATTCTAGCCTCTCAAAAGGTGTATGAAGACTATTTGTTAAAAAGAACATTATGACTTTTCCAATGAAAATCATATGGATAGCCTATAACATTTTTCAATCAATGTATGTTAACATATGTGGACCAATCAAACCAATTGCAAACAACAAGAAACAATATCACATTACCTTTATTGATGATTTTAATAAGTTTACATCTTATTGAAAAAGTCAGAAGCATTTGTCACATTCAAATCCTACAAAACAAGAGATGGGAAGGAAACCAGGATATTTATAAAACGTCTAAAAACATATCACGAGAGAGAATTCACACAGGGGTTCATAAATTCTTGTAACAAAAATGGAATCCATAGACAATTGTTGGTTGTCTATGCTCCTTTGATAAAATGACAATGTGAGAGGGAAAATCATATTGTTATAAATATGGTGTGGAGTATGTTCTTAACAAAACAAATTCCCAAAACATTTTTGCGTGAAGTGGTGAATTTGATTGTGCATGTGCTAAATCAATATTCAATTATTATTGTGAAAGGCAAAGCATATAGAGATACGTAGAGTGGTTTCAAACTATCATTAGATCACTTTTGAGTTTCTGAACGCATTTTCCACGTACACGTATTAGACAATAAAAGAGTAAAGCTTAATGCCAAGAGTTTCAAACACATATTTTTTGGGGTAAATGAGGAATCCAAGGCTTAAAAATTATTTGATCCTATTTTTTTTATAACTGATAAAAATCCTAGAGAGATTCAACCCGAGTTTGAATGGTATTTTAGTCAATCAATGAAAGTATGTTATGAGTTTATGAGGAGGTTGTGGAAAACAGAGGTGATACGCAGAGAACAAGGAAAAGAATGATATACTTTTATTTCATAAGTGCTGTAATACTTGTTGTCCCATATATATACACAAACTACAATTAATACAATCAAGATTCTAGCTATGGTTACTGATATTGCTCCTGAAGATCTGTAGCTTATAAGGAAAGGAGAATCAATCAATCTCAATCAATACTGGTAACATATTTGTATGGTAACTAAATATGCAGATCTGCCCATCTGTGATCCCCGTATCTTCTCCATGCATATCTGCCAATAGAGGTTCAATATGGATCAGTGCAACTCAATACTCAATTTAATATTCTCTAGCTTTAAACTCACGAAAGATAAGGAGAGTTAAAGTTGATAGTACTCTCTACAAGCAGATATAAGAAGTCTCAAATATTTAACCTTCATATATCCTAATTTGATGTTTGTGGTAAGCTTGATCAATAAGTATATGAAACGCCTTTAAATCTTGTTTGGTGACAATAAAAATGTCTTTAAGGTACATGGAAAGCACAATTAGTTTTGGGATATTCTACAAGAATAAAAGAAGTGAAAAGCTTATTTGATACACGGACAATAATTATGTTGGTGATCAGTATGACACGAGTTATGTTTTTCTAAAGTTATGAGGAGTTATTTCTTGGTTTTCATAAAAACAACTAATTACTATTTTTACTACCAAAGTTGAGTTCATCGCAGCAACATCACGTAGTTAAAAAGAATTATGAAGAGTCCCAATCAAAGCAGTCAAACAATTGTAACAATATCTCAGCGATCAAACTTTTATAGAGCCCTGCAATGGATGCCCATAGCAAGCGTAAAGATTTAAGGTTTTATTTCCTTCAAGATCTTGTCATGGATGGAATAGTGGATGGTAGCGCATAGATGGATGTAATGCATGTTCATAGCAAGCGCATAGATTTAGGTTATGTTAATTAAATATTTATCATTTACAGACTACAAATGAAGTGTTTTGCAGAACTAATATTTGTGGGGTTTTTCCCCTGCTACCTATGTTGTTCCTAAGTACATACATATGGAATTACATTTTTACATCTCTGCACCAATCATTCTCATTCTGCTTCAGTTCTCCACATGCGTGCTTGAATTTTAAGTTTCCTTTCTATTTCAGCAGTATCTGCCAAATTTCATGAGGTATGGTTTGGTCACGCGTACTATCCTGGCACGAGGAATTTTGACAACAACATCATAAGAAGATAAGAAGTTGGAGTGCATGTTAGCCAGCCAACTATGGCGGCGGGTCTTCCTGTTCATTGCTGCTGGCGAATTCCTGAGTGTCCATTATTTCAACTCTACGGTTCATCTTTTTCCTTAGCTTTATTGCCACATCAGATGGTCTAAATCTTCCACATACGCTTATCCTGCATTGCTGCTTCTCAATCATGTGTGTCTCTACCTCTTAAATATATAATGGGAAAAAAGGAGAGGTCAATTTTCTATTAAATGAATGCTAATATCTTCATTCAAGACAGTTTTACCTTTCATGTTGAGAATAATTCTCCTAGCTTTTCTGCAACAAGCATTGCAATCAAGGTTAATTCTCAGCACCGCGCAGCAAGTCTGCAGTCATGGATCAAAAACAGGAGCCTATTTAGTTTGCAATCTTATAGTTTTCTAGGAGAATAAGCTTATCTTAATCAGTTTGACGTGGGGGGGAAGGAGACAGAAACAAAAACATTGCCCGTTTGAATACAATGTTTGTAATTTACCTTAGCAGGTACGAAGTTGCGAAAAGACATGGTACGAAATCAACGATGGGTTGATATGATGGCTAAGAACATCAGGAGAAATAAGGATTTTGAGAATTTGAATAATCATAGACCAACTGTATTTTCGGCTTTTGGAATGTCCGCTGGAAATCCTTTCCGTTCATTTTGGAATCTGATTCTACTTGAGCTGAGCGAGGGGGTTTTGTTTGGCACGTTTGGCCTGTTATCCCTAGCTTCACTTCTGTGCTTTGTTTTACTCCATGGCACATTAAACGAAGCATCTCTTTCTTGTTTGCAAAGGTTTGTGTTATGCAAAATTGAAGCCACCTTAAACATGTTAGCCTGCCCTGAAAATAGAAAAGGTTTACAGTAATGGAAGATTTTACATTCATGTAGTTGCTTAACTCCTTCCTAGAAAAGAAACTTTTTTTCTCCTTCAAATTGGAAAGCAAGCTCTGCAAATATAACAGGAACGCAGAATTTCCATGTCAGTCCAAACATATCTGCCTTTTTTTTATCTGTTTCCTTAACAAATTCAAGCATGCTCGATAAGAAGTATCTGAGATTCTATTTTACTTTCTCAACGTAATGTAACAATTATATACGTGGGTAATTCACGCAGCCACGATCTTTTGATAACAGAACTGTGTTCATTGTCGAAACATTTACATGTCATCAACGGTAGTAAGAACGAAAAATTCGCCTGATCACTGCCATTTTGCCTAGAGGATTTCTGTGTACAGCAGCAACTTGCCTTGTAGATACTCTCACACCAGGATACCTACAAGTGAGAGTTACCTTCTTTTCCAATACATTGATGGATACAGATTCTGTCTCTGCCAAAAACAAAATTTTAAAGAGGGGAAAAAGTTAAGATGCTTACTGTGGTCTTAGAGAAAAAGAAAACATTATCCAGTATCACACCATTGAACACAGAGTCCAACGGGAATGGCTTTGTTATGATATTTCTTTATGTGGATGATTTAATTTACTTGGGAATGTCCAGATGATAAAATATTTCAAAAGGAAGATTATGAGTCGGTTTTAGATGACTGGTCTTGGGCTTATGTGATATTTCCTATGCATGATGCAGGTGAAGCAAGAACCTAGGAGAATTATTATTTCTCTCGAGAAGAATATGCAGCTGATTTGTTAAAGAAACTTATGGCAGAGGCATAACAGCCAGTTATGGCTTTATCATCAGCAGAGGCATGACATATTTCATTTACAAGTGCGGCAGTTGAACCATTTTGGCCTATCTGGAGGATTTGCGTCAGGGGAAGGTTTTTTCAACAACCGTGTTTTGTGACAGCATGCCAACCATTGCCTTGACTAAAAATCCAGTGTTATTTAATCGCACAAAGCACATTGAACTTCGTCACTGCTATATCAGAGAGTTTATGAATAAAACAGCAATTGAACTTCATTTTTCTAGATTCATTATTTGTTAGAATTTCATGAACGTATGTAGTTCATGTGTGTATTTAGTAGAGGTTCCTATATATGTTACAAGAATATATATGTAAGGAGTCTCTAGAGAGTTGCTTAGAACCTCTATATAAGGGGTGTTTTAATCTCTTGGTATAAGAAACTGTACACACATTCAGATTTATTAGAGACTTCTCACCTTATGCTGCTGTTCAAAAATTATCACTGGTACCAGAGCTAGATCAGTCTAACAGGAAGGGATTTAAAGCATGTGTGTAGAATGAGAAATACCAAAAGAAAATGAACAATAAACCCTAGAGTTAGAGGATGGAGGAGTGACATCCAGAAAAATGGAGGAGGTGGAAAATGGACAAGGAGCCATGATAAAAGGAAGGCAGCAGCTTGTTGAAGAGTAAGAGCAAAGGCCACTTGAAGAGCAAATCTTGAAAGAAAGTTGTAAGAAGGAAATGGTGGCAGCAATGTAGTTGTCTAGCAAGCTACAATGAGACAGTGGCTACAACAAAGCAATGAGTGGTTTTCCGAAATATTTCAGAGTTTATCGTGAGATCGGCACCTTTCTAAAGGAAAATGGCAAGGAACAAGAAAGTTTGCGAGCATCTGCAATACATCTTTAATTTTCAAGAATTGTGAGATTTTCAAAGGGAATGTTGAAATTAATTTTAAAATCTACATCCTTAGAATTTTTAGTTGTTCTAGGTGCATGTATACCTCGTATCATTGCAAAACGACATACAAATATGCAGGCTAGATCCCTAGTTGAATAATATTCCAACAATCAGAGTCATCTAAAACATATATGGGAAGAAAATAAATTGAAGTGTGAATTTCAATTAATAACTTGTCCATGGTTGCATCAAATTTACAGACAGTCTGAAGGTCCGCCCCACAAAATAACAACTGCTGATTAGGCATTTAGGAAGAAGGGTGTGAATTTCTCAACAGTGACAGGAAGTATACTTGTACCATTTCAAGGGTTGATGTTTAATGAGTGCTCTTGTTTTGTACCAGCTTTTCACAGAACAGAACATTTTATGAAACTCATGCAGCAAATGCCACAGAGAGAGGCCTAATTATTTGATGCGAAGAAGCAATGACATGAAATTGCTAGAAGGAAGTCAGTAAGCCTCAAGAAAAGAAGGGAAGAAGAAGGATGAGGTTACTGTGGCTAAATTAAAAGAGTATTTTAATTTGGGACCACATCAGTGTTCGAACGTTACATTGAAGATGATTCCAAAGACATCCAATATCATCTTTTAATCAGCAGTCTGGAGGAATCCTAAGAACTTGTTACATCTCTTGGAAAGCTTAACACCTAAATGGCAAAGTTTCAAGAAATCTTACCATTCATTCTTGACATTATGTCAGCTACTCTCTTCTGACATTCTGCACATCGAATATCTGCTGAAAGAACAACTTCCTGAACCTGCTTGCAATAAGCACCCACAATAAACCATCAGAACTTACTTAATTCCTAGGCTGTGAGTGAAAAAAGTAAAACGTGTAAGCTCATCGTAAGAAAATGGAGAGAATTCTCACAAGAGGCACAGTTAAGGATTCAGCAGAGGCCAGGCTAGTTCCAGAATATAGCATGTTCTTTGACTTCTTGATTCCAATTCTTTGTATCTCCTTTTTAGGCCCTGTAGCAAGAGCCATATCTTTGTTCTGTGACTGGAAGCAGCAAATATACTCATATAGGAAAGTGAGGTAAAAAGTTCAATCCCATCTTGAAATGGGCAAGGGAAAGAAAAACAGAAAGAAAATGATCTGAAAAAGATCTAAGAACAGCTTCTGCTGTCCTGATAGAGCAATCCCAACTCTTAAGATGCTTCAATTGTTGGAGAACAAGGGATTAAAGATAGAACAGGCTACAGAGCCTAGTAAAAGTGAAAAGGGGTCTTTACTCTTTAGTGCTTTGTTGACAAAGATGCTTCATTCGCTGGGGCAGGTCCACACAAAACACTGTTTTTGAATTTTCTGTTCTTGAATTATTCTTTGTAGCTTGCTTGTGAGACCAAACACCTGCATTAGTACTCTAATCTAGTAATCTTTTATTAAGGTCAACAAAGAGTTTGGCTATGTCCAAACTCTGCAGGCTGCAGCGAGCCGACAGAGCCGATTGTTTAGTCAATGAGCGACCATATAGAAGGCTTGTGAGTCTCATTCTCGGCTCTGTCACAGCTCCGCGCTAATCAAGCCACTGAAGCTTGTGTTCTTTACCATAACAACGTTATACGTTAACAGCTAAACAAATGAAATTTTTCTGCCTACTTGATTTGATTGTTCGGCAACTTTGATGCTGAACAACTGGATTAACCAAGAAATCAAACAAGTGTAACCAAGAAATCAAACAAGTGGCCTGTGGTTTTCCATATATAAGCAAATTCGTTGAATATGTACATGAGTTGGATTTTTTGACTATATTTTGATGCATCCAGAGAGCCTTAGAATTCAATACACTTGAGTTTCAAATTTAATACACATATTGAGAAGAAAATTATTATGGATCTCATAGGTTATTAGATTTAATATTTTTTAATAAATTAGTGTTAAATTCAGACTAATATAGACCTAGTATATCATTAAACTTAATATACATGATTTGATAATTTTGTGCTAGACCAAAAATATCACGAGTTCCAATCTCATTTTCCATGAGCTTAACTATTTGTCGGTCCTAATTGGTCTAGGATTTAAATTAAAATTTATTGACATAAATTATTCGTGTTATAAATAATTATAATCTCCTTATGGGTTTTCATCCCACATTAGTATTGTCAAGACCCAATAACTTTTTAATCCCTTTACTCCATCAAAATAATAAATTCAGTAATTATAGATATCACTCAATCATGCAAGTAAAACTCTTCAAGCATTTATACCTTCACCCTTAAAGCATTTATAATATAAAAACAATAACAAAAACTTGTGTTCTTGGAATTAAAAACTCTTTATTTTATTTATTTCAATTCCTACTTAAAATTACTGATTTTATTATAGAAAAATTCTTAAATCCTATTAAAATTGATTGTTTTGCATGTACCAAGATTTCTATCGTCAATTATGTACTCCCTATACTATGAGAGAGAAATATTAAATAACCAAAAAATCAAACATTAAATAATATTATTATCAGACTACTTGGATTTTTTTATATGTCATCGGTATCTTTTTATGCCAAAGTTTGCTAGCACAACATGCTTACCACTTACAACTCTTTAAATAAATGATGTTGCTAGCTCATACAGATTAACAGAATGAAATAAAGATCAAACATAAAAAGACAATAATTATTATTAAACAAAAAATTAGTTAGTAGCGTTCAAAGGGACTAAAAATATATTTAGTATTGTGGTGCAAAATGTTTTGAAAAGTATTTTTTTTACTTGAAAATATATAAAAAATATATATATTTAATTTATTCTTGACATTAATACTTCAAAAACAAAAAATTATAACTTCATGTTTTTAAAATAAAACATACACATGGAAGAATATCTAAATAAAAGGAATCTTCCTTCTCTAGGAAAAGAATTGAGCTGTATGTATTATCCAATGGACCACTTTTGGATCTTTTCTAACATGGGAACCCACAGCCACAACTGTAATATAAATCTATAGGTTTCACATGGTTAATAAAGGAATCACAACATGCTTCATACTGGCATTTGTCAGTTACATACAAAACTGATTTTTGCTGCTGAAACGAAAGCACAAAACAGGAAAACGGAACAAAAGAAAGTCCCAGGAGGTGGCACAATTAATATCAGTTCAACTTAAAACACGTAGAGTGAAACTGGTCAACTTGAGCATGAAGAGGGAAGAAAAAAGGCAAAATTTTATTGCCAGGGATGATATACAGATACGAATCACAAGCAGAAATCATGCTGCAATAGTCTTTGAAGGGTACAAGTATATGCAGGGGTTAGAACTCTATAAGATCAATCAAAATTGCTTTCTGATGTTTGCGGACCCCAGCTGCTGCTGTTAAATACAAATACATATATCCGGTGGAGGAACTTGGATTGGACGCCATCACTTCTCAGATAATAGTTTTTCATAACCTACGGCACTGGCCTGTAATCTATAGTGTTGCATCGAGCTCATGCACCATGAGAATATATGTACCTATGAAAAGCGACAGAGCAGAAACTACATCTACTTGAGAGATAGGCGTGTATAATCAGGCATGCTAGAGGCTGAACAACGGAAAAAGAAAGAACCCCCAATGTACAGCATCTCTCTTCATCCACTTTCAAGGTCGTCAACATCAAAAATCTATCATAGGCAAGGATTCTATCGGCCACACATGTATACCTCTGCAAAAGATCAAAAAGTAACATCTGCTTGAGATATCCTAATAACAAGGAACCAATCATCTAGACATAACCAAGCTTGATAGAGGCTGCACAACAGCAGAGGTAAAGAGAGAATCCCCCATGTACTTGCAGTTCTCATGATCAACTTTCAGGGCAGTTGGAATCAAAAATCTTTCACCTGTATTGGATCTGACGACTTCTGATAACCTTCGACCCCTATTATTGTTGGGGTGCATCCTATGGCCAGAACTCCCACTACCACGTCTTCTCTTCTTTATTGACCTCCACCTCAACTGGGCTAGCAAATTATCCTTTGAAAGATCTGGAACTGCCTTCAATTCCTTTCCCATATCACATCCAGAGTCTAAAGAATATTCAATACATCCAGGGTTGGCTTTTCCTGATTGCCTGGAATCAGGAATAGCAGCCTGGGCCAATTTGCTCTCATCAGATCTAAACTTCACTTGCTTTCTTTCCAAGCAGGATGATAAATGGGACAGAATGTCCGGTCGTCCCTTGATATGTGTCCACTCATTTCCCACCCATTCTTGGGAAAGTCTGAGGTCAGAACAGCAAAAAACTGATTCCTTCTTTTCACCTAAAAAATGTCAGGTTACAAAATTGAAGTTAACAAAAAAATAAATAACCATGAGGACTGAATAATGCAGCAATTTCAATGAAGAAAAGTTTCCAAACCTGGGAAAAAGACGTGAATTCTATCTTCAGTATCTTTTTGGACAACGACACCCTCCCACCAAGCATCATTCCACCACACATCTACAGCAGTCCCCACATCAGCAATTGATGTCGCCTGGTCTTTATTGAGCTGGGGGATGGGGCGGACAACAGTCCTTCCACCAATCCGGATAGCCAATTGGTCAGGAGCAGCAGCCCTGGAGGCCAAAACCCATTCCTACAACATAAAACAACACCAAACTTGTAAAAATATGAGCTTAAAAGGACATAACCACATGCATATGACTTCTTTATATCCCCCCTTTCTCCTTAATGAAATGCAAAAAACGTTTGCAAGCATAACCAGATTTAACAATACACACCTCAAGTTTCTTGGCTTCGTCAGCTGCATCTCTGATATCTTGATATCTCACCTTTACCTTATCTTTGTGCTTCTTAATTATTGAAGCTCGGAACCAACAACCTCTAATACCACTATCTTGAGAAAGCACTTCAACTTCAGAGCCAACATGTAGATTTTGGGGATTTTGCATAACCTCTGTTGTGGACAAAAAGGCAGTATGCTCTTCCCCCCTTTGATTGCATATCTCATTTCCAGTTTTGCTGTTAATCCGACTGTTAGGCAAGTTTTGCATGTTTACAAACCTAGCAGTAGTTGATTCTTTTCTGACAACACAAACATCATCATTGTCTTTTAATCTGCGAAGCCTCTTCTTAGGTTTCATATGACTCCAATCATTGTCATGTCCTTCCCCTCTCAAGCCATTGCCTGGATATTGGGAATTCGCCAGACGCTTTGAAGGAAGGAAGGTCAAGTACCCAAGAATTTCCTGTCTCCAGTAACCTTCAACTTGAGTAATGTCAAAGAGATTGACATCTTCATTGTCAAACTGCTTGTCACAAACAAAAGGATTGAACCTAGTACATACAGCCTCATCTGAGAACTTCTTGAAATGCTGAGGACTCAGGACAGTGGCCAATCCATCTATGCATTCGATATTGAGATCTTGAAGACACAGAGAAAAGAAAATCTCTCTGTCATTAAAATTGTGAGGTAAAACATTGCCAACCTCATCAATTTTGTGAAACCATCGTACCATAACCATTTTGTTCCCTTTCAAGTCCTCGTAGAGGTCTTCCAAGTAAGCAATGAGTCGTTTATCCTCCTCGGCTAAGACATAAACAAAGTCATGAACCTGAAATGTTTTCAAGGAAAGCATATAAAGAAGTCAGATATAATAGGGTGTGTAACTATGGTCCATGGAAAGGAAAAAAACACAAACACACTCACTGAAATTTTGACACCATTCCGGTAAAAAGACTCATAATGCTTTCTTTTCTTCCTGCAAGCCCATGGAGAACCTAACCACGAAAATTCTGAAGAATAATACCCCAGCTTTTGCGACTGAATATCCTAAAAAGTGTAAGCACATAAGAATCAAAAAGACAATGACCTGCTTGAAAATTTTGACAATGTGTCAAAATTAGAAGAGTCAATAACACCACTCTAACCTTAAAAAATTTCATATCCAACTGAGAAGCATCACTGTTATCCAAGGAGCCTGCTTGAAAAATTGATTCATGTAGAAGGAAACCTGAAATTTCATAGCAAACTCAAAATTCAATAAGGAAAGAATCAAGTGAAAGACAGGATAAGGAGCTGGTGAAAAGAGCAGCATGCACAACCAAAAGAGCAGCATTTAAAGGTTTATCATCAGAGAAAACCCGTGGTACAAATGCAATTAAACAAACAACAGGTCTTGGCATCTTTACAGGAGGGTATAAATTCAATATGAAAGCACAAAAGGGTACTGTGATCAGAAGATTTACTTATAAAATATGATAAATCTGGCCATAAAAGATCATGACCTAGATAGTGAAGGCATAAGCATCCGATGCTCTAACCAGCTCTTTAAAAATTGAACAAGTATTCCTGCATCCCAGATCATCATCAGTTTATAGTAACATAGCACAGAAATAGGGGATTATGACAAGGGCATAGTTAAAAGTTAGGGCAGTAAACACATAATAGGGAGAAGGCATGAAAAAAGGTGAAGGAGAGCAGCCTGCTATCAGTAACGAGAGGGGTATAGAGCTAAAAGAACCTGAATATGGATATAAAGAGCTGCAAGCCTGTTATACGGATATTTAGAGACTACAGAATGATTTGCTCTAATAAAGAGGCAAGCATCTGAGCATTTATTTCCCTTCAGATCCAAAAACAAAGATAAACGATGGATTTGTTATTTGGACTTGGAAAGAAAAATTTAAATTTCTTGATATGCTCGGGGATAAAAAGGTGTTGTCCATTATCACAAAAGCACAATTCTTTCCTCCTTAAGAAACGAAATCCAGGAAAGATGAAGAGACGTCAAGAGGTGCCGAAAAGAAATCACCCATCCTATAGATGGGCACAGCACGCATTCAAGGAAAGAAAATGGATAGGCGCATCTTCAAGAAGAAAAAGCCCATGGACATGACATCATTGACAACAGCCCTAATTAGGGCACCTACAAGCATGTACTCCCCATGAAGGATTGGAAACAGATGCTTAAAGATGCAAACTTTTCAATTTGATATAATCGGTCATCTGTAGGGAAGTTCTGGCAATATAAGGTATCCATATATTTCAAAAAAATTGATAAATTAACGAAAAACATCTATGTATATTTCCTATTCAGATCAGGAGAGGTAACAGATAGAATACCACCGAGAATAAGTCGCAAAACTAAGCGAGGGTGGAGACATCTTCAAAAATAAAAATCAAAGGCCTTGAAAAGGCCGTGCAGCCAGGGATGCAGCTAGAAACTGAATGACCAGGCTAGTATTTTAACGAATTAAAAACAGCACAACTCCGTGAAGATTTATCATCCCCCGATGCAAACATCGGACGATGTTGAATTTTGGACTGAATTACAAAATCCACGGTCGTTTTATCCAACTATGCCAAGAAAAAAAACTGGGATCCAACACAAAACCGCAAAGAACACAAACCCTTGAAAAGAAATCCCAAAAGCTTTGAAATTTTCAGAATTTAGAGGGAAATTAATAAAAAAAAAGTTTCGATTAGGTTTTTGCTCATGTACCTGAAACAATTGAATCAAGCCAGTCAATAACCTCTCTTCTTGACTTCGGCTTCAGAGAAGGTGCCATAGGAAACAAATTTGACCGGTTCCTGATTGCAAGCTGATAGGACATGTGCCGTGAGCTCTTCTCTTTCCCTGTAATTGCCAGGTCTTTTCCTCCGTCGCTTCTCTTCAGATAATACTGCACCTCTCTCCTCCCTCTGTCGCTAGAAACGTAAACCTCCTCCCAGCTCACGTACCCCAGCGACGTAGCCTTCTCCGTCGGCGACCGAATCCACGACCTCTCCATCAATTGCTATTCAGAAACGAAAAACGACAAGTATGCACGAATAGGAGGATTAGGGTTTCTCTCTCTACCCTCTCTCTTTTATCATCTCATCTGTTTGTATTGTCTCTCTGCCTGTTTATTTGAACGGGGATTTAAAAAAGGAGGGGGTTGCTAGGGTTTCGTGATGTGGGGATTTTAAGGAGAGATGGGCGGTTACGATTGCGTCCACGAGGGTGCCACGAAGGAGAGGAGTTTGGAACTGCGTAGATTGCTATGGAGGGAAAACGAGTTTCCAGAACTACCCTTGTTAATGTTCATAACTCCCCAGTTTTGTATTATTTTCTTACATGACACGTGTCCTGTACGGGATCCAAGCAAAAGACAAGGAACAAGTTGAAAGAGAGGGGGTAGGGCAGTGGTGCCCGCAATTGTCGGGTTTTAAAGTTGGAGACTCGCTCAGTCTATTTGCCAGTTGTCAGAAGAAATTAATTGTTTTGAAATTAATTGCTAGATTCAAAAAAATATGATAACAGCTTTTTTTTTCCAAAAATGGTGCTCTTTCGGATTAGGGTTAGGAAAATATGGAAAAAACTTTAATTCCACCTACTGCCTGTGTCTGTCCCTCCTTTGATATGAGAAGGGAGGGCGGGAGAGATTGTCTACAAATACGATGATTGTTAATCTTTATAATTCAAGAAACCAGACATTGCTTCTGTATGTAAATAGCATTTAGATTGCCTAAATTTGATCCTGGATTGGATGGTGTTTATTTAGTTCCTGTTTGGAACTGACTTCTAAGAGTATTTTTGAATGAATTTAAAAGTTTTTTATTTTTTATTTTAAATTAAAAAAAATATATGGTGTTTTTAAACTATTTTTATGTATTAATATCAAAAATAATTATTTTTTTTTAAAATATCATATTAATGTTTTTTCAAACAAACAACACTTTTAAAAATAACCACAAGTAAACTCTTAAACCGTTATTAAAATAAAATGCATCTAACGTGTAAATAGATGTGCAGTCATGGTCTTTTTGTGGATTTATTTTGAGTTTTTAAAGGATATGTTTTGATGATTATAGTTTTTATTTTTTACTTGAAGATCTCTCATCAAGTGTTTTGATTAGTGATTTTTTATTTGGAGTGAGTTTCCAGCTGTATTTAGATAATTTTTAAAAATATATTTGTTTTGAAAAATAAATTATATTATATTTTTTTTCTTTGGTGTTTTTAATAATTTTATATATTGATGTTGATATATCTATATATAAAAAAAAAATTAACAGCGCAATACAATATACCATGATACAAGCATGCACTAAAATCAAACTCTACTGGGGTTGAGAATTTATAAATAAGTGAAACCTACTTTACTGATTCGTTGCTAATCCGCAACTTGATGAAAAGAATAGATCAATTAAAATTAAATCTGTGTAGGATAAATATTTTACATTTTAATTGTAAAAATATATAAAAATAAACAATAACAACGTGTAGATCAAGTTAAGGAATTTACTAACGTGAGAAAAAAATATTTTTCAAAATTAAATAAATGATATGGATCGATTTTCAGTTTATTAAAATACAAAATAATAAAATTTAATATGAAAAAAATTAAAGTCATATCAATCTCAGCTCGCATGTTAAAATTATAATCCATTACCATTTTTAAACAAAAAACTTCATCCCATGACTTAGGTTATTAAACCAAAAGCTACTGTTGGAAAAATCCATTAAAGTCAATTTATAATCAATTAAATATTAAATGATAAAATAAAAAAATAATCAATTATACAGAATAATTAAAACAAAAAATAGCAATTAAAAAAAATAATCATCATAATTAAAATACAAATATCTTTTTATCTTTCATGTAGTGGTAAAATTGAAAAGCAAAATAATTTAACAAGATAATCCAAGAAAAACAATAAAAAATAAGATAAAATATTAAACAAGAAATACATAAAATAAAATAATTGAATGATAAAATAAATAAAAATATGAAAAATAACTCATTCAGATGGATTTTTTTTGCTCCAAGAGCGGTAGCTGCACCATGGCTTTTGTTTTTTATTTTTTTATATTTTATCATACACTAAATTATCCTTTGTTTATTGATAGTAATGAAAAGGTCATTGTGAAACAACGGGGAAAAAACATTTGATGCCAATATAAAAATATTTTATTCGAAAAATATTCTGATGGTTTCATTATTTTATATTTAAAAAAAATTATTTATTCTCTATGAATTAAATTATAATTAATACGTCCTGTGAAAAGATATACCTGCAGCTTTTTTTCCGGGGCTGGTTAGGTTTTATTATTAGGGATAACAAATGCATTTTCTTATTATTTTTTTCATGGTTAAATTATATTCACGTGCAATATCCTTAAAATACGTTTTTCAAAAATTATAAATGAATATTCCAAGGAGCAATTTTGTCTCTTCCTTTACATACACGGAAAAACATACATGTGTATCCAATATACAGGAGAGAAGATAGTGACTAGGGGGTAACTCATACAACATTTTTTATATTTTAAAATTAAAATACATAAATTGCTCCATTATTTTTTTTTTACTAATATTGTCAATGAAGTATGTGCTTGCTTTGACAAGTATCCTCTGTTATTTAGTGTATACTAGTTGAATGCCCGCACTACGTTGCGGGTGTAGTGCGGGTTGAACAAATTATTTTTACAGTTGTTGAGATTAAAATAAAATATTTTAATATATAAAGTTTGATATACTTAAAGGGATCAACATTGTCTATTTTAGTAATAATAATATCGAAGAGTCTTAACTTCTAAAATTATCATTACTATTACTGTCAAAAAATTAAACATTATTGAACAAATCTGAGAGGGAAAAAAATATTAATAAAAAAGCATGTTGGAACAAAAACTAAAATTATTATTATTATTAATATTATTATTGCTTTAATAACAGGAAGAAAACGAAATTAAATCAAAGGCTAAAAAAGCTTAAAAACATTAACCAAAGAGCAAATAAAAAAATAAAATAAATGATAAAAAATAAAAATTATTTATTGGAAAAAATCATTTGATTTGAAAATTTAAAAAATTTATCACACTACGTTGCGGGCTGAGTAAGAAGTTTTTATAATTGTTGGGATGAAAAAAATTAATAGGATATGTTGGTCTAAAATTAAAATATAATATTTATATATGAAAAATTCAATATAATAAAACAGATCATCACACCCTATCATTAAAATAGTAACATCGAAGTATTAAAATATAAAACTATCATTGCAGTTGTTGTCAAAATAATAAAAAATATCAAATTATCTTGAGAGAAAAAAGAATAAAAACATTAACAAAAGAGCAAGTAAGAAAAATATAATAAAAATAAAAATTATCATTGTTATTACTGTCAAAACAATAAAATTTATCAAATCATCATGAGAAAAAAAAACCCTAAAAAACATCAACAAAAGAGTAAGCAAGAAAAAGAATTAAATTATTATTATTATTATTATTATTATTATTATTATTATTATTATTATTATTATTATTATTATTATTATTATTATTATTATTATTATATTTTTTTAGTTTTCTGTTAACAATGAAAAAAAAAATGAAAGAGTAAAAAAATCCTAAAAACCTCAACAAAATATCAAACCAAAAAAAAATTATCATTGTTATTACTGTCAAAACAATAAAAATTATCAAATTATCCCGAGAGAAAAAAACATAAAAACATTAACAAAAGAGTAAGCAAGAAAAAACATTAAATTATTATTATTATTATTATTATTATTATTATTATTATTATGTTAATAATGGAAAAAATAAAATAAATGAAAGATTAAAAAGATCAAACCATAAATAAAATAAAAATTATCAAGTAAAAAAAAGTCATCTGATATAAAAAAAAAAAAAAAAACAAATGGAAAAAAAAAACACAAATATCAATTTATCAAGGGATTAAAATCCAAAATTAAAACTATAAGGGCCAAAATGAAAATTAAATATATTATCAATTTCAATAAAAGGATCAAATTGAAGAAATCAGAACTTCTGTACTGTATTTATTGAACTATTGAAACCCAATCCGAAAATTCAAAGAAAGAGGACCGAAGTGAAACATTGACATTCAATCAATTCCAATCGGAGGACCCAATGAAACTAAATCAAAACTTATCTAACAAACATCAGGACAAAAAACACAATTGAAAGTTAAGGGACCGAAGTGAAAAGTAGCAAACAATGGGGAATTGTCTTGCACTTTTATGTGCATGAGAGAGAGAAACGTGGCCGGCGGCTTTAACCGGCCTCTGCCGCGTCCACGGACATTTATAGGTGACACGCGCCACCGCGGGAGGACGACCACGAAGAGACGCATCGCGAGACACGGCGGACGCTCGTCTCCAGCCACCTTAGGACACCGCACGCGCCACCTAAATAGGGCATGAGGCGGAGAACAGGCGGGCGCGTGCGCCACATGCACTGACAATAACCGATAGAAATTAATTAAAAAAAAGGTCAATTACTGGAATGCCCCTGTTACCAAAGTCACCGTTTTTGTCTTATCAGGGGCTAGAACCGTATTCAGTCATTTTAAATAATATTAAAAAAAAAGGTTGTGGTGGACCGGACCGGGCCGAACCAGTCCGTACACGTGCGATTACGTGCTTGACCCTCACCAGGCACGGTTTTTACCCTCAGCCGAGCCTTTGTTTTGTCTTATTACCGGGGCTAAAATAGGTAAAACACTGTTCCAGAACGAGAAAAAAAAACACTATTGAAATCCACATTGTTTTCACTCACAATGCACAGTGAAACACTAAGCTCTTTTAGGTTATTGTATAATTTGAGAGTGTAATTGTAGTTATTTTTTTTTTTATTTAAATAATATTAAAAAAATATTTTTTTATTTTAAAAAAAATATTTTTGACATCTACATGTGAAAATGATCTAAAAACAAAAAAAAATCATTTTTTTTAAAGTCACGTATAAAATGCAGTGTAAAACACCTCTATAGTTGTTGAAGAGGATAGCATTAATTCCTTCTTGAATTTCCATGTTCCTTTGACAAATAAAAAATTCAGAAATGAACCCATGTACATTAACAAACCAAGTCTAGATGGGTTAGAATAACAAAAAAAAACGATCTATTGATAACAACTTAGACCCTGCAGAAAAATATTTTATTTAAAAGACTTATCAAAATATTTGTATATCTAACTAACTTCAAAACAAAATTCTCAATATAAAAAAAACCAAAATATCTAACCTTTACTTGATTATACATCTATAATATTATATTTACAATATATACATATATATTAGCCACCTACCCACGCCTTATCATGGCTAGAATCATATTTTTTCCAACGCAAGAAAATAATAAGAGTATAAGATTTTTTTTATTATACTATAAATATGGGCAAAATAATAAATTTATGCAGAATTCCCGCGGAGTGCAAGTTTTTAATAAAATATATGAATTTTAAATCGATATAAATTTTTCTGTTCAACAAAATCAGCAGCATAAAATTATCATCGTCATTAAAAAAGCAAGAAGATTCAGATACCTTAATTATCGAATTCACTGTATTAGAATTAGTTCATTTCATAATCTGATTTAAATTAAAAACAACAATAAAATATCAATTGTGAAAACACCTATGATAACTAAACAAAAAAAACTCGATGATTTTCTACCTATATAAAAAAAAGAAAACATCATAAAAAACTCATTGTTACATTATCATCACTATAATGACTATAACAGCTAATTGTTTTTTCATCATCACTACTCAAACAATTAGAATCATTAAATTGTCTCCAAGAATAAAAAAAATATTTTTACAGGAAAGCAAGCAAGAAAACAATAAATAAAATAATAAATAAAATTACCATTATTATAGAGTAAATAATAAAATAATAAAATAATATTAAAAATTAAAATAAAAACTCAAATAAAAGAGCAAACAAAAACACGACAAAAAAAGAAAAAAAACTAAAATAAATACTATGAGTATAAAAAAATTATCTAATCCGAAAAACAGATAAAAATAACAGAAAACACTAAAAAAAACAAAGGGTAAAAAGAAAAAATATTAATTTTAAAATAATCACTAACATAAATTAAAATTTCAAAATTGAACAAAATAAAAATAAAACTCCAACAAAAAATAAAAGGATAAAAATTAAAAATAAATCCTAAAAACATGTATGCATAAATTCAAACAAAGAAAATAAATGTTTATTTTTATAGATTATTTATTCAATTATATTTAATAACTTTATAGATTATTTATTCAATTATATTTAATAACTTTATTTTTTAAAATAATGTTTCTAAATTATCACAATTGTCAATTCTAAAAAAAAAAAAAAAAAATGGCCCGGGCTTGCGTTTTGTCTGTGATGACTGTGGCATTCCATACGTAACCGGCAAATTTTACATCCGGTATAATATTTACACTTTCACGCGTTCATTTGAATTATTATTTATATTTCAAGACAGATTTTTTCCTTATCTGCGTTAAGCTGTGCAATCATTCTCCAATACTCATTTCTATTTCTATTTTTTTTCCAGTTAATTTTAACAAAAAGCAATTTTGCTCAGACAATGGGTTCAATCGGTCCAACCGGTGTCTCAATAGGGAAAATAATTGATTTTTGTGTTAACTATTACATCTTTGTCCTCTTTCGTCAAGTTTTACATATTTGAATAAAGTTTGTTTAGTTAATTGTAAAATCAGGTGGAAAAGGCCAAAAAAAAGAGGAGAAGTTTAGGGATGGAAATTATTTGTTTCAATGTCCTCTTCCTGCTGTAGTGAATTCCCCGGTCGTTTTAGGATATTCGGCAAGGTAACTGTAGTGTTTAAATTTCCTTAACAGTAAACAGGAAGGAACACATCAAATACACTGATATTTAGTTTGGGACTATTTTAGCTATAAAAAAGATGGTTTTCAGATAGTAAAAATATTCAGGTGCATGGGAAGAGAGAGATGAATCATAATGTTGTAGTTCAACAGGTCGGATGGACTTACCCAGTAAATGATTGAATCAAGCTGAATGTGGATAGGTGCAGTAAAGGAAATTCAGGTGTGGCAGGTGCAGGAGGAGTAATTCGGGATAATATGAGTTCTTGGCTAGTAGGGTTTGGAAGGAATAATGACATATGCTCTTCAGTTACAGCTGCATTACGGGCTGTTTATGTAGTCTTACAACTTACAGAGGCTAAAGGTTTTAGAAATGTTATTTTGGAGTCTGATTCTCGTGTTACAATTGGGCTTATTAAGGAGGATGAGCATGGATAGAAATTGCAATCTAACCATGCAGATTAAGGGTATGTTGAGTAAAGATTGTGAGGTAAAAACTCTACATGTTTATAGAGAGGTCAATTGTGTGGCAGATTAGTTGGCCAATTATAGGTTAACTAGAGATTTATTAGACAGAGAGTCTGATGTACTAGTGGAACCACCATCAGGGTTGTACACTTTGTTGTGTTATGACCTGATTGGATCTATTATTCCCCAATTAATTTAATAGGGCGTTTACGCCCCGATTACTACCACACAAAAAAAAAACTGATAAAGATTTATTTTACGGTTCTAACCTGCACTTAAATGACTTGATCATCTAAACAAATTATTTTTTCACCAGAAGTTGAATCATATCTGTTTATATATATAAATATATAAAACCGTTCCTGGTCTCCTCGAATTTTAGTCACTGCTTGTAGCCGTTACTGGAGGTAACGTTTAGAAATTGCCAACATCTGAGAAGCAGTCTTGCCCTGGACGTTTCCTTGCTTTTGTGGTCAAAAGCAACGGACTGATATCTATGAGTCTATAAGGCATGAATTTGAATTTAATGGTTGCTTTTACTATTTTATTCAATTCAATAATCCACCGGATAAATCCAATGTCCATCAATATCAAAATTGTTCACTCTAGCCATGAAAGCGTTTTGCTCCTCATTTTAAAAGCACTTTACAAAAAAAAAAAAAAAATTTTTTTGTTTTAAATTAAAAAAAATTGATGTTTTTAAATTATTTTTATATATTAATGTCAAAAAAAAAATTATAAAAAATATCATTTTGATATATTTTTGAACAAAAAACATTTTCTAAATCAACTTTAATCACACTCTTAAATAGATAGTAATAAATAACCTAGTAATAAGACTTTAAGATTAAGAGTTTTTTTCCCATTATCCCAAATTCAAGCCTTATAGTTGCTATATAATAAACATTAAAAATTTACATAATTATTATTTCTAAATCCATAAAATTAATTAAATTAGTCTGAACATTCATGTTAACGATAATAAAAAATTGTTAACTCCCTTCCATATTTTCAATTGGTACAAATTTTTCTATACCGAAACATCTCAAAGTCCGTTTCGCGTGCGTGTGTATATATATGCATGTATGCTAAAAATAGTACACGCGCATATGTATGTATGTTAAAAATAATGTTCTTAATTTAAAAAATAAAATCAGTCTAAATTCCAGAAATAAATCAACTTCCTATATTCCAACACAAACAGCATGTCAAACATCCAAATAAACATCCCAAATTTAAAATCATTATCAAATTATTAAACCATAAGGCTATGTTTGTCATTGTATTTTAAAAATATTTATGAAAAAAAATGATTTTATTTTTATTTTAATTTTAAATTAAAATTTTTTAGTTTTTTTAATTAGTTTCATGTGCTAATATAAAAAATAAAATTTTATAAATAAAAAATACTTTCGTAACATTAAACACATTACCAAAAAGACAATAAAACTAAAACACACACAAAAAACTAATTTAAAATAGTCGGTCCCTATGAAAGTTAAATATCTAAAGCAAGGAAGTTTGAATACAAATGTTTGGCGCAAAACTTTGAATTTTTTTTTTATTATTTTAAATTAATTTTTTTTTATATATATATATTTTTAAATAAAAAAGACTTTTAAAAAAACCACAAACAAACATGATTTTAAACAGTCATAAATAGGGCTGGTATATGTTTCAGCCTTGAAAATTTCAAAGTAGTTTGTACTTTAAATATCTGATCGAAAAATCCGATACAAAATAATATTTTAATAGATATAGAATTTCGTTTGCTTTACCCCGGTTTATTTAATGTGTGGGAAATATTATATATATATATATATATATATATATATATATATATGTTTATTATTAGAAAAGTTAGTTTGTGAAAAATATTTTATAGTTAGATTTTAAAAAATAAAAATAAAAAAACGAAGAATATTTTTTATTTCAGACAGAAAATACTTTTAAAAGTTATGATAGATTAAAAAATATGTTATTACTTGTTAATTATTTTGATCTCTATGTATTTCATTTTGATTTTTTTTATCAACTATGGTCATTATTTTTTTCTCTTATCCTTTTATTAATTGATTTTTCTACCTATACAATTTAATTTTTAAAGTTATGAAATATTTTTTAATTTCATATCCTTTATAATACTGTTAAATATTAAAAAAATTATTTTATATAAAATTTATTTTTTTAAAAAAAATATTTTCGGGTAAAAAATCACACCTTACAGATGGAGGATTTATAACCGGAACAGTACTGAATATTATTCGTTCAGTGCGGAAACTTCCTTCTACATGAACCAATGCGATGCAAGGCAAAAACGACAAAATGGTTGCCTCGAGCGAAGCACTGACATTAAAAAATTAAGCGACCCCACACTCCTGCCATATAATCAGATCAACCACCCGTCTTCCTGATCTTCGCGGCACGCCATCGTGCCAGTATCGCATGTATGCACTGTGACGACACGTTATGCTTGCCTTTTTAAAAAAAAAAACAAATGATGAAAAAAGTCAATAATTGTTTCGAAACAACTTCAATAAACAATTGTTCGATTATTCTAAAAAAATTAAAAAATTAAAAATGAAATAATAATCGCTCGATAAACAAATAGTAAAGTGGTGAATAAAGGCAAAACAGGTGACGTCGCTCTGGGAAATGGCTCCACATGACAGCTAAGCCGGCCTAGATCCAGCTTTAAGATAACGTTAGCTTTAAATAATGTCTTAAAAAATATATTTTATATTTTATTTATTAAAAATCATTCTTAATATTTGCAAATCAATATAAAAATATCGAAATAATATATATATTTTTTCAAAGCACGGGCAAACAGGATTCTAGTATCTACATAAGAGATCGGGTAAATTGCATTTCCCATCCACTAGATTTACAAATGTTCTATTTCTATACTGATTTTTGTAAATTCTCAATATCACCCTTGTATTTTCCAAGTATTCCCTTTTGCCATCAAATATCATGGTTTTATTTACATTTTTAATCATTCGTGCGATAACGTGTGTGTTGTTTTAGAGAAAAATGAAATAAAACTTGGAAATTGAACTTTTTGGTAGTTGGTGGTAATATAGGAAAGCTTAAGCTATTGGGATATATAAAAGGATGAGCATATAGTTTATCCAAAGAGATTTCTCATTTGCTAGATGTGACCGGTTGGCTCCTTCAGACGAAACCACATATTGATATTGTTTGGAAAATATTTTTTTTAAATTAATTTTTATTAATATTTTTAGATTATATTTTGATGTGATGATATAGAAATAATTTTAAAAAATAAAAAAAAATATTTAAAAAAACAACAACCAAAGTCTCAAAAATATTCTTTAACAATAACCAGCAACTATTGTCCCACCTGATTAGGGTCATGCATGCCCGGTATTTATTACTGTCAACTCGCCTTCACCGTTACGTATTTGTTAGCAGGGACGGTAAATTTCATCTCATCTTTTGAATACTTGTGTCATTTCATTTGTTGTGTCATGTTTTTATTTGAGGTGGTGGAAGAAGGTATTTAGGGTCTGTTTGGGAGAGCTATTGCGGTAGCTTTTTGTGCTGAAATACATTAAAAAAAAATTATTTTTGATATCAACACATCAAAATGATCTAAAAACACCAAAACATATTCATTTAAAATGAAAAAAATTTACCAAAAGTTGCGGCACGGCTAGTGTAAGCATTGAAAAAATGTTTTTTTTTAAGAAAGATTTATTTTCTTTTTTAAATAAAAAAATAATGTTTATAAATTATTTTTATGTACTAGTATTTAAAAAAAATAAAAAATATTATTTTAATATATTTCAAAATAAAAAACAGTTTAAAAAATAATTGTAACCGCATTTTCAAACACTCTCAAATTCACTAGTGAGGCTAGCTATATAATTATATTCCAAATAGAGTTTCATGATAATTTGTATTTTTTTTAAATATATTTATTTTATATTTATATTCCAAATAGAGTTTCATGATAATTTGTATTTTTTTTAAATATATTTATTTTATATTTTTGGATTGTTTTAATGTCTTGTAATAAAAAAAATATTTTTAAAAATAATTATAACTCTAAATACTCAATGAATAGATGAAATCCAGTCGGATTTGAACCTAGTCAAATGCAAAAATAAGTGAGTACCTGCCCCATCACATGACCTGTCCGTGACCCCTCTCTTTTTAACTTGTATGAAACTGTACTTTTATTTTTCAAGTGCATGAATTTTTATTTTCCAACTCACGAAGGATTTGTTACGATTTATATACACGTTTAAAATAATTTTTTTATGATATGCTTTAATGATTTATGAATACCGATGCAATTTGCTCTTAAGCTTGAATTTTATTTTTATAAAAGTGTTTTTTTTAAATGAATTGGATCGAACACATGGTGGGTAATTGCTTGATGGAAAAGTTTTTTATGTTGAAATTTGACATCAATTTTGTGTTCATTTCGTCAATTTGAACGAAGGAATCTCCAATGTCGTCGTACTTAACTCAGTAAAGAAAAATAGAAAAGGAGATTTAAAATAAATAAATAAAAGTGCATTTATTTGACTAGCATTTATCCTGTTTAATTTAAGTATTTTTCCTTTTTTTTCTTCTCGAAAATGTACATAAAGAGACTAAGGATTGTTTTTTACACTCCATTTCAAAAATATTTTTAATAAAATTGAAAAAAAATTATTTTTATTTTTTACTTTAAATCATTTTTTGGGTGTTTTTAAATCATTCTTATATGCTGATGTCAGAAATATTTTTTTTTTAAAATATCATTTTAATGCATTTCTAAATGAAAAATAATTTCAAAAGCAATCACAACTACACTCCTAAACATGCACGAAGTCACTCTTTGTCATTATTTTTCAAAAGCGTTTTTGAAAAAAATTGTTTTTATTTTTTATTTTAAATAGTAATTTTAAATCATTTTCATATGATGATGTCAAAAATAATTTTTTTAAATAAAAAATATATATTATTTTGAAGCATTTCATAACGTAAAACATCTTAAAAAATAATTTTAACCACAATTCTAAACAGGTATTAAGAAAACAGTTTTCAAAACAAGATGGACTAGTTAATATGTTTCTTGAAACCATAGGGGTTGATTTATAAAACTTGATTGGATTAATTAATATGTTTCTGCATTTATTTTTTTATTTTTGTGCGTTCTTGGATTTTAACAGGATAAAATAAGAGAGAGAGAGAGAAACAAATACATATCTATGTGCACCTAATCTCGGAATCTTGCCTTTTTTATTTACTATGGAGATTGGAGACCTGTTTCCGAGAAGTCTAGTCTTTATATTCCGGGCTTGTTAGGCAGCGTTCGTGGAAAAGGCTGGCTTCTTCGGTCCACGTTCTTTGTTTCTTGCTTTAGGATCTTTGAATATTCTTAACGAGGCCGATACATTTCTCCTTTCCAAAGCTAGAAGACATCGAGAAGCCGTTTCCTAGTATCATGGTAAGATAGGTAGGCGGTGTTCTAAAATATTTCGGTGGAAAAGTGTTTTTTATTTAAAAATATTTTAAAAATATTTTCTTTTTATTTTTAAAAAATATTTTTTGATATTACAACATGAAAAATGATCTAAAAATACCAAAAATATTTATTTTTAAGTAAAAAATAAAAATAAAAATAAAAATTTCAAACAAGACCTTAATCCAACTCAATCATTAACTTTTTAATTTTTTGAATATGATCCCTTAAACATTTTATCAAAAAACTTTATAATCCACGTGTCTCCATTTGTTTCTTTGACCAATTACCAAAAAAATATTTTTACCCCACATGCTACTTTGAACTTTGAAGTCGGGCCAATTACTAAATACTGATTTTATCCCATGTGTCTCTTTTACGATTTTGTAAAAACAATTTTTTCCTTATAAACAGTATGTTTTTCGTGTATTAGTCTCTCTGATGGTGTTTATAGTTATTATTCAAAGATAGAAAATATCAAGGCAATATAAATAAAAAAGACAATACAAACTATATGATCCAAACAAGATTGTATTTAGCAGACAATATAATGCTATTTTGTTGTATTGTGTTTAGTTGGTAATGAACAAAACAAAATAAAAAAGTATGTTTAACTATTAAAATATATTGTTGTCAAGTTTACATGTTTTAAAAAATAATTAGATATTTTTATTTTTATTTTTATTTTTATTTTTATTTAAACTGAGTTTTAATAACTAATAGCACATTAATCCTAATTACAAAACCTGGATCGGTTTTCCAAGTTGCTCTAAAACTTGAACAACACATAACCTGAATCGAACAAAATTTAAGAAAAAATAGAAAACAATTGACCCAAATGTCCCAAGCAAAAACCTAGATCGACCTCTAATATGGCCAATTAAAGGTAAAACTTGAGTAAAATCTTATTTGTTTTTTTTTTTGAAAAAGAAGGGTCAAGACAACATATTTTTATCATTATTTTCAAATACAAAATATGATTGATCTTCTCGGCCTATAACATAATCCTTTGTTCTGGGATGATCCTCAAGTAAATTTTTAAACTACAACAATGATAGTTTTTATTTTTATATGTTATAATTAGACAAGATTCAAATTAAAAGTTTTCTACAAAGATATATAAAAAAAACATTATACTTCAAAATATGCCTCTCTATATTTTGCTAATTTGACTATAAAGATTCACCTAATAATTATTCTTATTATATATATAATTTTATATATTAGTGTTTGTTTATTTAACAAGATATATTCACATCCTTGTCACTTCTGTCTCGAGATAAAAAATAAATATATAGTTAAAGTGTTTTTTTATAAAAAATATTTAACCATGAAGTTAAAATATGATATATATCATGTGATATATATATATATATATGATAATACATTTTAAAAATTTAAAGACAGGAATATATTGAATTAATATCAAATTAAACTATCATGTACATGATCATGGTCACGAAACCATTATGAATCGTAGAGAAAAGTTATAATAGATTCAAATGTCAATTCATAATTAATCTAATGTTAAAATGAATATAATAAAAATATATATATTTAATTGACCAAAGAAGAAAAACTAGTTGAGTTAACTGGGGTTAATTTGTCAAATTCACAATGTAGGTCATGGGATTGGGATAATTCAATGTAATTTGTTTTCATAAAATTTAATTTTCAATTAACTTAATGTTGATGGTGAAACAGAAAAATGTCAAAAAAATAAAACAATTTAGATCAACCCATGCTAATATACTAAACTCATAACTTGATTTATAAAATTAGGATAATTTAATAAAAAACAAATAAAAAACTTTATTTTTAGAAGATTCAATAAAGGTTGTCAATTTTTTTCCTGACACGACACAAAAATGTAATATAAACTTGGATTATAAAATCATAAAATCACAAGTAAAATATTTAAAAATACAATACAATACAATTATGTCCATCAAACTTTAATAGTTAAAACTACAAAATTAACTAATATAATAGCATTTATTTCAAAAATCAAGAATGATCAAGAATTTAATTTCAATATATTTTAATTTTTTTATCAGATTTTGATTTTATTTTTAAGATAGTATATTTCTAATCAATATAAAATTAAACATCAATTAATATTAGTTCAGAAAAAAGATAAAATGCTAAAAACAATCATACAATCTTAATCAAAGCATTTTCATGAATAGGGCAAATCAGTCTCTCACTATAGTTTCTTTCAAAAATCTGTTGAAAGATCATCACTTCGCAGGATCCGGTTGCATCCACCATGCAAATGCCCAAGGCAATCTCCTTCATCAAAGAAAAATTAGCAGGGTCGAGAGCAGCAGCAGATAACCGGACTTCAACAGCAGAAATTCTTCTCATGGCAAATGACCGAAAACCAGAGAGACCCAATTTTTTTTCATCTTTCTCTTCCAAGTTCCAATCTTTGTCTCTGAGCACCATGGATTCTCACATCCATGGTGTCTCTAAGAAAACTCTCTTTCCCTTTCCTCTTCTTTGTCTTTCCGTTTTCTCCATTTTTGCATTACCCCATCAGATCTAATAAGGGGAGCAGCTTTAGTTGTTGAAGGCTGTGACGTAAATTGCTTTCTCGAGCTTGCATTGCCGGTTGGGATTTCCAGGACTTGGAGGAAGAGAAACCTGCAGTTCGTAAAAGGCCGACTCGAGAGTTGACAAGAGAACTTTGTAAATTTAATTAACATAGGATTGTAAAATCGATCTGATTCGGTCTGATTTTATAGAGTTTGAACTGATTTTAGTAAATTTTATTTTTTTAACTCCATTTTACCAGTTTTATATGTTTAACTCATAAAATAATATGATTTTACAAGTTGAAACGCAAGTTTAACAACCTTGGATCCAATGCTAGGTGTTGAAATCGATAAAACAAAACTAAGTCCAAGGTAAAGATAATTCCATGGTAAACAAATTGAAAATAAATGTTAAGCCTATTTTTTAATCAATATATGAATATAATACTGAATGATGAAATTAAAAAAAAAAATCCAGTTGTTAGATGATAGAATTGAAAATAAAATAATTAATTAATAAATAAATAAATCAAGTTAATCTGTTAACTCTGAGTTGAAGATAATTTCATGCAAAACAAATTTTATTTTTTACAAGTTCAAGCATAAAAAAATAAATATAATCAACCCAGGATTATACGTTAAACCTACAGCCAAGATAACGAGATTAAGATAACCTTGTGAAAAAGAAAAAAAAAACCCATAAAGTTCAACTAGGAAATGACACAAGTTAACATAAGTTGATTTGTCAAGCCTGTAACTTGGATAACATGTTGAGATAATTTCTTATAAAATAAATTAAAAAAATATTAAACTTTACTTTCAATAAATCCAACTTAAGGTTAAAATTGAGAAAAAAATTCACGAGACTGATATGCAACACAATATAAAAAATTCAGGAATCACAATTCTTAGAACAAGCTAAGAATAATTTTTTTTATTAAGCTAAATAAAATAACCGAGTTACTGAATGGTGTAATTAAAATAAATCTATTAAAGAATTTTTTATTTTATTTTAACGAATAATAATTTACAAGTTCAGCTAGCATCGAGACCTTTCCGATGAATTTTTTTCTTGACCGCACGAACCCAATACATCCACAGCCCAGCGGAGCCCAAATGAAACACACAAATTACACTCGGGGGAGGTGGAACTTCCTGTGAATTGACAGCAGCAAGCTTAGAGAGGCAGGCTCAAAATGAGAGGAAAAAAAAGGAGTGCACGAAAGATGAAAAAACGTCGTGTGCTAACAAACCTGACGACTAATAAAATTAAAGGGAGAAGGGCGATGGGCGATGTAAACACAGTTGAGGTAGCTCTTACTCCCAACCAACTTCATCACCTCGTCATCTCCGCCCCCTCGCACCTTTTAGTTCTTCCAGCCACGAACTCCCCTCATTTCATTCCCTCGAGCACATTCTCCATTCCAATCTCTAATCTCTCCTCAACCAAATGGCCTCCTCTCCCTTCCTCTCCCAAATCCCCATCAACAACAGAACCGTTTCCTTCTCCTCCTCCCTCTCCCCCGCCTTCCCTTTCCCTCCCTCCACACTCTCCCATCGCAAAAGAAATCCAAATGCCTTGAGAGTCCAAGCCAAGATCCGCGAGATCTTCATGCCTGCTCTCAGCTCTACCATGACCGAGGGCAAGATCGTCTCCTGGATTAAATCCGAAGGAGACGTTCTCTCTAAAGGAGAAAGCGTCGTCGTGGTTGAATCCGATAAAGCCGACATGGATGTCGAGACCTTTTACGATGGTATTCTCGCCGCAATTGTAGTTCCCGAGGGTGAAACTGCTCCAGTTGGCGCTCCAATTGGACTTCTAGCTGAAACTGAAGAGGAAATTGCGGAAGCCAAGGCGAAAGCTGCCTCCAAAGCTGGTGGTTCGAGTTCACCTGCTACTCCCATTTCTCCTCCTGCTACTTCCACTCCCGCTCCCGCAGAAATTTCGCAACCACCTCCTGCTCCGGCTGCGCCCGAGGGACCGAGGAAGACGACTGTCACGCCGTTTGCGAAGAAATTGGCTAAGCAGCATAAGGTTGATATTAATAAAGTGGTTGGAACGGGGCCGTATGGAAGGATAACTCCTGCTGACGTGGAGGCAGCTGCGGGAATTGCTGTTTCAAAGCCGAGTGTGAGTCCAGCTTCCCCTGCTGCCGCTGCCGCGCCAGTTAAGCCTGTTGCGAGTTTTTCGGCTCCTCCTCCACTACCGGGGTCTAATGTTGTGCCATTTACTTCAATGCAAGCGGCTGTTTCAAAGAATATGGTGGAGAGCCTTTCCGTTCCAACTTTCAGGGTTGGGTATCCCCTCACATCTGATGCTCTTGATGCATTATACGAGAAGGTACATTGTGTTAACTATTAGAATGAATTCGTTCATTTTGTTCGGAATGGTGATTATCGACTTGGCTGTTGAGGGTAGGAAATATATGAGTTTTATTTGTTTGCTGTTAACGTTATGGTTATTTTCAGGTTAAACCCAAGGGTGTGACAATGACTGCATTGTTGGCAAAAGCGGCGGCGATGGCACTTGTTCAGCACCCAGTTGTGAATGCAAGCTGCAAAGATGGGAAAAGCTTTACTTATAACAGTAACATTAACATTGCAGTAGCTGTGGCAATCAATGGTGGGTTGATAACCCCTGTTCTGCAGGATGCCGATAAGGTAATCTTGTTATTTAATCTCTATAATTCTCGTTTTATTGATGGATGATCAAATTTTTATTGGCGTCAGGGCCGTGACCATGTTGAATTTAAATTATTAAATTGCTTTGTTGGTGTAGTTGGATTTATACTTGTTATCTAAAAAATGGAAAGAGTTGGTGGAGAAGGCCCGAGCAAAGCAGCTTCAGCCCCAAGATTATAATTCAGGTTTTTACTATATGAGTTTTTTTTTGTCTCTCTCTCTGTGTCTGCTCAGGGGCTTGGGTTTGTGTTAAAATCTTTCTGGAGTGATAATTCTAATTCTATTTGTATGCAGGGACTTTCACTCTATCCAATCTAGGAATGTTTGGAGTGGACAGATTTGATGCCATTCTTCCTCCAGGCCAGGCAAGTAGCGATAGACATTTTTTTTCTTCTTATCATGACTTTTTAGAAAATTTATTAAAAAGTTGGAAACAATGTTCAGGGGGCTATCATGGCTGTTGGAGCATCAAAACCAACTGCGGTGGCTGATAAAGACGGATTCTTCAGTGTTAAAAGTAAAATGCTGGTGAGTGAGATTTCTATTCTTTTATCATTTTCTGTCTGAAAACAAACAAAGGTTTGACAAAATTATAGACCATGATAGAACATTTTTCTTTGAATCAACTTTGATGTCACTTTTCATGTTTTGAAATTATCAGTAACTGTCCTCCTGTAATTCATACTATGACATCCTTTTACCAATTGATTAATTTTCGGGAAACTCGAAGCCTTCTTTGGTGGAATATATAAACTAATTACTCTCAACTTTCACCATGATTTTCCTCCATCAGCACATGAGCTGAGTCAATGTCAGGCATTGCATAAGACTAATTAGGAAATTCTTGAAAGATCAAGTGAAATTCTCTACAAATCTTCATTTGACTGACTTGTGCTTATTTATTTCAGCTAAAGCTTTTCCCAAGTCCACTTATTATTAGTAAAATAACAATACATCAACACCCCTGGACTAAATAAATCTTTCAGCTCATTAGGAATTCCTTGTACATATCCATGAGGCTTATAGATGGCTCCGGATGTTGGTTTCTGCACTGCACAGCGTTCCAGTGGTTTAGTGTCTAGCTTAGTGACCCCAATATACTGTCATTAGTGGTTATGATCGACAAATCTGCTGGTTTCCTAGGTTAGAAGTGATGTGGGTCATAGTAGTTTCTGAAGCATGGAAGATTGGAATTAATAGGGATGATTGCAAGTGTAAACTTTATAAGAATTTTGTGGCATAATTTGATTTTAAGTTGGCCTCAGACTGTTAGTAATGAGTTCTCTTTGGTTCAATTCAACTTAAAGATATTATTGTATTAATGGAAGAGGTAAAATATTTTGTTAGATTCATATAATCTAGTTTTTTCATGTGGATCAGAGGGTGGAGTGGGGCTGTAAGAACAAAAGATCTTCCAGTGCATAGACATTGACCTTAGCATATGCATATGGTTTGTTGTTCATTTGAGAAAGTGATTTACATTTCACAGTAAGCATAAATTATTACTGGTTCTAAGTGCTAACATTGATAAGCTGTAGTCTACTGATGATTAGTCTGAAATGCAATTCACTTTCCTAGATGGAGCATAGTTCTAGAAGTAATATTGTATCAGATAAATTGTACATATTAGACACAAACACTTTCTCATCAGCAGTTTGATCATGAACCTCCTTGTCACCATTTCGAAAAACACTATCATTGTTTTGGTGCATTAACTTCAACTCATGGTGCCTGAAAATGCTGCCATTTATTCTTAACTCTTTGGATTATTGTACAAGAAGAAAATAATAGAAGTGCCCTGCCAAGCTTCTCAATCTTCTTTTTTGTAATCATTGTATCTATTTTCCTTTTGGGGTCTGTCTGTGTCTGTTCAAAGGAGTGGGGGGGTAGTTAAATAGACAGGATCACCAAGTGATGTTAAGTGACCTTTGTCTCACAATCATTTGGTTTCATACTTCAGGAGGGATTATGCAAACCTATATGGTTGTCTCATGCTCAAGTGATTGGCCTTTTTCTCCTTGAAATATTTTGTGACTAAATCATCTCAGTATGCAAAATTAGAATTAATTTTGAAACTATAGGTATTGGAATTCATTATGTGTCTTTTTCTTGGAACTTTGTCCTTGAAAAAATTCACTGGTTGCAAGTTGAAATATTATAATTGGAAAACGATATTTCAACTAGATGTTAACTTGAAAGGCAACCAAAGTTTTAGCTCTTCAGCATGCTGTAATTAACCTAGTGGGTTCAACTCCTATAGCTTCACTTGTCATATTTATTAACAAGTAGCTGTTCATTCTAGAAAGTCAGTTGATCATTTCTAAGGAGGAAACATCATGGGAAAAGTCACATGAGTGAACCTCAAATGTTTGTATGCTCTCTGGAGGGGAACAAAAGCCCTGCTTTGGTGCTTTTCTGATTATTTATGGTCCCTGGCACCTATCCTCTGGGATAGATTGATATCTCTTATTGCAAATGGGGCTGTCATGCATTAGGTCCCTTTGCTTGTCCTTTGTAGGTTATTATATGCTATCTGATATTCTTGAAAATCGAAGTATGTGCTGTCAAACATCAAACCTTTCAGCTTTCCTTCCATGCAAATGGTTCTATAGGATACTCTAATTAAATTGGTGCTCGATTCATTTCAGGTGAATGTGACAGCTGATCACCGAATCATCTATGGTGCTGACTTGGCTGCCTTCCTCCAGACCTTTGCCAGGATTATTGAGAACCCAGAAAGCCTGACATTATAAATGTTCCAGATTTTTATAGAAAGAATGCAGTTGACCTTGGCCCCTATTCTTTGGTCCTTTGCGAGATGATGGCATGTCTAGTGAGAAGAGCACCGGGCATAGGAAGCTGGTTGTGCACTGCCAAGTGATACCGTGCTTGCAGTATTTCTTCTTGTCTTGATTTTGTAAGAGTTTCAGTACCAGGACAGATACCGTTGATTATAATTTTAAAGATGAGAATAACGAAGCTAGTTCTTGAAAGTTTTTGACAGAAGCCAGGGTAATGTTTTGCTACAAATGTAGCTTTTGGATAAATCTTTTGATGATAAATTTGGATAACAGTGTGTATCAGGAGTTAGTCTGTACTTTTAGATTGGTTTTGAAGCGTAAAACATTTAAGAATCCCCCCCTCAACTGCGAGTTGATAATACCACTTTCAAAACTACCAGATTTCTTCCATTCAAAAAAAGAGATTCACTTCCAGGCATCAAAACAACATCCCGTGGACAGAACCCCATGAGATAATTCGCTGCGAAGTGAATCCCAGTCAAGAGGTCGTTTGCCTTGAGCTCTGTTTCACTAACATTGAAGTCTAGAAAGCAAGGATATATGCTCAAGTGAAACAACGCAAACGAAGACAAAGCCTTCAAGTTAGATGTTTGGTCTATGGCTGATTACGATATTACACGATCTGTTTGGTGAACAACCAAAACACATCCTGTCAACTATATGAATATGTTGCCCTAGCCATCGTCATAAAATTTGAATTAGAGGTCCAAGCTGATGTAAAATTTAAAGCCTATCAATATACTCGATGACTGGAAGCGAGTCATTGATATACATTCTCATGTTCTTCTCTGCTGATTAATCTGCAACTACAACTACAACATAAATTAGAGGTCCCCGGGACGGGGAGACTAAATTTGAATTTGAAACTGATCCCAATGGCGAAGTGTTCAGAGCAACATCATTTAGCATAAAAGGACACTGCGTATACAAGCAATACAACCTCTTTGGTAATATGATTGATGTTGTTTTTTAAATTGTTTTTTGTTTAGAAATGTATTAAATTAATATATTTTTATTTTTTTAAAATTAATTTTGACATCAAAACATGAAAATAATTTAAAAAATAAATAAATAATTAATTTTTTAAAAAAAATCAATTTTTTTCAAAAATATTTTTAAAATATAATTTCAAACACCTGCGCTTGGCTCTTGTCGGAAGAGTATATATCCCAGCATAAACTTATTGTCTTAACAGCCACATGGTACGGTGCACAAACTTGTGCGTAGTCACTATAAAAGTAACAGCCTAAATGTCAGATTGCACATAACTTAGGAAGCATTAAACTGCTACGATTAACTAACCGATTTGACTAACAATTTATGTTATGGACATGGCTGCCTGGTGCTCTTACTGTGCTTCCACAAAATCATGCATCAAGTGTCAGAGCAATTGGATGCTGAGGTTTATCTAAACATTTTCAATATTTATTAAGAATATTTTAAATTTCATTTAAAAAAAGGAAAAACAAAATAGTATTTTTCTTAAAAAAATATCTTCAAGTTTTTCACTTTTTTCTAAAAATGTTTCCAATTGATTTTTCCTTTTCAGATTTTCAATTATTTGCATGCTACACTTATCATCGTCGTGCTGATCAATAATAAGTTAACCAATAGAATGCATCAAACAAACAGAGTTTCACAGAAGGGCATTAAAGTTGAAGTAATGAACCAAAACTGAGAAAAAGGTGTTGATAGCACTTAAAATCAATAATACAGGAACACAGAATTATATTTTTTCACCTCAAAATTCACTATGTCATATCAAGTTCGTATTCATCCCATTTTCTGACACGCATGCTCGAGTTAAATGGCGAAATTTTTTGACGAAAATTATTGTTTGACATTGTGTTTTAAATTTATTTTCAAAAAAAATTTAGTGTTTTTAAATTATTTTCATGTGCTGATATTAAAAATGATTTTTAAAAAAATAAAAAATATTATTTTAATATATTTTTTAATAAAAAATACTTTCAAAAATAACATTAACCACATTCTGAAATACGCACATATTACTACAAAAGCTAGAACAAAATAGGTTTTTGAATTACATTATTCATCTAGACTCAGAAACACTGTGGATTGAAATAGTAAAATTACTTAATAATATAAATATTATTTGTATACTACAACTACACAACGAAGTCGTTTGACCGAGTAGTTAAGGCGTGCGACTTTCTCCGCAACGAGAGTTTGAATCTCCCAGACTACAAAATTGCACTTTTAAACAATTATGAACAATGATTTCACTGCTCATTATTGTTTGAAAAGGTGTTTTCCTTTTCTTTTTTTAACCCGACTTCCTTTTTTTTGTTTGTTCTTTTGATAACCAGGATGTCTAGGTCAGCTTACGTTCATCATGATCAATCTTCGGACCCACTTTTTTTTTTACATTTTTTTTCCTGTTTTTTTCACTTATACATTTTTTTTGTTTTTTATAACCGGGGTGCCTGAACCAGCTTACACGCACCACAATTGTTTTTCCCCACTTATACATTTTTTTTATAACCAGGGTGTCTGGTGCACCTTACGCACGCCACGAATAATTCTCGCACCAATTTTTTTTAACATTGTTTTTATTTTTTCCCTACTTATAATTTTTTTTTATAACCGAGGTGTCTGAGTCAACTTACGTGCACCTCAACTATTATTTTATAGAATAGCTAAAGTAGATTGCAATTTCAAACAATAATGAACAGTGATTTCAATTGTGGTTTTAGTTGTTCATTACTATTTGAAAAGGTGAATTGAACTGTGGTTTTGGTGGGAGATGACAAGGGTGTTTGAAAATGCGTTTGGAAAGCTTTTTTGAAAAAAAAAGAATTTTTTAATTATAAATTTTTATTTTAAATTAAAAAAAATTGGTGTTTCTAGATAATTTTGATGCGTTGATGTCAAAAATAATTTTTTAAAAATTAAAAATATATCATTTTGATGTATTTCTGAATGAAAAGCACTTTCAAAAACAACATCAACCACAATCCCAAATAGGCATGACATGTGGTGGAGGTGGAAGGTACAAGGTGAATTAAACTGCTAGCTAAATTTTATTCTTTAAATGACATTTATTATATATGTGTTTTTCATTTTGATCCTTATACTTTTTATCTTGGATTTATTTTAATTCCTTTATTTTTTTATATATATTTCTTAAATGGTTTCTATTTTTGTCTATGTTTATATGTACATGCTCTTAGTTTTTGTTTTTTATTTTTATTATTTCCACTGTTATTAAGGTTTTTTATTTAATGTTTAAATTTTAATTTGTGTTGGTGATCATTTGAAAATTGATATTTATTATTTTTTCTCTTTGTTTTTTTATTTTTTATTTTTATTTATTCTTCAAGTCAAATAATTTTTTAAATCTAATAATATTTATTTTTGTTTTGTCATTTATTTTGTTTTTTAATTGCTTTTTTGTTAATATTATTAGGTGTTGAAATTTCTAATTATTAAAGATAAGACATTCAAAATAATGATTATCTGTAAATATTTTTCCTAATAAATATGTTAGACTAATTATATATTTTGATATTTATTTAATATTAGTGCCTTAATATATATAAATGACCTAGGGTTTTTTTGGAAAAAAAAATATAAGCATTTTGAAATACTTTTAATATAATAATATGAGGAATAAATCTTATAAAATAAAATAAAATAATTTAATTTAATTTTTTTTATAACAATAAATATAGTGTCATCAATAGTATAAACTATAATAATTAGAATATGAATTATTTATAATAATATTTATAATGACAGTAACAATAATTGTGATAATTTAACAATCATGATAATAACAATGACAATAATAATCGGAAAAAAATCATCAATTGATGTTATTTTTTTAGAGGTTGACTTCTGAGCCTTTTTTATTTATGATATTTCATATCTAATATCACATAAACAAAAAATATACAAAGTGACACATAGACGAAACAGGTGGAAAAATTGGGGCAATTTATCTACAATTAAACAATATACGAGCCACTTGCCCTCCACTTCGCCGTAGCCATAAATAAATTTTTTAACATGCAAAAAAATATTAATAGTGTTAGATTTTTTTTTATAATGCTATATATCTGAGCAAAATAATCAGCTTACAAATCTTTCGTTTTTTACTATAGCAAAATTATTTACAATAATAATAATAATTATTGTATATTAGGTTTTTATATATTCATTTTATTATGCAAAATACGTTTAAAATAATGATGACAATTAATTTTATGTATTATCTCTTAAAAATAATTATATATTTTGGTATTTTTTTTTAATATTAACACCTTAAAATATATATAAAAAAATAAAGTAAGTTTTTTTTTAAAAATATTCTCAAAGTAATTTAATCTTAGTATTCTGGAATACTTCAAATATTATAATATGAAGAATAAATCTTGGAAAATAAAAAAATGAATTTCTTTTTATAATGATAATGATAGTGACAATAATAATATTGTCATTAATGATTAGCATATTAATTATTTATAATAATTGTTACAGTAACAACTATAATAATTGTGACAATTTAACAATCATAATAATAACAATAAGAATAATAATCAAGATAATGCATTAGTCGATGTTGTTTTTGTATAAAAAATGACTTATGTAACTTTTTTATGTATGATATTTTAGATCTAATATTACATAAATAAAAAATATACGAAATTGCACATAGAAAAAACATATGAATTTTGTTTTGTAAAATTATCTATAAATATAAAATATATGAGTCACTTGCTTGTGCTTCGTCGCTGACAAAATCAAATTTTATAATATGTCAAAAAATATTAATGGTTCTTGATTTTTTTAATAATGTTATACATTAGAGCGAAACAATCAATCTACAAGACTTTCAATTATTTAGTTTTTTAATATATTCATTTTATTATAAATAATGCATTTAAAATAATGAGAAAAAATATTTTAAAGGTTTTTTCTCTTAAAAATAATTATATATTTTAATATTTGTTTAATATTAATGCCTTAAAAAATATAACAAATAACCAACAATTGAAGATTAACTATACATTTATAAAAGAGGGTTTACTTTCATTTCACACCACCAAAAATCAACTTACTCTGTTTTTTAATCAAAGCTATATTTAATACAAAGATAAATTCTAATAAAAATTAAAAGTCAAAACTAAGAGTATAGATACATAAATACAAACAAATTATTTAAAATTATACCAAATTTACTAAAAAAATAAAGGGATCGAAACTAAATCAAGAAATAAAAGAATTATTTATTTTTTCCTTACAACACTTTTAATTTTTTTTAATTTAATCCTTCAATTAAAATTATTTACATATCTTGTTTTCATTTTGGCTAATATACTTTTAATTCTTTATTTCAATTCCTTTATTTTTTAGATATATTTCTAAATAGTCTCTATTTTTGTCAAAAAATATATATATATATATACACACACGCGCTCTTAATTTTAGTTTTTAATTGTTCATTTTAGGCAATTTTTTTATTTTTAACAGATTTAATCTATTATAATTTTACTAATTAAATATTAAAATAATTAATTATAATATACATAAAATCAATTAATTTTCTAAATAGAAAAAAAATCAGCGCGGAGCAAATAACATGCTAAGATTCTAGAAGAGGTGAACGCTTAGACGTGGTATAACAGACTACCGCGACCGTAGTCCAGTTCCGGTTTTGGGATATTTTGTGCATATTGTGGTCTAAATCAGCGCCAGATGTCCGAACGGAAAAAAAGTAGCAGTGGAAGTATTTCTCTGCCTCTGCCGATTGCTTAAGATCTGATTCATCGGATTGGTCTGCCCCCAGTCACGTGGTCGGCCCCCTCCTGCCACTAGTAGGTTAGATCCTTGCCCTACAGAAATTATTTCATTCTCTAGCTATCATGCATTCACATCTTACGATTAATAATTCATTATTTTATTATTAATCATCATAATCACTCTTGCTATTGCAATTTCCAGTTCCTTTCGTGTCCCAATCAATGTTGAAGGCTAAATCTTCAATTAAATTAGGAAATGAAAGCTGGATTCCTAATTTAATTTCATATTTCCAATTCTTAATGGGTTTTATTTTTTGTATATGGGGAATGAAGGTCATGGTTACGAAAGTCGATCCACTAGTAAAAATGAGTATTATCATAGCTGGACCGGACCTTAACCCAGCAGAGGTGACGGGTCGCCGTTGCTCCGATCAAACCATCTGATCAGGGTTTAACCGACGACTCCTTAATATGACGTAAAGTATAAGTATTATATATAAAATGGATAGGCAGATACGATGACTTTTTTTGAGGTGGAGATTGCTTTGATTTTTGAGTTCGGGTGTAGAGAGGCGGGGTTTGTGCATCCATGACCTTGCTCGATGGTGAAATGGTGTTGGAGGGAAAGCGCATACGATGTACCATTCTTGATTTGCTAGATCTACATTCAACCTAATATATACCAGTTTTTATTACTCAGTTCGACCTACACATGAATCAAGATTAAGCTCTCTTTTTTGACGATTTTTATAAAAAGTATATCTCATGTTGTCATGGAATATGTTTTTTAAAAGAAAAACTAAATTTCAACGAAGGAAGATTTGAGCATAAAAACATAAGATTAAGAGAAGAAACATACCCCGCTTGAGATACTAACACGTGGAATTCAGGGATACTAAATTAATGTAAAAGCCAATTGGAATCCCTTTTTCTTTCTCTAAAAAGATCATACAGGAAGGGCCTTGGCAATTCTATACTATTTGACATGCTTCTTATTCGAAGGAGCACGGTTCTTTACCAGCTAAATTGTGTAACCTAATTATTACAGATAACGTGGAAATGCAACTAAACCTTGATTGCGAGCTCTACTCCACTTTCTTTAGAGTCACTGATTTCTTTGATGTTGGCTTGAATGGGCTTAAAAGTATACATCTTTGCACAGATTAGGTAGTAAATAAGATTAGCAACCTGCAGTAAAGTGATCAACCAGTAAAAGTACTCCAGTTTTCCTTTGTTCAGATTATCATCTGGAAGCCAATTTGATCCATCAGAACCAGCACTAAACTTGTGCACCAAGGTAACCAAAAGTGTGCTTGCATAATTCCCAACTGAAATCGCAGTCCAAAATAGTGCCATAGCAGTGCTTCTCATGCTTTCTGGTGCTTGATCATAGAAGAACTCTAAATGCCCAATAGACATAAAAGCTTCGGCTATTCCGTGAAGACTATATTGCGGCACAAGCCAAAAGACCGGGATAGGAATAGGCTGGTGAGAATTGATGAGACCATGAGATGAGGCAACCTGTTTTCGCTTGATTTCAACGAAGCCAGCAACTAGAGTGGCAAGTATTGATATGACAAAACCAATTCCCATCCGATGCAGAAAGCTTATGCCACGCTCGAGCCCTGTGAATTTACGTGCAACAGGAACGAAGATGCGATCATAAAAGACTATTGTGGTGAGCATGGAGGTCATGGTGAAGACAGACATTGAACCTGCTGGGATTTGGAAGGATTTTGTGAGATGCCTGTCCATGGACTTCGCTTGTTGCAGGGAAAACGTACTTTGCTGGGCATAGGCTGTGATCAGGAGAATTCCTGCTGCCCATATTGGTCCCATTCTGATGATAGATTTGAGCTCTTCAACTCTGTGAACTGTATTTAGTCTCCAAAGGTTGGGTGCTTGGCCTTGTTTGAAATTATCTTCTTCAACCACAATTGCAGCCTTATCAAGAAATCTGCGATTTGGTACATATTATTAGCAAGTTTGAACTTGAGAGGAAAAAAGATGAATTCTCCCTGCTTTCCAATAAAAAAAAAAAACATTAACTTAGATTGTTAAGTATTTATAGCATATTTACAATATCGATGAAATTCTGTTCGGTTGAAGAATAGAGCATTTGCCAATAAGCAGATTTGATAAAAAAAATCTCATGAAATTGTTGGGCCATAGGTGATGGTGTGATGACACTATTAAGACATTGGAGAACGTCCCAGGATTTTTGTTGTTTAGCTGCAGTTGAAAGTGATTTCTACAGAAGCTGTGTGGTCATACACAAGAAGATTTAAAGTTGCGGTCCTGCCATAAAATTTGCACCCAGAGACAGATTACCAAGTCATTTGTATGCCTTTTCCAGTCAATCACCACCATAATCTCCATGAGATAGATGGCGTGCTCAAATTTTGTTCTTTTACCTCACTTCCTAATTTGGTTCTAGCTAGTGCTCTTTATATATATATATATATATATATATATATATATATATATATATATATATATATATATATATATATATATATATTGTTGAATTGGCAAGAAATTAATGAAAAGTTAATGTTAATTAAGACAGTTACTTCATGTGTATAGTGAGTAGAAGCTTGTTGTTGCTGAATTGGTAAGACATGAAAAGTTTATGTTAAGACACTCACTTCATATGTATAGTGTGTAGAAGCTTTCCACCAATGGAAATGGGCGCATCAAGCTCATCGTTCTGGTATAATAACTTGGGATCCGAAACCATGGCCAGCTTCCTCTTCCTAAATGCAGCCACAGACACCTGTAACAGTCTTGTAAATGGACTCCCGGCTGGATCCAGGTTCCGGTAAAGTGGGTATCCACCAATAAAAGCAATAATTGATAGAAACATCGCTATGGTTGGAATTCCAAGACCCCAGCCCCATCCAATGTTGTCCTGAATATAGACAAGCACAGTCACAGCCACAAGTATAGATACTCCCATGACAAAATAGTACCAATTGAAGTATCTCCATGTCTTTGCTGTCTGCTTAGGGTCCGACTCATCGAACTGGTCTGCCCCGAACGCTACGACACAGGGTCGGATCCCGCCCGCTCCTAAGGCTCCTAGTAGGAGAGATGCATATAGGATTGCTAATTGCCTTGTATCAGCTTCTTGGCACACCTGCTCTCCTAATTTACATGGCGGTGGCTTTAGATGTGGAAGGATTGCTGATAGTGTCAAGCTTGTCATGCCCTGTGGATGAAGAAGAAGAAGAAGAAGAAGAACAGTAGAAAAAGAACATGCTAGTCAATTTTCAGTAAGATATGAATTTCGGAAAGTCTACAACTTTTGAGCTTTATTTGACATAAACCTGGACCAGAATCTCGAATTTCAACAGATACAACAAACTTTTGAAGTATGAATTAATGCTGCAGCTAAATTAATTGCTAGAGCATAGCATGCTCGACCATGATTAACATTTTTTAAAAGATCAATAAAGGGGATTGAGTGGTTTAGCTAGGTACTGTTCAAATTTCTTTTGCTGTCATAACTTTCTTTCACATGATAACCAAAACATAAACGATTCATGATATATATGTATGTATATGTATTTGTGTGTATATATATATATATATGAATGTATATATGCATGCATGAACATGAAATTAAGAGGGGTGGCGTTTACTATTTGGTATATTATGGAAGCAACTGTTATTGTCCAGAACCGGCCAGCATATGAGTCGGCCATGAAAGCACCGAGCAGCGGTGTTAAACTTGAAGTTCCTCCAAAGTTGGTGAGGGTGTTAGCTGCTTTGGTTAATGGCATGTGGAGCTGTGTTGTCAAGTAGCTGATCATATTGGTGCTGAAACCCACCACAGCCAACTTCTCGCAAGCCTCATTTGCTGAACCAGAACAAATTAAAACCGACATGAAACAAAACCAAACTATAATCCTGTGCAGAAAGGAGAACAGAAATTAGCCTTACCAAATATAAATGGCATTGTAACCAATCCACCATGCTGCCTTTTTCTGCGGCACCCTTTGTTGCTCTCCATCTCTTCCATCTTTCTCAGTGTGTTGATGCTATAAGAGGCACCCCGGAGCCCTATTTATAGGCCACCATAACTCATAAGGTTTTTTACACTATCTAATCCCTGCCATTTTACTTATCTACGGTCCGCTCCTAAACTTATGACGGGCATAAATCACCGACTTCGATTGAAATTACTTAAATCAGAGTCCATTTCTTTGTTTTTTAGAATATTTTTAAAAAAAATATATAAATCTACAGTAGTAAAATACAATAATAAAAATAAAATAATTTGCGACAGGTTGACAGTGAAATTTTGTAATATCATTATCTTTTCATTGATTGTACGCGTCATTGATTTTCTTAGTGCAAAAAACAATTATTGCAATGCTTATTCAATGGTGTTTTGGAAATATGATAGAAATTGTTTTAAATAAATATTTTTTATTTGAAAATATATTAAAATACTATATTTTTATTTTTTAAAATATTTTTGATATTATCATATTAAAATATTTTTAAAAACAAATTAATAAAAAACAGATTGCACCTAATATGAGTGTTGATTTTCTCTTTGTTAGAGAATAATATAAATTATATTATGAGATCTCACCTAATAGCTTAAACTTTTATATGAGATGTTTTTTGACATATTATCAAAACTTTGTTGACCCAACAATCACGAGTTCGATTCTCACCATTATCATTTTATCTGATAAAGATTACATACAAGTTAGTATGAATCGGTATGCAAGTTTCAAGCTCATAAAACTTTTAATTGAAAGGGTATATAAGAAAATTAATTATAAATTATATCATATGATTGCACCCAATAATTTAATTTTTTATATAAAATGATTCATTCTACGTAAGGAATATTGAAACATCAATACAATATAATTACAGCATAAATGCGTCGAGTACTTGTATGGTTGTAAGGTGTCTACACCAGAAAATATATACAAAAGGGGATATACCGAAAGAAAAATACAGGGTGCTGTTCTAAAAGTCGGGCTGTATTCAAGGGCTTAAGGCAACAAAATAAATAAATAATAGCGTTTTACTGAGAAAATTAATTATCCTTGCAGGAGATTTTCATAAATTCTCCTCAATGATTGAAATTTCATATGATTGATTATTGAAATAAAATCTAGCTCTTATTGGTGAGCTTTGAACTAAAATCAGGTCAAAAATGAAGAGGAATGCGAGTCACGTCAAATTTTAAATAGCAGATCCATCAAGTGTAGAGAACAGTTGAGGCTGATAAGTTAAATCACGATAGGTGGAGGATGAGGACAACTGATAAGCGTGGGTTCAGCTTCAGCGTAATAGTTTCGCGCAAATTTGTCCCGTCTCCTTTATCTTATCTTATTTAATGAATAAAAGATTATAGTAAGAAAATGACAAAAATGTTAACACCACGCTGGTCTTCACGGATTGCTAGGGCATGGATTTTTTTAATTAAATTAATACATATTTATTGTTTTAAATTAATATTTCTTATTGTTTTGGTGTATTTATGTTAAAAATAAAATTTAAAAAATATACTACTTCTTTACATTTTTAAAAATACATGCCGTGATCTCAAAACTCACTATTAACCGAAAAAGGTTGCTTTCAGGCCTCTATTACTGTTCTGATCCAAAAAAGGGGGGTGATTGTCTTTACTATTTCTACCCGGAACAAATTAGGCCGAGGATTAAAGGTATTCGTGTAAAAAGGTATCCATCATTACCGTCCAAAATCACACGTGCCAGAATATGAACAAATACTACGCTAACCATATCTGATACAAATCAATAATTGATGAAAATGAGATAATACACTCCTGTCCTTTTACCGAAACAGTTCTGGTCTTCTAGATTGCTCAAAATTTCAAAACAGTCCCTTCTTAATTGGCTTAATCAAAAGCCATCCCTTTGCTTCTATTTCTCTACAGCTTACGCCAAACTAGAGGGATTTCCCCCCCTTTGGCATGCCACTAGCTTGCCACTTGCATGACATCATCTTGGATTAGTTTTTCAGATAAAATAAAATAAAGCAAACAGTTGACATGCTAACCAAATTTGTTTGATATTTTGAATGATCATTTATTTATGTGTTATTTTGAGGTTCTTCTTCTCGAATAATTTATCAAATACATATATTCAGGGAATCACTCTCCATGTATTTACTTGATTTTAAAATAATTTTTTTCAGTAATATATTAAAATAATTTTTTTTTAATTTTTTAAAAATTATTTTTAACATTAGCAAGTGAAAATAATCTAAAATCATAAAAAAATAATTTAAAGTAAAAAATAAAAATATATTTTTTTAATTTTTTTTTACAATCTTTTTAAAATACAATGACAAACAAAACCTAAAACAACAACATATAAAAATAATCTAAAATCACAAAACAAAATAATTTAAAGTAAAAAATAAAAATATATTTTTTATTTAAAAAAAAAAATACTTTTATAATTCAATTACAAACAAAACCTAAAATAATAGCTTTACTAGCTGGGCTTGTTTATTTGTTGTTAAAAAATATTTGGAAAAGAAAACAAAAAAAATATTCCACAGGTGAAATTTAGTCTTGTTTTTATTTAAAAATATATCAAAATAATATTTTTAATATTTTAAAAAAATTATTTTGAATATCATCATATCAAATAATTTGAAAACACATATAAAAAATAATTTAAAACAAAAATTTAAAATAATTTTTTTTTTCAAAAATGTTTTTTAGAAGCTTTCATACAGCCCCGTAGTCCTCACACGACAGCCTATCTATTCCCCTTCCATTTGAATCTACCTCCGAGAACGTCATTGTATCTCAATTATCATATTTTTTCCCCAGTAGAAAAAGGAATAAAAACCAAGAGAACAAGACAATACACTTACGTGGCTAGCAGCTGTAGTTTCGAAACCCGACCTGACATGTTAATTTAGGATTTGATCGGGTTTTAAATAGATAAAACTTGAGTTTATATTTAGTAAGGTAAAATAGGTTATTCTGAAATTCAGTGACTCAGTATAACGTAATAAACGTATGTGAGACTCAACTTTATTTTTATATATTTCTTAAAAAAATATATAATTAATTTATAATATTTTGATTATCATCTATCTTGCTTATAGTTTATATTAACATAAATTTTTCTTAATTTTTAACATAGAATAGTTATGAATATAATTTATTTCCTCATAAAAAATGTTTTTTAAATTTTCTATATGTGTCAGCTATAGTTCACTTTCACATAGAATATTTTTAATTTATATGTGAAATAATTAGATATAAGTTACATCTATATAGAATATTTTGTAATCTTTCTATATAAAACATTAGAATCTCAAAAATTTTATTTTAATTTCTCAATCAATCCCGACTTAGCAGCTGACGCCCAAACCACTTGATATCTGGGGTGACAGGCATAGCGTGTAGGGATGAACGCAGGAACAATAGGGAAAGATCCCTCCAGCTCCCACTCCTATTGGGACTCAAACCTGGTCCTGTGAAGGAGGGAGCTCTTTTTCAACCACTGGACCACACCCTCTAGTCCACTTGATATCTTCATTAAAGCAAATAGTGCATGACAAAGACAACAGGCGTGTAGCATCATTATTCAAAATCATACGAATGCTGCACAGACCAATAAACTAATATTAGATATATACTTCAAAATTTTATTAACGGAAAAAGACTTTGAGCCCAAAGATTGGATTAATACTTAATATATGAATATATAAATAATTTTAAGTTTTTTTTTTGTTAGTAAAATATTTTTTTATATTTTACTTAAAAAATCTTGTCGATAAAAAATAGTTTGCATTTAAAAAATAATATTAAAAAGACTTAAGTTTCCAAGTGATGAAAACTGTGAGATTATGAGACTATCTATGTCAAAAATCATGGATCCCACCAGCAAAGAATTCTTATTTTGCTTTCACACCAAATAATAAATAATTATTTTTAAATAGTTTAATTGATGATAAAGCCAAAAAAATATATAAAATAACCCCTGCCATTTTTTGGGCATGGCTGTGCTTGTAGTTTGGGCCATGTTCAAAAGGCAGGGTAGCTGTCCTTGTCTTTGGGTCAGGTCTAAATATACACATCATTTTCATTGGGCCTTTACCAGCCAATCATTATCCAATATTGGCACACAAAACAATATAGAGATACCACCTCCAAGAGATTAGACGAACAATGGTCGGAAGAATATTCTTTCGAGAACTATCCATCCCTGCGCAAGCAAATCTTATTATTTGTTGATCGACGCGACCACTCATTATTTTCATTGGCCAGAAAGACGTTTCTATCGGCGGCCCAACTTTTCATCGTAGTTTTTAACCGTTTATTTTTATATTTAAAAAGTGTTTTTTTTTAAAAAAAAATAATTAATTTTTATTATTGTAAAAAATATATTTTTTAATGTTTTTAAATTATTTTGAAAGGCTTGTATCAAAAATATTTTTTAAGAAAATAAAAATATTTCATTTTAGTATATCTTCGTACAAAAATAATTTAAAAACAATTATTAATACAGTCTCAAGCACCACGTCAAAATATTTCCAGGTATACTGCTCTATTTCATTTGGTAAATACTCCAAGACCATCCACACATAATTGAATAAAAATACACAAGCACAATTCTTACTCTAAATATATTCCCCTCCGCTCATTATTCTTTACCATTTTACTAATTTGATTATTAGAAGATCTTCTAATTGCATATGAAAACTTGTTTTTCCAGGAAAATATCCTGCCCAGACACTAAAGTCCAAGTGTAGCTATAGAAAGCCTACGATTTATTTGGGATATCAAGAAACTTCATTAATCAGCGTATCTAAATAATAAAAATTACTTGTTTTTTGGATAATATTTTTTAAAATAACTTCTTTTAGATGATTGAATTTAAAATAACCCCCCTTTAAAATAGTTTGATCCCATGCTATCCTTCCACCTTTTTATCTACTGAATAAGCCAACGTCGAGTTTTTCCTTATTAATAGTCGAACACGCATGCAACAAACAGCAAAAAGGCAAGCGGCTGGCATAATGATCGAAATGGTTAGAAAATCTTAACAATTGTTAGGTACTTATTTACACTTATCATTTCAAGATTTTCCATGATTGCATGGATATTGTCTTTTATTTGATGTATTGAAGCTACGCGGCCCTTTCGGTCAGCCGGTTTTGGAAATCATCCAACCTTTACACACCGCGTAATGTTTACATCAAAGTGTTTATTTATAATTGTTTATTTGTTTAAGATTATTTTAATATAATGATATCAAAAATAGTTTTTTTAAAAATATATTAAATTAATATATTTTTAAATAAAAAATACTTTAAAAAACATAATCAAAACAGGTAAATAACTATTAGAACGTTTGGATTATTTGCAGGTTGTCGTGTTCAAACCTCGTAGCAATTCCACGATATTAATTCGGTTTTTTCTTTTTCTTTTTTATCTGAACTGGCCACGTTAGTAATTACGTGGATGATTCTTAATTCGAACACGTTTATATGGGAACTATCTGTAATCGACACGGTTTTCTGGCATATTTCTCAATCTGCTAACAAGACCTGATATTTGATTTCGACTACGTAAGCTAATTATCATGTGAATATTATTATTGATCTGAAGCTGATGAGCAACCATTTTTATAGCCCTGGGTTGATATGCTTTCACAGGCTAATTGGTTCATACGATACACGCACATACATATTCATTTAATTGTCTGAGGTATCTTATAATTAATATACAAAACTCGCTACTATTTTCTTCTTTTAAATAAGATGGTATATATAAATGTAATGTCTTCAATCCGTAACCTTTTTGTGGAACTAGTTACATGTCAATTACGTACCTAGCAAGGAAATATATGTGCTGATTTTTTTTATTTTTTTTATTAAAAAAAAGATCATATACCTACCAATTATCATCCCAAAGATGACTGAAAAGAGCGAGACTTTGGTAGGTATACGAAACCAGGGCGGCCATAAATCAAAACGACACGGTATGCCAGAAACCAAAAATGATGCAAGTTGACACAATTACATGGCAGGATGATACCGAGGAGGTGAGTGCTTGTCGTTATATTACTCCTACCTCTTCCAGCTTTACTGACCTGACGCGAGAGACGATGCAATCAAGCAGTGTAAAGGAAGAAAACAAATTTCAGAATTGTAGTTCAAAGTGTTGTTTAAAAATACATTTTCTATCACGTTTCTTAAAATCTTGAAATTGAATAGGCACCGCCAAAATTTCCCTTTCGCATTTAAAGATAATGAGATTTGATGGGTTAACATGGGAGAAGTACGCTTTAATTACTTATCAATATAACCGTGTGCTCCCTTCAAAATCTACCAACTGCGTGTCCCCAAGCTTTCTCAAGTTCTTCTTCAATTATTGAATTAGGTCATTCCGATTGTCTCCGAGGTCACTGAAGAAAAGGAGTCCCAGTACGAGCAGAGCAAGTGGGTGGGCGAGGAGGGGCCAAAGGAGGGCGTGAGTGGAGTTAGTGGTCCTTCCGTCCTTGCAGTTAACACTTTTTTATTATATGGTATATGTCAGATAAGACCAAGAAAGACTTATAAGAAACCATCCGTGAATGTATAAGAAACCCATTTGAATTGTGATTCAATCCTAACTAATCAAAGCGAGTATATTACGACCCATCCCAACAAAAAAGAATGTGATATTTAAATAGAAGATTTTGTTGGATGTATGTCGTTTTAAGGAATCTCGGTATTCGTTTTCACACAATGAAGAAGGAGTGCTTGTCAATTATTATACTACCATATCTTCAAAAAGTAAAAAAAAAAACATAAAAAAAAAACAATGGGGTTAGGGGGTCATGTTTGCACTCAGGGACTTGAGAGAGGTGGGATTGATAAATCTAAGGGTAAATTATCAGAACCTCCTCGAGTTTTATCCTAATTAACACTTGCGTTCCTCTGGTTTCTTAATCAAAACACTTTTCTCCTTGACCTTTACAATCAGTTAGTCAGTCATCAGTCAAAGGCTGATGTGCTAGATTTTAATTCAAAACAATATGATACTGTAATTCTTGAAAAAACCCTCGACTTTCACTCCATAATCCACTTTGAGTACACACGCTATAGGATTGCCATGCGGCCCATGCCATTTATATATCGATCTGTTAACTAATTTGCCGTCGAGGGAGCTAAGCTTTTGTCTAGAAAAGCAGGTATGTAACTATTGATTGCGCCAAACTATAAAGAGGATTCGATAGTTTACCCTAAATCTCACTGTTCTTGTAAGTGTTTCAATTTCCAAATAATAATAATTAAAGTTGAAATATTCATTTTTATTTCTACTTAGAATTGGCTGTTAAATATTCTCGAGTTAGATTTTGTATATAGAATTCTGTTTATATTTTGAATAAGTTATCCATCATTGTGTTTTGTATATTTATGAAAATTTAATATATAAAGAGTAAATTATCACAAGAGCCAGACCTGGAATATAAAGTTATTTGTCATAACTTTCCTTTAAATTAAGTTAGAACGAGCACGTCCGTGAGAATCAAAGGAAAACAAATATTTCGTTTAGTTTTATGTGTACTTTAAAACTAACTAGACCCACTAAAAAACAAATGATAATGAAGTTTGTTATAAATTAAAATCTTCAAAAGTAAATAACATTATAATTATAAAAAACATATTCAAAATATTTAATTCATAAAATTTACTGATGGTCAAAAGGCATTACAATATTTTATATGAAAAAAAAAAAAAAAAAACTTTAATAATACTAGACAAGAAAAGTAAAATAAGAAAATTATTCATGGAAAAAAAACTTAATAATACCGGATAATAAAGTAAAATAGAGAAATTAATATCTTTTAAAGGAAAAACTAAAAAGTCTAATAAATAAGAATAAGAAAAATAAAATTATTAGACTAAATAAATAAATAAAATCATTTATAAGAAGCGTGAAGGGAAAGAAGTCTGTATCGACATGTGCACATAGTTGAAAAAAGAGAAGCGGGCTTAAAAGACATTTGTTGCACCACAGCTTGCACCAACTATTGTTGTTGAGATAAATCGAAATTATTGTCAGAGTTTTCATTCGACATACGAATCAATAGAAATGCTAGGTCGGTCACGTGCTATGTTTTGCAATAATTTCTCATCTCGTGATTCTTGAAAATAGAATGAATTCTCTGCGCATTCCCAATTATTTTGTGGGCTACAATCTATAGAGCTCATCCAATCCTGAAAAAGTTACCGTGGATTGTACTCTCACTGAAAACAATATGCATTCAAGGCTTGTTTATTTTCTGGAATTCAATTTCCGGGAAATCATTTTTTAAATTTTTCTGTGTTTGTTTGCCTTCTGGAAAGTTGGTCAACAGAAAATACTTTCCAATCAAAGAAAAATTTGGCTTGGTTTTCAGGAAAGTGTTTTCCGGAAAATTTGGATGGAAAACACTTTCCGGAAGTTGTGAAAAATTTAAAAATGTCATTATTTACTGATTATATCAAATTTGATCCTCAAACTTTTGATTGCTATATATAATTTGTTTTGAATATTTATTTTTCAATTCCATCTCTTAAAATTTAATTTTTATATTAATTTTGGTCCTTATTTTTATAATTGCTATTTGTTTTTTTCTTATCATTTTTTTATTGAAATTTTTTATCTATCAAATTTGGTCCTCATTTTTTTTATTGTTACTTATTTTATTTGAAATAATTTATGAAATGTTAATTATTATTATTTTAATTTATTCACCTTTCATTTTTTTTTAATTTTTAGATTTGATCTCTATTATTTTGATTATTATTTATTTTATATGAGATAATTTATGAAATTATATTTTTTTTCAATTTCATTCTCATTCAACCTTTTAATTTGTAAGATTTGTTCCTCATTATTTTAATAAACTTGAAAAAAAATTAATTTATTAATAAATTATTTTTCAGTTCATTTTCCATAACACAAACAAACACTAGAAAGTGTTTTCCAGTTTATTTTCCATAACATTATCAAATATCGGAATTCACTTTCCAGGAATTTAATTTTCCCGGAATTCACTTTCCAGCAAACAAACGGTGGTGTGAGTTGGTTTCAGACAAAATATTCGCAGCTGTCCAGGTTTGTGAGGATTAGTCAAGGTTTGATAATGCTTGTTTCCTTTTGATGAGGACTACGACGTTAACCTTAATCCTTTACAGAAACTAGCTGGAAAGAGTTTAATCAAACAATAGTTTAATCTCAGACCGTAGAGATTAGAGTACTTAGAAAATAACGTAAATATTAAAAATAAAAATGTTTCTATTCAAGGCTCCTGCGTGTCAAAAATGTGCAGCCAATGAAAAATCCCTGCTGTGGCCTAGAGCTTATCTTTTATGGCAAGCCAAATAGTAATACAGAAACAGTTTTTTGCCGGCCACTTTAATGCCAACCACGCACGCTGCCAAGTTCGGATAGAAAGATCGGTCCTGATCAACTCACACTTTCGCTCTGCACATGCTTCCCACTATCGATCCATCTAATTTGGAAGAACGAGAAGAGAGAGAAAATGTGACTATGGAATGAAGGGAACATAAATTTTTTAATGGTTATTGTGTTTTTATCACAGTAGAAATAGAATCGTTACAGCAATTATATTTAGCGAAGACTTGGTCTCCAACATAATGAAAATCAATCTCTATATGTATAGTTCAATCTCAATATATTTAGTTCTATTATATAACATTGAATTAGAGGATAGATGGGTAGTTCCAATATTATCACATATTTACTTGCTGGACTTGGTCCTGGATTTGATTCCTTGGTTTTTATATTTACTCCATGCGACAATTCTCTCATTTTGGAGGATATTTATGTTGGGACTGTATTTCATAACATATATAAATTATTCATATTAAATTATCAAGAACATATAAATAACTAAGTGGAAGTGTACATGAATTCAAATCTGAAAGTCGTTCTCTAGAGTTATACGGATAACTTTCCATATTAACACGTTCTTCTTGTGGGAGCCTTTGATTCTCTCTATTATAACCTTATTTTTTCTCCGATGATGAGATGGTAGAGTGAGAATAAAATAGGATGTGTGACCATGATATATATATATATATATATATATATATATATATATATATAACAAGCTACCCTTTGATATCCATGTCTTTTGGCATTCCCACCTTGTCATTGCTAGCAATTATCTATCAAAACATAATAATAAAATTTATATTCTTAAAAATACATGAAGTAGTGCAAGTAAGGATCGTTCTCACGGAGAATATTTAGTTTAGTTTTTATGCTACTCAAACAAGGATGAGTTTTTTTGGAATTTAACAAAATCAATGTTAAGCAGAATAATTAAGAAATAATTTGAATTAAAATATCAAAATCAATCAAAGGAACAAACTTTGGTCTATGTCAACATCCATCATTGGAATTTTAGAACTGATCATCGATGCAAATATATATTAATTTTCACTTTGAATATTCATCATTAAAAAGATTTTCCTATCTCTTATCTCTTCTTAATTACATTTAGTAGAAAACAAGCTATCTACTTAACCTTAACTACTAAACAACCTAAAACAATCGTGAAGGTTTAATCTATTAGCAACATTTAGTTTTGTTGGGCTCAACATTAATCGGATGGAAATGAATTGGCAAGCGGTTTTACTGCTCTAACAAATTGTTTCAGAGGGCCTAGGTTTTTAAAAGCAAGCGGCTTGGGCCTGCAGCTTAAACGAAGTCATGGACTAGCTAGCTGTGGCCCAAATGCGATATAATATCAAGAAGTCTAGAACTCAGACCCAAGACCAAGTTATTTCTCTAGTCAAAGCCCAAAGCCTCCTTATGTGTGCAGTGAAGTGCTAAGCAAAATTCCTCCCGGCAGCCTCGTTGTTCAGGAAGCCGGAATATGCTCTGTAAAGTTTGAAGACATTCTCTTCTCCATAGGACAAATTTTACATGTTAAAAAACGTACCTTGTCCGACGTATTGAGAATCTATCAATCGTCAAGAGCTCTCTTGAAAATATGTTTCTCTTTGATCAAATTAGTTTTGAAATTGTTTCCCTCGAATTTATATATATATATATATATATATTGATTTGATTTGATTTGATTTATTGAATTTGTACTGTTCAAATCCAAATTTATTAGTTCTTGAGTTTACTGGTTATATGATAAACTTGTAAAATTGGCGGTAAACTCATGATTTTGATCAAGTTTACTGATTTTACACAAGTCAAATATGATTTTACATGTTCTTAGGTTTTTAACATAATTTTACACGTTTGATAAATTCACTTGTAAAATTATTTAATAAATTATTTGGTTTTTAACAATATAATTGAACTCAATTGTTAAATATACCCTGTGAAGTGAAGTGAAGTGTGCTTCGCTTTGAAAATACACACGATGTACTGCTATGTTAAATCTCAACCTTGTATTTATAATAAAACTGTATTGATTGCATGAAAAGCCTTTTTAAAAAAAAAGAGAAAAATATTTCTTTTGTAACACTATTTCAAATAGACCTTTCTGCCTTGGTACTATGTTCACAAAACAATAATCAATGGAAAACTATTCAAGACATAACTAGATATTTGAATCGTGTCACGTCATGAGTGGATCAAATCATTTATTTTAAAAAGTGAAGAAATATAAAAAATACCACTATATATTTTCTAGGGGGGAAGTCAAATATTGAACTTAAAATTTGATGTATGTATCACATGATATATTTTTAAAATACGAAGACGATGGTGTGTTAGAAAAAAATATATATTATAAAAGATATCTTATTAGTATTATGAAAGGATATATAATCTTACTTCATAACAAAGCATGTGATAAATGAAAACTAATAAAATAATATACAAATCCTTTTATTAATCTAGGAATTTAAAAAATAATAATCAAACAAAGTGTTGGAGGGGGGGAAAACCTTGTCTTAAGTCGACCTAGGTTAAATCTCCAAATACGTGACCTGAGAAAAAAGAAAGAGTTTGTTGAGTTTTTTACTGTTTTTATTGGATGCTTTGAAGCTAAAAAGGTTAATTTTATGTTGTCCAGTTCCAAAAAATTGCTATCTCGTTTTCTACCAGTTTTTTAACACTAGGAGTGTCCAAAATACACAAGGTGAATGACATGTCATTCACAAGGTTGTATTGTAGTCGTGGAAGTCGTGTCTCCATTGTTGTAAACGATGCATCATTTGTTTTTTTATACACCTATTTTAAGAAAACAACAATAAAGATGTTTGGGCATGCATGTCGGGCTTTTTCTTACAGACCAAGCTTGTTGGCCCACTTAAGCTCGAGCACATGGCTTTTTATTGATTTTTATTTCTATCAGTTATTGTAAAATAATTAAATTAAACCAATTAAGTATATATTTAGGATATTAATTTCATTGAAGTCTTACCCTCTCTCTTTTTCTCCAAACAAGACTATAATGTTTTCTATAATATCGGTAAATGCTCTTTTTGTATAGTTTTCTTTCTCTAATTTAATATGGTGGTTTTGATGCTTCTTATCATTCTTTTTTATCATCATATAATTAAATCAATCGTCATCTCAATATTTAGATAAAAATTCAATTCACGAAGTCTTAAAGTTTTTTCAAGTCCAGTTGAGTATTGACCCGATCAACCAAATCGTGTCTAGACCCATCAACCCAATTTGGTTACATGGGTATAACCCTGCACAATTTAATTTTGAAACTTAATCCAAGCAAGGAGTCAGGTCGGTGGTTTTTCAGGTGGACCTATCAAGCTACATTGGGTTTAGTAATATTAACTAGCCATAAACCCGTGCTCCGCCGCAGTGATTAATTTTTTTTGTCTTTTTTAACATATATAATTTTTTATTTTGTATCTCAGCTTTTATTTTTTTTATTTTGTAGTTTAGTTTCGATCCCTTGATTTTTTCGGTCCTTCTAAGATAGTTTTAAATTTTTTATTTGTATTTATACACCTTTTCTCTTAGTTTAGATTTTTAATTTTTATTGTTAGTTTTATTTGTATTAAATACAACTCGCGTTAACAAACATAGTAAGTTTAGCTTTGGTGGTGTAAAATGAGAATGAAACTCTTTCTTATGCAAGTATAGTTAAACGTGAAATGTTTGAAACACCACCGCAGGTAACCTTCCGTTTTGTCTTATTTAAGGCTACAAAAGTTATTTTACAGTGCACTAAAAAAGTAAAATTATCGGGACATCCCCACTGACAATTCTTGGTTTTAGTCTTATTTGATGTATTATGATAATTGTACTATACACAGAAATAAAAAAAAATTGAAAATACCTCTGATACCATGACATTATTTTAAACATATTCTACATAATAAAATGAATATATAAAAAACTAATATATATTTTTTGAAGTTTTACGACGCCGCACGCGTCATCCGAAATGTGCATGAGCTTTGAAATTGACGTTGCGCCCGAAGACACGCCCACAACACCGCGACAGAAACTATAATTAAAAATTGGTAAATAATCAATAAACCCCTATAACCAACTCTTGGATTTTGTCTTGTAGGGGGTATATACGTACTTATACAACTTGTGGTGCGCATCAGCTAACCCGGACACCCGATTAAAAAAAAAGGTCCGAGGATTAGTCATGGTGTGCTTAAGCTCACCCAGAGACCAAGGTTATAAAAAAATATATAAGTGAAAAAAAAACAAAAAAACAAAAGCTTAAGTTGGCCCTGAGACACCGGTTATTAAAAAAAATATAAGTGAAAAAAAAAAGAAAAAAAAGTATAAGCATGAAAGCACTGTAGCAATCCATATTGTTTTTTTAAAAAAAATCAGTCTGGCAATTAGTCATGGTGCGCTTAAACTGGACCACAAACCTTGATCATAAAAAAAATGTATAAGTGAACAAAAAAAAGTATAAGGAAAAAAAATAATAAATTGGTCCGGGGATTAGTCGTGGTGCGCCCAAGCTGGCTTGGACACCCCGTTTATCGAAGAACAAATTTGGTCCGGGTAGTGGTGGTAGTGCGCTTAAGCTGGCTCGGAGATCCTGGTTATAAAAAAAAATGTATAAGCGAAAAAAAAAACTTAAGTTAACTGAGAGACCATGGTTATAAAAAAATATATAAGTGAAAGAAAACAAAAAAAAATATAAGCATGAAAGCACTGTAGCAATCCATATTGTTTTTGAAAAAATTCGGCTCAGGAATTAGTCGTGGTGTGTTTAACCTGGCCCGAAGACCCCGATTATAAAAAATTATATAAGTGAACAAAACAAAATTATAAGAAAAAAAAAAGTACAAGTGGGAAAGCACTTTACGAAAAAAAAGTGGATCTGGAGATTGTCGTTGTACGCATAAGTTGGCCTAGACACCCTCGTTATAAAAACAAATTGGATATGGGGATTAATCGTGGTGCTCTTAAGCTAGCTTGGACACCTCAATTATAAAAAAAGAAAAAAATATATAAGTGAAAAAAAGAAAACATAAAGAAAAAAAATATAACAGGCAAAAAAATGAAAAAAAAAACATAATAAGGAAAAAAAAGGCAAAAAAAGAAGAAGCCAAAAATGGGGGGGGAAAACACTGTAGCGAGAAAGCACCGTTGCCATCAACAATGCTATGTGTGGGGAGCTATAGTGCTTTCCCCACACCATTTATAATCCATATTGTTTTAAAAAAAATTCGGTTCAGGAATTAATCGTGGTGTGCTTAAGCTGATCCGGAGACCTTAGTTATAAAAAAAAAATTTGGTCCGAGGATAAGGAAAAAAATGTATAAGTGAAAAAAAAAGGTATAAGGAAAAAATTAAAAAAAATAATAAATTTGTCCAGAGATTAATCGTGGTGTGCGCAAGCTAGCCTAGACACCCTGATTATATATATATAAAAAATGGTCCGGGGATTAGTCATGGTGCGCTTAAGGTGGTCCTGAGATCCTAGTTATAAAAAAAATATATAAGTAAAAAAAATAATAATAAAAAAAGCTTAAGTTGATTCATAGACCATGGTTATAAAAAAAATATATAAGTTAAAGAAAACAAAAAAATATATAAACGTGAAAGCACTGTAGCAATTCATATTGTTTTAAAAACAAATTTGGTCTGAAAATTAGTTGTGGTGCACTTAAGCTGGCCCGTAGACCCCGGTTGTAAAAAAAATGTATAAGTGAACTAAACAAAAGTATAAGAAAAAAAGGAAAAAAATATACCAGGGGAAAGCACTTTAACAAGAAAAAAATAGGTCCGAGGATTAGTCGTGGTACGTATAAACTGGTCTGGATACCCTGGTTATAAAAAAAAATTGGATCCGGGGATTAATTATGGTGCGCTTAAGCTAGCCCGAATATCCCGATCATAAAAAACAAAAAAAAATATAAGTGGAAAAAGAAAAAAGTATAACCACCCAAAAACATTTCATGGAAAAAAAACAAAAAAAAATATAATCAAGAAAAAAAAAGCTATAAAAAGAATTGGATCTGAGGATTAATCGTGGTGCGCTTAAGCTAGCCCAGACACCCCAATTATAAAAAAACAAATAAAAAAATATAAGTTGAAAAAGAAAAAAATATATAACCAGCAAAAAAATAATTCATGGAAAAAAATGGAAAACAAATAATTAGAAAAAAAAAACAAAAAAAAAGATAATCAAAGAAAAAAGCAATAAAAAAAGAAGAAGCAAAAGACAAAAAAAAGAAGAAGGAAATCATTGTTGCAATCCACAGTAGTGAGCAACAATGATTTCCCCGCAACGAACACAACGAACGAACAATATATTACCTTTGTGTTTTTTAATACATTCATGTCAAAGTTTTAATAATATTGTTTATTTAAGGCCTTGTTTTATGATTATGAAAAATATATTATTTTTAAAAAATAGCACCGTAAAAAATTATCAAAAAAATGTTGATGTTGATGAACAAAGAAGTATAATTAAAGAGATATATTTTTGTTTTTATTTTTAAAAAGTGCATTTTTTATGTTTGTTTTAATTGCTTTTGTTTTATGATTATGAGAAATTTTGTTTTATAAGGAATTACATTAGCAAGTTATTATTTTTATAGAAATTTAAATTATTAATCTTTTTATATAAAATAATATATAAGCATATGGAAAAAAAAATATTTAAAGGTTTCTGTTACACAAAATTAGATATCTTGATTTGTATTTATCTCTCACCTTTTCATTTTAGTTCCTGGTAAGAGCTTACAACTCTTTTAAATATTTATTAGCTCGTGTATTATTTGATATATTTTATTAAGTACAAAATCAAAATTTAAGATCACAAATAGTATATTTTTTACTGATAGAAACAAGACCTTCACAATTGTTTTTACATTTTTTGTTGTTTGACCCAACGTCTTTATTAAACAGGCCCAAGATCCGAAAGGTTAAAAACTTTGAATCCTATACAGCTACTTCAATGTTTGTTTGATAAAACTGTTGTAATGAAACTTATAATATTTTTTAAAATTGAAAATATATTAAAATAATTCTTCTTGTATATTAAAACTATAAAAAAAACAATTACTTTCAGTGTGTCTATAACGCATTAGGCTTTTTAAAAGTTTATTAATTAAAAATATTTTAAAATAATATATATATTTTTTTTTGGATAAGCCGAAGTTAACCACGGGTATCCAGGCCGCTGGGCCTGACTAATCCCGGGGGTGCACAAGGCCTCGGCAAGCATGTTTCCCACAAGTGCACCACGGTTAAGTCAAGGGCTTCGCCCAAGTCCGATGGCCCCAAGGAATTGTTTGCACCTGAACGGATTCGAACCTGAGACCTCATGGGGAGCACACCCACGAGCCCAGGCCTCCACCGCCAGGCCAACCCCCTGGGGTTAAAATAATATATATTGTTAACGTGGATATACGAATTAGCTTGTGAGCACCTCAACTAATCTTACGAGTTTTGAAATTAACAATCATATAAGCCTCTAGTGGTCATCATATTAGCAATTACAAGATTCAAACATAAGACTACAGAGTGAACAAACTTCTACGTTTCAATTTTTTATCATTAGACTATCTCCTAGATAATTAATATATTTTTATATTACTTGACAATGAAGATCCAAAATTTAAAAAGTTCAAAACAATAATCCTAAACAATTATTCTTGTGTGTGTTTGGTAATATACAATATGTTTTATTTATTTATTTTTAACTAAACATATATTACAATTATCATTATTTTTATATTTTTATTTTTTAATATTAACATAAAACAATAATATATATATATATATATATATATATATTTTGATTCTTTTAAATAAAAAATAATTAAAAAACAAACTAGCACACCAAAAACAAACATTTCATCTACATGCACCCAAACCGCCCCCTTCCTTACCTTACCGTACAGTACAACACAGACACACACGTCACGCCATGTAGACGACCTGGGTCACCCTCGCCACATGGCAATACCTTAACCGATGATCGAACTCACACCCCGCGTGTCTCCCCTAGATCCCAAACCTCACTGATTACATTAAAAGAAAAACTGCTTGACATTTAATTGACAGAAATACCCTCAGATATTCCTTGCTTGTTTGAGTTCGAGTCTTCAGACCTTTAACATCGCACTTCCGGGCACAGTAGCAGCATATATACAATAAGAGCCCTTTCGGATCGGGGGAGTGAATTAAAACCCGGTCGAGAGTGGAGATCGTGAAGAAAAAGAAGAAAGAAGGATGAAGATTTTTGTTAAGACTTTGAAAGGCAGCACTTTTGACATCGAAGTTAAACCTGGAGACATGGTTCGCATCTGCTCTTTAATTTTTCTGTCTACGTCTGCAATTCTAATTCAATTATCTAGGGTTTTTCTTAACCATTAGTTTTTAATTACGATTTGTCTTTCTTCTTATGTCTTGTAATTGAATTACCTAATTGTGGAATTGAATTAAGATTCAAAATTGTTGCGATTTTTTATCCGTATCAGTTGTTAGTTTTAACTCAAGCTGCTGCGTGTTTTCGGTTGTGATTTTGAGAATTGTGTGGACTGATGGTCCTATTGTGTGAATTTAGGTTCCCTTTCCGTTGTTTTTGTTGGAATTATATATCCTATGTTGCGTTAGTTGCTTGGCATTATAATTTGAATTTTTTTTTTGTCTTGTTTGTTCGGTTTTGTTCTTGCAATTTGGTTTTGTTCTTGCAATTTGGTTTTGTTTTATGGTGTACAGGTTGTTGATGTCAAAAAGAACATAGAAACTGCTCAAGGGGCATCCGTTTATCCTGCTGAGAAGCAAATGCTTATTCATCAGGGGAAAGTTCTTAAAGATGACACCACGTTAGGTGAAAATAAAGTTGCTGAAAATAGTTTTGTTGTTATCATGTTATCGAAGGTGAGATTTGTTTCTCGTGTGCTCTTTTTGAAATCTGTTTCCTCTACCTTTAATTTGAACTTGCAAGAGATGCATGCTCGACACCAGGAAAACACTTCTTGTGTTTCTACTTCTTGTTTGGTTTTTTAGACTGGAGAATAGCAATGTATCTTGTCACGTTGTACCCATGCCGTGTTAAACTATTTATTTCATACATGCATGCATTGTATTTTAGCAAGTGGTTTAAAGTTATGTTTATACTTTGCACGTGTGAAACTATTAATTTCAACACTTTCCTTTTGCTGCTTTCTCCAAATATCATTGATCAATGTTGTATTGTGACATTTATATTTTTCAGGTTTTCTACTCTTTTTTTCCTAATTGTTTGCTTTAAAATTGTTAGACTAAGAGCTCATCTGGCGAGGGCTCAAATGCATCAGCTGCTCCTCCCCCTAAGGTAATAGCATTGTAGTTGTAGTTGCTGTTTCTAATGCCTTTGCAACTTGCATTAAACAGCTTGAAGTGCAAGGGCTTCACTTGCGCTATAGATTCTGTGAGAAGCCCCTGGCAATTCATTTATAAAGTTCCTGATACCTGCACACCGGCCAGAATGTTTTACGGGTCTAAATTAGAAATACCCCCCCCCCCCCCCCCCCCCCCCGCCCTCTCTCTCTCTATTCACTGTCTTGAATTAAACTGGCGCTTATGCAGGCACCCACGACAAGTGCCCCAATGTCAACAGCACCTCCAGAATCAGCTGCTCCTCCCCCTAAGGTAATAGCATTGTAGCTGCTGTTTCTAATGCCTTTGCAACTTGCATTAAACAGCTTGAAGTACAACGGCTTCAATTGCGCTATATATTCTGTGAGAAGCCCCTGACTGTCCTGAATTAAACTGGCGCTTATGCAGGCACCCACGACAAGTGCCCCAATGTCAACAGCACCTCCATCTTCCACAGTGACTTCTGCATCGTGAGTCTAAAGGGTCCCATGCCATTTCTGTCTGCAAAGTTGTTGACTTCTCTAGGATTATATCATCTTGCATTCTCTTATCTGCTCATTCTGTATTTGTTTTTACTTAACAGGCCAACATCTGTTCCTTCCCCTGCTCCTACTCCAGCTCCAGCTCCAGTTTCTTCAGTTATTTCTGCGTGTGTATTTTATTCCTTCTTTAGATATTTAGTTAGTGGTCTGGTATGTTTGAACCATGGAATGTGCCTTTTAATCCTTTTGTTTTCCTTTGATTCCCTCTCATTTTCTGGCATTATTTGTTTGATCAGATCTGAGTCTGATGTATATGGCCAAGCGGCATCTAATCTTGTTGCGGGAAATAACTTGGAGGGAGCAGTCCAGCAAATTCTTGATATGGGTGGAGGTTCTTGGGATAGAGATACTGTTGTTCGTGCTCTTCGTGCTGCTTACAATAATCCAGAGAGGGCCGTTGAATATTTATATACTGTAAGTTTTGTCTATAAATGAGATCCTTTTGATTCTTCTTTTTTCTGGGAAAGACGATGGACTTATTAGTTTGTTATTTCATTAATGGAAAAGACATTCATCAAAATGCTGGGTGGGTTTTGCTTCTGTTGCAATAAGGTTCAGGAGAGGATCTGATATTGCCCTGAAGTTTTGTTTGCTGCATGTTTATTTGATATTTATTTCACCAAAGAATATGATTGAAGAACTTTATATGTAGTTACGTAAGTAATTGCATGAATTCTAGTTAATGAAGAAGTTTATGTGCTACATGACTGATGCTTCACTTTTTATCTAGTTAACATGGATTGTGAATGCGTTCCATTGCCAAAATATCTTCTTAGAAGGAGCTGCTTCGAATTGCATGAATCAAACTGTTCTTTTGAATGGTTTTGAATATTGAAGAATTGACTGGGCAGAGGTTGTTGACAAGAACGATTTTTTCATGTTAATTTCTTTATGAAGTTGGTCTTGATTTTAGTTTCTAATGTCCCCTGTTCATTACTTTTACTCAAACATCCAAGTCCTAGGAGAGTCTCTTGAGTTTAAGTTTCATTTCCAAGTTACTTTTTAAATGTTCTGCATGTTTAGAGTTCTCCCTTATATTTGTGTCATTTTCAATCTTGTTGTTTCAACTTTGGTAATTGCAAAATATCAGGGTATCCCAGAACAAGCAGAAGCCCCACCTGCGGCTCAAGCCCCTTTAAGCGAGCAAGCTCCTGCAACCCAGCCTCGGCAGCAGCCAGCACAACCAACTACAGTTCCTGCTGGTGGACCAAATGCAAATCCTTTAGATCTCTTCCCCCAGGTAGTTGTCATGTATACAACTATTGGTCAATTATGTAAGATTATCTGGGTGGTTGACTCTAAAAGTTATGTTTTTTCCCCTCAAAGGGCCTTCCCAATGTTGGTTCAGGGGCTGCTGATGCAGGGACTCTTGATTTTTTGCGGAACAGTCAACAGGTCTCACTCTCTTTCTTTCCGCCTGTTTGTTATCTGATACCTTTTTGACTGATGCGTGGCCAATGGTATTGAATCTTTGTTCTATTGCCAGTTCCAAGCCTTGCGAGCTATGGTTCAGGCTAACCCACAGATACTGCAGGTTCTATTTTCACCTCTTGTTATTTAATGTTCCCTCCTCTAAAAAGGTTTTGTTAATTCCTTCAGTTTGACAGCCTATGCTCCAAGAACTGGGAAAACAGAACCCTCACTTGATGAGACTTATTCAAGAGCACCAGGATGACTTTCTCCGCCTGATCAATGAACCTGTTGAAGGTGGAGAGGGGTAAGATCAATTTTTGTTTTGTTTTGTTTTTCCTTATTAAACATGCTACTTTGTTTTTTTTTATATTGTTTTATGTGCCTATAGGAACGTATTGGGGCAGGTTGCTGCAGCAATGCCACAAGCAGTAACAGTCACACCTGAGGAGCGCGAAGCAATAGAACGTGTAAGTTCTGCTTCAATTTTACAATAACTCGAGTCTTGTAAACTGTTATTTGGAAGATTTCGGTAACAGTACCTTTTAACTGTAGTTAGATTTCATTAATTATGTCTTGTTTTTTTAAGTTGTGTGGATGGTTTGGGGGGGCGCTTTTATCTACCTGGATGATTTTCATTAACCTTTTTTTGTCATCTTTGCATCCATTTCAGCTTGGGGCTATGGGTTTTGATCCTGCACTTGTTTTGGAGGTGTATTTTGCCTGCAACAAGAATGAGGAGCTGGCAGCCAACTACCTTTTAGATCACATAAATGAGTTCGAGGATTGAATTGGTGGAAATGCAGTCAACCCTTCCGTCCCCTGGATAAATTTACTATTCTTTCCCGTTTTCTATATTCCCCCGACATCATTTCAATATCAAGTTTGGAGTTTGGATTAATATGATGCGAAGTTTCTGGAGAAGGGAGATGTAGCATTCCTATCCCGCTCTCTCCTTGGTTAGGGTTCTTCTATTTATACTGGTTATCTTGGTAAATTTGGTTTTTCGTTGTAAATTTTATGATCTTTCTCTTGACTCTGGCGCCATCTACCAAATTCACTGAGAATTTACCAGGCTGTGGTCCCTAAACGGTGCAGTGGTCTCTGCCTAAAACCTATTCCGTTCCGCATGCTCAAATAGTTTGATGTGCTTAAACAGGTGTTTATTTTTATTTTTATTTTTTACCTGGGAAACTTGTTCTGCTATCCTGCCCCAAAGGATGAACAAGACATTTTCCTCAACTTCGTCTATGCAAGGCAGTGAGGGCACTGATAAATTTCGTAACAGAGTTTCAGAAACAGGCTTCTTCCAAGGTGCCTACTATTGTCGTGTTTCGGTTACAAGAACAAGCACTTGATATGCAGAAAGAATAGACCAGTACAGATGAAGCTGTTGATACGTGACTGAAACTTTATCAAGGAAACTGAATTAGTCAAATTCTAAAGATGAGAAGAAAACCGGATTCACTTTAAACTGGCTTGACTTCGGTGGATAAATTGAAATTAACTCAGAATTATAGTGTTATTTAAGTATCCGATTAACCACTAAATTGAAATGAGATTTGTTAGCTAGTTTAAGCTGAAAGTTTTTTGACATGATAACATATGAATCGTAACAAATTATGCTTGCCCTAAAATGATATGTACACACACACACACACACACACACACAAAAGGAGAGGATTCTGATCTCATATGAAACTTAAATCCCATAGCTGATAGACTTGTTTCCTTTTCTTTATCTCTACTACTATTGTTTTTACTATGATATAGTAAGAAAACATCATCTAAAAATCATCATGGATGATCACACTATAAAGCTAACTCTGAAATTGCCAGACAGATCATCAACACATGCATCGGAAGTCTTGAATGTTTTTGGGATTTGAATTCAAGGATAAAATTGATTTTTGTTGTTGTTGATTTTAAAGAAAGGAGAGAAGATGATGTAAATTGATTGTGGATGTTGATGGTGGCTGGATTGGATTTAAGATGGACATTGATGGATGTTGATTTGGGCAATGAATGGCGCTGGCTATTTCTTTCTTCTTGTTTTTTTCCCCTCTCTAATTAGTTTTTTTTCCTGAATAAATTTTTATTTTCTTGCTTTCAAAATTTAAATACGGGTCGATGCAGTAAAAAACACGTGTCTCGATCAACATTTAAATTGATTATGAAATTACTTTAACTACAAAGGGTTATTGGAAAATTAATGAAATACGTGTCTGAATCGACATTTAAATTGATTCAAACTTTTCATCATGTAATTACTTATACTCTAAGGATAGTACGAATCATTAAGGTATTGGAGAATTAATGAAATAGGCATCAGTATTTCCATCATGCGATATACTTTATTGGCAGGGATAAGAGTACAGTCCAGATAAAGAGAGATCGACGAGGTCGTGAAAATTTAACTCTAGATCAAGCCTTTTCCACTGTTACATTTTAGGTTGTGATATGATGGGTTGAGTGTAAGTTGTATATCTATTCTCAATAATTATTTTAAAAGAAAAGAAAAGGCAAGCCACTTATTTATTCGAAGGACCTTTTTAATATTGATAAATGTAAGAAAATAATGTGCAAGAGAAATAGATGTAGGAAGAGACTTGGCCTTTCTTATCTTATGACATTTATAAACTTTAATCATGTTAGCTTAGATTATAGAACATGAACAGTGGTGGTGTTGATAGCTCATAATGCGAGGAGTTGCGGGTGTCATGTGATTGCTTGTTTTAGATTGAGATTGGAATTACTTGTAAAAATATTTTTTTGTTTAGAAATGTATCAATATCAAAATAATATTTTTTTATTTTTTTAAAAAAAATTGTGTTTGATATCGTCATGTATGAAATTGATTTAAAAACATTAAAAATATAAATTAAAAATTAAAAAAACGTAATGTAAACATACGGTTGAAGTTGGTGCAGTCATTGATTATGGCATGGGTTGGTGAGTAGCATAGAGAATGTGCCGCGGAGAACACCGTTGGGTAGTTTGAACTTTGAAGGTTTGAGAAGGTTTGTGAGTGTGCAAACTGCAAAGTGAGTGGGTGGTGCTTTTGGAGCCGTGTAGGTGTGCATGGTAGGTACCGTGTCCGTGTAGAACCCACTATGACTTCTTGAAACTTGAAAATACGGTGACGTGGGTGCCCGGGCAGGCTGTTGGATAGCGGCGAGGTTAGGGCAGAGTTTGAGGCCATGACTTCTGAGGAATTTCCAGCTAGCAAGCAAGCGATCCTGATCTCCGTCGGGGGCAAGGCCCAACTGCCTTTCGGGCCATGGCCCAAAGTCAAGCCGAGTATTTAAAAGAAGAAGAAGCTGTGCACCATCAGAGCTTGGATGTTAGTTAAGAACACGCAACCACGTCTTCAGCTTTCGAATAAATCCCAATACTGTTAATTAGAATGATATTTCTTTTCTAGTCGTGTCCAAATTACCTACCTAACCTTTAATTAACTTCTGGGTTCGGAGAAGGGAGGGGGTGGGTTACATCAGCTTCAAGGCTTGACCCATTATTGGAGGGTTACAAAAACATTTCTTTTGTCAATTGCTGAAGTCTGCCGTGCCGATCCATTTATTATGTATGTCTTTTTCTGAAGTCCTCGCAGCCGATTCTTACGCTTTCATTTTAGCACTAGAAACCTCTTTGATTATGCACCTATTGATTCGGCCAACAATTTATACGTCAGTGGTGAGGTTATGTTATTGCTTTGAACCGCTCTTCCACCTAATTAAATTGATTAAATAACACGAAACTTGACATGCGACCGTTATCAATTGCTCTCTCGTCAATTCACCTCTGGATCCCTCTCTTTCCCTCTCCCTATACGGAATTTCTTATCAACATCGATGGGGGGACCTCCATCCATGCTAGTTTTTTTTGGGTGTTTGTCACTGCTTTAAAAATGTTTTGGAAAAAAAATAAATTAGAAGTTATTTTATATTAAAATAATAATATTGATTAAAATTTATTTATTTTCAGGTCTACACTACCATTCCTCCATTGAATGAATATATAGGGTAAAATAATAATTAGAAGTTATTTTATATTAAATCTCTTGAAAGTTCTTTTTTAGCTACCAGTTAAAACTCAGAAGGCAAGAAAAATGATGTTAGACTGGCTTAATACCACCACCATCTGGAGGTCTATTAAGATGGCTAAAAAATTGTTGCGGTACGAGTTGTATTTTACTTTACTTGCAATTGTTTTCTTTTTACAAAACAACTAATTATCTAAAATGCATTTAAAATTAAATTTAGATTATTTTTAATTCCAAACAAGAGCAGTAATTATGGTTTAGGATGTGGCGCCGCTACGAACTAATCAATGCGGCTAGCTCACCGAAGTTAGCCTGCTCGCTCCGTAGTCCGTACGCTTGATGCTTGCAGATCACACGAACAATTTTTCTTGCAGTATGAAAATTTAAAATAATTTGCCAGGCGGGCCACGCATTACGAAGAGGTATTTGGTAGTGGAGACGTTAATTTGAAATTTTTTATTTTTATTTTAAATAAAAAAATTTAATACTTTTAAAATATTATCATGTATATACCAAAAATAATTTTCAAAAAATAAAACATTTTAAAAATATCCTGACACATAATATATTATCTTAGAGAAAAGTCTGAATATCAGTACCATGGGCAAATTAATCAACTCCTTTACTGCGAGGGAATTAAATTGATTAGATTTTAGATTTTATTCTGAAGCAAGGAACTGATTTTGCCTTGGTGGTTCAAATTCCCTGGCCTTTGCCGAGGTATAGGAACAAGATTCTTCAAAAATAGCATCCAAGAGACGCAAAAAATTCATCGTCCCCAGCATAAATAAATTTTAAAAAAAAAATCCTCACTTGTAGTCACGGCATCTCTCATTTCCAAGTTCTACCCCTAAATATATATCATTTTAATTTAATTCCTTTTTTCTAAAACTTAAAAAGGCAAAATAATTTACAAAAATAATCGGGCAATGGCATCGTTTCATATTAACGACAACCGATACCCTCCGTTCCTTCTTTAACTCGGCCAGCAGGCCACCAAATCTTCACGACAAGTCCAAAAACTCGGACGAGCCGAAACAAACATTAGAGTACTCGAACAATCCATCATCGAACGCCACATATCCGCTGTTATAATTACTGTCTCCTACTCCCAACCCGAACGAGTCATAAGTCGGAATCTGGTCCTCAAACCCCCACAGCTCTCCGCCGATTCCGGATGACTCGGTCGAGTCAATTTGGACCAACTCAGTCTCTTCTTCACCCTTGACCTCCTCGCTCGAGGAATTAATGGTAGGTGGCAAGCCGAGCTCATCATCAGAAGCTTCAAAAAGGTACCCTAGATCCGGCCGGGACTCGGCGGATTCGGACGTCAGGTCGACGACAGGAGCCGGAGATGACGTACAGGCGGATATCGCTTGCTCAAAACTCTTCATGACGGAGTCAAGATCCTGAGTCAGTGAGTCAGGGTCGGACTCATCGAGGGTGCCCAATAAATCCTCTCTGATTTTCTTCACCTCCGGCAAATCCAACTCCAACTCCAAGAAGTCATCCCTGACTCGTTTTTTATTGTTTTGCAGCTCTTCCATAGCGAAATGGTGAGAACAAAGTTGGCTGAAAATAAAGAAGAAGGTAACCCAACAAAGTTAGGGTTTGCTTTTTTCTTCAGAGAATAAGAGAGTAAAATAATGCTAGGAGTAGATGTGGCGAGGAGCGACAAACAAATGAGAAGGTTATATAAGGAGATGATTTAGAGAGAGAAAGTGGGGCAATAGAGAGAGAGATGATGTGAATGGCAGGCGCGTGGTGGGTGCAAAAACTTAGGCCATCACGTTCATCTTGCTTCTTTTCTTTTTTTTATTCGGTCCTGCGCCTCAAGGGGTTTCTATTTTCCAACTACTATGCTCTTTTATTTATTAATCGGTTTGAAATCTGCTCTGAAGTCCGGTCTTAGTGGGTCCCATATGCCTAGTCAATCACGGCCTGTGTGTGACTTTTTCTCTCTCTTATAAGCTCTTTTTTTGGCTCGGCTCGGCTTTGAATGGGTGGTGGTGGTTGCATGGTTGGTAATTGGGTGTTGTATGTTTGTTTGACAGGAAATTGAATTTGAGGGTGGAGTTTTGAGGTGGGCTGTTTTCGTCAAGTTAATTAACTTTTTGTAATTTGGATTGTAGTTGGGAATTAAATAACATTTTGTGAGGCGTGACTTGGAGTATGTTTACTATTGCAGTTGTGTAAATTTTTATTTTTTAGTTTTAAATTATTTTTTCATGTATTTTTATAATTAATTTGGATTTTAGTTGGGGGGTAAAAAAGATTTTGTGAACAATTCAGAGTGTGTTTTCTATTGCCGTTGGAAGAAAAAAAAATTATTTTCTTTAGCTTTAATTTTTTTTGTGTGTTTTATTGTTTTAATATATTAACAGTAGAAAAATAAAAAGCTCATCTGATATTTTATATAGATTTTACACATGTAAACTTGACGGAGGGAAATTGTTAGGGTATTTTTATATTACATGGAATGAGAAAGGTGATGGTGATGGGCAGTTACACCTAAAAAAACGTCTGTCAGGTAAAAACGAGAGGAGAATCATGAGAAGAGTATCGACCATCGAATACACATTTAAAAACTTTTGTAATCTTGAAAGATTTGAAAGGACATTTCTGTTGTCCATTAATTTTTTTTTTCATATTTTGGCTCACATTATTTTCCTTGAGGGATATAATACACGTCACAACTTTAGTATTTTTGCCTCGCATGCTGCTGGAAACAGTAAGAGCATCTCCAGCAGTAGAGGTATATTGGAGAGCTAAATATTTAAAATGGATGTTTGAATATTGTAAAAATAGCTTTGATTTTGGTGTGCACTTTAACAGTAAAAAGCATTTTGGAGAGCCATTTTTTTTATATTATTATTTTAATGTAATGCAATTATTTTGTATATAATTTAATTATGCAATTAATTATACAATTAATAGGAGTAAGTTATATAATTAAATAATTAGTTTTAAAAAAACCCTCCAACAATTTAATTATTAATTTTTCAGATTTAATAAAAAATTAAAAAATTAAAATTAAAATTAATTGTTTTATTTGAAGTTAATTAATGCTACGTATTGTTGTTGAGTGTTATAAGAACTTTAAGAAAGAAACTAAATTGCTATCAATTTCATAACACGATACAAAATATTTAAAGAAAATTATAAATAATTAATTAAACATACATTCCATTACAAATAATACAATAAAATCAATTACAAATTTAAACCTCTCTTTGCCATAATTCCCCGTTTTCTATTTTCAAAATAGGCTGCAGACATTGGATCCATACCAGAAGTATCCACCTTCATGATGTCATCCTCTCGTCTCTCATCATTTTGTTCAATTATTTTAGCTTGTTGCTCTAACAATTTTTCTCTATGATTATATTTTTTATCCTCAATTTTTTCGATACTATTCGTGAATTTGTCTAAGAGATTTTTTACATAAATCTCGCCAACCTTTTCTTTTCCTTGTCTCCGTGCAAGTCGTTCCTTTGCAGCTTTCTGACCAATTGGTCTATTTTGGTAAATAAATGCGTCACCGTCTTCTCCTAAACTAACAGAATCAGGGGTTGATGGATTTGTAGAAGCTGGACTTGCATTTCCATGATTTTTTTGTTTGTTGTTTGACTTCTGATGAAGACATGCACGTTCAAATTGGCACTTGGGTTCATTTTTTAAGATAACCCAACAATGCTCCAGTTGAAATCGTTTGCCAACGATTGAAGCATACATTTGCCGAGCATCATTAATCTGGTAAATCAATTTCAATAAATAAAACTATGTTATATAATAAATATGTTAAACAAATAATTTAATATGGAAATGATAAACAAAAAACATTACCCTTGATTCTTCAGTCGTTCCACTTTGTTGACGGTTTTCAATTTGGGTAACAAAACCAACAAATTTTCCAACTTCTTTATTTATTTCTTGCCATCTATTTGAGATGCTTATCTGAGAACGATTATTCAGGTTTGCTCCATTCTCGACAAAGTAAGCATGTACTCGAGCCCAAAATTGTCTTGTTTGTTGATCAACTCCCGTGATTGGATCTTTGCTAGTATTTAACCACGCAGATACAAGTAAACAATCTTCTTCTGGCGAGAAGTTTTTACTTCTTTGGGATTTTTTAGTTGTATGAACAATATGATCACTTTGTTGAGTAACATTCTGTTCAGACTCACTTATAAGAAAGTCAGTGAATGAATTTGGCAAATCTGAGTCCATCTGCATAAAAAATATATTGTATAAATTAAGCTAATTGATCAACAGCATCGTAAATTTCCAATTTCGCATAATTATTTTGTAACTAAATATTATTATTAATTACTCTCTTTTTTTCTCCTATATATTATTATTAATCACCTCCACAACAGTTCAAAAAACTACATTTACACAGTTCTTAAATCTAACTGTAAATTTAAAACATGTAATTAAGCTAATTGATTCACAAATTTGTAATTTATCAATTTCGTATAATTATTTTTTTACTACATATTATTATTAATGACCTCCTTTTATTTTCTTAAATATTATTATTAATTACCGCCTCAACAATTCTAAATACAAAATTTACACAATATTTAAATCTAACAATACATTTAAAACATGTAATTAATCTAATTGATCAAAAAAATCATAATTTATTAATTTCATAATTAATCAAAAATATTATTTTTTTTACTAAATATTATTACCCATCTTTTCCCTAATACCCCCCCCCACACACACACACGAAACCCTACCTATTTCTACCCATTTCATTTCATGCGCCGCACACCATCATCCCTATCCCTCGTCCCTCTCCCTCTCGGCATTTCATTTCCAGGCGCCAAATAAAAAAAGCCATCGTCCCTCGTCCCTCGTCCCTCGTCCCTCGTCCCCTCGTCCCTCTCCCTCTCGGCCATGTCCCTCTCCCATGGCCATCTCGCCTCCGTCCCTCTCCCTCTCGGCCATCTGGCCTTTGTCCCTCTCCCTCTCACTCTACTCTTTCCCCCCTCTCCCTCGGCTCCCTCTCAAATAAAACCTACTTGAACAAAAACAAATAGATTAAGTTAGAAAACAAACCGATGAGATGCAGTGGGCAGAAGATTTGACACGAAGTGAAGATGCAGCTCGTTGGATTTGTGGTATTTTTTTTATTTTCCTTGTTTCCGTTTGCTGTACAGTAATTGTTCTTGCAATTTTTCAATTAATTGGTTTGCTGTGGGTATGTTGGTTTGCTGTGTTGATTTTGCTTGTACTGAGCAGTTTTTATTGTTAAAATGCCAACGGTCACAACTCAACGGTAACATTTTGGGTTTTGGCTCTGCAAATAACATATGTGGGAATAGCTCTCGGATACCTCCAGAAAATGAAGAAGCTATTTTGGCTCTTCACTTGGCTCCTCTGCTAAAGACGAAATTTAACCCAAAAAAGTCAAATATTTGAATTTTTGGCTTTGGCTTCCTGGATGCCTCTGCTGCTGGAGATGCCCTAACAAAGATAGTATAGATAAGTAATTTTTTTCTTGCATGAATACATGATTGTGCCATGAACAAAGACTGATGAGGGCAGTAACAAGAGGCATTAATTTATTTATTTTCTGGGGGTAGAAGGACGAACGAACGAGCTCACTGGTTTTGTAAAAAATACGACGGATTATTTTTGTTTTTAGAACTCTGGCTGAAGAAATAGCTTCCCCCGCTATCTGGTCTTTGTTACTTAGAACATCTCCGAGTAAAACAATTATGTAGAGAAGTTAAATTAATATAAATATACTATTTTTTATATTTGTATTTCAATAAAAAAAAAGTCAATTATATTTTAATATATGTAATATTAATATAATTATTTATTAATAATAAATAACTAATATGAGTATAATCAAAACTATTTTTTTACATAGAAATATATTAAATAATTTTTTGGTCTTAAACAATTCATTAATTTAGAATATTATTTTAGCTTTTCAGCTCTTTTCTTAAAACTATAAAAAAATATATATATTTTTTCCTTTAATTTTTTTTCCAGCTCTGGAGTTATCATTAGCTCGGGTGCAAAATGCATTTTGATGCCGTCTAGATAGGCAGAGCAATTTAGCCAGTGGATAATGCACCTAATTCTAGGTGGTAGATTTGCGTCGAGTCTACTTTCCAGTGTGAGGTTGCAAAATTATGCTACCTTGCAAATTAGTTACCGTATATAATATGATTCTATATTAATCTCTTGTTTTTAGAGATATACATTAGTCCCATGACTGTAGTTAAGAGTTAGTGCTTTTCTAAACACATGTGATATTATGATTAAAAACAGAGGATATTTTGGAAAAGAACATTGTTGAGTTGTCAAGAAACATACAAAAAAATTAGAAATTAAACATTAGAATTAAATAAAACATATATTTAAATAGACATGAAGATGAAATAGTAACTTTCTTCCAAATCTCGCACGAAATTTGCCTTGTAGTATGAGAGAGAAATCTCCTCGCATGAGTTGAGTTTAGCATAGAACAATGGCTATGGTAACGAGTGTACATTCCATGATAGCCAGGGGGGGTATATTTATAATACCGACTTTGTACATTAGTATTGTAAAGACATGTCACCAATTGACTGGTGTAGTGATGATAAAGAATTTATAAAAATAATTAAAATTAAAACTTTAACCTGGACAAGCTGTATGGGGCATTAGATGTGAAAAACAGGTTTAAACATGGTTATGGAGCAGAGCTTTTTTTCTAAAGTAAACTCGTAGAGTGAATTTGTTTTTTGACTGGGTTTTAGGTTCATCAAAAAAATTAAATTAATCAAAAATCAAATTATTTACATGAAAAAAAATACAAATAGTTTTTCTTCTTAGCTTAGGGTGTGTTTGGCATTGCTTTTGCTTTTGCGATTGAGGTTGAAAAAAAACAGTTTAAAAAAAAACGCTTTTATTGTGATTCAAAATAAGCAGTGAAGTATTTGGTTAAAGTTGTGGTTGAGTTGAAGGTTGAAAAAAAAGCAGTTTTTGGTGTTTGGTTACCAGGCTTTTCATATTGCTTTTAACTTGTGAAATTACTTTAAAAGGTATATATATATAATTTTTTAAAATATTGTAAATTTAATAATTATAATAAATTTATTTTATCAATTATTTTTTATCCCACTTTTCTCTCTCGTTTTTTTAATGTTAATTAAGAAATACATTTTTGTTTTGTTTTTTAAGTTATTTATTCAAGATAAGTTCAAACATAATTAATTAATATACACTTCATTACAAATAATTCAATCAAATTAATTATAAATAATTAAATTTATAGCATGTAATTAAGCTAACTGAATTTTTTTATTAATTTCACATAATTATTTTTCTGTGCTAAGTATTATAATTATTATAATTAATAATTATTATTATTATAATTAATAATACTAATTAGTATAAAACCCACCTCCCACCCGTCCCCACCCCACCCCAACCCTATCTTCTTTCTCCTGCACAACCAGCCGCCCACCCTGCTCTCTCCAACCAGCCAACCAGTTAGCCCCCCTCATGTTTACTCCACTCTCCCTTGGCCCTCTCCAGCAACAAAAAATTGAAGCCCAAAGCAACTCAACAAAATCAACTCAACTCCCCCATCAAGTTTCAACAAAAAGGATAGGAAGAGTTAGAGCACTGGACTCAATTCTCACAGCAACCAGGAGCAAGGAACAGTTATGGATAGGAAGTGTTTTTTTGGTTTATAGAGAGGGTTGCTGTGAGGGTTGTGCAGACGAGAAGAAGAGAAGAAGAGAAGGCAGAAGGAAAAGGGTGAGGGTGTGGATGTGCAGACGAGAAGAAGAGAAGGAGAAGGCAGAAGGAGAAGGCTTGCAGACGGAGAAGAAGATAAGGTAGAAGGGAGAATGGTAGAAGAAGATACGGTTTGAGATTTTTGTGCAGATGTGTAACCAACGGATCTATTTAATGAATCGCAAATCGTGATTGTAGAAATCGGCGTTAAATAAGCATCAAAATCCAGCTTATTTCAAGACGCCGTTCAGAAGAAAAATTGTCGTGGGACCCGCCATTTTGTATCGGTGTTTGGTACTAACCAAACAGAAAAAATGCAACCCCGTTTGGCAATCGTGGAACGCACCACATTGCCAAACGGGTACTTAGTCAACATCCTCGCATCAACTAACCTATTCTAAGTGCCTGTTTGGCACTGCGGCAAACCGGTGTTTGCCCAAAATTCATTTTTTTTTATTTTTTTTAAATGAAATATTTTTGGTGTTTTTAGATCATTTTAATGTGCTGATGTCAAAAATTATTTTAAAAAAATAACGTTCAGAAGAAAAATTGTCGTGGGACCCGCCATTTTGTATCGGTGTTTGGTACTAACCAAACAGAAAAAATGCAACCCCGTTTGGCAATCGTGGAACGCACCACATTGCCAAACGGGTACTTAGTCAACATCCTCGCATCAACTAACCTATTCTAAGTGCCTGTTTGGCACTGCGGCAAACCGGTGTTTGCCCAAAATTCATTTTTTTTTATTTTTTTTAAATGAAATATTTTTGGTGTTTTTAGATCATTTTAATGTGCTGATGTCAAAAATTATTTTAAAAAAATAAAATAAAAATTAAATTTTGATGTATTTCTAAACGAAAATCACTTTCAAAAGCAACCGCAACCGTAACCGCCCTCCCAAATAGGCCCTTAGGGCCAGGTTGTGCAGTATTTCTGTTCTAGATGTGAATTTAAGAAAAGTATGCATGAAATTTATTTTTTATTCATTAATGGACCGTTTGCTGTGACTTTTCTATAAAAGATTTTATCTTAACGTAAAAGGATGATAAAAGAATATCTAATATCTTGACCGCTCAAGATGATAAAAAAGAAGAAAAGACTAATATGAACACAACATGTGTATTATTGGTTTCTTTTGGATCATTCGAGAACGGTTTCAATCACGCTCCAAATTTTCTTTCTTGCCACCGAACGAATCACTTGTTTATTAGTTTAATTGATGTTATTTTTGAAAATATTTTTTGTTTAAAAATATATTAAAATAATATTTTTTATTTTTAAAAAATTATTTTTAATATCAGTAAATAAAATTTTTAATTTTATCCTAAATAAAATAAAATAAAATAAAATAAAATATTTATTTTTTTCAAAAAAAATTTAAAAAATAAGATGCGGTGATAAACAGGATATAAGTAAGGTGATGGACACCGTATGGAGAAAAACAGGGAGAGGTAGAAAATATATACGGTGACACGTCAACTCATTAATCCAGAGCAGAAGGGCGTCGAAGGTGAAGTACCCGTTTGGCAGTGTGGTGCGATCGACGATTGCCAAACAGTGTTTCAAAATTGGTGTTTGGATTTGTCCCAAACACAGATACAAATTATGGGACCCACGTAAAATGTCATGCAGAACGCTGTTTCTATGTAAGCAGATAATACATGCTTTTTGAACACCGATTCTCTTCTATTTTTATCGCGATGCACATTCAAACCCTGAATTAAACCGTTGAAAAAGAAAATCCCTACCTTATCCTCTTGTCTGCAACCTCCCATCTCATTTCTTCTTCTCCTCTGCAACTAGCTCCCACAGCAACCCACATCTCCCTTCTCATCTAACAAAACTCCTCCTCCCTCCCGTCTCTTTTATCTTCTGCAACCACCCTTGTTTCCCTTCTCTCCATAAAAAAAACACTAAAAAACCTAGAACGCATTCCTTCTCGTCTGTTTGAGAGGGGTGAGGTTCTGGAAGAGAGAGAGGGGGAGTAATAATATATGGTTTACTATTATTATATTTTTTAATATTAAAATAATCTTAAAATCTAAAAACTTAATATATATATATATATATATTAAATTAATATTTTTTAGTGTTTTTTAATAATTTGGATATAAAGACGAAAAATTTTAAAAAAAATATTTAATATATTTTTAAACAAAAATATTTTTAAAAAGATAATTAGTATATTACTCTATGCCTTTTAAAGTAATTTCACAAGTTAAAAGCAATATGAAAAGCTTGGTAACCAAACACTTAAAACTGTTTTTTTTTCAATCTCCAACTCAACCACATTTTTAAACAAACACTTCACAGCTTATTTTGAACCGCAGTAAAAGTGTTTTTTTTAAAACTGTTTTTTTTCAACCTCAATCACAAAAGCAAAAGCAATGTCAAACACACCCGAAAAGCATTGCGAAGAAGTAGCTCACGATGGCATGTACATCACGTGATTACAAAGCGATCATCTACAAGACACACGAGCCCACTTGTCCTTCTTAGACACCTGTAAGTTTTCATAATTTCTCTAAATAAAAAAATATCTGCCCCTAGTGGTGGACAACCAGATCCAATCTTCTCATTCCCCGTCCATCGTACATTTTCTATTCGTCGGAAACCGAGAGAAAACTTTCTTTCTCCATCAAGATGTTACCTTGGACCGATAATTAGTTTTTGTTAAAAAATATATTAATTTTTTTTTAAAGTAATAAATAATTTTACAAAATTAATTTAAAATAAATAAAAAATTATTTTTTTAATAACACTTTTGAAATATAGTATGAAACCATTCGAACCCTCCATTTGGTATTTCAATTTAGACGAAGGTCGGTTAATTTTTAATTATTTATATATATATTTTTTAAAATTATTTTGATATATTGTATTAAATTTTAAATAATAAAAATATTTATATTATTTTTATATAAAAATAATTTAAAGATCATCATTTTTAATAATAATTTATTTGTATATTTATTAGCGTGGTGTATAATATTTTTTAATATCGATGTATTAAAATAATAAACAAGGCATAAAAAATATGATATTTTTCAAAACATACGGAATGCATTGAAAATTAAATACCAAGCATGCACTCAATAACCATCTATTACCTAATAACTAAAACAGGTCGTCCTTCTTCCTACTGTTCATCATGACTCATTGCCACTGTGGACTGACAATTTGTCACGGTGAATCGCGGGTGTATGTACGCTTTTTTTTTTTACACCGGGACTCTTTTTGTATTTTTTATGGTGGAAATGGACAGATGAGAGGGTTTGGCCGAGCGGTTGTCGCGCGCGCTGCCACCACAGGCGCGCGTGAGTTCGAGACACTCGGCCACAAATTGTGATTTCATTTCATTTCGTTTTTTTTTAAAAAAAAAGTTTTTTTGAAAATGAATTTTTTTTTAAAAAAATGGTTTCTTTTTTAAAAAAAATGTTTTTTCTTAATAACTGGTTGTTGTTGTTTTTTCTTACAAATCTGATTTGCTTTTTTTTAAAAAAAACTATTTTTTTTAAATGTTTTTTTTCTGGTTGTTGTTTTTATTTTTTATTTTTTAAAAAAATTGTATTTTTTGTTAAAAAAAAAATTTGATAACTGGTTGTTGTTGTTTTTTTTTTTTTAATAACTAAAATGTCCAGGGCAACTTATGTGCACCACGACTAATCTCCGGATCCACTTTTTTTTTATAATTTTTTTTTACACAAAGACTCTTTTTGTATTTTTTATGGTGGAAATGACAGATCAGAAGCTTTGGCCGAGCGGTTTTCCGCGCGATGCCAACACAGGCGCGCGCGAGTTCAAGCCGCTCAGACACCAAAATGTGATTTTTTTTTTAAGAACTGAGAAAGAAAAAAAATTGTAAAAAAATTTGTTGATTTTTTAATTTTTTTTTAATAACTGGTTTTTGTTGTGTTTTTTTACAAATCTGATTTGTTTTTTTTTTAAATATTTTTTTGTTAAAAAATGATTTTTTTTAATAACTGGTTGATGTTTTTATTTTTTTGCAAAAAAAAAAAAATTTGGTTAAAAAAAATGAATTTTTTTAATAACTGGTTGTTGTTTTTATTTTTTTCAAAAAAACAAGATTTTTTTTTAAATAACTAAAGTGTTCAAACCAACTTACGTGCACCACGACTAATCTCTTAATCAACTTTTTTTTAATATTTTTTTCCCTATTTTGTTTTGCTACTTATACATTTTTTTTTCTTAACCGAGGTGTCCGGGTCAGCTTACGCGCACCACGGTTCTTTTTTCCCAAGTATTTTTTTTTTCTAGCCAACTAAGCGCGCCGCGAATAATCCCTTGGCTCATTATTATTTTCTTTTATTACCTAACGAGCTAAAACAACTCGGTTTTCTACTGTAGCCTGTGACTCATAGTCACTATTCATTGGCAATTTGCTCCAATGCATCGCAGCGCACTTCTACCTTTTTTTTTTCAACAATGTAATACATTTCATATAATAATATAAAAAATTAATCTTTAAAAAAAAAAAGTCTTCGAATTTTAATTTTGTGCTCTGTTTTTTAAAGTTTATTTCTTAAAAAATATTTATAATATTTTAGTTTTTAATACTTCATATCTAATATTACTGGACAAAAAATACAACAATAAAAAATGACAAATTTACCTACATTATCTACAATTAAAAAATATTTGAGTAACTTCCCGTTTTGATTACACTGTTTTTTAGACGACAAATAAGTAATTATAGCACGTAAAAAACTTGAGGTTTATTTCTAAAAACAAATTACAATATTTTTATTTATAATGTGTCAGATCTAATATTACAAGAGGAAAAAGGCAACTCATAATTATTTTTTGACAAATTTACCTTAATTATCTACAATTAAAAAATCGACGACCCACTTCCCATTTCGATTACACTATAAAGTATGTAAGGCTGAGTATATATTTTAATATTTATTGAATATTATCGCCTAAAATCATAGAGAGAGAGAAAAAAATGACCTACGATTTCTTGCAAAAAAATAATTAATATCGGTATTCTTGAATACATTTAATATAATAATATGATTAATAAATCTTATAAATATAACTTTGGCTTTAGCTTTTAATTTAAATTTCTATTTTATACTCTCTTTTTTTCTTTTAATAAACGATAACCTTTTTTTCATATTTTATTTTATTTTTTAATAACCGTCGTGTTCAAGTCTTTTTTTTAAACCGGTTTCTTTTTTTGTGTTTTTTTTAACCAGAGTTTCCGTGACAACAAGTTTCTAACAAATCATTTCACCTTCTTAGTAAATTTTCTAACAAATTTTATCAAAAGTTTTTTAGCAATAGCAATATTCAATCATTTTTTAGTTGAAAAAAATCATTTTCAACAGATTTTATCAATTATAATTTTACCAATTAAATATTAAAATAACAAAATACAACATTTATAAAATCAATTAATTTTCTACATATATAAAAAAGCCCAGCGGAGCGGGCAAATTCGCTCGTTTATAATTCTAAAAAACAGCAGACATAAATATACATGGCATAGAAAAAACATTAAAATAAATTTATTATTCAGATCAATTTGAATCGAGTTTTTGTACTTCTAAATTAATAAGTATAAAGAGTAAATATTTTTAAAGATTATTTTGTATTTCTAAGATATCACTAGAAAAAAACTTAAATTTAAAATTGTTCAATTATAATATATAAAAATTATTATTATTATTATTATTATTATAGTTTTAAAGTTTAATTAGAAGTTTGTTCGGTAAATGCTTGATCAAGATTCAGGTTGATCTGAGTTAACATGTGAATTAAAATAATTATTATTATAGTATCAAAACCTATTAAAAGTTAACTTGGAGGAAGGGCTATATCAAAGTGTGAAAATAATTGATGCTGTTCATTAACTCAAAAATAAAAATAATTATTATTATAATTTAAATTTTTAATTTGAGAATTATCGTAAATAAAACTCGAGTCATGGATTAGAAAGGTCAGTAGGTGTTAGGTTTGACATAAGTTAATACAATGTTAAAACTAATTACTTCACACTGAAGGGTACCCGCCTAATACAAAGTGTAAAATACATGTCATGAGTAAAGAGCATCAACTTGGTCTGATCTAAAAATGTTTAAGAAAAGAAAATCAATGCAATTTTATTCATATAAAAAAAATGAGTTAACGAGAATTTTTAGTGAGTCATATCAAGATATATATATTTTTAAAAAAAATTAAAAGCAATCTAGATCTAAGGTCGGTCAAGATCCAAGTCATCTCATTAAAACAATTCAAATTTTATAACTAAAATTATTACAATGCAAGGAAGAAATTACACTCAGCTTCTCATGGTTTAGTTCATTTTACATGTTGCATCCATTGTTTTAAGAATCACGATTTACATCCAGTCACAGCTCACTTTCTGAATGCAGATTAAAAAACAAATATTTCCTCATTTATAATATAGCATAAATAACTAGAATTTATTATTTTTTAGAAATCTCGATAAACTAAAATTCAATTTATTTCTTCTTTCTACCCACGAATACAATTTCTAATCCGCAAATTAATTTCAAAACTCATTTTTCCGGTTTTATGTACACGATCCCGAGGGATCTAAAAGAGGAAACGAGCTTCACAGAACCTTGTGAGCGCGGTGAGTCTGAAATCTGAATTGCATGCTGAGCAAACAAAAATCTTGTCACCTGCCAACACATGCCTTCTGTTCACTCTACAAATGCTCCTGCCAGATATAAATAGCATTTTATTGGTTTCCTTTTGAGACTACGCTTCTGTAACCCCATGCTTGCAGATCAAATGACTGCCGGCCGATATGCCTAATGTGGCATTTGTTCTGGATGATATTTAACACTTTATTTTTCCTGGATCCAAGCATCTGGATTGACACAAAACAAAACCCAGTCAATCAAAATCAGCCAGGCTGGATATATTTTATAAACAAAACCCACAAAACAAATGTTTATAAAATTAAAATTAGAATATTTTTTTTTTTAAAAAAAAAACATTTTTGAAATACATTAATAAAGCTACCTACACCATTATTGTCAGGTAGAAAAATCAGCTAGGCTCACGGGGGATAGATGACATGACTGGAATCCAGTTGGTGACCAGGTTTCTTGTCTGGCAAAGGGAAAGTTCTTGTCGTTTTTAGTTATTAAAGACAAATATATAAATAATTTAACACAGAAACTACTTGGATAATTGAATTATATTTCTGAAATTTTTAGGCCTGCACGATGTTCTTTGTGCATTTGATTTTAAAGCACTTCTGGTCATGATTTTTCGAGTAGATTGTTTTCTTCCAACTTCCATGTAATTTCCTATAATAAATTAAAGGAGCACTTTTGTCAGCATGACTAAGGGAATTAAGCTTGTAGTTGTATAGAAATACACGATTTTAACATATTGGATCTTGGGCATCTTTAAATAACAATTTTATTTTTCACATTAAAATGATCTAAAAATATTAAAAATAAAAAAATATTTTTAAAAAAAAACAATGTTAAAACACGAAAATAAATGGCCTGTTTTTATACTTAGACGGGAAAACACATAATAAGACTTTAAACAGGAATTTACTCTAATTTAACAGACCCAGACACTATACTGTCATGGACAATAAACCTGGAAAACATATACTAAGACAAGGACACAGACTTGCTTATATATAGTTTTATATAAAACTATAATTTTATACACAGACTTGCTTATAATGGAATTATATATATATGCTGTCGGTGGGGGATATAAAACTATATATAATTTAATATTGGTCCTTATATATCCTAAACAATCACCAGTACACATCCCACTTAGATCAACTCAATGCAAAATATTATTTTGAAAAACTAAATTAATAAAATAGCTTCTTGAATAGTTTAAATATAATATGTTTATATATATGTATTTTAATGGTAAGAACCATTTAGGGCAGCCAAATATATTTTAATATATTGCAACCAATAATATATATAAAAATTACATGGACAAATAATATTATAATTTTTTCATTGTTTTTTATATTATTTAAAATGCTACATGACAATATTATATAATTTTTATTTTTATTTTTTTTTAAAATATATATCTTGTTCAAAAATCTCATGAATTCTTAAATATAAATAAATTATCTTAATAAATATAAAAAATATAGTATTATAGTTTATATAAGATTACATGTAAAAACGAATACTATTTAGCAAAACAAATAATGTTCTATGTATAATTGAGCAAAAAATAAAAACTAACCCAATACTAAATATTCTTTTATAATTTAAAGACTCATAAATCCATTAAAATACTTTGTATTGGTTTAAATAATATTTGATATTGTAATAATAATGGCTTTTAAAGAATATTTTTATTTAAAATATATATTAAAAATATTATTTTACTTATTCATGAAAAGCATATATGAAAACAATTTTAAAAAATAATTATTTTTATCACAAATCATATGTCTGCTTGCCATCTATTTCTCCTAGTCTCGAACAATATTATATAATTTTTTAAATGTCTAGTTTTTTTAACTATTGATATAGCTATTGGTTTAGAAAAGTAAAAAATACTTACAATAACTAAAAATAGTTTTGTCTCCTTATACAGCGAGTGAATTGGAGATGCTCTTATTGTATGCAGCCTCATAACTGAACTAAACAAAGAGAGTTAAATACATTTTTTAGCACATTTATTTCAAAATTGAATTGAATTCGGTTCATGTAAAAAAATTAAAAACAAATAAGATAAAAGAATCTTTGATTTTCCACAGTAATTCTTTGTAAGACTAACTGAAAGAATTTTAACTCCTTAATCTGTTATTCATTTCATTGTTTGATTAAATACAGAGGAGAGGAATATGAAGAGCCATTTTGGCAATCAATTCATGTAATAAAATGAGTTTATTAAAGTGTTTTTTCACCTTGAAATTACATGAAAAAATATATTTGACAACAATATTTTTTTTGTTTTCAAATTGATTTTTTATTGTTCAAAGGCATAAACAGGTTTGCTTGTATTTTAATTTTTATTATAGTTAAAGAATTGATTGTGTTTAAAATGTAAAATACTTGCACCCTGAATTTTAAATAATTGTGTGATCATTAAAACTAAGATTCCAAAAAGCGTGCTGTCAATTGTTGATATGACATTTTTTAATTTTTTTTAAGCTTAGAAAAAAAAGCAAAAATATATTTTATTATTCAACTTAAAAAAAAAATTTATAAATTAACCTTAAAAAAATCCAAGTCAATTCAATTTTTTTTTGTTATGTTTTAAATTCTTTGTTTTTTTTACCAAGTTAATAATGTATCAATTCAGTTAACGAGTTTGAATGGTTAACTTAAATTTTCTTAGATGAAATTATTGTACTATCTTTTTAGTATTTTTTTTAAAATCATCTAATATACTATCATTTTAATAAGATTCAATATGTGTTGTATTTTAAGCTCACAATTATTCTCTTTTAAAAAATATATTATCAATGGTTAGATAAAAAAAAATATCGGGAAAAACATAATATTAACAGCGGTATAGTATATGCTCGCTCGGGATTCATGATGGATAGATCTTGAAAGAAATATAGTCTATTTAATTGTGTAAAAAACATTAGAATAGTATGATGAGAGTAGTTGGTGTTTTCAATTCAAATGACATGTCCATTTGTACCGCTGCCGTGTCGCTTGCTTCACGGTGTAGTCTGGCAGCTGCCGTGTCAGCTCACATCCCCTCCTCGAAAATCAACCTTGTCAACTGAACTGACCCCTTCAAATCCCTTGAACGTTTCCGAGTGTCTCTCTCCTTTTCTTTATTTAATAGTAATAAAACAAATCCCACCCTTTCAATTTTCTATTCCAATCTTAATTATTTATAAAATTAAGAAAATAAATGACGGGTCTCTAGAAAGATTGATAAGTGGACCCACATGCATCGTCATGGATGTGGATGGGTAATGTTAAAAGTAATCACATAACATGATACAAGGGAAGCTGTCATTCGTTGTCGTGAGCATCCCTTTCCACGACGTTTTTGCCGATGCGGGTAGATCATAGATCGCGTGGCAGAGAAATGATCACAGGTGAGAGTCCCCACTCTGATTAACCTCTCCTCGTGATTGTGCATCGTGGGGATTGCAAATGGCCAGATTTACGAGGATCGGGCGGATGAGAATTAAAGAGGGGCAATAGTTTTAAATGCCGGCACAGTGCAGTTGCATACCCGATGGCCGTGCATCGATAAGAGATCCAATTGTCGGCGTCCCCGAGGAGAGGTATTATACTTTTGGCGGGAAAGGCATACGTGTACATTGACCTGTGGGCCTTTTCTTTTTGGATAGGTCAAGGAGGCACTGTGCACGCTATCGCCAGATTGTCAGAGTTTTAGGTGTTGCTGTTTCTTGCTTATTTATTGTCTTCTGATTTGTGTCAGCCTTTGATTTTTATTTTTATCGTCATTTTACTATTGCTTTTTCTTGGGAGTGGCGGGGCGGTGTCGGCCAGCATATTGCCACGAGCCCTAGTGCTTTTAATAGATTCTACTGTTTTCCAATGAAAGCTTTGCATGTTATTATTTTCACTTAAAAATAACTCCCTAATATAGGATTTGTTTTTTTTTAAATATAACCGATAAAAAACGACAAATAAGATAGTTTGAAAATGTTTTATAAAAATATCATAGTTTAATACAAGTTATAGTTCAAAAACATGATGTTTTGAAATGCTGTTGGTGACAAACAAAACATTTACTTTTTCTTAAAAGTAGGATTAATCAAATTAAAATAAATAACAACAATAAGAAATAAAAAAAATAAGGAAAAAAATTTATATAATTCCTAAGTCTAAAAGGTTAATATAGTAAAATAAACTCGGTCTAAACCGAGTTATCCCGCGAGACAAGTGATTTATAACTAGATTAAGATAACATCAACTAAGAAATATGATTCTTAATTAATTTGATATTGAAATATGAAATTAAAATATAAATATTAGTTTTTTTTAAAAAATAAGTCAACTAAGTTTATTATCTGAACTCGCAATTCAGATTATGAAACCAAAATAATTTCTAAAAAATAGTTGAAAGTAAATAATAACATCTATTTTTTAATCAACACTTTATTGAATAATAAAATTAAAGACAAAATCCAAATAAAAAAGACAATTGTTTTTTATCAAACTCATGATACTCGTTATAAAACTGAAATAGTCATGCATAAAGTAAATCACATTAAGTTTAATCTTTAATAAATGAAATAATGAAAAATAAAGTTGAAAAAAAATAAATGAAAATAAAAACTGTTAAAATAATAGAGTTTTAAAGATGATTTTTAATAAAATATAGGCCTTTATAATTTATTGTTAATTTATTATGAGATGTTTTCATAATAATACAAATAAAATTGGTATTAGAAGTATCTAGTAGCTTGGTAAACCTAATAATTATTTTTTGTTAAAAAAAATATATTTCACCTTAGCTAGGCTAGTTGAATAGATTTCTTAATATATATATATATATTTGTCATCATAAATAATTTTTAATTTATTCAATTATATACACATATAGAATGTTTGAATAATTATGATTTTTTATATAAAAAAAAAAACTTGCATTTTTATTTATTTGTTGCTAAAAATAATTTTATAATTCGTAAAACAAAACATGAGTATAATTGTTTGAAAGTGTATTTGAGATTATTTTTAAAAGTGATATTTTATTATTTTTTAAAAATGTTTTTTGATATCAACATATTATAATTATAAATACACCAAAAAAATTTAATTTAAAATAAAAAAATTCAAAAATATTTAAAAAAAAAACAGTGTCAAAGTAAAACAATTAAAATAGTTGATCTCACTATCATGTAAACAATGAAACAATTCAATATATTATTTAAAACATTTTATAACGTAGTGTCATTGTAAAAACTTGTATTGAAACTTGTATGCAGAAAATCTGGGAATACTTCCGTGTTTATTAACGAGTCCAAGCTATGGCTTTATAGCCTTATAACATAACAGAAAAGAGAGATTGCAGCCCACTTAAATCGTGGCAAATAAACAGGAATTGACAAATTCAAATAACAACTAATTCCTAACTTATAGGAACATTATTTTACTGTGACTTAGTAAACAAGCTACTGTCTTCAATGCATGCAGCTTCCAACATTCCCTCCCTTAAGCTAATATATCAGCTTAAACTTTTAAAATCAGTAACTCCCATTCGTGCTCTAAGCTCCATAAAAGCTTCAAGCTTCAAAGGCTTTGTTAAAATGTCTGCCACTTGTTGACTGGTATCACAGTGAACTAATTTAATAACTCCATCGTGAGTTAAATTTCGAAGAAAATGAAACCTCACATGAATGTGCTTGCTGCGTCCATGAAGAACTGGATTTTTCGAAAGCTTTATAGTCGAACTATTGTCACACCATACTGTAATACTTTGATCTTGTTTGCTGCCCATTTCTTCTAGAACTCCTTTTAGCCAAATAGCTTGACATGCACAAGCTGTTGCAGCCACATATTCAGCTTCCGTAGTTGAAAGTGTTACTATAGGTTGCTTCTTTGATGCCCAAGACACTGCTCCTCCACCAAGTAGAAATAAATAGCCTGAAGTACTCTTTCGATCATCCACATCTCCAGCATAATCGCTATCAGTAAAAGCTACAAGTTCCTCATTATCTTGCTTCTTATAGTAAATACCAAACTATGCAGTGCCTTTGATATATCTCATCACTCTCTTGGCTACCTGAAGATGCATGTCTGTTGGCCGAGACATAAATCTGCTAAGCAAGCTTACAACAAACATTAAATCTGGTCTAGAAGCAGTTAAATACATCAAGCTTCCCACAATTTATTTGTAATAAGTTTCATTTACCAAAACTCCTTCTATATCCTTGTCCAGTTTACAACCAGGGACGATTGGATTTTTCACTTCTTTGTTGTCATCCATTCAAAATCTCCTCAGTATCTCTAATACATACTGTTTTTGATACACAAAAATGCCATCATCTCTTTGTAAGATTTCTAACCCGAGAAAGAACCTCATCTTCCCCAAATCTGTCATCTCAAATTCCTTCATCATAGAAGCTTTGAAATCTCCTAGCAACATATCATTATTGCTGGTATAGATAATGTCATCAACATAAATGCTTACTATCAGAATATTACCTCCATTACAGATCTTTGTAAAGAGTGTCTGTTCACTGCTGCATTTTTGAAAACCTTCCCTTTGAAAATAGGTGTCAACTCGACTGAACCAAGCACGAGGTGCTTGTTTCAATCCGTATAATGCTTTCTCTAACTTGTAGACTTTATCCTCCTCTCCTTTCTTCTCATATCCCAATGGTTGCTCAACGTAGACATCCTCAATCAACTCACCATGCAAGAATGTTGCTTTGACGTCGAGTTGATACACAATCCAGCCTCTATGTGCAGCAAGAGCAAGTATTGCTCTAATTGTATCCATTCGAGCTACTGGAGCATAAACTTCTGTAAAATCCACTCCTTGCCTCTGCGAGTAACCTTTTGCTACCAATCAAGCTTTATGTTTATCAATCTCCCCAGCCTCGTTGTACTTTGTTTTATACACCCATTTAACTCCAACTCTTTTTGCTCCAGTTGGCAATTTTACTAAGTTCCATGTGTTGTTTTTTTCTCAATGGCTGCAATTTCTGCATCCATTACTCTTCTCCACTTCAAACTCTCTACTGCTTCCTCGAAACAAGTTGGATCATTTGTCATTGCAGTTACCATATAAGCTTCCATCTCTATATCAGAAAGTTCTTCTCCAGTTGTGTAATCACTCATCCATATTGGTGGTCGATGCAATCTTCCTCTTCTGACTTCTGCAATTTCTGCATTTTCATCTTGTGTATTGCTTGATCTGTTTTCCCTGACTTCTGCAGCTTCTGTTTCCTCTGTTTGTGCTTGTGTATTGCTTGATTCCCCTTCAGTTGGATTTGGAATTATCTCCCTTGATTCTTGGTTCTGCAGAGTTTCTTCTTCTTCATGTCCCTCTCTTTCAACATAATTTTCTTCCCAATACAAATCTGTTGATACATTCTTATTATAGGTTGCATCCCAATTCCACCTTTTGTGTTCTTCAAACACTACATTCTACTAATCACAATCCTTTTTGTGATAGGATTATAGAGTCTATAAGCCTTTGATTCTTCATATACACCAAGTAGAATGCAAGTAATACTTCTATCCTCCAGTTTGGTTCTTCTGACCTCCGGAACATGAACATGAGCAATGCAGCCGAAAACTCGAAAAAACTCTACAGAAGGCTTCTTTCCACTCCAGGCTTCTTGTGGTGTCATTTCTTTTACTGCATTTGTAGGACATCTGTTCAATACAAATGTTGTCCACTTGATGGCTTCTGTCCAAAAGGATTTCGGCATCTTCTTTTCTGACAGTATTGATCTTACCATATTGAGCATTGTTCTGTTTTTTCTTTCTGCGACTCCGTTCTGTTGTGGTGAGTATCCGGCTGTCAACTGTCTCTTGATTCCATTCTCCTTGCAGAATTCCTTGAAATCAACTGAATTAAACTCTCCACCTCTGTCAGTGCGCAAGCATTTGATTTGCAGACTTGTTTCCTTTTCAACATTTCTTTTGAATTCCACAAAGAAACTGAATGCATCTGCTTTGTTTGTTAAGTAATAGGTCCATGCTTTTCGACTAAAGTCATCAATGAGGCATAATGTATACCTTTTACCACTGTTTGAACATGGTGTAATGGGTCCACAAAGGTCTGCGTGGACTGGCTCCAATCTCTGTGTTGCTCTTCATGCACTCTTCTTTGGGAAGGGAAATCTGTGTTGCTTGCCAATGAGACAATCTTCACATTCATTCTTTGCAATATCAATCTTTGGCAATCCAAGAACCATGTTCTTACTCTGTAAGATGTTCAAATTCTGAAAACTGAGATGCCCGTACCTACAATGCCAAAGTTGTGATAGATCTTCTGTTGAGGTGAGAAAACAATTGGTGGAAGCTGCAATTGTTTTTGCCATAAGAACAAACATTCTGTTTGCTGTCATTATGGTTTCGAAGATCAATCCTCTCGTTGGATGATAAACTCTGCATTTTCCCTCATGCATTAGGATTGCTAGCCCCTTCTCTTGCCATTGACCAACACTCAAAAGATTGTTCTTGAGTTCGGGTACATAATATACTTCTGTGATTATATGTTTCACTCCATCAATACTCAAACTCACACTTCCTTTTCCTTCCATATTCATCTTTGTGTTGTTTCCAAGCTTCACCAAGTGTCTGAAATTACTTTCGAAATCTGAAAATAATTTATTGTCTCCACACATGTGATTAGAGGAGCCTGAATCTATGAACCAAGCTTCTGCCCTGCTTACTCCATTTGCCTCTGCTTGTGCCATCAAACTTATCTCTTCTTCATGGCCGAGTTCCACCATTGAGCCCACTGCATAGCTTTCTGTAATTGTATTTTCAACATCTTCATCTTCAACATGAGACATGAGAAGTAAGGTCTCATCTTCATCTATGGTTGCATAGTTGGCTTCCTTTTCTGCTCCTGGACATTCAAATTGGAAATGTCCAAGCTTATGGCAACGAAAACATTCAATTGTTGATCGATTGTATGTTGTTCGTCCTCTTCCTCTACCTCTTCCGCGAAAACCTCCTCTATTTCCTCGTTCTCTTCCACCTTCGTATGTAACTTTTAGAACCTGTTCCTCATCAATACTCCTTCGCCTCTGCAGCTTCGGTTCATGAACTAACAGTTCACTTCTAAGTTGATTCACCGAAAGACTTTTGATGTCTTTCGAGACTTCAATGGAACATACAACAAAATTCCATCTCTCAGGCAGTGTACGCAAGATCTTTTCTACAATCTTAGCATCTTCCATGCTTTCTCCTAGATTACTCATATTGTTGCATACTAGCACTACTCTTGAAAAGTAATCAGTAGTTGACTCACCAGTTTTCATCTCCAGTACTTCAAAGTCTCTTCAAAGTATCTGCAATTGTGCATTTCGCACCTTCTCATATCCTTGAAACCTTGTCTTCATAGAGTCCCAGAGTTGTTTAGCCGTATTCTTCTCAGTAATGGTCTTTAAGGTTATTCGATCAATGGCTGCGAAAAGATAATTTTTCACCTTTAAGTCATTGAGCTTTAATTCTGTCAATGTTGTTCTCTGAGCTCTTGAGAGAATTTCTCCTCTTGCTGGTTCAGTGTAGCCTGTCTCCACCAGATGCCACCACTCCTTTGAACGTAGCAGGTTTTCCATGAGCATTGCCCAATATTCGTAGTCTCCATCGAACTTGGGAATGCTTAGCATAGCATCCTTCTCTGCTGTCATTACTTCACTTGTATTTTCTCTCACACACTCACACTCTCACACTCAACTGGTTTTTCACTCGTAATTTTTCACTCACACACGCTTAACTGGCTCTTCACTCGTGTTTGCACTCACACACACTCAACCACGCTCTGATACCAATTGTTAAAACTAGTATTGAAACTTGTATGCAGAAAATCTAGGAATACTTCCGTGTTTATTAATGAGTCCAAGCTATGGCTTTATACCCTTACAACATAACAGAAAAGAGAGATTGCAGCCCACTTAAATCGTGGCAAATAAACAGGAATTGACAAATTCAAATAACAACTAATTCCTATCTTATAGGAACATTATTTTACTGTGACTTAGTAAACAAGCTACTGTCTTCAATGCATGCAGCTTCCAACAGTCATAACGGGCACGTTCTCGTTGGATGTGTTATCTCCTTATATATATATATATATATATATATATATATAAACAATCTGAAGGGAGCAAACACAGGTCGTCTACTCTCTTATAAAAAGAAACAAATACTGGATCGTGCGCGTGGACTCACTCTCCGACACGTGTAACTGTTTTGGATATGTCCGCCGAATTAGGGCTGGGCTCTTTTTTCTGTCCTTTATATTTTTTTTCAATTACATTATTTTCAATGTGTTTTTATTGGCTTTTATTATTTAATATATAATATTTTATTGATAGTAAATTAATTTTTATGTTGTAAAATAGAAAAATAATTATATCTAAGTATGTTTTATAACCCGAGGTGTAGAATTAATGAGTTGATTTAATATTAATTGCATGGTCGAATAAGGATATTTTGACTATTTTTTTATATCTTTGTTTTTAATTCTATCATATAGTGTGGGATTTTTATTGAATGCTGTTTTTTTATGTTTAGTTGATGACAAATTATTTTTTATATTTTTTTATCATATAATAATGAAAAAAACCTTATTCATCAAAATTTATAACTCATGTCACAAGTTTTGTATTTGTTTAAATATTAATTAAAATTCGGTTGTGAATGTTTTAGGCTTTTTAAAAAATATCTTTGGTTTTTTCTTTAAATACCATCATTTAGTATAAGGATTTTATTTTATATTTTAATATTGAGTTGATATCACCATTCAATATAAATTATTATTATTATTTTTTATTATATAATGAAATGAAATAAAATAAATTAATCTAGTGAAGTCTATAATCCAAGTCACACGCTTAACAAGTTAACATGTTAATAAAAATTCCAGGTCATGATATTCCAAATTTAAACAGTACACCAAAGTGGCAAATTCAATGACGATATCTATTTATTCTAATAATTTAAACATTATTTTTTATGTTTCACAAAATGCGATTCCAAGTTTCCAACCCGTAGCTAAAGCACCGGCGATAAACTAATTCATAATATGGGAAGGGCGGAAAGCTAACATTCAGGGGGCTTTAGTCGTTTTTATTTTTTAAAAAAAAGGTTTACGTAATTGATAATACGATAATCATTAAAAATTTAAATAATTGTTATCTTCATTATTTATAAAATTAGTTGAGTACCCTTAAATTAACCTAAATATTCAAATCAATAAAAAAAATGGTCATTTTGTCGGGGGTACTAAAAATATGGAAAATATTACAAATAATTGTTTCTTATGAAAATAATTATTATGAATTCAGAATCTTATACATATTATACAATATTCTTTAAAAATATTGAAATCATGAAATACTGAAAACAAAAAATACAAAAAATGGATTGATTTGCACAAATTATGGTCAACTTGCAAAATCCATAATAAATTTAAAGAAATAATAAAAACAGAATTTCAAACCTTGGTAAAGATGTTTCATAACACGGGTCTTGAGAATATAATGATCTCATAAAAAGAAAGTTTTAAAAGCATCAGTAAAACACAATTTCAAATAGACTAAATATTGAAAGATGATTTTTTTTATATACAAATATTTATTTAAAAAAAAATAACTCAAGTAAATCTAATTTAGCTCATCGAGTTTGCAACAAGAGTTATGAAAAATGAGATAACCCTGTTAAAAAAACTTCAATATTATTCAGCTTAATGTGGTGATAAAAATTTAAATAAACAATTTATTTAAAAATCACCTGAGTCAACCAGAATTTCTCACCACATTTATAACACTTCTAATAAGATTGCAATAACCCTGTAGTAATGAAATCTATTTTTTTTTTTATAAATTCTAGCTATTAATCAACTATATACTGAAAAATAAATTTCTTAAACAAAGTCAAATACTAATTTTTCCATATACTTCACGGCATGCCTTTCATGTTCATAGATATTTGACTTTGTTGTAGCCACACACAATACCAGAAATCGAGATCATAACATTATCATCAACAATCCAAGTGGATCTTGCTGAACCCCATACGTGCATAGAAATATTGTTTCTTCTTCTGATTCGTTTTCGCACAAAAACTTTAAGATCATAACATTATAATCACAACATCAGTTTTTTTTGTCACTTTACTGCTTGAATGTGCATGTGATTTTATTTATTTAGAGCATAAAAAGATGGAAAGGGTTAGGAGTCGAGTATATAAATATATAAAAGATCACAAATTAAAAAAGAAAAACGAATTAACACGACTAAAAATACTTTAAATACCTATACATCCACGGAGAAAATGATAAAATAGCTTATTATAATTGAAACATTATGAACTTGGAGTGCAATCAATCATAATTCCAAGTACACTAGCATACAATGAAAGAGGGATGATCCAGCAGGATCTTGGCCTGGTGGTCATGAAGGGCTTTTCCCTTCCTCTCACTTCAGGTTCAAGTCTTGCCAGACACGCCTGTCACCCCCGCGGTGCCTTACATGATCATTGGATTTGCAGGATGTTCAGTGGACCCGGAGATTTAGTTGTGGTGCGCGCAAGCTGGCTCGGACACCCCGGTTATTAAAAAAAAAAAGAGGATGATTTACGTCCCATACTCATTGTTGGTGAAAGTATTTCAAATGAAATGAAGAAAAATTACGAGGAGAGAGAAATGCTTGGTTAGCTTCATGGCAGCCACTTACACGGTCAAATACAATGCCAATTTATTCATTTCATAGCAGAGAAATTAATGGAGATGGTTTCACCTACTAGACACATAGAAAGAGCAAATTGAGACTCGTTAACTTAATTATAATTAGTTCGATTTTATCTTTTAAAACGGTTAAAGGGTGTTTTAGATTTATAAATATGTTTGTTGAGGCTTATGGAATGTTTCAATGTGTTATTTATATGCGTGTAAATAAATAAGCTAGAATAAATTTTCAGAGTTTAAATATCTAGATTATAATTTTTCAACCATGACAGGTGACTAAAAAATATAGAAACGATCAGCACATTGTCTACCAAGCCAAGTTACATGTCATTTGTTAAATTATATAAATAAATTTCTGGTGATGTTTTACCTACTTTTTTATAAGAAAAAAAAAAAACAAGGCACACGGGCCTAACTTGTTAGACTTGATACCATTTTTTTTAAAATAAATTCTAATTTCTATTAAAAAATTACTTTAATCGATGCCCTCTCGCACACTCTTTTAATCTTTATTTTTTTAAAAAGTACATATTAAATAATAATTAAATTATCCCTACAGCTTCACAATAATTTTAAAAAATATTTTAATTTATGTTTTTTTTTCTCAGATAGATAAGTTGTATTTGTATATTTTATTTATAAGAGAAAAAATCATATATATATTTAACGACTAGAATTAACTTTCAAGATAAATTAAATAAAATATAAAATGGAAAGAATAGCTAAGATAAAACACGTGCATCTATATATCTATCCCTTGTTTTATAAAAAAACAATTATTTTATTTTTTATTTTAAATTATTTTATGTGTTTTTAAATTATTTTGTTGTTATGTGAAAAAAAAAAATATTATTTTAATATATTTTTAAATAAAAAAATACTTAAAAAAATAAATTTAAAACAATATCCCGAAATATTTATGCCAAAAGATACAGCCCACTTGCCCAAGTAAAGGCACAGCCTGTTATATGGTGGCAGACAATGACAAGACAGAGAGTGCAATTTCCTATTTTATATTTGAAATTGTTTTTATAAAGTGTTTTTTATTTAAAAATAGATTAGATATTTTTTTTTATTTTTTAAAAAATATTTTTATATCAACACAATGAAAACACATAAAAAATGCTTTTTTAAATAATAATATTTTAATAAACACTTTTGAAGGTGAATGCCAAAAACATTAAAACCTACTTTTGTTTTCCAAAATATTTTTTTTTAAATGAAGTATTTTTATTAATTTTATTTTGATATTTTTAGATTATTTATATACACACAAAATAATGTTTTAAAAATGATTTTTTTTATATAATTTATTTTTGTTAGATAATAATATAAATAAAATTTCACATAATAGTTTAAGATTTTAAGTAAGATGGTTTCTTGATATGGTATCAGAGACTTATTGACACAGCAGTTGAATCTAACCACCCTTATTCTATTTGATAAAATATAATCACAACATAGTTTAAGACTATGCAAGTTTAAAGCTTAAAAAGCTTTAAATTAAGGTAATGTGTTAAAAAATAATATAAATTATATTATAGAGACTTGCATATAATTTAAGGTTAAAATTGGAGGATTAATTGACAATTTTTAATATCCTCTTATTAAAATAATTTAAATTTAAAAAATCAAAATTTTATTAAAATACTTTCCAACTATAAAAACAAACAATGATTATCGTGTGAATGGCCCAGCACTCAAATGCCGTGTACATATAAAACACATCCAAAAACAATATTAAAAGAAGAGAGAGAAAAAGGTTCGGGGCGGCAATGTTGGCAATTTTAGGGAGAATCCATCCTCGCAGTGGAAATCAGATTCGCCCGACTGACGTATCTTTGAAAATGAGGTTTTTGTTATTATTATTAAATTCTAATTATTATTTTAAATTACTTTTCTAGTGTTTTTGAGTATTTTAAGTTTTTAACGCGATTATAAGAAAAATAAATTTAAAAATAATAGTATTAATTTAATATATTTTTAATAAGAAATTACTATAAACACGTCACAAACAACAAAGATGAAAACCATAGTTAGATTTGTTTGATGGCCAGCTCTTATATTCGTTTTCTGAGTATCTTGTAGTCTTTTAGCTTTATTTCATTCCTTCCAGAAGGTTCTTTTCCCCGTCTTGTCAGCATTCGCTGTCAGGGCACGGCATGCAAAACATGCATTTTGATTTTCTTTATGTTAAATTAATGTGAGCCATATACACTTATACAGTGGGATGCAACAAGAGAATCAATGATTGCCCAAATTTTATATTTGGCTCACACCATCCTCTATGTTTAAAAGATAACATGTGAAATGAATTGTGATCTCCAAATACCGTTCTTCTTCTCTTTAACCACCAGCACAGACATTTAACGTTGGAAACAGCTAATCAACGGTACTCTTGCGGTTCATAAATCATTTATTATTCTGCATTTTGCAAAGGAAGCATGAATTGATTCTTATGCTGCAAATAAAAAGAACTTTACCAGGAGGAGATAACAAGTTTCCAGTCAAAGTGTTCCAGATTTGTAAGTCTTAGGTTTGATTCACAATGAGATAATTGAGATTTACTCTTTTAATTTAGATCATAAAAAATGACTAAAAAATATAGAATCTCCTAAAATTAAAAATAAGGTTATGCTTTGGAATCTCAATTAACTGAAAATTTTGATTTAGTTCTTTTTAATGAAGACTTTAGCTAATACACTTTGATTGATTCTGATTGAGAATATGATTGATGTTGTTTTTTAAAGTAATTTTCATTCAGAAATATATGATAATGATAATTTTTTTTATCTTTTACATGATTTAAAAACATAAAAATATTAATTTAAAATAAAAATTACTTTTACAATTCCAAGCGAGAAGACTCGGCCAAAGTCCATGAACTCACGTTTTATGCACGGATCGCTTACCTTGGCTTTCAAGAGATGAGAATCGCATCTAACTTGGAAAACATTGCCCGGGAAAGAGTTTACGTGGTGGGGCATAACGTGTCCCCCTTTCAGCATTTTTGAATCACGAAAATTCCTTGAAAGCAATTCTTACCGGCCCTCACACTTATCTTCTAGCCCCTCCCTTTAGTATAATCCCTCTAGATATGAGTTGACTTCCTAATCTTCAAGATAATAGCTTTCCAGCAGCGTTCTTTAATTGCTAAGCAAATTTTAATTCTGTTTATTACAACTCACCATTACTTTTCTTGTCTCCTGATCAAACCTTTCATGATCGAGTTTGAAGCCGCCTGATCGCTTGTTAGTGGGTGTCATCATTGACTTGTGGACAATGGTTGCCTACGGTTTGGAAATTTCCGGGCTGGGACGATTCGTTAATCAAAGAAATTTCTTTTTTTATATTTTTACAAAGATAAAGTATGTGAGGCGATCCCTAATTTGAAGTGTCTACGTAGATCTATTATTTGTCTTGACAATGGTACCGTGACTATTCTTTTCATTGCTTTTCTGAATGATAGATAAGTTTGCCCAAACCAATGGAAAAGAATCGTTAATTTATCCATGATATTCATATAATAGAAGATATTTCGTAACTTTATTCTTCCTAATCACAACCACACGTATATTTCGTAGTAATTCGCTATTAAAAATGATTGAAAAGGATAGAAAGCAAAATCATAAAAATGACCAAGTTGCAGAGCCTGTTGATTTTTTAGGACCACCGATAAGTGCTGGACGTGGCCGGTTTTCTTTCAAGCTCATCAATCTAATTGTTTCCACACGATTTTTTTTTTGAATTAGTGCTTTTAACGAGCTCACCGGTTTTTTGTGTAGGAAATAAAGATGCTCACCTTAAAAGAAAAGAAAAACTGAATCTTGACACTAGCTGGGTAGGAGATGTATACTTGCCTCCAATTTTCACTCAATAATTTTAAAAAATATACCGTTAAATTCCACACTTTTCCCGTACCGAGCAGTAAATCTCAGCGTAAAATCTGTCTCAATTTATTAGCATTGAAAGATAATCTCAAACGGGTTGAAAGTGGGCATCAAGGAGCTTGTTACATAAACATGGAACCTAAAAAAGCATACGAACTAACCCGATTAAAGGTATCTGATGGACACCACCGACTAGCCAGAAAGGGAGGATAAACCCAGGACAGATATTAAAAGATAAAATTTCATGATGCGAGCATCAAGCGCCACTTGCTAGTCCCTACCACATGGTACATCACATGGAGACACAAAATTAGACTGCTTAAAATCTTGTCTTAATTTGTCGGGTAACCAGGAATGCGAGGCTAGCTCCCATCAAACAGAAAGAAAGATCGAGAAGGTTAGTTGTATGGCTTAACAAATTTTGTCGGTGTGGGATACTTTTCGCCATAGATCCATGCTTCACCTTTTTTCTTTTTTTTTTTATGGATGGAGTTAGAACTTCAGCCTCGTTGCAAGTGAGATTTTGCTCTACATTTGTTATTTTTAAGAAGAAATAGTAAGAAAAATGACTTCTTGTAAATGCATAGATTCATGTGTACATGGTCTTAAAAATAACAATTCAAGATAGTTTATGATTGAGAACTAAAATTAAAATAATAATAATAGGTCAACAATCTTTAAAAAATACTGGCAAGCTACATGAGCGGGCTTAACAGCCTATAGATTTATTTAAGTCTCTTGGTTTTGATATTATAATAATGCAAAATGGATATTTTTATCATGCAGTCCAAAATGACTTTTTTTAAAATAAAAAACAGGGATAAGACATATTCCTTGACAAAATTATGATGATTTTATTGAAGTATGCTAGCCTACATGTTCAACGCAGAACATATAGCTAGCCAATTCGGTAAGTTTGCTTTGTTGTCCCGCAATGTTTATTATTTGACGATGCATGAGAGTGTTTTGTGATCAAAAGTGGCTCGCCTGTCCTTCTGCATATTTTTTTATAAACCAGTGCTTACTACTCGCTTCTTTCCATAGAATCTTTGGTATAGGTTGCTGAGAAGACAAACAATGTCATTTGTCGAGCATCGAGAAATATTGGAAAGATTTGACAAAAGAGATGCTTTCTAATTAGACTAGTCCCGGGCATAAAAATAAGAATAAAAATAAAAATTATTAGCTTAGCTTGCCGATCCATCCCACCTGAAATTAATATTCCACGCTGAACCCGTTTATTAGTTTACTATTATTAGCAAGACGTAAGTCAACTTTTAATTATTTGTCAGAATTCTTTTATGTTATATACCTTCCAATTTCCATCCTTTTGTGATATCAGGAACTATAGGTAATGATAAAACAAGATTAATTAGAGTAGGATTGTTTTTGTATTTTATAAATAATTTTTTTTAAAAAAATTATATTTATTTCATTGTTTCGAGATAATTTGTTTTTATATTTTTACATCGTTTTAAAGTGTTAATATATATAAAAATAAAATATTTTCGAATAAAAAATATTTTAAAAAAACAATGATAATATTAAACAAGCTTTGAAAATCCGACTTTGAATAAAATAGAGTTGGCAAGAGTTCAAACCTCTCTTTCAAGACTGAAAAGGAAAGGAAAGCTACTACAAATTCCATGAATGAGTTGAGCCGCGTGTGAATAATTTCTCAATAGCTTGATAAAATCAATTTATAATTGGTAAATTATATAATTATACTTTATAAAATCTATTTAACTATAAAAATGAATACATATTAGCTAAATTATTAGAAAATTTAAAATTTAGATTGATATTATCTAAGAACCAATTCAACTCAATAGCTTAAGAGCCCACAGTATCTTTTGCTTGATTTTATCAGATAAAATATTTAAATCCATAACCATTTGATCATCAAGGTTCTCATATTATATCAAATAACTAATTTAACTTAATTGATTAAACTATTAGATTAGATTCTAAAATATATTTTATATTATTCTCTAATAATTATTGTAAATAATTCTTTCAATTTTTATTGGAAATATATACACCCACACATATAATCTTCAAAAAACGTGTAGTTCTTAAAAGTTTCCATAAAAAATGAAAACAAAGGGGAAAATGTAAATTTATGGAAATACGATTTCTGAATCCGTAACTAAACAGGCCTGTTTCTGTGGGTCCTCTCTGTTTCGTTGCAGGTATCGTTAACTACAACTCCATTGCTTCTTGGCCCAAATAGAGACTCCCGTGAAAACAAGATTGCAAAAAATAGGGGAAAGCGGGCTTTCCAAGTATGGCCCATTAGCGTGTTAGCTTTTCACTGGGCTACGAATTCATTCGGCCTTGAAATATTTTTTCAAGGATCGCACTTCAAATCCACAACACCAAGCCCACCAGCCCACTACCCACCGCCTCCACCCAAAAATAACAACCACGATACTAAAAAAACAAAAGATACAGACTAAAATGCAAGAGAGAGAAAACTACGATGCTCACATTAATATTTTGTAAAAACAAAACCGTACGTAAATCTAATATTAGGCATCGTGAAATTTCCACACCATATACGTGTCGTAGATGCATTTTTTAGTATTATAAATTTGCCAAGGGGGGGGGAGACTGAAGAGATCATGATCATCTCCAAAGTCAATTTTTATTTAACTCTATGGAAATTAAAATAATCACCTGGAGTGAGTTCTAGGTATTTAAATCCTAAAAAATACTTTTTCTGTAAAAATCCTTATCTTTCATTTATGCATTTTTCTTCTTCATATTTTGATGAAAGATGTCTTTTTTATTTTTTTTATTAACAGTATAGTTTTTTAATTAAAACTTCAGCTAGTTAAAATAATTATTCACGTAAATTATAATAATTAAAACCCATTAGAAAAATTGTATTTTTTTAGTCAAAATCCCCTTTCCTTATTTTCTAGGAACAGTATTTATACAAAAATATATTTTTACATGAACGAAACTTATCAAATTGATAGTTCAGGTGTTAATCCACCGCAACCTCAATAGTCCATGGGTAAAAAACGTTATTAAATAAGACATAAACAGTAATCAACAAGCTTATCATGTACAGGGCAAGTTTGAAGGACGTTTTTCATTACAATTTAAGCATCTACAGATTTAATTATTTTTACAAAACTAAATTAATAGTTTAAAACATAAACAAATCGCTGCGCTCCTCCTCATCCAAGTTTAGAGTGGTAACTTATACACCTATGTATGCAATTTATAAATAAATCATAGTTCTCATTCAATGGCAGTGTCAGTTTTTTCGAAGATGTATGGTAATCCAAATATTCTAAATGAAAATTAGTTTCTATTGAATGCAATAGAATATTTTATATCAAATTACTATATAGCTAAGTTGTTGATAATATCTATATATATATATATATATATAAAAAAAAAATTAATTGTATAGTCAGAGATCAATACAAAATCTCGTTACTTTTTGGTCGCACTCCACAAAAAAAGTATGTTGCTTAAAAATGGATTATTTTGATGAAGAAAAACTCCATGAGATGAGAGGGTCACTGTGGTGGTTGTTTGGAATCTAGATATATGAAAAAATATATCTAGTTTGAGAAACTCAAAAATAAATCAATTTTATTTTGAGTTTTGGAGTTGGTAGAATAGTTTAGTTTGTGAGTGTTATAAGATTGAAATAACTTGAAAACAAAGTTTTTTAGCCAAAAGACTAGTTATTGATTTTTTTAGTCATCATTGTCAACGGTTGTTAAAATGAGGTCTTGTAAATTACATGATCTTTGTTTTGATGAGTGACATTTTTTTTTTTAATTAGAGGAAACTACACCCTCCTTTAGTACTTGTTACGGGTTCTTGTTAAACGAATAAAATTTTGTCTATCTCGAACTCTTACAAAATTAGTACGTCCTGGTTCAAACTTGAGACATGCAAGGTTGATATCCGGTCTTTTGCCACCATGCCCCTAGGAGCTTGATGAGCAACATATCACCTGGATGAAAGGTCATCCAATACTTTACAAAATTAAAAGGATAAAAATAAAAATAAGCTTAGGCCTACAAGTTTTTATTCTCTTAATTACTATTTTTTATATTATATTTTAGTTTTTTCTTTAAATTTGCATTATAATTGAGTTTTTTCTATCAAATCTTATTCTCATTTTTTGTTGCTTTTGTAGGTTTTCATTAAAAAAATTTATCTCACCACTTGAAATTAAATTGGCTAGAAACTATGTTTCTTGATTGAATTTGAGTTAAAGATTTTACAGGATGTAACTTTAAGATATTAGACCAGATTTTCTTTATTGTTTTCTATTTTTCTATTTTTTTACCTTTTTAAAAAAATGTTTTTATTGGTTTTTTTATTTCATTTTACTGGGCTAGTCCTTTTATTTTTATTTCAAACCTACTATTTTTTTTAATTTAACATAATCTGTCATATAAAGAATGATTTTTAATTTCAACCCCTACGGTTTTTATTTCATACCTGCTATTTTTTAATTTAAAATAATCTATCATATAAAGAATGGTTTTTAATTTCAACCCCTATGGTTTTTATTTCATACCTGCTATTTTTTTAATTTAAAATAATCTATCATATAAAAAATGGTTTTTAATTTCAACCCCTATGATTCTTTAATATCTCAAGTAATTGCTTGCAGTTTTTTTGCTTTGGATCTTTGTTTCTCGTCATATTTCGTATTCATTGATTTTTTTTTCTTGTGAGATTTTTTCTCCATTTGTTTTTGTTGTTCCTTTTCCATTACAAGGGTTTTATTAATATTTTTCAGTGATTATATTCCTTAAATTGGAGTATATTTAAGCAAACTAATTCCCAATATAATACACATATATTTTTGTTGCTCGGAAGAAGGGTGACTCAACTGGCTTCTAATTCCTTGGCTTTGTGACTTTTAAGTGCCTGTGGCTGGCACGTAGGTTATCACCAACAAGTATACATGTTCCTGAGAGTCATGGAACGTTAAATTGAAAACTACCTCAGAATCGGCAAATGGGATCTCTTTGACTGTCCTGGCCGCCCACACTAAACGTTTTGATCTTTGAAATCAAACCCGTGGCTGAATAAGATTTAGGTTTCCAATTTTCATTTAAATGAAAGCAATTCCAATCTATATATATATATCCTCGGCGCTTTGATTTTGGCATGACTATGATATTTCTCTGACGTCCTTGATATTCTCCAACCTGTTTGGTGGGAGATACCAAATCAGATTTCATTACAAACATGTTACTTGTTTTTGAGGAAAATCTTAATTCTACGAGAACAATTGTCAATGAAGAGGGTAACTTATGAAGAAGGATATTGAAATTAGCATGCTGACATTTCTTTCGAAATAACTAAGAAAGACGTACGAGATTTTGTCTAAGCATCTTCGAACCAAAACCTAAACCCTAATTAACTCATGACTTAATTTGATTACACTCCAAATCAAACATGGACCGCAGTAGGTAATTCTCTTCCTTTTGTCAAATCTTAAACCTCTGATTACCTAATCAACCAGACAGTAGCACTAATCTAGCTACAAACTATTTGCCTATATAACCTCTGGGCCTATCCCGAGGTTGCCAGTGCAAAGCATGCAGGCTTTACGAGGCACTACAAGCTCAACGTGAGGACATATACTTGTATATGCTTTTGTCTGGCTGGCTAATATAACGGGCATTTGTTTTCATATTCTTTCAACAAAACTGAAAAATGTCACCCAGTTGTGCCACCCTAAGAGCATGGTAACAGTTAATGGGATGTTCCCGGGGCCTAGCGTAGTTGCTAGAGAAGGTGACCGTCTAGAAGTTATTTTTCAATTGTATTTTTTTTTAAGAAATATTTTTTATTTTAAACTTTTTTTTTTTATGTTTTTAGATTTTTTTCATATACTAATATTAAAAATAATTTAAAAATATCATTTTAATATATTAATCTCAAACACACTCCAAACATGCCAAAAAGTGATCAATCATGTTCCATATAATATCATCATCCATTGATGTGAATTAAACTATATATATATCGATCATGCACTTCTATTATATACAATTGTTTCTTGTTCCTCTTACTAAGTTTTTGTCTTATGGAATTGTATTTTATTGATTAATTAACAATGACTTGTAGTTAAATCATATGTACGTGATTAGTCTTCACTAGATTTTTGACCATATTATGATGATGATCAGGTTAATTTAGTTTTATATAAAAATATATAGATGCTGCTGACAACCCATAAAACCTGTAATAAAATATTTGATTAAAAAATAATTTTAAGATGTCAATTTTTTTAATATTAAGATAACAATATACTGGATTGATTTGGATATACCCGAGTTCACTTAAAAATTATGAGACAATAATAACTCTATAGAAAGTAAATAAACATAAATTATGAACCTTAATTCTTAATCAATCTAATATTGAGAAATAAAATCAATTAAAAAATATCTAAAAAGATGACTTGAGTTAAACTATCAAAATCACGACCCGGGCCATAAAACCAGGATAACCTAATAAAAATAATTTTAAATAAATTACAATTTTGATTCTTCAATAAGCCCAATGTTAAAACATGAGATTTAAAAAACATAACTTCATAGAAGAAAAAAAGACATCATTTAACTCCGATTAACTTGCCAAATCTGCAACTTTGGTCACGAGACAAAAATAACACCATAAAAAGTAGATCAAAATAAATTACGAAGGTCAATTCTTAATTGTCATTTTAGACCTAATGTTAAATAATTAATTGATATAGATTTTAATTAAAATAAAAAAAAATAAACCAAGTCAATCTAGATTAAACCGTTAAACACTATTCTTGGGTTTTGAGATTAAGATAACATAATAAAAAGTAAACTAAACAAATTATGACATTTATTTATCAATTAAACACAATATCAAATGAAGAAACTAGGAAAAAATCAAAGGAAAAAAAAAAACTAAGTTAATGGGGTTAACCCGCCAGACACTCGACTCAGGTTATAAGATATAAATAACCCAGTAAAAAATAAATCAAATATCAAAAGACTAATGAACTGGATCATGAGACCGACATAACTTCTATAATAACAAAATACAAAACAATCCTATTTAACCATGATTAAAGCAATAAAAAACCCGATTTTGATTATGAGACCGAAACATATTTATAAAAAATAAATTATGAAGCTTAATTTTAACTAATATAATCTGAATGATAAAATAAAATAAAAATCCATCCAGGCTGATCAGGTAGCATGATGTTTGTTTTCTACATCACTTTGCTAGCGGAAACATGATAAACAGAGTAAAAAACATGACATCGATTTTAGAATATATAAATAAACAAGGATGAAAACAGAAAGGGGTTTTGTTTAGACTTTAGAGCTTTTAAAAAGAATTAAGCTCCATATCGCATGTTCCTCTACGAACTAATTAGCCGGCCGGTCTTTACAGAATTTATTCATTTGGATCTGGATCCAAATTCAGATCCAAACCCGAATTCTCATAAAAAGAATTACCCTCTTTCTTCTCTGTGACAAGATCGGCGCCGTCAAGTTCTTTGAAATCCTCTCTCTCTAACAAAGGCCTCCATTTCTTTCCTTCACTTTTCTCAAAGTACTTGACAGCCACCTGTATCCTCCTCAATATAGCAAAAAACTCTTCCACCTCCTCCTCCTCCACCTCCTGCTGACCTCCCTTGAGCACGCCCTCTTCCTTCCCGTTCATTTTCCCGTCGTCTTCTCGTTTCCTCTTCTCTGCCTCCATTAAAAAAAAACCTGCTGGGGTTTGTCTTGGCTGTGACCAGTTATTATTCCTCTTTATAAGACCATCTACAAAGGTAAAAGCTAAAAAAAAAGGTTAAAAGTAAAAGATAAAAGGGAAAGCTATATTAAAAAGATAAAATAATATTTTTAAATTGAGATTAAAAAATTATTTAATATATTTTTATGAAAAAAATGATTTTAATTGTATTTTTTTAATTAATTAGATTAATACTATATATATATTAAAATAAAATTGACTTTGTAAATGTTTTTTTTTATTAAAATACAAATATAAAAATATTATATTTATGATATTCAAAAAATTATATTAGTAGCTTCTCTACATAGCCTTACTCTTTTCGAGATGCTGTAAGATCGCTGGGAGAAGTTTGTCCGCCACCGAATGTTTGGTGGACGGTGGTGATGTGATCAGTGGCATTAGCGTGTAACGTCAATGCACGACATGTCTTCATGGAGAGTTGCCACGTGATATTCCTAACTGCTGGCTTTTGAGCTTTTTGACTAATACAAGCATACATCTCGTGGTTAACGAGGCATCACTTTCGAATGATGCCCCTATTTTTTTCATGTGATATTTTGATAAATCTAAATCTAAATAGATATAAAAAGTTTTTGAAGACATAAAAGCCCAATATAGCAGCCTAATTTTGATGGGCTTAATCTCAAGAGTTAGTTTAGTTTTTCATGGGCTTGATTTAAAGAGATAGCTCAATTCTTATGGTATCAGTTATACTTTGTATCCTCATCTTTATGGGTGTATATTGTTTTTTAAGAATTTATCATATTAATATTTGTGTAAGAGATTTTTATTTTTTATTAATATTATTAGAACAAAAACTCTGAAATTTATAAAAAAATTTTTCTTACAAGTGTAAAAATAAAAATCCTAAAAATCAATACCAAACATGACTTCTCATTTTCCCCCTGCTATTTTTAGAGAAAAAGCCACCACCATGACGATTATTCACGTTAAGTTCGGTCATTTTAATTGTCGATATCATGATCAACCATTTGCTTTTTTTCCCTCGCAAATTTCCAACAACTTCTCTTTGTCTCTCGAAGCTAGGAACCGATAAGTGAACAAAATAAACTTTTTAAATCAAAACTTGATCTCATTAGTCTTTAAAAGAACTCAATTGTATTAGAAATAAGAGTTTTAAAATTAATGAAAAAAACTTTAGGTGCTTCGTTGTTTACATAAAAAGAAAAGCGTTTGGGAAAGAATGTGCTCTAAATTCTCTAATAGTTCATTCAAGTATCAAACATTTTCTTTACCAAAAAAAAAAGTATCAAACATTTATTTCACGTAGATTTTCAGAAACTTACACTTAAAATTTTAAATAAGGGGATTCAAACTCGAATCCTACAAGAGATAGGGTAATAATACCTGGAAACTCGAAGGTGTTGATACAATAGTCAAGGAAGTCCTTTTCTTTTGTTGAATTTCTAGATATAGATTCCGGGGTTAACATAAAAAAAAAATCCTTCGAATATACCAGATAAAGATGAAGGGTGCGTTTTTTAAATTACATAGGAAAAATCTAGTCGTAGTTGATATGTAAATTAGTTTGAAGATATTTTTATTACAAAATCTAGCCCGGAATAAAGTTCTGGTCACGTGAAATTGTTTAGCTCGCATGAAACGTAAGAGAGGCAATTAATTTCCAATGGCACACACGTGCAGTGCCCTCCAACGATATAAAAAATGGATCGAAGCAGCTATTTCACTTAACTGTCCTTTTACATGTTTCGAGAGATTGTCGGACAATTGTTTAATTAACTGGGAAGTATTAATCAGTTCTGAAGTGTTCTTAAAGCATGTGAATGATTGTTTATTTTCATGTTTTAAAAGTATTTTTTTACAAAATTAAATAAATTTTTTTTTTCTTTGCTTCAAGTTATTTGCAGATTATTTTGATATGAAGATATTAATAATAATTTATTAAAAATAAAAAATATTTTAATATATATATATATATATATTTTATTTTATTTAAAAAAAAAACAAATATTATAATACTTAAAAACAGCGAGACTTTAGTTCCTTCGTATGGTGTGGGAAGTTGCCATGACGGCGGGGTGTCCATGTATCTGTTATTTTAGACCTATATAAATGACTGGGATACAGTGTCAGTCCAAATAAATGAATACTAACAGTATTTTCATTCTGGCTCCAGGATATCCAAGTATACATAATTTATCTGTTTTCCAAGCAATCCCTTTGGATGATTAACCCATTGCTAGCAAAATAATCGATGCTTCCTTGAAACAACGAGGACGAGAGCAATAAATTAGAATTTAATACGCTCAGCGGGAATCAGGTTTAATTATCTGAAGCATTAACAAACTGCATGGTTTGCACACGTGGAGACAAAAAAAGAAGAAGAGAAATCATCTTTTGATCATGTAAGGTTCAACGTGCAATGTATTCAGGAATTTGTCTTGGTATTATATCGACAATCGCACAAACGCAGTTAGCACGAGCACACGCGTATTGTCTAGACTCTAGACGGACAATATTGCCCTCTTGAAGCCAGATTTCGGGGGTGTTCGGGAATATATTTTTTGTCCAGAATAATTTTTAAAAAATAAAAAAATATTATTTTAATATATTTTTAAATAAAAAATAATATAAAAAATAACATCAATTAACATCATAAAATTGTCTCAGGGTCAAGGCTGATTGTACAGCTCAAAATTTTGTGAAATAGGGCTCGTCCTATCTATCTTCCTGGCTGACATCAACATATCCCAAATCTTTTGCATTAATTACACTGTCATGTTGCTTTAAATCGCACATGGGATAGGCAAATGCATTCCCCTCAACAGGATTGAAATTGTGGAAGCTCTATCCTCCATTTATATGGGCTTTGCGTAGCCAAGCGGGCTACTTTTAGGGTTTTCTTTTTTGTCAGGATCCGATGAAAGAAATAAAGAAATGCTGATGAAATTTTTGAAACTCTTGGAACTTAATTCTTTTGAATCCCAGCTAACATAGAACTACTTTAAGTACATACAGAGCCACAACTAACTATCCAAACAAAAGTTCATCCAAAAATCGCAGCTATACCAAAAGGTTACTTGCAAGTTGCAACTCAAATTTTAGCTATTGCCAAGGTTGTCCCTCTCTCGCACCTATTCAGCGGTAACTATACGCGTGTGATGTACTTGCATACATGTATAAGATTTACTTTCTTCTTCTGTATTCCTGTCAGTTTTGCAGGTGATACACTGATTGATTTGATATTTTTCTCAGATATTTTTATTGCTGTACTTGTACGCAGGGTACTTATGAAAATGAGTGGTTCAAAAGCATGCATCCAAAGCGAGTTTCTATGGCATACGGATACAGTAAAATGAGGCCTTTTTTATGCTGATAGTATAGAAAAGTAAGACTATGGTTGAAAATTTCATTTCGCCGAAATATTTTCTATCGATTAAAAAAATGAGATAAAAAAATATTATTTTTATTACAGTTTAAATTTTGATTCATTCTAAATTTAATGAGATTGTAAAATTGATGATAATATTCTTTAATATTATATATGTTCATAATATTATTCAAAAAAATTATTTTATTATGTTTTTTATATATTAAATTGTACAATTCTAAATAATTTTATTTTAGAATTTGAACTAATTTTTTTTTGAATTAATATATTTAATTATATATATAATACAATATCAAAATGGCACAGCAAGACATTCTAAAATCAAAATATTATGTTTCAATTAAAAAAGTAAAGTAACAACCCAAACGGAAAATCAGACGCCCGCCAGGTTGCGCCGTTGTCGATCTTCCTTCCATGTTCCAGTTTCCGAATTTTGTCAGCTTCTTTTATTCTGTCTCGTTTTCGTTTTCTTTTTATTTCAGTCTTTCAGAAGCTACAATGATTGGCACCACAGTTAAAATATCTGGATTGAATTTTATTTACTTTCACATTTAACAAGATGAAGACAGTCGAATGGGATGTTTGTAATTGTAATTGCCTTTCAAAACTGATTTTTAAAATTTAAAAAAAATAATAATTATTTTTATTTTTTAATAAATATTTTTAGATCATTTTCATATATTAATATTAAAAATAATTTTTAAAAGATAAAAAATATCATTTTAATATATTTCTAAATAAAAACTAAATTTAAAAAATCTTAACAGCACTCCCAAATAGTCACATAAATTATAATTGTTTGTATTGTGTGTAAAGGATACAAAAAGTAAATCATGATTGCTTCAATTATGGAATTTTTTGGAAGTTTAATCAAGGATTTGAATGAACCACTTGAATTTGCAAGTCTATGACGAAATTACAGAGAAAATTACGATTGAATTTCACCACCCAAACTCAACTACGCAACGCTACTGTTTTGATAGTGGTTATTTTTTAAAATATTTTTTAATTTAAAAAATATATTAAAATAATATATATTTTTTATTTTTTAAAAACTATTTTAACATCAATATATCAAGAAAATATCAAAACATAAAAATATCAGTGTGAATTTAAAGATTATTTAAAATAAAAAATATTTTTAAAATATAAAAACAAACAACTTTAATGCCACTACTCAATAACTTGAAAATCTGCATTAATTTGAACTAGGGTTAGTGTCTAATTTTGATGGTCCGTCCCAATCCAAATTCAACGCTACGTGATCTAATTGTTGATAAAACTGATTTTATTTTTTTAAATAAATCTATCCTTTTCACATAGCCAAAGCAATTCTTGTCTATCTTCTAATCAACAAATGAGCTGAAATATTATTACTAGAAAAAGGTTAATATTTAACAATAAAAAATATCAAGCAATCACAGAAACATGATTTTAATGCGACATGCTACATGAGTCTCAATGATGGATCGACCCGAGTGTATTCTTGATTTACTAAAAAAAAATTGATGTTGCTGCCTGCAACTTTAATTTGACGGCTTATGAAGTGATCCTGACTATTTGACCGTTTGGGAGGGTTCAGGATTTTTTTAAAATGTATTAATATATATATATATATATATATATATATATATATATATTTTTTTGTGTGCATATTATCACATTAAAATATCATAAATTTTTAATTTAAACTAAAATATAAAATTTATATTTTTCAAAAACATTTTTAAATTGCAGTGTCAAACATCCCTTATATATCCAAATAAAAGAGTTATCCGTGTAAACTGTTTGCATGCTTGTTAATTTTAGAGTCTGTGTGATTAGTCGAGATATACGCAAACTGACCTGAATATCTATATTAATAATAAAAAAAAAAGAGTTATCCATACTCAATAATAATATTTCCATATTTGAAAAAAAATCAAAATGTGTCTTTGCACGAAAACCCATTGTTTAACACGACAGTTTAAAAATATATGAACTTTGCTTTGCCTAACAAATCATTTCAAGGTAATAAAACATGTGCAAGGGGAGTAAAAATTTAATAAAATAAACGCGTGGTCAATAAGGAATAAAAAAAGATAAAGAGAGAGTGGATTTGATCGAATAGATTGTGGAAGTCAAGTTTGGTAGGATTTTTTCTGCGATATTCATGGTCCAGACTTTCCCGTCATTTCCTGCTGGCATTAACATCCTATCCGCTATTTCCACAAGCATGATATCAGGCATTTTCAAAGCCCGTCAAACCTTCCATCCAAGAATATGATTTACAACGCACATTCAAGAGTGTTTTTTATATTTTTTTAAAATGAATATATATTTTAATATGTTAATGTAAAAATATATATAATTTTAATTAAAAAAATAATATACATCTCATTTCCATGCACAATGTAAGAAAAAAATAAATCTATTTCCACCGCATGAGATAATTTTTTCTTACTCGGATATGACAAGAGTTATTTTGGAAAATCAAATCTTTAAAATGACTCTTTGAATAATATATATATGATTTTTTTTGTTGATGTGTGCTTCAATGGTAAAGACTATTTTTGGGAGCTATTTTTTTATATATTTTTTTTAAATATAATACAATTATTTTGTATGTAGTTTAATTATAGTTATATAATTAAATAATTACTTTTAAAAAACCTTCTAACAATATAATTATTAATTTTGTATATAATTTTTTACTCTCTTGTTAATGTATTTTTAAATAAAAACAAATATAAAAACAAAAACAAATATTTTTAATATAATTATATTATTTTTAATATATATTTATATTATTTTCTAATATATATATATATATATAATATTATTTTCTTCTACACACACGCCTCTCCAACATGAGCTGCTACGGGTCTGTTTGGTATTGCGGTTGCTGTTGTGGTTGAGGTTGGAAAAAAACAGTTTTATAAAAAGTGCTTTTACTGCGGTTCAAAATAAGTAGGGAAGTGTTTGGTTAAAACTGTGGTTGAGTTTGAGGTTGAAAAAAAGCAGTTTTAAAGTGTTTGGTTACCAAATTTTTCATATTGCTTTTCACTTGTGAAATTACTAAAAGACATATATGTGTATATATACATATGTATATATATATATATATATATATATATATATATAATTTTTTAAATATTATAGATTTAATAATTATAATAATAAAATATAAATAATAATTCAAGTAAATTAGATGCTTGTTTTTATTCTTCCATCAAGCTACTTGTAATTTTATCACGAATTAAATATATACGTGAAGTCCTCTACGATCCCGGAACAATAGTAAAATATCATCTAAAATAAAATCAGAATTACGAGATAAAAATTATATTGTGATATTTTTCTAATATATTTATTTATTGTATTTAATTTTTAGATTGTATATATATATAAAAAAAAACTAGGGGTGGGGATATACATACATACATACATACATATACATATATATATATTTATATATATATATCCCCACCCCTTGCTTTTATATATATATATAAATATATATATATATATATATATATATATATATATATATATATATATATATATATATATATATATATATATTAGTTTGAGCAGGGGAGAAGGTGGAATGAAGGAATGGAAACGGCGGAAGAAAAAAGCAATTCAAAGTTGCTTCTTCATAACCCAGGTTTGAAACGCGTTCCTGTGGGCCATAGAAACTGAAACCATGGGTTTGATTCTCATTTTTTTCATTGCCAAACACTTATATCATAACTTTTTTTGGAACACAGCCACTATAAATAGCAGCTCATGCAAATTGAGCTATTTTTAGCTCCGCATATAGCACTTGGAGTGCAAAAAAGAATTAATTTTTTATTTTTAGCTTTTAATATAGACTCCCGCTGGAGTTGCCCTAATATATGGAGGCCAGTACCACAGTCAAAACCAAAAGGGGCAAAAAGTTACTGAGAAAAAAAAAGCGACTTTCAGTTTTAGGGCACAATGGCCCACAGACCTTCATCATCGTCACATGGCAGTGATGCCTCATGCCTCAAATCACAGTCATGGCACTGCCTCCCTTGTATGTGCCGATCACTCCTCCCTCACTTTTCATGGACTCTAAATGCTAAACAGTCTCCCAAACAGGTCCTTAAATAGAGCCTCCTTCTCGCTGCTCACACTACTACAGCACTACTAGCCAGATTAGTCACAACAATGTTTTCTTCTGCCAGTTCTTTCCTTTCCTTGCCTTTCTTTAATTATCTTCTCATTCTGCTCCTATGTTTCCGTCTGGTAAACTCGTCTTCTACACCCACCAAAATTGGCAAAGGCTACCGTCTCATCTCCATTGAAGAAACCCCTGACGGAGGCATTGGTGGCCTCCTCCAAGTCAAGCAAAGGAACAAAATTTACGGTCCTGATATCCCCCTCCTGCAGCTTCATGTCAAGTAAGCCCCTTCACTATCATTTGTATGCTTGTCGCGTCCATGACTCTCACCGCACCGCACCCAACTCCAAATTAAAGATAACATTATTAAACTTGTACAGGCATGAATCACAAGATCGTTTAAGGGTCCATATTACTGATGCAGAGAAGCAGCGATGGGAAGTGCCGTACAATCTCTTACCAAGAGAGCAAGCACCAGCATTGAAGCAAACAACAGGGAGTTCAAGAAAGAACCTAACAACAGTTCGAGAATACTCAGGCTCCGAGCTAATTTTTAGCTACATAGCAGACCCTTTTAGTTTTTCTGTGAAGAGAAAATCAAATGGGCAGACCCTTTTCAATTCAAGCTCTGACGGGTCGGATTCATTTGGTGTAATGGTGTTTAAAGACCAGTACCTGGAGATATCCACACAGCTGCCAAATGATGCTTCGTTGTATGGTCTCGGAGAGAATACTCAGCCACACGGTATTAAGATGTTCCCTGGTGATCCATACACTCTGTATACAACTGATATCTCAGCCATTAATCTTAACGCTGATTTGTACGGGTCCCATCCGGTGTACATGGATCTTAGAAATGTCAAGGGTCAGGCTTACGCCCATGCTGTTCTGTTGTTGAATAGCAATGGCATGGATGTTTTCTATAGAGGGACTTCTTTGACGTACAAGATTATCGGGGGTGTTTTTGACCTTTACTTCTTTTCTGGGCCCTCTCCTCTTGCTGTTGTTGATCAGTACACCTCGTTGATTGGCAGACCAGCTGCAATGCCTTACTGGGCTTTCGGTACGATCCTATTCTTCACTATTTTTCTCTTGTTTCATTGCATTTTCTCATCACCTGTTTCTTCTTTTCATTTTATTCATTTTAGAAGGATAGAAATGGCGTTTAACGTTGACTGCCTTACGTGTTACTGATAGTAGCGTGCGTGGCAGGTCGATATTAGGAGTTTTTGACATTAAAATGGAATTTACCTAACCATTAATGTGATAACATTAATGTTCAGAGTGGGAAGTCTAGAATACCAATATAGACATTATAATATCGGTCCCTGGTGCCTGTTTGAGCTCACGAACTTGAATGATAGCAACCCCCGTTCACAGTAAAAGTTAATCAAATACATTTCTGTTCTAGCTCCTTTTGTTTAGTCATGATGCCGGAAGTTTAATTAATGATAGCAGTGTTATGTCGATGCGCTGCGTTAGTGGATACTCGTGTTATTGCATGACAGGCATGTTATTGCTCCTTTTTCTTAATTTAGGTTAGTTGGGGTTGGTCCATCATATACTCTACTTTATTGTGGTTCTAAATGCTTTCACCTATCTAATTTATTATGTAATTCACCGGAATCAACTTTAAGCCTATATATATATATATATATATATATATATATATATATATATATATTAATCTGTAATTAAAATGATATTATAATTATTGATCCATTGATCAGGTTGTTGAAAATCTTGAAAAACTTATGGTCCTTTCAAAGTTTACAGGCCCTTAAAAGATAGTAATGTTGGGATGGAGACACCGAGAAACCTGCAAAACAGTCTCTTTTTTTTATAAAGTTGTAGACATTTCAATACTTAACACTAATGGTGAAGGTGAAGGTGAAGGAAAAGAATTTTAGTAGGTAGTTTTGTGGTGGCAAAGCTTAGCGAAAAAGAAGATGAAGTTTTCTTATGCAAGGGGGTTATTTATATTGAGATTCAAGACTATTTATATAAGCTTTAATTCACGTGGGTGTGGGTTTTTTTATAAGGGTAAAATTGTTAATTTATAGTCTTAGATGATTTGGAGACAATGATTAATCGCGACAACACGTCGCTCAGAAGCGACCTTTATCTTGGGTTCTGTGATCTATGTACTTTTGATAAGATAGCATGGCTACTTTTCATGGAACACTAAAGGCTGTGCAGTTTTTTTAATGCTTGTACCTTTTATTTATTTTCATAATTGGAAGTGACTAGAATAGAGTTGTATGGGAGTGTTTTTAGAAAGTGTTTATAAAAAAAATTAATATTTTTATTAAATTGAATTTTTTAAATGTTTTTAGATTATTTTGATGTGTTAATATCAAAAATAATTTTTTAAAATAAAAAAATATTATTTTGATACATTTTAAATTAAAATCATTTTAAAAAACAACTGCAACTACAGTCACTAGATATACTCATGTGTAGCAGATGATTTTTAGAAGTAATTATATTTTAAAAGTATTTTTAAAAAAATGATTTTTTTATTTTTAATTTAATTAAAAAATATTGTTTTTAGATTATTTTTTTATGCTAGGTCAAAAATAATATATAAAAAAATATTTTTTTGAATAAAAATTACTAAAATAATCTAAAGTATACTAATAAACATATACTTAATTTTTTATAGTTGGTTGGGGAGCAGACTAGATTTGATTAGAGATGGTGTAGGTGTAGCAGTTGGCTTCAAAGATATCAGCCTCGTTTAGGATTCCATTTTCATCGAATCTCAACAAGCTTTTTATTCGGAATATTATCATGTTAGTCTCGATTCTAATTTAATAGTGGTTGCTCTGACCTTATTGGATCACTAGAGCTTTAAGGAGCTCCAAGTTATGACTCCGGTTTCATGGGATAATTGGGTCATATAAAGACCCGAATGGAACTCTTTTTGGGTCTTGGATGTCTGGGTGATCCTCATGGTTCATGGCATATGGGTCAGTGATCGGGCTAATGCTTTTTGCAAAGACACCACCGGGCCCCAAAAGGCACCACTGGCCAATCCTCCTTGCCTATAATGCGGTCCTCCAAAAACTTGTCTTTCCTCCATTAAGTGGAAAATCTTCATTCAATCTCCAATCTTTATCACACTGCTGTGATAATTATATGCGTGTCCCACATGATTGCCTTATGTGGCGGGGAATGTATAGTATTGTTTTGTTGTTTTTCCATCGGCATTATGAAGATTGTAATGTCGGTAGCTGAGCCATCGAAACATAAGACAGGCATGCTATCGCTATTTAGAAGAAATTGCGAGGAAACAAAAAAAATATAGAAGAAAATCAGAAATTCTCCATTGTTGTAGTATCTTTTATGTGATTCTGCGGCTTCTTGTTTGCTTAATTACTTAGGCTACTTTTTAGCTTAAAAAGGTTATTGATAAGACAACGGAGATTTGATAAAAAGAACTGTTAGTATACATGTCGGGTAAATTAATTAGTATTGAAACATCGGTTTGCTGTAGTTTGTTGGAGATGGCTCTAAGGATTGCCATTATTGGGAGCTAAATCTTGTCTCTTAGGTTAAATTGTGTGGAAACAAATTTATCAGCTGGATACATTTACCATGTTTGAGCTGCTGAATCTGAATCCCGATATCTGCAACTTATGTTGAAGTATATTGTAGTTAAAAAAAAGATAAAGAAAATTTATTGAATTACCTGTACTTATTTCTTGAACACGATTGAAAAAGCTTTGGTTGCCAGTTTGTCTTTATTTCATGAACTATAATAATGCTGTGACTTAAGTAACTGTATGTGGAAGCTATTTCCATAGTAATTAAACCAGGTCTGGCTCATAACCCAGCTGAAGGCTCAAATGTGGGTTGAGCATGATCAATCAAAACAGTATATTTTTTTAAAGCCAGTATCATGTTTTATAGGGGGAAAAAACCAAATAGGTTTTGAGCAGTCAAATCAGGTTGATTTTTCTTTGACACCTTGATGGTTTGATTGTGTCCGGGTCAACCTGCTAGGCTGAGTCAAGTTTGATGGTGGTGGTTTTTTCTTTGTTTCTACGGATTACAAGGCAGAATGTAAGTACATCATCCATTCAAGCATAGATCCCAGTGCTTCCTGATTTATTTACCTTGGAATTTTTAGCTTTTGAAAACTTGTAATTAAATTCAATATTTTTTTCTGTTGTTGTTGAATATGACTGCGATCATATAACCAAAGAATCACATTCTAAACCTGGGAAACATCATTCTGCTAATCATGTGATTCTGATGTTAACAGGGTTCCACCAATGTAGATGGGGTTACCATAACCTGTCTGTGGTTGAAGATGTTGTAGAGAACTACAAAAAGGCTCAGATCCCGCTTGACGTCATCTGGAATGACGATGATCACATGGATGGCCACAAGGACTTTACCCTCAACCCCAATAACTATCCTCGTCCAAAGCTCCTCGCATTCCTAGAAAAAATACATAGCATTGGCATGAAGTATATTGTCATTATTGACCCTGGAATTGGTGTTAATTCCAGTTATGGTGTGTACCAAAGAGGCATTGTCAAGGACGTGTTTATCAAGTATCAGGGTGAGCCCTACCTGGCTCAAGTTTGGCCTGGAGCTGTTAACTTTCCTGACTTTCTCAATCCAAAAACTGTTGAATGGTGGGGTGATGAAATTCGTCGATTCCATGAACTCGTCCCTGTCGATGGTCTTTGGATTGACATGAATGAAGCTTCAAATTTTTGTTCAGGACTGTGCAAAATCCCAAAGGACAAGCAGTGTCCAAGTGGAACTGGACCAGGTTGGGTCTGCTGCTTGGATTGCAAAAACATAACAAAAACAAGATGGGATGATCCACCTTACAAGATAAATGCTTCAGGATTGCAAGTTCCAATTGGGTACAAAACCATCGCAACCAGTGCAGTTCACTACAATGGTGTTTTGGAGTATGATGCTCATAGCATCTATGGATTCTCTCAGGCCATTGCAACCCACAAAGCCCTCCAAGGTCTTGAAGGCAAGAGGCCATTTATATTATCACGATCCACTTATGTTGGATCGGGAAAATATGCTGCTCACTGGACTGGTGATAACAAAGGCACCTGGGAGGATTTGAAATATTCTATTTCTACTATGATAAATTTTGGTATTTTTGGGGTGCCGATGGTTGGATCAGATATATGTGGTTTTTATCCTGCGCCCACTGAAGAGCTTTGCAACAGGTGGATCGAGGTGGGTGCTTTCTACCCCTTCTCAAGGGATCATGCGAACTATTATTCCCCAAGGCAGGAACTTTATCAATGGGATTCGGTGGCCCAATCCGCCCGAAATGCACTTGGCATGAGGTACAAGATTCTTCCATATCTGTACACATTGAATTACGAGTCTCATACCACTGGGGCCCCAATTGCCAGACCACTTTTCTTCTCCTTCCCAGATTACAGTGAATGTTACGGGTTGAGCACTCAGTTTTTGCTTGGAAGTAGCCTCATGATATCTCCAGTGCTCGAGCAAGGGAAATCACAGGTTAAAGCACTCTTTCCTCCTGGTAGCTGGTACAGCATGTTCAATATGACACAGATCATTACATCAGAAGGAGGGCAGTACGTTAATCTTGACACACCCTTGCATGTAGTTTATACGATTTACACAAGAGATTTGGTTACTGAAAAGATTGATTTGTATTATTGTGTACATGTCTTTATATAATACAGGATATCAGCTAATTAAGGAAGCTAATTGAGAAAATAATAAATACAAGATTTGAGTTGATCCACGGAGAGTGAATCAAGATTGTGTCCGTTACAAGGATCCTTAACAGAGGAGATCAAGCTTGTGACCGTTACATGAATCCTTGACAGAGTCCTGGTTGCATAGGTTACGTGAGTTCCCTTATACGACCCCTCAAAATAGACGTGCCATCAGCCACGTTAATTTTGCCACGCAATGAAGTGAAGCTCAATCGAGCGAGGGGTTTTGTAAGAAGATCAGTAAGCTGATCATCAGTGTGGACATGAGCAACTCTTAATTTTCCTTTGCGGACAAAATCACGAACAAAATGAAGATCAATGGCAATGTGCTTCATTCTGGAATGCATGACTGGATTGAGGCTGAGTTGAGTTGCCCCAACATTGTCACAGAGCAGAGTTGGTGGTTCACGGATTGAAATGCCCAGTTCATCAAGAAGTGATTGAATCCATGCGATGTCTGAGGCTGCAGTTGCTAGTGCTCGATATTCAGCTTCGGTTGACGAGCGAGCTACTGCTTTTTGCTTTCTAGTTCTCCAGCTGATTGGATTATCACCCAAGAAGATGATATAAGCCGTAGTGGACTTGCGATCATCAAGGTCACCACCCCAGTCAGCATCCGAAAAACCTCTGATAACTGGATGTGTTTGTCTTCTTAATAAAAGACCAAAATGAATGGTCTGTTTGACATACCGTAACAGCCTTTTGACATGCTGTCAGTGCGTGACTGTTGGTTTGTGCATGAATTGAGCAAGACGATTCACTGCAAAACAAAGGTCTGGACGTGTGAGTGACAGATATTGTAGAGAACCAATTGTGCGTCTGAATTCCATAGCATCACAATTGGCAGATCCATCATCTAGCAATAGCTTGGCAGACGCAGACATGGGTGTGTGGACTTCCTTAGCACCGTTCATCTTCAATCTGGTCAGAAGGTCATGGACATATCTGTTTTGGGAGAGGAATAAACCTTGCTTTGCTGGGATAACCTCTACCCCGAGAAAGTAGTGCAGATCATTGAGCTCCTTTAGAGAGAATTTTTCACCTAGGGAGCAGACAACATGTTGCATAAACTTGGCATTGTTACCTGTTAGTATAAGATCATCAACATATACTAATATATAAAACAGAATTCCATCACGATTGTAGATGAACAAGGAGCTGTCAGATTTTGAATTGAAGAACCCCAATTCAATAAGTCCAGAACACAAAGCATTGAACCACGCCCGAGGTGCCTGCTTGAGGCCATAAAGTGACTTCTTAAGGGAGCAAACATGATGAGGGAAATTTGCATCAATAAAACCTGCGGGTTGCTGCATAAACACTTGCTCAGTTAACTGGCCATGAAGGAACGCATTGTTCACATCAATTTGTTTGAGTGACCAGCCATTTGATAAGGCCAATGAAAGGATGAGACGAATTGTGGTTGGTTTGATGACCGGACTGAATGTTTCAGTATAATCCACACCTGGACGTTGATTGAACCCCTTTGCGACTAGGCGCGCTTTGAATCGATCCACTGTTCCGTCTGGATTTCGCTTGATTCGAAAGACCCACTTGCAGCCAATTAAGTTTGACGCAGAGGACTTGGGAACCAGCTCCCATGTGCCATGAGAAATTAAGGCAGTGAACTCATCTGCCATAGCTTTGCGCCATTGAGGATCCTTAAGTGCCTGTGAAACTCAAGTAGGTGCCAAGGGAGAAACAAGAGGATGCTTAGTAGTAACTGATAATTGCTTTGGACAAAAAATATTATTTTGAGCCCTAGTAACCATGTGGTGAGTGCGAGTAGGAGGAGGAGGATCCACTGGAATTGAAGATGCACTATGTGTGGAATTGTTACTATGAGCAAGAGAGGGCATACCTGGTGATGGAGACGAACTGACGGAGGTCGTTGCTGGAGGCAGAGCAGGTGTGACAGGGGCTGTGGTTGACGGAGCAATGGTCACGGGAGGAACTGGAGAAGGAGGAGTGACAGTGAGACACGTTGATGAAGGATCAGTTGAAACAGGAGGTTTGGAGTGACTGAATGGGAATTTGTTTTCATCAAAAGTAACGTGACGGGAGTGATACAATTTACATGTATGAAGATCTAAACATTTGAAGGCATGCTGAGTGAGAGAATACCCTAAAAATACACAAGGTTTAGATTTTGGTTGAAATTTATTTGTGCGATAGGGAACCAACCATGGATAGCATTGACAACCGAATGTTCTTAGCTTGTGATAATCAGGAATTTTGTCAAATAATGCTTCAAATGGACTTTTATTGGACAGTATGGGAGTGGGAAGTCGATTAATTAGGTAAACTGCTGTGGAGAGGGCATATGACCAATAAATGGAAGGGACTGAGGCATGATGTAGAAGGGTCATTCCTGTTTCGACAATGTGGCGATGTCGACGCTCTACAGTGCCGTTTTGTTGAGGGGTATGTGGTTCTGTGGTAAGGTGACTAATACCATGGGCTGATAAAAAAATTTTAAGAGCGATGAATTCGCCCCCATTGTCTGAGTAAAAATTTTTAATTTTTCTGGAGAATTGGTTTTCAACTAAAACAGTGAATTTTGCAAAGATGGGTGATACATCTGATTTACGAATCATGGGATAAAACCAGCAGTACTTTGTGAAGTGATCGACAATAAGTAGGTAATAGCGGTAACCATCAACAGGCCCTGGCGATCCCTGCATTTCAGCAACTCACCGGCATGAACTCCATACTCTTCTATGCTCCCGTCTTATTTTAGAGCTTGGGATTTAGCAACAACGCATCTCTATTTTCATCTGTGATAACCAATGCAGCCCTTGTTGTCGGTGCACTCATTTCAATGGCTTTTGTCGACAAATTTGGCAGAAGAGCTTTCTTCTTGGAAGCCGGGGCTGAAATGTTCTTCGTAATGATTGTTGTAACCATAACATTGGCCTTGAATTTCGGAGAAGGAAAGCCACTCTCCAAAGGAATTGGCATCTTCCTTGTGATTGCCATTTGTTTGTTTGTCCTGGCTTATGGAAGGTCCTGGGGTCCTCTCGGATGGCTTGTTCCAAGTGAGCTCTTCCCCCTGGAGATGAGGTCTTCCGGTCAGAGTGTGGTGGTCTGCGTCAACATGATCTTCACAGCTTTGATAGCTCAGTGCTTCCTTGTCTCGCTCTGATACCATATACGATTTACACAAGAGATTTGGTTACTGAAAAGATTGATTTGTATTACTGTGTACATGTCTTTATATAATACAGGATATCAGCTAATTAAGGAAGCTAATTGAGAAAATAATAAATACAAGATTTGAGTTGATCCACGGAGAGTGAATCAAGATTGTGTCCGTTACAAGGATCCTTAACAGAGGAGATCAAGCTTGTGACCGTTACATGAATCCTTGACAGAGTCCTGGTTGCATAGGTTACGTGAGTTCCCTTATATAGTTAACGTGCATTTGTATCAGAACTCAATCCTACCCATGCAACAGGGTGGGTTAATTTCCAAGGAAGCCAGAATGACACCTTTTACGCTTCTAGTCACCTTCCCTGCAGGCGCTAGCGATGGAAAAGCCGCAGGGAAACTTTTCCTTGATGACGATGAGCTCCAGGAAATGAAACTGGCAAGCGGTTCTGCAACATATGTAGATTTCTATGCAACTGTAAGTCAAGGAACTGTAAAATTGTGGTCAGAAGTTCAGGAGAGCAAGTTTGCTTTAGACAAGGGTTGGAAAATTGGCAAGGTAACGGTGTTGGGATTGGGAGGGAGCGGAGCACCATCTTCCCTGGAGGTTGAAGGGAAGCCAGTGACTGGTGCTTCAAACATCGAGTTAAGCTCATTGGAGCAGAAATATATTACGAACCTAGAAGTTGGCGATGAAAAGAAGAGGAGTATGATGGTAGAAGTTGATGGTTTAGAAATTCCTGTTGGCAAAAACTTTACTATGTCCTGGAAAATGGGGTCAGCGGTTGAGCATTGAGAAGTTCACTGCATCTATTTCGGATTTCGTATTGAAATGGTACTATCCCATCTAATTAGGTTGCCGATGCATTTTAAGTTTGTTGTCAGGGCTAGTAGAGGAGATGAGCAAGGTTATGTTCATCCTCTTCCATGAAAAATAGTTCAAAGAAAAAAAGTTTATTTTGCAGCATGCTTCTTAGAGCATTTTCAATGATATTGCCCCCGAGGTGTGTGGCGCATTGGTAAGAACCTGGTCAGGGTAGGCTTGCAAAGCTGGATCCCGGGGTTCGAGCCTCGGTAAGGACCTGGTCAGGGTAGGCTTGCAAAAGCTGGATCCCGGGGTTTCGAGCCTGTGCAAAGCCCCTCGTAAGAGCGCTGGGGCAGCCGGGGGTTTACACATGCTCTGGGCCCACAAAGTGCGCTTTCCGGGTCATGTGGTTCCACCGTTATCCAAAAATAAAAAAAAAAATAAAAAAAAAATTCAATGATATTGTAGCATGAAATGAAGAGTGCAATTTCAAGTTTCCTCGAGTAATAATGCAGCTTTTGAATTCTGGATTCGTATTCCTGCTCTCCACCGGATAGATATGGTCTCGATTGACTTCTTTCCTTGTGCCCAAACTCTGTGTCAAAAAAGTTTTCTTGGCTGTGTGCACTGTGCACCGCGGGGTAGAATGAAATCTGGCTTAGTTTTGGGCCCTGGGGCCTTGACTTGGAGGCTAAGACTACACTAGTTTTACAGGATACCGGTTCAGTAAAAGGGGTTCATGGAAGTAGATAAAAATATTAATTTTATTTTCCAATCATGGAACAGCAAATTGTTAGAAATAAGAAATCCATATTAATTAAATGAAATTTTATTTTTTAATCGGAAAATAGACCATTCGAATAGCACAAATGAAGGTCTCCATCGGAGCTTGCAGGAGGCCCCGCATGTCTCCCCAAAGTTGTTAGCCCTCCTCAATCATGGTCGCGCATGTTACATGCTGCAAACACCTTTTGAACTTTTCAATTCTGTTTTAAATTTCGTTTCCCTTGGGCCAATCAAGGCCCAATCAGGGAAACAAGAAAGGCAATGAAGTGAAGTAAACAATCGGCCCAGTCGGCTCAGCTTATTATAGTCATGACTTGTATTTATTAATTTGATATGTTAATTCAAGTAATCTAAATTGTTTTGATATTTAAAAAATATTTTAATTTTTAAAAATCAAATTATGTTTTTGTAGGTCATATGGATTTCTTTTAGACTCAAATTATTATTATTTATTTAAATTAATTTTTAGATCTCTCAAGTCAACTAAATAAAAAAATGTTTCACGATGTTTTTAGATTATTTAATTAATTCAGATTTAATAATATTATAAAAAAAATTCATTACTGAATATATTTGCACTAGTGTCTAGATTTGCATCGTTTTAGAAGGCATTTCACAATCTTTTGTTTTAATAGTCTTAATTAAGTTTGTTTAAAAATTGTCGTATGAAAACACCATTTGTATAACTATAATTTCATTTCCAAATCTAATTCACTGGCCAATCAAGTTAACTCAACAGTCCGTGTAATTTGGTTTCGTTGAACTTCGGTTTTATTGTTTTGCATTGTAAAATGTTTAGAAATGTAGTACGAATGGTTGGTTTTAAAAAAAAATTGTTAAATAAATGCATTAAATTTTTTTTTTAAATAAAATATTATTTTTGACATTAATATATCAAAAGTGATTTGAAAACATAAATAAGCAGATACATATTTTTTTTAAATCATGAAATATGGGTTGCACCGCATATTTGTTGTGGGCGCAGTAGCTTTTGATTTAGTGACTTTTAAAATACAATTTTCTTGAATAAATATTAAATAAATATTTTATTAATATTTTCATCAATTTATATTCAAAAAATACAATTTCAACAACTCATCTAGTGAAAAAAAATCAAAAAATATAATTGATCAGAAAAGGAGTAAACAAAACTTATACAGGATAAAAGGATTCATATGAACATTTTGTAAACTAGGGTTTAAAGAGAGATCAAGAACATTCATGAAAAAGTAAAAAAATAAATGAATAAAGAGGTGATGTTCATGCATGCGTGGACGTGTGTGCGTGATCAAACTAATATAAAATAACAAGCCACTAATTTAAAATAACCTTGGGGCCTTACTTATATAATAAAGATTGTCTTGTCCAGAGACGAGGGTGTTCCCCGCCGTATCTTCGTTTATTTATCAAGGGATATTTGTGTCTGGCTAAGCGATTTAATTTTTTTAAAAAAAATTATTTTTTATTTTAAATTATTTTAAAAAAAATTTAATGTGGTGATATAAAAATATTTTATTAAAAAAATATTTTAATGTCTTTTTGCGTGAAAAACACATTAAAAATAATTGTAAAGATGTATTGTTTCTTAGCTTTGTCTGTAATCGTCCTTTTCCACGCTTGAATGAGAATGGTTATTACTATATTAATTAGATTGTCAAAGCGATGTTTTTGAGGCTTGTCAGAGTCTCCATTGTTTGCTCTTGTATGATGGGTAGATCCCAACGCTTAGCTCGACTTTAGATCATTGTAGCGGTGTATATTGCGAGTGAATAATATTGAATATGAGAACAATTCTACTGTGTTTGTGATTATTAATGTGAATAATTAATATTATATGTAAATTAAATATGATTGATTTAATTTATATATTTTCGAAGCGTGTAATTTGAATTACTATTTAATATGAATTGTAGAATTATCACCCTAACATTACAGTGTCAATTTATATTAACATAGTAGAATTCAATTATCCTGATTAATTGAAGGTGACACTAGCGATCATGGATAACTTAGTGTTTGTTTGTAAGTGTGGTTGAAATTATTTTCATTAAAAAATATATTAAAATAATATTTTTTTTTATTTTTTAAAAAAAGTTTTTGACATCACTAATGAAAATGATCTAAAAACATAAAAAAATATATTTTGAAATAAAAAATAAAATTATCTTTTTTCAAAATCACTTTTGAAATACAGATTCTAATTTATAGGTGAAGTCGGTGTGCTCGGCCATTCTTCTTCTTACAGGCTTCTATTTTTGGCACCCACCTCATTAATATAATAAATTGTGTTGTGTGACACTGTGTTTTAAAAATATTTTTGAAAAAATATTTTTTTTATTTTAAATTAATTTTTTTGGATATTTTTAGAACATTTTAATGTGCTAATGTTAAAAGTAATTTTTTTTAAAAATAAAAAATAAATTATTTTAAAATAAAAAACAATTTAAAAAAAATCTCAAACATTCTTACAAGCTGAAATTTGAGCTCGCAACTACCAACTTACAATAGTTTAGGAGTTATTTTTATGGGATGACATCTGTGTGTAATGTATAGTCACGATCCATGTCCGACCACGTGACCAGCACATGAGACAACATTGATATGGCTATTGGCTAATATCAAAGATATTTTTTTTTAAAAAAAAAATAATTAAAAAAAAAAACTCAAACATTCTTACAAACTGAAACTTGAGCTCGCAACTACCAACTTACAATAGTTAGGAGTTATTTTATGGGATGACATCTGTGTGTGTAGTCACGATCCATGTCCGACCACGTGACCAGCACATGAGACAACACCCTCCTAGGTTTGATAACATGAACTGCACACGAGTCAATGCATTCCTAAGACACACACACACAGAATTTTCTATGTTAAGTCTTAGACCTGTAGATGATATTATTAGGGTTGAAAATCAAAGAAATGATATAAAGACTAATCTCCCCTTTACACTGTTTTTACACACATAGATTACCCAAGCCCGAGCATGTGTGTTTTTTTCTCATAGGTCTGGACAGCAGGTTGCCACGCATTTTTATTTTATTTTTAAAAGTGACATGTCGCATAGACAGTATACCATTCATGAACCTTAGTTTTAACTACTATAGTGCATAGTGGTTGTTGAAAAAACAGATCCAATTTATTGCACCCTCGAAAATTATTTTTAAAGTTATTTTTTTATATGTAAATATCTAAAAAAACCATCCATGCTCTTAAACTTAGAAAAACTTTGGTTCCAAATGCAAAATTAACCAGGTTAATTTTATTTATAGTCCGTAAATAATTTTTTCATGATTTTTCATGATTTTATTTCTTATTTCTAATTTTTCCCGTAACTTTTTATTTTATTTATAATTTTTCATGATTTTATTTCTTATTTCTCAAACTAGTGGCTAAAAAAAAAAACTTTAGACCGAAAAAAACTCTCAAAAACTAATAAAAACCGCAATAGAATAAAAATCAATTAGGATGATAGAAAAAAAAATCAATGTCATGCTAATTTTAGACTGGCCATGTTAATTTCCCACGCTTTACATCCAGGCGATGTTATTTTTAATTGTATTTTTTCACAACAAATAATAGGAAATCAATTGTTAATTTGTTCGATAAAAAACAATGCAATTAAAAAATTGAAAGTAGAAATTGTTTTTGTGTGAATCTAGGCGCACTGGTTGCTCTCTTTCCCAAGTTTCTTGTAGAATGGCCATTAAAAAAAGGTAAAACAAAAATAAGGAAAATATAGTCATACAAGGCAGCAACACATTTCAACGTGATTGCATTAAAAAAGGAAAGGAAAAACAATATGGGAAATATAGTCATACAAGGCAACATCACATTTCAACATAATTGCATATCCACATCTTTTCTTATTTTCAGAATCGCATTAAATAACGAGGTGAAAAGTAAAAGAAGTATTTCCTCCACTTTCAAAGATTTTGCCAAAAAAGTCTCAACTCGAATACATGACTACAAATGCTTCCCCGTGATTGCCTCTCAGTCTTCTCCAGAAAAGAAAAGAAAAAGGAAAGAAACTAGATAGAGGCTGTCTGAGAAATTTTTAAAAAAGCACCGTGCCGTCCAGGATGGGAGAATTCAATGAACAACAAGGCTACTTTAGGAACAAGCCATTTTGAGTGGCAAAAAATGTAAATTCTACAAAACACTATTCTTTTGAGTTTTGACAAAAGTATCGGAGCACAAGTCATTCCAAGACTTAACTACCCCTCAAATACGATGCCGGCTCGCGGCGGTCCGTTTCCCAAGAAGCTGCTAAAATTGTCCCGCACACCCTCACACATACACTCGCACTACACGCGTGCCCTTGTAGCGCGTATAATCAACCTTCCATAAAAATCGCATTTCATATTAACCCACCAAACATTTAACAAATTAATAACTCGCACGTGCTCGACTCAGAACTCATGTAAAAACAAAATTTTAACAGGCACGGCATGATAGACATGACATGGTAAATAGATGACTATCATCCATTATCCCATGCCAGGTAATATATCTATCAGCTGCTACTTCCTCTCCTTGATAGTATTAAATTCCCAACAGCAGCAACAATTTCTCCATTATCATAAATATATTAGCACCGTCTAAGTTTTTGACCGCATGGAAAAAAGTGAAACCTTCAATGACCTAGAATAAAGAGAAGAGCAGAGAGATAGAGACCTGTAGTGTAAGAGAAGAGAAGAGGTAGGAATCCAGCCAGTGCCATAACTTCTTTTCTTTTCTTTTTAAATGTTTTTTTATGGAGATTTGCGTTTTGAAGTTTAGGCCTTCGTCCTTGTACCGGTAAAAAAATAAAATAAATGTTTTGTCATGTTATGGAGTGAGAATTTTCATCCATTGATTCGTCATCCTTTTAAGTTTTTTTTTGTATCTCCCTCGTGGGTCTGTTTATCGTTTTGGTTGTTCTTCTACTGTTATATATCTGTCTGAGTATCTCTCTCTACGGTTTGCTTTATTTTGGCTTGAAAAGAGCGGAGAAGAGTCCTATAGAGAGGTTTCTGTGTTTTGCAGAGTGGTTTTATGTCGGCTGAGTTTGATTTGACTTTCGTTGGGGCGCAATTGCAGCTCTGGATTTCTTTCTTCACTACAAAAGCTTTTACTATTTGCCTTGGAGGTGTTGTTTCTTGGTGCTTCTGCTTCTTCTGCTATATGCTTCTCTGCTGTGTCAAGCAGAGATTGAATCTGGGGTACCCGGCTGTTTCGATGCCTTTGAAATCAAAAGGGTAAGTTTTTGTCTAATATTCTTTCCGATAAACCCACGTTTTATTTTTCGTTTCTTTTTGATGTGTTTTTCGTCAAATACTGAAATGGGTCTGTTTTATTTTTTTTGCAGGACTTGTTCTGGAGTAGAGGCTTTCCATTTAAAGCGGTTTTTTTTATCTTTTCCTGTTCTTGAGAGGGGCTCTCACTTGATAATCAAATAACTTTTCTTTGCTTCAGTCTCCTCTGTTCTGTTTTTTTTTCCTCGCCAATTTTTTCTGGGATCATTTTGAGGGGGTTTTGGAGAGTTTTATTCACCATTCATCATGCCACCAAAAAGACAATCTTTGCTTTACACTACGTCCGGCAAAAAACCCAACGATACTAAACGAATCTTGTCGGAGTTAAAAATGGAGTCCACTATGAGAAAAATCCGTGTCATCTGTTATGATCCGTATGCTACCGAATCCGATTCGAGTGATGATGAATCTGACAAGAAATCGTTTAGAAAACGTTTTGTTCGAGAAATCAATCTTCCTTTGGTTGTAACCCACCAGCCAAAAACCTTTGAGCCTGAGAGTTCATGTCAAGAAAGTAATAACAGTGCTAAATCCCCGGGTCAGAAGAGGAGGGTTTTGACCGAACCCGGTAAGAAGAAGAGGGTTTTGCCCGAAACCCCAACATCAACATTCGAAGGTAAGAAACTAGCACCAAAGAAACCTGTTGGTGTTAGGCAGAGGAAATGGGGTAAATGGGCAGCTGAGATTCGGAATCCAGTGACCAAAGCTAGGACGTGGCTGGGTACTTTCGATACTCTTGAAGAAGCTGCCCAAGCCTATGAGGCAAAGAAGCAGGAATACGAGGCTTTGGCTATGTTAGCCTCTCAAAAAAGTCAAAACATTTCATCGTCTCTGGCCATCTCACAATCTCATTCTCACAACAGCAGCAAAAAACAAGTCAGTTCTGCATCTTCCGAGGATACAGATGATAGCGTTGTTTCGCATACTTCCCCTGCTTCTGTTCTTGAGCGTGACACATCTGTGCTGACTGTTACTGGTGAATGTGCTCTTGTGATCAAAGATGAAGACGTTGGTTCTTCTGTTGCGGATCTTGAGATACCTGATTTAGATTTCATGAACGACCCATTGGCATCTTGCTCAATGGATCAAGATCTTAACCTGAGTCTCGACCTTGGTAATCTTATTGATGAGTTTGGTCGATTTTATGATGATTACTGCGGTATTGATGATCTTGCTATTTGCGGGCTAAATGGTGAAGAACCAGGCGAGCTTCCTGATTACGATTTTGAGTTTGGCAACGAGGAATTCAACTATTTGGATGATCATCAACAGAAGCCCCCCAACATTGCATGCCTATAAGTTTTGCAGCTAGGATTTTAAGGGTAGTAAAATTTTATATTTACTAGTTTATTTTAAGTTATATTATAGCAACAAGAGATCCTCAGGGTCTGTAACACAGGCCCTTGAGAATGGTTTTGCAAGTGAGTTTAAGTTAGTGTGATTTTTGAGAGAGGAGGAAGGGCCACATTTTGCTGTAGGGTTTAAGTATTCTTTGGGTTTTCTGTGCTATTAGAGCCTTCCAAGGAATTCTCGAATCTCTTGACGGTCTTCGATTTTACTGGGTTTGGGGAGTTTTGCTTATTCCTCGCATTTTGTCCATGTGAAGTGTTATGAAATCAAACTTGTGATTTTTATCTCGTCTTTTGGTTTGTTTATTTCATCTTTTGAGGCATTCTTTCCAAGACTGGAACGAGTTTTTTTGTAATGACATCGTGCCCGAAATTTTGTTTGTGTTCATGAAACCTGTGTGAATCTCTGACCTCGACGCACAGCACTATAAAAATCGTGCCAGTGATCCCAGTCCTTGAAGTTGGTATCCCTGTGCCAGAGGACTGGAGGGTCTGCTTCTATTTCGTGGCATAATCCCAGGGTTTCAGGCTGGGATATAAAATTACTTTTTATCCAATGTTGTGTTACTCTGAATTAGTGCTGGGCAGCTTTCAGGTGCGGCGTTCCCTGCCCTTTTACTGTTCATATTAAAAAGAGCAAAGCAAGTTTAACTGTCATTTTCTGGTAGAATAGTATTTATCATAGGTAAGTGATGCCAGGTTTTATTGCTTTTTCTAAAGGGTTGTCCTGGAAGAAGTGGGCCACAAATTAATTTGCTTTGGTGGGTTTTGATTTGCTAGTAAGTATCTCGCAAGTAGAATCAGTGGGAGTGATGTTGTTTTTTATTCATAGATACATGTTTTTAACTGTTTTTTATCAGTATATTAATTTTAAAATATAATTTTAAATACAGAAATTTTAAATTCGGTGAAAAGTGGGCTGCACTGTTTGGGGTCGATGTTTTCTCAAGAATCCTTCGAGTTAGCTGGATGCCAATTGCTTTCTACCATTCTTCTGTTTGGTGAGACCAGCTTCATTGTGTCTGTCCTTTACTGTTTTCTGTCGCATGCTTAAAAAGTGATGGGTATAGCAGCTATGAACCCTGGTTTTTCTGCTATCCTCCTGCAAGACCATTTTTACCTCCCAAATCACTACCAGGCTGTACCTTTTACATTTTCTGTTTGCCGTTCAATAGGAAAGAAAAAAAAGGTCCTGAATTCTTTTTTGTAAATTAACTCGGTGAAATAAAAATTTACATGGAATAAAATATTTTAATTTTAAAAAATAAAATAATTTGAATTTGTCATGCTTTTTAAAACACGAACATATTATGAAACTTAGTGTTTGTTTAATTGTGTAGTTGAAATTGCTTTTGAATGTATTTTTCATTTAGAAATATATTAAAATGATGTTTTTTATTTTTTTAAAAATATTTTTGACATTATTATACGAAAATGATCTGAAAACACCATTTTTTTTTAATTTAAAATAAAAAATAAATAAATAATTCTTTTTTTTCAAAAACAATTTCCAAATGTATTCTCAAACACCCTATATCTCGACCAAATCAAATAGCATAAACCCATCCTAGGAGCCCCTCTCTCTATTAAACCCACAAATCACTTGTTTTAACTCTTAAAACATGAAAATACTTGAACTCAACTTAATCTCCAAGCCTCCTATAATGTTTTTACCTGTAAAAAACCATTGCTGTCACCACTGCCAACCTTCTAGTCCTATAATCAAAGTAAATACACTATAATTCTGTTAATTCTGTGGGTTTTATTTAAGTATTTATATTTTTTATACACATACCGATGCATGTATAACTATATTAGTCTCGTGAATATATTTTCATATGTAAAAGTTCATGGCGGGAGAAAATTATCCTGGTTTGTGTTTTAAATTGTAAGCCTTGGGCTGCATGTGATTATAAACTTTGAAAAATGTTAATGTCTGATAGTTGTTGTTACTTGCAAGTGTTTTTAAAATAGGATAAATTTAAAGGTAAAGTTTCTATACATAACCATGTCATTTCATTAATTTTTTGAACTTTTTGGTGTTAATAGACCAGAATAACCCAAAGAAACATGAAGGTCAAGGCAGGAGGAAATTATCGTTTCTATATATTAATTGACACTAGGACAATTCTGTGTCCCGAGTTGAATTTTTTTTTTTTTTTTATAACCGGGGTGTCCGGGCCAGCTTGCGCGCACCACAACTAAATCTCCGGGTCCACTAAACATCCTACAAATCCAATGAGCATGTAAGGCACCGCGGGGGTGACAGACGTGCCTGACAATGCTTAAACCTGGGGTGTAAGGCACCGATATACACTATTTTATTTAGCAACATGAAATTTATTGATTGAAAATCGAAAAAAATAAACTTTACTGTTAGTAAAAAAATGAGCAGCATAGTTTATTAAACAAAAAACTAATAGCAATTAAAAATATTTATTAAAATTCTAAGGACTTGAATCATAGAGTAACAAACTAATATTCTTATTCATCACACACACACACACGGAGAGATTTGCTTTTTCAATCATAAATATTATTTTTTGATTTAAAATTTATTATGTTCATGAAAGATCAACAAAAAAGAGAAAATCATGAATCAATCATTTTTACATGCATGTATGAATAAATATACGAATATTAAATATGAAAAAATCATATAAAAAACATACAATAAATAGTAAAATGAGAAAAAAACAAAAATTTATTTTTATTGAATATTAATGAGCAGATTTTTTAAAATTATATATATCATGTAATTAAATCTATAAAATAAATGTAAATACTTCCATAAAAGTCTATTGTTCTTAAAAGTCATGTCATGGATAAATCATTATTTTATCAAATGATTGAAAAATAATTTTAATAAAAAAGGCAAGACAACAACAAACACGGCAGGGGCTTAGGCCTGCAAGGAGGGCGTCTGGGCATGTCCCACACTAACAAGCTTGTATGCTTGGAGGGCCCCACCCACTCGCATGACTTTCTTTCTTTCTTTTGTTATTTAAATGTGTATTACAAGTCATCCGTGACGCTATTTAAAATTTTATTTAAAAACCTTGATGTTTAATTTAACATTGAGATGCTCTTTAACACTTTACACACGTGGAAATATGGAAAATAAATAGAACTCCACACATAAAACCATGCTAATATATATTATAAAATCTCAAAGAAATTAAGTTCAATAATAGAAAAAAAAGGCCAGATAATATTATTAACTTATCTTCGAGTAAGGCAAATCAATGCATGTTTTAAAATATTGTTTTTAAAGAGTTAGATTAAGATTTTGTTACGAGCATCAAGGTTGAGCTGGGAAGGAGGCTAGAAGCAAGAAGAGCAGTTGCTATGGAATGCAGTTACAGTTACAGCAGTAGCAGTGTAGACAGTGCTGCAGTTTTGAAGCACGCGGGATAAATTCCACGTGGCCAAGTCGCTAGACAATTATGATGGTTTTTAGTTAGTAGTTAGAAGAGTTGGTTACTATTCTGATAGTAGTTAAGAAGGAATAAAGGGATGTAGATCAATCATAAAGTCACGTGATTTAGTTGTTCAATAAGAGATTGGTTTACTGCATAATTGATTTTTATTCTTGAACACCCCCCAAAAAAAAAATATGCAGGGACCATTTAATAGGTGTTACAGTTGTGCAAGCTTTAAACTAAAAGATTTATTTTTCTTATGATTACTGATACAATGATCATTAAAATTTTATATGGCAGTTAATTTCAGATTTCATAATATTGGTCGAAAACTCTCCCTGTGATTGTTAATATGATAATCACTAATGACTTACATGACCGTTAACTTCAGGGCTCATGAGATTAGTCAAACACTCCTTCTATGATTGCTAATATGATGATCACCAAAAACTTATATGATCTTTAATTTCAAGACCCGTGAGATTAGTCGAGGTGCTTGTAAACTGACCCATATACCCTCGTTAATAAAAAAAGTTGTGCACTCTCCCTATAAATAAATAGAGGGTGGTAATTTAAATTGGGATTTTTGCAAATTAACAAAGGAATAGTGTCAATTTTATCCACCATGCCTTTTCAAAATCACTTGTATTTAAACCAGTGAATCCACTAATGAATTCATTAAATTAAAAATTATCTTCAAAGATCAACGGTTGAAGTTTTTCAAAAATTGAATTGGGAAAAGTTTTTATTGTGGATAAGATTAGCATTGCTTTTAATAAAGCAAAACGCTCCAGATATTATATTCATTTGTCTTCACTATAACTTTGTTAGGGCAAGTCCAATGACAAGAGTCATTTTGGAGAGCCAAATCATAAAAATGGCTCTTTGAATAGTGTATAAATGGTTTTTGAGTTGATGTGTTGTCCAATGATAAAGAGTCATTTTGGAAAGCTATTTTTTTTATCTTATTTTAAATAAAATTCAATTATTTTGTATATAGTTTAATTATACAATTAATTATACAATTAATAGGAGTAAGTTATATAATTAAATAATTTCTTTTAAAAAACCCTCCAATAATAAAATTATTATTTTTAATTATATTTAAATTAAAAAAATGAATTTAAATATAATTAAAAGACCCACAATATTTGAAATTTAAGCTACTTATTTTATGTTTTTCAAGTAATTGTATATTTTTTTTATGGTTATTGTATTTGAAGTTAATTAATGTTACTTATTGTCTTTGAGTGTTAGAAAAATTAACAAATAACCAATAAGTTCAAACATAATTAATTAAAATACATTTCATTACAAATAATTCAATCAAATTAATTACAAATTAATACCCCTATTTTTTTATGCTAACTATTATTATTATAATTAATAATTATTATTCTTATATAATAATAATAATTAGTATAAAAAAACCCCGTCCGTTCCCCTCCATCTCACACTTAAAAAACCCTACCATCCTTCTCTTCTCCCTGCTGCGCCGCCGCCCCCCTCCACACCGAACACACTCAGTCGTTAGCCTCTCTTTCTCGGAATCCAAAAGAATGGCCGCCATCACCTCTACAACTACTCTTTCCTTCCACTCCCATAACCCCATCAAAACTCTGCCATCATTCTCTCTCTCAAATATCCCTTTCTCTATGTTCAAACCCAATTTCACTTCCTTCACCAATTTGTCTCTCTCAATTCCTGCGTCTAAATCAAACAATGCGAACAACCCTCTCGATAGATACAATCGCTTCTCTTGCAAATGCATCTCCACAGCCACCCCCAGAAAAAATTATGAGGTAGGTACCCACCCTTGTTAATTCATCAATACCTTTTTTTTTTGGTTTCTTCGGAAACTGGAGGAAAGTTTTTGAATTGATTCAACTGTGGTTCTCGTTGATGTTGCTGTGTGTTTGATCTGTGTTTTCAACTGTGTTTCAACGGTATAATTCCAACGGTTATATAATTTTTGGCTTTGCAATGCAAAATATGTAGGAATGGCTACTCGGTTGAAGAAAAAATATTTTACCTATCAAGATGTCTCTCCCCATTGAAGACATGAAATAGAGCAAAAGAAGCTAAAAATTTAAAAATACCTCCCGGGATGCCTCTCCCTTGACTTGCCCTTAGTTGTTGAGAATAAGCCTCTCCCTTGACTTGCCCTTAGTTGTTGAGAATAAATATAGACGCTCGGCCAGGAAAGTTCCAAGGAGTATATCTTTCATTTATGTTGTTTCATTCTATCTAAAAATATTTCTATAAAAATGATTTTTAATTAAAAATGATTTTTAATTAAAAATGTATTTTTTTTAATATTATTAATTTTTGATATTGTTATATTGGAATCATAAAAAATATTAGAAAAAATACTATTTATTTTGTTCAAATAAAAAGCAACGTGAAAAATCGATACAGCCGCAAAACTCAACATCGCAAACTTTCATTCGCTTTTCTCCGAGAAAGATCCTTCTTCGCAACCAGACAACATCGTTATGCTTTTCAGTTGAGAAACAAAGCAGCGAGGGTTGCCTTGTAATTGCTGACACATAACAGCGCGACGACTACTTCCAACAGGATTAGGAAAGTGGAATCTATTGATTATATAGACTTAACAGTACATCCACTTTTTATACAATATACATGTGTATGTATATATACACACACACTTTTATACAAAATATATACATATAAACATATATAAAGTGTATATATATCTTGTATAAAAAGTGTGTCTATATAGATAGAAAGATAGGCTTTTTATACGGCCTATATACATGGGTTAATGAGAAGATAGAATTAGGAGAAACTCTCTCTAGACTTGCTTGTGAGTTTCATTCATGTTAATTTTTAAAGTATTTTTTATTCATAAATATATTAAAAGAGTTTTTTTTTTATATAAAAAAATCATTCTTAATATCAATATATCAAAATGATTTAAAAACACTAAAAAAATAAAACAAAAAATAAGATTTTTATTTTTTTTAATAATACTTTTAAACCACAATGTAAAACAATCACTCATCTGTTTAGCCTCGTATATAGCTAAAAAGGTTGGGCAACCCATGATTCATTCTTCGGTGACCCTGTTCATTTATAGGTTTATCCCTCCTTTTGCTTTGGAAGAGGAGAGTATCATTAGATGACTGAAGCTCCCATTAGTAGATAGTTTGAGATTATAAATTCCAATAAATTAGGAGTCACGCTGTCATTTTTCGTTTACAAGTAGTAGATTGTTTTTTTCATTTTCTTCTTTAAAGAGTGTGTGTATTAATATTATAATTTCTTTATTAAAAAAAATTGTATTTAAACACCAGTTGGGCTGACAAGCATTGGATCCCAGATTGCGTGACTGCTATATATTATTGTGTGGGCGTGGTTGACCTTTATCCATTGGTTACAGATCTCTATCACTTTTGTTATCGCACTATATACTTTTTTCATTTTGCCGGATAAGATTATGAGCATATTGACTTTCTCAAAATAACAAACAAAAGCATCCTATTAATTAAAAGGAATCATCGATGATGGATTTAATTAAAAAAAACACTCGAGGAAATAAAATAAACAATGAAATTAATATAAAAAATCAAATGAATTGATTTAAATTTTTTTATAAATGATCGAATTCAAATTAAATATTATAATTCAAATGAATTGATTTTTTTCACATCAATCAACAGTGACAACAGATAGCTACGAGACCTCAATGGCTGTCATTTCATACGATTTTTTTAAATTTCATTGAGTTTTTTACCATATATATATATATATATATACTAGCTATATTGCCCGCGCGTTGCCGCGGGTATTCTTGTGTATATAATTTAACATAATTAAATCAACAACGATAAATTTATATGATATAACTAAATAAAAGTTATAGATTAGGAGATAAAATGTAAAAAAATTTAAGTACAGTTTATTGCGCAAGCATAGATTACATCTTTTAGAATGTAGATATTACGTCATGAAAGATCACAAAAGAGCGCGAACTAACATTTAAAAAACCAGAGCAAAATATTTTAATAAGAAAAATGAAAAAATTAATCACAAAAATCATCGTTATTATTGTGCAGATAGTAAAATTATAAAAATCATTTAATACAAAGAGCAAATTTTAAAAAAATAAAGGGAAAAAGGAAGCAATATTAATTTAAAATACTATAACAATAGTAACATCGGAGTCTTAAAATTTAAACTTATTATTGTTGTTACTATTAAAACAATAAAAATTATCAAATTATACCGAGGAAAAAAACAGAAAAAGCATGAACAAAATAGGAAGCAAGAAAAACAATTAAAATATTATTATTATTATTATGAAAGAATAAATAAATGAATGAATTAAGATTAAAGAAAAAATATAAATTGTTCAGAGACCTGTAATAATCAAATAACAAAAATAAGTAATTAATTGTTTGTTGACAAAAAGACAGAAACATCAATTGAAAATCCATCCTGATGTTATTTCTATTATCATCGCTATAACATCTAAAATTCTTATCAACATTACTATTAAAATAATTAAATTGCCCAGGGAAATCATAAAAAAAAAAGGAAAAGAGTTTTCATAAAAAAAAAAACCAATAACCAAAATTATCATTATTATTGCGTAAATACTGAGATCATAAAAATAATCTAATCTAAAGAAGGAAAAAAAACAAAAGGAAGAAAAAAGAACAAAGGGAAAAAGGGAGCAATATTAATTCTAAAATGATAACCAATATAAAATAAAATTTCAGGATTGAACCGATTAGGAAAAACATCCCAGGGAAAAAAATAGAAAATAAAAATAAAAGCATAGATGCATAAATATGAATTAAAAATAAGCATTGTCTAAGAATTAAAAGAAGACACTAAATGAATTATTAAAAAAAAACCCTCCAATAATTAAATAACAGAAATAAATAATCAATTCTCTATCAACAAAAAGACGAAAACATAAATTGAAAATCAAGCTTTATGTTATTGTCATTATCGTGACTATAACAATTAAAAACAATCAAAACAATTAAATTGCACAAAAAAATACTAAAAAAAAGAGCAAAAGATTAAAAAAAAAACAAATAAAAAATAATCGCTGAAATTATCAATATCATTGTGTAAATAGCAAAATAATAAAAATCATCTAATCCAAAGAACAAATAAAAAACAAAAGAATAAAGGGGAAAAATATGCAATATTTATTTTCAAATGAATACCAACATAAATTGAAATTTAAGGATTGAACCGATTAAAAATAAAATAACATTAAAAAAACTCATAGTATAAATGCATAAATATGAATTAAAAATAAACATTATCAAAGAAGTTAAAAAAAACAAATGAATTAATATAAAATAAAATATTCAAAGAATAAGGACCGAAATGAAAAATAACATATATAATTAATTCCAATTGAAGGATAAAACTGACAAAAAATAAAATCTTGGGACCAAAATAAATAATGAAATGATAATAATGGTAATTGCTGTTATTATATGAAAAAATTAGAAGAAGTGGGACTGATATGAAAAATTGTATATATTAAGAATTTCAATTTAAGGACCAAATTAAAGAAATCAAAACATCCGGACCGAAAAAACTTACAGGAACAAAAAAGAAATCCAAAATCAAAAGTTTAGGGACCGAAATAAAAAATGCTTTATATAATTAGTTTTAATTGAAGGGCACAATTGAAAACAATCAAACTTTCAATTCAAGAAATCAGGCATAAAATCGAAATCCAAACCTCAGGTACCGAAATGAACTTCTTATATACATGAGGGACCGGCCTTGACATTGGACCAGCAGGAGAGAGAAAATGTACAACCACCACAAAAACGGCCCCCGCCGTTTACCCTGACATATCTGACGAACACGCGCCGCGACGGGAGATAGAGGACCAGGAGGCGCACCGTATTAACCGGCGAAAGGGAATTTTTGACCACAGTATGGAACCGCACGCGCCGCTTCCATGGCGCGTTGACATTGAGCGCCGCTGTCGCGTCCTGACGACGCGCCAGCCGTGCAGACGGAAAAATAATAAAATATAGGCTAATTACCAAGACGCCCCTGACCCAACCGAGATTCACGAAAAAACCGGGGGGGAAATACGTCCGTGTCCCCGTTCACTGTGCATTATTTTGTCGTTATCGAGGGCTTTTTTCATCGGTGCACTGTGCACTTAATGTGTGAAAAGCCGACGGAGCCCCTCGTCCCTGTGCACTATTTTGTCTTTTTCGAGGGTCAGAGGCGTCAATACACTGTACAAAAGTGGAAAGGTGAAAAAAAAAGAGCCAAAAACCGAAAACACCCCCAGAAAAAATAAAAGGCACGCCGGATGATGAAGCCCAAAATCGTCTCCACACTGCCGCAATCCACAGTGATTTAAGAGAGAGTCCACAGTGCAAAACCCCACGCCTATTATGTGTTTTGTAATATATATATTGTTTTTTAAAATATTTTTTATTCAGAAATATATTAAATAATATATATTTTTTTAAAAAATATTTTTGACATCGGCACATCAAAATGATCTAAAAACAAATAAAAAATAATTTAAAATAAAAAAATAAAAACAATTTTTTTTCAAAAACACTTTTTAAACATATTCTCAAACACCCCATAGACTGAACTACAATTCAATTAATTATTAAGTAAGCATGCCAGTTAACGAGTTGATGAATTTCATATTAACTGTAATTGTTATGTTTTTTTAGTCTCTCTGACCTTGACAGCATAGGCAGAAAAAATAGCCTAGAGAGAAAACCACAAATAGACTATTAAGGTTACAAATGTTATGTTTTGATTCTCATTTCATACAGGCGGCGGAGCATCTAACAATTCCGGCACCCTTGATCAGGTTTATAGGCCCATGGAGTGTTGAATTTGGGGATGGGATTTCACAGGCAAATGTTATGTTTTGATTCATTGGGCCTCTTGTTTTCACATTTATCAGGTCCAGCAGTTTCTTTGTTTCATGCATGGGATTGATAGTGATGAATTTGATTCTGACAGCTTTAAAGGTGTTTTATTTCATTTTTCTTGGTAGGGACCAATGGACCTTTTTTAATTTGTCCTCTGTAAGCAACAACAGACAGGTCTCACTGTAATCCTCATAATTTTGTCTTTTCTAGCAGTACAGTCAGGGACACAGGTCAATCAGTGAAATGCAATAATACCCTATATGGGAGTGCTTGCAATGCGTTTGGAAAAAAATTGAATTTTTTTTTTCATTTTAAAAACCAGCGGTTTGATATTTTTAGATTATTTTGATGTGCTGATGTCAAAAATAATTTTTAAAAAATAAAAAAATATTATTTTAATGTATTTCGGCATGAAAAGCACTTTGAAAAGCTACCGCAATCGCACTCCCAAACAAGCCCAAACCTTGACAGCTTAGATGAGTTTGAGCAGACAAGTTCATTGGAGAGAATTATGAGGAGAAGAAATATTGATGAAATAATTGTATCTGAGTGACCAGACCAACAAGCAACTTTCTCATCAATTAGTAGAGTTCCTAGCTACTATCAAATACACTTAATTACGAGAAATACAGATGTCATTCACTAGTTTCAAAGCAAATATTCCATTAGAATTGAGCTTAAAGCATAAATTATGGGATTTAGAGAAATCCTTTCTCCTGGAGACTCCTGATGCAGTCATCAAACATCTGTTCAAGTGTTTTGAAAGGGGGCAATCCTAACCGAGCAATCTTAGTGGTATCCATGCTATGTGGGATGTTGTCTCCTTCCTGGCTGCTACACCTGAAGTTCCATGATCATCAAATGTTAACAAGCAGAAACTCATGAGGGGTTGTTCTAGATTCTCGAGAAATCAGCCAAGTAATTGTTGGTGCCATTGCTTTACTCACTTGTTTTCATACGGATAGGATGGATACTTGGCCCTGAGCATCTTGATAATCTGTGACCAGTGAGCTACTGGACCTGAACACACTAGCCTGCCTGTTGCTATTCTATTCTCCATTGCTAAAATGTTACCAGCAACCACATCATCTACGTGCGTAAACCCCACAGCCATGTTTGGATATTCTCCTCGTGAGCCTGATAGATAAATGCGGCAACTCTATTAATAGAAAACATTTCAGGAAAAGAAAAGGAGTTTATACTGCAAGTGTGATTCCAGAGCAGGAACTTAAGTGTGATTTGCCAGGATAATGCGTAAATACTATAGCTGGCATTGCATCTGTCCCCCGATAATATCATCCTGCAATCTTTTCAACAGTTCATTGTCTTGGGTTGAGTTCGATCACATCACAAACATTGCAAATAAGACTCGTATCTACTTGTGCATTTCTGAATTCTTTCCCTACACTAGGAGCTAAAACTTGCGTGAATTTTTTCCTCTGCCAAAAAGAAAAGCATTATAAAACACCAACTAATGCTAGCTCTGACATGGCTAAATTTTGTTTCCATGAGATAATGATAAGCATGGAAATTTAAGGCTGTGATGGCTTTTAACATGATATTGAGAACATGGAAGCCTAACCTTTAACTATAGATTGTATCAAAAGCAGCGTACTGCTTGGTTCTGGTGCAAGCAATGGACCAACTACGAAAGATGGGATGAAGGACACTAGATCAATCCCATTTTCTTTTGATATTCTCCACGCCTCTTTCTCTGCGACGGTCTTTGCATAAGCGTACCAGAGCTGCAAAACAAGGAGAATTGTTAAATTCTTCCACCGCGCAGAAGAAAGAGTGCACGTGTTTGTCAAATGATACATAAAGAAATTCAGCAAAGCAAGAAATCTTGATACATTATGGCGTTTGCAGTACTCAATATCACTCCAGTGTGACTCATTAAGAGAGAAAATTTGTGGCAAATCGTCACGATATCTCACTGTGGAAGATGAAGAGGTGAACACAACCCGTTTCACACTACTAGCTTTCAAGCAGGAGTTCAGCACATTCTGGGTGCCCTTAATACACGGATCAATCAAAGTTTCCTGCAAAATATCCCAGCACAAACAAAAAATTCAACTTACAAAAAAGAAACCCAGATCAAGTTAGGGGGCTCGCAATTCACTAGGTTTTATTATTTTTTTAAAAAGAGAGGTTATAAAATAATAATTTTTTGTTGGTTGTAATCCTTCAAACTTTAGTTCTTAGGCTAATTTCTTTAATAAAGCAAACAGGGTAACTAACAGTCATGCTTTCCTAATTCCTTTTTCAGAGAACATACTAAAAAGAAGATCAACAGCTACAAGGATAACACAAATTGTTCAAGGAACCTTGCCTGAATTCTATCACTATAAGGAACAAGCACCGGTGCAGCAGTGTGAAAGACCCCATCAACGCCTTGCACTGCCTCATCAAAGCTGCCTTCTTCCAACAAGTCGGCTTTAAAAATCTTGAGTCTCTCCCTGGCTCCATCAAACTCCTGAAGAAACCCCACCTTTTGAACATTCCCTGAAAATTTAAACGGCGCGTGCGTAAGATTTAAGATCATGAAGATTTAGCAGAGTTGAAAGCAGAATTGCACAAGACAGAATTTACAAGAACCTGGGTTTCGCACTGTGATCCGTACGGTGTGACCTTTCTCTAGCAAAGACTTGACCAAGTATGCTGCTATGAACCCTGTTCCACCTGTAACACAGTATTCCGGCATCTTCCAGTATTGAGTTTTATTCCAGTGCAGAGGCAAAAGGGACCTATTCTCTCTGTCTATTTATCACTATGGATTTGTTATGGTGGAAGGAGGTCATGATTTTGGTATTGTTTCGAATTATAACGGGTTTTTTTTATTAAAAAAATGCATTAAAATAATTTATTTAAAAAAAAACCCTTAAAAAATCACAGTCCAGCTGCGGAAACGGTCAGGAACAACTACAATGCAAAAGGCAATTTTAGAAAGTTAATAAAATAGTTTTTTTGAATAGTATAAATATAGTATTTTTATTTATATATTTTAATGTTTTTTATTGTTGTTGAAAATAATTTTTTTAAATAAAATAATTTTTTTAATACATTTATAAATAAAATAATTTTTAAAAATACAATCTCTATCCCACTCCAAACAATCACTCAGGAGATTCTTTCTTTTCTATGGATTCATTATACATTATACATACAGCTAAACCATATCGCAAAATCGCTGTTCATGCACACTACTTTTACTGTGGATATAAATAGTGATTTCACATCGTTCATTTCCTGCTGTTTGTGCATGCTAATTAATTTGCACAGCTAAACCATATCGCGAAATCGCTGTTCATGCACACTACTTTTACTGTGGATATAAATAGTGATTTCACATCGTTCATTTCCTGCTGTTTGTGCATGCTAATTAATTTGCATGGAAAGTACACTGAACTGTTAATGCTAATGCTAGTTCACGTCACTTATCCAAGAAGGGTCGCTACGTATATCGCCACATTTTTCATAATAATGGCAGCTTCAAGATATTCTTAAATAGAAACGCTAACGTCCCCAGTTCAAAAGTTGTCGAAACCTTAATGGCAGCTTAACCATCTCCCTGACTTCACAAACTTATTCATCAGAATATTGGGCTCATCGCAACGATCATCAGCTACGTCCATGCAAACTGTATCCCTCCTCTTCTTTCCTTTCACCAACAATCTATCCCCGCGTAAAATATCTATCTGCTCCATTGTAGCTGGATTGAGCGTGTATAATTGTTAATGGCGTCATCAACAAGAAAGCCTGTTGGGTGCCTTCTTATTGATCTCCATAATTCAATTACTAAAATCTTTGTTTCTTTTGTGTGTTCCTGCCTGATCTCTCATAATCCCAAACAAAGTGCCAGATCTTTTGAGTGTGAAAAAATATGTGAATACCACCCCTGCTGTAAGCATTTCTACTCAAAGACATGGGAACTTCACCTGCAATTGTAGCTGGAAACCATATTCTTCATGTGGGCCTTTCAAATGCAAGTGTGGGAAAACATTTAGAGTTCCTGGTTTAAGAATTAAGGGATTGCAAAATGACGAGTATGATAATCGGTTGGTTGGCAACTATGGGAAGGCTATGGAGTCTGCTAAGACTGGAAGAGAAAAGAATCAAGTACATAAGTCAATTAGTTATAAGTTGAAGGATGATTTAGAGGGGAATGATGCGCCATTGTTGGAAAGAGATCAAAGGACTGTAAAATCGAGGGACTTTAAGGATCGAGTGAAAGTTTCCAAATTCATGGAAAGTGATGAGTTTGGCAGCAATGCTAATGGACTTAGTGGTGAGGAAGATGTAGTTAACGCCTAACTTGATTACAGAGGAGGGAGAATTAGAGAGTTCAATCATAAGGTGGGTGGTGGCAAAGAAAATCGTGCGCATGCTAATGTAACAAGGAAGACGGGAGGAGCTACAAGTGATGAGCGATGGTTGACAAATAGCACCGGGAGTTCGAACTCAGACTTGGAGGACCTTCATTATAGACAGGTTCGCTGGACTTCTCCAAGGAGAGTGGGCAGGGGAATAGCGATTCCTTCATTCTTCATGATTTGCACAGCTCTTTCATTCTTCCACATCAATTCTGTGAGAGAGGGAAGCTTTAACTTACAATATTCTTGCATGGAAGCAAGGATCTAGAAGCCCAATCCCAAGTATACAGAAGCCAAGTTAAGAGATAATTGAGCATGCCATGACGTTGTTAGGATCTCGGCCCTTATGACCCTGACCTGTAAATGGACCTTTACTCCCCAGTGCAAAATGGGAATGAAGAGGTACAGAAGGGATTATAACCAGTGTTGTCCCAAGTTGCATTGTTCGGTCCATGCAAATTATTTCCAGTGGTGTGCCACGCGTAGCTCACTTCACTGTCATGCCAATTCTCTATTTCTAATTATTTATCGCGGGGCCTACTCTTTAATAAACCAAACCAACAAAGTTTAATTTAACAGAGATAAGAATTGGACAAAATAAAAGAAGCACTCCACCAAGGCTGACCTGACGTCTTTGCCGCCGCCTTCAAGAAAATTTAACAAAGTTCAATCTCTGCTCTTTGCCGCCTTCAAGAAAACTTTCATCGTTGCGTGTCTGTTTCATTCAACAGGTAATTAATATAGTCTTACAGTTTATTAATGCATTTTGTCCTCAGGTACGGGGTTTGACAGGAAGAATGAGTTAATCTATTGCTTATTTGTCTCTTCGTCTGTATATAATTAATGCATCGTACTATTTAATTTATGGTTTCTGTCATCAAGTGGACGCAAATTCTGCTGAGTTGGAAATATTGCTTCCGCAATATGGGGCTGCCACTTTCGATGCTTACTGTCATAAAAATGACAGTGAAATGCTTTTTCTAAAAATATCTATATCGTTCATATCTCTTCTCATATTATAAATATCGACGCAGTTAACAAATTATTTTTCATTTCTCTGCAATTCAGTTCATACGCTCTCTTTTAGATGTGTTTCTATTGCTCTCTCTTTACTTCTCTGCTCTCTGCTCTCTGTCACAGAGTACCATGATATGTCTTAAGAAATCAACATGCCATAGAGTTTACTATGATGATGAATTATATAGTAATGCATGACAAGAAAGCTGGAGATCAATCACAAAAACATGAAACAAGCTGAATATAAAGTTGAATCGCCCTGCGCACGGTAGAAGTGAAGTATCATGTGTAGTATAGAGGAACATGTTGTCACGCCACTTTAGATACTCTGCTAAACCTGATTTGTCTGGCATATAGACATCATACAGTTAGAAGAATCAACTACAAAAACCAAAAGCATGATTCAGCCAATTCATGTATAGATTGCTTGAGTGCAGTTTCTTCCTTTACCTGCGTTATTGTTGTTCCCAGTTTTGTTGCTGATAAGATCATTGTTTTGTTGGTGCTGCCCTTGCTATGTCTCCAAATTTATTGTTGAGTGTATATATATATGACACATTAAATATCAACTTTCACTGTAATATTTTTACAATAAAATGCTGCGATATTAAATCATCTAAAAAAAAGGTTACAGTGCTTTATTGACAGTATAGTTTTGTGCTGAAAAAAATAATAATACCTATTTTTTTTATATATATATATATATACATATATTTAAAAATATTTCAAGACAAGATAAAAAAAAGTTTGTGATTTGGATTTGGCAAGATTTATATTCCAGCTACAGATAAAAAACAAAGCATATATTCGATTAAAATCATTATCATGGCATATTAAATTATAATGGCATCAACACACGAAGCAAAAATTTTCAATTGCAAAAAAATAGATGTAAAAGAACATAAAAGTGTGAGGTGACGGGTTACCCCCCACCAAAAGCTCACATATAACCCCTTACACGTAATCAATGAACGAAACAATGTAGTGGGTCACTCTTAATTCTCATAACTGGTGTGAAAAAATTTACAAATAAAAGGAATTAACTATGCCATAAAAAATATGTTACTTAACTATCAAATCTATTATTCAAGTTTATAAAAAAAAACGTTGAATGGTTCTATGCTTCATTTCAAACTAGGAGCTATTTAAGATATTCTTTCATCTTCTTGTTGTTCATATGGATTAATATATTATGGTTGTGAAATTAATACGTTGCTTTCATCTCACTTACTGCTGCTACTGCTGCTGTTTGTTTTTTATTGCTCAAATTTTTAAATTGATTATTGCTTTGGTTTTGCTTTGTTTTCATATAACAAAATCAACAACATTGATTGGTTCAATATAGTTTCTTGCTCTGGTTTCATTAGTTGTCTATATTGTTTTTTTGCATCGGTATAATATGTATTCCACTTATTGGTGCTGCTACAATTGCTAGATTTTTATTAATGCCTCTTCCTAAGTTTTGCATGGTTTTCTTATGGCATATCATTTAATCATCGTCGATTTCTGCTTGATGTTAGTTATTTGTCGTCTACTTCGGTTCAGTTGCTTCTTCGTTAACATTAAGGTTTGCTTGATTTCATTTGCTGCTATTTTGACAATTTCTTTAAAACTAACATTAGTGCCTTTTATTTGTTTTGCTTTGCTATTTAATTGTCACCTGTTGTTGGTTTTTTTATGGTTAGGTTGCTGCTTAGGATAAAAAAAAATTCCAATTGCTTTGTTGGTATGTGCAAACTTTAATTACATTGGATATTGTTGTTTGTGTTTCGCTTGCTTTATTATGTTCTATTATTGCCTTCACAAATTTCTCGATACTTCTTTTTTTCCTACCATCAAACATGTTAATTCTTTATACTTAGTTATGTTTTATTTAACTTTTCATTTGTTTTGTTCAATTACTACCCATTTGTTTTCATTTATTCGCGTTAAATTATGTTAAATTATTTTAAAACTTAACAAAAACATTTAAAATATTATTTACAAACTTAAACATTCTCAAATTGCCATGATCAATCAAATTTGCACTTTAGACCCCCTGAAAAATTGTTCTGACCATTACATATTTCTTTTATGTTTCTTTTTCAAACAATAATATTTTTTTCCCTCCTGCTAACAATTATTTACGCTTTCACTTCATTCAATAATTATATCGTTAAGAGTGTTTTTGTTCTTAGAGTATTTTTTAAACCATAGATATTCTTCCGATAGTGATCTAGGTTGACAAAACATGCGAGCCATATTGCGATTACAACCCAACATAAACTTCGACGTTAATTACTTTGATAAGTTTTTAATTTCAAAAATTAATAGCAATACTCAATAAAAATAAAATAAAATAAAGATACATATATCAAGCAATGCTTTAATTTTATGAAATCAAGTTAAAGAAATAATGTTGTTGGATTTTTTCACTTACACGTCATATGTAACTTATGTTGCAATCCACCAACATTTTTTTTAAAGCTGGTTGGCCTTTCAATTAACAAATGTATTATAAAAAAAAGGGTTTAACCATTATGTCATGGTTACAAGAAAGTTACAAGTATTTTTAGTTATTCAAACTTCAAATTATCATTATAAAACATGCTTGATAAATTCATTAAACTCTCCTTAAATAATTTATTGTTTCATTACAACATCCACTAACTTTCTTATTAGCATTTTCATCTTTTCAATTATGTTTTTTTCTGCCACTAAAAATACTTCTTGCGCTAATTTAAAATACAATTTCCTGTTGTTGTTGCTGGTTTATCAGTTGCTGGTTTATCAAGTGCTCCTACCTACTTGCTAATTAGGTTGGCACTTTGGGTGCAAACTTGCTCCAATTGCTTTACTGGTATGTCTTTGTTTTTCTTGCTTTGTTATAGGTTGTTATTTTCTTCATGTTTTTGTCAATTCCATTTTTCATTGGAATCAAAACCGTTGATTGCCTAGACTTTAAGAAACAGTTTTAACCGTTGATGCAATTTCCATGCGTGTTTTTTTGTGTCCTGCTTACTCCATTTTTTCACTTGATGTAGCGTTAAAATACAAGTAACTAGCTATCCAAATTTTAAATCATCGTTATAAAAAGAGTCTAAAAAAAATGCCTCCTTAAATAATTGCTTTTTTCATCACGAGATCCAAAAAGATTGCAAAAAAAAAAAATGTTAGGTACAAAAAAAATTTATTAGGTCTATTGTATGAAATAACTCATATTCTATGAATTTCATCAATTGCAAAGAAATTATATGCTACACAAAACCATTTGTTTTTATATTTGCAAGATGTGAACAAATATCTTTAGTTAACTCAGATTTATATCACCGTGATAAACCAAATCTCAATAATATATTAGGCTCACACCTCGAATAATTTATTGCTTTATTGTGACATCAACAAATATCTTTGTTGCGCCGTTGTATTATTTATTGCCATTCGCATCTTCCTCAAGTGTATTCTTTTCTTAAAAAACTTTTAATTATTTATTTCATGTCATCTAAAATGTTCTTACAATGTTTTGTTCCTCCAGTTTCAATATATACACCCATGACTAGCCGACAACAACACTTGAAAGAATCACATATATTTACTAATGAACAAGATTGTTCATACAACACACCACACCTGGAGAATGAAGATCCTTCATGCTCAGTTGGTGTATTAACACAGCCTGCAGGGTTAAACACGAGTTATAATTCTTACCCCGCCAATACGCAATGCTTTCCATTATATGATGGCGAGACTTCATCCTCTCAGATATCAATGTTCTCTCAAAATCATCATGATCATTACCCATCACATTCAACATCTCAATTATTTGTGCAAGATCTTGGTGCAACTGACTCAAGCTCCATTAATCATGATCTTATGTCTTTTGTCAATGATCAACAAACAATTGGACAAGCTTCATATCAAAGAAAAAGACAACGTTTGTTCTAGAATTTTTTTTATTGCTTTTTATTTATGTATATATATTTTTTCCATATATTTATTACCACATTTCACACAATTTTCATACCTAGGAACTTTGCTTGAGTACATTGACTTTGGAGACAAAACATTCAAGTGTTGTCATTGCAAGGCACTTTTTTGGCTTCACGAGCGTCTCACACATTCAACTCAATCCAACCCAAGATTTTCTCTATGTTGTCTTAGTGGGAAAATTAAGCTTCCGCGACCACTGCCGACACCTCAACTTCTTGATGATTTGCTTAACAATATATTTGGTCAGAAGTCTAAAAAGTTTCGCGTAAATATTTGTTTATGTTTGCTTTTACATCTATGGGAGCAACTGTTGATCAGTCAGTTAATCGTCAATCTGGCCCGTATGTCTTCAAGATAAATGGTCATTGTCATCATCTTATGGGATCTCTATTACCTTCTAATGAAAGTGCTCCAAAGTTTGCCCAACTTTATATATATGATATTGCAAATGAGGTTTCAAATCGAATGTCTCAATTCCCACATTCAACCTCTACTTCATCATTGGATGAGACTATAGTTGGTGATCTTATTCAGATGCTTGCCTCAACTAATTGTTTAGTTGGCTTATTTCGCCATGCTTCACAAAAACTCTCAGAACCTACCAATCCTGGCTATAAACTGCAATTGCTTTGTCAAAGAACTAATGACACAAGACAATACAATGATCCAACTTCAGATGATATTGGTGGTTTAATTGTTGGGGATATTGGTGATTATCGGTCAGAACGAGATATAATTATTGAAACTTTATCAAACACTCTACAAAGAATCTCTAAGATGCATCCAAAATTCATGGCATTGCAATATCCTCTTCTATTTCCATTTGGTGAAGATGGTTATCGAACTAACATTAGTTTCGCAAATCATGATGATCATATCTCTAGAAAACGTCAAAGAGTACCAATGAGAGCTTTTTATGCTTATCTTATTCAAGAGAGAGAATATGGAGAAGACACACTTATAAAAGGTGGTCGCCTTTACCAACAATTTTTAGTTGATACTTTTGCTAACATTGAAGAAGACAGACTTGACTACATTAGAATGAACCAAAATGATCTTCGGTCTGATCTTTATCATAACATCAGTGAAGCTGTGCTTAAAGGAGATGTTCAGGGATCATCAACTGGAAAAATTATTCTTCCATCTTCTTTGACTGGTAGCCCGCGGTATATGATCAATAATTACCAAGATGCCATGGCAATTTGCAGAGCATATGGAAATCCTGATCTTTTCATTACATTCACATGCAACACAAACTGGCCTGAAATCCAGAGAGAACTCAATAAAAGCAAGACTTACAAACATGAAGACAAGCCTGATATTATTACACGAATTTTCAGAGCAAAGCTTCTTGATATGTTAAAGTTCATCAAATCTGGTGTCCCTTTTGGCAAGACAATTGCAGGTAACATAATCATCATCATTTATTGCTTGCATAGTTTCATTTGTAAGGTAATAATAATTGTATTTGCCAATTTTGTAGATGTTTATGCAATTGAGTTCCAAAAAAGAGGCATTCCACATACACATATCTTAATTTGGCTTGCCTCTGAATTTAAATTCAAAACTTCTGATGATATTGACTCAATTGTCTCAGCTGAGATACCAAATAAAAACATTGATCCTTTATGTCTTGAGATTGTTTCTAAGTTCATGATACATGGTCCATGCGGTGTTGCAAGACCAAATGCACAATGCATGTCAGCAAATGTTTGTACAAAGTCTTTTCCAAAGAAATTCAGGAGTTCATTGCAGCAAATGCTTATAGTTACACAACTTTCATCAAAGGTCATTCAGGCAGAGATAATAACTGGATCTAACATTGGTAACAAAGTTTTCATACCAAGAATTATCTTCTCAGTCAATGAAATTAGATGTCCCTTTACAATTAAAAGACGTCAGTTTCCGTTAAAACCATGTTATGCCATGACAATAAATAAAAGTCAAGGCCAATCTTTAAGAACTGTTGGTGTTTTTCTTAAAGAACAAGTTTTCACCCACGGCCAACTTTATGTCGCTCTCTCAAGGGTCACTTCAAGAAAAGGATTAAAATTATTTCATGTGACAATGAAGGGCGTCCTTCTGCTTATGCAAAAAATATTGTCTACAAGGACATTATCAGCGTTGTTCCTAAAGGTGTTTTTTTTTTTTTTTTTGCTTTATACTCTATTTCTTTAGACTGAATGCTTTAAATCTCATTAATAATTTTTTCTTCTTTATCTTACAGGGTAACGCTAATCAAGCCTCTGCTAAAGAAAAAACATTAAGTCATTTGCTACTTCTATTATTAAAGGTGATTATTATCAGATTAGTGGGTTCTATACCTTTGAACATCACCTTTGCTCTTTTGGCATGCCTCCATACAATGTTTCAAGGTCACTATCCTCTCTTGAAAAGCAATAATACTTTATGACATTGCTATGGCATCATTTTGTTTAAATTAATTAATATGTTTCATTTGTTGTGCTTTCAACACTTGAATCAGCACGCTAATCTATTTCCTAATTTGTATGTAAGATATGATCAATGGAAGTATAGTTTAGCAACTATGCTCATATAACTATTTTCTCGCATAACAGTTATACGCTTTCAATGTTTTTGTTATTTAAAAAAAAACTCCAATGGATTCTTTATTTTGACACACTTTTATTGGAGTGCTGACAATTCACTTCAAAAAATAGGGATTACATATTAGTTTATTATACAAGAGCTTTTGTTACTACTAAGTTCTCAAACTTTTTGAAAAAATAGCAACAACAAATAACTCATAGGTAAAACAATAAGTAATTAAATCATTATCATAATAGGTTAAACAATATCAGTTAACCGTTTTAATCGATGATCATTTTACTATTTAAATATTCAACTTATCAATTAAAAAAAAAATTAAACAGTTTGCTTTGTCAAAAACGCGCGGGCAAAGTAACTCGTTATATATATTACAGAACTTTCACTTGTCGGTTGAGAGATAATTTATCTTTTATATGAATGTATCTGTTTTTATATTTAAAACGTAATTTTGAACATCTTTGATTTTTTAAAATAATTTAAATTATTTTGATATGATAATATTATAAAATAATATAAAAAAATATATATTGTTTTAATACATTTCTATAAAATTACTTTAAAAAACGACAACAACTACAATATTAAATAATCAATTTAAAATAACAACCACACATCTGGATTCTATGACCGCCTCTCTTTATTCACTACCCAAATTAAAACTGTTAATTTCTAGAGCAAACTACTCAACTCGCTCAAGTCAGACAAGTTGCTTGTAGTTTATAACCCCCTTAACTTGTCAATTTTAGGGATCCTCTAGTTGATACAAATATATTTTAGTTAATTTTTTGTGTGTAAGAGTTTTTGTAGTTATAATTTGAAAATATAGATTAAGAAAATACACTATAAGCTATATTTTTTTAACAAATGTTTCAAAGTTTTCTATTGAGTCAATATAAAATTATAGAGTATATTTATTAATTATATTCTTTTGAAATCATAATTAAAATAAAACTTGATTTTTTAAACGGAACTCTTTGTTAAATTGCGAGTCATGGTATTTTTCAAACACAGGCAAAACAAGCACACTGTTAACTTCTTCCGTGAAATTAATCACAATCAAAACGTAAGAGCCCAATTTTAACATCGAGCCCGGTTTTCGCTTTGTGTAATGTTGGGCCTCCATGGAGATCTCAATGGAAGCTATATACCCGAACATTGTCGAGTCTTACCAATAGTTATAGCAATTGGGTTTGTTTAGAAAGGCATTAATGGCAGGATATTTCTTGATACTGTCAAACGTCCACGTTTAGTTCCTTTCTGATATGGATACCATCGGATGCAGAACAAGAGCCGTTGACATCATGTGAAAGGTTCGTGCCTTTATCTCATGTGAATCCCCGCTGTATACAAATATATTGTTTTTTGTTTTGTTTTTATTATCTGGTCTGTGTAGAAATTATTTAGATTTCATATACTGAATTATGTTTAATTTTGGTGAGATTTAATTCAATTTGCTATGAAAATTTACTTATTAGGGGTTAGGGGTATGGTAATGCAATTTAGTTATAAATATCTATGATAAAATCATATCTCATGCTCTTTAATTTTAAGATGTTTCTAGGTTTAATTTTATTGTTTTTCATGATCGAGTACTTAATTATAGATGTATGCTAAGAGAGTATAATTTAGATGTCGAACAAATATTTAGTAATAAAATTGAATTGGTACACAAAGAAAAAATCGCCTCGTTTATGACGTGCTCATTGAATTTAAAAGCTACTTTTTTTTTTGTATAACCATCTGGTATCCGGCCACTGCCGACTAATCCGGATTCGAGCCGGGTGAGACCCGTAAGGACGGCAAAGCTCTCCCACATAGCGCCGCTGCATACCCAAGGTCTCAAACTCGAGATCTTAGTTAAGCTAGGACAACCACTCGCCAGCTGACCTATACGCTCGGTGGTGAGCTATTTTTTTTTAGTTTCATGGAAAAGATTTGAAAACTTAATGTGGCTGGCCCATTTTTGACGTTTTATTTAATATTGGTTGTATATATTTATTTGGTTTTGAATTACTTTCCCCACAGTAATCAAAACTAATTAATAATTCGAACCACCATGATGGTTATTTACAGGTTGTTGCTCGCCATAATAACTCTGGGAGCTGTAGGGGTGCATGCCACGGCAAGGAATCAATAGTTAGAAGAACATGCTATCCAGGGCGCAGGATGCCAAAGGCTGGCTCCAGCTTCTAGATCCGTGATTCCCCAGCGTGCATTTTGCTCCTCAAATCTACCCCGTTCAACGATTCGCCATTAAGAGAGAGAGAGAGTTTTGATGACCTATGAATTGTTTCAGATTGTGATCTAGATTATTTAAAAAACAAAATTGAAAATATAATAAATTAGATTTCTTTTTATAAAATTATTGTATATAAAAATGATTTGAAAGTATATTAAAAATAATTATTTTTTAAAAAATTATTTTCGAAACGTGGAGTTAAGCAGAAACTAAGAGGGGTCTAAATTTATTTTTAAGTTAAAAATATATTAGAATAATATTTTATTTTTAACACTGAAACATCAAAGCAATCAAAACATTAGTTTAAAATAAAAAGCTTAATTTTTTTTAAAAGTACAATTTGATAGCAAAAATAAACATTTCATAGTGTTTGTAAGCATGATGACTTCTTCTCATGCAATTTAAAAGTACATTTTACATTAGAAAATATTAAATTGTTTTTTATGTATTATGATTATTTTGATTTATTGATATAAAAAAATGTTTTTAAATAAAAAATACTTTTAAAAAATATCTTACAGTACAATTCTAAAGACGCTTAAACTATCGAATCCTTTTTTTTTTAGTTTCAATTCAAGTTTATTTTATTATCAACGTCTCGCAACAGTTTGCTATCTCTCGTGGCACTATTTGATTACCAATCCATTTCCAGGTACATGCAGTTAGAAGGAATAATGATTTGATATGAATTTAATGAATATCAATTTAATCTGACTTGGATATATAATTATCTTATCTAAATAATGATAAATAGAATAAAAATATTGTTAAACTTGATTTAAAATTTACCCAAACTAAACGAGATATATATTTATATCATAAAGATATTCTGTACAATATTTAAAAAAAAATATATAATATGATTTTTATATATATATATATATATATAAAGATCTTAATTTGACATAAAACACATATATGTATAATATTTATTATTTAATATACATGTGATATATATTAACTATTTTATTTCTCTCATTTATAGTAATGAAGTGGACCTAACCCTACTAAAATTAAATCAAATTGTCACCTAACCCTTTGATTATTGTAAAACTGGTCAAAAACCCGATGTAATTAGGTAGGGTGGTGATAAGTGAAATTATCCAATAAATCAACTATCAACTGTCATTTCATATCTCAAGTGAATCCATGGCTAATTAATATTAAGGTATGCACAGTTGGAACTCATGCCCCGCAAACCTTTTTAGTTCATAAAAAAAAGAGAATAATTTTAGCCTTTTATTTTAAGCATTTGTTTTTTTTTCAAATTTAACATTTGATTCTGATAAATCATGATGAAATTTGATTAGGCTAGTGAAATTTAAATTTCCTGATTTTAATTAAAAAAATTGACATGGATTAGATTTGGCATAAATCCTTATCATGTTTCTAGATCATCCTGCCAAGCCAAGATAAGTTTACTCTTGATTGCTTTGATTAAAAATCTAGCTTGAGTTAAATATAAAGTCATCATGTCTCTACATCACCTCGTCCAACTAAAGAAATTTAAAAATTATAATTTATAAAGATTTCAAATATTTATCGCTAACATTTCCAAAAGAAAATAAATAAATTAATAAAAGCTATTACAAATATCATCATCAACAACAATAATAAAATAAAAGGTCTTCCTAAGATAATTGTCTCAACAAATATATATATATATATAGATTTGTGTCAACTAACTATCTTACTTAAAAATTTAAATTTTTAGGTAAGATTTCACAATATGATTTATATTATTCTCTAATACATCCTCTCGAGTGAAAGCCCTTCGGACTTGAAATTTGCACAAACTCACATTACCTTTTGCTTATTTTTTATTAAATAGAATAAATATAGTGATATTCTAACTCATGACCGCTGGGTCAACAACACTCTAATGCTATATCTAGAAATCATTTCATCTAAAAATTTCAAGGAATCATCTTACCTAAAAACTCAAACTTCTAAGCAATATTATTATCTAAACTCAATCCCATTCATGCTGATGACACTAACATTTTTTTCCCAATGAATTTTTTAGTGTTTTTAAATTATTTTGATATATTAAAAAATATTTTAATATATATTTTAATTGAAAGCACTTTAAAAAATTACCGCAACCACGCTCTGAAACACTCTATACCATTATAAACATATCAACTCAATACTAATGCTTTGCAACCACTTCTTGTTGACAAGATCCACTTTTGACCCAAAATATATCAGTCACTTGCAAAAAAAAATCTCGAACACCATGTAAATCCATGAAAAGACTTCCAAAAGTCTATCTCGACATCACCTTTTTAGTCTTGGAGTAGTTGGTTTTGATGTAAAAACAAGTTGTATATAAAATATTTTGAGCATGAAGCTGTTGAGCTCCAGAAAGAACATCGATTATTCCTAAAAGTTTCTCCATATCAAACATAACATAATCACCAGATAGTGAGTATTCATCGTCAATGAGAAAACATCGATTATCCCTACAATTTCCTCCATCGAACATAACATATTTATCAAGCTATAAGTATAGCAAGAGCAAGAGCTCTAAACGAGTATCTCCATTTTTTCATAAAATCATTTACCATGTACGTTGCTAGAACTTACAAAACCAAGTTCACTAAACAAATATTATTTTTTTTCATTCTATATTGGATTTACTAGATATGTAGATTTATAATTTGTTTTAATTTATAATTTATAAAGTTATCGTTTTTTTATGATCCGAGTTGTAAATTTGATAGGCTAGCTAAAATTGAACATATTATTATCTTAATACTAAAACAATATATTCTATATTTTTACCAGTTATTTGAATTGTCTTTGGATCTATCATATTATCAATGTCACATTAAAATCAATTGTGCTTTATAATTAAAGCGATTAGACCTAACATGGGGATTGGATTGAAACAACACATCACTTGATTATTAGATCAACTATTTTTATTAAAATGAAGTTGTTTAATTCTTTTTTTTTCTATCAACCCGGCTTGGTTGATCGAGTCACTAGAAATTTGGTTGGGTCAATAACATTCACCATGTCAACTTTTATTTGTTATGTCTCTATTCATTATCATAGTGGTTAAACTTAGGACGAGGATTAATAAAAAACAATGCAACAATCGCCATATCATTAGATCAGCTATTTTTATTAAAATAAAGTTATTTCATCCATTTTTTTCAGTTCAACTAAAAACCCTTCTCAAATTAGGTTTTGAATCCTATGTTTCTAGGTTAATCACTTAGTCAAACCGTGCTGGGTTTAATAATTGTAATAGGAACACGTTAGTTATTAAAGACTAATCTACTTAAGCAAGTGGGCATAGTTAGCTCATCTAACATCTGTTTTCAGTTACACAGATTCAAGTTCTAATAACTTTAGTCCATGTGGTTGCTAATTGCTATCATGGCTGGGGACTACTTCTCGTTGCGTGGTCCAAAGCTCAATTGAAAAAAAATAAAAATAAAAATAAATCTACATTGATTTAAGAAAATCTCCAACTACTAATTAATGCCACTTAATACACCTTGATTCAAAGAATTAGTTTAGTGGCGAGGAAAAGGCTGGCACTTGGAGGAAATAAAGAGCACTCCATAGTCCATAGTCCATACCATCAGATTAATTGAAGTAATAAAGTGGTGGTATTCTTAACATTTCTCTTTTGCACAACAGTTTTTCAGGAGTTTGCCATCCAGAGATTGACAGCTACCGGCCGTTCATGGTATTCATGACACTCAATTATTATAAATTTCACAGCTTGTAAAAGCATCGTTTAATTTAATTTGAGCATATAAATGAGGAAGCTACTTATAAATATATTCAAGCATTGAAAGACTATGATTTTAATGATTTCTTATATATATATATATATCATGAAATTCAATTTTAAATTTTAAAATTGTGTTTATGTGAATTAAAATTAAAATATTTTTTTTTAAAATATTTTAATTCATTTATAAATAAAAAATATTTTAAAAAACAACTTGAACGAATTCAATTATATAATCAGTTTATTAGCATATAGTAAATCATAATACTAGTACAAATCCCAATATATACAATTGAGTGGTGATGGCAGGAGGGTACTTGAATTTGATCTACCTATGCCGTGCCAATAAATATTGGCTTAATTATTTTTTAATATAGGGGTACGAGTCGACTTTCCTGAAAAAAAAAACAAATGATGGGACTCACTAACGGTTGGTAAATATAATTAAGATTGTTTTTTAAAATAGTTTTTATTTAAAAATATATTAAAATGATATTTTTTTTATTTTTAAAAAATTATTTTTGATATCAAAAAATAATCTAAAAATATATATATATATAAATAATTTAAATTAAATAAAAAATTTCAAAATAATTTAAAAATACTCTTAAAATAGTTGTGATCCCTTCCCCTGCGTAATCCGGCTCGATCTGTTAGAAAAGCGTAATGCTTGGGTGCTCAAATAAATTAGTTAATGTACAAAGAAGGGCGCTGTCTTTTCTTGTTTGGCAATTCACACACCCAAAACTCTTTGAATATCTCGCAAGCGGCAGCAACTCCAATCAACCACCTGCTGTGTTAGTTTGGATCTCAGCCGTACTTGCTACGTGTATATTTTTTTATATAAAATTAGTAGACGTATGATGATTGCAGTGTCTGAAAGCTTGAATTCAGCTCGTGATTTCATCATCCCTTCGCGTTTCTTGTACTTCATTTCGGGCCTTTTAAGCCCACGGCAGATGAACGGATTAATTGAATTTGAAAGGTTTTATAACCTCCCCAACCAACGGATACCTTATCTCCTCATTAAAGATGGTTTTTCGTCTCTTACGACTTCACCTTCCACGCTTTCCCTTGAGACCAAAAAACCCTCTTCCAGTCAACAACTCGTTCATCATTGCCCATGTTTGATGGCGATCTTATTTTTTAATTAAAGGCAGTCGTTTTTGTTTTTAATAAGGCAAAAGTAATTAGTCATCGAGAAGTTAGAAAACCCATGTCAGTTTATATGCAGGACTATATGGGTAAAAATAATAAAAGAGAACCTAAGCTAAAACCTTAATCCCACCCATCTATCTAACTATTAAATAATGTAAATGTTAAAGAAATCATCTCACATAAAAATTTAAATTATTAGGTAAAACTCTAGAATATAATTTATATTATTCTTTAACACATCTTGTCAAGTGAATGTTTTTAGGCTTGAAACTTGCACAAATCCATATTATCTTGTGCTTGATTTTTATCAAATAAAATAGATGTGGTTATATTTGAACTCGTGACTGCTGGTCAACAAGATTTTAATACAAATTTGATTTGAAATTGACCGTCAGTTGAAAGGTGACAGTGAAATTATATGATGGCGGGCAAGAAACCAAACTTGGTTTTTTCAACAAATTTTATTGGAAAGCAGAGGATTGCCTAACTCTTCAAGGCACTTAAAAATGGAAACTAGGAAAAAGATAGTGAGCCCACGTCAGTTGATTTGATAATCGGCGAGGCTTGAATATTAGAAGAAGCCTTGGAACTACAACAATCCAATCGCATAAAGTGATAAAAGAGCATCGCTTTCGAAATATTTTATAGATTTATTTATTTCTATATCATGAACATTACAAAAGGAAAAATGTGTGGTCTAATAGTATCTACAGTCCAACTTCCCAGCTGTACAGCTGTGACAATAAACCCTGAAAACTAACTTTGGGATCAGAACAGCCTAGCTACCATGTCAGCCAGCCCGGCCATTTTGGAGCTCTCATGGTGCAAATTAAATTGTGGCCCTTGAAACAAGGTGACCGCGACAAGTGTCATTGATTAATAAATGAAGAGAAAAGGAGATTAACTGTAGTGAATTCTTAAAAATATGTGCCTCGATTTTCCTTGTCCAATCAAACTTCCACGTATGATAAACATTGTTATATCAATTGGGAAAACTAGTTTTAGTGTTCCTTATATTTTTTAAAAGAGGAGCCTTCGTCCAACTAATAAGGACATTAGAGGAAAAACTACTATGGGATGAGATTTTGAAAACAATTTTAATATATTCTGGATTTTTATTTTTCATTATATCGTGCAATATTTTTTGACGGGCATGTATACACACATATAAATCATAAAATGGGTGCTTGATGGTGACCAAATCGCCTAATGTATTCAAATGCCAAGAGATTTAAGTTAGACATTAGTTTTTCGGTCGTATATCCTACGAAGAAAAGGCATTCTTTTCTTTTCGATAGAAGAACATGCTAGTTGAATTTGAAGTCTATATTATATTGCTTTATGTTTTGATGTTTTATTTTATCCTTCCTCAAGTGCAACCTTCTTTTTCCTGGAGTTTGTCTGGTTACTAGGAAATCTAGGATTTTCATTGGATTATTAGATATATATTTTTAAATGTGATACCAATTTAAAAAATTAACTTGGATTTATTGGGATTTATTTTTTAAAAAATATACATATTTACGTTGTTTTTATGTCTCATCCAAAACATGAGTTATAATTTGATGTAAGATTAGAATGACATGAAATTGGGGTTGCTAAACTCAGCTGATTGTCTATTCCATAGTTTAATTCAACTAACCTCAAGTTCCCCTCTCCTAATGACATCGGGTGGATCTCCACTTTAACAGCTTTTAACCCATATCACATGTCTTCAGGATACGAGGGAGGTGGTGGTTTGATCTAAAAAAAATTAATCTCGCCATAATTTGCAATTTATTTGTGTTATTGATTTCAAATGATTATGATGTGATACTATAACTAAATTTATTATTAAAGTATATAAACTATATTATAGAATTTTACCTAGTGATTTAAACTTTTGAGTTAAATGATTTTTTGATACAATACGATAACTTTGTAACTAATAATTATGAATTTGAATTCTATCATCATTTAATAAATGTATTTTTAAAAATGGAATATAATACATAAATATAGGAACATTATAATGTAGAATGGAGGCATTTCCTGAAATATATTGATTGATTAGGTAATTTTTTCATTAATTGAATTATAAAATTATGTGCATTGTGAAAAACAAAATTGATCATTTTTATGAAGTAATTTAACTTATTTATGTAAATATCAAAGAGGTAAGTTTCATGACTAAAAAGATTTAATTAATTTTAATTCTAAATACCGATCATATATCTTTGATTGTATTTAAAGATTTAATCAATTTATCAAGGTGTTTATTTCTAAATACATATCATATATCTTTGATTTTATTTAAAGATTTAATCAATCTATCGGTGTTTATTTTTCTGGTTGAAATTGTTTTTAAAAATATTTTTTATTTAGTAAGATATTAAATGATATTTTCTAATAACTTAAATATTAATATTATTTTTTATTAAAAAGTACTAGTTAAAAATATTTTTAATTAATAATCACACATCACATCACGTTGTATAAAACTCGCATCCAGTCTGTACGAAAACTGATTTAAAAGCAGCATAACTGTATACCAGCCTCACCTCGACACTTGTCCTTGTACCGATTACCACAGTCATCACGTCAGGATTCGACGCTGGTGAAGAGAGAGATAAAAGAAAGGTGCATCTAAATGCAGCCGGAACTGCAGCGCAGAAATGAAAACTTTGGAGGCTTAGAACGTGTCTCGCATTGCCCTGTCAACTCCCTTTACAAATAATCATTTATTTTAGTTAAAAATATTTATTTTATATATTTTTAAATTGCTTTAATACACAATATTAAAATAAATTTTAAAGATAATTATTTGAAAATAAATATATATTACTCTAATACTTTAAAAAACAATCAAACCATAATATTAAGCAATCTATTACACACGGGTGGTGACGTGTTGACCCGAGTGGTGACGTGTTGACCCGAGTAGCACGCCGTTGAATGACGCTCAAACATTTAATGCCCGGTACAAAAGTTTTCTGTGATTATCAGGGATGACCAGTAAATTAAATATATTATTCTGTTTTTACTATATAAAATTAGTTAATTTCCTTTTTTTTCATATATGATCTTGTCGCGGTTATGCTCAATCAAGCAGCCTGTCGACTCTAACGAAGACCTCTAGGTTACCCTGTACAAGTAGGATTACTCAAGGGCCATGATTTATAAATTCACGGGCATAAGAGCCACAACGACTCTTATTCAATTTCTCATACTTGTAATTGGAGAAATAAAACAAATAAAGTAATGAATGTATAGCTGAGATGCACATTTCTGGTTGCTGTGCTGTTTTCGAAGCACGGAATATTCTTTTGATTCGAGATTAGTGTCTGGTGAATAAGTTTTCCGGTTCTCTTAAAACAGGGGTTAATTTAAAGCAACACAGCTCGTTGAAACATATAAAAGAATTACCAGGATCAAGGTTTGATTGGGATAAAGATATAAATATCAATTTATTACTGCAAGAAGTATCGACGCAACTATTATTCTTCGATGAGGGGGGGGGGGGGGGGGGGTCGCACGAACACGAATGCTCCACTTTGACTTTTCTTTTCCTTTCCCTGCTATAATGGATTTGTCGAGCTACAGTTGTGGAAGTCAAAGTACTAATCCATTCACTAATCCATTCGTTGGATTTCTATCTTCACTGTACGTGTGCGTGGACGCTCCTTTTTAATAATTAAATTTCTGACTGGCCTGGTCAGCAATAGCTTTCCATGCATTATACTACAGATGAGGACATTAGACGCCAGTTGTTTTATAATTTTGTCACTGATGATTCTCCATAACCCTAGATGCCAGGGAAAATATGTTTCACAGCATTTAGAGAGTTTGAAAAATATACAATCATGTACATAAATCTACTCTCTATCCTCCATGACTGAGGTGCTGATGACATCGACCAGATTTCTTACATTTTGGCGATTTTTCGGATCCTTTCGGTGATTTTTATGAATAGTTGTAGTGAATATATATTTGGTTTTAAAAACAATAATTTGTATTATTTATAAAGAAGAAATAATTATATTTTTATGTATTGAATATTCGTAATTACAATATGTATACAATACATGAGAGAAGGGGACAGGATCCCAATAATAAAGCCTAAATATTTGAAATCTTTAATTATATATTTCTTCTTTTTTATGTCAATTAACATAAATCCAACACAGATTAATGGGAATTAGGTCCGCAGGAATATATTTATTCAAATACAAATGACAGAAGTTACATTTTGCTATTCCCCCTTCTCTAGTGGAAAGGGAGGCCAGGGTGTGAAATTTTAAAATATGCATATACCAAACATCATATAATTAGTTTGTGATCCTTAACCATTTTATTTTGTACTCGTTCCTTCGTTGATTGTTTTTAGCTCAAAACAAACAGATTATAAACGCCATCACTACGATTCAGCTTCAATAGACATGTCACTTGAAACTATGCCAGATTACGCAATCAATAATTTCTAGCTAAATAATCCAAATATATCTTTTACTTTATAATTTATGATTAACAAAATTAGCAATCATTTGATTTGAAAACCAAAGAATTGTTTTTGAGAAGAGATATAGGCAAAGTTATAAACTCATCTCAGTTCATAACTCTTGCTCGAGTCAATTAAAATCATGTTATTTTAATTTTTAGAAAATAAAAAATAAATTACTTGAATTTTGACTGGTTTCAAATCATGTTGCGTCCTCACAAGTTTTTTTCCACACCTGGAGAGGGAAAAAAAAAAGAGCAAAAATTAATAGAGTTAAGTGGGCGTTGAGTGCCTCATTAAATCTTCTCATCTGCCCCCTTCATTGCCCACTGTCCCGTGCCTTTATATCTCACATCCTCCCAACCTCCCCCCCTCACCTAATATCATCAACTCTCTCTCTCTCAAGCAACGAGCACACAATCCCCCCCAACATTTCTTCTTCTTCTTGGCAAAATAATGCCTCCAATCTTGCCGGATTTCTCTAGCTCCGTCAAGCTCAAGTATGTTAAACTTGGCTATCAATACCTTGTAAATCACATTTTGTACCTTTTGATGATACCTGTAATGGTTGGTGTTCTAATTGAGGTTCTTCGTTTAGGCCCCGATGAAATCTTGAGCTTATGGAGATCACTCCATTTTGATCTTGTCCAGATCCTATGCTCATCCTTTCTCATCATCTTTATTGCTACTGTTTATTTCATGTCCAAGCCAAGAACTATCTACCTAGTTGACTATGCCTGCTACAAGCCTCCTGTCACTTGCCGGGTTCCGTTTTCTACATTCATGGAGCATTCCAGGCTGATCTTGAAAGATAAGCCCAAGAGTGTTGAGTTTCAGATGAGGATTCTTGAGAGGTCTGGACTCGGTGAAGAGACTTACTTGCCCCCTGCAATTCATTATATTCCTCCGAAACCAACTATGGATGCCGCAAGAGGTGAAGCTGAGCTTGTTATCTTCTCCGTCATGGATTCTCTCTTCAAGAAAACAGGGCTTAAACCTAAAGATATCGATATCCTTATCGTAAACTGCAGTCTCTTCTCACCAACACCATCTCTATCTGCAATGGTTATTAATAAGTACAAGCTCAGAAGCAACATAAAGAGCTTCAATCTTTCTGGTATGGGGTGCAGTGCTGGGCTAATTTCTATCGACCTGGCTCGTGATCTTCTTCAAGTGCATCCAAATTCAAATGCAGTTGTGGTTAGCACAGAGATCATCACACCAAACTACTACCAGGGAAATGAGCGAGCCATGCTTCTTCCGAACTGTTTGTTCCGTATGGGAGGTGCAGCGATTCTATTATCGAACCGCAGGTCTCACCGCTGGCTTGCCAAGTACCGCCTGGTCCATGTGGTACGAACCCACAAAGGCGCAGACGATAAAGCTTACCGCTGTGTGTATGAAGAAGAAGATAGAGAAGGAAAAGTTGGAATTAATCTATCAAAAGATTTGATGGCTATAGCTGGCGAGGCTTTGAAATCAAACATCACTACTATCGGGCCTTTAGTCCTTCCGGCTTCCGAACAGCTCCTGTTTTTGTTGACTCTCATTGGACGCAAAATCTTCAACCCCAAATGGAAGCCATACATTCCTGATTTCAAGCAAGCTTTTGAACATTTCTGTATCCATGCCGGTGGCCGTGCTGTTATAGATGAACTGCAAAAGAACCTGCAACTATCTGCAGAGCATGTAGAGGCTTCAAGGATGACACTGCACCGTTTTGGCAACACCTCGTCGTCTTCGCTCTGGTACGAGATAGGTTACATCGAAGCAAAAGGCAGGATGAGGAGAGGAGACAGGGTTTGGCAGATAGCTTTTGGCAGTGGATTTAAGTGTAACAGCGCAGTTTGGAAGTGTAATAGAGCAATCAAGAAACCAACAGATAGTCCATGGGCTGATTGTATCGATAGGTACCCAGTACACATTCCTGAAGTGGTCAAGCTCTAGGCGTGAAGATTGGCGGGTTACTTAATTCTTACTGTTAATTTGCTATAAATCATCAAAGTCTGGGGATTTGCATTCACTTCTCTGATCATCTCTTGTATTCTCTGTTGCTCTATCTTCTCATTTCCCTGTCACACTGTATTACTCTATATATTCATCTTTTTACTTAAGAAATTTACCTTAAACTTTCGTAGACATTGGGTGATATGGCAGAATAAGAGTATTGGTGGTCTCTCGGGTCCGGGGAGAAAATGGGAAATGAAATAATGAAAGTCAGCTGGATTGATTGGAGGTCAAGAACTATAAAAGTTATCGAGGAGGAGGGTTTGATTAAGATACTGGCTTCAATTCAGCTGCTAGCAGGAGGTGTGTTATACCCAAAAGTTGGAGAGAGAGAACCCCAGCATAGTGTCAGTGAAAATAAAGCTTAATGGCTTCAGTTTGGATTCCATGCACAAGTTAACCCCGAGTTTTAATATCCAAGTAGACACGTAAAAATGTCGTATATATGTAACACACTCAATCCAATTACGTCTCGATTCTAAATTCGTGGCAGGTGCAAGTTCACGTGGTCTAATTATAATGATAATGATGTAAATATGAGATATCATGCCAGGCATCGTGAAATCAAATTACCACGAAACTTGAGATAGAATAATTAGAGACGAAGGTTTTTTATCTGAAAGCTGTGATTTTATATATGTATGTATATACACATACTAATATGATATGGATAATCTGTCCAGGAACATGTACAGAATTTTTAATTACTGGAAATTACCGTTATAATTATCATGCTAACAAATGAAAAAACAAAACAAAAAGAGAGCATGTTCTTGCTCCCCCTTCCCCGTGCACACCCTTTGTGCAGTTTCTACATGGGCTGTGGGGCCCATGAATCTATGCATATTTTTTAAGTGAAATGTCAAAATTGTACCTGATAATTTTCATCTTCTTCGTCGTCGTCGTAACCAGCATTCGAAACAATGGAGCGAAGTGCGAATAGAATTGCGAGAGGGTCACTATCTATGCAACGTTCGTTTTCGTTTTTTTATTTCCACTTTTTCTGTTTCCTTTTTATGAGCTTCGATTGTTTGTTCTTGGAGGTTCCACATTAATGGCCTGTTTGGCCATGTATTTTAAAGTGTTTTAATTTTATTTTATATTTTCAAATTATTTTAATATTAAAATTTTTATTTTAAAATAAAAAATATTTTAAAAAACAATCTTTAACTCTAGTATATTTAATAGGCTGTTATAAAAAAAACTTATCTCGCAGATTTTTTCTATTACAATTTTCTAAGTTTGAAGTTTAGTCAGAATTAAGTAGACTGTGGTGCCTTCTATTAGTGACTTTTGGGAATGGTTATTTTTTAAAATGAATTTTGCTTAAAAATATAATAAAATATTATTTTTTATTTTTTTAAAAAATATTTTTAATATTATCACGTAAAAATAATTTAAAATTAAAATTAAAAAAATATTTTTTTTTAAAAATATTTTTAAAACACAACATCATCTAAAAACTCCCTATTTTCGCCAACGACAAAGGTCACCTGTAGGTCCCAATGTTATAAAATCCGTTCCGGGTACCGTTCCGGGTTTTTGTTTGGAATGGAACGTTCCGGTTTCGGTGTATTCCGGTGTTCCGTTCCGGTTTTGTACTGTTCATATAAATTAATTATATATATATATATATATATATATGAAAAAAAAAATATTTTAACAAATATAATTAAAATTCAAGATAAATTCACTTTAAATTATACAATACAAACACAAAATCAAACAAACATAATCTCAAAATTAGAATCATCTCTAAAATTCCAACAATAAAATTATTTTTTAAAAAATAAAAAATAAAGAATGAATTTAATTATAATTAAAAGATCCAAAATATTTGAAATTTAAGCTACTTATTGTATGTTTTTCAAGTAATTCTATGTTTTTTTATGGTTGTTGTATTTGAAATTAATTAATGTTACTTATTGTTTTTTAATGTTAGAAAAACTTAAAAAAACAAAATGAACACATTAAGAAATAATCAATAAGTTCAAACATAATTAATTAAAATACATTCCATTACAAATAATTCAATCAAATTAATTACAAATTAATACCCCTATTTTTTATGTTAACTATTATTATAGTAATTAATAATTAATTAATATAATAATTAATTATTATTATTATATAATAATTAGTATAAAAACCAATAATTACTATAAAAACTACCCCACCCGTTTGTCCCCTTCATTTGAATAAACAAAACCATACCCATCCCTTCTTCTTCTCTAGCCGCCGCCAACAAAATCACCCCAAAAGAAAACATATTTGTGCTAGAGGAAACTATTCCTTGATGAGCCTCAGGGGCCACATATCCATGGCTCCAAGATGCAGGGTTGGTTGAATTGAAGTCTGACTCCTTGGTATCATCTTCAACGCACCCTGCCATGCCGAAATTTCCTATCTTCGCGTTGAATTCTTCATCGAGGAAGATGTTCCGGCTCTTGATGTTTCTATGAACATAGCCGGAATTGCCGGATCTGACCGGGATTTTGACCGGGACAAAAACGTCGCCGTTTTGTCCTGGATTTTGCATTGGAACGGGCCGTTCCAGCCGGAACGGAACGGGATCAATAACTTTGGTAGGTCCTGTACCGTCTGGTTAATGCCTAGACGGATACATCTAACAAAAACATACCTACCTGTATATATAATCAACTGGCATAAAAGAATTCAATGTCTTATATATAAAACGAAATAAAAATCATATTTCTATTGTTATTCTTGAAAACAATTACCACAACACTAAAAGTCGTGGCCATTTTACTGTGGAAAGCACTGTGCATTGTCTCACAATCCACTGTGGATTGCGGCAGTGCACAAACGGAATTCTCCTTCGCCCACGCGGCCAAAGGAGCTGCTGTCATGGGGCCATTTTCGGATTTTCCTTTTTATGTCCTTTTTTTTTTTAAATAATCTTTCGTGAACACTGTAATGGCGTTTTCACCCCCGGTAATAGGACAAAATAACGGCTGGGGCTGAGGGACAGACGTGTAATTACGCGCGGCCAGACCGGCCCGGTCCGGTCCGCTGCAACTTTTGCTTTTTTTAATATTTTCGGAAATGGCTAACTACGGTTTTAGCCCCTAATAAGACAAAAACCATGAATTGGGTGCAGGGGTGGAACGGTAATTGACCCTATTTTTCAAATTATTTAATCGGCGTCTGTCAGGGCGTGAGGCGCACGCGCCAGACGGTTTTCCGCCTCACGCCCTGTTCAGGTGGCGCGTGCAGCCTCCTCCGGTGCCCGAAAATTGTCTACCGGAAGCCAGAACGATGCGTCACCGCGTGGTCTTCCTCCCGCGGTGGTGCGTGTAACCACCAGATGTCCGTGGACGCGGCGGAGGCCGGTTGAAGCCGCCGGCCACGTTTCTATCTCTCCTGCACGTCAATGTGCAGGAGAGTCCCCCATGTATTTTGAATTTGCACTTCGGTCCCTCGACTTTTAATTTCGTTTTTGGTCCTCAATTCTGTTATATAAGTTTTGATTTTGTTCGATTGGGTCATCCGATTTGAGTTGATTGAATGCCAAAGTGTCACTTCGGTCCTTCTACTTTTAATTTCTGAATTGGCTGTATATAACTCAATCAATTCGGTACAAAAGTTCCGATTTTTGCAATTTTATCCTCTGATTTCAATTGAGAATAAATGTAATTTGCATTTCAGCCCTTTGACTTTTAATTTTTTAATTTCAGTCCTTTATATTTGATTTTCATTTAAGTCCTTATACTTTTATTTCTTTATATTTCTAGAATAATCCCTACTTTTGTCCATGTATATATAAAAGTGTTTTTAACACAATAATAATAATAATAATAATTATAATCATAATAGTAGTAATAATAATAATAATGATAATAATACTAATAATAATAATAATAATAGTAATAGTAATAATAATAATAATAGTAATAATAATAATAATAATAGTGATAGTGGTAATAATAATAATAATAATAATAATAATAATAATAATAATAATAATAATGACTTAATTATTTTTTGTTCTTACTCTGCTGTGTTTTTTTTCTTTCTCCCGATAATTTAATAATATTTTTTTTTGTCGGTTATAGCAATAATAATTGTTTTTGTTTTTTTTATCTTTTGTGAAAATTACTTGCATGTTTTTAGTCTTTCATTGTTTTTTTCCTTTCATTATTAACATAATAATAATAATAATAATAATAATAATAATAATAATAATAATAATAATAATAATAATAATAATAATTAAATTGTTTTGCGTACTTGCTCTTTCTTTAATGTTCTTTTTCCCTCCGGATAATTTCATAATTTTTTTTTTACAGTAATAGCAATAATAGTTTTTTTTTTCTTTTGTTAAAGTTTATAGGATGTTTTTAGTTTGTCATTTATTTTGGTTTCTTTTATTATTAACATAATAATAATAATTATTATAATAATAATAATAATAGTGATTATTATCAATATTATAATAATAGTGATTATGTATTCTATTATTATAATAATAGTGATTATTTATTCTTTCATACTAATAATAATAATCATAATAATAATAATAATTTTTTAAATGATTTTTCTTGCTTGCTGTTTTGTTCATGCTTTTTATTTTTTTCCCTCAGTATAATTTAATAATGTTTGTTGTTTTTATTCTGGCGGCAATAATAATTTTAAATGTTAAGACTCCGATGTTGCTATTATTATAATATTTTAAATTAATATTGCTTCCTTTTCCCTATTTTTTTTGTTTGCTCTTTCTGTTAATTGATTTTTATAATTTTATTATCTGCACAATAATGATTTAAGTAAGTTGTTTTTTTTCTTATTCAAATATTTTGCTCTTTTTTCTAATGTTAGTGTGCGCTATTTTGTGATCGTTTATGACGCAATACCTATATTATAAAAGATGTAATCTATGCTTACGTGACAAACTCAACTCAAAATTGGAAACATTTTATCTCCTAATCTATAATTTTTATTTACTTATATCATATAAATTTATCATTGTAGAATTAATTATGTTAAATTATATACAAAAAAAATACCCGCGGCAACGCGCGGGCAATTTGCTAGTATATAATATTTATTGTGGTAATAATTGTTTTTCTAAAAAAAAATTCTACTTTAAATACTTAAAAATAATTTTTATTTTATTTTTTAAAATTTATTTTTCATATTAATATACTAAATCGATCTAAAAACATGTAGAAAAAATAATTTCAAGTAAAAAAAATATAAAGTTTCAAGTTTTTTTTTTTAAATCAAAATATAAAAACCAACAAACTCTAAATACATGCAAATTAATTGCTTGTGCGCAAGGGAAACCCACTTGTTAGACGGTGTTTTTATATATGCTGAGAAATTAATTAGCATATTGTATTTAAATTTTAATCAATTGCATCTAATTTACTAAAAAAAAATGTGACACAGTTCGCCTATCCGTTCCAACAAACAATGTCAATTGGAGCAAGTGGGTCTTGTCCTAGTGGCTGAAAGGACTTGTTTTCTTCTTTAGCATCATGGTCCAAGCTCTATTATATACGTCTGTTATCCTCGCGGTGTCTTATCTGTTTACTGGACTTGCAGGATATTCAGTGGATCCAGAGATTAGTTGAGATGCGTATAAGCTGACCCGGACACCCCGATTATAAAAAAAATGCCAATTGGACACCATTAATTATTAATGCCTTTTCTTTCCATTAGGCTGCGCCCAATCTTAACAATTCACGATAGGTAATTGATGCGCCGATTGGGTGCAGTGGACCACATTTCTTATAGACCGAACGAGCTGATTGGCCCGCTTCGCTGGGCATTTTTATCTATGTAAAAAATTAATTGATTTTATAAATGTTGTATTCTATTATTTTAATATTTAATTAGTATAATTGTAATTGATAAAATATGCAAAAAATGGTTTTTTTCAACAAAAATGTGATTGAATATTGTTATTGCTAAAAAACTTTTGATAAAATTTGTTAGAAAATTTGCTAAGAAGGTGAAATGATTTATAAGAAATTTGTTGTCACGGATACTCTGGTTAAAAAAACAAAATAACAAAAGAAACCCGGTTAAAAAAGAAGAATTGAGTTGGACGGTAAAAAATCAAAAATACATGTGAAAAAAGGTCATCGTTTTTTAAAAGAAACAAACAAAGGGTCTAAATTATAAATTTAAATTCAAAGCCAAAGTTTTTTTTTATAAGATTTATTCATCATATTATTATATTCAATATTTTTAAGAATGCCGATATTAATTGTTTTTTTCAAGAAATCGTAGGTAATTTTTTTTCTCTCTTTATATATTTTTAGGCGATAATATTAAATAAATATTAAACACATATACTTAGTCTCACATATTATATAGTGTGATCGAAATGGGAAGTAATTTTTATATTTTTTAATTGTAGATAACCTAGGTAAATTTGTTAAAAAAAAACAATATGAGTTGCCTTTTCTCCCCAGTAATATTAGATTTGACACGTTATAAATAAAAACATTGCAATATTTTTCAAAAAAGGAATATATATTTTTTGCGTGCTATAATTACTTATTTGCTGTCTAAAAAGAACAGTGTAGTCGAAACAGAAAGTGCCTCATATAGTTTTTAATTGTATATAATGTAGGCAAATTTGTTTACCTTTTGTTTTTTTGAGTTGTATTTTTTCCCGGGTAATATTAGATCTTAAATATTAAAAATCCATATTTTTTTTCCAGAAATACACTTGAACAAAAGAGCACAAAAATAAAATATGTTTCATTTTAATGTGTTTTTTGAAAAAATATTATTAGATGTTGAAATTTCTAATTATTGTAGATAAGACATTGAAAATAATGACATTCGTAAGTTTTTTTCTTTATAAATATGTTACACTAATTATAGATTTTGCTATTTATTTCATATTAGTGCATTTAAAATAATGATAATAACTATTTGTGATTTTTTCTCTTATAAATATTTTAGACTAATTATATATTTTGCTATTTATTTCATATGAACACCTTAAAATATATATATTCATAACTTTTTGCAATTGCGATCTCTTTTAGGTATTCTAGAAAATAACAATAATTGTTGTAGTGCGCATAAGCTGACCCGGACACCTCGGTTAAGGAAAAAAATGTATAAGTGGCAAATCAAAATAGGAATAATTTTTTTTTAAAAAAATGAATCCGGAGATTAGTCGTGGTGCACGTAAGTTGGCCTGAACACCTCAGTTATCAAAAAAAAATTCTTGTTTTTTGTAAAACCAAAAACAACAACCAGCTAGTAAAAAAAAATCATTTTTTTAACATAAAAACCTTTTTTTTTAAAAAAAAAGTTCTTAAAAAAAAAATCAGATTTGAAAAAAAAAACAACAATCAGTTATTAAAAAAAAAAATTTAAACAAAAAAACCCTTTTTTTTAAAAAAAAATTAGTTATTAAAAACAGAAAATATTATTTTTTGAAAAAAAATAAAAAAAACAACCCGTTAATTAAAAAAATATTTGTTTTAACAAAAAAACATTTTTTTTAAAAAACAAACAGTCCTTTAAAAAAAACATCAAATTTGTAAAAAGAAAAAACAACAACAGTTATAAAAAAAAAACCTTTTTTAAAAAAAAAAAATTGTTTTTAAAAAAAAAAATCAGTTTTTTTTTTTTTTAAAAAAAAAGAAAGAAAAACGAAATGAGATTGGTAAAAAACAAAAACAGTTCTTAAAAAAAACAAAAGAAAACAGATTTTTTTTTTAAAAAAAAAGAAAAAGAAAAAAGAAAAACGAAATCAGATTGGTAAAAAAAACAGTTTTTTTTTTTAAAAAAAAAGTAAAACGAAATCAGGTAAAAAAACAAAAGAAAACAGTTTTTTTAAAAAAAGAAAAAGAAAAAAGAAAAACGAAATCAGATTGGTAAAAAAAAAAAAAAAAAACAAATTCAGTTTTGATGGCTGGAGGTTCGAACCCCTGCGCGCTGGAATCCAGCGCGCAGGGCGAGCCGCTCAGCCACATCTATTCTTCAGTCATCTCCACCATAAAAATTATAAAAAGGATTCCTGTGAAAAAAAAAACAGGTGCACCTACACTCGCGAAGCAAAAGTGAAAAACGACCAGTCCACAGTGCACATGAGTGTGCGTGCACAGTGGACTGGTGGCCGAGCTGTTTTAGCTTACTTGTTAATATAATTGAAGAATATTAAAACATTGGATTAAATTTGATATTTTGACGAAACATTACAGGCACTAATTTATACTCAAATTAACACTTGATGGTTATCAAGCTATTAAAATGTATCGTGTTTCTAGAAAGAAAACTGGTTTGGCTGTAGGAGAATGCAAACAGCAGCCATTAGCAACAATCTACTTAGACAAGGCTACGTTGAGGTAATTTTGTTGTAGTATCGGTTATTTTTTAAAATAAGGATAAGAATTAGGTTTCCTTCGTATTTTTTCATAGAGCGATCAGTTATTCGGGCATGTATATATGAAAAATAAACCTCGAAAAATGTTGGGGTGGAAATCTGAAAGTGTAGATCCTGGACATGTTAGAGATTTGAGCAGAACACTACTACTAACTTGAAGCTTAAGTATTTGGACCATGAAAAAACGAGGTTACTTTATAAAGTTGTGATGTGGTTGTGTTTGCTTGGAACGTTCTAGAGGGAAAGATAAACAGGAGAGGAGCGATTCCATGGGTATTCCACTTTTAAGAATATTTTCGTTCTCCCTTTTCTTTTATGGATAAATAAACTATGATTTACTACTAAATTTGACAAAAAAATAATTTCAACAACTTAGGCTTACGTCCTATGGTTTGTTTCTTCAAGGCATTGTTACTATAGTGCCTTCAAATTTATGGCATGATAAGATGGTGATGTAACGAGTGTAAATGTTTATTATTTCATAATTTATTAAATTCGTTTCTCTACATTTTGCAACTTGCAACTTGCAACATGCTCCTTTCTTTTTTAATTATTATGTTTATTTCTTCCATGGATTTAGTTTTTTATCTTTAATTATATAATCACCACTCCATCACTACGTACTTTCATTTACAATCACCAAATAGCTTATCAATTATTATAACAAAAACAGCCCCACCAGTATCACCATCATGCAACCGCTATACATGTATGGATATGAAAAACACAATTTAATTAATTTGTATAATCATTTTTAGTAAAAAAAAACTATACAACTATAAGTACTGCAACCACCACACGATTAATAATATTAGTGTTGCCACGTAAATCATTTAGTAGTGGCTTGGTGGTAAGAACTTGAAGTTAATAAATTTTTAGATTTGAGCTCTGTAATTATTAATATAATAATCATTTAAAATTAATATGATCAGTATTTTTAAAAATCATGAAATTAGTTAAAATATATACAAATTAATTTTGACAACTATTTTAATAATAATAAAAAGAGTGTCGACATGGGAATATTTTTGTTATCATCATTCTATGGTCACTGTCATGGTTGTTGTCCCACCTCTAGTTATGACCACCACCCTAACTACTTCTACCATAAGCATTTATGTGCATGCATTCCATTACACCATGATGGATGGAGTGCTGCTATTTACTCTTGAAATGTCTTTTCCCGTCCTAAAATTGTAAATTTCCTATAGGTAATTTGAAGTAATGCTTTACTTTTAGAAAATTATTTTGCATCTTTCATGTCTAGCTTTTTTATTTATTTACTGGCTAATTTTTTTCCATGAACATGTTTAAAAATACAAAATTTTCAAAATGTAAAACAAAGATCTTATTTGACTTCCATATAAAATAAAAAATGGCATAAAAAAGTTTTTCCGAAACATGTTTTTTCCATGAAAATTATTTTGTACCACTATCACCAGAAATGTGTAGATGTTAATGACATAATTCAATTAATTTATACACTCGTTTTTTGTAAAAATAAATAAATACGGCGACGTACTGTGACTAAAATTACAATCATTAATTGCTAGAGTATCTACATGCCACCATCACATTTCTTATCAATCATATCATCACATGTACTGCAGTCTTTCCTCTGCTATCCTTCCCACTACCACTTCCACCATAATTATCTTCATCGCCAATGTTCATGTGCCTTCACTCTATTGCCATCTGCAGGGATGGAGTGCTACCACGTACTCTTGAGATGACTATTATTATTTTTATTTTGAAGTAAGGTTGTGTTTACTATTGTAAAACTCTTTCATAACTATTTTTTTACTAATTAATTTGATTTTTCCCATTATAAATTAGGAAAATAAGTTTAGAAACACAAACTTTCAAAACAAAATACAAAAGGCTTATTTGGCTTTTTCTTAAAACAATCAACATAAATGTCTTATTTCTTTCATTGCTGACGAACTGGGAACAATTTTTAGATGTTTTGTTTTCCAATTTTTTTAGAATATTGGAGAAATAAGAAACTTTTATTTCCAAGAAAACAAGTTTTATTTTTAAGCATAGTTTTTAAACCTGGTCCAAGGCAAGTCTCGGGTTTTAGATCAAGTTAATTAACTCAAGTCAATCTATATTTTTTATTTTATAAAAACATAAAATAACATCTTGATTTTTTTTATTGTCAAGGTTGCTGGTCAATTCAAATTTTTTCATCGGGCTACACAAAATCAAATTCATCTTCTTCTTTTTTGAAATCCAACTCGAACAAAGTCAGATTAATTATCAACCTTAAAAGGATTGCATTTCATGATTAAACACCCAGAAATTAAGTAAATTACTATTCATTTGTTATGCTAATTAAAAATAGACGCAGCAATTTCTTGCTAGAAACCCCAGAGTTTTTTACTTGTGTTCAAGACATGTGATGTATAGTCGTTCCGAATTGATACTAGTAATTCATTTAAAATCAGTTCCATCTATTACTTCATTATGAAATAAGAAATTGGCACATGCGATCATAAATACATCTGTATTTTGTCGAATAGGCCATGACATTACATTTGAGTAAATGCTTGGAAGTGAAAAGGACATCCACTCTTTCCAATTAGAAAGCGAAGTTTTCACTGACGATGTACTCAAGTGATTAAAGTTCAGTATCGCATCTTTAGAAGAGAAAAACCCCCCCCCCCCCCCCCCCATCATCGATCTGTATATCTTGCTCATCGACATACATGATCATCACCAAACCTGCACTGAAAAATAGTAAAGCTTTGAAAAATGCGTGATTCAACAAGTGAAAGATCGTATTAGCCTAATTGAATGCAAAGTTATGGCTCTCTTCAGATCGTTTTTGCAGTATTTCAGTGGTTGCCGTGAGGAATGATATCATATAGCTTATTTATTTAGTTAAGAAACCTCATTTATTATAAAATATATTTTATAAATTCAAATAAACAAATAAAATACTAATTATAAAAAATATATATTCTAACTTGAACTCAATATATATATATATATATATATATATATATATATATATATATATATATATTTTACCGTTACCTCATTGTTGGTGCGATATCACATAGCTCCTGCAAAAGAAACAGCAATCGAGACCATGGGCGAGGAATCAAATAAAAGGGGAGCACATCGCTAAAAGGGGAGCACATCGCTATCACGTAAACGCCCACCATTACTGTAGTAGTTGCGAGAATCGAAGTGGATACAAGAGTGGGACCCTCCATAGCATCAGTTGACAAGTATGTGATCGTGTTTGAGCAGATTTTCGAGTAAACCAATAAGAGTTATGGCATCCAACCAATAAGATTTTCCATATTGTTTGTCTAAAACCACAAATGAATTAACAGATATGAAGCAAGGCCTACACCCTCTCATCCCATTCATCGCTATCCACCATTACTATAGTAGTTGCGAGAATCGAAGTGGATACAAGAGTGGGACCCTCCATAGCATCAGTTGACAAGTATGTGATCGTGTTTGTGCAGATTTTCGAGGAAACCAATAAGTTATGGCATCCAACCAAGAAGATTTTCCATATTGTTTGTCTAAAACCACAAATGAATTAACAGATATGAAGCAAGGCCTACTCCCTCTCATCCCATTCATAATTGAAGAGAGCTATCTCCAGTCACTAAAACTGGCACAAAAAAGAGAGTAAGAAAGGATAAATGACACATAAATCGAGGGCTACGCGGATCTTATATGAAATGGAATAAAGATGGACCAGGCTACTTATGAATGTAACCACAATTAACATCACTAGGTCAGTTTATCGACCACGGAGTCAAAAGTAATTTACGAGTCGTCAGACCAATTTGCGAATCGAGCGAGCTCCACTTGCATGCAATGACATGGTAGCCGTGGTGGTCTTATCGTGCAGGCCTGCCTCTTTTTTTAGTAGGTGATTTACTACTGCAGCGAAGAAAACGTTGGATCAAGAAAGGGATTACCACGTGCCCTCTAACTAGCTTGATTGGCTCACCAGTCCCGCAAACTGGACCCTTAAAAGTGATTCAGTCATTATTGAGGTGCCCTCGAAGTTGGGGTGTGATGTCCCTATCACCCCCGAAGGCCTTGGCTATGTTAAAAGATTAGTTTTTAAGGTAATTTGGGTTTTTCGCGTTCCAAATTCTGCTTTCCCCCCCCTCCCTCTCCTATGACTCGCTGTGATTATTAGATTTCTAGGGTTTACATCTCTCTTCTGACTCACTGTGATTGTTCAATCTCTAGATTTTACTTCCCCCTCTCCTTTTTATCCCTCTCCTCTGACTTACTGTGATTGTTAGATTTCTGGAATTTACGAGATCACGAATCACTTTTCTCTCTTCACTCACTTCTAACTGTGATTGTTCAATTTCTAGATCTTACAGGATCCAACTTATAACGTCTCTCCCTGTCTTTTTTTTCCAGTTGGGGATGGACAAATAGAGGAGTATGAAACGAGGATGAGGGCTTATTAACTTCTACAATTCCCAGGTTTGTTATCTCTAAAATTTGATGATTTGTAGCTTATTTAGGAAAATAAGTGCTGATGAAACCTTTTTTGTGTGTGAAAATACACTCTTTTCTCCAAGGGGGAAAGGACTTCCACCTCTCCCTGTCAATGATCGACAGGTAGTACTTCGTTTCTTAATGGAAAATCGAATTCTTTCAGCATGAGATAAAAAGAAATGGGACGATGGCTTTTATTTTGTATAAAAGTTAAATTCCTACATGTTTAATTATCTCAATTTTAATCGGGATTTTGGTATAATCATCAATTAACTCTTTCATCAAAATTTTCTATTCAAATCAATATTCTTCACATGTGAATAATGTATGATCCTAATTATAAACATCTTATTTGGCAAATAGGAGATTGGATCATATTCAATTCATGTTAATGTGAACGGGAAAATGGGATGAAAGAACTGATCAGCTAGGCCTTTATTCAGGGTTAAAATTTCCTCGGTGGAGACTAATGGAAGACATGTATTGATACTCATCTCAATATTTAACAGCAAATACGCTTATGTTTGTACAGCTCAAACCTGATGTTATTTCATTTTTTTGTAACTATAAGCACATTGAAGTTTGCAGGGAGGGTTTCTGGAATAGAGCTAGGTCCAGCACGAAGCGGCAAAGATGTTAGGGAACTAACGGACAGGTTCGTTTCACTGATGTTTATATACAATATCTTCCTTCGTTACATCAGTTTTCTGGGCATCATTTATAATGGCTGTTTTTTCCTCTTCTGAATGACTGTGCTTTTTTTTTAGGGTATATTTAGTATTGCTTTTGCTTTTGTGATTGAGGTTTTAAAAAAACAGTTTTATGAAAACCACTTTTAGCTATGGTTCATAATAATTTTTATGTGTTTGGTTATCAACCTTTTCATATTGCTTTTAACTTCTGAAATTACTTTAAAGGGCATAAACATACACGCGCGCACGCACACACACATATATGTATGTATATTTGAATATTGTATTAATAATCATAATTTCATAATGTAATGAATAATTTAAGTAAATTAGACATTTCTTTTTATTCTCCTATCGAACTATTTGTAAATCCATACGTGAAGGTCTCTGCGATCCTTGACTATTTGATCGAGGAATAACATCTGATAAAATATCATCAATTAAAATTGCGAGAGAAAAATTATAGTGTGATATCTTCTAATATATTTATTTATATTTTAATTAAGTTTTTAGATTTTTATATTATTTTAGTATTAAAAAATATAATAAATAGAACCATCCCCCACCCTTCTTAGACCCCCCCCCCCCGTTCCAGCCCCTCACCTCCCATCTCCAGAACTGACCCTCCCTTCCCCTCTCTCAACTTCTCCGTCTCCATCTCCTTCCAGCCCTCACCCTCCCCCCTCCCCCCTCCCCTCTCTCAACATCTCCATCTCCATAATAAAACCACCCCCCCTTCCAGTAGCGAGACCTCCAAGAGAGATGATCGATTTGCATTTGTGGGTACCTTTTTTTTTGCTCTGCTTCTCTTCTTTCTGGTCAATACTAGTATGAGTTTGCAGCAAAGATATGATCAATTTGAGAGTTTATTTGGAAATTAAATACTAATGGTAATATTGTTATTGGAATCGATTTATTTATGATGATTTTGCCCATGCTTAATGATTTGAGAAGCAGCAAAAGCATAAGTTTTCTGCTTCTTCAACAATAAATTAAATTGCTTTTTGTTTTCAACCGCAATACCAAACCGCTTTTTGTTTTTTTGAATATTGGCTTTTTGGATAGTTTATGGATTTCAGTTCACACAATTCGGCCCGATGTCCGTCAAACCTACGAAACTCACAACCCATTCATGAACCAGAGGATAGGCAACATGAAGGGTAGAGAGCATATTTAAAAAGATTTTTCACGCAAGACTACTTCCAGAAATAATGCGGGTATATTCAAGCCTTTAATAACTGTCCCCACTACTAAGCATTACATCCTTTGGATTCCAGGAAGAATGGAGATCCAAGCACCACAATTATTATTATAAAAAAAAATGGAGATCCTCCAGTCGTTGGATATTTTAGCTTGGAGCTGCGAAGGATGCCTCGTTTGAGTTTTTTTATATCTCACCTTCTAAAATAAAAAAAATATATCTTTTTGACTGTCCAAGCGCGTGCCTAGCCTTCTTTGTTTTTCCTGTTTTCTTCCCATATTTTACACCCTAGCATTATTTTTTGTTATTTAATGCATTTGAAGTCTTTGAAATTAAAATAAAACCATCTTCTGCTTTGTGACGATTTTTTTAATTTAACTTAAAATAGGTCTTTTCTTGTTATTTAGCATGGAAAATTAGGTTTGTTTTTGCTATTTCAGTCCCACATGCTTGTTATGTTTTCTCTCTCTTCAAAATAAGCATGATTATCACATAATTAAATAAAAAATAATAAGTTCAGTGACAAAAAGAAATTTTAACTATGAGGAGGTGCACGATCTACCTTACGAGTTTATTTGAGTTCTTTTAATAAAATATTGTTTTTACCAGTTATATCATTGTTAATTGAATACTGCGCGTTAAATTTGTTTTTATTTGCTTTTTAAAGAATTATTTAGGTCTCATTATCTGAGATTTTTGCTGAATAATTTAGCTAATCCAAATTGATTTAAATAATTGTTATCATAATATTAAAAAAAATTATTAAGGGTGTCACAATCTCAATTGTTTTTAAAAAAAAAAGCATAATCCAGAATGTAATAAGTTTTTAATTCATTGTTTCATATATATTATTTTTTTAATAAATAGTAGTCATAAAATAAAGATCTACGGTGTCGAAGGCGTACCAAATCTGCAGCATTATGTTTTTTTAGTTCCATCGAAGGTGTACCAAATTTGCTGCGTTATGGTTTCTTAGTTCAATGAATAGGAACATTGGATGGGGTTTTATGTTAATTCCTTGAAACATCATTAACTTGTCTTATTAAATTGATATGATCACCTGTTAGAATTGATAATTAAGAAAGTCAAAGTGACGGTTCAATTATTAAAAAAATAAAAGTCTTACTGGAAAGACTATGCTTTAAATTCTAAAAGAGGAATCATTAATTCTCTCCTAATTTTAATTTCCATTGAAAATTAAATGGGGATTTTAATTAATTAAAAGAGATTTCAGCTTCTGCTTAAAGAATTAATGGCAAGTTATTTTTCACTCTGGGGAGGAATGACAATTTCCTTTTTTCTTTTCTTGGAGCCATGATTACATGTTTAATGTTTGAGAAGAACGGTCACAGGTAACTACTGGGCGTCAATTCAAAAGCCGAACTTAATGCATCTTACTATCTTTTAAGAAAGACAGAAACCGACACTTGCTTTCTCGATCTCTTCACAATGGCTCCATGGCCAGTTCATAACTTGTCGGACACCATCAAGTTTATAATAAATTAATGTTTTTTTTTGCTTTCTTGCAGATTGGATTTGAAGACGGCTGTGCAAGCAAGGTGAAGGAAATTGAAGAATTGTTTGGTGCTGAAGCTACGCCGGTGGATATAACGATTTTAAGGCGTGAAAATTATTGTTTTAAAAATATTAGTTATCTCGGTTATACTTGAAAAGATTAAAAATATATATCTTTTAAATTTACGGATAATGATTTTATAAGTTTTTTTATTTTGTTTTTAATAATTATAAATAGAAAGTTTACAGAAAAAACTTGAAAGAGAATTATTATTTCTTAAATTGTTTTATGTTATCATCAAACTGATATTTATATAATGGCAAGTCATTGTTTTTCTCTCTCTAAATTTACTCTCCAACATTAAAATTTATTAATTTAATATTTTTCATATCATAAAATACAACAAAATATATTTTTTCAATACGAGATAACATTCCAGAATATATTTTATAATAGGTAATGCAGCTTTAATCATACACGTATATAAGTTTTGCTTTTTTTTCCAATGATTATAATAATTATATTCATTACGATAATAATATTAATTTTATTTTTATTATTTAATTATTTTTATTTGTTCTTCAAATCAAATAATATTTTTTTATACTAATAATATTTATTTTGGTTTTACCTTCAATCATTATAATATCAATTAGAATAATAATTCAAATAATTTATCAATGTTGTATTTATTAAAAACTAAGTTTTGTAACTTCTCTATATATAATGTTTCAAATCCAATATCCTCGATTAATGGTTTGAAAAAAAATCTATGTCTCAATATTGTTTTTAAATTTTTTTATTTTTTTTCTTTAAAATTATACTATTTAGCATTAGTATTAATCATAAAAAAATATTTTATTATTAGTTTTTTTAATAATACTTAACAAAAGTTCTATCAAGATTGATAATTTTAGCCAAATATATAATACTATAAAAAAATCTCACTCTTTTAATATTTGTTTTACATGACTGCAACGAAGCACTGGGTAATTTTCATTTTACCGTCACCGTACATGTTTGGGTAAAATGATGTTGTCGATAGATTTATATCAAAGTCAATTTTTATCTTGTTCTGGCATTTCGTTTTAGTTTAAAAAACACAATAAACCAAAACATATCTTATACAACTTATAATTTCAGTCTGTTTTATAAATTATACTCTACTTAAATTCTGACCGGAATGTTTTTGTTCCATGGTCGTTTTGTTTTGGCCAACTATTTTTTGTAAGACTTAAGAACCGAGTACACAACACGTGATAGTTTTTACTAGTTTGATTACCCGCACTTCGTTGCGGGCGAAGCAAAGAATTTTTACAATTATTCATATTAAAATATAATATTTATATATCTATAGTTTGATATAATGAAACAGATCAAAATATCCTATCATAACAACAGTAACATTTAAGTGTTAACTTCTAAAATTATCATCATTATTACTGTCAAAACAATAAAAATTATTAAACTACTTCGAGAAAAAAACACAAAAAAAGAAGCAAATAAGAATAAAAATTAAAATTATTATTATTATTCTTAATATTAATATTATTATTGCGTTAATAACAAAAAAAAATCAAAGACTAAAAGAAGTCTAAAAACATTAACAAAAGAGCAAATAAAAAAATAAAATAAATGATAAAATAAAAAAATAAAATAAAAGAAGTCTAAAAACATTAACAAAAGAGCAAATAAAAAAATAAAATAAATGATAAAACAAAAACAAAAATTATTACCTGAAAAAAAATCATTTGACTTGAAAATTAAAAAAATTGACCGCACTATGTTGCAGTGTAAACACCCAAGAGAAAAAAAAACATAATATATATATGGAAAAAGAAGACAAATTCTGTTTTTTTTTAAAAAAAAAAGGGAAGAGCAAAACCGGTTTTAGATAGAGTGAAACAAGAATTAGAACACAATTAACCCAAACCCCAAACAAAACCCCTCATTTTATGAATATAAATACAAGGAGGAGAGATTTTTCTCTTTTTCGGTCACCTATCATTTTTCCTCTGCACAGCCAAGACTCTTCCTTTTCTCTTCACAACCGAATCTCCTTCTTTTTCTCTTCACAGCCGAGCTCCTTTCTTCTCTTCACAGCCAAGCCTCTTTCCTCTTCTCTTCACAGCCGAGCCTTTCTTCTCTTCATGCCAAATCTCCTCTCTTCCCAGCCGAGTGAAATGGGTGTGGAAATTGAAACCTAGAGAGTGTTGTGGTCACTGCCGAGAGGAAGAAGAAAGGGAGGAAGAAAAAGTAAAGCCAAAAAGAGAAGAAAAAGAAGAGTTCAAAACTTTCAAAAAAAAGAAAAATAAAATTTGTGTGATACGAGCAGGGTTATTGATCCCGTCCCGGGTACCGTTCCGGTTTTGTGTTTGGAACAGAACGTTCCAGTTTTGGCACCGTTCCGGGTACCATTCCGGTTTTGTACTGTTCATTTTTATTTAATTATATATATGAAAAAATAAAATATTAATTTAACAAGTATAATTTAAATTCAAGAAAAATGAAATTTAAATTATACAATACAAACATAATCTCAAAATTAGAAACATCTTTGAAATTCCAACAATAAAATTATTTTTTTAAAAATAAAAAATAAAAAATGAATTTAATTATAATTAAAAGATCCAGAATATTTGAAATTTAAGCTAATTATTGTATGTTTTTCAAGTAATTCTATGTTTTTTTATGGTTGTTGTATTTGAATTTGAATTTTGAAATTAATTAATGTTACTTATTGTTTTTGATGTTAGAAAAACTTAAAAAAACAAAATAAACACATTAAGAAATAATCAATAAGTTCAAACATAATTAATTAAAATACATTCCATTACAAATAATTCAATCAAATTAATTACAAATTAATACCCCTATTTTTTATGTTAACTATTATTATATAATAATTAATAATTAATTATTATATAATAATTAGTATAAAAAGTAAAAACCAATAATTAGTATAAAATATTAAAATTCAGCCCACCTATATAAATTATAAAACCCTACCCATCCAACCCTACCCATATAAATTATAAAACCCTACCCATCCAACCCTACCCATCCTTTCTTCTTCTCTAGCCGCCGCCCAACCCTCATCTTCCTCTTCCTCTTCCTCTTCCTCTTCCTCATCTTCCTCTTCTTCCTCATCTTCCTCTACACAACAAAAACAAATGCTTCCATTCCGAGAGATCGTATACCAAAGCCAAGTCAATGCAAGAGATCTTAATTTTTTTCCGACAAATATTTAGAGAGTAGCAGGTATTTTCAACTGGATTGCCGATTCATGAACTGAAGAGGCCAGCATTCGATTTTCATGCCTGTGTGGTACCCAAGTGGGATAGCTTCCCATGGAGATTCCAAGCACATAGAAATTTGATCCTAGCTGTAATTTGTCTGCAAGTTCTTGAATTGGGGGTCGTTTCTGTGTATTTTGTAAGGGGACATGAAACGGCGTCGTTTTGGCTTGACCCGGAACGGAACGCCCGGTACGGAACCGGGACGTTCCGGCCGGAATTTCCGGAACTGGCCGGGATTTTGACCGGGACAAAAACTTCGCCGTTTTGTCCCGGATTTTGCATTGGAACGGGCCGTTCCGGCCGGAACGGAACGGGATCAATAAGCCTGGATACGAGAGGTAAGAGACATGAAACCCTTTTTCCTTTTTCTTCTTAAGAAAGGAAACAAGAAGAATTAAGAGAACAAATCAAATATGTGAAAAACGAAATTAACAAATCATGTGAGGGGGTTTTTGTTTGAGGGGGGGCTGCCAGCATTATGTGTGGGTTTTGTTGAAAAATTGATGAGTTGATTTTGTTGAATTTCATGTGTGGATTGTGTTGGAAAATTGTGGGTTTATGATGAAAATTGATGGGTAATTTTGTTGAAATTCCATGTGTAATTCGGCTGAAAATTTATGAGGGATTTGTGTACCGAAATTTAAAGATTTTACTTGTGAATTATGATGGAAGATTGTGTGTTTTGAACCAGCAATGCATGCTGTTTTTATGCTGGAATTGATGTATATTTGGTTGAAAATTTAATATGGGTTTAGGCCGAAACTTGTTGAAAAGTTCGGGTAGAAAAGGTATGTTTTCAGCTTGTGAATTATGATGGAAGATTGTGTGTTTTGAACCAGCAATGCATGCTGTTTTTATGCTAGAATTGATGTATATTTGGTTGAAAATTTAATATGGGTTTAGGCTGAAACTTGTTGAAAATTTCGGGTAGAAATGTATGATTTTAGCTTGTGAATTATAATGGAAGATTTTGTGTGTTGAACTGAAAATCTATGCTGAAATTCATAGGGTATTTTTCGGAGAACTTGCATGTGTGTTTGGACTGGAATTCGGTTAAAGTATTGTGTGCCAAATTGTGTATTTTGCGTCAAATTGCGACTCGTTGCCGAAGCTGCATTATGAACATATGAACTCTTGAAATGAGTGCAATGACGAATGTAGGCCGAAATGCAAGTGTACTGATTTATGACCCTTGATGTCGCAGGTGGTGCGGTTGGGGCTGGATCATCGGCAAGACAAACACAACCCACTAGTGGAACAGGTAGGTGACCCTTACATTCTTTTTCTTTCGTTGCGTAAGGAATAACTGTGGTGTGAATATTGCTCTATTGTGTTGGAGTTAATAATAAACGGAAAAATATTGAATGTCGATAAAAGATTAATTAGCTTCGGCTAATGACATCCGAAGGGATGGCCGGGATAAGAGATTGATTAGCTTCGGCTAATGGCATCCGAAGGGATGGCCGGGATAAAAGATTGATTAGCTTCGGCTAATGGCATCCGAAGGGATGGCCGGGTCAAACAAATGATTAGCTTCGGCTAATGGCATCCGAAGGGATGGCCGGGACAAAACAATGATTAGCTACGGCTAATGGCATCTAAAGGGATGGTCGAGTCTAAGAAATGGTTGTTAGGAAGGAATGATATAATTACAAACATATTAAGCTTCATGTATTAGACTGAACGATCATTAATAATATTATTAGCTCTAGGTAATTACTTTCTTTTAAGTGTTTACACTGCTGCAGGAACGCCACACCAACGAAACGTTTAAGGAGCCCGTTACATGGGAGCTTACTTTTGCAAAGAATCGTGTAGATGAAATTTAGATCACAATGTATTTTGTATGAAATAATGTAATGAATGCTTAACTTTTATTAGATCCTTTTGGTGTAAATGCCATAATGGCTAATCTGTAGGATAGGAATATAAACCAGGCCTATGTTATATATTTTAAATATGATGTTGAAAATCAGGCAACCATAAGACTATGCTTTATGTATGTGTCACTTTTAAATTAAATATTGCTCGTGGATATAGTGTTAAATGTTAAGGAGTGATTAGTTCCGTTGATCCTAGTAACCATGCGCATAGATCAATATATAGAAAAAAAAAATACCGGGTTGTTACATGCAGGCTGAGCAAACAATATTTATGATTGTTGGGATTAAAGAAATTAATAGGATTTATTGGTTCAAAATTAAAATATAATATCTATATATGCGAAATTTAATATAATAAAATATATTACCACACCCTATTATAAAAATAGCAACATCGAAGTTTTAACATCTAAAATTGTCATTGCTATTACTGCCAAAACATTTAAAATTATCAAATTATCCTGAGAGAAAAAACACTCAAAAATATTAACAAAAGAGTAAGTAAGAAAAATAATTAAATTTATTATTATTATTATTATTATTATTATTATTATTATTATTATTATTATTATTATTATTATTATTATTATTGTGTTAATAATGGAAAAAAAAACAGAAATAATTGAAAGACTACAAAAATCCTAATAGATTAACAAAAGATGAAACAAAAAAAATAAAATCAAAATTATTAGGTAAAAAAATTCATCTAACTTGAAAAAAAAATAAAAAAACCAATAAAAAAACATAATAGATGATAAAACAAAAATAAAATTATTAGCTGAAAAAAATCATTTAATTTGAAAATTAAAAAAAAAATTGTTCTACGTTGCGGGCTGAGCAAACAATTTTAATAGATTTACTGGATCAAAATTAAAATATAATATTTATCTATGCAAAATTTAATATAATAAAATAGATCAACACACTCTATTATAACAATAGCAACATCGAAGTCTTAAAATCTTAAATTATCATTGTTATTACTATTAAAACAATATAAATTATCAAATTATCCTGGAAAAAAAACACTCAAAAACATTAACAAAAGAGTAAGCAAGAAAAAAAATTAAATTATTATTATTATTATTATTAACTAAAAAATATTAACATAAGAGTAAGCAAGAAAAACAATAAAATTATTGTTGTTGTTGTTGTTGTTGTTATTATTATTATTATTATTATTGTGTTAATAATGAAAGAAACAAAACTAACTGCAAGAGTAAAAAAAACTTAAAATTTTTAACAAAAGATCAAACAAAAATACTAAAAAAAAATAAATTATCATTGTTATTACTGTCAAAAATTGTTTTATTAAAATATCCCGAGAAGAAAAAACTAAAAAACATTAACAAAAGAGTAAACAAGAAAAACAATTAAATTATTATCATTATTATTATTAACTAAAAAACATTAACATAAGAGTAAGGAAGAAAAATAATTAAATTATTATTATTATTATTATTATTATTATTATTATTATTATTATTATTATTATTATTATTATGTTAATAATGAAAGAAACAAAAATAAATGAAAGACTAAAAAAATCCTAAAAACTTTAACAAAAGATCAAACAAAAAAATAAAATAAAAAACAAAAATTATTAGGTGAAAAATATTCAAGAGCAAAGGTAGAAAAGAAAAACACAAATATCAATTTTCAAATGATTATAAACACAAAATAAAATTAAAAACCAAAGCTAATAGCACACTTATATATACATGGACAAAAATAGAGACTATTCTAGAAATATAAAAAAAATATAGGGATTAAAAATCAAAAATTAAAAGTATAAAGGCCGAATTGAAAATCAAATATATTATCAATTTTAATCAAAGGACAAAATTGAAAAAATCACAACTTCCGTACCGAATATATTAAGGTTTTTAAACTCAATCCGGAAATTAAAAGAAGGAGGACCGAAGTGAAACATTATCTTTTAATTAATTTCAATCGAAGGACTCAATTGAACTAAATCCAAACTTATATAACAGAAATCAGCACCATACACAAAAGTCCAGGGATCGAAATGAAAAGTAAGCAAAAATGGGGGTCTCTCCTGTACTTTTGCGTGCAGGAGAGGGAGAAACGGAACAAACGGCTTTAACCGGCCACCGCCACGTACACGAACACCGTGTGATGAAACGCGCCGCACCGGGAGGAAGGTTACGCGGAGGCACATCGACAGAGATGCCGGTAGCCCACTTCCAGCGACTCTATGATCCCTCACGCGCCACCTGAACAAGGTGTGAGGCAGAATACTGTCGGGCGCGTGTCCCGCACGCGCCGACAGTATTCCGAAAAAATAAAAAAAAATGATGGTCAATTAACGGTCTATCTCTGTGCCTAATTCATCAATTTTTGTCTTATTAGGGGCTATATCCGTATTTAACTATTTTCAAAAAATATTAAAAAAAAAGGTGCGGTGGGCCGGACTGGACCGTACACGCGCAATTACCTCCGCACCCCTCCAGCGTGGAACCGTTTTTTGTCCTTTTCGAGGGACAAAAACATTAATCCACTGTTCATCAAAGCAAAAAAGGCTAACGTACGCGCGCGAAACACAAATAATAAATGTCCAGTCCTTAGTGTTTACACTCACATGCTACAGGGAAATGCTGATCTCTTTTAGTGTTTCTTATAATATGTCATTGAGTTTATTCAAGTTCAAATATCTGAACTATATACGTGTATATTTTGTTGACTTCAAAATATTGTTTATCACTTTATATTAAAATCATTCTTATATCGTCTATGTAATTGTCAATTTAATGAAATTAATTTTACAAAATGTTACATTAAAGAATAAGAATAAACTAAATATTACAATTCAATTTTTTCAAGGATATGATTGACAAGTGGTGTAATATATAAGGATATATCGATAAGTTCTCCATCAAATTTAATGTATTATGATGAAATGGGGGGGGGGGTGCATATAACTGATCTGTGAGTTAGATATGGGATGTTCTTAAGGAGCTGGGAGTTTTTTGGTCAAAGACCGAGGCCCAGTTGTGTTTTCAAAATTCTAAAGATTATGAAAAATGAGTTTCAATAACTACTACTCTTTATCCATAATGAGTTGGTAAGGGTCCTTGTGTCGCTTCAAGATCTAAAGAAAATTATATATAAAAAAATCCATTTCCTCGCTGTAGTTGTAGCTGTTGACCCGAGTAAATGAGAGTAAATGATGATGCAATTCAAGGCCTGTTTGCTTTGGTTGGTGGAGTAGACAACACCAAAGTCAAAGATCTAAGGTGATCACCAACCCCCATGCCTTAGTCTCCGTTCCTTGTCACAGCGGTGTCTGGTCAACTCTTTCATTTTCAAAGGTCTTCTATTTGTATGTGTGTCTAAGAGTATTTTTAAAATAAATTATTTATTTTTAGATTTTTTAGAGAATTTTCATGTGCTGATTTCAATATATATCTTTAAAAAAATAAAAAAATATTATTTTAATATATTTTAAAATAAAAAATATTTTCAAAAACAATTTAAAACAAACTCACAAACAGTCACGTTTTACTTCCAAGCCTTGACTTTATAACTCTATTGATGAAGTAGTTTATCGATAGATCATTTTTTTTTATGTTTTAATAATATTCTTAGAAAAAAATGAGTTATTTATTTATTTTTAATATTTTTAAATTATTTTGATGAATTAATATCAAAAATATTTTTTAAAAATATTTTAATTCATTTTCAAGCAAAAAATATTTAAAAAAATAATCATTATCATACTCACAAACACTATACCTAATGAATGCGATCACCACCATTTCTTTTCTCATCATATATATTGTTACCCCATGTCTTATTTCGTATTAATAATGCTAAATGTAGATCACAAGTTTTATTTTCTCTTTCCTCTATATCCGATGTTTTCTTCAAAATTGATATAAAAAGTAAAATCTCATTAGTTACATCCGGGCAATATTTTTTATTTTCATTTCTCAACTTTCTCAACCCAAAACAGAAAATAGTTAAAAACAACTAAAAAATATTTTGATTTTAACAACTTGATTGAAACTTTGTGTTTTGGGTGTGTTTAATATTGTGATAGTTTTTATAGTTGAGATTTCTTTTAATGGTTTTAATAAAAAATATTTTATGCTGTTGCTGGTTGATTTTTATATGTGTGTAGTTATTGAATAAATAACATTTTTTTTGTTAAAATAATTTTTGAAAGTAAAATGATTAAAAAAACAAACAATAAATCCATAGCTTCAAATTAAATAAAAAAACATGCAACTATTAATACATAAAAATTGTGCCTCTTACTGCGTGTTGCTTGCGTCAAGCACGCGTGAAGATTTATCAATGAAAACTCTCCAAACCTTACAGGGATGATTTGTGTACGATACGATGGAGTGTTTCTTGTACGCAAAACGTAACTTTTTCTCTAAGCACACGCTGTAGTGTTTCAATGGCAAAGAGGGTGTGTTTGACATAACTGTTGCTATTATGGTTGAGATTTAAAAAAAACAGGTTTATGAAAAGTATTTTTAGCTGCGGTTCGTAACTGAAATTTGTGTTTGGTTAAAACTGTGGTTGATGTTGAGTTTAATGAAAAGAAGTTTTGTGTGTTTGGTTACCATGCTTTTCATATTGCTGTCAACTTGTTAAATTAATTAAAAATACATATATATATAGACACACATACATTTATATAAATATTTTGTTGGAATAATTTTTTATATTTATTAATAATTATAGTAACAAGATGTTTGAAATAATTGACGTAAATTAAACACTTGTTTTTATTCTCTCATTAAACTACTTGCAATTCCATCACGAACTAAATCTATACGTGAACGCGTCTGTGACCCCTGACTATTTGATCGAGGAACAACATCTGGTAAAATATCTTCAGGAACAAAATTATGATTGCGATTATATTCGGCAAAAGTAATATCATCTTGTAATCTTCTTCTAATGTAGTTATGCAATGTCGATTACTGCTGCACATCGAAGGTATGTGTATTTTGTTTTGATTCCAAGTTTTTTCCTTCCATAAATTGAGTTGTAGATATGGCCGAATTAAGTTTTGCCGAATATGAGGGAGAGGGATGATCTGCAACAGAGACTGTGTGTGTTGGAGACGAGGGCGCTGAGGGAGACGAGGGGCATTTGAGTTGACGAGAGATGAGGGAGACGAGAGGCAAAGAGGGAGACGAGAGGCAGAGATGAGGCTTCTAGGATGATCTGCAATTTTGCCCGTTGTGGATTTCACGTGATTTCTGCACCGCAGTGTGTTGTCATTCATGCCGCGGCTGCAAAAGCAGCTCTCAGTTGCTTTTGCAGTCGCGACGTGTTTTTCAGTGGTGGAACCCCCAGCTAAACACTGGGATCCTATTTGGTAGTAAGTATTGTTGGGGCCGCGGTCCAACGCAAAAACAGGTTAAACCGCGGCCCCAAACACCCACTAAAATGGTCCTTGTAGTTTTCAATTTTAGGCTGTGTTTGTCTTTGCAGCCAGCTATACTTTTGAGACTTTTTATTATTTAATAAAAAGTGTTTATTTTCCTCTTTTTTTTTAAAAAAAAACTCACCAAACCTGCCCTGCCTTTCAAAGTGGTTCCCCAAGACTTGCATTGTGAGGGAGCCAGGTAATCAAAACACCAACCCCCACTAGATTCATCAACATGATTAAAAGTTGAAATGCCCCTCTCGTCCTTAATTCTATTCCAAGGTAAATTAAAAGTTGCAGGAAATCTCAGTGCATTGTCATCAACATGCTGCAGATTTACTGGTCCGACATCAATGTAGGGATTAACTCTCACATTTTGATAGCCTTAGCCCATCTATCGACCTGTTATCTATTTACGTGATATGAAATTGGTTGCCATGTAGAGAATCTGTCAGCATAGATATTGTAATTAACGTCTCCTACGCCAATACTGTAAATTACAAAATTAAGGACTGTCAATATACAAGATAGATGTTCCCACCTCCTAATAACACAATCTTGACAGATGTCACGCATATCTTTGATCTCACCAAGAGTTTTTTGGTTTGGCTGACCAGTCAACAAGAAAGCTGTGGTCTCGTTGCTTGAAACTTGTACCAAGAAATTGCTGGAAGCTCTTACCCGAGACATTGCTAGAAAGTTGGGGGTAGGTAAATTAGTTTAGTAGTACAAAAATAAAAGCAAAGAAGGCGATCCAAGATGAAATTTAGAGTCATTTTGAGAGGAGCTATAAATTGATGACTTAAAAATGTCCAAGCCTGCTAACTAAATGCAATATTGATAAGATCTTTTACACTAATAACGATCAAACTAATTTTTTCCTAATACGTGAGCATTAATTATTAATTAATCGATACCAACTAGGGTTTAGGGGGGAACGGCAGGTGTAATCAAAGAAAAAAAGAAATTGTTTTTTTGGAAGACCGAGCCCAAGGTTTTTTATTTTACTTTGTTTTTTTTTTTAAAGTAAAAGGTTGTTGAAAATTGAACCTGTATGCTATTTCGTCCGCGTTCAAAAAAAAGAAAACACGCTAACAAAGACCCCCGCCCTCCTTTGTGACCGGTGCCATTAAATACTTCTGTCAAGACGGTGTCCGAGTCTTGGTAAACCCACTATCTAGAGAGAGAGAGAGAGCTCCAGGGAGAAATGGGTATCCAGAAGGAAAGAACATTGTTGGAGGATCTGATAAAGAAGGCAGGAGGCTGCGCGGTTATCGACGGTGGATTCGCCACCCAGCTTGAGAAACACGGGGCAACCATTAACGACCCTCTTTGGAGTGCTCTCTGTTTGATCAAAGATCCTGACCTCATCAAGCGGGTCTGTCTTTCTCTATTGTTATCTCCCAACACACATTGCCGTCTTATAGTTTTATATACTGTTTTATCGTATATAAAATACAGGCTCTGTTTTTGAAATCCTTTTTAAAGTTTTTAATTCTCTTTATTAATATGGTGTAGGTTCACTTGGAATATTTAGAGGCTGGTGCAGACATTTTGGTTACTTCTTCTTACCAGGTTTGTTGCACCTGCAATGAATTTGATCAAATTTTAATGTTGTAAATTTATGTCTTTTAAAACTGAATGCATAACAAAAGAAACATAGATTTCTTTATCCAACAGATCAAAAAGAAAGAAAGAAAAGGCTCGTTGAATTCATAATTTGCACTAATTTCTTGTCGCTGTTAATTTATTGTGTGCTTGATTCTACTTAGCCAATTAGTCTTTCTCTTAATTATTTGCTGGTGAAAGACAAAATTGGACTAAATTTGAAATTTTCATTTTTAATTACCTCCTCTTTGTCTTATTGGGATTCATTTATATTTATAGGCCACACTTCCAGGATTTTTGTCCAGGGGATTATCCGCTGAAGAAGGAGAATTGTTATTGAAGAAAAGTGTTACATTGGCTGTTGAAGCCCGTAATAAGTTCTGGGATGCCGTGGAAAGGAATCCTGGGCATAGATATAACCGAGCTTTGGTTGCAGCCTCCATTGGAAGCTATGGAGCTTATCTGGCTGATGGCTCTGAGTACAGGTGCCTTAAAAATAATTATCTCTCTGAAGCTTTTCTGGATAAGTTTTGACAAGTTCAGGTTTTCAATGTCGTTTTTGTATTTACACCTTTTGAATATGAGTGTGCTATTTGATTCCAGTGGGTGTTATGGACCAGATGTGAATCTGGAAAAGCTGAAGGATTTCCATCGGCGGAGGTTGCAAGTTCTGGTTAAAGCAAGTCCGGATTTGCTGGCCTTTGAGACCATTCCCAATAAACTTGAAGCCCAGGTTCGTTCTTCTTCCATTTCTGCTTTCTGGAGTTTCACATGTAGTAAATTATTTAGTTGATAAAAATTATGGAGCACAAGTCATGTTTTTTAAGATATTCTGGATTTTGGGGCCAAATCATTGTCGTTTATTTCGAATGCAAGTTCTCTTATCAACATTTAAATAGCCAGGATGCCTCGCATCTTAAAATTATGAAGCAGCCTCATGAGCAGCAGCAACAACAACCAAGCCTCTATAAACTAGTTGGGTTTGGCTAAGTTGATCATTTTGTGCCATTCCACACGATCATAATTCTCAACTAGCCTCATGAGGAACTTTACATCTTTGCTCTGTTTTGTTAGGAAACCTATTACTAGTTTGTGAAGTTTGTTATTTTTTTCTTGATAGAAGCATGAAACTCTGCAAAATATAAATTTGATTATGTACTTCTTGTTGTCCAATTGAGTTTTATGGATGTACCTTACAACTTATCATGAGGGTTTGGTTTGCATGCACAACTATCCTCAATTTCTATTGCCAGTCCATACTTTGCTGAACTATGGCAGGGTAATTGTATGTGTAACATATGAGGAATGACAATTTTTTTGTAATCAAATTGACAATGCAGTATATAACAATAAGTAAGAGTTCATATATCAAAAGGAATACTGCTGAAGATAATCAATAGCTTTCACATGTAGATTCTGAGTCTTCTGTTCATAATTTGCTTATGCCTAGAGTAAATATCTGGAAAAGATCCTTATAATTTCCATTAACTCATCTTTAGATAGCTTTAAAGATCCTTTGGATCTTTCTTTTTTTAGTTTCTTATTATAGACATCTTGACAATCTCTCTTTGATTGTTTCCTTTATATTTTTTTTAAAATCTTATATCTGTGAATCAATCACCATGTCCTTTTTTGGCAGCTACATGTCTATCTCATGTTAGCCTTCTAATTGAATGGCAATAATATTGCCATTATTATTAGAAATGTACGCGTGGCTTGCTAGAGTCACTAAGATGATACCAAAGAGAGTTTCTCTGTTGCATTACTCTTTGTAGGGCTCTTAAATGTCTTCATTATTAATTGAAAGTAATTTAGTGGTTGTTTGCCCAAAAAGAGAATATTTTCTAATTCTAACCTCAACCCTCTTCGTCGTGTACTGCTCCTTGATAGCATCTGAATTGACAATTTCAGGCCTGTGTTGAGTTACTTGAAGAAGAAAACATCAATATTCCATCTTGGATTTGCTTCAGTTCCGTGGATGGTGAGAATGCCCCATCTGGAGAGAGCTTCCAGCAGTGCCTTGAGGCAATAAATAAGAGTGATAGAGTAAAAGCAGTTGGAATTAATTGTGCGCCTCCCCATTTTATTGAAAGTCTCATCTGCAAATTTAAGGAGGTAGGACTGAAACACGGAAAAAATCACTAAATGATAAAAAAAAATGCAATGCAACAATCTATTACTCTGTTCATTATTTAAGTAAATTTTAAACAAAATGGAACACAGCATTTTTAGTGTTTGGCCTTCTACATTTGTTTTTCTGAAGCTGTCTGAATAGTTTTGCTCTTCTCTATTCCCCCCCCCCCCCCTCCCCAGCTGACTGAAAAGCTAATAGCTGTGTATCCGAATAGCGGCGAGGTATGGGATGGCAGAGCTAAAAGATGGCTGGTAAGTCCTTTTGGTGGTCAATTCTTTTTTTCAATTTATTTTATTTCAAATCATCATTTTCTTAAAATATATTTCTTGCATTTGCATTTGCATTCGATTGTTATGTTACATCTATCAATTACTTTCCTATTATGCTGTGCATCCACAGCCATCGACCTGTTTTGATGATGATAAATTCGAGCTCTTTGCAACGAGATGGCACAACTTAGGAGCTAGCCTCATTGGAGGCTGTTGTCGGACAACACCTTCAACTATTCAAGCCATTTCAAAAGTTTTAAAGAACCCTGAGCAGTCGTAGGGCTGGCCTGGAATCTTACTAGTTGGAGGATAGCTACACATTTTCTTATTGCATTTCAACAATAATTAAACATTAGATGCCAGCTTTTATTTATTTATCTCCTTTTGTATCTCTATATTCCTTGTTTAGCTGAATTTGCTAAAGCCAATTCGCCACCGTTCGAAATTATATCTGCACCCGAAGAAACCAATGTAGAACCCTCTTTCCAATTCTCATAACTTAAATTTTACTGCATGCTTCGGTAGTTAATGGGTTTGAAAATTATTAAGGTGTCAGATCCGTTTAAAGATGCTACATCCCCAGTATTTGGCTGACACCTACTGTAAGCAGAATATGATTTTGAGAATTGCCTTTTCCTAATTGTATGCGTCGTTTGGGGGAGATTCAAAACGAAAGCCAGAAACTTGTTTAATGGAATGCTATGCGGATGAACTTAGTGTCAGCAAAAGTTCTGGCTTTCTGCATCTTTTACCATCAGTAGAAGTTATGTCCAAGATGAAACGGCTGTGGTGGTGTCACTACAGTCCAGAAACAAGCTAGGACTGACTATATATTGCTGTAGTGGTTCAAATGCAGCCCACCCAGAAATATCACCCTCGTGACACCGTCACTGTTCCATTGCCACCACCCAGTACGGAGCATACAAAACCTTAGAGATTCCCTCTGTGAAAACCCAATCCTTTGCTCCCTCCTCTTCTCTGAGAAACATCCAACTCAGCGTGAATTGAAAAATTATATGGTGAAACAAACGGCTCCATCCAACTCTGCTTCCTGCTCTTGCTACATGCAATCCTTGAACCATAGACTTGAAATCCTCGTGTTTTTCATTTTGTGCTTCTTATCCAAAGCTCACGAATCCAACATATAAACAAGGCTTGAATTAGCAGCCATCATCATTGCCTCACTGGCCTGTGCCGAAGCCATAATTGACATCTATAAATCCACTGAAATTTTGAGTCCGAGGGCGCATCATTCATTCACTGCGTGAAAAAAAGAAAAAAAAAAGTAAGAGCAATTGAGTGCTCCTTTTGAGAACATTATTGAGTGAAATCTTGAAAAAGTTTTGTATTGAGCTTAAAACCTAAACAAACCCGCACTTCGTTACTGGTATATTTTAATTTAAAAAATAAACTTAATTCTTTTGATAATATATCAAAAAGCCATACCAATCTAAAACCTAGATTATTGCTAAGGAAAGTTTTGAATCTAGGCTGCCTATCGTAGTTCGGGAACCACATCAGAAATAATTGAGATAACCAGGACAAAATCACCATACAGGTCATGAAGGACTCAATTTTTTTTTACTGTGTTACACGCTCTGACACTATATCAAAACGGATATTAAATTTTTGCCAGTGCAGCAGTTCTACGGGTACACCATGTTTCAAAAGCGCGTATAAAAGTAATATAAAAACACGAAAAAAAAATTAAAATAAATATATATATATATATATATATATATATATATATATATATATATATATATATATATTTTTTTTTTTTTAATTTACGACAATAGGTAAGATTGTGAAGTTAGACAATAGCAAGCACTCTATCCATGTTTTATGTTTTATAGTGTATATTACAAAACAAATAAACCGCGTGGGGTGTCGCACTGTGCCTTCTCTCTGAAAACACTGTGGATTGCGGCAGTGTCGTGACGATTTTAGCCTTCGTGAGCCGGCGTTCGTTTTTTTTTCCCTGGGAGCGTTTTCGAATTTTCCTTCTTTTTTTTTTCACCTTTCCGCTTTTGTACAGTGCATTAACGAATCTGCCCCTCGAAAACGACAAAATAGTGCACAGGGACGAGGGGCTCCGTCGGCTTTTCACACATTAAGTGCACAGTGCACCGACGATAAAAGTCCTCGATAACGACAAAAAAGTGCACAGTAAATGGGGACACGGGCGTATTTCCCCCCAGGTTTTTTCGTGAATCTCGGTAGGGGCAAGGGCGTCTTGGTAATTAGCCTATATTTTAATATTTTTCCGTCTGCACGGCTGGCGCGTCGTCAGGACGCGACAGCGGCGCTCAGCGCCAACGCGCCATTGAAGCGGCGTGTGTGGGTCCATACGGCGGTCAAAAATTCCCTGACACCGCTTAATACGATGCGCCTCCTGGTCCTCTATCTCCCGTCGCGGCGCGTGTTCGTCATATATGTCAGGGTACACGGCGGGGGCCGATTTTATGGCGGTTGTACGTTTTCTCTCTCCTGCGGGCCCAATGTCAGGTCTGGTCCCTAATGTATATAAGAAGTTCAGTTCGGTACCTGAGGTTTGGATTTCAATTTTATGCCTGATTTCTGGAATTGAAAGTTTGATTGTTTTCAATTGTGCCCTTCAATTAAAACTAATTATATAAAGCATTGTTAATTTCGGTCCCTAAACTTTTGATTTTCCATTTCTTTTTTCTTCCTGTACTTTTTTTGGTCCGGATGTTTTGATTTCTTTAATTTGGTCCTCCAATTGAAATTCTTAATATATACAACTTTGCATATCAGTCCCACTTCTTCTAATTTTTTCATATAATAACAGCAATTACCTTTATTATCATTTCCTTATTGATTTTGGTCCCAAGATTTTATGTTTTTTTCAGTTTTATCCTTCAATTAGAATTAATTATATATGTTATTTTTTATTTCGGTCCTAATTCTTTGAATATTTGATTTTATATTAATTCATTTTTGGTTTTTTTTTAACTTCTTTGATAATGTTTATTTTTAATTCATATTTATGCATTTATGCTCTGAGTTTTTTTAATTTTATTTTATTTTTAATCGGTTCAATCCTTAAATTTCAATTTATGTTGGTATTCATTTGAAAATAAATATTGCATATTTTTTCCCTTTATTCTTTTGTGTTTTTAATTTTTTCTTAGGATTAGATGCTTTTTATTATTTTGCTATTTACACAATGATATTGATAATTTCAGCGATTATTTTTTATTTTATTTTATTTTTTAATCTTTTGCTTTATTTTATTGTTTTTTTCATGCAATTTAATTGTTTTGATTGTTTTTGACAATAATGTTAATAATAATTTTAACTGTTATAGTCACGATAATGACAATAACATAAAGATAGATTTTCAATTTATGTTTTCGTCTTTTTGTTGATAGAGAATTGATTATTTATTTTTGTTATTTAATTATTGGAGGGTTTTTTTTTTAATAATTCATTTAGTGTCTTCTTTTAATTCTTAGACAATACTTATTTTTAATCCGTATTTATGCATCTATGCTTTTATTTTTTTCCCTTGGATGTTTTTCCTAATCGGTTCAATCCTGAAATTTTATTTTATATTGATTATCATTTTAGAATTAATATTGCTCCCTTTTTCCCTTTGTTCTTTTTTTTTCCTGTTGTTTTTATTCGTTCTTAAGATTAGATTATTTTTATGATCTCAGTATTTATGCAATAATAATAATTATTTTGGTTATTAGTTTTTTATTGTTTTTTTTATGAAAACTCTTTTCCTTTTTTTTTTTCATTTTCCTTTGCAATTTAATTATTTTAATAGTAATGTTGATAAGAATTTTAGATGTTATAGCGATGATAATAAAAATAACATCAGGATGGATTTTCAATTTGTGTTTCTATCTTTTTGCCGACAAGAAATTAACTACTTATTTTTGTTATTTGATTATTACAAGTCTTTTCACAATTTATATTTTTTCTTTAATCTTAATTCATTCATTGATTTATTCTTTCATAATAATAATAATAATAATAATAATGATAATGATAATGATAATAATAATAATAATAATATTTTAATTGTTTTTCTTGCTTCCTATTTTGTTCATGCTTTTTATTTTTGTTCCTCGGTATAATTTGGTAATTTTTATTGTTTTAATAGTAACAACAATAATAAGTTTAGATTTTAAGACTCCAATGTTGCTATTGTTATATTATTTTAAATTAATATTGCTTCCTTTTTCCCTTTATGTGTTTTTTTTATTTGCTCTTTGTATTAAATAATTTTTATAATTTTACTATCTGCACAATAATAACGATGATTTTTGTTATTAATTTTGATTTTTTTCGTATTAAAATATTTTGCTTTGTTTCAAAATTTTAGTTCGCGCTCTTTTGTGATCTTTCATGACGTAATATATGCATTCTAAAAGATATAATCTATGTTTGCGCAATAAACTCAACTTAAATTTTTTTACATTTTATCTACTAATCCATAACTTTTATTTAGTTATATTATATAAATTTATCGTTGTGGATTTTATTATGTTAAATTATATACATAAAAATACACGCGGCAACGCGCGGGCAATATAGCTAGTCTATCTCTATACGGCAAGTCACCAGCAAGCTGAAACCCACGCATACAGATCCACACATGGAATCTGAACAAAGGTGAAAGAAAGAAAGATCGCCGAAGAGGGCCATGATCAGTGTAAGGTCCCCAAGCACTGCCATAGCTATCGCCAAATACTGTGCCGGGATATCTAATTTCAAGGCTTTCATTCAATCTTCCATGCCCCTCAGTACCAACACAGAAGAGTTCAAAACAATAAACTTTAACAGATTCAGCATTCAAGTTCTGAACTTCTTCCCTTAGCTGCAAAACCTCAGTCTTTAGAGGCTCAGAAGCACGGAGCTCAGCTTCTAGCTCCATTCGTATCTCAATCAACTCCCTTCCCTGTGCCTCTACATCACCGTGAAGTTTGAGGACACCTTGTCCCAGTCTACGAGTGTCATTTTTGCAGCTGTCAAATCTGTTTGAAGAACTGTATTGTCTTCAATAAGAAGCCGATTCTCAGTAATAATCCTCTGCGTTGAATTTCAAGCTCCCCCAAAGCTTCGGGGGCGATCGCCGGTTCAAAACAGGCCTAAGACCATCATGATAGCCCTGGAAACCAATAACATGATGAGGCATGTGCTTTTTCTTTGTCATATTCAGAGCACCCTGCAGAAAAGAAATCATGATTGTAAACCAGAGAAGGTGCAAGGGTGCCATAATCCAAGCCAAACAATAAAGGGAAAAAAACTACAAGTAAAATCAATGTATATGCTTTAACGCAAGCAACATTTTGAGACTTCTTCTTGTCTCATTACAGTTATGTAATTTAAAATTATGAAGATGAATCATAAAATTCAGTTTCCTATTTTTCTAGAACACAAAAATCATACTAGTGGTTCTGTTTTCTAAACAACAAATTCTTAATCCCGAACTATTCAGGTTCGATATATGAATCCTTCTGCGCCATTCTGCATGATTATAAGCCAGTCCCCACTCCTGTAAAAAAACAAATTGCACAAATTATATCACCGAGTAATTAAAAAAAAAGCGTAAAATGGTGATACTTTTAGCAACAATCAGAAACGACGCAAACGACATAATTTGTTCAAAAGCAAAGTTAAAGGCAAGGATATCCATTTCAAAGTCAGGGAGAAGCAACGACTACTAACTGTCACGAGCAGGAGAGAAAGGCTGAGCAAGACGAAGAAGGAACGGGGGGAACTGAAGGAGAAATTTCAATTTAAATTCATGTTAGGAAAACGACTGCGTTTTGTTGTGTTTTGTTTAATCTTTGTAACCAAGCTGGTAAAGCCACACGAGTGATGCCAGGCTAGAGTTTTACTTTTCGTCTTTAAATTCCCAAATGCTAGTAACAGAATGTACGTGAAATATACACAACAAATTCTGAGCTTCTTCCTTCTGAATTTCTCTCCCTTTCTCTCTCTCACGCACTGTGTGGATTATTCTTCCATCATCATCTTCCCATTTTTAAACCTGCAGCAAATTGGTATCAGAGCTTGACGTCCTTGGATCTAGCAAAAATGGCACCTGAAACAAGATCCCAAGACGTAAGGAGATTGGAGGATTCTTTGGAAGCTGCTAACCAAAGAACAAATGGAATAGAGGTTACAGTGCATGCACTATCAGACGATATGACACAGCTCAAGGCGATGGTGAAGGAGATGGCCATTCAACAAGGGTCCATTAAACAGACTCTGCAAATCTTAGCAGGGGAAACAAGCTCCTCTCAAAGCACTCGGGTTCCCCAGCAGGCTGCTCCAGCCAGCAACCAGGAGTGGATGGGAAATGGTAACCAGCCCAACTACCACTCACGCAAACCCAGGAGAGATTTTCCCACCTTTGAAGGGGAAGATGTACACAAATGGTTGTACAAGTGCAACCAGTATTTTGATTTGGAAGAGATACCTGAGATAGACAAGCTGAAATTAGCTTCATACTATTTGGATGGTATGGCCCTTTACTGGCATCAAAACTACACACGAAATCTGGAGGGACAAGAGGCTACCTGGACTGAATATGTGGATGCGCTGTGCTGTAGATTTGGGGGGCAAAAGGACCCATTGGAGGAGCTCACCGAGCACAAGCAAGGAGGTGATTTAGAAGGATATATTAGGGACTTTGACATGCTATGGAACAGGGCACAGATTTCAGAAAAACAAGCCTTAGTGTTCTTCCTTGGTGGATTGGAGATTGAAATTAAGAACCTGGTAAAGATGTTTGAGCCTAAATCCTTAAAACAAGCCTATAATTTAGCTAGGCTGCATAACAACACCCTCACTTACCGAAAAGTTACCCCCATTTATCCAAAATCACAACCTGCCAGATTTAATTACTCGGCAAACTCCCCTCAAACAAACCTAAGCCTTTCGAAACCACCCTTACCAGCCTTGCTACCCACTCCCACAGCACCTCCTTATAACAATCACAGACCTACAAAACCAATAAGAACCAAAGAGATGGATGAGAGAAGGGCCAAGGGCCTATGCTTTTGGTGTGATGAGAAATTTGTGCCCGGACATAGGTGTAGAAACAGGAAGCTGTATTCATTATGTATCATAGAGGATGATGGAGACAGTTCAGAGGGGGAAGAACCAGTGGAGGCAATGGAGGTCGAAACCCTCACTCCCCACTTGTCAATCCAGGCCATCCAAGGCACTTCGGGGTGTCAAACCATTAAGGTTTGGGGAAAGATAGGCAGGTATCCCATATTTATTCTAATTGACTCGGGTAGTACCCACAATTTCCTTAATGCCGAGTTGGTAAATAAGCTGGGGTGTTCCACAAGTCCAATTAAACCTTTGGCAGTTGAGGCAGCCAATGGGGGGACAATGTCGTGCACAGCTTTGTGTAAGAATCTGCAATGGAAAATGCAGGGAACCCAGTTTGCAGCAGACGTTTTTGTTATGAAGCTGCAAAGCTATGATATGGTTTTGGGAATTCAATGGTTGAAGCTGCTAGGTGATGTGTTGTCTAACTATGAAGAGAGGTGGGTTTCCTTCTGGTGGCAGAACAAGAAGGTGACATTGAAGGGGGAAGATCCTAAGCTGGCTCAATCCATACCTTTGGAGGAGTTGAATGGGTTGTTGAGCACTAAGGCTCTATTGTCCGAAGTCAAGCTTTGCAGCTTACAAATGGTGGAGGAGTCTGACAGGGAACAACAAGTGGAGGAATTCCCTATTTTCGAAGACAGTGAGGGCTCACCCTTACAGCCCCTGCTAGCAGCGTACCAACACATTTTTTGCGATCCTAAAGGCTTACCCCCAGCCAGGAGACACGACCACAAAATACCACTGAAGGATGAGAGCCAAACTATCAATTTGAGGTCTTATAGATACTCAGGATTACAGAAGGATACCTTGGAAACCCTGGTTGCCGAAATGCTGGAGGCAGGCCTGGTACAGCCAAGCAACAACCCTTTTGCTTCTCCAGTGGTGCTTGTGAAGAAGAAGGACAACACCTGGAGGTTCTGTGTGGATTATAGAGCTCTCAACAAGATCACAGTAAAAGATAAGTATCCCATTCCCATTATAGATGAATTGTTGGAAGAGTTACAAGGGGCTGCCATTTTTTTAAAAATTGACTTAAGGGCAGGCTACCATCAAATTAGAATGGTGCCCGGGGATGTTTTAAAAACAGCATTTAGAACACACAATGGCCACTACGAATTCTTAGTCATGCCCTTTGGATTGTCTAACGCACCAGCTACTTTCCAGAGTTTGATGAATGACATTTTCCGAGATCATTTAAGGAAGTTTATATTGGTTTTCTTTGATGATATACTAGTCTACAGTAGGGACATGGCAGAACACTTAGTCCATCTTGGGGTGGTTTTTGAGATATTAGGGGCTCATCAACTGGTGGCAAAGAAGAGTAAATGTGTGTTCGGTGCAGGGCAGATGGAATATCTGGGGCATGTAATCTCCAAGGAAGGGGTAACAACAGACCCCCTCAAGGTTACTGCCATCTCGCAATGGCCAATACCTAAGACCATCAAACAGCTTAGAGGTTTTTTGGGTTTAACAGGATACTACAGGAAGTTTGTGAAAGGATATGGGTCCATTTGCAGGCCACTTACCCAACTATTGCAGAAAGATTCCTTTGTATGGACAGAGGCAGCAACCACTGCATTCAATCAACTCAAATTGACAATGTCCCACCCCCCTGTGTTAGCTTTGCCTGACTTTGAGAAAACATTTGTCATAGAGACAGATGCTTCGGGAATGGGTATAGGGGCAGTTCTTATGCAGGAGGGACACCCCATTGCTTTTGTAAGCAAAGCATTAGGTCCTAGACAACTGGCCTTATCAACTTAGGAAAGGGAGTTACTGGCCATTGTTTACGCAGTGACTAAATGGAAGCATTATTTGTGGGGCAAGAAGTTTCTCATCCGAATAGACCACTCTAGCCTGAGGTTCATGTTGACACAAAAGGCTACCCATGTGGCCCAGCAGGTATGGCTAACCAAACTTTTGGGTTTTGATTATGACATTGAGTACAGGAAGGGCAAAGAAAACTTGGCTGCAGACGCCCTCTCCAGGATTTCTCACCATGAATTGAGTGCCTTAACCTTATCTTCAGTATCCACCACTATCCGGGCAGATATTAGGAAGACCTGGGAGACTGATCACAACCTAAAGAAGCTAATAGCAGAGCTGCACAAAGACACGGGCTCCCATCCCAACTACTCATGGGTCAATAACACTCTCCTCCGAAAAGGGAAAGTGGTGGTAGGACAGGATCCCACCCTGCAGAATAGGCTTATAAGCCTATACCATGACACTGCCGCAGGGGGGCACTCGGGATCAACTGTGACTTCAAAGAGAGTGGGGCAAGTATTCTACTGGAAGGGACTACAGAAGCTAGTAAGGCAGTATGTCAGAGAATGCTCGGTTTGTCAACAAAACAAAGGGGAAAATGTTAAGTCCCCAGGCTTGTTGCAGCCACTACCCATACCCTATGCCCCTTTTGTTGATATTAGCATGGATTTCATAGAGGGTCTCCCAAAATCAGAAGGAAAAGAGGTCATCCTAGTGGTGGTCGATAGGTTCGGCAAGTATGCCCACCTTATGGCCTTGGCACACCCCTATTCTGCTATCACTGTGGCCAAGGTTTTCATGGAGAATGTGTATAAACTACATGGCATGCCAGCGTCTATTGTAAGCGACCGGGACAGTATTTTCCTTAGCCAATTTTGGAAGGAATTGTTCAAGCAACAAGGGGTTAACTTGCAGTATTCCACTGCCTACCACCCCCAGTCAGACGGTCAAACAGAGGTGGTCAACAAGTGTATAGAAGGGTATCTACGGTGCATGACGGGTTCCATGCCTACACAGTGGGGACACTGGCTAAGCTCCTGCGAATGGTGGTACAACACCAACTACCACACATCTACAATGAAGACCCCCTATGAGATACTATACGGTATGGTAGCCCCAATACACATTCCTTATACTCCTAAGGATTCTCATGTTGAAGCAGTGGACCAATACTTGACTCAACGGGAAGACATGTTCAAGCTCACCCGAAGCAACTTGCTAAGCTCCCAAAACAGAATGGTTCAACAGGCAAACAAGAAAAGGAGCGAAAGGGTGTTCTCGGTGGGGGATTGGGTTTATCTAAAATTGCAGCCGTATAGACAACAATCAGTCCAGAGGCGAACCTCCCACAAATTATCAGCTAAATATTATGGGCCATACGCAATCATCAACAAAATTGGGACAGTTGCCTATAAATTAAAGTTACCTGCTACTGCCGTGATACATCCCGTGTTCCATGTATCCCAATTGAAGAAGCATGTGGGAAACCATGTGGTGCAATCTGACCTCCCCATCCTCTCCGAGAAGCCCCTGCTACAGCCACAAAAGATTGTTGGGAGAAGAATGGTCAAAAAGGGAAACGCTGCTGCAACTCAATTCTTAGTCTTATGGAAGGATTTACCTTTGACAGAAGCCACCTGGGAAGATGCAGAAGAATTTGGGTGGCGATTTCCTCACTTCAACCTTGAGGACAAGGTGGATCCCATGGAGGGGATATTGTCACGAGCAGGAGAGAAAGGCTGAGCAAGACGAAGAAGGAACGGGGGGAACTGAAGGAGAAATTTCAATTTAAATTCATGTTAGGAAAACGACTGCGTTTTGTTGTGTTTTGTTTAATCTTTGTAACCAAGCTGGTAAAGCCACACGAGTGATGCCAGGCTGGAGTTTTACTTTTCGTCTTTAAATTCCCAAATGCTAGTAACAGAATGTACGTGAAATATACACAACAAATTCTGAGCTTCTTCCTTCTGAATTTCTCTCCCTTTCTCTCTCTCACGCACTGTGTGTGGATTATTCTTCCATCATCATCTTCCCATTTTTAAACCTGCAGCACTAACAAACGACGCCATTTCAAGAATTGATAAAATGTACTAGTAGAAGACTAGTGATTGGTATCGATCGACTTACATGTTAATAAGAGGAGAGGTGGTGGTGATGGTGGTAGAGACCGTGCTGGCGGTGGTGGTAATGAGCTTCGAAATCGTCTCCGCCTCGACTGGGAGAGAGAGAAGTGCTGGTTTTCTCGAAAGTCGAAACTGCCTGCGCGCGCCGATGCGATGGGGTTTCTTAATGACGCATTTGCCCTTGCTTCTTTTCTTTCTTTTATTTTTTTAATAAGATGGCCTAATAAGATGACGCCACGTTTTGGGATCCTAAAAATTGAGTTGGGCAAACATGCAGCAACAAAGCCCGCTTTGTTTATTAAAAATTATTAGAACGAAATGTTTTAAAGTCAGGGATTGTTAAAAAGTATATTCATTTGTAACTTGATAAAAGTTTATTTAATGACGAATTAATATATTTATGTAGAAAATTTATTGTTTTTATATATATTATATTTTAATATTTTAATATTTTAATATTTAGTTAGTATAATTATAATTGGTAAAATCTATGTAATCAAAATGGAAAGTGACCTGTTTATTTTTTAATTGCAGATAACCTAAGTAAATTTGAATTTTTTTTTTAGAGTACCAAATTTCATTTGTAAATAATATTAGTAATAATGTTTTTTTATTCAAAAAATCCTAGGTCATGTTTTTTTCTCCATATATATATTCCTATGAGATAATATCCAATAAATATTAGAACATATAATTAATGAAAGACTAAAAATATCCTAGAAACTTTAACAAAAGAAAAAAAAAATATGACGCCACGTTTTGGGATCCTAAAAATTGAGTTGGGCTTTGTCAGGTTTGAAGCTTAAACTGTGAAGATCCGAATCCTTGCTTACTAAGCCCAGGTACAAAAACTTCAGGTTTCTTTTATTTTTTAAGTTTTATCTCAAAAGAAAGAAAAGCTAGAAGTTAATTTGATTTAAATAGAAAGTTTGAAATGGAATTAAATTTTTATCTTTTAATCTATTGATTATAGTTTATATTAATTTTATTATAAAAAAAATTACTTCGAGTTATTTTTTATAAAATAATTTCTTGAGTTATGATTTTGGTTTAAAGATTATTTTTTTTACAGGTACCACATAACAAAGTCTAATTTTTATATAAACATGCAGCAACAAAGCCCGCTTTGTTTATTAAAAATTATTAGAACGAAATGTTTTAAAGTCAGGGATTGTTAAAAAGTATATTCATTTGTAACTTGATAAAAGTTTATTTAATGACGAATTAATATATTTAGTTATATATAATACATTTATTAAATCGTACTCTCCAGAAGGGTAACTTTGTGTAAATAAAAACTTTAAACATCAAAATTAAGTTGAAGGTTTAAATTTACGCAAGATGGAGGAAGGTGGCTTTCCCTGTCGTAGGTTAGTGATTAGGCCTTCGTCTGGAATTTTGGGTGGGCTCGTTGTTCGAAGAATTGTGGTAAAAAAGATTACGATCGCTAGCCCCTTCGGCTCCGAAAAGTTTGGTATGAAAATGCGACTCTTGGCCTCATCTCGAGAATCATGATAAAGTACGCAGATTCTTCATACACATTGACTTTACAGGCATGAAAATTCGAAAATATATAAAATAAAAGACTAAAAATAAAGAAATATAATTATAAAGCTATAAAACTAACTTGTACAATTCTCCCTTCCTTAATCAAAACGTTATCTCTAAGACTCCTTCCATTCCAATAGCAACAGCTGGGACTGATCTAAGTTGGATAAAAGGCATTTTTACATGGGAACATAAAAGACTTTATTTCCTTCATGCTGCAATGTGATAATTTTTGTTGTTATGAATTTTTTTAGAAAAAAAGTGTAAGAGATATTTTTAGTTATTATTTGTCAAATAATTGTTTTTTTCCGTGATTGGGAAAAAAGTTGAAGCTAACATCATACCATCTAAGTGCTTTAATTGTAGAATCCTGGGAAATATTAAATCAGGTTTAGTCAAGTATTGACAGATAAAATTTGACAAGTCTATGCAATACTTATCACCTCAGGATAATACAAACCCTGTCACACATCCCTTCTCTCCTCGGCTTGAATAAATTCAAGAGATCCCTTTCTTCTTATATAGGTGTCGTTATTCTACAGGATTTACAATCGATTTTGTGAGGAAGAGTTTAAAACTACAAGTTGAGGAGAGCTTGTATTCATATATGATCTGTGAAAGAGATAAGGACAGGGATGGCTCCATGTGAGTCAATTTAAAGGCAAGGAATATGTCCAAGTTTCCACAGGACGCTTTATCCTCTCTGTAATTTCTGGAGATGGATTTGAAACTTCAAGAGGACATAATGACGAGGCCACACATCATCGTTATCCAGTATTCTTAAAACCTATTTAACAGCAGGTTCTGTCAGACTTGGTTGTCTAGAATTTCTCTATTTTTTCTTCTTACACGATTATAAATTTTCAACTGATGCTTTTTTTTAGTTTTTGTGCTAACTTTCACTTGTCCAGCTACGAATCTAGCTCGACGAGACTCTCTCCTGTAAAATTATAAATTGATGGAGTTCGAATTTAGCAATTATATATCGTTGTGCCACAAATAATGAAAAATAAAAAGCCATATACACGCCATTTGGAAATTTTCGTTCAGACTACTGAAAATCAAATGAAACATGGCATAAGAGACTAAGCTTACAGACAAATATATTGGAAAAATTGATGACGTTTCAACTTGGTAATTATGTTTTATCTTTGCAAATATAGGCTTTTTAAAGAAGTGATGCGCGGTCTGAAACAAATGAAATTATTTTTTAATCAGTTCTGTCTATTTTAGCACTGATATCCTGAAGGTTCATAAAAATCCTGTACATTCTGGGTTAACTTTCCAACACAGCAAGCGAGATGCTGGCGTCTTCCAAATTGATGGAAAATTTATAGCTTGCTCCACAGATATGCAGCTGTAGAGCTGGGCCGCCAGTTAAAAGAGAAAGATTGACAAAGGTTAAAGTATGTAAAGGTTTTGTTTGAAAATATATTAAACTAATATTTTACATTAATATATTAGAATAAATTTAAAATACAAAATATCAATTTCAAAAAAAATCTCAAATTACAAAAACAAACAATTTCATTAACCATATATAACGGAGAAGGGAGACATGCCAACGAAAGGGTCTCCTTCACGTCTAGTTGGTGAACGAAGAGAGAAGATGGGCTCAAGAAGACTTATTCTCATCCTTGCCACCCTCTTGACCCCACTGAAATCCCTTGACATGATTGCCAGCCAGTTAGAACACATAACAAAGGATGATCTTTGCAAACTCAACCAATAAGAAAGTAGATAAGGCATTGTTGTGGTCCCAAAAGTGCAAACAACTTTCTACGTGGAAAACTCTCGAAAGGTGAATCCAAAAATAAATAAAGAGCGAGCCCCATGCTGTTAACTGGACTACAAAAGCGCTCCTTGTGGGTCACACCCTCTATATAGTCAAATTATTGAGCCACTGTGAGGTTCAAGAATTGAAAAAACACAAAAAATCAAAATGACCCAATAATTAATTTCCGGGAATCCTTTTGCTCGCTCGATTCTTTAGTTTTGCTTACTTTATTTTTTCTTTCTCGCTTGTTTTTGGCTTCAAATTTTGTTTCTTGAATAAAAACACTGCCTTATGATTTGTAGCAAAAGTTTGGCCAACGCTGTTGGTGGCAAAACTGCCAGGGCCTGTGATAGCTGCATAAAAAAGCGTGCTAGATGGTACTGTGCAGCTGATGATGCATTTCTTTGCCAAGCCTGTGACTCTTCAGTACACACTGCTAATTCATTAGCACGTAGACATGAAAGGGTTCGCTTAAAGTCTGCCTCATTTAAAGATGAAGGTTCAAAAGAGAATTCTATGCCGTCATGGCATGGGGGGTTCACTAGAAAAGCCAGGACACCAAGACATGGCAAGCCAGTGTCTCAGTCAAAAATTGAAGGGACGATAAGGAATATTCCGATTCCACTCGTGCCTGAAGTGGGTTCCGATGAGATATCGCTTGAAGATAATGAGGAAGAGCATCTGCTGTATAGGGTTCCAATCTTTGAACCTTTTGCTGCTGAATTATGCACTTCAACAACAATCTCAGATGAAGCGGGAGTAGTAGTACCAGCTGGTGGTGATGATACTGATCAGAGAGTTGCTGATTCTAGTGGAATCGAATCAAAGGTTTTGCTAAGAGGTAGTGAAGGGAAGGATGCTGAGAGTTTGCATGGATTTCTACCATCTGACATGGATCTTGCAGAGTTTGCAGCTGATATGGAGAGTTTGCTTGGTAGGGGTCTTGAAAATGAGTCTTTTGGGATGGAGGAACTGGGACTTATGGACTGTAAAGAAGAAAACGTGCTGGAGGTGAAAGGGTATCCTTTAGGGAATGGAAAGGTGAAGGTTGAAGAGGAAGAGGACGCGGCCATGGAAGAAAAGGATGTCAGGGAATGCCATGCTGATATTGAGATTGATATGGCAAAGGATCCTCCTTTTGAGCTGAGCTTTGACTTTGACTCCCCGGCAACTTGCGGAGAGGAATATGAGAAGGTGGAGGGACTCTTGAAGAACAGTGATGGAGAATACGACGATTATGGGGGTGCAAAGAAGAAAACGAAAACACTGCTGAGTCTGGATTACGAGGCTGTCATGGCTGCTTGGGCAAGCCAGGGATCTCCTTGGACAAACGGTTACAGGCCCGATTTCGACCCTGATGAATGTTGGCCTGACTGCATGGTAAGATATTTTATTTTCATCGCCACTAATTTGTATCTTCTTTTTACTCACTAAAATACGATCCTTGGTTCGCCATATGTGTGTTTTGTTCATAATTTAATTATAGATTTTGCAGTTTCTTTTATACGCTTCCTTTTTGGAAAAATAAATACTTCTCACTTTCAATGTTGGGTTAATCTTTTTTTCTTCTCGTTTTCTTGCATGATGGGATTCGAACTTTGAATCAGTTGATCATTGAACTGCAATTGCAATATTTTCCCTAATTTAAGACACTGCATGGGATTTTTTCAGGGAATTAGCGGGACCCAACTTCATCACCCTTTTGGAGATATGAGTGGATCGGGGGCTCACCCTGCTCTGGTGGATGGAGGGCGAGAAGCGAGAGTATCCAGGTACAGAGAGAAGCGGAGAACAAGACTGTTCTCCAAGAAAATAAGATACGAGGTCAGGAAATTGAATGCAGAGAAGAGGCCCAGGATGAAAGGGAGGTTCGTTAAGAGGACAGCCATCGCAGGAATATAAATATCGACCACTCTAGCTCTCTACAAGCTTGATTACGATCGAACCTGATGTATATTATTTATTTAGGCCTCTAGAATGGGCACCTTGACAAATTCAATAAACGAAATTTTGTGCTGTCCACTTCTTCTTCCTAACTTTTTTTTAAAGCCAATGGAAATATTTTGATTCCATGTATTTCTATCGATTTACCGAGCCACTGTGAGAATTTTTCTCATGTCTATTGTTTTTGTAGGATCCACGTCAAGGGTATGGCAGTTTTTTTCGCCACCTGTAGTTCATGGATGTCGGCATTCAAGATGCCAGTCTTATTTTCTAAAAAAGTAAAAAGAAAAAAAAAGAAGTTAAAATGCTGGTGGTACTCGCGGTGTGGTGATCTAGAAAATGTGTGTTGTTGTGGTAGTTTTATTGTTCTAATTTAAGAAAGAAAAATTTAATTAAAAAATTATATGAGAAATGTTTTCATGTAAAATGAATAAAAAATATATTAATTAGTTTCAGTATATATAAATCCAATGTAAAAAAGAAAAAAACTATTTGCCTACCCAAAAATTTTTTTTCCTGAATGACAGGAAAAATAAAAATTAACACATTACCAAACTTGTTATTAGTGAATTTTGGAAAAAAAATCACATAACGGGTCTGTTTGATTTCTCATAGAACAACATGAAAATGTATTTAGGAAGTATGGACCGACATTAGACTTAACTATACCTTGACATTTTTAGTTTTTTTAAAATATTTTTCACCAGGGTTTGAGGATATTACTGTCCAAAAAAGTGGGAAAATGAAGAATAAAATATTAATATATAAAATCATACGATAATGATTTTTAATACACACACACACATATGAATCAATTAAACTTTTCATGTATTAAAAATCCCTCATGTCACAGAACATTATTTTATTAGAATACAGATCTTTCTTAACTTTGTTGCATTCATTTGAAGAGGAACGTTAACATTTTCTAGGGATTTCTCAGAAAGAACCATGAGGGGATGGGAATAAAATCATAATTGAAAATGATACACGAATCTTATGAAACTGCTACTTGTGGTAATAACGTAAAGACGAGCCTGAATTGAAAGGGACTCGGGTGAGGTTGGTCCATCAATTGAATTCCCAGCCCGGCCTTTCGTTGCAGACGCGCGTGGCCTGGATGCCTATGTGTAAGTGGACCATACATATAATACACGAGTCATGTTCTGGGCTGCAAAGATCAACCCCAAAAACAACTGACCACCAGCTCCATAATTTTTCGTGACAGGGATTGTCTACACAACAGCCAGTTATTATATTTTGAATCATGCCAATTTAAACGTCAAATAACTCTTGAAATATTCCTTCCATAAAATTATTATATTCAATCTAACGAATTTTGTATGTAAGTTGCATGTGACATTGATTGACCCTGTGCCTCATTCACGTCTGTCTTAATTGCTTAGTCGAAGACTGGGACCAGGGGCGATTGGCATGTATGGTTGAGCACTGCCATCAAAATTAAGCGAAAATGCTGAATGTATGGTTGCAATTTTGAATCAGGTGGAAGTAGGGAAGAGGGAGCGGAGCACAGATAATTGAGAGAGCCTCGAACTCCTAGCAAGCTAGTCAGGAATGGGCCACTCTAGTAGCTAGGTTACAACCTCGACTACAGTAACAGAGTCTGTCTCCCTATACACTCGGGAAATTTTGCGTCAGATCAATAATGTCAAATCACCACGACTGCAAACCTGCAATTATGTGTCCGTTTGGCGTTTGGCTCAGCGTTTCACGCTGTGGTTGTGTTTAATGCGGAGCGAAACGTCATTAATACTAAACGGGATCTCATATTTTTTTAAAAAAATATAGAAATTATATTTTAAAAAAAATAAAAAATTATGTAAATAGACATCAACTCTGATGAAAGTGATGTAGAACAAGTGACAGAGGCGTAATTGCAAGTAATTTGATGGGAGAATAAAAATGAGTGTCTAATTTACGTTAATTATTAATTATATTTTATTATTATGATAATAAAATCTACAATATTTAAAAAATATATATGTGTGTCTTTTAAAGTAATTTCACAAGTTGCCAGCAATATGAAAAGCATGGTAACCAAACACTCAAAACTGTTTTTCATTAAACCTCAAACTCAACCATAGTTTTAACCAAACACTTCAATTTCAGTTTTGAACCGCAGGTAAAAGCGCTTTTCATGAAACTGCTTTTTCTCAACCTCAACCACAACAGCAACAGCTGTGCCAAACAGACCCTATAATGGATCGGAGACAAATGCGACCTTTAATAGCCATGAACTACTCATTTAATATTTATAATCGTTGAGATTTAAACAATTAATAAATTTTATTAGTTCAAAAATAAAATATAACATCTATACATGCAAAGTTTGATATAATAAACACATCAACACACCATATTATAACAATAACAACATCGAAGACTTAATATCTAAAAATATTATTACTATTATTGCTAAAACAATAAAAAATATTAAATTATCCCGGGAAAAAAACTCGAAAATATTAACAAAAGAGGAAGTAAGAAAAAAAACTAAAATTATTATTATTATTATTATTATTATTATTGCGTGGATAATGGAAAAAATCAATTCAATAAAAGAATAAAAAAACCCAAAAACTTTAACAAAAGAGCAAACAAAAAAAAAATAAAAAAAAATAGTTTAAAAAAATCATTTGACGTTAAAATAATAATAAACAAACAAATAAAAAACCCAAAAGAAAGAACAAAGGAAAAAGAATAAGAAATATCAATTTTCAAATGATCATAAACAAAAACTAAAATTTAATAATATAATTTTTGAAAAAAAATGCTATTTCGACAAAAGAGAAAATAATAATTTTTTAAAAAAAAAACTAAGAGCACACATATATGAACATGGACAAAAATAAGAACTATTTAAGAAATATAAAAAAATAAAGGAATTACAATAAAAAGTAAAAGGGTCGAAATGAAAATCAAATATATTATCAATTTCAATCAAATGACAAAATCGAAAAAAATCAAATCTTATGTACCGAAAATATTAAGGGATTTAAAAGCAATCCGAAAATTAAAAGAATAAAGACTAAAATGAAAATGCAATATATAATCCATTTTAATCGATGGACACAATTGAAACAAATCAAAACTTACAGAACAGAAATAAGGACCACACAACATAATTACAAGATAAGGGAGTGGAATGAAAAGGTCATAAACCCGAGGGACTGCTGTGGTAGTTTAGGGTGAAGAAGAGAGAGAAAATTCAATCTCCCACCGTCTTGCTCCGTCCACCGTTTGATTGCACGCGCCACACCATGAGGAATAGCAAACGGTGGAGCATCTACGAAGACACTAAATGCACATTTTACGTCATTATACGATGCCACACGCGCCGCTCGAAGAGGGTGTGAGACCGATTACCATCACCCGCGGGTGTGACACGCCCCCACAGTAATCAAAGATTAATAATAAAAAAGATGGTCAATTACTAGGACACAACTCTTCATTTTTTTTCTTATTGGGGGCATATACATATTTATTCATTTTAAAAAAAATATGAAATGGTAGTGACACCCCTCTCGCCCATAAATGTTTTTTGAGGGACAAAATAATTATTTTACTGTGCAAAGAAATATATAAAAATAAAAAAATTGGTGACCCGAACCAGACCGAAAATATACAATTACCATGGACCCCTCCATCTAGTAGCTGTTTTTTTGTCTTTTTCTATGGATAAAATAATTATTTTCCTGTGCAAAAAAAAATCAATAAATTGATGAATAGAACAAACCGACCCGAAAACTGAGTAATATTATTGTAATCCATAATGATTCTATTTATATAGTATAATAATAAGAAAAGAGAAGGCCCTTTGAAGTTGTTTTTAAAATATAACAGAGTTTCGCTGTTGTTTAAATTTTAGAACCAAGTGCATGTATGTGTAGTGTAAATTAGTATTAATGATACATGATATTCGATTACATCATTACCATGCTTATGGCCTTTCGAAGTGCAGGAGAGGACAGCCGAGCTATAAAAAAGTAGACGGGGACCGTGGCTTCTGTCAATTTTAGGGCAGGAGCATGTCCCTATCATATTGGGAAATTATGAGTAACAATAGCTGTAAAATAATGTTGGCTAGAAACATGTATTTGTTACCAAATACTTGACTAAAGAGTTGTTAAATTTTATTTTAAAAAATTAAATTTATTTTATGCTAATATTAAAAATTATTTTTAAAAATAAAAAATATTATTTTAATATATTTTTAAATAAAAAAACACTTTAAAAAAAATCTAAGCTACACTTCCAAAAATAGGCACCAATAAGTGCTCGTTGCATTATCTCAAAGATTTGTTGCTGATGAGCCTTCGTGCCCGTTTGGTAACGCGGTGCAAATTGCGTTTCAAGGAAAACGCAGTTTGCACCCGTTTGGTAAATGTTACACGCAATTTATACTGCCATGGGACCCACCAAAATCACGATCAAAATCATGGTTTTGCTGGAGCATGAATTTGTAGCTTTTCCTTTGATTGCCTCCCATTTTTGTTGCCTGCGTTTCCTGTGATTGCCTGCGCTTTTGCCAATGCATGCAGCTGCATTGTTTATCTCCTTCGAAATAAACCATGCATTTAATATACAACCGACGATCAACAAGCATTGTAATATATAGTAACAGTCACTGTCGATCTCTCTCTCTCTCTCCCCCAACACAACCGACGATCTCTCTCTCTCTACAGCACCGTCGCTGCCCTCTCTCTCCACAATCACCGCCAACTCTCGGCACTACCATCCTCCTCATCATCACCATCAGCTTCTCCTCCATGCCACAACCCCCTCCGTGACCTCCAGCAGCCGCAACAATCCCCATCGTGTAGAGAGCACCAGCTGCAACCTTTCGAGGCTCATACCAGCCACCACACTGCACCATTTCCGACGCCACCACCACAAGAAGAACCAAATCGCCCTCCTCTACCCGTCGGTATCGGTCGTTCACCCTCTCGTCACAGCCGACCATGTTACTGTTCACGTGAACAGTAACATGGCCGAATAATTCAACAAACGAACGAAGGATGCAACACACCGTTTTACTGGGCTGGGCTGCTCTCATCCCAGTCCAAGTCCAACAGAGTTGGGCGGGCCCATTTAGTTTGGGACAGGCCCAGTTCGTTTTTTTTTATAAAAAATATTTTAAAAATAAAATATATAAAAAAAGTGTAGATAAAGATATGTTCTGATGAAAAACAATGACGCGTGACTTCGTTGCACTCCACAACCCTGTTATTTTTTGATTGATTATGAATTAAAAACTTGCAACTGGATTTGGTATTGGAATTATATCCCTACAATTGGATCGCAAATGTTGTTAGTAATGATATTGTTACCATATGTTGTTCCTTGATCAAATAGCAAGGGATCGCAGATGCATTCACGTATCGATTTAGTTCGTGATGAAATTGCAAGTAGTTTGATAAGAGAATAACATCAAATATCTATTTTTTTCATGAATTATTAATTATATTTTATTGTTATGATTATTAATTTTTTTTTAAAAAACAATATATATATATATATATATATATATTGTGTGTGTGTGTGTATCCTTTAAAGTAATTTCACACGTTGATAGCAATATGAAAAACATGATAACCAAACACACAAAACTGTTTTTTTTCAACCTCCAACTCAACCATAGTTTTAACTAAACATTTCACTGCTTATTTTGAACCGCAATAAAAGCACTTTTTTTTAAACTGCTTTTTTTTAACCTCAACCACAAAAGCAAAAACAATACCAAACACAGTCTTCATATCCACGATTCATTGCTAAAGGAGGAGAAAATAATTTTCTAGCCTCAAATTCAATAAACCAGTAAGGAGAGGATATGCAAAAGAAAAAGGCTAAAAAGGATCGTAAAAAAAAAAAAAAACAGAGTCAGATTTAAATTATTCAATTATTTTGATCAAATAAAAGATTGTATTGTAATATATATTACACTTTCAAACATAAATAAAAAATAATCACTTTCCATTAAAATAGTTTTTTTTTTAAATATAATTTTTAGTGAACAAACAGAGGCAAGACTGCGTTAACTTTCAATTGAACTGAGATATGCTAACTTTGAAAATTTCAATTTATCAACCGTGAACTATTTTTTGATAAAATATTCAAATGATAAATTTATAGACACTTGACAGTGGGTTCTAAGGAATCCAAAATTCCAAACCACTGCATATAGATGTTCAGATCTCGACTGCAAGACCAAACTATTCATCATCTCACCGAGTTACACTTTGAATAATAAATCTAACATCCTAGTAAATCATGCAGAACCAAGTTTGTCGGCAATAATGAGATCCAGGGAAGGTCGACTCTATAACGGTGATCTGATGTAGGGAAAGGCGGAGTAGTTCACCGCGCCGACAATTTATGGTGTTTCGATGGTGTTAGCGGCGTCGGGTCTTGTTGATTGGGTGGTTGGGGTTTGCTCAAGGAGATTGGTGGTGACTGTGGGTTTGTTCAGGGAGATAGAGAGTGAGGACTGGTGATGGCGGTGAAGATTAGTGGTGGCTGCTTCCGGCTATGATGATGATTTTGAGAGAAGGTGGTGATCAGTCAATTTTTGTTAGGTATTTAAGTTAGACTATCCTTTTCTTATTTTATTTTGAAAATACAATCAAGACGTGTAGACATTCAAGATCTATTTTTTATTTATAAAAAATAGTTTGTGAACCTGTGATGATTGAATAAAAATAAAATTAAAAACTTGTTCATTTTTTTAATAATAAAAAAATCAGAATACTTACAGGTTGTTATATTTTAGATTTGAGATAAAGATGGTCGCTTCTTTCAATTCCATTATTTTCCCATTAAAGTCAAAATTACTAGCACGAGAGGGGCAGATGCTGTGGATTGATTGATGCAGCTTTTGATCAAGTTTGACTGTTGACCAGCCATGATTCGAAATTCAAATCCCAGTAATTTGATTCATTTTGGTTTTTTAAACCACACAATTTAATATAACAATAAAAAAGAGATACTAATATTTGCTATAACCAATATTTGCTAGTAATCCCACCTCAAGCAATTCTCATTTGCAGTCATTTGTTTAAAACCGGAATTAGTAGGAAAAAAATTCAACTTTAGTTAAGTTGTTCCTAATTGACTAAATTAGGAAAGAGATACTGAGATGAAGTTTTAACTTTTAAGTAAATCATAACCATAGTTAAGGAACTTGCTTAACACAGTGAGTTATTTTGGTAATCTTAAGATTTTAGAGTGTTTAGAAGTGTGGTAATGATTGTTTTTCAAAATATTTTTTGTTTGAAAATACATTAAAATAATATTTTTTGTTTGTTTAACTAATTATTATTATTATTATTAGCACACCAAAATAATCTAAAAATATTATTTTAAAACGAAGAAAAAATAAATTTCAATTCAAAACAATATTCCAAAAGACTTATATCTATTCAAAACGAAAAACACACAGATATGTTTGCGTATTTGAGCGCCACAATTGCATGAACAAAACTCTTAAACTATATTTAATGTGTGGATTTTTAGATGTTTTTCCTGGAATATTATTATTAGAAATGTTATCGTAGATAATATTATTTTTATATAATTGAAAATAAAAAATTCTGATAATATGTCTCTAGTATGTTTGATTTATAATAAAGGGGTCATAGAATAATTTAGAATAAATTCACAATTCTATCCCTAAAAATCATGGTGCCTAATCTAACTCGGTGATTTTGAAAAATAATAATAATAGTCATGCCCATAAGCACAAGCATGTTCTATTAATTATTATCTGCCAAGTAAAATAATTTATTATTCGCTAAACAAATTACAGCACATGCTCATGAATCTCGTGCTAGAAGTGTAAAATAAAGTTTTCACGATTCTATCAGTGTCAACATTAATTAACGATATCTATTTTATTCGACCAAAAGAGCTTCCCTCAAGATCTTGATAGTTGATATACAACAGGAAATTAAAAAGGTCACTAATTTAATAAGATCTTTAATTTATGTAATTTAAATTAGTGAAAGGAGTAACGGCCCAGCTGCAAATTGATGGGGGGCAGAAGGGAGAAGCGTAGTGTCCGCTTGGAGCATTAGAGCCAATACATGCAATGAAACCTGGAAGCTCACAATCGCCAAGACTCCATGCATGGAGAGCAGCTGTCTGAATACTTACTGAGTCACAACATTACGTGGAGTGAAGTCATATTTGCAAAGTGCTCGTGATTGTTCTGGTTTCACGATCACCGGATTATTGGCAATTAATTAACCAACATTATCATCCATTCTTAGAGAGCTTTAATTTTATAAAAATGCATTAAGAGGTTAATCAAAAGGAAAATAAGTGTGCTCAATTACTTTTGTCGTATGGTCTAACTCGACTCGGTAGAGTCACTTTCGAAACCAAACTAGAAAGAGAGCATCAACTCGAGACTCCCAAACTAAAACTAAAACTAAACTATGGGACGAGTTCGTCAATTCAAGATGACCATCAACCATTATGAGAAGAGCTCGTCAGCAACCAAATTTTGAGAAGAGCTGACCGAATCTGCTAAAACCAAATTATGAGAAGAGCTAATTAATCAGCTCGAGACCCCAATCAAATCAAGAATATCATCAAGATCCTTTAGAATTCCTCTCCGTACTATTACTTATCACTTGACTATTATCAATCGAAATTCTATAAGGTGTTCAATTAGTAGCTGTAGCTTCTTAATCTCTCTGACAAAAGGTGTCACGGCTTATTCAATATATGCTGAACACAGAACGAGAAGATGTAAAGAAAAGAGGTGAGTATTTTGTTTATTTCATTTCATTAATCCGTTATATTTCATGGATTTTGAGAAAATCATCTATACATATGTCTCGCCAAATTAGCCAAGGTCAAATCTATGTCCCTAATACATATGCCTTTCTCCTCTATAAAAACGCACCCACCCATACAACCACTTAATTAACACTAGATCGAGGGAGAGTTTTTCGTATTTTTTTGTAGGAAAAAATAACAATTCATTATTCCAGCGCGCACACATATATACACATGCTAATTGCTAGCAAAAGAAGATCATAAACTGAATTGCTATCCGTTCGAGACGTCAAAATTGCTTCACAATGCATGATCTCACGAAGCTTGATTAGCTAGCACACCTGCATGCTCAACTCAATCTGTTGCACTACTCTGAAACCAAAGCAAGAGTCAGTTCCAAACTAAGATCACTATCATCACTTTGTCGATTAAATTTGAAGACTTGTTCTGGCTCAACCCGACTCCACAAAGAATCCTCCACAGTTTCATCAGTAGCTAATATGCTATCCTCATCTTTGATACAACTATCCCCGTTTCCCAAATGAGCAGGCCACGGCTCCCGAACTGGTTCAAATCCCAACTCTCCCGGGTTAAGCCTGACCGTTGGCTCAGCCAGTGAATTGGGCATGGACCGCTTGAACCGGGTTCTGCTCTTGACTTTGCGGAGTTCGGGAGAATTTTGGTGCCTGGACACGTGGCGTATGTCGTGGGTGTTGAGAGAAGAGATCAAGTGTGGTGCTGGTATATCAGAAGAAGAAGGGGTTGATACGACGGGTAACCCTTTGAGCACTGCATCAACGGCTGCTTGGCACTCGGCCCAATTACCTGACCAAAGCATGCCAACTGACCCATAGACCGGATTCACTATCCTGCCACACGCTTCGTATAGCAATGACCTAAATATAGCTACACGCAAGCCAAAAAAAGCAAGATCAGACCAGAAAATTAGTAGAAAAAACTGTAGACGTGTGGCTGCGCGTATATTTATACCTGGGCGGAGTCGTTGGGGGCCGGCTTCGATGAGATTGATGAGGCCAGCACGACCATAGAACTTGGCCAAGAAGAGAGTGGCATTGGCTTGAGAATCAGTGGATTTGATCCATTGAAGACAAGGTCTAATGGTACAGTTATCATTACAACCCTTACGCAGGACCCTGCAGCCATGGCAGCTCATTCTCATGGTTAGCGTTTCTGAGCCAGAGGAGGAGGGGTTGTTGTACGGAGATGGGAAGAGAGAGCAAGTAAGGAAGAGAGGAAGGGGGGTATTTAAGGGCAAAGGGTCGGTGGGTGAGTTGTGGAATTAAGGAGGCGGCGCAGCGGTTTCCAAAGGGTGGTGTTTTGGGAGTGAAATTGAAAGCTAAAAACCAGGGGTTTTGTTCCTAATATTTTCTTGTTTGGGTGAGGTCCTTTCTTTGAAAAAGCCTCTTATTCTATCTCTTTAGTTGGCTAGGACTTTACCCTACATGCATGAACTTTATTACAGATGTACCATCATGTCTTGACTCTAAATATCATTTTAGGCCTTGTTTGTTTCAAATAAACTGAATTCAGGTTTTCTCATTTTCCAATGTTTAGCAATCATCCAGAAAGTTAGTCAAAAAAAAGTTTATTCCTTAACTTTCCGGTCAACAAGGAAATTACACTCATTCGCAGGAAAGTGTTTTCCTTTCCTTATCAAAAGGAAAACATTTTCCTTTATTGATAAAACACATCTAACTTCTTCCTTCCTTCCTTCCTTTCTTGGGCTTTTTTTTTGTGCCTGCAATTAAACCATCATATATAGCTTCGGTGTATTCATTGTGCGTGTTTGTGTGCAGCTAAATACAGCGAGAATGCTAGGGAGTAAAGGCAGCTCCTTTTATACATGGCACTTGATAATTACATAATTAATTAGATAATTTATCCCACTTGCATCACGTTGCAAATGAGATTTTTTTTAGCATGAAAAAAATTATTTGAGTATTATTAATATTTTTAAAAAATTATGAATATATTTCGTCCAATTTTTTCATCTCATCTCGAGCGAATGTGAGATATAAAATAACAAAGCCATTTATCACCTTAATCAAACTTTTAAAGGTAGATGCTAGATAGTATATACATATAAAATGTTTGAATAATTTTTCAATAACTATTCACGTGTTTAGAAGTGTATTTCTTATATTATGTGGTGGATTGATAAAATTATCTTATCCAAGTACATATTTAATATCTTGTTTGTCATTACATTTCAAAAGTGTTTTTGAAAATAAATAAATAAATAATTTATTTATTATTTTAAATTAAAAATTTGGTGTTTTTAGATTATTTTCATGTATTGATGTCAAAAATATTTTTTTTTAAATATTATTTTGATGTATTTCTAAATAAAAATTATTTTAAAAAATAACGTTAATCACATTTTCAAACAGACATTAAGAGCACAAACATGGTTATGGTTAGAACAGTTTTTTTATATTAAAAAAATTGTTTTTAGTTTATAATATAAATAATTTTTATTTGAAAATATAATTATAACTACATGTGCACCACGATCCTATGATAAATACATGGGAGTCATGGTTATCATGCTCGATCCTATGATAAATTTAAAATAGAGTTTGGATATTGAATTACTAGTATGTTTGTTATTTGACAAGTATGTTTACTTGTTTAATTCGGTCTAGCATATTTATGTTTGTAATTTGAACTAATATGTATGTATATGACATTATACTTTTTAGATTTCATTTTTTTATTTTAAGTGATTAAATATTTTATATTAAATATTTTTTATATATTAGATAAACTTGAAAAAAAAATTAATTTATAAATAAATTATTTTCCAGTTCATTTTCCATAACACAAACAAACACTGGAAAGTGTTTTCCAGTTCATTTTCCATAACACTGCCAAACATCGGAATTCACTTTCCAGAAATTCACTTTCCCCGGAATTCACTTTCCAAAAGGAAACCACTTTCCTGTAAACAAACAGAGCCTTAATTAATGAAGAGTTCTCGATTTCTCTCTCTCTCTCTCTCTCTGCATAAATTAACGGGAAACTTTTATGATGCGAAGGGAATAATTGACGATATTATATAAGCTATTTTTAGGGTTTATTTTAAAAATTAAACAGATAAAAAAGATAATATTAAATACATGATCAATAAAAAATAATAAAAATATTTCTATTTATAATTTATCTTTTTTAGTTGTATTTTCTATTTTTTAAAATAAATTTAGAGAATAATTAATTAGATATTACTAATTACTTTTTAAGCACTATAAAATTACTCTCTATTATCCATACAACTCGTCTTTATTTGTATGTTGGAAAAAATCTCACGGGAAAAAAATATTTAGGTTTTTTCAACAACAAATGAAAAAAAGAAGTTGAAGAATAAATTTAAATATAAAATATATTCAATTAATATATATATAAAAACTTAAATTAATCCGAGTTAACTTGGAAATCTTATAATTTAAATCATGCACCCCATTGATTTTTAAAATTATGTTTAATTTAATTATATACCAACCATTTCCGTGAATCTTTATATATATTAAACAATATTTTTTCTTAATAAAAAAGGTTGCATATGTGCTAAAAATTCATAAAAGTTTGATAATAAAATGATTTCTTTTCAAGTAAAATAAAAAATATTTTAAAAACAAACAAACAACAAAATAATATATTTTTTTTATTTGAAAGGATAAAAAAACCCGTTTTTTTTTAAAAGAAAATACATGTCAGATACATGGGTCATTCGCGTGGATGGCCTATAAAATAGGTAAGCCCGCGATTCGTGTCTTTTTATTTTCTTAATAACAAGTGATAAGTAAAATATTTTATGCCTTTGTATTTTTTAAAAATATTAATTTTTCATCCTTTAATTGAAAAAATAATCTATTGTATGATGATCCAGTTTTTAGAGATCAAGGGTCCATGAAAAATCGGTCACGTGTATATTTGTTTTTTTAAAATTGATTTACAATTAATTTTTAACTCAAAACATCAAAAATACAATGAAATCTTGAATATTTTCTATAGAAAAAAATCAGAAGGATTCAATATTTATAATTTAAAACGTACAAGAACTAGAATGAATATTCAACTAAAAATCCAAAAAAACTAATCATTTCCTCAGTTTGTTTTACTTTGCTATCTCCTAACAAATAAATTTAAATTAGCCTTCATTTGTATTCTTTTAGTGTTTTCTTAATATAAAAACAAAGTATTTAGCTATTAATTAATGACTATTTTCACCATTAAAACGAGAGAGAGAAAAGATGGGACAATTTAGTCTTGAGCTAGCTGACTCTAGCATTTGCTTTTACACCGATAAAAAATGCACACAATTTAAGCTCTTTTCATAAAAAAAGATTATGGGGCATTTAATTTCTGTTCCTCTTTTCAGCTCCATTTTTTAAAAGGAAAGAAAAATACCTATTTTACAACCGAAAGGTCAAAATTTCGAGTAGAAAAAGGTACGGGGGCTGCTGGAGGATAAAAGGTGGGAGGAGAGAGATATAAAATTGGAGAGAGGCACGTGTGAAGCACGAAGTCAGACCTCTTAATTCGTGCGGTAGCCACGTCTGTAGTAGCTGTTAAAAACAACATTGCTACGTGCGAAGCTCAAAAACTCCCCGGTTTTCAGGAGTCCGTACATGTGGAGAAAAATAAAAATAAAACCACTTTTTTCCCCGTTAAGTAAATAATAATACTGATAATAAAAACAAAAAGGTTCTGCACTCGTACTGTGGGCGAGCTACGTGGAACGCCAGTGGTTTTTAGAGTTCCATATTTCTCCTCAATATGCTTTCAGGGTGAGGATCATGGACTTGGATTATATTATCCTCTCTTGATTTAATTAGTTCCCTTTCATGATTTGAAAATCGTATGGTATCTATTCATGGATTCTATAAGGTGTTAAGATATAGAAAACTTTGACATTTATCAGTTCCTAAAAAATGAAAATCTTGACAGTTTCAATTGCGTCTGAGCTGTCCATGAATAAATCATATACACGAGAAAAAATTTCTTTTTTGGGGAGTGAAAAAAAGAGCGATGAAAAAAACGTCGCCGCATTGATATGTTTGGCTACTCACTTCCGATCAAATATCATGAGGATGTTTGACGGAATCTATATGTTTGCCTCTTGCAGCTTCTCTTCTGAGAAAAAGAAAGAGGAAGAAGAGGGTATTTCAATTTCTACTTGAGGTAAAAATTATCAAGTAATAATCTCATCTAAAAACTTAAGTTGTCAGGGAAGCCCCATAATATAATTTATATTTAACAATGTTTGTAAACCACCTTGTTTGTTGTGGTGTGTTCTATCTTCATTTAAATAGAATGCAGAGTTTGAATACAGAGAGAAACGAGAAAGATAATTACAAGAGATAATTATAAATGAAAATCAAATCATATCTCCTAAACTATAGCTCCAGCAATCACGGAGGATTACGGAATCAATTCTTGATTTGCTGAAATTCTCTACAATATTATTCTCTAACACTTTTCCAAGTGAAAATTTTTTGGACTTGAAACTTGCACATGCTCACACTATCTTGTGTTTGATTTTTTATCAGATAGAATGAGGGTGGTGAAATTCGAACTCGTGACCGTTGGGTCAACAAGGCTCTGATACGATATTAAAAAATCATCTCATCTAAAAGTTTATTTTGTTAGGTGAGACTCTATAATTTGATTTATACTATTCTCTAACAAAGAATACTGTCAAACACGATTAGAAAACTCTGCTTCCATCAGGCAGGCTTGATGTTCAGAATGATGTTCGTGCATTATTTAAATATGTTCAGAAGATTTTGCTTCCATCTTTCAAACTTCGATATAATCTGCATGCATGCTCTTGTAACCTCAATTCTCTTCTGCTGAACATTGAATATTAGATGAAAAAGCATTCTATGAACAAAAGAGCTACTAGCTGGAACCAATATATACTTAATTTTGTTGCCGGACAATTAACCAAAAGTACTTCAGCAAATCATGTCGGGAATCAAAAACACAAATACAAGAATGATTGAGCAATTTGCTGATCAATAGACCATGTGCTATTTGCTCGGTGCTTTTAAGGAAGTAGATGCATCGATGAAATTAGTATAATTCCACATGGCCCAGGTGATATTTCGAGAGTGAGAGTTTGATACTTCTATAAACTGCAATCTGCATGGAAGAAAATATTCTATCAAGTAATTTTGTTTACAACACACCTGATATGGAAATCATCGCACCACAGCCTTCGACGCGAAGTTAATATTATACTAGATAATTGCCCGCGCGTTGCCGCGGGTATTTTTTTGTATATAATTTAACATAATTAAATGTACAACGATAAAATTTATATGATATAAGTAAATAAAAACTTATAGATTAAAAGATAAAATGTTTCAAATTTTGAGTTAAGTTTGTCACGTAAGCATAGATTATATTTTTTAGAATATAGGTATTGCGTCATAAACAATCACAAAAGGGCGCGCATTAACATTAAAAAAAAGAGCAACATATTTGAATAAGAAAAAAAATAAATGACTGAAATCATTATTGTGCAGATAATAAAATTCAAAAAATCAATTAATAGACAGAGTAAAAATAGGGAAATAGCAACATCGGAGTCTTAACATTTAAAATTATTATTGCCGCTAGAATAAAAACAACAAAAATTATTAAAGTATACCGAGGGAAAAAAATAAAAAGCATGAACAAAACAGTAAGCAAGAAAAACCAATTAAAAAATTATTATTATTATTATTATTATTATTATTATTCTGAAAGAATAAATAATCACTATTATTATAATAATAGAATACATAATCACTATTATTATAATATTAATAATAATCACTATTATTATTATTATTATTATTATAATCATTATTATTATGTTAATAATGAAAGAAACAAAAATAAATGAAAGCCTAAAAACATCTTATAAACTTTAACAAAAGATTAAAAAAAAAAATTATTATTGCTATTACTGTCAAAAAAAAAATTATGAAATTATCCGGAGGGAAAAAGAACATTAAAGAAAGAGCAAGCACGCAAAACAATTTAATTATTATTATTATTATTATAATTATTACTATTACTATTATTATTATTATTATTATTACTATTAGTATTACTATTACTATTACTATTACTATTATTATTATTACTATTACTATTACTATTACTATTATTATTATTACTATTACTATTACTATTATTATTATTATTATTATTATTATTATTAGTATTATTATTATTATTATCATTATTATTATTATTGTGTTAAATACACATTTATATAAACATGGACAAAAGTAGGGATTATTGTATAAATATAAAAAAATAAAAGTATAAGGACTTAAATGAAAATCAAATATAAAGGGCTGAAATTAAAAAATTAAAAGTCAAAGGGCTGACATGCAAATTATATTTATTCTCAATTGAAATCAGAGGGCAAAATTGAAAAAAATAGAACTTTTGTACCGAATTGATTGACTGACATACAGCCAATCCGGAAATTGAAAGTGGAAGGACCGAAGTGAAACTTTGACATTCAATCAATTCAAATCGGAGGACCCAATCGAACAAAATCAAAACTTATATAACAGAAATGAGGACCAAAAACGAAATTCAAAGTAGAGGGACCGAAGTGCAAAGTCCAAATATATGGCGGACTCTCCTGCACATTGACGTGCAGGAGAGAGAGAAACGTGGCCGCTGGCCTCCGCCGCGTCCACGGACATCTGGTGTCTACACGCGCCCCCGCGGGAGGAAGACCACGACGCGGCAAAGTTATATGGCCTCCGGTAGACAATTTCCGGCCACCGTATCACGTCGCACGCGCCGCCTGAAGAGGGCGTGAGGCGGAAAGCCGCCTGGCGCGTGCGGAGGACGCACCCCCAGACACCGATTTAAAAATTGGAAAAATAGGGTCAATTACCGTTTTAACCCTGGACCGAATTAAGTGTTTTTGTCTTATTAGGGGCTAAAACCGTCTTTCGCCATTTTCGAAAATAATAAAAAAAGAAAAAGTTGCGGCGGACCGGACCGGGCCAGTCCGGGCCGGTCCGGCCGCACGCAATTACGCCGGTGCCCCTCACTCGGATGCCTGTTTTTGTCCTATTATCGGGGACGAAATCGTCAATACACTGTTCACAAATGAATATTTAAAAAAAAAAAAAAAAACGGAAAAGGCGAAATTAGCCCCGCCTGCCAGCCCCCTTATGCCGCGCGCCCCATGGCCAATTCCGCCCGTGCACTGCTCGAATCCACAATGATTCTAGAGACAATGCATAGTGGAGAGGCCACGCCGTTTATTTTTCTTGTAATGGTCAAAACTCATAGTTTTGACATCAGTCATCCTTTCTTATAGGACATGAACATGAATATTTGTCCATCGGGTCGCTGAAGTATGGCATAGCTAAGAGGATGGATTACTTGGATGATCTAAATTAATTTTAATTTTAAAATGTTATTGCTTTAAATAAAAATAACAATTTTAAAATTATATTATTTTAAATTTAAATTGTTATATAAGACCTCAAGATACACTTATATAATTTTCTAACCTACCGCAATATCTATTTGTATCTATTTTAGAAATAAACATGCTCATTACATAAAACTCATTTTTATAAGGAGTTAACGTCTAAATTATCTATGTATTGAACCGATTTGGCTACAATGTCCCTGTACTATTATTTTGATTTGTTATGTTCCTTCACTCTATTTTCTTGATTTAATATGTTCTTATATTAAATTGATTTCAATTTTGGCTAGTTTAAACTTGTTTGAGAGTGTGGTTAAAGTTGTTTTTGAAAGTGTTTTTTGTTTGAAAATACATCAAAATGATATTTTTTTAATTCTTAAAAATTATTTTTGACATCAGCACATCAAAATGATCTAAAAATAATAAAAAATTATTTTAAAGTAAAAAAATTATTTTTTTTTAAAAGCATTTTCCAAATATATTCCCAAACACCTCCTGTGATTAGAAGGAGAATTGATTTTGTTTTTGTAAACTTGTGTGTGTGTGTGTTTGTGTGTGTGTAATGACAAGCGTGCTTAATGTTTGTGTATATAATTTGCAATTTCATTTTAAAAAATAGCTCAAACCCCAATTTTAGATACGGGGCACTTTCTAATAACACCATGTGTAGCATTAGTGTTTTTATTTATATTTTTTTGGTAGTTATTTATAACTTGCAAATTTTATATATATAAAAAGGCTCAGAATATTTTGGACAAGTAGCACCTTCTAATCATACCGCATATGACAAGTGTTTTTATTTATATTTTTATGTATTATTTATTTATAATCTGTAATTTATAAAAAAAAATTATTCCAATATGAAAATACGATAACATCTAATCACATCGCATGTCATGAACTAAAGAGACATGGTAAATCAAAATAACAGAATAATACACAACAACTCAGATTGATATGGTACAGAAAGGATTTGAGGCTTCTAACTCTTTCAATATGGCATAGCCGAAAGACAAGAAGTAATAAAGGTTGCATAGCACTACACATCATCAACAACAGAGTTAAACCACTCGTGGATGTTTGCATAGTTATTAAATTCTATATTGAAATTCAACTGGTAAATCTTTGGGTCAAGGGTTAAGTATGTAACACATGTTGTTTAAAATATATATATATATATATATATATATATAAAAACAATATTATTTTATTTTTTAGGAGACCATGACACATTGCTAAATAATACATCTTATCCTCATATATAAACTAATTAATTATTTTATTTAATTGATTATAATTTATATTTTGGACAATGTATTAGAAACCTAATAAACCACACACATTAAGAATCAATGATTAAAAAATAATCTAGAATGATTTAATTAAGTCTAACTTGATTAAAATATATTTTATAAATTAAAAATTAAAAATTAGAATATAATCAATACAAGGATTATGTTTATAGACCTAGAAAAATCACGAACTTATTATCCTGAATTGATATGTAGGTATTATTTAGATGATAAATTGATCCCTTTTTTTAATTTATAAAGTTTGTTAGATTTTTCTATAGATACTAAACCATGTCTCATTTTTTTAGAGTAATTGTCTGCTAGATGGAAAAATTACATAAACATAAGTTATGTTGAACAATTGAACGACTTAAAAATTATCTTAAGAAAATAGAACAAAAAACTTTAACAAAATAGAAAATAAAAACAATCAACATAAATGACAAAACCTAAATACATATTATTTTAAATAACATAAATAGATATTAGAATAAATAATTTCATTTAAGAAATAAATAAAAATAATAATCAAACAAAAAAGAAAAAAAATATCAATTTTAAAATAATTATCATCATAAATTAAATTTTTAAGACTAAATTGAATAAAAATAAAACTCCAATAAAAGAGGAAATAATAAAAATTAAAAATCAAAATTAAGAGTATAGACAAATAAATAAGATAAAAAAAACTGTCTTAGAAGTACAGAAAAAATAAAATCAAAAATCAAAACCAATCAAAAAGTAAAAAAAATAAGGGCAAAAATGAAAAACAAAATAGATAATACTTTTACTTATGTCCTTTAATCATTTTTATTTGTTCTCCATATGAAATAATATTTTTTCATACTAATAAAATTATGTTTATGTTGATTATTTTATCTAAATATATAATATTATATAATTTTTTATATTTAAAAAATATTTAGTTTTTTTTGCGCATAACATAATGCAAGTGGATAGCAGTATCTAATTTGGGTCGAAATCTTGGGTGCACCGTCGGTCAAGCTTGTTTAAACAATGTTTTTTTTTATACCCTGGACAAGAGTTAATTTATGGTGCTTGACATTGTAGCTTAACTATATTTTTATTTTATTTTAAACTTATTTTAATATAGAGGTATTAAAAATAAATTGAAAAAATATTATTTTGATATATTTATATAAAATAATATTCTTTTAAAAGCAAACACTACTAAATAATCACCTTATTGTCTGTATCCCTGCAACTTGAAGCACGTCTAGAGCAAACGAGCCAATTCGCCCGCTCCGCTGGGCTTTATTATCTATATAAAAAATTGATTGATTTTATAAATATTGTATTTTGTTATTTTAATATCTAATTAGTAAAATTGTAATTGATAAAATCTATTAAAAATAGTTTTTTTAAATCAAAAAGTGATTGAATATTGTTATTGCTAAAAAATTTTTGATAAAATTTATTAGAAAATTTGCTAAGAAAGTGAAATAATTTGTTAGAAATTTGTTGTCACGGATACTCTGATTAAAAAAATATAAAAAATAACATTTTCAAATAGTAATGAAAAGTGAAAATCATTGTTTATTATTGTTTCAAAGCGCTATCTCCTTTAACTATATACTAATAATATAATATCCAAGCATCAATTTTTGTCCTTTTATTCTTTTAATATTTTTTAAAAAAAACATTAGGTTATTGAAATTAGTCTATAATATCCAATCATCAATTTTTATTCTTATTTTTTTTTAATTTTTTTGCTAATTCTTAAGAAATTAGGTTATTGAAATTAGTAATAATAATAATAACAACATAATAAAGATAATTAAAACAAACAACAAAAGGAAAATCTCACTATCATTAAAAATGAAACCATTTTCAACGTTTTATTTTCATTTCTATTTTCTGACTAAACACTAAAAAATGAAAATAAAGGTTTCTTTCAAATTCTATTATTTTCATTTATTCTTACCAATCACTCCATCCATAATTCTTTAAATTATTGCTAGTTATAAATTGTAAAGTAACAAAAAAAGTCTGCTCCCTACCTGGCATCTTTGGCTCTCTTAGCAATCACAATCCAACGGCGTAAAACACAAATCACACATCACATGCGATAACCTCTATCGTCGACAGTTTTTCATCCCGATCTGTTCTTTCATCGCTTCTCAAATGAAACAAAGTTTGTTTCCTTCATTACATTTCTTGAGAACCAATTTTTTTTACGTGTATACTTTATAATATAATTTTACATCGTAATTAAATTTTTTTTGTTATATATGGATGTACTTTACAATGTAAATCTAAACTGTAGTTAAAATCTTTTTTTTTTTATCTATGGATGTATTTTACAATGTAAATTTACACCTTAATAGATAAAAAAAATGGTTCTAATTTTTTTTGATATTTTGGTAAAATTCCAACAGATAATTGTAAACCGGTTACGATATACAATTTTTATTTTAAAACATGAGAAAGATGCAACATATTTTTGACGAAAAATACGATGGGAAAAACTTTGTAATTTGGCCGTATGCAAAAAAACAAAACATATTTTTTGTTTTTTTTACCATAATAATAGTAGTAGTAAAGAAAACAAATAAAAATATTTTTTCATACCAATTTGTATTTTTTTTTCTTTTTGGGCTGGGCTGCAGCCTGCCTAAACCAAATTAATTGTGGATTGGGCTTCCAGCTCTTGTGGGCTGGAAACCCAATTCGTTTTGGACCTGTCGTCCAGTCCGTGTGGCCCAGCCCACTTCTCCTAGGCATTTGGGCGGGCACAAAGCCCAGTCTTCCTTACTCAGGCCCGGCTCGCGTGAACAGTGGGACGCAAATTGCGTCCCACTGCATGCAGCGAGCCGAAGAAGATGGTGAATAGTGATTTTGCCGAGTGTGACGAAAGGTCAACCTGTTAGTACTGTTGGGTAGAGGAGGTCGAGGTGGTTGTCCCAGTGGTGTTGGCGTAGGCAACGGTGGTCTGTGGTGGCCGGAGGAACGGTCGGAAGGTGTCGGGCTCACATTGCAGCTACTGCCACCGTCTTTTTTGCCTCTCCAGAGAGTGTGGCTAGGTTTCTGGTGGGGAGGGGAAGCTCCCGGTGATGATGAGGGTGGTGTTGGGTGGTCGGTCAGCCACTTTTGGTGGAGAGAGAGAGCTCGGCTGAGCTGGTTTTAGAGAGAGAGAGGGGCAGTTGAACCGGGAGAGTGAGAGAGAACAGGTTTGCGATGATGGTGTGATTTTTGTGCTTGTTTTGCTTGGCTTAGCTTCTTTTTGATTTTCTTGCGTCGATTTTGAGTTTTGGTGGGCTTAGATTTTTTTTTTTGAGAGAGAGGGGCTGTTGAACCGGGAGAGTGAGAGAGAACAGGTTGCCGATGATGGTGTAATTTTTGTGCTTGTATTTCTTGGCTAACTTCTTTTTGATGTTCTTGCGTCGATTTTGAGTTTTGCTGGGCTTAGTTTCTTTTTCATGTTTTTGCGTTGATTCTGAGTTTTTTCGAGTGAAGTCTTTCTGATTGTAGGCGCGCGCATTGTGAAATTAAAAAAAAAACAAAGGCTAATGTACGCGCGCGAAGCATTGGGGGTAAATGGCGAGTCCACAGTGAGAATGAGTGTGTGGGTACAGTGCCACTACAGTGAAAAACTGAGTTGTTTTAGCTCTTTTACTAATTACTAATTGTATCGTTTGATTTCATTTTCACACAAGCGGTGCCGTTTTGAAGACCCGGCCCCCGACCCTTTGAAGGCTCGGAAACCACGCGTGTAAAGTATACTCTGAAATAGATAAAATCAAGTCAGCAATATGAGTTCATCCATCCATGACCAGTAAATGATGTAGCATGCATGCTAAAAATATTTTAATATATTTTATTTATATTGAATGATTGATCATAGCTTTCAAAACGTACATGACACGAGTCAATATTTTCTGGACAGATTCTAAACTTCATAAAACTAAAAAAAAGTTCGTCAAATAAGATGATAATATGTATCGGCACATCAATTCCACAAAATCAATAATATAAAATAGAGAAAGTTGTCATTTTAATAACGATAATAATAAAAAAAATAAGATTTTCAATAAGCAGTTGTGCTTTTAGTTGAAAACAGGAGTACTTGCTTTATTTCAGAAATAAAACTGATTTTTAAGTGATGCCTACTTTGGTTTCAAAGCAAAAAACCTAAAAACAAATATGTTTTAAAATTAATCACAGCAATACATTCATTGCCTCGAAGTTTTCACGTGCAAATAGGATGAGCTACTGCATGCTGGAACTTTGAAAAACGGAAGTGGCAAGAGAACCCCTCGATTTCCCCCATCATTGTTCGGTTATAAAATGGAGTGGAGCTCGCTGAATAACTAGGTTACGGATTGAGTTGATTAACCTGCTCAATTCTAGTTTTGATTTTTTTTATTCACAAAACACCGTAAAATAATGTCGTTTTAATTAGAAAAAAACAAATTGTCTGCAAATTACTAGTTTGTCTTGTCAAACCAAACCGAATATTATATAGATACGGCTTTTTAGTTGATCCACGAGGTCTAGCATGAGCCCGGCCTCTAAAAAACCAAAGAAATAGCACGTTAACTATAATTAAAAGTCCGGGAAAATGTTGGTGAGGCAACACATAGAAATAGCATCCAACTAGTCTAGTATCCAACTATTTTCTTATGCTCGCGTTACATTATTGCTACTCGGACTATCCAATTATCATTGATATGTTTGAGATATAACCCACCAATACGAGAGTGATGGGGCCGAAATCATAATTTCAATGTTATATATATATATATATATATATATATATATATATATATATATATATATATATATAAAGTCATAGAGGCCAATTTGCCCATCTCTTTCATGAGTGGATTGTTCTTCTTTTCCAGGTATTGATAAAACTTACAAATGCTCATTCAATCTTAAAGAAATTACTCATGAACACACTTCAATGATTATCGAAACAAGAAATGGTTGGTCGAGCAAGGCTATGGGAAGCCATGGTTTAATTTATTGGAGTTGCCACTACCGCGACAAAAGGATGTTTATTTTTAAGTCGTTGTCGCAATAATTAGAGGGTTTAATATATTATTGTTATTATTGTTATTGGAAGCTAGCTTGTATGCTGAAAAATTTTCTTATTGCCCCAAAAAGTTTTAATCACCTGATCTCTTGATCAACCTAGTCTCATTACACTGTTTTACATAATTAGGAGGTGGATTAACAGATACCCTTAATAAAGGTGAAAATAATGTGAGGACCCTTTGCACTCTTTCTTTGCGACATCACTCAAAATCTGGTTTACAATTCGGTCCCTTCTCCATGGATCAAAGCCCATTATCATTAATGAGAAACTGAGAGCATCACAAAATTGCCACCCAAATTTATAAGGAATTACTAGAAGAGAACTCTGCGCCACAACAGAGAACTCCTATGTTAGGATGTGGCTTTTGGATTGTAATCGCGTCAATTTAGAGGTCAGCTCGTGGAAGTTATTTTTAAAAAAATATATATATATTGCAGAGCTAGCAGGGATTGTCAATGGGGGCAAACCCACCTCCTAAACTCGTTCATGCTTACAATATTTATGGTGAAGGAGATTACGTTTAAAAAATACTGTGAAATATATTAAAGTTTTTGATTTATTTTTAATATTAACATATCATCATAATAAAATAAATTATAGCAAAACAACAGTTGAACCACATGTATATATAACCGTACAGCTTTCAGCGTGTGTATTTAATTTTCTGTGCTGGAATAAAAGGAATCTTTTCTACCTTACTTTTGGCATTTTGTAAGAGTTTCGGAGGACTCTCCCTCCAGGTTTTTAGAATACAAGCATAGCGCACCAATCATCAATGTTTCCAAACAATTATTTTATTTTGCTCTTCCTTCTTTAACCTTCTCTGCTGTTTACCGACTTCTTCTGCGAGACAGCAATTTATGAGCACAGCAAGACCAGCAGGAGCCTTGATACAAGTTACACCAAATCAATTATGATCGAGAATTTAAACAACTCGAAGCAGCTTGCTAGAGAAGGCAGTGGTTTTTAAATATTCCGGTTGCAGCGAGTATTATTTAAATATTCCGTTCTAATAAAATGATTTATTTGAAATGCATATTAAATCTCATATTTAAATAATAAATAGCAGTGTGTATATTGTCAAATATAACGAGCTGGTAGTATATGTTACGTCTAATTTATTTTTTTATACACCGGGAAGACAATGAGAAACAACCCTTTTGTCCATATCAAGCTTGTGTATATGTTAATTGTATCTGCTCCGTATTTTATACATTGAGAGGCCCCTACGCAACAGCACATTTATTCCCGTGATGCGTTCATAACCGGAAAACATTAGTTATGTGACCCTGTCACGCCGTAATTAAATTTTTTTTTTTATCTTTTATCAAAAAAAAATGCACACACTGAATTTATTTGTTTGTTTTTGTGCCTTCATTTTTACTAGTGTAAATAAAAAAAATTATGCATAGTGGTTAAATAAATCAAGAATTATATGTATTGATAAATTAAAAAATCGTTAACACTAACTAAAAATAAAACTAGAAAAATCAAGAGACAGATGTAAATTAAAACAAGCAATCTTGTAAGATAAGACATCTATCTTGATTTTAAGCTTAACTTGTTAAACATGTAATGTTTTTTTTCTTTTAAGCTTAACTTGTTAAACATGTAATGTGTTTTTTTCTTTTTAGCTTACACTTAACATATAAATGTATATGTATATATATAAGAGAGAGAGAAACAATTGTTATTTGAAAGAAGCTCTGTAAACAAAATTAAAATTTTATTTTAACTTTGAAATCACCATTTATTTCTATTTTGCCCCCTGACATTTCAATTTCAGTTTTCTACTTGATTATAATGTGGACAAAGCTTCGAGGCTTTTCGACACCCTGAGTCCAAATACAAAACCTGTCAATAATTTTGGACGGCAAGGTCAGGTGAGAGCTAAGTGGCCCATCAGTTCCCATGTGTTACCTTGATAGGTACAGATGACCTAGGTGTACTCTACACACGGTGTATATATACTAGTACAAGTAAAGGTATCACTATCATTAGTACTTTTCACTCTTATTTTCACTTATCAAATCCAAATCCCAGTGATTCTACTGCCAGATCTTCAACAAATTATCAAAATAATAATAATAATAATATATTCATTAAAATTTATTCTCGAGGTCTCTTCAATATCTGGGCAAACTTTTAAAATGCCCTTTTATATAGAGTTTCAATTTTATCATTAAATAGTTTATATATATATATATATATATATATATATATATATCAATTTGCTTTCAAAGTATCCAAGAGTGGCATGATGACATGAGACTTATAATCTGCATAACAAGTCTCGAGTTTAAATCATTGCGTGTACTCCTTGTAAGAGTTTTGGACAAGTAAAATTTTAATCGTTTATCTTAACCTACAAAAAATGTTATTTTTTGGGAGGTGAAATTTCCTCTCATTCGAAAAAAATTGCATTCATTTTTTTAAAAAAAAATCAATTAAAGATTTATACACACTTTAAGATTCCTCGTTATATTTTTATTCAAATCATTCTTGTATTTTTAATAATAATAAACAATGTTTTCGAGTTGAATAGTATAGCACCAATGCATCGTTATATATACACTGAATATATAAATAGGTGCGTTGGTGAGCTGAATTGTGTTGAAGGGGAGGATTTGAGAGCGAGACAATCAGTTTGATTCCAAATCCAAATTGCGTGCAGACAAATTAACATGGCTACAAAATAACTTGCAGCTTTTTTAACTTCTTACGCCGCATAGTACGCACGTTGGTTTCTCTGCTTTATTTTTTTCCCAAGAAAATAAAAAATAAAATAAAATCTGGCTCTCTCTCTTTTGTAATACTAATACCTCCCGAAATTACAAGAATACGAGAGGACTCCTTTGTTTGCTAACGCGAAATACAAAAAAAAAATAAAAAAAAATGCTTATTTTATAATTACAACCCAAGAATATCGTAAATGCCCATGGAATAAAAATTATTGCTATTATAGTAGCAAGCAATTTGGTTGCGATGCTTACTTTTGTCGCTCTCCCCTGCAATTTGGTACCCCTATTGTTAGTACCAGTGATTTATTTATTGCTAATAAAAAACTTAATAAAGTAAACAAACAATATCAGTGGAATAATATTAGAATTAAGGAGTTTTCACATATTACAATTCAGGAATCTGACCGCCTCAATCATAGAGTTCAAAGGACAATAAAATTGTCATTTGAGACAAAAATAAATCAATAAATGCGGAGCACTAGTGCTTGACGTGATGAATTTTTATCGGTGTACAATTCACTGCCTCGAAGTTCTATTAAATCTTTTTCCATGCAAATTTATAAGAGAAAACTAGTAGTTAGTGATAAATCTCTTTTCAATAATACATTTCCAATTCAAATGTTTTACTAGCGACGGGAGCTTTTTGTTTGAAGGCATGGCATGTATCGGTGTTGATTAATTGAGTGTAATCTACGTATCGGTATTTATTATCTACTACATAGCAATAAAGTTAACGTGTATTGACGCTTGAAAATTATGTTCTCTCAAGTCTCACCACTCGCCTTGCTAAAACTAGTGTGATTTTGGTTTAAATGCTTTTAGACCATTTTGTTGTGGTGAGAAATTTGGGGGCATTGTTAGTCGTTGTAAGCTGGTAGCTATTAGTTATTCTGTTAGCATACCAAATGTTTGTTGTTAAGTCTGTTAAAGGTCGTTATTTCGGTTTTGTTTCTGTTTTGTATTTCTGTTCATCTTCTTAGCTGTAATTCAATAGCAAGATGATGTGTCTCTTGTAAGGCTGTATATAAGCAATTTTTCATTCAATAACAGTCAAGTCATTATCTCAAATTAATTGTTCTTAACAAACTGGTATCAGAGCCAGGTTCTGAGAAAAGAGAAACTGCAGTTTTGAGTGACTCACAAACGAGAGAAAATGAGTGAAGAAAATAATTATTTGCAACCTGCCATGCCACGTTTTGATGGGCATTACGAACATTGGAGTATGCTGATGGAAAATCTTTTGAGATCAAAAGGTTATTGGTCTTTGATTGAGACGGGTTATGAAGAAGTGCAGACTGGAATTGTATTGAGTGAAACACAGCAAAAGCAATTGGATGACTTGAAGATTAAGGACCTCAAAGTGAAGAATTACTTGTTCCAAGCAATTGACAGGACAATTCTTGAGCAAATTCTGAAGAAAGACACCTCGAAGCAGATATGGAATTCCATGAAAAAGAAGTTTGAAGGGAATGCCAGGGTGAAGAGATCAGCTCTGCAAGCGCTGAGAAGAGAGTTTGAGATTCTGGAGATGAAACTAAGTGAGACGATCACTGATTATTTTGCTTGTGTGATGGCCATTGCTAACAAGATGAGAAGCAATGGTGAGCAGATGAGGGAAGTCACTATTGTGGAGAAAATCCTTAGGACTTTAACTGAGAAATACAACTACATAGTTGTCTCAATTGAAGAATCTAAGGACATTGACTCTCTCACAATTGATGAACTATAAAGTTCACTCATTGTGCATGAACAGAAGTTTCATAAGAATCGGGGAGAAGAACAGGCACTCAAAGTCAGCCATGAAGAGAGGTATTATGGAAGAGGACGTGGAAGAACAGTTGTGTTCAGAGGAAGAGGCAGAGGAAGAGGTCGTCAATCCTTCAATAGAGCAATTATTGAGTGCTTCAAATGTCACCAACTTGGACACTACCAATATGAGTGTCCACAGTGGGATAAACATGCCAATTATGCAGAATTGGATGAGACAGAAGAACTGCTCCTTATGGCTTATGTGGAGATGCATGATGCTAACAGAAGTGATGTGTGGTTCCTTGATTCAGGGTGTAGCAACCATATGTGTGGGGATCGATCGTTGTTTTTTGAGCTGGATGAAGAGTTCAAGCAAATGGTCAAGCTAGGCAATAATATGAAGATGAGTGTAGCTGGGAAGGGTTCAGTGAGATTGTATCTTGATGGACTTAAAACACATAATAGCTGAAGTGTTTTTATGTTCCAGAATTGAAAAATCATCTCCTCAGTATAGGTCAGCTGCAAGAAAGAGGGTTGGCCATCCTAATTCGATCAAATCAGCTGAAGATTTATCATCCTTCAAAAGGTTTGATCATCCAAACAACCATGACTGCAAACATGATGTTTGTCTTGATTTCCAAAGCTCAAGAATCTGAGATGCAAGCAGAGAAGGAAGTGTGCCTTTAAGCAAGCACACCAGACTTGGCCAATCTGTGGCATAGAAGATATGGCCACTTGGATTTTAAAGGTCTCAAGACCTTGCAACACAAAGAAATGGTTAGAGACTTACCTGCATTCCAAGAATCCAGCATTGTATGCACTGATTGCTTGAAGGGCAAGCAGCACCGAGAACCTATTCCCAAATGAAGCACTTGGAGAGCATCACAAAAGTTGGCACTTGTCCATGCTGATATATGTGGACCAATCTCCCCAACTTCCAACAGCAATAAAAGGTACATCATCTGCTTTATAGATGATTTCTGTAGGAAAGCATGGGTGAATTTTCTAGTTGAAAAATCAGATGCATTTGTCTCTTTCAAAAGCTTTAAGAACTGCGTAGAAAATGAGACTGGTTTGGCTATTAAATGCTTAAGAACAGATCGTGGTGGAGAATTCATCTCAGGGGAGTTTACTGAGTATTGCAAGAAGAATGGAATAAAAAGGAAATTAACCACTGCATATACACCGCAACAGAATGGTGTTGCGGAAAGGAAAAATCACACCGTAATGAACATGGCGAGGTTCTTACTGTCTGAAAAAGGTATGCCGAAGAACTTTTGGGCTGAGGTTGTGAATTAGACCTTTTATGTGTTAAATAGGTGCCCTATACTGTCAGTGAAGGATGTAACTCCAGAGGAAGCGTGGACTAGAATTAAACCTTCGGTAGCACATTTTAGAGTCTTTGGAAGTGTTGCACATGTCCACATTCCAGATGCTAAAAGAACAAAGCTAGAATACAAAAGTCATAGCTGTGTTTTGTTGGGAATAAGTGAAGAATCAAAAGGATATCAACTGTATGATCCTGTCTCGAAAAAGGTAGTAATCAGTCGTGATGTAGTGTTTAAGGAGGATAAGAAATGGGATTGGGATAAAAATCTAGAAGCTGAGATCTTACTAGATTTAGAATGGGGAGATGAAGGGGAAGATAATGAAATTGTATAGGAGTGTGAAGAAGGGTATGCAGGCTGTACAGAAGATAGTTATGAGGGTGTGCAAAATCACAGTGGTGAAGTCTGTGAAGACAATAATGAAGAATCACCAACTCGCAGCACTGGTGAGGTGCAGTCCTTGCCTCGCAGCACTAGTGAGGTGCAATCCTTGCCTCGCGGCACTGGTGAAGTGCAATCTGTGCCTCTGAGAATGGAAGCTTCAAATACAGAAGAGGGCAGAATCACAACTGCAAGTGCAGAAGAAGGCAGAATCAGAAAAGTTCTAACTTGGATGAGTGAGTATGAAACTGGTGAGGGACATGGCCTCTCAGATGAAGATATTAATCTCAACATGGCTCTCTTCATGAACATAGACCCAATCTGTTATGAGGAGGCAATAAAGGTTGATAAGTGGAGGCAAGCTATGGATGTAGAGATGAAATCCATTGAAAAGAACAAAACCTGGGTTCTCACAGAATTACCAACAGGGGCAAAATGAATTGGGCTCAAATGGCTATACAAAACAAAGTTGAATGAGCTCGGTAAAGTTGAGAAGTATAAAGCTCGGCTAGTTGCGAAAGGTTACGCACAAGAATACGGAGTTGACTATGAGGAAGTATATGCCCCAGTTGCTCGAATGAATACGGTTTGTATGATCCTTGCATGTGCTGCTCAAAGAGGTTTAAATATTTACCAACTTGACGTAAAGTCAGCATTTCTACATGGAGAGTTGACAAAGGATGTCTTTGTTGAACAACCGAAAGGGTATGAGGTGAAGAATGAAATGCACAAAGTTTATAAGCTCAATAAAGATTTGTATGGACTAAAACAAGCACCTAGGGCTTGGTTTAGTCGAATTGAATCGTACTTCATAAAAGAAGGTTTCGGGAGATGTGATAGTGAGCAGACACTCTTCATCAAAATCAACAATCAAGGTAAACGATTGGTTGTAAGTGTGTATGTTGATGATTTAATTTACACAGGAGATGATGAGAGAATTCAAAAGCTCAATGATGAAGGAATTCGATATGTCAGATTGGGAAAAATAAAATACTTTCTTGGTATTGAAGTAATACAATTTGATGAAGGGATTTTTATAAGCCAGAGGAAGTATACAATGGAAGTTTTGAGAAGATTTGGGATGGAACATTCCAATGAAGTTCAGAATCCAATCACACCAGGGAATAAAATCTCAAAGGATGAAGATGGGAGGGAAGTTGATGGCAATCTGTATAAGCAACTGATTGGGAGCATGATGTATTTAACAGCCACAAGGCCGGACATCATGTTTGCAGTCAGTTTAACAAGTAGATACATGTCCAGGCCAACAGAACTTCATCTCATGGCAGCCAAAAGAATCTTGCGTTATCTGCAAGGAACAACTGATTTTGGTGTTTTTTACAGGAAAGGAGGGAATATGGAGCTGATTGGCTTCACTGATAGTGATTATGCAGGTTGCTTAGAGGATAGAAAGAGCACATCTGGTTATACTTTCATCTTAAGCTCAGGAGCAGTAGCTTGGTCATCTCGCAAACAACCGATTGTTACTCTCAGTACAACTGAAGCTGAATTCGTTGCTGTCGTAGCTTGTTCATGTCAGGCAGTATGGATGAAGAAGATTCTGCAGAAGCTTGGTTATGAAGGGAATAAATGTACTACTATTTTTTTGTGACAATAGCTTAACCATAAAGCTATCGAAGAACCCAGTGATGCATGGTAGAAGCAAACACATAGATGTTCGCTTCCACTTCCTACGAGAGCTAGCCAGAGAAGGAGTTGTGCAGTTAAAACATTGTGGGACACATGAACAAGTGGTAGATGTGCTAACTAAGCCACTTAAGCTGGAAACATTTCAGAAATTGAGGGATCGGTTGGGAGTTTGTCAGGCACCTACAGTAAACTAGTTGCTTAGGCAATCTAGTTTAAGCAATCTAGTTTAAGGGAGGGAATGTTGTGGTGAGAAATCTGGGGGCATTGTTAGTCGTTGTAAGCTGGTAGCTATCAGTTATTCTGTTAGCATACCAACTGTTTGTTGTTAAGTCTGTTAGAGGTCGTTATTTCAGTTTTGTTTCTGTTTTGTATTTCTGTTCATCTTCTTAGCTGTAATTCAATAGCAAGATGATGTGTCTCTTGTAAGGCTGTATATAAGCCATTTTTCATTCAATAACAGTCAAGTCATTATCTCAGATTAATTGTTCTTAACACTTTTATGGTATTTTAAAACTTAAGATGTCTGCCATTTATGGTCTATGATCATTTCGAAGTTTTCCATATTGAAGCAACTCATGGTATGAGTTTTTACTTTTTAGAACGAGATTGTATATTGTCTGCTCGATCTAAATTTTAAAGGGTCGATGCTCTGCTCATAATATTTCCATTTCTTGAGAGAAAAGGAAAAGGCGAATTTGAATAAAAATAATAGAAAAACATCTAAACTTGTTTTTTTTTATCGAATTGAAAGTCTGTGGATCTTCTAATTTTCTAAATATCTAGTAGAGTTGTGATTTTTGAAGATGTAGCATGCAATTTTAGATTAAAATAAAAGAGTAAATATTGCTAATTTAATTTAATTTTACATGTATTCTAAACAATTTAATTTAACTTTATTTTGTAGTTTAATATTTTATTTCAAACATAATAATTACAACAAGTCATCAATAATTTTACATGTGATTTGGTTCAAATAAGATGCTAGATTTTTCACAAATGATAGTTTTTTCACTAGTTCATTCATTATAAATATTTGTTTGTTTATTTAACTTTCAGAATTCAAACCTCCATGTCATCCTCCAAAATAATAATATTTAAATTTCTCATAATTTACCAAGTTGATATCGGGGACCATGAGGGAAAAAAAATGGTTAATGTGAAAATTAATACGAGAACAACCCTATCTCTTGAAAAGATAGTTTAAGTTTTTATTTAGAAGTGTGATTGAGATTGTTTTTAAAAGTGATTTTCATTTAGAAATGTATCAAAATAATATTTTTTTAAAGATTTTTTTGATATTTTAATATGAAAATGATATAAAAACATCCAAAATATTAATTTAAAGTAAAAGGTTAAAATTAAAAACTCCGAAAAAAATTAATTTAATGGAAAAAAATAAAAATAAATAAATTTAAAACACCAAGTTTTTTTAAATTTAAATTAAATTAAAAATACTAAAAAAAATTAATTTTAACGAAAAATAAAAATATATTTTTTGCATATGTTTTTTTAAAACGCAATGATAAATAGATTTGAATAAGAAAGCAACGCCAACAATGTACGGAAGTTAATACATTGTAGTCAGATCAATGGGGCTGGTGATAAAAAATAGATATATAAATCGATTAACAGCCCATCAGAATTGGGGGGATGAATATTTTTTAAACATCCGCGAGTGATATGTGCATTCGGTAGAGAGATTGTCTCCCGCCCGGCACTTTTTTAGCGAGAAGAAAAAAAATCTCCACCTCTTTTCCATTGTACAGTCGATATTAACCTGTCCTTGCGGCGCATTTTAATAATGGGACAAAAAAGTTTGCTGGAACCAGCGATAGAAGATTTAGACTTGAAAGTTTCCAAACTAAACATATTGATGGACGAAAACTGAAGTCTAATCTAACATTCAGCTTTGTGTACTTAAACTACTGATTTACTATCTTATGATCTCCGTGCTCTTAAACTTCAGATTTCTCATGTCTTCCGCTTGCAAAATCGTACTTGTAATAAATTACTTTTACACCAACGCAAGCATCTCTCTTCAATTACCATACTATCCTCAACGGCATTGTAGGTGATTTAATTTACACTCATGAACTCTCTCTTTTAGAGCTTAGTCTAATCAACTGTCAACTGGTAAGAGTCAACGCTTTCTTTCTTTTTATCCACTGACCCAGCGGCTAGACATCCCAAGTCCCAACCCCAAACGACCCAACCTGGGTCCGAACCCACGACATGCTCCGTGAGAGCATGGCGGTGGATCCACTGTGCCAAAGTCGAGGATATGCAAGAGATTCAACTCTTGAAACTTGCAAAAACAAAATCCATACATGCAAAAGGGCAGATCCCTAAATCAAAATTAGTGCTGTATAGTAAATTTACAGTGAGATTTTGATTTAGATTATGGGCAGGGCTTTGAAAGCAGAAAAGGCATGTGGTGGACAGCCAAAATTTACTTGATGGGGAAAGATGAGGAATAGACTACGACACTGATCAATGAAAACTTGCCAAACGAGGAGAAGACAAGTACTACACAAGAAATTGCCAGAAAATGCTACAGCTGGACACTCAAGACTGAATAAAGCAATCATCTCATGTTACCCAGATAGAAAAGAAAAAAGCTTCCACCATATCTTTTTGACACTGGTACAAACAACCAATATTCTGCGATGGTGAAGTAAGAAGCATAAACATCTTATTGCTGTAGTGAAAAAACAAGAATCTCTGCGCGTAATTACAATGCCTGCCATATGTACTCTTCCCTGTAACTTCTTCTTCGTCTGCGTCCTCTGATTGAGAGAAGAGATGTACTAAACAGGATTCAAAATGGTGTGCATACAGACAGAGATTAAGGCAATACAAAAGTTTTCCATGTATTAATCAGTATAAAACAAAATTATCAGCTTCTATACACATCATCATCCTCCATTTTCCTGATCATCCATACTGAAGAAAAGGACTTAACATACCGAAATACCCCAGTTTTTCCCTCTGAAGTTACAAAAACTAGCTAATCAAAATTCTAGAACGAAAATGATAAGAAAAACGTGGGTATTTTGGACTAAAAATACCACAAAGAAAGAAGAAATTTTGAAATTTGAGCTATTGAACTAGTTATGGAGAGGATCTGGGCAACTGGGCACTCTTCTTTTGCTCTCTTCAAATCCTTTCTCAGTTTTGTTGAAACCATAAGAAGTGTTGATTCTTTCATCGAAGTACTTCCTGAAGTGCTTTTCTTTGCTCTTATAACTATCCTTGGTAATATCGCTGCTCTCCTTAAGCTTTTCCAAGCCATTCTCTTGAAGTAATCTTATTGCTCCTGCCTTGCAGTTGCAGTCACTGCAGACCCAAATCTGTAACACAAAAATGACCAAGACCACCACCAGAGATGAAGAGCACATCAATCTCCTGGAGCTGCCAAACGACATCGCGCTTGATAACCCACATAAAGCTTTCAAAATCCCCTCTCTTTTGAACTTCCAATCCTTTTTGACACTCTTTTCTCTCCAGAAATCTTGCTAGCTGGCTGAAATGAGGTTCGGGTGCTTGGATTCGAGGCTCGAAAATCTCCTTTTCTCCCTCTCACACGCACTGTCATGGATACAAAGGTACTATAAAAAGGTGAAAGAAGCGACGGCTATTTTGGGGGAAGGAAGGAGAGAGTAGCTGTAAGGATGAGCCTCTCTCACTCTTCCTCTCATGCACCCACACTGGGCCACGTGATGAGAAAATTGGCAGGCTATTATCGATTTTTTATTTTGATTTAAACCTGTTGTGTATATGAGCATATTACTGAACTGGTCTTGTTAAGAGATAGCTTCGCTGTTTTGTCCATGCTTCACCACCAAATTACGAATCTAACATTGACTACGTCGTAACAGCATCTACCATGAGAATTCGGTTTGAATTCTGCTACTTGTCGGTCATGATGTTGAAAATCAGCTCCACGCGCCTCTTTTATTGAGTGTTCTCTTTGCACTGGCATTTCTCTTAATTATTAATCTACATAATAATACTCAATGCTATTGTAATCTGATCGCAAAAGGTGCTTAAGATAATGGTTGATATTTTAATAGTAATTACTTTTTATTTTATAACATATTAAAAATATATTTTTAAATATTTTTAATATTAATATATTAAATTATATAATTTTCATTTTCTTAAAAAAAGAGGCTCAATCATGTAGATTGAAACAGGATATTAAAACAGGATTGTACTTTTATCTTTGTTCAGTTATTAAGCTACCCTGGATAAAATAACTCTCGCATTACTTTTTTGGATCTCAAGTATGATTAACTTCATTTACCTTCGAGCAATTAAAATTGATAATCTAATTTGTGAAAATGAATATTCTATTTGGTAATTAGATTAAAAATAAAAACTTAAGGGTAGGCTTGGAAACTTCATATTCTACTTTGCGAAGTTTTTGTTTTTTTACGTCACGGTAATGTCGTCTTCTACATGTGAATAGTTACTCTAATTTTAGCCTCGCAAATTAAGGTATTAACAAATACCTAAAACAAACGGAAAATACTGTTCGGGCACTGTTCACGCTGACCCGATGTCACTGTGGACGCGAACTTTGCCCTCTGTGCGTCGCGCGAATTCGTCCACCTTTTTTTTTTGTTTTTTCCGCCTATGAACAGTGTAGTAACGATTGTAGCCCTGGTAATAAGACAAAATAGCGTTTTCGGTTGAGGGTTAAGGGCGTAATTACGCGCGTCCGTACCGGTCCGGTTCGGTCCGGTCCGCCGCATGGGTTTTTTTTTTAAATGGCTAAATACGGTTATAGCCCCTAATAAGACAAAATTTATTAATAAGAGACAGGGCTATAACGGTAACTGACCATTCGTATTTATTTATTTTTTGAAATTCTGTCAGGCGCGTGCTGTTCACGCGGCGAACGGTATTCCCCCTAACGCCCCTTTCAAGTGGCGCGTGCGGTATCCTACGGTGGCCGGAAATGGACTTTCGTCGCCTAATCCGGTGCGCCTCCGCTTGGTCTTCCTCACGGTGCGGCGCGTTTTGCCACACGGTGGCCGTGGACGCGGCGGTGGCCGGTTAAAGCCGGTTGCACCGTTTCTCTCTCTCCTGCACGTCAAAGTGCAGAAGAGCCCCCCAAGTTTTGTATACTTTCACTTCGGTCCCTTGACTTTTAATTGTGTTATATACTGTGCAGATTGGCCTGATTTCAGTTATATAAGTTTTGATTTTCTTCGATTGGGTCCTTCGATTGCAATTAATTAAATGTTAATGTTTCACTTCGGTCCTCCTTCTTTTAATTTCCGGATTGGGTTGAAAAGGCTTAATATATTCGGTACAAAAGTTTCCATTTTTGCAAATTTGTCCTTTAATTGAAAATATTAATAAATATGATTTTCATTTCAGCCCTTAAACTTTTAATTTTTGATTTTAATCCCTTTAGATTTTATTTTCATTTCAGCCCTTATACTTTTATTTTTTTAAATTTCTAATATAACCCCTACTTTTGTCCATGTATATATAAGTGTGTTTAACATAATAATAATAATAATAATAATAATAATAATAATAATAATAATAATAATTTAATTGTTTTTCTTGCTTCCTCTTTTGTTAATGTTTTTTTTTCCTCCGTATAATTTAATAATTTTTATTGTTTTGACAATAATGGCAATGTTTTTTGTTTTTTTCCTTTTGTTAAAGTTTCTAGAATATTTTTAGTCTTTCATTAATTATATGTTCTAATATTTATTGAATATTATCTCATAGGAATATATATAGGGCGAAGAAAACATGACCTAAGATTTTTTGAATAAAAAAAATTAATATCAGTATTCTTAAATACATGTAATATGATCATATAATGAATAAATCGGATAAAAAAAAAATTGTCTTCGAATTTTAATTTTGTACTTAACACAACAACAATAATAATAATAATAATAATAATAATAATAATAATAATAATAATAATAATAATAATAATAATAATAATAATAATAATAATTTAATTGTTTTTCTTGCTTACTCTTTTGTTAATGTTTTTTTTCTCTGTATAATTTAACAATTTTTATTCTTTTGGCAGTAATGGCAATGATATTTTTTTTTTCTTTTGTTAAAGTTTTTAGGATATTTTTAGTCTTTCATTAATTATATGTTCTAATATTTATTAAATATTATCTCATAGGAATATATATAGGGAGAAGAAAACATGACCTAGGATTTTTTGAATAAAAAAAATTAATATTAGTATTCTTAAATACATTTAATATAATCATATAATGAATAAATCGGATGACATAAAATAAATTTGTCTTCGAATTGTAATTTTGTACTTAACACAATAATAATAATAATAATAATAATAATAATAATAATAATAATAATAATAATAATAATAATAATTTAATTGTTTTTCTTGCTTACTCTTTTGTTGATGTTTTTTTTTCTCCGTATAATTTAGTAATTTTTATTGTTTTTACAGTAATGGCAATGATATTTATTTTATTTTTTTAAAATCTTTTAGGGTATTTTTAGTCTTTTATTAATTATATGTTCTAATATTTATTGAATATTGTCTCATAGGAATATATATAGGGAGAAGAAAACATGACCTAGGATTTTTTGAATAAAAAAAATTAATATCAGTATTCTTAAATACATTTAATATAATCATATAATGAATAAATCGGATAACATAAAAAAAATTTGTCTTCGAATTTTAATTTTGTATTTAACACAACAACAACAACAACAACAACAACAACAACAACAATAATAATAATAATAATAATAATAATATTTTAATTGTTTTTCTTGCTTGCTCTTTTGTTAATGTTTTTTTTTTCTCCGTATAATTTAATAATTTTTATTGTTTTGACAGTAATGACAATGATATTTATTTTTTTCTCTTTTGTTAAAGTTTCTATAATATTTTTAGTCTTTCATTAATTATATGTTCTAATATTTATTGAATATTATCTCATAGGAATATATATAGGGAGAAGAAAACATGACCTAGGATTTTTTGAATAAAAAAAATTTATTATCAGTATTCTTAAATACATTTAATATAATCATATAATGAATAAATCGGATGGCATAAAAAAAAAATTGTCTTCGAATTTTAATTTTGTACTTAACACAATAATAATAATAATAATAATAATAATAATTTAATTGTTTTTCTTGCTTACTCTTTTGTTAATGTTTTTTTTTCTCCGTATAATTTAATAATTTTTATTGTTTTGACAGTAATGACAATGATATTTATTTTTTTTTCTTTTCTTAAAGTTTCTAGGATATTTTTAGTCTTTCATTAATTATATGTTCTAATATTTATTGAATATTATCTCATAAGAATGTATATAGAGAGAATAAAACATGACCTACGATTTTTAAATACATTTAATATAATGATATAATGAATAAATCGAATAACATAGAAAAAATTTGTCTTCGCATTTTAATTTTGTATTTAACACAATAATAATAATAATAAATTTAATAATAATTAATATTATTATAATAATAATTTTATTGTTTTTCTTGCTTACTCTTCTGTTAATATTTTTTCCCCTCCAGATAATTTAAATTTTTTATTGTTTTGACAGTAATAGCAATGCTAATTTTTATTTTTATTTTATTTTTTTGTTTTATCTTTTGTTAAAGTTTCTTAAATATTTTTACTCTATCATTAATTATATGTTCTAATATTTATTGAATATTATCACATAGGAATATATATAGGGAGAAGAAAACATGACCTAGCATTTTTTGAATAAAAAAATTTAATATCAGTATTCTTAAATACATTTTATATAATAATATAATGAATTAATCGAATAACATAAATTTTTTTTTATTGAATTTATCGCCTATAGATATATAAAGAGAGGAAAAAAATGACCTTGGATTTTTTCCTTAAAAAAAATTAATATCAATATTCTTAAATACATTTAATGTAATAATATAATTAATAAATCTTATCAAAAATATTTACATATTTGTATATTTATGTCAAATTAAAACAAATACCTAAAACAAAACGGAAAATACTGTTCGGGCACTGTTCACGCTGACCCAAAAATTCATATTAGTATTCTTAAATATAATTATACTAACTAAATATTAAAATAATAAAATACAATACATAAAAAAACAATCAATTTTCTACATAGATAAAAAAAACTCGCCGCATCGCGCGGGTTAACCGCTCGTAATATCTATTAATACAACAACAAAATCTAAAAACCTATTGTCTCCCAATATTAACATCAAATGAATAACTTAAAGAAAAGATAATTGAAGAATATCATTTCCCTTAAAAACGGGAATTAATATAAAAGTGCATATATTTGTTGATGGACTCTCTCTCTCTCTCTCTCTCTCTCTCTCTCTCTCTATATATATATATATATATATATATATATATTAGTAAAATAGCTAAAAGAGCTCGGACCGTTCACTGTGCACTTAGACTCAGTGGCACTGTGGACTGGTCTTTTATCCTCCGTGCGTCGCGCGAGTTCGTCCACCCTATTTTTTTTTGTTTTTTCCTGATGTGAACAGTGTAATGACGCTCGGACCCCCGCTAATAAGACAAAAACACGTTTTTGGATGAGGGCTACGGTTGTAATTGCACGCGTACGGACCAGTTCGGTCCACCGGAACCCTTTTTTTTAATATTTTTGAAAATGTGTTATGACGTCCGTAGCCCCCAAAACGACAAAATCCATCAATTCGTCTAAGGGGTGGTTTAGTAATTGGCCACGACGTTACTGTTCCCTTGTGTCAACACTGTCAGGAAGCCGTACGGGCGCATCGGCGCGTTTCGTGACCTCGGTCGATTCAGGCGGCGCGTGCGGCTTCATACGGCGGTTAAAATTGTTCCTCCGCCGGTGAAAATGATTCGCAACCATTCCCTGAATCTCATGGAGTGGCGCGTGCGCTTAAACGATCGACGTGGAGGCTCATATAGTCGGTTGAATGTTTATGTCCTCTTTTCTCTCTCCTCAACGCCAGAATCAATTTCAGTCCCCCGAGTTATTGTGCATGCATTTCAGTCCCTTGGCTTTTGTTTGATTTCTGTAATCCAAGTTTCGAATTCTTTCAATTTCGTCCTTTCATTCAAATTGATATATATGCAATTTGCATGTCAGTCCTTCTTCTTTGAATTTTTCGGTTTTCTATTAGATCCCTGAATTTTTTTATTGCAGCGGGTATATATTGTTTTCAATTTTGTCCTTCATTTCAAATTCATTATATATTGCACTTTAATTTCAGTCCCTCTTCTTTTCAATTTTTTTCCTTTTAAATCTTTGAATATTTTTGGTACAAAAGTATGAATTGTTGTCAAATTAATCCTTCACTTTAAATTAATTATATCTTTTATTGTTATTTTAGGCCTTATGTTTTTAATTGTTCTTTTGAAATTGATTTTCTTTATTATTATTTATATATTGATGCATTATTCCCTATTATTGTACAAGTTCATGTATATATTTTTCTTTAATTTGGTTTTGGATATTTCTTTTATCTTTTCTTTTGTTGGGGTTTCTTTTTATTTAGTCTTCAAATTTTATTCCTGGTAGTAATCATTTGAAAATTAATTTTTTTTTAAAATCATAAATATTTTTTAAATGCTAACAATGATGATAATAATAATAATAATAATAATAATATTTTTTTTTCAATCACAAATATTTTTTAAATGCTAACAATGATAATAATAATAATAATAATAATAATAATAATAATAATAATAATAATAATAATAATAATAATAATAATAGCAATGCTAATTTTTATTTTTATTTTATTTTTTTGTTTTATCTTTTGTTAAAGTTTCTTGGAATTTTTGACTCTATCATTAATTATATGTTCTAATATTTATTGAATATTATCGCATAAGAATATATATAGGGAGAAGAAAACATGACCTAGGATTTTTTGAATAAAAAAAACTTAATATCAGTATTCTTAATTACATTTTATATAATAATATAATGAATTAATCGAATAACATAAAAAAAATTTATTGAATATTATCGCCTATAAATATATAGAGAGAGGAAAAAAATGACCTAGGATTTTTTCCTTAAAAAAAATTTAATATCAATATTCTTAAATACATTTAATATAATAATATCATTAATAAATCTTATAAAAAAAATTTGCCTTTGAATTTAAATTTGGTACTCTTTTGTTTAAGTTTATTTCTTAAAAACAAATTTGCAATATTTTCATTTTTAATATTTTAAATATAATATTACCGGGGGGAAAATTAAACTAAAAAAAAAATTACAAATTTACTTAGGTTATCTAAAATTAAAAAATATACGGGTCACTTCCCGTTTCAATTCATGTTCTTTTTAGACGGAAAATAAGTCATTATAGCACGTAAAAAAATTAAGTTCATTTCTGGAAAAAAATTAAATATTTTTATTTTTAATGTGTCAGATCTAATATTGCTAGGGAGAAAATGGAACTCAAGAAAAATATATAGAGGGAGAGGAGAAATGACCTAGGATTTTTTTAACGACAGAAATTCATATCAGTATTCTTAAATACATTTAATATAATAATAAGATGAATAAATCTTATAAAATAAAATAAAAATTGGCTTCAAAATTAAATTTTTTGCTCTTTTGTTTAAGTTTATTTCTTGAAATAAATTTGCACTGTTTTGACTTTTTAATTATATATTTGTGTATTTATATCAAATTAAAATATGTGAAACCAATTATATGTTCTAATATTTATTGAATATTATCGCCTAAGAATATATATAGAGAGAACAAAATAGTCTAAGATTATTCTTTAAATTAAATATATTATGGAAATTATGTCAAATTAATTATATATTTGTATATTTATGTCAAATTAAAATATGTAAAACTAATTATATGTTTGAATATTTATTGAATATTATCGCCTAAAAATATATTGAGAGAGAGGAAAAATGACCTAAGATTTTTTGAAGGACAGAAATTCATATCATGTTTTCTTAAATATATCTAATATAATAATATGATTAATAAATCTTATTTAAAAAAAATATTGGCTTCAAAATTTAATTTTGTGCTCTTTTATTTAAGTTTATTTCTTGACAAGAATTTCCAATGTTTTCATTTTTAATATTTTAGATCTAATATTACTGGGGAAAAAAAACATCTCAAAAAAAAAATGTTGACAAATTTACTTGCATTATCTACAAGTCAAATTAAAAAATATACAAGTCACTTCCCGTTTCCATTAGACTGTTCTTTTTAGACGACAAATAAATAATTATAGCACAAAAAAAAATTAAGTTTATGTTTTAAAAACAAATCACAATATTTTTATTTCTAATATGTCTGATATTTATTGAATATTATCGTCTAAAATATATATTGAGAGAGAGGAAAAATGACTTTGGATTTTCTGAATGACAAAAATTCATATCAGTATTCTTAAATATAATTATACTAACTACATATCAAAATAATAAAATACAATACATATAAAAATAATCAATTTTCTACATAGATAAAAAAAATTTGCCGCATCGCACGGATATACCGCTCGTGTATATATATATATATAATGAAGCTATAGAGCATGTTACATCACGTCATGTTTGCGAGAATAAGAAGAAAACTACTATTAAAAGTTTTCCCACGCGGCTTTCCATGGGACAGTTTTGGACTAAAACAGAGGTTGATATGTTAATTAGACGTTGAGGAGAAACATGGGATTTGGCCGAGGCTGGCCGGGAATCTCGCGGCGGTGTTGGAGACTTTGGTCGTGCTTGACGAGTGTAAGAAGGAAATCCTGTCTGGATTAATGAAGTCCGTACGATCCAAGGTCTCAAATTTGATGCAATCCTGTGAATTTCTACTCTTTCAAAATAAATCATTACACGTTTATTTCCCAGCTTGCAATTCGCACCATTAATTACAGATAAAAGGACGGCCTAGCTTCTGATGTCCTTAAAAGGCTAGTACTTCTCCCACCAAAGTCTTAGTTTTGCATAATATATACATAACAAATAATGCCTTGACCTTATCATAAGATTGCTAATTTAGTTTTTTTTAAACAGCTGTATGTTTTGTTCTAGTTCAAAAGGAACAGATTATAATAGATTTTTTCTTGTTTTATTAATAGTATATTCCAGAAATTTTGCTTAAACCCCATAAGGATTTTTTTATTTATTTAAATAGTGTTTTGTTTTTAAAATACTAATTAGATCTCTCGATCAAGTAATTAGATCGAGCTAACATTTTATTATAACTCCTTGTATATTTTCATGTCAAGCAATCATGGTCAGAGTTTTAAAAAAATATTGTGAGATTGCCTATGATACGTTTATAATTTTGTTAAAAAAATTTATTTTATTGACACTTTTTATTTTTTATTTTTATCATTTAAAAATGAGTTATTGGTAATTGAACTTTATAATTTATCTTAATTTATTTTATTCTAGGCTATCATGGTACCATGACCTGAGTTATGAATTTTAAAGGTTAACCAATATCATCGTTAATCCAATATATTATTATCCTGATATTCTTTTTACAAAAACAAAGATGTTATCTTGAATTTTTTTTAGTCAAATTATATTTTTATCAATTGTCAAGGTTGTCTTTAGACATGTTAAGTTGATCGGGTTATATCGATTCAATTTTTATTTTTTACTTATTCTTTAAATTTTAATGGTATAATTTCAAAATAATTTATTTTTAAATTTAAATTATTTTTGATTGAATTATATATATAAGTACAACTTTGAAATAACACGCAAGAATACTTTAAGATAAAACCATATTATTTCAATTGAAGAAACAAAACACGATGCATAACAAAATTAAATTTTTTGCTTAAAGTCGAGTTTGAAATCAATTCCCATAAGTATGTGATCTTTTTTTTCGTATGGGATACAATATAATTTAAGAATTTACTGGTACTGACAATACAATATATTGATTTAGAAATCATGAAAGTTTAGCACGAATATAATCCTTCAGAAATATGTCTCGGTCACATTGCAAACGCATGAACATACGGGGACAGACGTTGAGTGCTAGGGATCCCGACATTCAGAAATTTGGAAAATTTTTAAATTTAGTCCTAAACTCTTGATATCTTTTCAATTATACCCTTACACTTATAGTTTATTTTACAATAAATACATGAGTTACTGGAATTTTCTTACTGGCCTTCCCAGTCATCAGTTTACAGCTTGGTCCTTGTACACTTACAGGCTGTTTTCATATAATAAAAGGTTGATATTTCCCTTTATTAATAATGGAGTTGGATTAACAGCATGGAAAATAGGAATATAACTAATCAACTAGTAATTTGAACTGGAGAAATACAATAGCAGATTTCAACTAATTAAGCTACATTGTGATTAATGATTTACGATTGTGTAATGTGACTTAAAATGTATCACATATATATTTTACAGATCAAATAATTAAGTAGAAGTGTGCAAAAAAGTCCATTTTTATCTGTAAAATGGAAATTCTACTCTAATTCACCGTAAGCAAAAGTATATTTATAGTGATTATCCCATACTTTTTAGCTTTTTTCTTCAGCTGCCTTTTGAGGTTTGAGCGAGACAAGGGTGTCCCCTTTTTATTAGCTATGTTGTAGAAAAAACAAAGTTCAAAGTTCACCTTGATGCCTATTTTTCAATCACAAAAGAGGGCACCCACCTAACACAACGTAATCTGGTCAAGGAAACGTCATTTCAATGGCCAAAATTGGTATTTCCATGGCAGTGTCGTTTCCGCGGCAGTAAATTAACAAGAATGGTGGTGGAAATTATCTTTTCAAAAAATATATAAAAATAATAATCTTTTTTAAAAATATAGCTTATTATTAAATAATATAAAAAATTTAACCACTGCGTCAATTATGATAGCAGAGAATCTCTAAGTTCTTACAGTAAAACCCGATCAGATATATTGGGATACAATGATGCTATCTTTTCAATTTTGCAATTACTCCACTTACTAAAAAAACCAGGATATGACTCGCCTCCCTCACTTCTTTTTTAGCTAAAAAACTAGGATATATGTCATCATTTTTGCAATTATACTACATACTAAAAAAATATAATGTGCTAAATTATACTTCATATGAAAGTAAAAGAGGTTTTTTTTCTTAATTTTTCTATTCAACATGTAGTCTGTATTCAATTTTCTTATTGTTTTTTTTTAATAAAAAATATCATTCAATATTTAATTGATTTAAAGCATGTTTTTATATTTTATTACGGTTTCCTTTCTATAAAATTATTAGAGTTTTAAGTAAAAATCCTGTTTTTTCATCCATGTTTAATTTTGTGAGTATTTGTTATCCTTACCATATACTATGTGGGGTAATATTTTACACTCACAATTTCGTCTAAAAAAAGGGATTTTGTTTTGGTCTGTTGCTGGGGGGAATCTGATCCAACTTATGCCCGGACTTTGTACCACCCAATTCTGTCCTTATCCGCATCCTGTCCATCGTAACGTTTACCTTTTCTACGTGGCACTGCTCTCCCCGGCCCCATTCCCCTCTCCCTTCCTTGGAAAACAAACAAAACATTTAAGTCTACGACGTGGCACCTTCGCGAAAGAGATCAATCGTTTGCTTCCTTTTGCACGTATTTGAGTGTACATTTTGTATGTTCTGCGCGCCACCATCATGTCAATAGCCCTGTGGGCGGAACATTTGATTTGAGCAATCTTTGAACTATTTTTGAAAAAAAATAATTTCTTTAATTTTATATTTTTTATTTTAAAATATTTTTTTATGTTTTTAGATTATTTTTATATGTTAATATTAAAATAATTTTAAAAAAAATAAAATAAATATTATTTTAATATATTTTAAAATAAAAATTACGGTAAGAAGTTTAACCTGCCACTGGAGAAGGCAATTCCAAATGGTGTTTTCCGACCATCACGAATGAATGCAATTAACCAGTTGTTCTGTAATAATGCGATTTAGAGTTATTCTGTGACGATGTGAATTAGGGATATAACAGATACATGAAAAACGTCGTATCGTCAATTTATAAAATCTGGAAGTAGTCTGAATTTGGTACACTTTAAGCTATTATGAAAATTACATTTGGTACATAATTAATTTTCTCATTTCTACATTAAATCTATTAAAAAATAAAATTTATTATTTATTTCAGTTTTTTTTATTTTTTATGAAGTTATCATTGTTTTAGAAAAATACTTGGGGATTGAGTCGATACTTGAGTTTATAAATATTTATTTTTATCATATAATTAAATAAAAATAATTTAAAAAACAAAGGTATTAAATTTTACAAAGTTCATGATCTATATCACAGGGTTTAATAGGTTAGTCTAGATTGACCTGGATAGATCTAACATATTATTGTAATGGTATTTTAAAAAATATATATAATGTTTAAAATATTGTTACAAGTCATTCATTTTTTTAAAACTTATCAAGTTAACTAGATTGTATTAAAATAATTTTTATTATAATTTAACTTGACGCTCGAAGCTAGACAAAAATTGATAATTATTTTTTTTAGTTCGGCTCGCTGTATCGAGTTTATTGATATGGTTAAAAAAAATTCCTTTTATCTAAGCATTATCTCTTTGTGCCCGTTTGGCACTGCGACCAAACCGCTGTTTTGCTGAAATTCAATTTTTTTTTATTTTAAATGAATATGTTTTGGTGTTTTTAGATCATTTTGATGTGCTGATGTCAAAAATAATTTTTAAAAAATAAAAAAAATATCATTTTGATGTATTTCAGCACAAAAAACACTTTGAAAAACTACCGCAACCGCTTTTTCAAAGAGGCCCTTTATATGTAATTTTTTTTTAATCCCGCCACAATTGAGCATGGGATTATCTAGTAAATAAATAAATAAATAAAACAGGGCTTATGAGTCCTAGAAGGCCCAAGCCTTCTCCTTTGTACGAAATTGGAGCCGAAGACTAAAAGGCCACAATCCAATCCCTGCTTCGCCAGACATGCTGGTGTTCTTCAATGAGTGAAATGACCAACCCATTGGTTTTATTTGTTATTGATGAGGTTGTAAAACAATATGGATAGAAATTGCGATCTTGATTGTGATCTTGAGCTAGTCTGTGAAATTTTATGCAAATAATAATAATAATAATAATAATAATAATAATAATAATAATAAATATGGTGGCAATAGAATTTACTATATAATAAATTATATAATGCGAGGATTCATTACATTTCTAAATTTAACTGTGTAATTTACAAAATTTAAAACTGTTTAATGAATAGTTATATGACTAAGAGATTAGACAGGAATATAATTATAGTTTTTCATTACAACAATTAAACGAGTTTTTTTATAAAAAAAATACAAGGATTGTTTTCTTAAATATTGAACTTGTAAATAAGATTAAAATATTAATGACAAAATTTTATGATTAATATATTTAAAAAAAAATAAAACTATATTTTCACAAATTATTGTTGCAAAAACTATCTCGATATCCAAAAAAACACTACATGAAACACAGCATCTCAACATAGCGTACCTGTTTTATAATGCAATAAAGAGTTTTGTAAGATATGAAAGCGAAAAGAGCATGAGAAACCTACCGGCCTTAAATTATCACATATCAACCGAAAGGACCTTTACAGTTTGAAAGATGATTCATTTTATTTTATTTTTTGATAAAATTTGATCATTTTCTCTGAATTTATGTATATATTTACAATGCATAGTTTTAAATCTATTAATTTATATAAATACCACCCACAATAGAGTAATTACATTATTAGTTTATAAATATCTCTTGATATTACACCCGATCTAAGTGTGATTATTAAGGAACGCCTACGACAGTCTGCTGTGCCAAAACCATGATCCAAACCGTAATTCGAAACCAATTTCAATTTGACAAAGAAGCAGCCACCCCGGATGAAGCCCTATGGTTCAGCCAACCATGGCAAAAGAAATTAAATAAATGCAAACATTACAATCAAGGCACCTGGTTTGCAACTAGTCCCGTGCACGTAACAGCTTCTAAATCCAAACAAAATAGGCGAAAAATGAACTAGAAACGTGGACAGGCCATGAACTTGGATGGGATTCAGATAACCCGATTCTCTTAATTACGATATTTCATGTTTCAGATTTCCAAGGCAAACTTTTCACAATCCTTTCAAATGACGGTAACATTCACAACCAAGCTATATGTTGCTAGATAAACGCAATGCATATCGAGTACACTTGCACAACAGAATCACCAGCAGACTCAAAACATCAGGATCAAAACTTAGCTGTCTAGCCATGTTCTTGATTCTAAGCATATCCGGTCATCCCGACGGAGCTTGTGCGATTTGTTTTGAGAGCTGCCTTGGTGGCAGTAGCCTTGGAAAAATACATGTAGTAGTATACATTGAGAATCATTGTTGCCACCACAAACACTGCTCCAGCAATAAAAACACCTTTCCGCAATGTTTCACAGGTAAAGTTTTGAGCATAGATCATCCCAACATACTTGGTATGATAAGCATTTTTCTTTGCACCTGCAATTAAACACGCTTCTGCCGCCAGAAAAGTCGCCCTGCAGATGCATGAGATGAAAAAAAGTCTTAAAGAGCAAGCATGTTTCAGATTCAACCATAAAAATGATAGAGTTCTGGAGGAAGAAAATGATCCTCGATGGAGTCATAGATGTAGGTTAATCACAGTTATCACAGGTTATCCTCAAACGAGAGTAGTAATATATGAAACCATGTTGGCATAGGTCATCCTCTGCCTCAATGTAGCAAATTTTAACTTACAACACTATGTCAATTCACTAATCACTGATGTGTAGTTTCCAACAGCATGTCACTTCACCAGCTAGGAATGTAAGGATCCTGGCAGGGAGATGCACAGGCATGAAAAAAAAATGAAAACCATAATTCAATACGGATGGTTTGTGTGTGGGTGTTCCTGTGCCTATCTCAATGATTCACCTGAAAGAAGAAATTAACAAAGAGAGACTAATTGCGTGTTTTGACAGATAACAATGCATTGCATGAAGTTTCCCTGTAATGAATGCATAATCCTGAACACCAAAATTCTCACCATGATGAAACAAAATAAATGATGGACCAAGCTCGATTTCCACCAGGGGCTAATGATCTCCCAAAACACATGCATTTTGTGACACCCATCAATAGTGATTCACTTGAAAGAAGAAATAAGAAAGCGCCCACTCCATAGCCAGTTGCAACATCAGAGTTGTAGACACAGTATGTGGCGTTTGTTGCGTCTTTTTCAATATGGCCCTGTTTGCAGAAAAAAAACAATGTCTTCATGAAAAGCAGATACCATGGATTGCTGGTATTAACAGCAACATGCCTACAGTGCTATTCATTGTCAACTGGAAGGGGACCAATGCAACCCATGTCTGACCAGCACAGGCTTTCATCCCAAGTTAGACCTGCCTGCACAGTGCCATATCAGACAAGATCGCTGTTTTCTTATGCGGATTTAATGTTGCTGAAAAAGCACTAATTAGTGGGCTTAAATTCTGGTTTATAGAACTTCTTGAAAGCAAGTACAGTGAACTGCAAGCTTTTACTTCCATCTTCCAGTTCACCAAAGAAAAATCAACAAAGTGGTGATAAGTAATTCTATATTTGAATATTCAATTTGTTAAAGTTCTCTTCTGGTATGTAGTGTTTGTTTAGAAGGAGCAAGATCCCAAGGTATCCATCAGGAGATTCATGACACAGGAACAAATTTCAAGTGACTGTTAATTCGTATTAGTCAATTAATGACTCATGCTAGATTTCAAGATTAAGATAATATAAATGCTAAATCAAGAAACAAAAAGGTTATGCCTCAAATTTTGAGTTCCAATTGCAGCAGATATATATCCATTATAAGACTAAATCAAACTTGATTGCATGGTGTATGACATCACTAAAGTATTTGGCCTTTGTTAAGAGCATCTCCAAGGGGAGAGCTAAATGGAAAAGACGATTTTTTTTTAGTTTTCATCCTTCATAGCTCCAAGGGAAAATCTATCCCTACATATTGATAAAAAAAAAGCCAAAATTTTATTTAGAATATTTCTATGCAAAAAAATGGTTTTGATTAGAGTTGTATTAGTTAGTTACTATTGATAAATAGTTGTATCAATATTACATATATTAAAATAGAATTGCCTTTTCTAAACTTTTTTTGTGCATATATAAAACAATATTATATCTACACTATTTAAAAAGCCATATTACTAGTCTGACTCCTTTAAATAACTTTTTTCATTAGAGAAGCCAAACTGTTAATATGATTTTTTGAATAGAATAAATATAACATTTTTGATATGCACTCCAAAGAAAAAAAAAATCATTTAGAAAAGCCAACTCTATTTTAATATATATAATATTGATACAACTATTTATTAATAATAATTAATTAATACGAGTCCAGTCAAAACCACGTTTTTGCATAAAAATATGCCAAATAAATATTTAGCTTTTCTGATCAATATGTAGGAATAACTCTTCAACTTAAAAATGCTATTTTGGCTCTTCAATATAGCTTTTCTATTGGAGCTATGAAAATGAAGGAAGAAAACTAAAATTTTGTCATTTCCTTTTAGCTTTTCTTTTAGCTCTCCCCTTGTAGATGATGCTCCAATTACTAAAATAATTTTGGGAATCACAACAAGGCCACCCAACTCATTTACCAACACCATCTAGTTCTGATGCAGCAAGTCTAGTGAGTAGTGACCAAATTGATTAAGGAAAGGGAAAAAATAGTTACATCTCAAAGTAAAAACAATTTGATAACTTCAACGAATGTTCTTCCTATCAGTGATACTTAATGTAATGTTGTTAGTAAAGACGAAAGCTCGAGAAGATATTAAAAGACTATGGCAGAGCAACAACATAGTTTCCCTAAGACAAATTGTTCACTCGTTGTCAAAACCCACTGTCTTCATTACCAACTTCAGCTCGAGTCACAGCACTTCATACCAACACAAATATACAGGTTTTCTCGCCATTTGCGAATTTCATGCAACTCATCTTAGTCAAATTTAAACCAAATGGGAAGTAACCCAACTGCCAGGTCTCAACTTTGAGACTCTTCTCTACCCCTCGTCAAAAATATTGTAGCCAAATTTCTCTACTTTGTACATTACAGCAACTGCAAAATTATACAAAACCCAATAATTCTCACACTAAGTATTAAAAACACACAGATCTCCAGTTTATGTCATCTCACGAAACGTCACAGACTCTAGTAACACTAGAAACAGGGCCCCAGAATTTAGTAACAAAACAGAGATCAATCGATCAAACCACATTCAATGAGAAATATAAACAGAAACCCTGAAAACCTAAATTATAGCTAAGAAAATACTGAAAAGGTGAGAGAAAATGAAAGGAGAGTAAAGAATAAAGTTGCGTACAATGCTTCTGCGTCTTTCAGCAGCAACGGCGAACCCAAAGGCAACAAGACACAGAACCACCACTAGAAGGTGAACCAGAGTTGAGCCTTTTCCCTCTCCCATCTGAAAATTACGAATCTTCTTTCGCTTTCTTTCTTTGAGAGTGAAATCGATCTTCTGCGGCAACAGAAGTGAGGTCTTGTTTAGCACGCAGGAGGAGTGGAAATAAGCGAAAGGTTGTCGGGAAAAATTCAACTTTTATTAGAACTTTTTAAGACCCACTCGATATTAATGAGTGTGGTAGCATGCCATGGCTTAAAGACTGATGTGTTGAGTTGACGCTCTGTTGTGTTTTGCACGCGCCATGACCCTCGGTTTCAAAGCAGTAGAGTCCGAGAGTGAGTTTTAGCATGTAAAATAAATTTTGATAAATGAAAAATAAATTATTTTAGTTTATATATAACAGAGATTTAAAGACAATTGCCAAGGATAATTTTTTTTTACTAAACAAATCTATTTTACTAACAAAATATATTTTTTTATTGGAAAAGAAAACAAAAGCTCTTCTGTTGTCTTTGATTAGAAGGAGAAATAACGTACTTTTCTGATCTTTTTAATTCGATAAGCATCCGGATAAAAAAAAGGAGCTATTCTGAGAAATTTTAATTATTTGAGTTTCCTTCACATTCCTCCATCCAAGATATTTTCTTTATTCTTTTAATTATATTTTTCAGATTATGTTTTAGATAATTCGAATAATACTAATTATACACCTATTTTCCTATTAATCTTTCAATTCATTTTTTTTTAATTTCAACTCACTTGGGAGAATAATGTATGTTCAGGAAAAGTTTTGGCCATGAAAGAGTAGTTTTTAAGAAAATTATAATTCAGCCTTCTATAATTTGATTTTTTTTCATTTTAACTATTTTTTATATGTAAATTACACTTTATATTTTTCAACTTGAATGTTTTTCATTATATTTCATTTAATAACTAAGTTTTTCTATATTTAATATTACAACTTTCTTTACTTTTTTTATTAAAATAAGTCACCGCCTTCTTAACCTTGCTGGGTATGGACATAACTGTAAAATCTTCTTAAGTGACCAAAATAAATAAAAAATACAAGAAAAAATTGTTAACTAACCATCTTATTAACTTAAAATCCCTTGCGCATCCATCATCCATCCACGTGTAAACTGACTCGGTTCTAAATTGTAAAATCTGAATAATTGCAAAAGGAAAAAAACACTATATAGAATCCTTATAAAAGGAGGGGATTTCTTTTTCTTTTTTTCCCTAGCATTGTCCAATAAATAAATAAATCATTAACTTAATTTTTCCTTGTATTGTTTTTAAAAGTCTAATTACTCTGACATGTATTTAAATTTCATATTATTCCCTGATCTATATTTTTAGTAGATATTTCTATAAAAGTGATGCTCGATTGATAATCTCAAAACCCATGTAACTGATTAAAAAATGAATTGTTATATAGTGTCCAAATTTATTATTTACTAGATAATTGCTCGCGCGTTGCCACGGGTATTTTTTTGTATATAATTTAACATAATTAAATCTACAACGATAAATTTATATGATATAAGTAAATAAAAATTATAGATTAAAAGATAAAATGTTTAAAATTTTGAGTTGAGTTTGTCACGTAAGCATAGATTACATTTTTTAGAATATAGGTATTGCGTCATAAACTATCACAAAAGAGCGCGCACTAACATTAGAAAAAAGAGCAAAATATTTGAATAAGAAAAAAAACAAATTACTGAAATCATTATTGTGCAGATAATAAAATTATAAAAATCAATTAATAGAAAGAGCAAATAAAAACAAAAACGGAAAAGGAAGCAATATTAATTTAAAATATTATCACAATAGCAACATCGGAGTCTTAATATCTAAAATTATTATTGCCGCCAGAATAATAAAAAAATTATTAAGTTATACCAAGGGAAAAAAATAAAAAGTATGAACACAAGAGCAAGCAAGAAAAAAAAAATTATTATTATTATAATTATTATGAAAGAATAAATAATTACTATTATTATAATAATAGAATACATAATCACTATTATTATAATATTAATAATAATCACTATTATTATTATTCTTATTATAATAATTATTATTATGTTAATAATGAAAGAAACATAAATAAATGAAAGACTAAAAATATCCCAGAAACTTTCACAAAAGATAAAAATTAAAAAAAAAATTATCATTGCTATTACCGGAAAATTTTTTTTATCAAATTATCGGGAGGGAAAAAAAATAACAAAAGAGTAAGAATGAAAAATAAATAAATCATGATTATAATAATTATTATTATTGTTATTATTATTATTATTATTATTATTGTGTTAAATACACTTATATATACATGGACAAAAGTAGAGATTTATATGATAATTAAATCTACAACGATAAATTTATATGATATAAGTAAATAAAAACTATAGATTAAAAGATAAAATGTTTAAAATTTTGAGTTGAGTTTGTCACGTAAGCATAGATTATATTTTTTAGAATATAGGTATTGCGTCATAAACTATCACAAAAGAGCTCGCACTAACATTAGAAAAAAGAGCAAAATATTTGAATAAGAAAAAAAACAAATTACTGAAATCATTATTGTGCAGATAATAATATTATAAAAATCAATTAATAGAAAGAGCAAATAAAAACAAAAACGGAAAAGGAAGCAATATTAATTTAAAATATTATCACAATAGCAACATCGGAGTCTTAATATCTAAAATTATTATTGCCGCCAGAATAAAAAAAAAATTATTAAATTATACCAAGGGAAAAAAAATAAAAAGTATGAACACAACAGCAAGCAAGAAAAAAAAATATTATTATTATTATAATTATTATGAAAGAATAAATAATTACTATTATTATAATAATAAAATACATAATCACTATTATTATAATATTAATAATAATCACTATTATTATTATTCTTATTATAATAATTATTATTATGTTAATAATGAAAGAAACATAAATAAATGAAAGACTAAAAATATCCCAGAAACTTTCACAAAAGATAAAAATTAAAAAAAAAAAATTATCAAATTATCGGGAGGGAAAAAAAATAACAAAAGAGTAAGAATGAAAAATAAATAAATCATGATTATAATTATTATTATTATTGTTGTTATTATTATTATTATTATTATTATTATTATTATTATTATTATTATTATTATTATTATTATTGTTGTTGTTGTTGTGTTAAATACACTTATATATACATGGATAAAAGTAGAGATTAAAAAAATAAAAGTGTAAGGGTTGAAATGAAAATTAAATATAAAGGGATTAAATTAAAAAATTAAAAGTCAAAGGGATGAAATGCAAGTTACATTTATTGTCAATTGAAATCAGAGGACAAAATTGAAAAAATCGGAACCTTTGTACCGAATTGATTGAGTTATATACAGCCAACCCGGAAATTGAAAGTATAAGGACCGAAGTGAAACTTTCACATTCAATCAATTAAAATTGGAGGACCCAATCGAAAAAAATCAAAACTTACATCAAAGAACTGAGGACCAAAAACGAAATTCAAAGTCCAGGGACCGAAGTGAAAAGTAACGCAACATGGGGGACTCTCCTGCACATTGACGTGCAGGAGAGAGAGAAAGGTGGCCGGCGGCTTTAACCGGCCTCCACAGACATGTGGTGGTGACACGCACCACCGCGGGAGGACGACCACTCGGCGGCGCATCGTTCTGGCCTCCGGGAGACAATTTCCGTCCACCGGAGGAGGCCGCACGCGCCGCCTGAACAGGGCATGAGGCGGCAAACCGCCTGGCGCGTGCGCCTCACGCCCTGACAGACGCCGAATAAAAAATTTGAAAAATAGGGCCAATTACCGTTCTAACCCTGCACCCAATTCAGTGTTTTTGTCTTATTAGGGGCTAAAACCGTATTTAGCCATTTCAGAAAATATTAAAAAAATTAAAAGTTGCGGCGGACCGGGCCGGTCCGACCGCGCGCAATTACCCCGGTACCCCTCAGCCGGATGCCTTATTTTGTCTTATTACCGGGGACAAAATCGTCAATACACTGTTCACAACTGAATATTTGAAAGAAAAAAAGAAAATCAAAAGGAAAAACCGAGAATAGCCCCGCTTCCCAGCCCCTTTCAGCCGCGCGCCCGAGGGCCATTTTCGCCCGTGCACTACTCCGGTCCACAGTGCAATGTGAGGGAGTCCACAGTGGAAACTCCACGCCGTTTATTGTGTTTGTAATCAGGTGTTTTCTTAATAAATGAGGTTAGATGGAGTTACTCGCCAGTGGGGTGCCAGATGGGCCTGCTCAGTCCAATGATCTTTACTTGACATGGGTTTTGAATCCAGATCTATTAGACCAGGCTAGGCCCCGTGGAGGGCCTTGACACGCTCAAAGCATTGTCCCGGGTATGAGTTTATTCTGTTACCAGGACCAAAATGCCAAGCTCAAATTTAGTCTTATATTGAGCCCACATTCATTTTTTCCATTTGTTTTTTTATAAAAAAAAACCTGGTCAGATTTCATATTCTAAACCTACCAGCTTCAATCCATTAGTTGCAACATCGTACATAACAGAGTAAATTATTGGAGAGTGCTTAAGTAAATTGGCACTGCCTTGCCGGGTTAAACAACCTAAACAATATAAAATACATCTGTAGCCGACCTTCCTATCTTGCTTTAAACGAACATGGAGATTTATTCAGAGATTGATCAAATTGCATGGTGCTGGTCACCATGCAGATCAGGCCTCTTCCAGAACGGAAGAAACAGCAAAATTAGAACGAACAACCTCGGGATTTAACCAGTACTCTTCTGAAAGATTTGAACGAACAGTGTAGAGATGATCAAGCCTCGCTCCTTCTATTCATTCGGTATCTTGTCAATGCCCTTCAAGTTCCAAATATCATCATCCCAGACGATATCACTAAACATTTCTCGACAAGCCTCGCCCATGTAGTCCACATCGCAAAATGGCAACCAAACGGACCCCCATGACATTTGCTCATCCACAGCACCCCTGAACCATGGCCATTGATCCTCCCAGCACTGTGAATTCTCTATCACCACTTGACTTGATTCGCCATCTGTGCTCTTCCTCTCCTCTCCCACCTTCTCAGCTGCAGTGATCTTGCCTTTTTCTTTCGCTTTTGCACCCATCCCTGCTGTCGTTATTGCAGCTGTTTTACCTTCAGCCGTAGCTGGTCTCGCACTGCTGCCATGATCAGCATTTCTCTGCCTCTTCATTTTCTTCTGCAGTAAAATTGCGTTTTCAAGAGAATGAAGAATAGTTTTATGGTTGTTTAATTATAGGGAAAGGGAGAGCTTGGCTACTAGAAAAGGTTGGTTTTGAGATCGAAGGTTGTGGGTTTTCGTGATCACATATTCACATGCCACTTTCTTGTCCCTTGCGCAAGACATGCCAACGAATGCTTTTCTTGAGATAGAAGGGTGAACTGCTGACACGAAGGTAGTTTTGTCAAAAAAAAATTGGACCTGTATCCTGCACACGGCTCTGTTCAATGAATTTCAGTGATCAAGGGACAGCTTGGTGAAAATAAGATCCTGAATGACTCTTCGTTAAACTGCCACGTTTTCTGGGCAAAATGGGTTTCTTAGCAATCGAAGGATGCAAGAATGCGGCCGAGGGAAGAATAGGATAACGCTTGGGCTGATGTCTAGAAATGGGTTTCTTAGCAGTTATTGACGATTTCAATGCATCCTGCGTCTACCATATCGTCACCAAATGCGGCAAAACTAGAGCACCACTTGTTTTTCCCAAGGGGTTAGATGGCTGCTGGGGTAGCTGAATGGATGGAGGTGTGTTCAAAGCAGTAGGCCACATTTGATGACTCGACATGCATGCTATCTTCGTACTGGCCTCCAATCCAGCTCAGATCATGACACGCTTGCTTAGCACTGCCTCGTCGACCGTGACGTGTAATACGATACCTCCTTTTTAGGTGAGCCTTCCCTTGAATTGATCGATGCCTTATTTCAGGGGAATCTGTAAAATAACCCATAAAAAAAATTAAAAAGAAAAACAAACAATCTATTGAATGCCCCGTGCCACGTCCCTCCTTTTTCCTTCTCGTATTTTGTTCGGTGTTGTGTCACGAGATGTTTTTAAAAATTATTTATTTATTTTATTTATTTATTTTTCACATAATTATATTAAAACTATGTTAATCTAATATATTTTAAAATAAAAATCATGACACTTCTAGAGTCAACAAGGAATCACAACTCTGGAAAACTGGAAGTTATTCTCAAATGGTGCAATTCATTTGAAAGAAAGAAAAAAACTAGATAGCTAAACAAATTTAATCAGAACTTGGTGTTAGATCATTGTTCAGTTCTTTTTAAAAAAAATGGAAATTAAGATTATGTGTATTATTTTCAAGCTTATCAAACTCGACACGAACAGCAACCCGTTCCAACTGACATGTCATCGGCCTTGAAAAGGTTTAGAAGAAGCACGAGTAAATCTTCTTCGAGAAAGTCTAAGGGTTAAGGTACATAAATAATATATTCATTATGAACACGATATCTTGGCACCGTCCTTTATAAAGATCAAGATCGGCAAGCCCACTGATTCACGTGGTTGTCTTGAGAAAACCAACCAATCCCAGTTGTTCTTTCAATCCCATTGATTATTCAATCTTTTATTAAAATCAAACCAATAAAGTGTTTCGGTTCAAATTTGATTTCTAGATTAATGTCTTATTTGCTAATGCTTTGTGTCCATAAGAGAAATCCCAAATGGATCTTATAATTTTTAATACTTCAAGCTATTTCTCTTTTATCATAAACTTTTTTTTATATATATAAACACTAGACCTGTTAAAAAAACTACTGATTTATATATATTATATTAAAATTGATAAGATCACTATTTTATATTAGTGTTTTGTTTTTATTTTACTATAATACTTTAAATCATATCATTTTTTTTTTATAGTTTTTAACTAATATATGTGGTTTAATTTGAGTAGTATGGAGTGCAAGAATTGCCATATATATTTTAAAAAACGCTTTGTTTTATAGAATAATATAAATGATATATAAAGTTGTCTTTATAGCTTGAGTTTATAGTTAATATGGTATCATAAATTGGTTTATAAGTGGTTTAGAATTCCAATCTCATTATTTTTTTAATATATATAAAATAAAATTGATAATAAATTCCCAAACAAGAACAGTCAAGAATGCAAACATTTTGATAAATTCATACCATATTCCATGGGTTCAAAGAAATTTGTGTTTGAGGTTTAAAAAAAAATATTTTTTTTTATTTTTATATCATTTTAATGGATCTGTAAAGATATTTGCAACGACCCCAAACATGTAGTTACTGTGCCATAGCCAAGCCTCATATAAAAAACGTCAGATGAATTCAACTGAGTAACATTGCTGGCTGAATTGCAAGCCAATGACAAAGAATGAGCATCACTAACAGCAACAAAAGAATGCGTAATTCAAAATTCTGCTCTCTTCCTTCCAGGAAAAGTTCCATGACTGCGAGGCATGCTTCTAGGGCGGGTTGGTGGGAATTTTATATTCTGTGGCATTTTTCGTAAACATATCCTTAGTTTTTATTTCTAGCGATAGAATGTGGTGTTATAGAAATTTTAAGCAATCTCCTTGCATCCAATTTTAAGCATCCTTGTTGCTGTTACTGGTAGATTTTCTTTCCAAATTGTATCGCCCTCCAAATTGTATCGCCCCCTGGTAGCAAAACAAAACTATGAACAGTGCTTTAGCACGGTGGTTGATTTTGGATAAAAGATCAGCACGGGACGAAATGGACATTTTGATCAGCTGAGCCCAGCCGTCTTCCAGGTTTGCTTCAGACTTGTGATTAGCTTAAACTATTCCATTGCTGCTCGGGCTTCCCTCTCGTCTTTTCTGTGGTTTCTTCAGACTAGACTTTGAAGCTGCACGCTCCTGGATGTTAACGGTAATACTCCTCCGGGCAGCTGCCCCCTGCCTCGCTCACGTTGGCCTTGGGACTTGAAAAGCCGACTAAACAAAAACTGCAGCAGCGGTGACTCAAAAACTACTTTAATTTGAATGCTTATCTTTTACTTTCAATTTCAGTAACAAGCACGATATTCTAGGCGGCATAGTTTGTTTTTTTTATTCAAATTGGAAAAGCATGGTTTGTTGAGCCAGCAGTTTACTGCACATTGCTCCAGCTAAAAGTATTTCAATTCTTTCTGCAGCTTTCACTACAACGGTGTAATGACTGAGTGAGAGTTTTACTCCATTTTTCATGAAAACTGAAGAAAAAGGAGGGGGAAAGTTGAAGTTTTCTGTTCAATAATCTATTCTTCCTTTTCTATTTTTCTTTTTTTAAAAACAGAGAATGGAGAAAAAAATTAAATTTTAATTTATTCTTTTCTTTACTTCAAATATTTTTTTTAATGTTTGAAATTATAGAAAATAATTTACAAAAATATTTTTTTTTACTATTTGATATATTTTTAAGTAATATATTTATATATTAAAAACAATTGTTGCTAAAGTAACAAGCATCCCCGAGGCACAACTTAATTTTGGACACATCGAATGTTTTCCAAGTTGTTTCACTTCAAATGCAAATTAGAGAGCGCGCCTCTTTTAACATGTTTTGATTATTTTTAAAGTTTTTAACAATAATTTGGAACCCAAAGCATTGAACGTGTTTGTGCTTGAGTGTGTTTTAAAAATACACTTGTGTGAAAAGATATTAAATTGATATTTTTCCAGTGTTTTTTATAAATTATTTTGATGTGCTATATAAAAATTAAAATTAATTTTTTTTAAATATCTTGAATGTATTAAAAAAAAAATTAATTTTTACCAAGTGAGGACCAGATATGCAAGTAAAATTAAAAAAAAAAGCACAAATGAAAAGCATTGTCCATAACAACGTTAGCAGAGGCCATATGATGGGTCATACGAACAAAATTAAAAATTGATAACCTCATGAGCTTCCTTTATTCCTGGACTCCCTTCAAAGAATTTTCATCTCTTGGTGAGTGCTGAATAATTCGACTAATCGGAGAAATGACAGGTGACATTTATTCTGCGAACACACTGTGCCATGATTTGATCATGGAAAGGATATTCCGAAATTCATATAGTTCCCAGGATATTATGTTCTTCAAACACACTCTGAAGCGATTTTTACTGCTTCCAAGATCACACAAACGGGTCAATTATGTACCTAATTTTTTTTATTGACGTGATAGTCTTAGATCAGTTTGCACATATCTGAACTAACTTTACAGATTCTAAAATTAATGATGATGTGAGATTTAAATAATTATCATATTAGCAATCACATAGCTCAAAAATAAAACTATATGGCAAACCTCTAGATTTTAAACTTGTACCACTTGACCACCTATATGGTTCTTACCAAACAATCCTTATCCACTGTCGTTGTGTATTGTGATATGTATTAGTAATCCCATCAATTTTTATCGCTATCATGTTCGAGATAAATACTACTTTTTCAGTTTTATTTGACTGTTATCATGGATCAACAGTCTCTATAGATTTTTTGATAGTTTGAGTTGAAAGTCATTCACGTGCTAATAAAAAATCAAATTATTTTAAAACATAATTTAAAAGACTTGGTCAAGAAACGTTTTTTTTATTAAATGTTATTATTTTTTAAATGCAAAAAATGAAAACAAATCGGAATGGCCCTGGAAAGATTTATAAATTTACATGATCAAACGCGTAACATCTAACAAAGTTTTCAATGAGTTGATTTTAAAAACCAGACATAAAAATGTTGAGAACCACACTAAAATTATTTCAACTTATTTTCTATTCTTCATAATTTATCTCAAATCAGAACTCCTTAAAACTCCCAATCCATACACATTAAATTCATATTGTTTTTAAAATTAAAAATACTGAAAAATCGATTGAAAATACCGAAAACTTATGAGTTTTTTTTATTAAGGAGTTTCTGGTCAACAGTAATTTGATTAAATGAAATGAAAAGTTGATGTTTCTCCAAAACAGGATAATTCAAGAATAAAATTAGTTAAATTGACAGTGAAGGTTTAAAATCTAAATAGTTAAGGAGTAAAAAAAGGCCACTAAACTGCTAATTCAACCCCTGTAGAAGGATTCTCACGCCGAAAGCATATTAAGAGATTCGGTGCCGGGAATGAATCATGTTTTTGAAATTATTTTTTTGTTTATAAATATATTATAATAATGTTTTTTTTTTTTTTTAAAATTTATTTTTCATATTAACACACCAAAAAAATTTAATTTAAAATAAAATAAATTAATTTTTTTAAGACGACAAACAGATAGTTAATAATAATAGGATCTGCTGGACGGACTGAATAAATTCAACGATGAAAACTGTTTCTTGCTTTTGTCATGCCCATAAACAGACAACAGCAATCATACGGACTCCTTCAACTCTTCATTCTAAAGATGCGGTTTCCACAAAGCAAGATCTTAGTGTTCATCGTGGTGGTGGATGAAGGGGAGGGCATTGAAAATCAGCTCCTTCTCAGGGACCATTTTTAGCACATATTGGCGTAATTCACAAGCGAATATCAATGCATCATCACAAGATTTTGCTTGAGGAGGTTCGAATCCAAAAGGAGACGAGGAAAAAAAAAAAAAAAAAGCAACAGAGTGACAACACAGAATCATACAAATGGTTTGTGTACATTGTGATTTGCAAATCCCCATCTCAGAATACTCTCTAGACAACTTGATTTTGTACAAATTTCCCTTGTCAATCCATTTGCTCGATGAAAAACAAGCCCTCATTATTCTTGTGAACTCATTTTACTTGGAGACTGATTTACTTGCAATCATACAGAGGATTGATTCTAGTCATCAACTCGTGACCTTCTTCCTCGAACGAGATCTAAAAAAGCCCTCATTATTCTTGTGAACTCATTTTACTTACAAAGATACTTGATATTTTTTACATACATAAAGAATCCCTTGAAACATTTTTTACACTAGCAGAAGGATCCTTCAGTTTCCATCTCACGAGAACTCCAAAATTCCTCTTATAACTACGTACCGAAGCGGTATCTGTTTTAGCTCTTCTCTTTCTGTTAACTATGTACTTTGTGGGAAACGGGGTTTTAAGCCAAGGCAGGAATGCGGCAGTTTCTACGATCCCTGTCAAGGCAATCAAATCCCTCAATTCTCACACCTGGTTTGTTTCCAAAATTTGCCCGAACCAGTCCTCCTTTCCTTGGAGATAGTGACGATGACAAACCCATCGTAGGTGGAATAGGCGTGACCGGTGAGAGAGGGGAGAATTTTTCATCCCCGAATCTAGCATCTTGAATTAATGGGTTAGCTACTCTGCTTGGCGGCGACCCGCAAAAAAATGGGGGCGGCGACGAGGCTACTTGTTTGCAAAAAGATTGATTATCCACACCATAACCACCCTAAAAAAACAAATTAATGCACTAAAAATCAAACAAGAGAAGAAATAGGCACCGGCAAGGTTAATGGATGGTCCAAAAACATCTGCAATAAATTCCTTCACGGTTGAAATTTTAGCCGTTGCTATGGGACCGGGTCCAGATTTTTTTAACCTCATATTCAAAATGAAGAAATTTATAATCATAATATAAGTTGAACAAACTGAGAGAGAGAAAACTATTACCTTGGTGAGGATTATGTCCAAAAATTCATTCCCTGCTTTTGAATCACAGAGCTCTGATTGGTGGCTGAAAATACATAAAATTTTATTCAGTTTCAGATTTTTTATGGAGAAACAAAAAAGAGCAGGAGGTGAAAACTTCAAGGAAATATTACCTGAGCTGAAATCTGATAGACCTGGCAGGGTGGTTGTTTAACAGACCGAGTCGTCTGGGTTTGGGGCAAACCACTGGGTCTCTCCTGTCCGAGACTGGAACTGAAACGGAGCTCCGAATCTCCTCCCGGGTTGAAAAAGCGTTTTGTTGGATCGCACAGTGATTCATCTTAGCTGGGTTTATTTTTGTGGCCTTTTTTTCTATGAACAAAGCCCTGCACATAAAACCAGTAAAACAAATTGCCTTTAGAGTAAAATTATACAAATTATTAGCAGATCTCACAAAGCTTTTTTTTCAAATAAAAAAAATACGGCCAGCGTCACGCATGGCTGAAATTATAAAAAGATAAACAACAAAAACTTCCATAATTCACGAGCTGAGAAACCGAGATCTTTCAAAAAAAATTAAAACAAGCTTTTAGGGATGTCAAATTGAATTATTTGAGGATCTATCAATTCCAAAAAGGAAAACTGCAGGTGAAAACACAATTAAATAGAGAAAACGAGAAGAGGGGAAATTCTAAAGAGGAAAGGTTAGTTGTATTACCTTTGGTTGCTTTAACTGTACAGCTGCACAGCTTAAGGAAAGAAAATATGCAAAAGACTCTAAACTTTGTAAAGTGTTGTAGCGAAGCTATATTATGATCAGAAATGGAAAGAAAATGAGAAAAAGAAAACGATGGAGATATATAAAGAGAGTGGCAATTAATTTGGGGTTACAGATGAAAGAAAGAAGATGTAAGGGGTGGAGATGAGCAGTGTTTCAAAACAGAAGTTGCAGAAGAGAGAGAATCAAAACGAAAAATAATCTACAGAGAGAGATCGTCAGGGTATTGGGCAACAGCACAGCTAAGTCATGAATTAAAATAAATAAATAAATAAAAAGGTGGGGGGGCTGCAAGAGCTACATCACGCCAACAATAACAACCGCCTTTTTCACCGAGTCAGACTACCTCTCTTTTAATGTTACTAGTGCTTAGAAATATATTCATATTGGTCCTAAATATATCAGGCTGCTTAATTACATCCTTGTACATATTTTTTCTTCTTCACATTACTGTAAGATTTTTTTTTGTTATTTTACCCAGTCGTTTTTAATGAAATGTATTTCCATTCATTGATAAATTTTTATTACCTTCTAAATTGCGCAATCCAAAAAAATTAATTAGTTTATAACACATAATGATTGAACCAGTATTGATGTATATACAACCATCCATTTATCATTTATCTAATATGATTTTTCGTATGCATATCATTTTCATGACTATATATGGTTTTTAAACCTTAAATCTATTTCATGGTAGTACGGAATGCTAGGGGCTGGGATGACAGCATGGTTAAGACCGAATTGGAAAATATATTTTAGAATCTGAATGATATAGTGAAAGTTGTCATATTCTAGGGACTAAATTGAGGTATTGCTTTTTATCTTTCTCTGTGCATTAATTGTTTTTTTTTGTACAATATTATATTGTTCACGCAGGCGGTGCCCCCCTCCCGCGAAAAATCTCATCGGTTGTAGCACCCTTCTTTTTAAATAATAATATTATTTTATAAAATATCTCTGAGTATTTATCATCAAAATAGGAACGTAACCAAACCGTTCAAAACGATGGAAGCCACGGTTTTATTTAAATTATTGTTATTATTTTGTTAGCACATGCACAGAAAGCAAGCAGGTTTTTTTTGGGGGGGGAATCTAAAGCATACAAGTTGTTGATAAAAAAAAAAGAGCATGCAAGATGAGCAAGGACTGCATGAACTCGCTTGCGGTTACATTATCTGACTGACGAAGAAAGAACCGCGCGGATTGAGAAGTTGTTTCGGTGTTTGCTCTAGAAAAAAATAGGAATGGATTTATAGTTAATTCATGGTTTTTTAGTAATATATTGAAATTTGAAAAAAAAAAATGAAATGTTTTATAACTATGGGATATGATGCATAAACTTTTTTAAAATAATGTTTTATTTAAAAATATAACAATTTTTTAAAATCATACAACAACCACCGCCTGTAATTTGATTAAACTAACCACGTATGGCCCTTTGCACTAGTGTACGGCTTGATCAAGTACATGCATACATATATGTGTGTGCACGTGTATGTATTGGTTTTCATTATTTATTGAAGAAATAATATGTGCATACTAAAATGCTGAATTGATTTTGAAAAAAGGCATCAATAAGTTTTATGATATTTTTTTTATATCAATAAGCTCACCTCTGTAATATATCATCTAAAAGATTGATTTTTAATTACGATACCTAGCTTTCATCTTTTTTTTAAAAAAAATTATCTTTTGCGTATTTAAAAAAAAATCATAACGATTTTTAAATATTTATTTTTTCTCACTTGTGAAATAGTTTAGTGCTGTAGTCGAATTTTCTGATATTACTATTATCGTGAACGTTTCAAAAATACAAATGTAAATTTGATTGTAAAAGTGGAATAAAAATATAATAATAATTTATATTTGTAAGACTGTTTTCTAATATTAATAATAGTCTCAGGTTTAAAAATATAAATATAATTTTTTTTAATTTTTCTTTGGATATGACTAGTAGTATAACAGTATGAACTTATTTTTAGAGGAAAAAAGGTACTTGCATGACACCAAGCTATTTTTAATCCCAGCACAATAATGCTTTCACAGGTGAGTTGTGTAAGGGAGAAGGAAAATCAAGTAATTACTGTATAAAATAACTGTTTGTCAAATGAGGCGGGCTTTATATCCGAAAAAAATCCCGCACCCTTGAAGCATCCATCGATCAGCACACCAACAACTCCACGTGGATAAATGGAATTCCAATTAATATCAACAAAAAAGCTTAGTGATATCATGGTTAAATTATAGTAAAAATAAACATTCGTGGGCTAGACAACAGGTAAGATCATGGAAGAAAAATATATCTTTTAGTCAAGTTATTTTATTTTTCTGGCAGAAAAGGTATTGGCATCTTATTTTATTGAGTTAAAAACAATAGCATTTTCTTGGAAAAAAAAAAACTGTAACGATGTCGATCAACATGTGTGTGTGTGTGTGTGTTTAATTAGATTTTTTATCCATGTATTTATTCTTTTTGGTGAAAATATATTTTTTATGAGTAGGATTTTTTTTAATCTAGAACTTATTACGATTTTGAAAGCAAATTTCAGCTAAGAGATTAAAAAAATCAAGAATTGGTCATTTTTAAGCGAATTTATGGGGAAAAAACATGAAGATAATAAATTTGAAATAACATATAAAACATTTAGAATAATATATAAATAAATATTTTATTATCATTCAATATTAATACGCATTTTATTTTAAGAAATCTAAAACAATTACTATGCTAATACACAATTTCTCGCCTATATATATATATATATATTGCTTTAATATATTGATTCATTTTTTTTTAATCTATAAAAGCATGTCCAGGAAATAAGTTAGGCTAGTGCGCCTTGTTTTTCAATAGATAAATATCATGTTGCCATCTTATTTTTTAATATCAAATAATGTGCTATATTCCAGTTCGCTTTCTAGCCAACCAGGATGAGCCGAAAGTGAGGGTATGGTTTTTTGAATTTTAAAAACGCAGATTTTGATTTACTTTCATCTAAAATCACCTTAAAAATATCATATAACTTTAATAAATCGGTTTCAAACCTTAAAAGGCCTAAAATGACATGAAAAAACTAAAATCCAATATAATAAAAACAAAATACGGGTCCTGATTTACCTTCAACAACATTTCCAAATCAAAATATCTTCATTAATCTTCCCTCTTCAAGTCAAAGCTATTAGCACCAGGATTGCTTTTGTGGTGGCTATGACGGGCCCAACTAGCTACTCTGTTTTCTTCTTCTTCTTATTTTCAATAAATTTGCATTTAAAAAAAAAAGATATTAGAAACTAAAACTTAAAAAATGAAGTTGAAGTTTGAAATGTAAAACTCTCCGCAAGGACAAAAAATGAAAAGTAAAGGAGCTCAAGGACCAAACTATAGTTTGAGTCCCATGAAAAAAAAATATTGTTGTTTTGTTTCCATGTTTAAATTGGTCGGAGTCGTTTAGAATTTTATTTTTTTTAATAAAGGAAGAAGATGGAGTGCAATCCACAATGCAAGTATTTACAAATTAAAATTCAGCTCCTCCCGTCGGTTTGAGTGATTTTTCAAACGTATTCCGATCACAAAGTTTATTATTTGTATTCTTTTAAAAATTCATATTGCAAGTATTTACAAATGACGTGTGATCTTGACATGATTTGTGATGAATGAACAGTCCACCGTGAATATTCTTCAAAACAACGCATGGATATTCTTCCAAGCAGCGCTCCTGCCATTATAAAGCCTTGAAAAATATTTAATTGTGCGTCTAATATGAAAACAACAGGTTGATAGTGGAAGTTGTAGGCTCGCAGGAAGGTGAAGATGACGACTATATATATCGTACTTATCCTCCCCCTCTCTCCCTCCCTCCCTCCCTCCTGGGATATTACCGTCCATTCATTTTATCCTACTTTCATTCTTATTGTTGTTTTATTCGAGTATATTGACAAATAATTTATTTTAAGTTTTTTTATAGATACACAGGAATGACTTTTTTAATAAAAAAATATTTTATTTTTTTATTTGACTATTTATTCAAATCGGGAAGAAAAAAACACTAAATCATTTTTTTTATTTTTTTTATTTGGCTATGCCATCGAAGATACCCTGACGATGATATGCAACGATTATATACTTGTTTTCTATGTATTTTGCTAAATTGTTCACGTGGTAATGCTTGTTCCAGGAAACACAGAAGCCAAGCTATAAGCTGGTCAAAAGTGTTCTCATTCGGGGAATAAAAAGACACGTTGGCCACGTTTCCTCCATTAAGCGGTGTGGTGTCAGTCTATGATACGATGCACTCTTCAGATCGGCATACTGATATCCTCTCTCTCTCTCTCTCTGCCATTGAATTTGGACCAGCTATTTTTTCTGTAGCATTTTACGAGGACACTGCGCTCTACCATACGGATTTCAGGGGATCTGAAAGCATTCTCCACCACTTGGATTGCTTCTCTTTTTTTTCGTATTTTTTTATTGCATAGCACTGCGTTTTTTATTTTAAAAATATATTTTCTCACACTGCACAAGGGATCAGATCAACGTTTTTTTTTAATATAAAAAATATTTAGGTTAGCATGAATTCTTTGATATAATTGTTATCAAAATCCATTTTATTACAGAGTGCACGAGCGAATTTGCCCGCTCCGTTGGGTTTTTTTATCTATATAGAAAACTGATTGATTTTATAAATGTTATATTTTGTTATTTTAATATTTAATTAGTAAAATTGTAATTGATAAAGTCTGTTAAAAATGGTTTTTTTCAACCAAAAAGTAATTGAATATTAATAAAATTTGTTAGAAAATTTGCTAAGAGGGTGAAATGATTTGTTAGAAACTTATTGTCACGGATACTCTGGTTAAAAAAAAAAAAAAAAAAACCCGGTTAAAAAAAAGAAGACTTGAACACGACGGTTATTAAAAAAAAAATGTGAAAAAAGGTTACTGTTTATTAAAAGAACAAAAAAAAGAGTATAAAATTGAAATTTAAATTCAAAGCCAAAGTTATATTTATAACATTTATTAATCATATTATTATATTAAATGTATTCAAGAATACCGATATTAATTTTTTTTGCAAGAAATCGTAGGTCATTTTTTTCTCTCTCTATATATTTTTAGGCGATAATATTTAATAAATATTAAAACATATAATTAGTCTCATACTTTATAGTGTAATCGAAATGGGAAGTGGGTCGTAGATTTTTTAATTGTAAATAATTCAGGTAAATTTGTCAAAAAAATTTAATGAGTTGTCTTTTTCCTCTTGTAATATTAGATCTGACACATTATAAATAAAATATTGTAATTTGTTTTTAGAAATAAACCTAATTTTTTTGCGTGCTATAATTACTTATCTGCCGTCTAAAAAAATTAGTGTAATTGAAACGGGAAGTGACTCGAATATTTTTTAATTGTAGATAATCTAGGTAAATTTGTCCTTTTTTTTTAGTTGTATTTTTTGCCCAGTAATATTAGATATGAAATATTAAAAACCAAAATATTATAAATATTTTTTAAGAAATAAACTTTAAAAAACATAGCACAAAATTAAAATTCGAAGACAATTTTTTTTTTATAAGATTCATTCCTTGTATTATTATATTAAATGTATTTAAGAATACTGATATTAAATTTTTTTTGTTAAGAAAATCCTAGATAATTTTTATCTCTCTATATACATTCTTAGGCGATAATATTCAATAAATATTAAAACATATAATTAGTTTAACATACTTTAATTTGACATAAATATACAAATATATAATGAATTTGACATACTTTAAACAATAGATGTAATTTTAAGAACAAAATTGAAACAAATCCAAACATTCAAATTAAATAATTGAAAACATAACCTGAAATTAAAAGAAATGGGACCGAAATGAAACTAAAATCCATAATTAACTTGCATAGAAGGATAAAATTGAAAGAAATCAAACTTTGGGACCAAAAATATTAAGGATTTATAATAAATTTGCATCGAAGGATCAAATTCAAATCCATCAAAACTTTGATACAAAAAATATTAAAAATTCCAGCCCAACCCGAAAAATTAAAAGAATGAGGACCGAATTGAAAGTCCAATATATAATCAATTTCAATTGAAGGACGGAATTAAATCAAATCAAAACCTATATAATAGCATTAAGGGCAAGAAAACCAAATTACAACGTTCAGGGACTGAACTGAACTTTGATAAAAAACAGCTTAGCTGACGTTATCTGGCGCAGGCAGGAGAGAGAAATTGGGGGGGGGGGAATTCAAACGACAATTGACACGTCTCCGGACACCGTAGTGTTACACGCGCCACCCCAGGTGGAAGATAATATGCCTGAAAATCATTCTAGACGCCGGTTGGTCATTTTATGACGCCGTAGGAAGCCGCACGCGCCGTCCTAAGAACGCGTTAGCACTGCAACGAACAGCGCGTCCGGAGACGCGCCAGCAAATGTCAGCGGAAAATAATTATAAAAAATTGGCTAATTACCGGAACACCCCTCACCCTCAGGTGTGTTTTTTTGTCTTTTTCGGGGGACAAAATGGTTAATGCATTGTTCAATGAAATATTTAAAAAAAAAAAAAACCGGGCGGACGAACCGAACTGGACCAGGCTGAAAACGGTCAACGATCGTCCAGCCCCTGAAAATGGCGGCGTTTTTTTTGTCTTTTTCGAGGGTTTTTTCCCCGTAAATACACTGTTCAAAAAGGCGGGAAAAAAGGTGGACGTGCGCGCGCGGAGCACCGGAGCAAATTTCTAATGAATAGTGACAATGAGTCACAATGAACAGTAATAATCCGAGCTCTTTTAGCTCTTTTGATAAAATTCATTTTTAATGGGTTATTTGTTTTGTGCATCAAATTGATTGAATGTTGTTATTGTTTGAAATGTTTGAATAATTATTCAATCGGTAGATTGTCCATGTGCATTGAAACGCAAGGCAAGTGACTTGTATATTTTTGCCACCTGTTGTCTATGTGTGACTTCATATATTTTTTGTTTATATGATATTAAATCTGAAATTTCATACATGAAAATACTGTGAAAGTCCATTTTGAAAAAAAAAAACATCGAATAATAAATTATTTTGATTATTATTACATTACATTTTAATCATCATGATTCTTAAATTATCATAATTATTATAGCTACTATTATAATTATTATTATAAATAATTATTATTCTGATTATTACTGTAAGTATTGTTATAATCGTTGTCATTATTACGATAATAATCATCACGATAACTAACATCGTTGTTTTTATTAATATTATTTCAATTGTAATTGTTTTTGTCATTATTGATATTTTAAAATTATTTTATGAGTTATTGTTATTATTACAATAAAAACTATAATTAGTTACATCAGAAACACTATAACTATTACAATAAATTATAATCGCAATTATCATGATAATTTATAATATCAATATTATCATTAAGATCATAACACCTTAAACTAATATTATTAATACTGTTAAAATAATAAATTATTAACTTTCAATGAGGAATAAAAAAACTAAAACTTTCACAAAAAAGTATGCAAGAAAAAACATATTTCAAAATCTTATTATTATTGCATATATAATGAAGGAAACAAAATTACCTCGAAGAATAAAAAATACTAAAAATTACAATAAAAGAGTCATGCATCATCTGAAATACTTGATAAACTTGTTTATCGATGAAGAAAGAGTAGGGGAAGGCGTTAACAACTCTATATTAGCCAAAGTAAGGGGTAAATTGTTGAAAAGACTTAATGCAGCCTCCCAATCCCAAGACCTGTATGCAGCTGAACTTTCAAGTTGGGGACAACCTGAAGAACACCTAGAAGTTCTGCAACAAAAATTAAGCATATGATATGAATATAAAGAAAGAAAGATCTCTCAAATACATTGTTAATGGAAGCAAAGGTCACATGAAAATATATCAAATGCAAAAAATGTTACACAAAACATTCAACACACGCAACAGATACAATATATTTTATTCAAGAAAGAAGATGTTTTCCATATGATGCCAGCCATCGTACACCCCTATGAGCTTCACATTGTGCACATCTGTTCAGCAAGAGAGGCATCATATGCATTTCAAATCAATGGTGTAGTGAACAAAATAATCAAAGACAATTAAACAGGATTTACTTGATTTTACTCGAGTGTTAGCTTATTATAACAGCTAATTGAAATCACGATCCACCACATCCTTAAGAAATGCATGCAAAATTCTTATTTAAATATCCTAAATAATAAATCTAGGAGCTTGAATATCCAGAAGAAGAAAAAGTCATTACTATAAACAAATAAAACCTCAAATTCATATTGTAAGATCAATAATCTCATATTTTATTCATGTAAAAGAGCTCGTTAACCTGTGAAATCATTTCAATCCTAGGACCTGTATGCAGCTGAACTTTCATGTTGGGGATAACCTGAAGAACACCTAGAAGTTCTGCAACAAAAATTAAGCATATGATATGAATATAAAGAAAGAAAGATCTCTCGAATACATTGTTAATGGAAGCAAAGGTCACCTGGAAATATATCAAATGCAAAAAATGTTACACAAAACATTCAACACACGCAACAGATACAATATATTTTATTCAAGAAAGAAGATGTTTTCCATATGATGCCAGCCATCATACACCCCTATGAGCTTCACATTGTGCACACATGTTCAGCAAGAGAGGCATCATATGCATTTCAAATCAGTGGTGTAGTGAACAAAATAATCAAAGACAATTAAACAGGATTTACTTGATTTTACTCTAGTGTTAGCTTATTATAACAACTAATTGAAATCACGATCCACCACATCCTTAAGAAATGCATGCAAAATTCTTATTTAAATATCCTAAATAATAAATCTAGGAGCATGAATATCCAGGAAAAAAAACCCATTACTATAAACAAATAAAACCTCAAATTCATATTGTAAGATCAATAATCTCAGATTTCTTTCATGTAAAAGAGCTCGTTAACCTGTGTAATCATTTCATTAAAAAAAGAAATTAAGACAAAGATTCATACTTGAGATTTGTTCAGCTTGTTGTGGTGTCAGCTTGGCAGAGAATCCACTCGCCACTGTGTTATAACTGTAGAGCAAAGCCTCCTTTGCAACATCCTCGCTATAGACATATACAACAACAAAAACCCTTAAAATCCAAGGCATAAACAAATAAATATTTATACAGATCTGGATTACGACACCACACAGTACAATACCTGGCAAGAACAGAGGCGAGGGTTCGGATATGGTAAGCCTCAGGTTCCTCGTCCTGAGGTCTCTTGGTATAGACAATCTGAACCGATGCGGCTGCTGATGTCAGCCATTGAAGGAACAGACTCGGCCATTCTGATTACAAATATCAAACACAACAACAAAATCAACGGTGATGATGATAAGAAAGAGAAGGGAAATTTGGTTCTTCTGTACATATTGGATTTTGAGCTCTGCTGCATGTTCTCTGATATATATATATATCAATTATCTAAACCCTTTGAATGAACAATAAAATAATTCTAAAGCATTAGCAATCACTGGAGCACATATGAAATCGACAAAGCACAACAACAAAGAAAACGAATGAGAGACTCTAATACCATCATCGTCAAGAGAAGCCTCATCATCATCAATTGCTCCTACTGTTTCCATCCCTGTATAATCATTTTCCAGCAAGTTAGAGACATAGGCAATGCCATCTCTCTCAGAAAAGAACCAATACGCCACTTGGAAGATGATCTCACCAACCTCTCACCACTTAACAAAAGAGCTACACCCTCTCCCCTTGCCTGAATATCGAATAAGTAAACTAACTTCTTCTCCCTCAAACGCGCCTAAAGCTTTCTCTATGGTCGACTAAGTAAACTACCTTTTTCTACCGAATGAGAAAAGATTGAATCACTTGCCTCATTCTCTCAATCGATTCGAAACTTCGTTTCTGTATTGCGTGATCATCATCCCCGTTGAGGAATATCTCTTTTCTTCTAGAGATCGCTGCCATGAAGAAGAAGAAAAACATCTTCTTTAAATCAACAAAACATAAGTAAAACAACAAAAAGCTTTGATCTTAAAAACAAAGCCCCAGTACCTAATATCTCTCTCAAATCAGCCAAACATCAATAAAAAACAATTCAACATTGTTCATTTAAAAACAGAACCCAGTTAACTACTCTCTTATTTAATAGTTCAAATCATTGAAAAAAAATCCTTCAATAAAAAATCAGAAACCTGAGTTTTGTTATCATTGTTGGCAAGCGCAAGCGCCATTTTTGGAGCAATCTTTGGAGTTCGCATTGATATTCTTCGAAACGGGTTTGAAACGTCATCTTCCATTAGCCTTAAAAAAATCAAAAAAAGAATCAAAAGGTAGAAATAAAAGATAGGTCTCCAACGTTGATTTAAAGATCATATTGAATAACAACATAGGTCTCCAACGTATCTCATCATTGTTTTCTGTTACTTATTCAACCCATCTTTCTGACTATGAATCCTTCCTATAACTCAATTAATTATTAATCATAAACATTTCATTCATCTGCTGATAGAAGATGATATTTTGGGTAAACACATTGGCGATCACCAGCTTAGTGTGGTCAGGTGTCAACATGACAGCAAGTGTTCCAATAAGTATGATCATTTCACACACTTGAAAGAAAAAACTATGAAGAGGGATGCATGACAATGCAAAAATCAAAAAGCTTCAAGTTATTAAGGTATTATAACCACTGACCTTCCACAATCCGTCGCTTGCTAAGATAACAAAGTCCATAGCTGAGTCTACCGGTTCATATCTGACATCAGGCTCTGTACTTAACTGCGCTCTAAGGCTTTGATCCCCGAAAGCTCGTGCAACTGCAAGTTGGCCATTAACCCTAGGTACATCTCCTGAAGTAATTATTAGTTTATTCAGTAAGAAGAATCACAGCAAAAAAGCAATTCTGTAAAATATTAACAGAAATGGAAAAAAACACAAACTTTGGACGAAGACAGAAATATTAAAGAGAAAGAGGGTGAACCCAGGTGAAGGAAAGCGGGGGCTTTTGGATTTAATTCCTCTGGTCAAATTCTTTCGAGATGAGAGAGAACTGAAAAAGCTTGAAGAATTTAATCCATTTTGACCAGACCCACAATTTCTCTCTCAACTGTCATGGACTTGTTGTTGTTAGCTTATAAGAGTAGAAAATATGGGAGAGTCAGGTAGGCAAAGCGGAAAAGGAAAAAGCAAAGGAAAACAAAACAATTAGATGAAACAATTGTTTCAATCATAAACAATGTTATATTAACAATATTTTCACATAATAACCCACCCGGAAGAGATCATATGACATACCTTTTTGTAAACAGTTGGCTGTCTTGGCTCAATCGGTCGTCTCAACGTCATGATCTGTGTGACGACCGGCGAGTAGAAATAAGAAAGGTAGAGATTGTAAAGGTAGGGGATGACTGTGTTGAGGGAAGGGAAGGGGCGGCGGCTAGGTTTAGCATGTGAGGAAAGAAGTAGAAAATTTAGTATTTATAGTACATTGCTAAATTGTGAACCGATTCGGTCTGGACCGGTTGGCAGGAGAAGGGAGAAAAGAAAAAAAACCAACCAAAATGATCTTTGTTGGCCGAGGGATTCGAACCCCTGCAGCGCGCAGCGAACCTCTCGGCCACAGCCACCCATCTGTCTATCTCCACCAAAGAAAATACAAATATAAGGCAAGTGTAAAAAAAAAAAAATAAAATAAAGGAGCACAAACTCGCACGAAGCAGGGAGACAAATTGCGAGTCCACAGTAGTTTACAGTCTGCGTGAACAGTTAGATTCCGAGCTCTTTTAGCTCTTTACTTAATGTTTAAAAATAATATTTGCATGAGTTATTAGACGTGATCGGACTGTTATGGTGATTTTAAAAGCAAGTTTAATAACTAATAAAAAATATAGTTTTAAATCTAAGATAATAATATTTTTTAATTTTAATTTAAGATAATAATTTTTTTTAATTTTAATTTAAGATAATATTTTTTTTTAATTTTAAAATTATAAAATATTAAAATAAAAAAATATCTTTTTGATGCATTTCTGAACAAAAAATATTTTCAAAAACAACCTCAACCACACTCACATATAGGTATTAGTCAATCAATCTTCTAATGCTTCATTACTAACCTATAACATTTTTTTTCAAGAAAAAGAAATATTAACAAAATTGATGTTTGGGAAATTTAGTACCAGCCAAATGCCAATATTTTTTTTATATTAAAACTCAAATAATCTTGTAAAAAATAAAAGTAAAATATATAAAAATATATTAAATAGTAAAAAATAAAAAATAGAACGTAGAATGTAGAATTTCCTTAAAATAAATTGTCTACCTTGTTGTCGGCCTTTAAAACTTCTGCCATGATATTTTATGTAACTTATACTCAAAATTAACTTACATGAAAGTTGTCTTTGCATGACTTGGTGAGTGTTTGGCTCTGCAGTCGCTTCTAGGGTTGAGGCTCACCGCAGAGCCAAACCCTTTAGTAAAGGACGCACCATAATTTTTTTGACTGTGGGACTCACCTAAAAATGAGGCCGAACCTCGGTTTTGGAGAAGCAGTTCCAAGAAGCTTCTCTACACAAACACGAAAAACATGTCACTGGCATCCATGACACGTCCCTCTCTTCTTTCTCACTGGCACAACCTCCAGCTTGCATCCTCACGGACACCAAAAGAATCTCTGGGAGAAGCACTACAACTCCCTCTCTCTCTTCTACAGTCAGTCGATGTTCTCTCTCTTTCTCTCCATAGTCATTGACAACTCCTTCTTTCTCCTCCAGCAGCAGTCCCAGAGAGAACCACCATCATCCTTCTCAGCACCGACAACTTCTTCTCCATGTCACAAGCTTCATTGTGCCATTTAGCAGCAGCAGCAAAAAGCCCCAATAGTGACGACAACAACAACAACAATCTTCTGATGCTTCTCCCGACCACCATAAAACCATCATTTTCAATGCCACCATCATAGAAAGAACCACATCGGCCTCCTCTACTCGTTGATACCGGCAGATGAGCCTCTCGTCATCGTCAGCCGACCACCCTGCTATTGTTCACATGTTTCATGAACAGTGCCAGCATGAATTAATTCACGCTGCACTTTTCATGCAATACGTGAATAATGCAGCACACCATTTTCGTTTCTTCATTTATATCTTGGGCTGGGTTGGACCAGCTCTTGACCCAATCCAAGTCTAACCGAGTTGGGCTTTTTTTTGCCCAACTGGGTTGGTCGAGCCATGTAGTTGGTGAGACCCAGTCCTATTTTTTTTAAAAAATATATTTTTAAAAAATTTAAAAAATATGTAGATAAAAATCAGGACTTGATGAAAGGGAAAGACACGTGACTTCATTTCACTCCACAACCCTAATATTTTTAGATTGATTATGAACCAGAAACTTGCAATTGGATTTGACTTTGAAATTATATCTCTACAACTGGATCGCAAATATTGCTAGTAATGATATTTTACCAGATGTTGTTCGTCGATCAAATAGCAAGGGATCGCAGAGGCATTCAAGTATCGGTTTAGTTCATAATGAAATTGCAAGTAGTTTGATGGGAGAATAAAAACAAATGTCTAATTTACTTGAATTATTAATTATATTTTATTGTTATGATTATTAATCTATAATATTTAAAAAATAATATGTATGTGTGTGTGTGTGTCCTTTAAAGTACTTTCACAAGTTGACAACAATATGAAAAACATGGTAACCAAACACGAGAAACTACTTTTTATTAAACCTCAAACTCAATCACAATTTTAACAAACACTTCAATTTCAGTTATGAATCGCAGTTAAAAGTGCTTTTTATGAAACTATTTTTTTTAAATCTCAACCACAATAGTAACCGCAATGCCAAACACACTATAAGTCAATTTGATAAATCCACAAACAATTATGACCACTAATAAAAGGAGGATATGTCTTTAAAAATATTTTTAGACTGTATTTTGATACAATATGACAAACTATCTAGGTTATGTGACTTAACTTGCTGAAAAAACACACTAAATGTTTTTTTATCTAATAATATGATAATATAAAAAACACTGGCAGTGCAAGAGGATTCACTGTTTATTAGAAAAATGTATTGATCAATTTACCATTGAAAAAATAATGAACTAGATTTATAATTCGTGTATAGTTGATTAGTAATCATGAGATTGATAAGTCACATCTTTAAACATTATAATATAATTAAACTATCTTTAAATGCATAATTTAATTAATTAGCTTCTATCTTTTTTTTCTTTTTTTTTTCAGATACTACCCAATTAACTAAATATATTGCCGGATTGATCACCATTACTTTTTTTACAGGGATGGCCAACCTTACTATATTATTTGCATATTTATTATGCTAGCATGGGTTAACTTAAAACATTTTATTTTTATTTTAAAATTTATTTTAACATTTAATATTAAATTATTTTAAAGTTAAGCTTTGTGAATATTTTTTCTTTTGACATTCTTTTCCCCCCTTCACTATCACGTTTCTTTAAGAATTCAATAAAGTTAATGTTGTTGTTTTTTTCTTTCTATTTTATAATAAAATGAAACCATTTTATTAGACTTCGGGAGGGTTTGTGACTCGCATCATAATTCTTTTTAAATACACTAACAACACTCGAATATTGGTTTTTTACATTAAATATTTTTAGCTCAGCCCAGAACGAAGCATAAACCACCTATTTAGTGGTGTATCTATGTATACTTGAAGGGTTATTTCAAGAAATCCAAGAGAGGCTGGTACGATGGTTGAAAGGGTAACAGGTAAGCATAATTTTTAATCACCGTAACTCAAACCCCAAGTCGATATAAGAAGTAAAACTGTTATAAATTTTCTAGCTCATATATGAATATTCTTTTTAATTTATCATATGAAAATTGATACAGAAATATACTCGAAAACATGCAAGGAGAGATCCTTACTACGATCCGAAAGTATGATAGAAAAATTGATGAGATACAGGGAAAAAGAATCAGATCCGAAAATCAATAATCTGGGTAGGAAAATGTTTTTTCTTTACTCTCATGAACTAGGTAAAGAGTCGCTCGTGTTTGTTATCATGTTTCAAAAATATTTTAATTTTTTTTTGAATTTTTTTTATATATATTTTAAATTAATTTTTTTTGATGTTTTATATCATTTTTATAGGCTGATATCAATTTTTTTTAAATAAAAAAAATATTATTTTAATATATTTATAAATAAAATATATATTAAAAAAAACCTCAAACACAATATCGAACATCATGATAAGATTTTGTTTAGAATATACGAGTTGGCTAGCCCGCGCGTTGCGCTGGGCTTTTTTGATATAGCAAACTGATTAATTATTCAGTTTGCAAAGAATTATTTAGTTGGTAGATAGCAAATTATAATCTTTAAATTCTGTTGTAGATTTATTTTTTGTTGTCTATATCGAATTAGTTGATTGTTATTATCAGTTTAAGTGTTCGGATAATAATTTAATTGACAACTCTCAAAATTATAATCGATAAAATATATTAAAGATGAGTGAATTGTATTTTATAGTCAATTCATTAATGGGTAAACTTGCTTAAATATTTTATCAATTTATGTAATTTGCATATTAAAAAACTATAATTGATTAATTGTTGGGCGTGTTTTAATTGTTTTGACATTTATTTAATTGATGGACAAAAATTTGCAATTCCTAAAGGCACACTTATACATTTTTTTATATAATCAGGGTGTCCGGGTTAGTTTACACATATTAAGGTGCTGCTATTAAATAAATATCAAAATATATAATTAGTCTCACATATTGATAAGGAAAAAATATTACAAATAATCATTATCACTATTTTGAATCTCTTATCTATAATAATAAGAAATTTTAAAACCTAACAATATTAACAAAAAAACAACTAAATAACTAAATAAATGACAAAATTAAAAATATATTAGTAAATTTTAAAAAATTATTTGAACGGAAGAATAAAAAAAGAAAAAAGAATAGAAAATATAATTTTTGAAATGAACACGAACAGAAATTAAAATGCAAACATTTAAAAAACAAATAACCTTAATAACAGTGGAAATAATAAAAATTGGTGAGACCATAATTATTGTTAGAGAAGAAAATTCCATAATTTGTTTATACTTTCATATTATTGTATTAAAAATATTCTAGAACAATGATATTAATTTATTTTTTTTCAAAAAAACTAAGGTCATTTATATATATTAAGGCTCTAATATTAAATAAATATCAAAATATATAATTAGTATGATATATTTAAAAATAAATAAAACTTACAAATAATCATTATTATTATTTTGAATGTTTTATCTGTAATAATTAGAAAACTCAATACCTAACAATATTAACAGAAAATAAAGATTATTATATTTAAAGAAATTACTTAAATTGAAGAATAGAAAAAAGAGAAATAATAACAAATATTATTTTTTAAATGATTACCAATACAAATTAAAATTTCATCATTAAAAAAAATCTTAACAATGGAATTAAAAAAAAAAATTGGAAACAAAAACTAAGAGCATGTACATATAAACATGGACAGAAATAAGAATTATGTAAGAAAGATATAAAAAAAAGAGGTTTTTTTTTTCAAATAGTAATGAACAACGAAAACCACAGTTGAAATAACCGTTTGAAATTGCGATCTCCTTTAGCCATTCTATAAAATAATAGTTGTGACGCTCTTAAGCTGACCCGGGCACCCTGGTTATAAAAGAAAAAAATTATAAGTGGGAGAAAGAAACAGAAAAAAAATGTCAAAAAAAAGTGGTTACGGGGATTATTCATGGCGCGCGTAAGCTGTTCTGGACATTACGGTTATCAAAACACAATGTATACGTGGGGAAAAAAACATGAAAAAAAATGTAAAAAAAAAAGTGAGTCCAAAGATAAAAAAAAGTATACGTGGTAAAAAAATTGTGGTGCCCGTAAGCTAGCCTGAACACTCCGGTTATAAAAAAACAAAAAAAAATGTATAATTGAAAAAACAAAAACAGGAAGATTTTTTTTTAAAAAAAGTGGGTACAAAGATTAATTGTGGTGCACTAAAGCTAGCCCGGACACCTCATTAGAAAAAAAAATAGAAGCCCGGTTTATAAAAAAAGAAATCTCCTTTTCAAATAGTAATGAGAAAAAAATTATGGTGCGCGTAAACTGACCCGGACACCTCGGTCATGAAATAAAAACAAAAAAAATGTATAAGTGGAAAAAAAATAGGGAAATAAATGTTAAAAAAAAGTGGATCCGAAAATTAGTCGTGGTGCACGTACACTGCTACGGACACCCTGGTTAAAAAGAGCACAAAAAAAAAAAGACCGGTTAAAGGGAACAAAAACTGACCCGGACACCCCGGTTATAAAAAAATAAAAAAAAGGTCCCCATTTATTAAAAAACAAAAAAAATAAAGCCCGATTTTAAAAAAAAGTTGTAAGGGGAAAACACCTTTTAAAACAGTAATGAGGAAAAAAATCGTGGTGCGCTTAAACTAACTTGGACACCCCGGTCATGAAAAAAATGTATAAGTGGAAAAAAAGAAAAAAAATGTTAAAAAATGTAGATCCGGAGATTAGTCGTGGTGCGCATAAGCTGCCACAGATATTCCGTTTTAAAAAAAAACAAATAAAAAGCCCGGGAAAAAAAAGCACATTTTCAAACAGTATTAAACAGTGAAAATTATTGTTAAAAACAAAAAAAAGAAACCCCGGTTATAAAAAAAAAGTGCAAGGGGAAAGTACCTTTTTAAACAACAATGAGAAAAAAATCGTTGTGCGCGAAACTAACCAGGACACTCCGGTCATGAGAAAAAAAATGTATAGGTGTAAAAACAAATAGGGGAAAAAATGTTAAAAAAGAATGAATCCGGAAATTAGTCGTGGTGCGCGTCAGCTGCCACGGATCCCCCAGTTGAAAAAAACAAAAAAGAAGCTAGTAAGAAAAAAATAACCATAGCAGATCACACACACCAGTCCATAGTGGATCTAGGTGTGGGTGAACAGTCCGTGAACAGGAAATTACCGATCTCCTTTAGCTCTTTTATAGTTAATTGCCCGCATTACGTTGCAAGCTGAGCAAATATTTTTTGTAATCATTGGGATTAAAATAATTAATAGATTTTGCTAGTTTAAAAATGAATTATAATATGTATACACGCAAGGTTTGATATAATAAAATACATTCTATTATAGCGACAACAATATTGAAGGTTTAACATCTAAAAATATCATTATTATTATTGCTAAAACAAAAAAAATATTAAATTATTCCGAGGAGAAAAAAACTCAAAAATATTAAGAAAAGAAAGCAAGAAAAAATTAATATTATTATTATAATTATTATTATTATTGCATGAATAATGGAAAATTAAATTTAATAAAAGAATAAAAAGCCCAAAAACTTTAACAAAAGAGCAAAAAAATAAAAATTATTAGCTAAAAAATTATTTGATGTGAAAATAAATTAAAAAAGCTAATAAAAAAACCAAAAAAAAAACAAAGGAAAACAAATAAGAAATATCAATTTTTAAATGATCATGAACACAAACTAAAATTTAAAAGCAAATATTTTGAAAAACAATGTTATCTCAACAAAGAAAAAACAATAAAAATTATATATATATATATAAACATACATAAAAATAGGAATTATTATTATAATTATTATTATTATTGCATGAATAATGGAAAATTAAATTTAATAAAAGAATAAAAAGCCCAAAAACTTTAACAAAAGAGCAAAAAAATAAAAATTATTAGCTAAAAAAATTATTTGATGTGAAAATAAATTAAAAAAGCTAATAAAAAAACCAAAAAAAAAAACAAAGGAAAACAAATAAGAAATATCAATTTTTAAATGATCATGAACACAAACTAAAATTTAAAAGCAAATATTTTGAAAAAAAATGTTATCTCAACAAAGAAAAAACAATAAAAATTATATATATATATATATATATAAACATACATAAAAATAGGAGTTATTTAAAAACTATAAAAAAATAAAGGAATTAAAATAAAAAATCAAAAGTATAAAGGCTGGAAACAAAACCAAATATATTATCTATTTCAATCAAATAAAAAAATTAAAATAATCAAATAAAGTATAACATATATATATGTAAGGTTTGATAAAATGAAATACATTAACACACCATATTATAACAACAGGAATATTGAAGTCTTAACATTTAAAAATATCATTATTATCATTGCTAAAACAATAAAAATGATTAAATTATCCTGATTAAAAAATCAAAAATATTAAAAAAATAGAAATAAAAATAAAAATAAAATAAAATTATTATTCTTATTGCGTTAATAATGGAAAAAAATTAAATCTAAGAAAAAAAAGATCATTAACTTTAACAAAAAAACAAATGAAAAATAAAATTATAAGCAAAAACAATATTTTGACGTCAAAATAAATAAATAAAAACTAATAAAAAACAATTAAAAGAAATAGAAATGAAAAAAAAACGAAAGTCAAAATAAATAAATAAAATAAAAAACAATCAACAGAAAGAAAATTGAAAAAAAAACGAAAAAGAAAATGAAAAAAGACGAAAACAGAGTAAAGCACAATTAAGCAGACCCGCGGGTCGAACACCTGCACTCCCCCATACTTACCAACAGGAGCGCCATCCACTGAGCTACAGACGTTTATATGTATCTTGCCGTTAAAAACATATATAAATATCATTTAAAAGGCGAGAAGTCACCATACTTAAATGACATTTGAAACACCAGATCACGCACCCCAGTCCACAGTGGATTTGGGTGTGCGTGAACAATAATGAACAGTAATAGACCGATGCATTTTAGTGTTTTTATCATTTAAAAGGCGAGAAGTCACCATACTTAAATGACATTTGAAACACCAGATCACGCACCCCAGTCCACAGTGGATTTGGGTGTGCGTGAACAGTAATAGACCGATGTATTTTAGTGTTTTTGTTAATATGCACCGCCTGTTAAGCCAGTCATTTAAATCCATGATCTTCAAGGCACACCCATTCCTTGTCTCAGTTTAACATAACTTTGGTGACATATAGCCCTCGTCGTACCTTAAATATAGATGTACAAACGATTAAAACTTGTTAGAGAATAATTTAAATTAAGTTTAAATTTTTAGGTGAGATGATTCTTTAACATGGTATCAGAGCCTTGTTGATCCAACGGTCACGAGTTCGAATCTCACCACCCCATTCTATTTGATAAAAATCAAACACAAGATAATATGAGCTTATAAAAATTTCAAACCTAAAAAACTTTCACTTGAAAAGATATATTAGAGAATAATATAAATTATATTATGGAATCTCATCTAAAAATTTAAATTTTTAAGTGAGATTATCACTTAACAAAACTATCATTTTGTATTTCTGATAGATGAAAACCGTGCTAGTTAAAAAAACATTGGTTCTTTGCGGTTCATATGTACCGAGACCAGTACCAGATTTTCGATTCCCGCCAAATTATGCAGACAAGGTACGATTCGATTTGTGGTGAAAAGGGTAACGACGCTCTGGTCAAAGGGCTACATGACAACGCAAACAAGGCCACGGTTATTATTAATCTCAACAAATCAAGCCAGAGCCTGCATGTGGATGAAAACTGAAAAGCATAATGTTTGAGCAATAATACCTCAAAATGATTTACTGAGTGCAAGGCAGCGACAAGAAGAAAAGGTTGTGACTTATGAACCTATGGTTGATGTCATTTCCTGCTATGACCGGCCAATTGACCTAATTCATGCCACCATGCCCATATGTCATCATTCAGATAATCTCCTTACAACCTAGGATAATTAAATTAATTAAATTTAACTTGACAATCAAGAAAAAGGGGAATAGCAAGCATTTTTCAAGGTACGTGACGGTCTTTTTCAAAAGTTTTAATCAACTATCTAGTTAAGCAAGGAGGTCTTTTTTTTTTCAAAAAAAAAGAAGAAAAGAAAAGGGATCACCTTTTGATTAGTTAGCAAAAAGAATTCCTAACCACACCAAACAAGTTAGCAAGGGCAGTAAAGTCAGGTACTGCAATCTTGCGAACAATACTAGTTTGAGTAGTATGGTCCATTGTGCTGTACTTTCCTCATAATAGCAGTGCTAGCTAAAGTGCGCGATCAGTTGGTTCTTTGTTAAAAGAGGCACTTAATTAATTGCTAGAAAAACTCCATGCCTGATGCCCCTCCTCTCCTTACCACTTCACCAATTTAGGCGAAAAAGCTATTGCGTCATGCTACGAACATGACCCAATAAAGCATATGGTTCGTGTCTCAATCCATAAAATATGAAAAGCAAAGTGAAATAAGCAAGTACTATTGTGACAACTATTAGATTTGGTGAATTGCATTGACTAATATAAATCCCAATTGAGATTCTTATTTTGTGATACTAACAATTTGGATCATGACAAATTTTAGTGGATGGTGGGATGTGCGATGGCTCAGCCTTCCTAGTTGCCAATCTAATCCTGCTTGGAAGTTTCACCCATAAAGTAAATTTCCTGGAAAAGACCTTTCGTTTGATGTTCCTGGGCTCGGTTTCTTCTAGCTGATATTATCCTCCTGGGATTATTGGATGATGGCACCATTGATTCTCCCAAGTACCATTTTTACCCCCTTCCCAAAAATTGATCTTGACAAGAAAGCATAACCGGAGTATAAAATTAGAACCGAGATAAATTTTGGCTACCGGAGAGTAGAGAGAGAGCGAGGGAAGCTGCCAAATTTATTAACCAAATTACAGAATGGCATTAGATAAATAAATAAGAGATATAAGCAAGAAATTGCAAAGCAGGGAGCTTAAAAACACCCACCACACAGAAAAATCTACTTCCCCACCTGCTGATCAAAGTATACAAATCCAAGGACAAATGATTCAAGCTGCGGTTGGTTCAGATGCGGCGGCTGCAGCTCGTTTCTCAGCAAAGTATTCTTCTGCACGAGTAAGGTTCTTAGCAACTGCGGCTGCGGAACGAGCTTTGATGTTCAGCTTGGCACTCAGCTCTCCATCACTCAGAACCTAAATCCAAAAGAAAATAAACACGTCTCAAAGTCAACTACTGTGATTTGTGGCTCACATGCAATTGACCTGATAGTGGTATCATTTTAGCTCGATTTTCTAGGGTTTTGGAATCAAAATTCGCATGCAAACTAAAAGATACCATGAGCTCACTGAAAATAAAGGCCTCCTTTTTTGTTTGGATAAAACACCTTATACTAGGGCGAAATAGGCCCGTTTATCTAGAACCTTCGCTTCGATTTTTATTTTTCTACTATCCCTTAAGAAGTAAAGCACGTATTCCAACTGGAGGCATCATAAGACACAGAATGCAACTGTATTTCCACTTCGCTGCACTTCATTAAAGACCAAATGCAAGGAATAACGGATGCTCTGAAAACCAGAGCGAAGATCTGCAAGATATGGCTATAGGTTGAACAATTTGGAGCTTCAAACAATATCAAAAAGAGAATGGGTAAACCTTTTCAGCAATAAAAATAAAAATAAAAATAACAGAAGGGGAGGAACATGTCTTCATTTTTAGTCACCTTATAAATGATATGAGGAAATCTCTCACCAGTCAAATAGCAGGCCTGATGATATAAAGCTTGACCCTTGCATCTTTTCACTCTGACAATAATCCCTGATTGATGGTTTACCCAGTTCAGAGATCCTAAATTTATTTACTCACATGTACTTGCGATTTAGACACACTCATCATAGCATACAAAATCAGACTAAAGTGTTGATGGGCTTATGACAAGGAAAAACAGAAAAAAGACATCTGGAACAAGTCGCCAAACTAAAATATGAAGATCCTAGGTCTTTCCGTGTCACAGATATCACCTAACTAAGAAAATATGTAAACATTTCAGATATACCAGTGAAAATTTTGTTGTAAGTATATCAATCAGAGACAGAACTATCCCACACCTTCAAAGGGAGTGCCCTTTCTTTTCCTGAGGGGTTGATCAAGCCTTTCTCCTCCAGAGTCTCTAGTGAGTCATTATGCATAAGCACCTCGTAGGGAAAACCATGACCAAGAATTCAAAAAAGAAACATTGAAGAAATAACAAAAGGCAAAACTTTTTCACTCAATCTCAGAGTTCCACAACAAATGCGGAATAAAGAGAAAACACTTTGTCAAAAGAAGTAATTCAAGCTTCGAAGTAAATAGAAATCATTAGTGAAATTCACTCAGCTCTATCCTTTCACAGAAAGCCAATTGCAGAAACATACGTCAATAAAAATCTTCCCATAACAATAATGATAATAATCCTAATGTTAAGATTTGCTAATTGATCAAACATTAAAAAACGAATTCATTAATAATTCCCTACATGATAAATTAAAGAGAGAGAAAAAGAGAGTACCTCCAGCAATTCCACGCAAATTAGGGACACGGCTGTACAGAGGCATTTGTCCACCCTCAAACCCTTTTCGAACACCAGGACCAGATCGAGATTTCTGACCTCTCATGCCAAGCCCGCAACTGTTTCCTTGTGCTGCTGGGATACCTCTTTCCTTTCTTTCTAGACCACGGTTGCGGGCCCAGATTGTCCAGCCTGAACCTCGCTCCGGGAGATTTAGTAACCACAGAAGCTGCCGCTGCTGCTGCCTGGTTGATGATCACTAATGGCCTTTTCTTGTTAGAATGGAGTTTAAGACAAGTGAAGTTGCATGCCTTGGGCCTGTCAAGTTTCCCTGTTAACTAAAAAGAAAAATTAAACTAATAACGGGGGTGCTTTAATACCATAATAGAATAATTTTGATTAATTAAATTGCCTTGAATGGAGAAGAAGGGCAGCGAAGTGACAGAAGAGAAGCTGCTGCCTGCTGGTGCTGCCATTGCCTTGGACTGAGTAGATGAGGAGTGTGCGATGGAGTCACAGAATTCTTCATTCTCCATTCCATTCTACCTCTAAACGACGTGGTTTCTTTCTCGCTCCAAATTACTGAAGTCCATGTCATGTGTAATTGAGAGTCCAATCACAATATGGGCCTCATCTAGGTTGCAGTTGTTTAACTGGTCTGATATAAAACCCAAACCTAACAGGCAATGATTATTTCATGTTGATTTTCGATGGGCCTAACTCTCTGGCCTTGCTGATATTACTAATATTTCTGCGCAGAGAAAATTACCTGTATATATGTCTACCGAATTTTAAAACATTTTAAAGCTTTCAACTTTCTCTCACACCTCCGCTCCGCTTTTTCCTTGTCTTCATTACCTGCCCGCATGACATAATTTTTACTTTCCACTCAAAATTATAATTGATAAGTGGGTGCTCCATACCCCTCTTATTTTTTTTACTTTGTTTTTCTTGATCTGGATTTTCTCCCGTTAAATATAGCCTCAATAAAATTTAGAGAAAGCCCATCTCATTCAAGCTCTCAATGGTTGTGTTTACAAGAGTCAAATCTATCAGAGTAAAGTTGATACCCTGAGTTTTTGCTTTAGGCCTTGCGATATATTTTTCTTGTTAAGAGGGGTTGAGAACTAGGGATTTCACAACGAGAAAGCATAGGAAGAAATCAGCTTATAGCAAAGTCTGCAATCCTCTATGGGTATGCTTTTGGGTTCGGGTTGGAGAGGATCGGAAGAAGGTGATCGAATTGGGGTGGCAGTAGATGAAGGGGAGAAGAACGGGGATAGGATCAGGGTTTCATAAAGAGGAATTACGTTGAAAAAAATATAATTTCAGCCATGACGAGCCGCAGGTAAATGACTATTATATATATATATTAGCCCAAGATGAACACAATAATTTTTCAAAAATTTGATATACAAATATAATTTTAACAATGCTAGATACAACTTTTCCATGCAAATCCCCGCGAATATAAAGTCAGGCATGCTACCAAGTTTTAGGTTGTGGCTTTGCTACTTTCCAATTGCATAATAGCAGCGAACACCCTGCAGAAATTCCTCCAGTGTCTAGAAAAGGAAACTGTTCTCCGGTACTGGCTTCTGTATATATCTAATTTCTCCAAATTATTTAAGCTGTCTTTCATTTATTGATCTTTTTAAATCTTAGAGGTTAACCTAGTTGACAAGCAGCTTTACTATTCATTCTTTCACCCTATACTCTAGAATTTGACTTCTTAGGAGAGGAAAAAATATAAATAAATTGAACGCACCAATTACGAGAATGCATGGTTTGTTTAATTAAAACCCAACTAAGAAGTAAGAAGCATGTTAAAACTAGTTTGAGAATGCTTTTATTATCTTTTATTATTAAGATCTAATAAAATATAGTAATTATGATATTTGTTTTATAATTGACGAGTCTACATGATCAACAGAGGGAGAGAACCCAGGAAGGCTATCGGATCCAAAAGCGCATAAGGACATGCTTTAGAATCTTTGAATAGAAACAAGAAAGCTCGAAATCACTGGACAATTTTTCAATCTCATAAGCTTAAAATCATATCTGGATCTCAAACAGATTACAACTTTAATCCCTCCCAAGTTTGTATCTCCACGTGTCTCGATCATATTTCACACATATTCAAAATTTATTTACATGAGAAATTAATTGATGTGTTCAAGTTAAGTTGTCTTAGTTTTACTAAGGTTTAAGCATTGCTTGTGCATGTGATAACTGATAACTCTAAAGGATGAAGCTCAAACACTGCTTAAGCTTGACTATATTAAGTTCAACACGTTCATCAACATGTTTAGATTGATCGATGAGCTTATAAATGAATTTAATGAAGACTTCATTTGTTTATCAATTTGCAGGTTAATAATTATAATAAATAACTTTTGGAACATAATAAGAGATACAAAATTAAATAATATAAAATCTGTTTATTTTAAAACATCTTACGCGTATTATACTCAGGTTTTTTTTTTTCCATTTAAATAAAAAATTTCATAATAGAATATATTTTACAGCTCGACAATTAATATTAATGGATAAAAGAATTCAAACCGAATACCATAAAAATAATATGCCTTGTGGTTTTAGTCCTTACCTTCGATCTTGACGGCGATAGTATCATAAATAGAAGATAGCGTGAAGGACTGAATCAAGATTTAAGAATTTCGTAAGTCAGGGAATAACTTGTTGTTAACTGAAAGTTCAGGAGCTTGGACGAATTGGCCTTAATTTTTCAAGAATTGTATTTTTTTGGTTTATCGATCGACGAGTTGAAAGGGTTTTAGACTGTATTATTTTCTTAGTAAATTGTAATTCGAGGAACGTACGGGATTTATAAGGATTCAAACTTAACTGAATGAAACTATCAAGTAAGCAAATACTTGACCAAATATACGGATGTATACATTGTTAAAGTTTATTTATTTAATTCATTGTTTTATTTAATTATTTATTTTATGTTGATTTAGTCATAATGGACCTAGTCTTTAGGATGTGTTGAGGTGGCTAAGAGAGTGGTGATTGTGTTGCTAGAATCATGGGTTAGTGGGTTAATGGTGATGTGGGTTAGTGGGTTCATTATGCACTATGTAATGTATCAAGCCAAGCATTTATTTTTCTACTATCAGTGGTATCAGAGCCTAACACCCTTTAATTCCCAAAACTCTTTCAATTCATTCGTAAGCAAACGAGAGAGAGAGCCAAAAAGCCCAACCTGTGAGTTAGCAAACGAGAGAGCCAAAAAAATTCCCTAATCCCTTTTACTTTACAATTGTGTGCAGACAAGGGAGAGTGAGAGTCTAAAATCGTTAGCCCATCCGAAAATCCTTAGCTCACTTTTCAACATTTTTCACAGACGAGACACAAATCAAAAATCCCTAAATTTCACAATTCATCTTCCTGAGACGAGAGAAACCCATCCCAATTTTTTTTTAATTTCCAGTCATCGTGAGCTGCAGAGAGAACCAAGAGAAACCCACTCAAATTCCAGTCCCTGCCGTTTTTCATCGTGAGCAAAGAGAGTAACGAGAGAAACCCATTCATTTTCTTCACCCATTTTTCAGAAGCACAAGTACATCAATGGCAGAATCAACCTTTGTTCAAGCAGCCATCCCACGTTTTGATGGTCATTATGACCATTGGAGCATGCTTATGGAGAATTTCCTTCGGTCCAAGGAGTATTGGCCGATTGTTGAAGCTGGAATTGAAGCCCCTGCAGTGACTGTCATCTTGACAGAGGCTCAAAAAACAGAGCTGGAAGGGAGAAGGCTGAAGGATTTGAAGGCGAAAAAATATCTGTTTCAAGCCATCGATCGTCCCATCTTGGAAAGAAACTTCCAAAGACATATGGGACTCCATGAAGCTGAAATATCAAGGATCGACAAGGGTGAAGCGTGCACAACTTCAGGCCTTGCGACGGGATTTTGAGACTCTGCAAATGCAAATTGGTGAGCCAGTAACCAATTATTGTGCCAGGACAATGGAAATATGCAACAAGATGAGGTTTCACAGTGAGAAGATGGATGATAATGTGATTGTTGAAAAGATTTTGCGTTCACTATCCCTAAAATTTGATTATGTGGCTTGTTCAATCGAAGAGTCCCGGGATGTGGAAAAACTCTCCATTGATGAGCTGCAGAGCTCCCTGCTTGTGCATGAGCAGAAAATGCTTTGGGGCTCACATACAAATGAGCAGGCCCTAAAAGCTACAAATTATTATCATTCCTCAAATTTCCGAGGAAGAGGCAGAGGGAGAGGCAGAGATGGGAACCGAGACAGATTTAGGGCTGTTGATAATTTTGGCAGAGGCAAGGGAAATTTTAGGGGTGTTGAGGGGAACCGAGGCAATTTTAGGGGTGTTGAGGGGCAAAACAGAGGCAAAGGTGACAAGTCTAAGATCGAATGTTTTCGATGTCACAAATTTGGGCATTACCGATCTGAGTGTTATGTCAGGATACCCAGTGACAAAGCTGAAATGTCACATTTTGCCGAGAGAAGGGAAGAGGAAACTCTGCTAATGGCTGTGGAGACAACCCAGAAGCAGAAGCAGGGGTCTCGGGAGCAGCAAAAGGAGTCTGAAATTTGGTTTGTGGATACGGGCTGCAGCAATCACATGTGTGGGTGTAAGTCTTCTTTTATTTACTTAAATGAAGATTTTAATTCGACAGTAAGTTTTGGTGATAACTCTACTGTGAATGCATTAGGAAAGGGTGATATTGAGATTAGAACCAAGAATGGTTTTGTAGAAACAATTTCTGATATGCTTTATGTGCCTGATTTGAAAAGCAATTTATTGAGTGTTGGTCAATTGTAAGAGAAGGGGTATGAGATGACTATAAAGAATGGTGTTTGTGAAATTTATGATCTTTTGAGAGGGTCAATTGCTGTAGTGAAAATGAGTAGGAATAGGCTGTTTCCATTAGAAATTGTGATATCACAGCCCTGTTTTATTGCTGAAATTGAGAACCCAACATGGCTTTGGCATTTCCGATATGGCCATTTGAATTTTAGTGGCCTAAAAACTCTTCAGCAGAAGAATATGGTGAAAGGTCTTCCTGAAATTGATATTCCTTCACAAGTATGTGAAGATTGTGTTGTTAGCAAACAACATCGTTCTCCATTCCCTCAAGGCAAATCGTGGAGAGCAAAGCATGCTCTTGAATTGGTGCACTCGGACATTTGTGGACCGATTAGTCCATCTTCAAATGGAGGTAAAAAGTATCTAATCACCTTCATTGATGATTTTACTCGGAAGACATGGGTTTATTTTTTACAGCACAAGGCGAAAGCTTTTTATGTATTTCAAAGCTTTAAAGCTAAAGCTGAAAATGAGGCAGGGAAGCTCATTAAGACTCTCCGAACAGACCGTGGTGGTGAATTTTGTTCAATTAAATTTGATGTCTTTTGTGAAGAGCATGGTATTCGCAAGGAACTCACAGCTAGCTACACACCACAGCAGAATGGTGTATCCGAAAAAAAAAAAACAGAACAATCCTCAACATGGTGAGGAGCCTGCTAGCTAGAGGAAAAATCCCAAAGGAATTTTGGCCGGAAGCAGTAAATTGGAGTATTCATGTGCTGAATAGAAGCCCTACTTTTTCAGTCCAGAACATGACACCTGAAGAAGCATGGAGTGGGAGGAAACCCAATGTTGAGTATTTCAGAATTTTTGGGTGCATAGCCTATGCACATGTCCCAGATGAGAAGAGAAAGAAGCTAGATGATAAGGGTGAAAGGTGTGTGTTTCTCGGCATGAGTGAGTGCTCCAAGGCCTATAAATTGTACAATCCTCTTACAAAAAGGATTGTGACCAACCGTGATGTTGTGTTTGATGAAGTGAAAACTTGGGATTGGGATAGGCAGCAGCCTATACATGCTGATTTGGAAATGGACACTGATTTAGAGCCAGCAGCAGCAGCCATTTTGCAGCAGCCTTGCTTAGAAACAGCTGCTGAAATTCACTCAACAACAGGAGCAGCTGCTGGAAATTTCCCACCCACGACAGTAGCTCCTATTGCAGCAGCTCCACCTTGTCCTCGTATCCGTAAAAGGCCTACTTGGATGGAAGATTATGAGGTAAATGGAATTGAAGATCCACTTACCTATTTTGCTTTGTTTGCAGACTGTGATCCCATGACCTTTGAAAGTGCTGTCAAAGAAGAAAAATGGAGAAAACAATGGATGATGAAATTGATGCCATTGAAAGAAATGACACTTGGGAGCTGACTGATTTGCCACCAGGACAAAAATCCATTGGTGTAAAATGGGTTTTCAAAACCAAATTGAAGGCAAATGGTGAAGTTGATAAGTATAAGGCGAGATTGGTGGTCAAGGGGTATAAGCAAGAGTATGGAATTGATTATACGGAGGTCTTTGCTCCTGTTGCAAGACATGATACAATTCGGTTGATAATTGCATTGGCTGCACAGAATTCATGGCCTATTTTCCAGCTTGATGTCAAATCGGCATTCTTGCATGGAAACTTGGAGGAGCAGGTATTTATTGATCAACCTCTTGGTCATATTAAGATTGGATGTGAGGATAAAGTATATCATTTGAAAAAGGCTCTTTATGGTTTAAAACAAGCTCCACGAGCTTGGTATAGTCGTATTGAGTCTTATTTCTTAAGAGAAGGATTTCATAAGTGTCCATATGAGCATTCATTATTTGTTAAAATTGGAGATGGGGGAAAATTGCTTATTGCTTGCTTATATGTTGATGATCTTTTATTTACTGGAAATGATGCTGATATGTTTGAGGATTTCAAGAGTTCTATGATGGTTGAATTTGAAATGTCCGATCTTGGGTTGATGCATTACTTTCTTGGCATAGAGGTGATGCAAACTGTAAATGGCATTTTTATTTCTCAAAAGAAATATGTGCATGATATTCTGGAAAGATTTCAGATGAAGGATTGCAATCCTGTTAGTACTCCGACTGAATTTGGTTTGAAGCTCAACAAAGATCATGAAGGGAAAAAAGTGGACAACACACTTTACAAGCAAACTGTTGGCAGTTTAATGTATTTAACTGCAACAAGACCTGATATTATGTATTCTGTAAGTCTAATCAGCAGGTACATGGAAAATCCCACGGAAATGCACTTGCTAACAGCCAAGAGGATCCTTCGTTACTTGCAAGGAACTAAGGATTTTGGGTTGTTCTACAAGAAAGGAGAAAAGATGGAGATGGTTGGGTTTACTGAAAGCGATTATGCAGGTGATCAAGATGACAGGAGAAGCACCTCGGGTTTTGTTTTTATGATGGGCACAGGTGCGGTTTCGTGGTCTTCGAAAAAGCAACAAATTGTTACTTTATCCACCACCGAAGCCGAATTTATTGCTGCCACAGCTTGTGCTTGTCAAGCTATTTGGATAAGAAGAATTCTTGAAGAACTACAGTTTTCGCAAATTGGAGCTACAACGGTATTTTGTGATAACAACTCAGCTATCAAACTCTCCAAGAATCCGGTGTTACATGGGAGAAGCAAGCACATTGATGTGAGATACTACTTCTTGCGAGATCTCAATAATGATGACATGATCAATCTAATTTATTGCTGAAGTGAAGATCAAGTTGTTGACATACAAACCAAACCTCTTAAACTTGCTGCATTTGTGAAATTGCGTGGTTTACTTGGAATGTGTTCGCAATCAGCAGTAATTAAGAGCATTGAAGAAGGATGATTTCTTTTAAACTGATATCTGCAGATTTCAGTTTAAGGGAGGGTGTTAAAGTTTATTTATTTGATTCATTGTTTTATTTAATTATTTATTTTATGTTGATTTAGTCATAATGGACCTAGTCTTTAGGATGTGTTGAGGTGGCTAAGAGAGTGGTGATTGTGTTGCTAGAATCATGGGTTAGTAGGTTAATGGTGATGTGGGTTAGTGGGTTCATTATGCACTATGTAATGCCTATTTATAGGCTCTTTATGTTTAATTGAATATCAAGCCAAGCATTTATTTTTCTACTATCATACATACCACAGAATTTGAGCAACAACTTTTTTAAGCACCATTTAATTTCGCTGCCCCTCAACTAGCTTAATTGCCTAATTTGTTTTCATTTCCAAAAATCGAATAAAACTAGAGAGTTCATCATTGCGGGAATTGAGTAAATTTGAAAGATTTGACAAAATTCTGTGATAAAATGCTGGTGGGTTTTACTACTGGACACGTATGAAGGAATGGGCCACTTGTGATTAAGAATCGAAAAACCACCAAGGAAACTTTCAGATGTTTGGGCACACATGAGCTTCACCCACCGTGTCATGCAAATGGAAAAAAGATTTACATCCAAATAGTGTTTTCCTATCATAATCAATATTACCATCAAGTCAAGACCAAATTATAGTGGTCCATGTGAACCATGCACGCACCTGCTATATATTAACTTGTCTCTTGAAACACCATCGGGTTCCATGTTGCTTTGAGCTATTATTTTCAAGAGGAACAAAGGTGAGGCAGGGTAGCCTAGATTGGTAAGCTATATGGTCTGTTTGTGTGCATCGATTGAGCATTCATCATATAATCAAACATTGTTCACTGTCAACTTGGCAAGAACCGAGAGAGAGAGAGAGAGAGAGAGAGAGAGAGAGAAGAGGAGAGGAGAGGAGAGGAGAGGAGAAACCAATACTGCTAAGCTTTTGTTATTTCAGATTGGTTGAAAGGGACTGTAAATCAGCAACTTGAGTTTCCAAAGAATAAAACAATACTTTTTGTGGGGCTGAGACTATATCCCAACTTAGATCACAAAACCCTGATAATTAGATTTTGATAGTAACACTTCCATGATCCATGGTAAGCCAATGATGCCCCAGAAGCCTTAAGCTTCAATGGGGACCATAGACTTGAACCCTGCCCTTCTCACAACATAATGAGCAGGAGCAGCATATTTGGAGGGCAAGGCTTGTCTTGACTGCGCGCACTGAAGGTATAAATGTCATCTTCCATAGCTTAGCTTTAATATATAATTAGTGATGGAAAATAAGCAAATTAAGGACACTGATGATCGATCGCCATTTCTTATCCTAAATCTTTTTCGCATACATAAGACATTGAATTTGGTACTAGCTGTTCTAGCTAGGGCAACAGACATAGCCTCCTCCGGTAAGGAAAAACTAAGGCAACGTCCCTCTCACTCCTCTCTCTCTCTCTCTCTCTCTCTCGATCCAACCAAATGACACTACCACGTCTGCCTTACCCTCTCCCCCTTTTAAAGTCACGAGACCACACTGTCCCTTGTTGCTCTTAATTTCAATTAGAGAGAAGGAGAAGAAGACGAGTTCAGGGGTTTAATTTGGCAGAGAAACTGAGAGCTTTCAAAGCTCATTTCCCCCCTCAACTCAGCTAGCCTCTTTATTGCAGTCTTAAACTGAAGTCGTCATTTTATAAAGCCTTAGTTATCTTCCCATCTGAAAAGAGTGTTTACCTCTCTTTTTTTTCCTGTCTTTCTCGGTCGGTACCATGTAGGTCATCCCCGCGCAAACCCCTTCCACTCACACCTCTTTCTCTTATCTTCTCCCTTACCAGCTCAGTCTTCTCTTCTTCAACGACACTCCGTTTAACTCTTCTGTTTGTCTTTTGCTTTTTAATTTATTTTTCCAGGAGACACGAGAATAACCCATTAGACCTCAACAACTTGCCTGAAGATTGCTCTAGAGATGGTAAGCAAGTCCTTGATGAAGGCTCCTCCCCTGGTATGCACATCTATCTATCTATCTATCACAGAAATATGAATACATAATCTATCCCTCCCTGTCCTTCCTTCTCCTTTTCATGTTAGATAAAAGACCAATCAAAATAAAAAAAGAAAAGAAAAGAAAATGGAAGATCACCATGATTTTGATGAGGAGAAAATGAATGAGGGCAAAATTCATTCTTTCCTCACTTCACCCATTGTTTTTTTTTATTAAAAAAATCATAGTATTTGGCATCATGAAGCCTCAATTGATGATATATTAAAGAAGAGGAGATGGGACAAAAACGAGGGTTTAGAGAAGAGATCGGTAACCAGGGCTCGGCTTTTGGCACTAATTGGCTGCTTTTTTTTTTTGCAGGCTACAGAAAAAAGAAAAGCGGCGCTAAGAATGGGAAAGAAGAGTGTGATAAGGTCTATGAATGTAGGTTTTGTTCACTCAAGTTCTGCAAATCTCAGGCTCTTGGAGGGCACATGAACCGACACAGACAAGGCAAAGTCATGTCATCTCTTTCTTCACCTTCTTTCAACATGTATTAATCAGATACGTCAAAACATAATACCTTTTATCTTATATTTTTTAACTAGAGAGAATGATTTGCCATGAAAATTAATAGTATAGCGTGGTCGTGTCAATCTTGAGGAAAACTAAGTTGATGTGCTGTTGAAATTCTTGCGTGTTTTTGGTTGTTTGATACCTTGATTGATTTGATTTGTGTCGCTGGTTGGTCAGAGAGGGAGACAGAAACGTTGATCCGGGCTCGCCAACTGGTATTCAACAGTGATAGCTTAGCCGCCCCTGGGGGTCATCCAGGGTACGTAACTATGTATCTTTATCCTCCATTGCTTCTTGCTCGTCTTATCTCCTCCATTACTCCATACTTTCTTCATGGGGTTTCTATCACTCCATCCGTACTTCTTTTCTTTCACATCTTTTACAAATGGGGAAGGAAAAGCAAAAAATCAAATGAATCAGATACTGTTTTGAACTAGAAAGGTTTCTAATTTCATGTACTTTTAGAAGATTCCTACGACCTACATTGTTTTATTTCATGCGATCAGCGATTCAAAGATCCTCCACCTGTTTTGTTCCGCAAAAAAAAAGGTATACCCATTTTGATTTCATAGCAGCAAAAAAGAAGACTTATATTTGACTTCACATCTTGCTGTTTTGCACCAAATGAAGGTCATGAATATTATTTGATTCCAATCATTATATTTCTGTTTAATTTCAATAGTTACAAAGTTGTTGTTGTTCTTCTTCTTCTGATATTTTTATATATTTTTAAATCATTAAAAAGGGTGTGGTTTGCTTTAGAATTGATCCATTCAAAACCAGTCTCACCGACACCCTTCTTCTTTCCTCTCTCTCACACTTATGCTTAGAATGTGATTTTTTAGAAACGAAGACAAGTTGGACGAATTAATTCCACAATTTTAAAACTCATTTCAAACGAAAAAAATTCTTAGCAAATTAAATCGATTCAATCTACTTAAATTAGTTGACATCAAGTTCATCATATAAGTGGTTCCAAACAAGATGCTAAGAAACCAGATTCTCCTAACTAATATTCTTAGCAGCTGCCATCCGATGGGAACAGGGAGCTACATTCCAGCAGGCAACAATGTTGGAGATCCATTTAGATCTGTGTACCCACCAAGACTGTTCTCTGGCTCTTCATCAACTCTCTTACCAGCACCACCAGCACAACATCCTCACCAATCATATCGATCCACACCTCCTTCTCGCCTCCCAGCTTATAACTCACAGTATCCTCAACAGCCCATCAACGATTACTACATTGGACATGTACTCAGCAACACTTCACAAACATACCCTTCCCACATGAACATGAACTACAGCATGGGTGGCTCAGAATCCAATTACACTTGCATTGGTGCACCGATAGGTCATGGTGCGTTCGGACGTGGTTCAAACCGTAGCACGGAAGGAAGTGGTAGCGATGGACCACTGAGCAATCAGGAAGAAGGTTTGAATTGGGGAGGGAACCATGCAGCAGGAAGACAGCTGCAGCGTTTCGATCATCCTTCACCGATCAATCGGTTTCAAGATGGGTTCTAAGGATTGTTTTTGTTTTTCTTTCTTTTCTTTTGCTCTACTTCTGTGGGATTATGGTAGACTAGCTAGGTAGTATTGAACGAAGCATATCGATCTGCCTCGGCACGGTATCCATAGAGAGATAAAGAGAGGGACTTAACAAACTGACGAATGGGGCCATGCAAAGGAGGAGAGAAGTTTTTGGTTTATATACAGAGATTGGGGCAGCTTTTTGAGCTCATGGATACACTCAGCTAGTTTGGCTTGGAGCTGTGGGGTTCGGATGGGGCCTGTGCTGGTGTTGGTGTAATTGTACAAACCAACTGGGAAAGAGAGGGAGTGGAGGCTATATAGCTTGTGAGGTGGGACAGGGAGTTCGATTTGAACCTAAAAGAGCCTAACCCCCTCCTGATTTTGCATGGCAATAATTACTTTACTGCTTATTTTTTTTTTTACTTTCCATTTCTTTTGCCGTTTCTTGTTTTATTTTGTGGCCCTCCTCAGTATAGATATTGTCCGAAAAAGGAGTGAGAAGGTGAGGGTTATTTAATCCCTTCTCTCCCACACTCAGCCACATTTATACACATACACCGATATATTTATGCACACCACAAGAAAATTGGTATCTTCTGGTTGCTTGAGACATTTATGGTTAAACCATAGCTCGCACAATACGGGCAATGACATGGACATAGTATATTTATGGCTCGAGTTTCGCTCACCCTCTCTTGATTGCTGAAACAATAAAATATCTGTCAAGAAAAGTCGATCGGTGAGAGCAGTCAATCTCTTTTTCTTTTTTTTGTCAATCTCTTTCTCTCTTTTTTTTTTTTTATAACCGGAGTGTCCGGGCCAACTTGCGCGCACCACAATTAATTAATTACCAGTAATGGCATGGTATCAATCTAACGGCTAGAACACGGCACTGAGCTGTTAATCAGAAACCACTCTTCGACATTTCAAATCATTAATTGAACCACTTCACTGCGCCGCAACGAAGAGGCCGTAGAAACACCAGCTGTTTACCCACTGAAAATCTCTTTCACTCCCAGAGGATCTTTGTCAACCTACAGTCCCGTCCTTCCTCGAATATATCTCGGGATCAAAAACACCAGAGAGAGGGGGCTGGGCGTGATTAGTGTCAATGCAACTGTGCGTCTCTGTGAGAGACTCCATGCAAAGGCATGGCGGTGTAGGCAGCAAAAGCAGCGGCCGGCTATATTACCTCCGATCCTCAGTCGATGCGCCTTAATTACTATATTACCTCTATACATTTTGCCAAGACAGGTCTTCAATACCTTGTAATTGCATAGAATTTGAAAATATATTTTTTAATTCAGTAATCTACTGATCCCAAGTTGGTCAATTTTTATTTGCCCCTCAAAAAAACTCTTACACTACCTCATTTAAGATCTTTGATGTCCCTTTACTAAGATCAATTTTGTTAGAAAAAAACTACTAGAGCAGTATGTATAAAGAAAGAAGGCCTTTTTTTTACTAGAGTTGTTGCTATCCTGAAAAGGGTATATTGTCATTATGCTCTGGAGTTATCCTTTTTTTGTAAAAATAGACTTAATCTGATGTGCTCAAGCTACTGTGTTTAGTGTTGGCTAGTAACGTGTTTGGTGTTACTTCTGTTTTTATATGTTGAAAGGAAGACAACTACTACCTTCTTCAAGGTGTTGTGAGTGATTTGGAAGTAGTTGTTGCTTGCAGAAGTATTCTGCGTTGTGATTTATTTCTTTAAAAAATAAAATGTTGTTTAGTTCTTTCATTCTTTAAGTTTTTCTAAGTTTTGATACCAATCATTGAAAAAGAGTATTTAATTTTCCAAGCCTTTATTAATTGATATTCAACACTTTTAAAATTCTAAATTTATGATTCTTATATTTATAAGGAGATTACAAGCTTAAACTATCACAATTCAATAAGGATTCCAAATATTGCATTCAAGTTTATGTTATATTGTGATAGTTAAACTCTCAACCATCACCCTGCTTTCCATTTTAGATCAAAGTATACTGAGGTGAAGTTAGAATTCTATACCAAACATGTGATTGAGGAGTTAGAATTCTGTAAAAAGACGAATGAGCTTATAATGTCCTCGTATTAATCAGCAGCGAAGAATCGTCGTGTGGGTTTCCTCCTTTTTTAAGGAATCCAGGCCCTGGATTCTCAGAAAAGGTGGTGAATTGGGACAAAGGTTGAAGCCTTAAAGTCAAGTGATTGTGACTAGGTATAAAAGCCAACCTTTCATTAATGTCGTATCAGATTTAGGAGCAGCCTATAAACAAGAGATAGAAGAGAAAACGAGAAGGTTATTAACAACAAAGAAAACGATAAATAGATTGTACCACTTTATTTTTTAAAGTCTTGATCGGATGATGATTTAATGTCTGAGCGAGATGAGATTTGGTATTTTCTTTTTCCTTTTTCTGATTTTTATAAGAAGATGCTAGAAATATCAAAACTTTGGTATGATTTTTCGTAAATAAATGAGAGGCAACTCAGTAAAAGTAAATATAGTACCAAATACCAAAAACTTGTTGGGTTTGGGTTATGGTCCAAAATAATCTTGTGTGGAAGTATGGCTTCATGTCCCCAATTCCTTCTTTTAGCTGCTGGAAAAAGAGGGACAAGAAAAAGTAGAAGAAAAAAAGGGAGAGAGACGAGAGGAAAAGAAAGAAGTTGGCAGCAGAACACTCTGTATTCTTACTTAGATTTCCAGCTCATTCACCGTTGGATCGGATTGAGATTTGCACAGCAGCTTCAAGACACATTGATCTTCATTCTGAATGGTTGGATTGAAGATTGAAGCTGTGGAAGTTGATCGTTTTGACAAAGTTCAGGGCTGTCAGTTTGTGAGTCTTCTCTCAAACTTTGTTCTCTTTAAATCTTGTTGTATTCCAAGAATAGATTGTTCTTGATGATATATGTTTTAGCCCTTAGTTAAATTTGAGGAAGAACATTGTGAACTCATTATTTGTGATAGTGGAATTGTTTGAGTGGACTATGGTCCCGTGGTTTTTCCTTCTCATATGGGAAAGGTTTTCCACGTAAAAATTTGCGTGTTGTGCTTGTGGTGTTTGGATATATATTTTCGCATATATTTTGCTCTATGTAGGAGTTTTCTATAGATTCACACAAAGAGAGAGTGTTGAGTATTGTTGTTTCTCCCAACAAAACTCTACTCAAACTCGACGTTCCGATGACAATTTCCCAAGTATATGGATTATTCAGATTTTTTTGGCAAGTTTGAAGGTTAATTCAGTTTCTTTCCTTGATAGTATTTGATGGAAAGAAGTTTTAGGAGCAAATTAGAAAACACAAATAATTCATCAGGAAAATATACTTTATAGATTTTGATATTGCTAAGTGGAAATGGGCTTGTAATCATTATCTACCACAAGAAACAGGTCCGTCTCTAGTACAAGTCCGGCCTTGCAGAGAAAACTTTCCTTTCCTTTTCCCTCCTAGCCATCTTATGGACCAAAGCAGAATCATGTTTTGAGCTTTTTGATATCCGAGAATTTAATTTTAAGAGGAAAAAAAGGAAAATATTTTCATCAGCTTTGCAGTTGCAGTTTAATTCAGAAATCTATAAATTATATGTTTTTTTTAATCAAAATTTCAAAAAAGTTTCTAGCATGAACCATGCAAGACTTTTCAATTTTATAATTAAAACAAAACAAACAACGCATCACAGAAACAATCAATCATAAATAATACTTTTATTCATATCACCAATTGGATGGAGAATCATAACTCTTTTTTGGCCTGTAACATAAACTTGTCTGATCTAATGAGTGCAGTTACAGCTTACAAACTTTGTCACAGGAAGAGTAGCTTATTCCAAACAATAAATTTTAGACAAGAAGTGGTAAACATTATGTGCAGAAAACAAATGAATTAAAATCTTTAAGGAAATTGAGACAGTCGTGAAAGAATATAAAGGCATAAAAATACTACCAATATGAAACTCGGTAGTTTCCAGTTTTTGTAGGATTGTGTTTTTACATAATTAGTTGCTGTACATTTTCTTTTTGGCATTCTTTATTCCGTGATCTTGAGATACAACTTCATAATCAAAGGTCGATATTGGAATTACTATGACTTGCCTTCACCCAACTTATATGAGCCAAATTTAACATTTACAAGCTCAGCAGTTGCGCGCTCTGCTGATGCAATGGCAGCTCGAGCTCTCTCCAAGACATCAGATGCTTGTGTTGTCTCCATATTACCATCATTCGATGATCCGGCATTATGTTTCCTGATTGATGGTTCAATTTTGTTAGAAGTGACCTGGGACATGTTGCTCACAGTGCTAGAAGCTTGAAGATTATGAGATCCTTGTTTGTTATTCATATTTATGGTAGGATTGGCCCCATTGGAAACAGGAGATAGAGGAGAGCTCTGTTTGGTTGACGACCCCAGAATCAGGACGGAGCTCAAATGCAGCCAAGTTGAATTCCTTTCCATATTTTGCAGCAAATAAATTCTTGATCTACAACGAATCTGGCACCCTCTGAACATCTTGGAGCGGCAAAAATAATGCTTGCAATTGTTGGAAATCTTGAATCTTGAATCTGTACAGTAACTGTTTAGAACAATTACTGTTGAGATTAAAAATATAGAAAGACAAGAAATCCTGAAGAACCCGAAAATCATAAATATTGGAATGAACCACATTCATTCATTCCAGAAAATCATAAATATTGGAATGAATCACATTCATTCATTCAATTTATTCAATTGAAACTTGTCTATTTATAGGCTTACAAGAACTAGAAATTGAAATAAACTAGAACTCTCAATAGACTAGGAGAGGTTATTGGATAAATAATAGGTTTGTTGATAAAACCTATTATGAATAGTAATTTTAACTAAATTAAAAGACTACACCTAAATCTTCTTATCTTCTTATCTTCAAAGCCAATCTCATTAAAATCTAACAGCGATAGCCTCTCTCAGTTCAGCTGGACATTCCTTGTTATATGGAAAAGGGTGAAAAAAGTTGATTAGTTAGTAGGCGTCCAAACAAAAGTAGATTCACTAGTACACCAACAGGAATAATTGAGGATCTTGCCGAATGTGAGATCTAACAATCTCTAACATTCTCTATTCTCCTCCCTCCCCTCTACTATTTCACAATCTCTAACATTCTCTATTCTCCTCCCTCATTGAAGAAGCCAAATCTTGGTTTCTAAAGACTAACCATAGATCTAACCACATGAGCGACAGGAAGAGATTTTAAAAATGAAATCCATGATGAAGATTGAAAGGAAACAAGTAGAAAAGATGAGTTTATTTCACAATTAAAGCCCAGATTGGCTAAATCATGCTCTTGATTCAGTACATTAGTTGAACAGTCGCGGCATTTAACAGGTCTTCTCCTTTGGGTATTCCAAGTATCTCGGCATGTGAAACCCATCCAATATTTTTTTAATTTAGTATTGGAACCCAGTTATAGGTGGCTGGTATTTCTGTCTAGCAGTGCTGGCCTCTAATTGAGCTAGAGAGAGCCCCTTCAGCAAACCTTTTATTCGCCACAATGGAACAACTTGATGGACTTGACGTAGTGGTTTCCACCACCATTTTGAAAGGGTTAGCCATGTGAAAACTGGTGCTTCTGTTTTGTGAGTTCATTCTAGCTATTTTTGTGGCTTTTGCATCGCTAGGGCTTGTTTTGATCATTTCAGCCTACTTGATAATCGACGCAAGGAATTAATAGCTTTCCATTTCAAGTGTTTGGTGCTTAGTATTTCTCTGCAGATAATGTAGAACATCCCTGCCCTTAAAAAAATATCAAATCCCATACAGAATAAAACCAAATAACAGGCAATTAACCCAAACGAGTATGAAATATCTCCATATACTTGAAATCTGGATCAAATTGAATTTACACCGTCATAGCAAGGCTAAGGTGATGATCACCATATTTATCCTGTAGCTTAAACAAAATCCCCAACAGGCTCGCATAACAAATTACATGACGTGTCCATAAACACCCCAAGGATTAACAATCAAAGAAATCACAGGAAGGTGCGTACAACATCAAGATCCTAAAAACGCTGCTCTGGATCTAGATCTTGATCATTGTACTCAACTATCATTGAGAAGAGAAGAGCCCGTTTAGAACCAGAAAAGCCTCTGTTGACGAGATGGTTTGAGAGGGACACTGATCGATGCTTAAATAGAGACGGGTTTCTGGTTATGAGTCAGTTCGAGGTTGGTTTTCTCGATCGTCGATGTTAACGCTGCACAGATTTTCTCTTTTGAGAATGAAGAAACAAGAAAGATTGAAAATACTTCGTCTTCTTTCATCGCCACAGATTTTGATTTCAAGAGGCAATCTGATCCGTCCATTTACTTAAAAAGTAAAACTGCTTCCCCATCTGTTTCCATATGTATAGAACGCCAAATTTCGTGGAAAATAAAAATAAACTTGTAATAATTTTTTATTGATAAATATCAAATACATTATTTTATCTTGATAAGATTATACATGCCAAAAATGAAAACTCTTCTACCCTAGAAAAATAATATTTATTTTCGTATATCACAATGCAAAATATATGCCACTAAATTTAAATCTATTATATTAATTTATATATCACATACCACCTTAAAAAAATATAAAATAATCTTTTAAAATCTCGCATTTTATTTTGACAATTAAAAATTTAAAAATGAAAGAATATTTTAAATTAGATTCACAAAAATCAATGATTAAAATTGAAAAACAATAAAATCACGTCAAATTTATCAAGTTATATTAAAATCTTGGTTACTTTTTTAAGAGAAAAGGATTTTTATATTTTGATAAAATTTATTAAATATTCTTTTATTATTACATATTATTTATTTTCATTTTTTTATAATTAATTTTATTTTATTATAAAGCTCTTAGCCTGAGCCAAATACTTGTTTACCAAAAAAAGTCAGCATCTCTGCCAGGATAATTAATTTTTTATATCAACACATTAAAATAGTTTAAAAACACTAAATACATAATTTAAAACAAAAAAAAATCAAATTTTAACAAAAGCATTTTACCGCCGCGCAAACAAACGAGATCGCATTCTAGAAATATGGGGTGAACCATTAAGTTTAGATAAACCTTTCATAAAATTATAAATTTGGTAATCTAAAGGAATTGATGTTTGTCAATGTCGGTATCGCAACAGCTCGTCGAGCCCAAAAGTTTTAGAGGCGTGTGCTGTGTTGTCAATTCTGAGAACACAGTTTATTTACAATGGGTCTGCGCTGCTCTGTTTGCGCCTGAAGAGAAGAACGTCAGGAACCCTCTCCTCTAAGACTGATATTATATAATAATAAATGGCATGCTTTTGGAGCGGCAGCCATCACTAACCCTGCAAGGATCTGCAGAGACATTGAGATTCTACCATTTCGCAACGCATCGAATAAAAATGGCTCATAACCTCAGAAAGTTGTTCTGCGTGTGCTATTAAGATGAAGCCAATACGATCACGATAATCCAGAAGGTGAATGATCTTTTTAAGTTTTGATTACAGCCAGTTTTATTTGAGCATCTTTTGTGTGTTATGCTAAAGCAATCTATGAACATCATTTGAAGTACCAACTTAGCAATCTGCCATTCTACCTTGTAATTCTCAATGAACAAACACAATTGACTGCACTGAGATTTTTCTTGGTTTCCAGCTGCTCCTAAAAAATAGCATTATTAACTAAATTTGAAAAATTTGTTAGGAACGGGTGACTATCACAATAGCCAGAGACACAGCGATGAAATCGCGTCGAGAGCTGTAGCATAGAAAAAAATATTTTACTTGGCTGAGCATCTGGAATCAAGCCATGCAATAATATCATCAAAGATTGCAAAAATGTTGGTATCAGGCTCCCCTTCAAGAATGCTGTGATAGGCCCCTTCATAGAGCTTTAGCGTTTTGTCTTTGCTAGAGGCCTTCTGATAGAGAAATTGGCTCACTAAAGGATCTGTCACCTTATCAGCAGCTCCATGAAGAATCAACAATGGGGATGAAACCTGCAACATGAGTGAATCAGTCTACTTATCTTGATATTTACGTGTTTGTGTGTAGCATCAAAAGCACTCACTGCGTTGTTGAGGTAACAAAGATAGATGAAGGAATCATGAAAGTACAATAAGACTAAAAACCCAACCTTTTCCACTTGTTTCTCAATATCCTTGGTAGCATTTAGGAGCTCCACAGCAGTTTTCAATCGCATTTGGTCGTTGTAACAGACAACATTATAGTCGGCCTGCAATAGAAATAAAAAAAGAAACAGTTTTTTTCTTTCTGTGAAAACATCTTGGGAATAGTGGACATTTGAAATTTAAAACACACAATTACATCTACCAGAAAATTCCACGAAGAAGTTTTTGACTTATTCGAGTGAATGTGATTCATTCACTCGCTCATTGATTTTCAGATCTTTTATGGACAACACTTGAGTTCTTAAATGTTGTAAGAGAGAAAACAAGTTGAAGAGGGAATGTTGCAGATGTTAGGATTTTTCTGTTACCATTTTTCTTTTCTTCAGGTCTCTGAAGCAAAGTGCTGCTAGATCTTTCTGTGGCAAGAGCTTTGCTTTTGGCATAACTTTAGAGAGAAGAATTAATGCCTTAAGAACTGGTGCTGGAGGCTGAACATCCTCTGCAATCTTGGCAAGAACTTGAGGTTAGAAGATTTTCAAGTAATCATGAGTAGCTTTCTGCAGATAAAATAGTTATGCTTGTAACTTCCTTAAGAACCCAGTGAAGTCAACCCAGAAAGAGCAAACAAATATTAATCCACGTGTCTGTTTATGGAGAGTGATGATATCCTACCTCATCTAAGTGATTATAAGATGATAGTGACCAATTTGCAATAGCAATATCAGGTGTCCCCATTTGCAAAATTTAAGAAGCAAACAGATGGTTAAACTCAGGTGCAAATTTTAGACGCCACTCTTTTCACTGGTCAAAAGACTCAGACAACATTTGAGAGCCTACATCTGCTGTATTTTATGTCAACTTTCCAGTATCAGATACTATTAATCCATATTATCAGATGCTATTAATCCATTTTATCAGATGCTATTAAACATACGCAGAAATGCAAATGCATTACCAATGAGCTCATTAAAAAGAAAGGACTCGCTAAAACTATCTCTGTAGTAGGAGAAAGGATGGGCTTACTCTACACATAGGGGCTACAAGGATTATGCCATCCCATGCGCGTGGTTCTTTTAGATGAACTTTGAGAGCAACAGCTCCTCCCATGGACTGCCCGAGTAAGAAGCAGGGCAACCCTCTTAACTCAGGACGTCCTGCCAATCATGATATAAAACGGGTCAGCAATAATAACTTCCTGGTATTTATGTGAATCAAAAACTAAAACACGAAATAATCACAGTAACTTTATAGCCATTGCATGACAATATGCTTATCTAACCTTTTATTTTTGTGAACAGTTCAATAACATTGTCAGCTAATTCATCAAAGCTTGGTATGTAACCATGCAATCCTTCAGATAGGCCAAAACCAGGATGGTCCAAAGCATAAACACCATATCCAGATGCAACAATTCGTTTTGCAATACCTGAGATTTCAAACTCTCCATATATCAAATCCAGAATGTTGCCAGTGAATCTATATGAACATATAAAAGATAGAGTGACAAACCTTCAAAGAAGAAGGTACAGGTATCACCATAGCCATGGCTAAAAAACACGGCACCTTTCATTCGAACTCCAGGTTCCGGAATCCATCTTTTGCAAAAAATTTCCAAACCTCTAGAATTCCTTTCGTACCACTAAGAAAATCCAGTAATACAATCACCGAGATTTAATTAACAGCCACATTAGCATTAAAAACAATTCAGCTTGCGTTTGATACTATGACTAAATGAATTCATTTCAACCGAGCCAGTCGAGAATAATTCCAAAAATGTCTTCTTCTTTTTTTCCTTCTCATTATTCCCCTTTCAACAGGACAATATGGAAAGTGAATTCGACCTAGTTCATGATGTTTTGTGTTTCCAGATAAGAAAAATGAATTAAAGATCAATATTCATGTAAAGAAAAGGTGCCTTTTCAAGATCGAAAAGAAAAAACTAAATGTGTAAACAAATTCCAAATTTAGAAAGGAGATGCTCGCTTATAGAGTAGGAAGTATAAAGGAAATAACTTAAATGAAGTTGTTTTAATGTCCATCACTACTTATATTAATATTGTACAGTCCTACTTAGATTATAACTTCAACAGTCTCCTACTTGTATTATAACTATTGCACTCCTATAAATACAGGAGATATCATCAATAAAGTTTTAGCTCTTCTTTGTACAATTTCTATATGGTATCAGAGCCATCTTCTCTAACGAGTTTTTCTTCCAACATGACAACCTCATCAGAAACGATCTCTGTCAACAAAGAGACTAATATTGTGGCTTTCAATGCCGGGTCTCAATTGCCCTTAAAATTGACCTCTACCAATTTTTTATTATGGCGTGCTCAGCTAACATCCCTGCTCATAGGATATGACCTCCAGGGTTACATTGATGGCACCACTGTCTGCCCATCATCTTTCATTGCTTCAACAGATTCAGCCTCTGCAACTGTTCCTAACCCAGCTTTTCAATGTTGGATTAGGCAAGATAAGTTGATACTTCACGCCATTCTTGCCTCTGTCTCAGAACCAGTAATGCCTCTGATTGCTGCTTCTTCCACTGCTCATGATGCATGGACAAAATTGCAACGATTGTTTGCAAATAGATCACGTACCCGTGTTATGCAACTCAAGGAAAAATTAACTCTCATGCAGCGAGAGTCTCGGTCAGTCACAGACTATCTTCATGCCATCAAAATCATTGTTGATGAACTAGCAGTGATTGACTCCCAAATTTCAGCAGATGACATAACTCTGTATGTTCTTAATGGTCTTGGACCTGAATTCCGAGATATTGCTGCCTTAATCCGAAATCGTGAGTCTTCTCTCACATTCGAAGAACTTCATGACATGCTAGTCTCTCATGAAAGTTATCTCAAGCGCATTGAAACGACAAATTCAGTCTCAACTACGACAAATTGAGATGCTTGAAAAACAGTTTGGGTCTCAAATCAAACACTTATATTCTGATAATGGGGGGGAATACTCAGCTCTACGCAACTATCTTTCTTCAAATTCCATTAGTTGGCTAACTACGGCCCCTCATACACCTCAACAAAATGGGACTAGTGAACGCCGTCATCGTCACATTGTTGAAACCGGGTTAACTCTTATGACTCAAGCACATCTTCCCCCCTTTTACTGGTCATATGCATTCCAAACAGCGGTTTACTTAATTAATCGCATGCCATCATCGATTCTGAAAAATAAGAGTCCATTCGAATGTCTATTTGGTCGACCTCCTGATTACACAAAAATGCGCATCTTTGGTTGTCAATGTTATCCATGGTTAAAGCCATACACCACCAGCAAATTAGACACAAAATCGAAACCATGTCTGTTTCTCGGGTATTCCACAAGTCAAAGTGCATACAAATGTTTGGACCTCAATTCCTCTCGGTTATACTTGTCTAGGCATGTTGTCTTTGATGAAAGTCTTTTTCCACACTCAACATCTACACCTGTCAACACTCCTCCTTCTCTGTCAGTTGATGAAGTTCAACAAATTCCAGCAGTGCCTTTAATTGGATCAACATCATCACTGCCACATACCGTGCTGAATAACTCTCCAGCTGCTTCGTCCTCCTCTTCCTCTGCTCACACAGCACATCCATCAACTACAGACTCCCAATCCCCTGTGATCAATTCACAAACAGGTACTGTCATCACCTCCTCTCCTTCCTCTGCTGACACAATATCTTCATCTAATGCAGCCACACCATCTACTGAGATACAATCACAATCACCTCCTGTACACACTCGTACACACTCCATGACAACCAGGTCAATGAACAACATTCACAAACCAAAGCAACTTTACCTAGCCACCAAATACCCTCTTCATACACCTGCAGAGCCAACTTGTGTATCTCAAGCATTACAGGATCCTAAGTGGCGTAAGGCAATGTCAGAAGAGTTCACAGCACTGGTCAAGCATGGAACATGGGAGCTTGTTCCTTCACATCCCAACATCAAACCAATCGGCTGCAAGTGGGTGTTTCGCATCAAACACAACTCTGATGGAAGTATATCTCGCTATAAAGCAAGACTTGTTGCAAAGGGATTTCATCAAAAACATGGCTTGGATTATAATGAGACCTTTAGCCCAGTTGTTAAATCTGTTACTATTCGCACAGTTCTATCTCTTGCAGCTCAAAATAAGTGGCAGCTTCGGCAACTAGACATCAACAATGCGTTTCTCCATGGCAAGCTTCAAGAACATGTGTTTATGGTCCAACCCCAAGGCTTCATTGACACTTCTCTTCCAACTCATATTTGCAGGTTAAAGAAGTCCCTCTACGGCCTAAAACAGGCACCACGTGCATGGTACCAAAAATTGTGCACCTCTCTTCTTGAATTGGGATTTCAGCAGTCAAAATCTGATTCATCACTCTTCATCTATAACTGTGGTGAAGACAAAATTTTCCTTCTGGCTTACGTTGACGATCTATTAATCACTGGAAGTAACTCTGCCATCATCTCCAAAATCGTCACTCATCTCAGCAAGTGTTTCTCGCTAAAGGACCTCGGTTCACTGCACTATTTCCTGGGAGTGGAGGTATCATCTGTACACAATGGGCTGTTCATATCACAACACAAGTACATCTGTGATTTACTGAAACGCAACAAAATGGATGGAGCCAAACCAGTAAACACCCCCTTAGCCACCAAGGATCAGCTTCGACTAATTGATGGGTCTCCACCTACTGATTCTACAGCTTATCGTCAAGTTATAGGTGCATTACAATACCTCTCTTTGACCAGACCTGATATCTCATTCCCTGTCAACAAACTGGCTCAATTTCTCCATCAACCCACTCATCTTCACTGGGTTGCTGCCAAACGGATCCTACGCTATCTAAAGGGGACCCCTCACCATGGAATTCTTCTTCAACGCAGCAATAATCTCACACTGCATGGGTTCTCTGATGCCGATTGGGCAGGGGACAAAGACACAAGAGTCTCCACCTCAGCATACCTCATTTTCCTAGGAAATTGCCCAATTTCATGGAGCACTCGCAAACAACGTGCTGTTGCACGATCTTCTACAGAGGCCGAATATAGAGCCCTTGCTTCAGCAACTTCTGAAATTGTCTGGATTCACTCGTTATTGCGTGAACTGGGTGTTCAAATTTCCACACCTCCAAGCCTACGCTGTGATAACATTGGGGCTACCCAATTAAGCCTCAATCCGGTTCTACACTCAAGAATGAAACACATTGCTATTGATCTTCATTTTGTTAGAGATTTAGTAACAAAAGGTTTACTTCAAGTCTCTCATGTCAGCACACATGACCAGCTGGCTGATCTATTAACGAAGGCGTTACCTCGTCAGCAATTTCTCAAGCTATGCAACAAGATAGGCTTGTCTGAAGGAATGCCTATATGCCTATCTTGCGGGAGCGTATAAAGGAAATAACTTAAATGAAGTTGTTTTAATGTCCATCACTACTTATATTAATATTGTACAGTCCTACTTAGATTATAACTTCAACAGTCTCCTACTTGTATTATAACTATTGCACTCCTATAAATACAGGAGATATCATCAATAAAGTTTTAGCTCTTCTTTGTACAATTTCTATAGGAAGTACTAGTACAAGTATTAGTGGAGAGCAGCAGTGCTTACCTCGTTTGTCTTCCCAGGAGGTGTCATCTATCCACCAATCAAAACCCAAAACAAATAGCATCAGTCACTAACCATGTAGATTCAAGAGATCAAAACAGGTACTACGATCGTGATCAGATCAAGAGAATAAGCAAACCTTGAAAAGTGGGTGATCAAGCTGCTGTTGCACTTGAATGAAAGCTGATCGAACCCTTCTGCGAGCTGGGGCATGGTCTAAATTTTGCGAAGCAATCAAGTTCAGCCCCTCGCTCACATCATCTATTGGCTTATTCAATTTAGCGGTCACTACAGTTGAGTGCCGGGTCCTCGATGACATTGGAAATGGTTTGGCATTTGGATTAGTTTCGGGCCGGTAAAAGGTAGGCAGGAACCTTTTTAGCGGATGGATGATCGGAGAGTCGAGTTTCCGGCGAGAGAGAGAGGGGTAAGGTGGACGAAATCTGAGAGTGAAAGAGAGATCCATTAAACAGAAGATACGAGCAACGAAAAGCTAAAGTAATCTTCCACCTAAAAAAGAGTTTGTTCTGGACTACTGCTTTTCGTTTTTGTTTTGTTTTATATTTTAATGGGCGTGCGTACTACAATTTTTGCATCTTTGCACGTGGTCTTTTTTATGCAGACGACAACATTTTATTTTGCTGTTCCATATGGTCCGTTTTAACGGTCAACGATAATCATTTTTTTTGGTATAATGCACATAAAATCTTTGAAAATTGATCTTTTTGTCTTAACTAGCTGGTCATTCGATTAAATTATATTAGATAATTGATTTGATAGCTGAAGGAAATAGTGGTGATGAATATAAAAAAAATGTCATTTATCCTTAAATTTTTTATTGTAGAAATATTTATATTCATATATATATATATATAAAGGTTTTATATCACATTATAAAAAATATTAACTAGAATTGATAAGTTAGATAGATGCATAAATAACATGTAGAGCTTATATAATAATATACATGCAAAGTTTAATATAATAAAACACATCAATACATCATATTATAACAACAACAATGTCAAAACTTTAATATCTAAAAATATTATTACTGTCATTGCTAAATCAATAAAATTCATTAAAAAACCCACAAGAAAAAAAAATTCAAAAGCAATAATAAAAGAGGAAGTAAGAGAAAAAAAATTATTATTATTGCGTTAATAATGAAAAAAATTAAATCAAAGAATAAAAAAATCGAAAAACTTTAACAAAATAACAAACAAAAAAATAAAATAAAATAAAAATTATTAGTTAAAAAAATATCATTTGACGTGAAAATATCAAAAACAAAACTAATAAAAAACTAAATGAAAGAACAACGGGAAAACAATAAGAAATATAAATTTTCAAATAATCATAAACACAAACTAAAATTTAAGAACAAAATTTTTCAAAAACAATATTACCTCAATAAAAGAAAAAATAATAAAAATTATTAAATTACCCTGAGAAAAAAAAAGTCAACAACAATAACAAAAGAGTACACAATAAAAGAACTAAAATTATTATTATTATTATTATTATTGTGTTAATCAAAAAAAAATCAAAGACTAAAAAAGCCTAAAAACTTTAACAAAAGAACAAGCAAAAAAAATGATAAAAAAAATATATTAGCTGGAAAAAAAATCACTTGACTTGAAAAAAAAAAGTAATAAAAAACTAAAAGAAAGAACAAAGAGAAAAAAAAATATCAATTTTCAAATTATCACAAATACAAACTAAAATTTAAGAACTAAATCTTTTAAAAAGATACCATCTCAATAAATAAGAAAATAATAAAAATTTAAAACTAAAGCTAAGAGCACACATATATAAACATGGACAAATATAGGGACTATTTTAGAAATATTTAAAAAATAAAAGAATTAAAATAAAAATTCAAAGTATAAGGGTCAAAATGAAAACCAAATATATTATCAATTTCAATCAAAGGACAAAATTGAAAAAATCAAAACCTTTGTACCGAATATATTTAGGGATTTAAAACCAATCCGGATATTAAAAGAATGAGGAACGAATTAAAACCTGAATATACAATCAATTTCAATTGAAGGACCCAATTGAAATAAATCAAAACTTATATAACAGAAATCAGGATCATGCAGAACAATTAAAAGATAAGGGTCTGAAATGAAAAAAAAACTATAAAACCGGGGGTTTGCATTGTACTTTGGCATGCAGGAGAGAGAAAATCGGTTGAAAACTTTCAACCGACCAGCGTCCCAAAACCGGCCACTAAGAGCCCCAACACGCCTCACCATGAGGAAGAGGACACGGTTGCGCTTCAGGTAAGACGCCGGATGACAATTGTCCACCACCGGACGACGTCGCACGCACCGCCTAGAGCAGGCATGAGGTCGAATATTGGTGGTCGCGTGTGGCACAGGCACGCACAGTATTCATAGATAATAATAATAAAAAGGTCAATTACCGAAACACCCCTAAAGCCAAATTTTCAATTTTATCTTATTGGGGGGAGAGGCATATTAGTATTTAGCTATTTTCAAAAAATATAAAATTCTCGTGGCACCCCTCCCGCCCAAAATAGTTTTTTGTCTTATTTGGAGGCAAATTAGTATTTAACCATTTTCAAAAAATATGAAATTATCGTGGAACCTTATTATAATTTGGATGTGGTTACAAATAACTAATTTCATTGGTAATCATAACAATTACTGAGAATAAAATGATGTTGATAAATCAAGTATTTTGATCATAAGTATTATTTTAAATTTCAAGTTAAATAAAAGTAAAAATGTTTAAAAACTACTATCTAGAAGTTTAAATTCATCAAGTGTTTAAATTCCTTAAATTCATATAGTTTAAATTCATTAAACTCATACTGATAAAACAATTATTTTTAAGCTTCCCATATCATGAATATCTAAAAATAATTTTGTTTATACAATAGTTGTTTATATATCATATTTTTTATAACTCCACATCAACATCTCATGACTTATATAACAAGAGATTTCAAATTGATTTTACAAGCAATTTGAAGGACTTATAATATATCTATGTAAAATGTTTACAATAATTTTTTTTATAATGATTTTTATATTTCCTTGATACTATTGTCACGTGCTTCAGTTCAATCACTATCAAGTCAGGTAACGTGTGTTCTAAAGTCCTGAAAGGCTAGTCATTGGGTCGATCCAGTTAAGTTGATTTAGTTAAGCTCCCTTCAGTTAGTCTATTTGGGTCAATCCAATTCAATTTAGTTCAGTTGGGTTTTATTTTGTTTTAGTCAATCGGGTTATTTTCTCATTTTATTATGTTGATTAATTAAGAGTAGGGTCTAATAAATGAGCCTTATGAATAGGTCAAATAGGTTGAATTAGTTAGAATAAGCTTATTTTGGGGAACATGTAATCTAGGAAGTTGTTGAACTTCAGTGTATTTAATCTATGAAAATAATGAGAAAAGACACTAAACAATTTCATAAATTAAGAACTAGAGGTTTTGGGTTCCTCGAAATCCATTTATTTTGGGAAGTTGTTTAAGTTCCTAAAAAGCCTTCATTGTTAATTTTGTGCATTTGAATTTTTTTTCTTTAATAGGGCTACGAGGGAGGCTGTTATATACCATATCCCTTGATAAATTTTCTATACTACCATGTTAATCCTGGAAATCCCCTAAGTGATTTGAGGTTGGTCGAGAATGACCAATTAAGCATAGCATCATTCTTACTGGGATTGGCTTTTACCCGTTCATTTGAAATTAAATGCCCGAAATATTCAATTTCAGTACACCCAAAACAATATTTGGACATTTTTGCAAATAGCTAATGTTGCTTTAGAATTTCCAAAATAGTATGTATATGATGAATGTGGTCAGAAACACTTTTGCTATAAACAAGAATGTCGTAAAAAAAACCAAGATAAAATTTTCTCAAATAAGGTTTAGAGATGTCATTCATTAGGCTTTGAAACGTGACTAGGACATTTGTGAGATTGAATGGCATAACTAAAAATTCATAATGGCCTTCATGAGTACGGAATGTTGTCTTGGATATATCCTCCGGATGTACCCTAATTTGATGGTAACCTGACCTTAAATCTAATTTACTAAAGATGGTAGTACCATGCAATTCATCAAGGAGTTCATCTACTATATGTATAGGAAATTTCACTTTATTGGTCTAATTTTGAAGAGATCTATAATTCACACACAATCTCCAACTACCATCCTGCTTCCTTACCAATAAAATTGGGGATGAGAAAAGACTTTGGCTAAGCTTAACATTCCTAATTTGTAATATTTCCTAGACTATTTTCTCAATCTCAGATTTTTGGAAATAAGGATATCTATATGGTGCTACACAAACTGGTTTTGTTTAAAGTTGTAAGTCAATGTGATAATCACGAGTTCGGATAGGAGGTAAACCTTTTGGTTCTGAGAATATTTCTGAAATTTGTTTGAGAAGGTTGTCTATTAAGGGATACATGGAACTATTGATGGAACACAACTCAAAATTATCAAAATCAATTAATTGAATAACTAATCCTCTTTTATTTTGTTTGGATACTTTAAAAAAAAAATCCTTCAATTAATGCAATACCAAAATGCAGACCATTGAATTGTATCCAAGAGATAGTACAAAGTATGACTTTGTAATTCTGTGCCGAATGAATATAATTTGTAACCATGCACACCCATTTTGAGTCCAAAAACAAAATAAACTTTTCAGTTATTTCTTTAATGACTCACGCATTCCTCAATCGGGTCCCTCCATCGATATTAGTTAACACTCACCGTCTATTGTGGATTATTCCATGCTAAAAACGCCGTCGCTTTTAATAGATTTGACGGAGATAACGGTCTTGGGTAGCCTCATGTTTTATGGTCCTAAAACGCCGTCTGGCGAAAATAGCGAACATACTTGATACTTACCAAGTGTAGTTGGAAAATCCCCTCACAGTCACGGAAAGAAGACAAGTTCATCTCACTCTCATGCAAGACCCTTAACCACATCCACTCCCAAATTATCTTTCATGGGATCGAACACATAAACTATATCACCCCAAAAAATCATCACGCCGAATGCATCATTCAAGAAAATGGAGCACGCCCACAAACTGTTCGATCAAATTCCTGACATAAACTCCTCCATCTGGAACGTAATGTTCAGAGGATATTCACCAATCGAATTTCACAAGGAATTTAAAGTTTTGTTGAGACAAATGAAGGGATTGAATGCCTTGCCTAGCTGCTTCACTTTTCCACTTGTTCTTAAATCTTGTGTCAAGATTAATGCATTGAAAGAAGGTGAAGAGTTGGATTATTTTGCGATTAAAAGTGGGTTTAGAGGGGCCCCTTTTGTGGCTGCTACGTTGATGGACATGTGGTGACTCACAAAATCCAAGATGTGTAAGATAATTAATTGATGTTTAGTTAAATCAAGTGTCTGGCAGCTTCTATTGCCAAGAATATATATAAGAAATCTCTAAATGATAAAATTAAAAGTTTTATAGAGAGCAAGTAAAATGATATTTAAAATATATAGTTTATAAAAATATTTATGTTGAAAATTAAAAAATTAAAAATCTTAAGTTTGAAGGATTCATAAATACTTTCAGCACATGAATTTTTTTTTTTTTAAAAAAAAGTTCAAGCTAAAATATAACTTTATATATATATATATATATATATATATATATATATTAACATGGATGTTTCAGTTAATTTGCACGTATCTCGACTAATTTCACGAGCCATAAAATTAACGATCATATAAGCTTCTTGAGGTCATCATATTAGTAACCACAAGTCTCGAATTTGAAACCATAATATTGAGTTTCAAGCTTGTACCACTAAACCATATAAATGGTTATATTTTAATACATATAAGATTAGTGAAAAAATTGAAAGATGCTCGTGTGGTCTCGAAATTGTTTTTGCAAGAAAATACTAGGTTTGAGGAAGATAGCAAACCTGGTGGACATGAAAAATAGATTCAACCACATTCCAGAACCAAACATGGTGTGCTCAAGATACACTAAAGCTGACAACACGCCCAATAAGCTGGGCATAGACCCAAACTTGGTACATGGGCTTGAGATCTTGCTGGAGCCCATATCCTTAGGAGCTGGGATCGGGCTCTTCTTTGTAGGTGTTTTCTTCGGATTTTTTAAGTTATTCGGCTTTACTTTGGGTTTTTTTCTCCACTAAATTTTGAATCCATTAATATGTAAGCTAGTGGAGAAACAATCGATGCTGCTTAAAGGGTGTTTGGTGAGCGCAAGAGCTTTTTATTAGGATGCCAAAGAATGATGTTATTTCTTGGAAAACAGTTTTGAATGGTCATGCTAGTAATGGGGATGACACAGTCTGTGAGGATTGTTTGAAGAGTTGCCACAAAGGATTCTTTTTCGTCGAATGAGATGATTGAAGGGTTTTCACGTAATGGTTGTTTTTCTGAGGTATTGAGCGCTTTTAAGTGGATGTTAGTTGATGGCAATGCAGCTGCCACACGTGTGAATGTGTTTTCTGCGTGTGCGAGATTAGGTGCTCTTGATTTGGGCAAGTACATGCGTGTGCAGATAGTCATGGATACAGGGGAAATGTATATGTTGGGAATTCTTTGATCGATATGAGTGCCAAATGTGGTGTTTGGAAACTGCTTTTGATGTGTTCAAAACCATGGATAAGAATGAGAGAGAGAAAAATTAGTGAGTGAATTTCTAGAAAGTACGAGTTGGGTAGCCCGCGCGTTGCGCCGGGCTTTTTATATGTAGCAAACTGATTATTTATGTGGTAAGCAAAGAATTTTTTAGTTGATAGATAGAGAATTGTAAATTTTAAATCATGCTATAATTTTTTTTTATGTATTGAATTAGTTGATTATTGTTATAAGATTAAGAACTCAGATAGTAATTCAATTTCGAAATTTAAAAATGATAAGCGATAAAATTTATGAAAGATCAGCGAATTGTAATTTGAGTATTGCAAGACCATAATTGATTAATTGTTTAGTATGTATTGATTGTTTTGATGGTTATTTAATTGGTTGATGTAAATCTGTAATCAATAAAATGAATGAAAGATGATATTTTGTTGTCTTGAACTGAATGTTTTGATTGTTAAATATTTTTTAACAGTTATTAAGCATTTAACTGGTTGATACCAATATTATAATCGCTGAAATGTATTAAAGATAGATTATTTTTTGTTTGCATTGATTTAGTTGGTTGTTGACATTATTTTACTGTCTTGGAGAATAATTTAGTCACAATTTGGATTTGAATCGTGTGTTGATTTAATTAACTCATAGATTGCAAAATTGCAATGTTTTGATTATCTGGTGTGTTTTAATTGGATTGATAATTATATAATCAGTTGGTCGAAAAAATGTAATAGATTATATTGATTAGAGATTTTTGTTTGCTGTAGTCAATCGGGAATTTGTTGGTGGTTAGTTTTGTTGTAATTGTGTGGCCGATCATCTAATTTTTCTTTATTCAGTTGTGTTTACTGGTTATGAAAATATTTTTTGTATCCATTTGTATGGTGAATTATTTGATTGTTTGGTGTGATATTTTTTTGTTGTAGTTTATTGATCAATTTGTGAATGTGTTTTAATCGGTTATTTGTAATTGTGTGGCCGATCATCTACTATTATATAACTATATTAAATGTATCTTAGAATACTTATATTAATTTTTTATATTAAAAAAATCCTAGGTCATGTTTTCTTTTCCCTATATATATTCTTAGGCGAAAGATTAAAAATATATAAAAAAAATTAACACCATTACTGTCAAAAGAATAGAAATTATTAAATTATGAAGAGCAAAAAAAATATTAACAAAAGAGTTACTAACAAAATAATTGTTATTATTATTATTATTATTATTGTTATTATTATTATTATTATTATTATTATTATTATTATTATTATTATTGTTATTATTATTATTATTATTGGTATTATTATTGTTATTATTATTGTTATTATTGTTATTGTTATTATTATTATTATTGGAATAATTGTTATTATTATTATTATTGTTGTTGTTGTTGTTATTATTGTTATTATTATTATTATTATTGTTATTATTATTATTATTATTATTATTATTATTATTATTATTGTGTTAAGTACAAAATTAAAATTCGAAGACAATTTTTATTTTATTTTATCCTATTTATCATTATATGATTATATTACATGTATTTAAGAATACTGATATTACTTTTTTTTATTCAAAAAAATTTAGGTCATGTTTTCTTCGCCCTATATATATTCCTATGAGATAATATTCAATAAATATTAGAACATATAATTAATGAAAGATTAAAATTATTTGAGAAACTTTAACAAAAGGAAAAAAAAATCATTGCCATTATTGTCAAAACAATAAAAATTATTAAATTATACGAAGGAAAAAAAAACATTAACAAAAGAGGAAGCAAGAAAAATAATTAAATTATTATTATTATTATTATATTATTATTATTATTATTATTATTATTATTATTGTGTTAAGTACAAAATTAAAATTCGAAGACAATTTTTATTTTATTTTATCCGATTTATCATTATATGATTATATTACATGTATTTAAGAATACTGATATTAATTTTTTTTATTCAAAAAATTTTAGGTCATGTTTTCTTCGCTCTATATATATTCCTATGAGATAATATTCAATAAATATTAGAACATATAATTAATGAAAGACTAAAAATATTTTAGAAACTTTAACAAAAGGAAAAAAAAATATCATTGCCATTACTGTCAAAACAATAAAAATTATTAAATTATACGAAGGAAAAAAAAATTAACAAAAGAGGAAGCAAGAAAAACAATTAAATTATTATTATTATTATTATTATTATTATTATTATTATTTTATTATTATTACTATGATTATTACTATGATTATTACTATGATTATTATTATTATTATTATTATTATTATTATTATTATTATTATTATTATTATTATTATTGTGTTAAACACACTTATATATACATGGACAAAAGTAGGGGTTATTTTAGAAATTTAAAAAAATAAAAGTATAAGGGGTGAAATGAAAATAAAATATAAAGGGATGAAAATCAAAAATTAAAAGTTTAAGGGCTGAAATGAAAATCAGATTTATTAATATTTTCAATTAAAGGACAAATTTGCAAAAATGGAAACTACTGTACCGAATATATTTAAACCTTTTCAACCCAATCCGGAAATTAAAAGAAGGAGGACCGAAGTGAAACATTCACATTTAATCAATTGCAATTGAAGGACCCAATCGAAGGAAATCAAAACTTATATAACCGAAATCAAGCCAAACTGTACAGTATATAACACAATTAAAAGTCAAGGGACCGAAGTGAAAGTATACACAACACGGGGGGCTCTTCTGCACTTTGACGTGCAGGAGAGAGAGAAACGGTGCAACCGGCTTTAACCAGCCACCGCCGCGTCCACGGCCACCGTGTTGCAAAACGCGCCGCACCGGGAGGAAGACCAAGAGGAGGCGAACCGGATTAGGCGCCGGTAGCCCATTTCCGGCCACCGCATCATACCGCACGCGCCACTTTAAAGGGGCGTTAGGGGGAACACCGTGCGTCGCGTGATAGGCACGCGCCTGACAGAATTTCGAAAAATAAATAAATAATAATGGTCAATTACCGTTATAGCCCTGTCCCTAATTAATAAAGTTTGTCTTATTAGAGGCTATAACCGTATTTAGCCATTTAAAAAAAAAACCCATGCGGCGGACCGGACCGGTACGGACGCGCGCAATTACGCCTTTAGCCCTCAGCCGAAAATGTTATTTTGTCTTATTACCGGGGCTAAAATCGTTACTACACTGTTCATAGGCGGAAAAAACAAAAAAAAAATAGGGTGGACGAACTCGCGCGACACACGGATGAAAAAGCTCGCGTCCACAGTGATTTTAGAGTGTGTGAACAGTAATGCACAATGATTTTCATATTCTTTTAGTTATTTGTTAATATAGTAGTGTGATTGTTATTATCATTACGTCATGTGGTCCTTTTTTTAGCGACCTAATCTCCTAAATTTTCACCTAAACTCAAACATTCCTGATAAAGAATGAGAGAGAGAAAACAGTGATTGAAGAAGAAGAAGAGGGTGTGTGGCTTATCTATTTTCTTAACTTTCTTTTATTTTACACTACATGCTTTGTACGTATTAAGTTCAATTTGTCTCTGCATTGATTCTCGAATTTAATTATCTGATCCTGTCTTTATAAATAAATTAAGGATAAAATCACTTCATCATGATGCGCGTGATGGCTATAAAAGTTGAACCCTGATGACATGGGGGTTTGTAATTAAGCAAGTTTGTTTGTTTATTGGAATCGGGTTTGTTGTGCCTCTCTTTTAGTAGTGTTTGTTTTTTAATTTCAATTGTTTTTTTAATAATATTTTCATTTTAAAATTTATTCTATTGTATATTATATGTTAATATAAAAAATATTTTCAAAAACAATTTTAATCTTACCTATGAACAAATGTCAAAAACTAAGTTTTATGAAAATAAAAATAAATATCGAATACAATATCGTGAATCAAGTACACGTGCACTGTGGCTGTTGAACCTTATTGGTTGGTAGTCAAGTGGTGTCTGGCTAGAAACTTCAACCACACTTATTACTAGGATTTTTCAACGAAGTGTCCTGCAAAGTCCTAACTGGTGCACAATCCACCATTTTTATTGCTCGCTTAGAAAGTTGCTAACTACATTCTTTGAACTCAAATCAGATGCCTAACTATGTACTTGTTTTTTCTTTAACGTTAAGAGTATTTAAAAAAAAAGAAGTTCAACTTGAAGAAATATTTGGCATTGCAGTTGAATCGTTATTTCTTTTTAAAAAAATATTTTAAATTAATATTTTAGTATTTTTAAATCCTTTCGATACATTAATATAAGAAACAAATTTTATAAGATAAAAAAAAATTATTGTGAAGCAAAAAAACACTTTAAACACAATCTCTTAACACGCAAAGACGAGACCCTTTTCAATTAGAAATTAAACAAACCATTTCCATCCAAACAAACACTCTCTTGTTTTCTTCATTTTTTTTTATAAATAAATACGCTGACTTTTTTATCCTTCGTAACCACACCTTAGATTTGGATCTAGATGATAAAAATGCAAGAAGCAGGCCCATTTATTCATAGCTCAGACCAATACCTCCAAGCTTAAATGTGCTGTGCAGCCATTACAACAGGTGTTCTACAATCACAAAACAGATTCTTATCCCCCCCAAACTATATATGTTAAGGAACCATCTCATCTAAAAGCTTAAGCTAATAGGTGAGGTCCCAGAATATGATTATATTATACTCTAACACACCCCCTCAAGTGAAAGCCTTTTGGGCTTGAAACTTGCACAGACCCACATTACCTTGTGCTTGATTTTTTTTTTTATCAAATAAAATGGGGGTGGTGAGATTCGAACTCATGACCGTTGGGTCAACAAGGCTCTGATACCATGTTAAGGAACTATCTCATCTAAAAGCTTAAGCTGATAGGTGAGGCCCCAGAATATGATTATATTATACTCTAACAATATAAGTAATTAGAAGTTGATTTTAGAAGAATTTAAGAGGGGAGATTTGCTTTTAATAATCAATTATAACTGTACAACCTTCACGCTTTTTGCTAATAATAATAAAGTGAATCGTCGTCACCTTGACAGGGCCATAGCTTGTGAGTATCTCATTGGTCATGATTAGAGATGAAGAGAGTGTTTGGAATTGTATTATCATTTTAATTTATTTCTAAATAAAAAATATTTTAAAAAATAATTCAATCACACTCTCTCATGAATTAAGTGGGGTTTAGATTTTAATAGTTTCACTTCCAAGATGATGAGATGCATCTTCGAACCTCTTGCTTCAATTAATGCTTTTATGATACATTTAAATATTACATATGCACTATTACAACCACTTATGAATAATAAGGCTGTATTGTTTACTCGAAACAAATATTTTAGACGTTTAACTAAGATTACAGTTTCAAATAATTTGTTCCGGTGTGAATTATTACTTAGATCGTCTTAATTAATAAGTTAAGTACATATATAAAGCTGCACACTCATCATACATGCATACAAGTACATTTTGGTCCTAATATTTTATAATTATGCAAACAAGTTCTTAAATAGGCAGGAATCTTTACCGTTTTCTTATCACGTTTCCCCCCTTGTAGTAGCCTTCAAGAAATTACATTGGCGATGAGTGCCGCTGGATACTTTGATTTAAAACTATACAATCACGTTGTTATATATGTAGAGATTAGCACAAAGTGTGCAGAGAAGAGAAGATTAGAACTGAGAGAAGAAGAAGAGATAAGAAAATAAGAGGGAAAATATAAAATTTCAAATCTCCTTTTACTGTTCTGTTTTTCCACACAGCACACACACTGCGCATGTTGCCTATTTATATCTAATAGGATATCCTTGCGTATGCATACTCACACGTATGCATACATTATACTATACTCTATCATCCCCCCTCAATATCTGGCTTGAAGAAACCAAGCTGGAGATTGCGAAAATGAACCAGAAACAGAGGAGAGCTTAAGCCCTTAGTGAGAATATCTGCAAATTGCTCCTTGGAAGAAACAAACCGAACAATTAATTGATCTTTGGCCACCCTTTCACGAACAAAATGAACATCAATCTCGATGTGTTTAGTCCGTTGATGTTGAATAGGATTGAATGAGAGTGCAATTACCGAGAGGTTATCGCAATAAAGAACAGGAGGCTGAGATTGAGAAATTCCTAGAAAAACCAACAATTGTTGAATCCAATCAAGCTCAGCTGAAGTGGTTGACAAAGCCCTGTATTCTGCTTCAGTTGATGAACGCGAGACAGTTTGCTGCTTCTTTGATGTCCAAGATACAGGATTGACTCCAATGAAGATGACCATACCAGTAGTGGACCTGCGATCATTGGGGTCACCAGCCCAATCGGCATCACTATAGGCTGTGATGTCCAAGGAACCCTTTGCATAAGTCATACTAACATCCATTGTACCCTTGAGGTACCTGAGAATCCTCTTCACTGCTATAAAATGTTCCACCCGTGGCTGTTGCATAAATTAGCAGACCTGGTGCACAGAGAAGGCAATATCTGGCCTTGTGAAGATGAGATACTGAAGAGCCCCTACAATGTTGCGGTATAGAGTAGGATTGTCGAAAAAATCACCATCATCCTTCATCAACCTTTGATATGGAAGGCAAGGAGTAACACAAGCCTTGGCAGCCATCATATCTGTCTTAAGAAGCAATTCATGAATATACCGAGACTATGATAAGACCAAACCAATAGAGGTGTAAGTAATTTGGATGCCTAAGAAATAGTGAAGACTACCCAAACCTTTGACATCAAATTCAGCTGTAAGAGACTTGATAATATCACCAATACCACATGAATCACTACCCGTGATGATAATATCATCAACGTATACAAGAAGCACAACAATACCAGCAGAAGCAGTTTTAACAAATAAGGAAGAATCTGAAAAAGTAGACTGAAATCCCAATGTAGGCAAGAATGAAGTGAACCTGTCATTCCAAGCACGAGGTGCTTGTTTAAGGCCATAGAGGGATTTGTGAAGCTTACACACCAGCTGAGGATGATCACTATCAGCAAATCCAGGTGGCTGAGCCATAAAAACTTCTTCCTGTAAAATATCATGCAGAAATGCATTCTTGATGTCAAGTTGCCTTAAATCCCACTTGAAATGTGCAGCAAGGGATAGCACAATTCTAACAGTGGTTGGCTTAACCACAGGACTAAACGTCTTCCCATAATCAATCTCAGCTTCTTGACTAAACCCCTGTGCCACTAGCCTGGCCTTATGGCGTGCAACAGTCCCATCATAATTCTTCTTCAGCTTAAACACCCATTTACAGCCCACTAGATTCCTGTGAGGAGGGAGAGGAACCAAAGTCCAAGTTTTCTGAGAGTTAAGTGCAGCAAATTCCTCTCTCATAGCCTGCAGCCAAACTGAAATATTCATTGCAGCCTTGTAGGTAGATGGTTCAATTTGAGATTTATCAACAGATGAACACTCAACATTAGATACAAGGTAAGCCTTCTTCTTGCAAATGCCACTCTTGCTCCGAGTTTGCATTGGGTGCACATTCATATCAGGAATTTGCAGCATAATTGATATGCCCTCAGGGTTGAAAGAATCAGCAGATGACATATGTTGTGATGCATGATGATCAGAACTGGACTGAGGGTCCATCGGGGCAGATAAGCCACGCAAAGATGCTGAAGTAATGGACTTGGATGGTGATTTTTCAGCAGATACAGAATTAGAAGAAATAGGATTGAAAGGAGACATGACAACAGTATTATGATGGTCAACAACAGGCAAAATGGAAGGAGTAGTAGCTGAAGAAACAGGCTGAGACATAGAGGTAAATGTAGCATAAGGAAAGACATGTTCATTAAATACTACATGTCTTGAGATATATTTGCGATTGCTAACAACATCAAAACAAATATAGCCTTTGTATTGAGGAGCATAACCTAGGAAGACACACATTGTAGTCTTGGATTGCAACTTATTATTGACATAAGGACGCAAGAAGGGGAAGCAAGCACAACCAAAGATTCTCAAATGTGTAAGAATTGGAGCAGATTTAAACAGAATTTCATAAGGAGATTGATAATGTGTAACTGGTGATGGCATGCGATTAATGAGATACACTGCCGTATTAACAGCATATGTCCAAAATTTTGAAGGTAATTTAGCATGTTGAAGTAAGGTAATGGTTGTTTCAACTAGATAACGGTGTTTACGCTCAGCAAGTCCATTTTGTTCAGGAGTATATGGACATGATTTTTGATGCACAATTCCTTTATTTGTAAGAAAAAGTTGAAAAGCTTTACTCATATATTCACCACCACCATCACTTTGAAGTATTTGAATAGGACAAGCAAATTGTGTTTGAACATAATGATAAAACGCAGTGAACACAGAACAAACATCACTTTTATTTATCAAAGGGAACAACCAACAATATCGTGAACATTCATCAATGAATGTCACATAATATCGAAACCCATCAACAGATACGCAAGGGGAAGGCCCACACACATCACTATGGACAGTATGGAACGTAATTACAGATTTATTTGCACTGGAATAAAAGGGAAGTTTGGTAAATTTTCCTTGAAGACAACTATGACACATTGTTGAAACAGAATCAATAGAACAATGAACATTAGCCTTGTTTAACATCAAGGTAGCTATTCTATTTGTAGGATGCCCTAACCTGCTGTGCCAAGTGGAAGACAAAACTAATTGACCCAAGAAAGACCGAGGCTGAGATGGAAAGTTGAGCAGACTAGACTTGGACGCAGAAATGAATGGCAAGGGATAAAGTCCATTATTACAGCACCCTTTGTAGATTATCCTCCCTGTGGCCCTATCCTGAATCCAAAACCAAAATGCATCAAAGATTAGTCTATAATTATTATCCAAGCAAACACGATGCACTGATAAAAAATTTTGTGTCAATTGAGGAACATATAACACAGATTGCAGCTTAATAGGAACTGAAGCAGGACTGGTGGAAACAACAGAATTTCCAACATGTGACACCAACAAACCTTCACCATTGGCTGTCTGCACTGCATCATTTGAAGGATAAGGAGCTGCTAATGACAGATTACTCAAACCAGATGTCATATGGTTCGTAGCTCCCGAGTCAGCAATCCACATTTGAGGAGAAGATTGAGTTGAATGCATAGGTTGCATAACATGAACTGGAGTGGACTGAGACTGAGCTGATGAGAAATTGGCAGAGCCAATACACTGATTTGGGTACAATATTGTATTCATGGCTTGCATAGCATGGGATGAACTCGGTTGAGAAGCTTGAGGTGGAGAATAATGAGTAGAGCCACTGAAATTAGGGCCACTGTCATTGTAAAAACAATACCATGTAGTATGGTTTGTTTTACCACAAATATTGCACTTACTTCTGTCATCCCGTCTGAACTCACAAGTAGGAGCAATATGCCCTTCTCTGTTGCACAACTGACATACTGGCCGAGAGGAATGCTGATGCATAGGAGGTTTGCCATAATATTGAGGCCTCTGGTTAAAATTTCTCATCCCTTGGTGAAATTTTCCTTTACCTCTACCTCTATTGAATGGCTTATATGCAGTATTATCATAAGGCTGAAAAGACTGTGATCGATCATGCTGTTGAACTACAAAAGGCAGACCAGGTTTAGCAGCAGACATAGTATGCACAGCAGACATATAAGAAGGTTCAGTGACAATGGTTTCTACAATCCTCTATTCAGCAAGCAATTGGGACCGAAATTCTTTCAGTGTAATCACACTCTCCCTTCCTCTAATCACACATCGAAATGTATTATATTCTGATGAAAGACCATTTAATGCCAAAATTACAATATCCTCATCAGAATAATGCACACCAGCAGCAGTCAAATAATCCCGAGCTTCCTTAATCTTAAGCAAATATTGACTAGCAGAATCAGCTCGTTTTCTAATATTCTGTAAGTTTGACTTCATTTGGAAAATACTTGTTTTAGAGACTGTGGAAAATTGTTCCACCAATCGTGTCCATAAATCCCTAGAGCTTACACTACCAATTGCACAGGACATAGCAATTGGGGATAATGTTGTAGTAATCAATTGCATAACTGCCCTATCATGCAATTTCCAAATTAAAACATCATCGCACTCAACTGAAGAAGAAGAAGAGGGAGAGTTATGTGTACCGTATTCATCAACGGTGACAGTGGAAGGGCAGAGGTGGGTTCCATCCACAAACCCAATAATACCATTGTTTTCCAATAGCAAATGCATTTGAAAATGCCAATTCAAATAATTCGTGTCATTGAGCTTCACATTTACTGATGTGGAGATAGTTGAAATCAACATTGTAATCGGTGACTGTAAAATCTGGAGTTGTGCTGCTGTAACCATGATTCCTGAGCTTAGCACAATCACAAAATCGTTGATCAATTTCTGGAGAAATTCCGAGCTGATACTCTGGTAATTTCTGGAGGAAAAGAGAAAAAATTGAAAGAATAGAGGAATTTGATTTTTAACGATTTAATAAGATATTCTGGAACAAAAAATTTGTTGCGTGAGCATCTATGGCTCTGATACCATGTAGAGATTAGCACAAAGTGTGCAGAGAAGAGAAGATTAGAACTGAGAGAAGAAGAAGAGATAAGAAAATAAGAGGGAAAATATAAAATTTCAAATCTCCTTTTACTGTTCTGTTTTTCCACACAGCACACACACTGGGTATGTTGCCTATTTATATCTAATAGGATATCCTTGCGTATGCATACTCACACGTATGCATACGCTATACTATACTCTATCAATATATTCAACTTGAAAATAAGAAATTATCATTATAGTATGACGGATTAAGGATATAATATGATGGGTTTTTTTTATAACCTCAATATCAAATAAATTTGATGATAAATGAAAAAATATAGACGTAAAAGGCGAGAATATCTTAGGAATTAGAATAACGTTTTTAAATGAACAAGTCAATGATAAATGTCCTAAAATGAAAAGAAACAAAAAGCTCAAAAAACAATATCTGGAGAGTCGAGATATATTCTTTCAAATCCTATATTCAATCATCCTCTTGTATTGTTTCGGAACCTAATTTTTTTTTTCGATAATAATTTTTTATTTTTAATTGATTTCTTTCTATATTATTAGATTAATTTATGTGTCGATATAAAAAGTAATATTTAAAACATAAAAATACATCATTTAAATATATTTCTAAACAAAAAATATTTTAAAAAATAACCTTAACTATAATTACAAAGTGCATCACTAAATATAATTGAATTGAGGGTGTAGTGAAATGGATTTATGTGCCATGTCTTTCAATCATCATCCTATATTTAATGGTTGTTTGAGAGTATGATTAAGATTATATTTAAAAATACATCAAAAAATATTATTTTAATTTAAAAAAAAATTTAACATTAGCAAATAAAAATTATTTAAATACATCAATTTTTTTAATTTAAAATTAAAAAAAATCAATTTTTTTTTAAATATTTTTGACACGCAGTGTCAAGCAAGGCCTTAATTTACCTAAAGATTAATAAGATTTCCTTAAATTGTTTCATAAACATACAGCTTGTTATGTATTTCGATTTTTATTTAACCAGCAATTGAATTTAATCATTTATTAAATGTATTGTGCGTACTTGATCTCAAACTAGTTATAAAAAAAATGATGCATTTAAATTATTCATATACTATTGAAAATTCAAATTCTTAAAGAGTAGTTATATAGATGAAACATTTTTGTATTAGAGTTACTATGTGCCCAATGTTTTCTTAAAATATGACATACATGCTTATGCGAGCAGACAATTAAATTTAATAACTAGCTGCTTCAAAATCGTAGTAAATAAAAAGTAATCGCATCCTGTAGTGATTTATATAAATATGTGAGTTTATATTTATATATAAGAAAAGTTCCACTTTCTCCCTTGTATTTCCCCTAAAGCCCGCCATCATTTTTGAACTTAAACAAACCCCTATCAGCTTGATCTCATGATGACTACAAACAACCACCAATTTTCCGTACCACCCGGCGTCCGAGTTTCAAACCCTCGAATAGTGGGTTATCATCACGATAATGATGGTCATGATCTTTCACCAAACAATGATCCAAGTGACCCCGCAAAAAAATGCACTGAAAATTGTTTTTCTTTTTCAGTATTCGATTTGTACATAAAATTGTGTTTTTAATGTTTTCTTTGTTTTTAGGGTGTTGTTTTGAGGGAGGTTGTTTGCTCCTGGTGGGTGGCGGCGGCGGCGATGCCAGCTTTGGTACAGGGTGACATATGGTGGTAGTTTTTTTTATAAAAAAACAAATCCATCTTTTTTTTCTTATTTCGGTGACCTGTTCTTTCTACTGTGCTTGCCTCTTTTTTATTGGATTTTAATTCAATATCATTATTGCCAGAAAAATATAATTGAAGAATGATTAATATTCCTGAAAAATAATGTTCGCAAGGCATTCGGTTTCAAAACGCAAGATCCTGAAAAGACTTTTGGTATATAATTTCAGAATTATCCAGTGCCAATAACTAATTGGTTTCCGAGTGATTTTAGTGGGGTTGCTCAAATCTTTACAGTTTGTAGGGTAGTTGCCTGGAGGTTGGGTCCCTCTGCAAGAAAAAAAAAATCAGAGAAAAACTACCACACCGTGCGGGAATGCCGCCTGAATGACTGGCCAGAAAAGAGCTACACGTACGAAAAAAATGGCAGACTTCATGTCCGGAAATGACTTAGCACCAACCATCTTTGAACTTTCATTACATTGATGTGAATTTATTTATAACTTTTCCAAGATGCTATCTATATTGGGGATTTGTTGCTAAATGTATCATGATTGAAGTGGGTCCATCTGGGTACGGCTTCCGATATTCCAGCTGATTTGGACTTGAAGCATCTGCACGGGTAACCGTCAAACCTTAAAAAGCAAATATGAAGACTCATTTTTGCATAGGAAGGATACGAGTTGGCTAGCAAGCATATTGCGCTGGGTTTTTTTGAAGTAGTAAATTTATTAATTATTCAGCTTATAAAAAAAATATTTTATATCGAATTGTAATTATTAAATTCTATTGTAGATTTTTTTTTATTGAATTTGTTGGTTACTGTTATCAGTTTAAATACCCAGATAATAATTTAGTTGACAACTCTCAAAATTATAATCGATAAAATCTATTAAAGATGAGTGAATTGTATTTTATAAACAATTTATTAATGTGTGAACTTGCTTAAATATTTTATTGATTTATGTAATTTGCATATTGAAAAACTATAATTGAGTAATTGTTGGGCTTGTTTTAATTGTTCTGACAGTTATTTAATTGGTGGACGTGAATTTACAATTAATAAAATGAATAAAAGATGAATTATTTTTTTCTTGTATCGAACTTATTGATGGTTGGGTTTATTTAAATGGCAAATACAACCGCTAAAATCTATCAGAGATGGATTATTTATGGTTGATTGCTATTTTGTGTCGATTTATTTAATTCATAGATTGCAAAACTGCAATTGATTGGTTGTTTGGTGTGTCTTAATTGTTTTGACAATTATATAATCGGTTAATGAAAAAAATGCAATCGATGAAATCCATTAGAGATGAATTACTTTATTTTTTGTAGTCAATTGGGCATTCGTTGGTAGTTGGGTATGTCATAATTGTTCGGCTTATTATTCTTTTTTTTCTTTTTATTTATTCTTCACGTCAAATAATTTTTTAAGATCTAATAATATTTTTTTGTCATTTATTTTATTTTTTAATTGTTTTTTTTTTAAAATATTATTAGGTGTTGAAATTTCTAATTATTGTAGATAAGGCATTAAAAATAATGAAAATAATTATTCGTCAATTTTTTCCTTATAAATATGTTAGACTAATTATATTTTGCTATTTATTTCATATTAGCGCCTTAAAAATAATGATAATAATTAGTTGTAATTTTTTCTCTAATAAATATGTTAGACGAATTATATATTTTTCTATTTATTTCATATTAGCGCCCTAAAATATATATATTCATTACTTTTTGGAATTGCGATCTCCTTTAGGTATTCTATAAAATAATAATAGTCGTGGTGCGTGTAAGCTTATCCGTACACCCTGATTATATATAAAAAATATATAAGTGGAAAAAAAAACAGGAAAAAATGAGTCCAGAGATTATTCGTGGCGCGCTCAGTTGGCCAGGAACAAAAAAGATATATAGTTGGGAAGAAAAAATCGTGGTGCGTGTAAGCTGACCCGGACAACTCGGTTAAAAAAATAACAAAAAAACAATGTATAAGTGGAAAACAAAATAGGGAAAAAATGTAAAAAAAAATAAAAAGTGGATCCGGAGATTAGTCATGGTGCGCGTAAGGTAGTCCGGACACCTCGGTTATTAAAATAAAAAAAACAAATCAATTTTGCTGTCTGAGCAGTTCGAAGTCCGCGCGCTGATGCTGGCAGCGCGCGGACAACCGCTCGGCCACAACCACTCCTTTGTCATTTCCACCATTAAAACTACAAAAAGAAGCCCTCTGTAAAAAAAAAAAAAAAAGTACATGCGCATGCGAAGCACCGGAACAAATGACCAGTCCACAATACACATGAGTGTACGTGAACAGTGGCTGACCGAGCTACTTCAAGTTCTTTGTAATTTGCCAGGGCCGCCGATATATATATATATATATATATATATATAGATTCTGGTGAAAAAATGGCCGGTCCAGGTTTTTACCTAGAAAATAGTCGGTGCAGGGAAATAATTTTTCTTCTTCCGGAGGTGGGAAGCTGGGGGAATTGGACCGCTGAGAAACAATTGACAATTAAATTGAAACCAGATGTCTAATTCATTGATGTGGCAATGGAGATTGATGGGAACAGGATTTTGTTTTAACTTCTCCTGTATCATTGCATTGCAGTCGGCCCAGAAAAGGTTTTGCTGTCAAAGAAAAGAAAGGGAAAATAAAAGTTTCTCTGTGAAATTAAGACGATGTACCTGGTGAATGTAGTCTTGGATTGATAAGCTCGGGTGCCCTTTTTTCTAATGTTTGAATTTTAATCAATAACATTGTCAAAAAGATATATATTACAATCATTGCACAAGTAGACCTTTCTTTTAATGTCACATTCGAGTGGCAGTTGAATTGAAGTTCATGGAGACTAGACTATAATGAATGAGATGTTTGTCATTATGTTTTAAAAATAATTTTGAAAAATTAAAAAAATATTAATTTTACTTGTTTTTGATAATTTTAATATATTGATGAAAAAAATATTATTTTGATGTATTTTTGATATAAACTCGGGGAATGGGAAGTTAGGGCAATCTAGAAGGTGTTTCAACTTTGAAGTTAAATTAACAGTAAGACTTTTCTTTTTAAAAAATAAGAAAAAATCGGTGTCTGCTTCCGATGTATTTTAAAAGTTTCAATTTCAACCAGAGGGATCTCTCGAGACTTGTATGTATTTGAAAGGTATAATTAATATCATCATTTATATTAAACTGGTGTCAAATTTTTGTTACCCAAGTCAAAAAACAATAAAAGAAGTTTATGATAACTGGAAACAAAATTCATGTAAAAAAGAATTGTAGTCATGGCAAAATAAGTTCGAAATACTCTCTTTTAAATTTATTATTTATTTCCTTTCTGATTATGAAATTTCATTCTATTTTAACTAATCTGCATTTTTTTGTATATATATATATATATATATATATATTCTATCTCTGTGTGTTTATGTATCCTTATAAGACACCGGTTTGTTTTCTCCGTTGATTATAGGGTTCTTCCTAGTTATAATAAAAAAAAAACACTTGACGTTCTCTCGGTCACTCTCTCCTTCATAAATAATGCGGGGTGGTTAATTCAATATCTTTTAATCACGGTAATGGTATAAATTTTACAGATTATAAATATAGTTCTTTTTGTATTGTAAAAAAAAATGTTTTATTTTTCATTTTAAATTATTTTTTATGTTTTGATATTATTTTGATATGTTAATATCAAAATAAATGTTTTTTTAAATAAATTCTTTAAATGGAAAAAAGAGAGTTACTAATAGCTATGAAAAGGAAAATGGTTATACTGAGTGGAATAATTGTTACAAATCACGTGGAGCCTAGAAGCCTCCAGATAATTTATTTATTTATTTAAACCGTCAAAACTTTTATAATTTAATTGCAACTTGCAAGTTTCGATTTTAACGAATAAGAAAAGTCAGGAGTTGTTTTTTATTCGTTTAATTTTCCTTTTTAAATCGATCAAAATGTGTCCTGGATGAAAATTGATACATCAGGTTCGTAGGGTGATTTTTGGTATTTTATGATGAGATTTGAAGCTTCCAAAACTTGGATCTTGGTTTTCCAGTTACAGGAGATGATCGAGAAGCTATTCGTTCACCAACTTCTCATATTAGTATTTGACTGGCACTAGAATATTTGCTCATGCATTTATTTGTTACATGAATAGTTTTTTTTCCTTGCATTACATGAGACAGTAACTTGGAAACCTACCACAACGGAGTACAGGTTATAAGACATGTACTAAACTATTCATGTGAATTTAGATTCGAGCACTAACGACTCCTATAAATTACACACATCTGTAAACCGATGATGTTTTTTTGTGCGTGTTGTTGTAATCCTCTCTTCCAGCACTATCTACCACGATTGTGTAAATCGGTGTTAGATTCTTGACGTGACTCTGCTGTCCTTTTATTTTAAAATTTTTTCTAAATAATTTTATGATCTAAAGAGTTATTTTAACATAAAAAATCTTATAATCTGAAAACATAAAAAAATGCAAAAATATAAAATCAAACCTAATTTGATTTTTTCTTTGATCTAATCTCTTTGGCAATACTAAGGTTCTACCCAACCACCACCAAATTTTTTTTATCAAAGGAAACATGTGAACACCAAATTAAATCATTACGGTGGTTGAAAAGGACAGAAATGATGACTCTCTGTGTATTGGTATCTTGTCATAAACCTAAAAATAATAAAATTAAATTTTACAGCAAACTTAAACTTTAAAAAATTAAAAGGGTATAAGTCTTGAAATTGAAGGACCAAGTCAGACTTTTTATATGAACTTTGAACACACCATTTTTTTTGTGCCTTTTCTATCTTGGTTCCATTTCTTTCAATTTTTATCTTAAAGCAATTGGTTTTACATCCTATAATTGAAGGACTCAATTAAAAAAAATGTTTGAAAACTAGAATAAAAAAATATTGTTACTCCAGTCTACATGCATCACCATCCTTCCAATTTAGTTTTTTTTTTCATTTTTTTTTAATCTAGCATGAAACGTCATAGTCACTCCTTAACCACTGCAACTCAAACCTTAAATCAGATTTTATGATGTGAAATTCTTATCATTTTTTCAATGCTAGCATTGATTGGTGGTTTGATTCTACAAACCGAAAGGTGAAATCGGGCACATGAAAAATTGTTCGATGAATACTACCTTTTTGTAAACAAATAAAAACATCATGCTACTAAGCGTTCTGGTCTCAAAGTAGATTTCAGCACCTAGAAAACTTATTTTATTTAACGAAGCAGCAATCATCGATTCCACCGTATAATAACTTACCCGAGTGATTATATGGCGCTAGTAGCATAAATTTATTGGTATCATTGTATCAAAATAATATATATATTTAAAAAAAAATGATTTTTCGAAGCTTAAAGGTATACATGCTTAACCTAGTGGGACCGCAAGCGGCTTATCTACCACTGCTACGTCCATCACGAGACAGATTTTGAGGATTCGGGCGTCATGCATGAACCATATCTCTAGTCCCTCCCACTGTCATTTCCGTCGCTCGGATCAGAGCAAGCTAGCGTTGACACCGATCTTGTATTTAAATTAAACTTAAGTACCATATTTTAACTTCCACACCAATTAGTCAGTATTCCATATGCTGTTGATGTAAAATAATGACACATGTCAAGCTCATTAGAACAAATACAAAAGCGTAACCATCTTCTATCAACTTGTAATGACATTATTTAATCACCATGCAATGCTTGTGACGGGGAGTGGACGTGAAGACTAAGACCCACCAAACTCTACTGCCCACTCAATTGAAGATCAGTTCACCCGACCAGTACCCGAGCCGTCCAGCAAGAGATAGAATACCAATTGAGATGTGCATGGTTGACCTTCAATTGTTTTCTAATTTTTTAAAATGTTTAATTATATAAAAAAAAACGATCTCAAATCAGCTTACACGTCAATCTCGGATCTTAATTGCTCTTCAAACGATTCATAAACACATATTTTTTGTTTAGTTCAATGTACTTGGAAACAAAAATAGACGATGAGCTCGAAATTCAAACTCATTAAGAAAATATTCAAATATCCTTGTTATCAAAATAAACCTTCAGGATTACAACACTCAATGTGAGAAGCGGGTGGGAGTGAATCTCTTTTGAATATGCCAAATGATTGTATACTTCAGTTTTTTCTCTCCCTGTATTCTTGTAACTTTGATTGATGGGTCATGCAGAGTTTAATTACTTGGTGGTGATGGACACTGAGTGAGAATCATTCGACTGAGTGATAAATCATTAAGAAAATGGGACTCTGTTCGGTGGTGATATGAAGTGATTGGTGATGTAGCATTTGATCAATTAACAGTACGTAAGAATATGTTCTTCAGGAGAAATACGGTACACCATATAGCATGGATACTAAATATTTTTTAAAAAATATGTTTCTTCCTATATTCTAGTAGATTGTATGTTGAATAGTTTTCGAACCTATAAATCATAATAATTAAAAAAAATAATACAAGAAACATTATGGTGCCAGGAATAGGAAGAAAGCGCCACTTGTCAAAATATGAAAACAGGAGCTGTTCCTAGCTCGAGTTGTTAATGAATACACCAGAGCATTTTGCAATCAAGGCAACCAAGTCTTCTCTAAAGGGAGTGTGAAATCCCCAGTGGTTTCTTATTGATTATTTTATATTGTATTTAAGTGTTAATATTTTCTGTTTTATTTGAGTGCGTGGAGTTTTAATAATTTTTTAATTAAACGCTTATGTTGGGTGCTGTACTTCTTGTTCTTACTATTTGAGTGTATACATGTATTTTCGAATATGCCAAATGTCAGCCCATGTTTGGTGGAATTTGGGTTTTTAAAAAAGCCACGGAACAGAAATGTGAAGAATTTGAGATTTTAGTAAACCGAAAGGCTGAAGGCGCGCTCCGACGCTGCTAATTGGCCGAAGCTTTGTATAATGTTGGGGAGGTAAGAGCGGGCATGAAGGAGATCCAGTCGTAAGGTATTGGGCCCCTTTTTCGCTGTCTAAAATACACCTTCGGAATACCCTCGGAAGGGAATTCTTCTCTCCGAGGTGGCTGGTTCTTCGATTTTGATTAATCCTTCTTTAGCTTGAACCGTGAATAAACATTTCCAAAAGGTAATTAAATATCTTTGCTTAAACCAAGTTTGGATTTAGACTTCGAATTTGTTTGATTTTGTTGGTTTTCAAATTCAAATCAAACAAAATCAGTATAGATTATGAATTCCACCTAAATCTGATCCAAAATACTTGGAAAAATAGGATCCGTTTGATTTGATCTGGTTTAGTTATTATTAGAAATCCCAGATCATATTTGTTTTCCTCTCTCGTGATCTTATCAATATAAAAAGGATACAAGCAATCGGAGAAGCCTCTCACTCCTCGCATCTATGGCGGATGAGAAGGTATATATTAATATGAACATTTGAAGAGTAAATATTAGAGTACGCCATATAAGGAGTAGACATTTTTTAAAGGATATTATAGTACATCAACGACTTTAAATAAAAATGAATGAATTTTTTTAAAGGATATCATAGTACAACAATGTTTTGAAATAAAAATGAATGATAGTGAATAATAGAAAATAGTTTTACAAGGGGACTGAAAGCTCCATGGAAAAAAAAGAAATCAAGTTAGCGTGTAGCTATTATTTTAGAATAAAAACAAACAAGATATCAAAAATAAAAATATATTTTGGTTAAAAATAATAGTTTAAAATTACTAAGTTGTGTAAATAAAATTAATTATTATCATAGTTTTAGAGTCTAACTTGAGCCAAATCATGAGATATAGGTCAGGATTACCAATTCAATTAACCTAGGCTAAAAAGGATCACTAAGAATGGGATCCAGGAGTGGCCCTCTTTTTTCTAGATCAAAAAGATATTGTTCTGATAAAAAAAAAATAGTTAATGAATTTTTTTATTAGGGCTTTACCTTCAGTCAACTTCCCTGTTTGTTTTTAACCCACGTGTCTAGACCTCATTTCTCAGATTGACCCTTGTTCGGTTAAAATTTTATAACTAGTTATTATAATAAAATAAATTTCAACACTAAATATAAATAAAAGTTAAAAAAAGAAGTTAAAAATCTTTACAACAATTTCTCCGATACTTAACAAACTTATTTTAATAAAATAATTAAACTTGGTTATTTTTTTAATTTTATTTATTTATTGAGTTAAAACTTGTAAACTTTACAGTGAAACAAGATATAGTTGTCAAGGCAGATTTAGTTTTTTTTTAAAGAGAGATTCGCGGTCTTCAATTCCTTATTGTCGCTCGAAATTACTCTTTGATACAAGTCACGGAGATATAACTATATAAGAGGATTTATAATCCGTTTGACATGGCTTTTTAACTAAGACTTTTGACTTTAATTCATAATTTAATATTATTTTTATATAAATAACTTAAGATAAAGATGATATCTAGTGGTACACGAGCCAATTCGCCCGCTCCGCTGGGCTTTTTTATCTATATAGAAAATTGATTGATTTTATAAATGTTGTATTTTGTTATTTTAATATTTAATTAGTAAAATTGTAATTGATAAAATCTGTTAAAAATGGTTTTTTTCAACCAAAAAGTGATTGAATATTGCTATTGCTAAAAAACTTTTGATAAAATTTGTTAGAAAATTTGCTAAGAAGGTGAAATGATTTGTTAAAAATTTGTTGTCACAGATACTCTGGTTAAAAAAACATAAAAAAAGAAACCCGGTTAAAAAAAAAGACTTGGACACGACAATTATTAAAAAATAAAAAAAATGTGAAAAAAAGGTCACCGTTTATTAAAAGAAAAAAAAAGAGTATAAAATAGAAATTTAAATTCAAAGCCAAAGTTATATGTATAAGATTTATTAATCATATTATTATATTAAATGTATTCAAGAATACCGATATTATTATTTTTTTTGCAAGAAATCGTAGGTCATTTTTTTTCTCTCTCTATATATTTTTAGGCGATAATATTCAATAAATATTAAAATATATAATTAGTCTCACATACTTTATAGTGTAATCGAAATGGGAAGTGGGTCGTAAAATTTTTAATTGTAGATAATTCAGTTAAATTTGTCAAATTTTTTTTATGAGTTGCCTTTTTCCTCTTGTAATATTAGATCTGACACATTATAAATAAAAATATTGTAATTTGTTTTTAGAAATAAATCTAAATTTTTTGCGTGCTATAATTATTTATCTGCCGTCTAAAAAAAAACAGTGTAATCGAAACGGGAAGTGACCCGAATATTTTTTAATTGTAGATAATCTAGGTAAATTTGTCATTTTTTTTAGTTGTATTTTTTGCCCAGTAATATTAGATATGAAATATTAAAGACCAAAATATTATAAATATTTTTTAAGAAATAAACTTTAAAAAACAGAGCACAAAATTAAAATTTGAAGACAATTTTTTTTAATTTTTTATAAGATTTATTCCTTGTATTGTTATATTAAATGTATTTAAGAATACTGATATTAAATTTTTTTCTTAAAAAAATCCTAGATAATTTTTTTCTCTCTATATACATTCTTAGGCGATAATATTCAATAAATATTAAAACATATAATTAGTTTCACATACTTTAATTTGATATAAATATACAAATATATAATGAATTTGACATACTTTAAATAATACATGTAATTTTAATAACAAAATTGAAGCAAATCCAAACATTCAAATTAAATAATAGAAAACATAACCTGAAATTAAAAGAAATGGGACCGAAATGAAACTAAAATCCATAATTAACTTGCATAGAAGGATAAAATTGAAAGAAATCAAACTTTGGGACCGAAAATATTAAGGATTTATAATAAATTTGCATGGAAGGATGAAATTGAAATCCATGAAAACTTTGATACCAAAAATATTAAAAATTCCAGCCCAATCCGAAAAATTAAAAGAATGAAGACCGAATTGAAAGTCCAATATATAATCAATTTCAATTGAAGGACGCAATTGAATCAAATCAAAACCTATATAATAGCATTAAGGGCAAGAAAACCAAATTACAACGTTCAGGGACTGAACTGAACTTTGATAAAAAACAGCTTAGCTGACATCATCTGGCGCAGGCAGGAGAGAGAAATTGGGGGGGGGGGGAAATTCAAACGATCATTGACACGTCTCCGGACATCATAGTGTCACACGCGCCACCCCATGTGGAAGAAACATGTCTGAAAATCATTCTAGACGCCGGTTGGGTATTTTCCGACGCCGTAGGACACCGCACGCGCTGTCCGAAGAACGTGTTAGCGCTGCAACGAACGGCGCGTCCGGAGACGCGCTTGCAGATGTCAGCGGAAAATAATAATAAAATATTGGCTAATTACCGTGAAGCCCCTCCCCCGCATGCGTGTTTTTTGTCCTTTTCGAGGGAGAAAATCGTTAATCCACTATTCAATGAAATATTAAAAAATAAAAAACCCGGTCGGACAAACCGGACAGGATCGGGCCGGAAATGGTCAATTACCGCGGAGCCCCTGAAACCGGCGGCGGTTTTTGTCGTTTTCGGGGGGTGTTTTCGTTAATACACTGTTGAAAAAGCAAAAAAAAAAAAAGGTAGACGTGCGCCGCGATGCACCGGAGCAAATTGCCAATGAATAGTGACTATGAGTCACGAGCTATAGTAGAAAACCGAGCTGTTTTAGCTCTTTAGGTAATACGCTTTTCCTTTTATAGCAAACATAGCCCTTGTAGTTTTAAAATGGGCAATTGAGGCCTTCACATTTCACTTTTTTCACGGTGTCACCCTTTTTTCAAAATCAACCTCGATTGCCATTGCATCGTTATACATCAAAAAGTTTGGTATTGCGGTATTGCGGTAGCTTTTCAAAAAGTTTTTCGTGCCGAAATATATCAAAATGATGTTTTTTCATTTTTTAAAAATTATTTTTGATATAAGCACATCAAAATAATATAAGTGCACCTAACCGCCGTTATTTAAAAAAAAAAAAAAAAATTGCCAACCGCAGCTAACCTGCGGTTTGGCCGCAGTCCCAAACAGGGGCCAAGTGTCATCCAGTTTAACAGCAATCGAAGCTGTTTTTGTCAAGAGTGATTGAACTGGCACAAAATAGAAATGTCAAGGACCCATTTGTTTATTTTAAAATCCCATGACGGTGTTCCCCTTACCGATATCAAAGGGACTCCGGTGCTATTAAACATCGAGGAGTGACCTCCTGCTTATTTTTATTGTTCATTTTTTACAAAAAAAAAAATGTTTTTTTTAAATAATTTTAATACTAGGTGACCAACTAATCTTTAATTTTTTATTAAGAAAAACTTTTGTTTTTTTAATTTTTCATAGCCAATTGTATAGTTTTTTATGTCTAAAACCCTCTCACAAAATCAAGTTATTTACGCTCTTGGCCAAAAAGCCTCCACCAGACAACCCGGATTTTTTTTTTGAGAGAGAATCAATATTTTTTTTCTGGATAGATTAAAGGGGAAAAAAACCTAGATTGCAATATGTTTCTTGGAGCTTGTACCGTCAACAAAAACACATACAGATACGTTTATTTTGTGAAAGTCATGTTTGATATTATGTTTTAGAAATGATTTTAAAAAAAATAAAAAAAATATTTTTTATTTTAAATTAAAAAATAGTATTTTTAGATCATTTTCATGTGATGATGTCAAAAATAATTTTTAAAAAATAAATAAAATATTATTTTGAAGCATTTCTGAATGAAATTTTAAAATTAATCTCAACTATATTCCCAAACAGTTACAAAATTTGCTAAACATTGCACCGCAAAAAAAGCAATGTCCAAACAAGCTGCCACTAAGAGATTTATCAGTTACATTTCAAAATGTTTATTTTTAAAAAAAAATAAAATAAAAATTTTTAAAAATTATTTTGATATGATAATATTAAATTTTTTTATTAAAAATAAAAAAATATCTACTGATTTTTAAACGCATGCGCACCATGTGCCGACCACTACCATGAATAGTTTTCAACAAGTTCGAAAGGGGGCAATCCTAAGGGTAAGACCTCACAGTAGAGGAGACCCGCTTTCTCTCTTGATCTTCTTAGTTGAAATATCAGAACTAATATTTAAAATCATTTGCTCTTTTAAATACATTAAATTATATTCTTAAAATCATTTAGAAGAAAAAAAATCCATCAAGGTAAAAGCTGGTTGGAATAATATCATTTATCTCAGATCAAAAAGGAAAATAGAAATTGAGTCTAGACCCCCACGTCGGTGTGGCAATGCCACTCCTCTATGCGGTCGAGCACTCCGTAGCATGTGCTGTGTTATGGGAAGAAGGAAGCTTTATTAAAAAAAAAAAAAAAAAAAAAACCAAGCATGAACGAGAAGCCCCATTATTTTGCAATTCCTGTCAGTGTGTCCGAAATCTTCATTTATAATACAACTGAATTTCGGTTGCCTATATTTTAAACATCCTCCACCTAGATTTTGCAACTAATTCCTGTCTTGTTTCCTGTAGAAATAAAAACTTTTTTTTAAAAATAAAACAAAACTTTGGTGGCTATACATCACGCACACAAATTCATTAGAATGTGTTGATGTATTATCTAATATGGTCGGAATGGTTGAATAAGCTCCACCGAAGATCTAGCCAGCTGATCTTCATTTATATTTTTAAACTAATTATCACAGTGCTCATGGAAAGATCAGCACCAGAGCTGTAGTGGAAATAATCTTGTGTTTTAGGAATGATTTCTCGAATTTCATGAATGTTTCAAGTCTTGATTGATCGGCGGAAAGAGGGAGCAGAATGCGTTTGGGGCGTTGTATTTGAGGATAGGAATGAAGGGTAGTTAACTGTCAGGTAAATATCTCGTTCCTTTTTACTGAACCTCTCGTGACTTGCTCCGAAGTAAAATAAATCGGCTGGATTTTTTCATGTTATACTTTACAGCAGGGTATCACATAAACCGTTTTAGTTTTTTTAGGGTGATTTAAACTGCATTTCAAAAATTAATTTTTTATTTTATTTTAAATTAGTGTTTTTATATTATTTTCATTTATTGATTTCAAAATTTAAAAAAAAAAAATAAAAAATATATTATTTTGGTATATTTTTTAATGAAAATTATCGAAACATGCAATTTATCTCCTTTTTTTTTTTGGAGGAACAGTGCATTTTGTCCTTGAACTAAACATTACGCGCTATTGTTTCCATGACGATTTCATTTTTTTCGTCTTGATCTAGTCCCACGGTAGTTTTTGCGGGATCCATCATCAATAAGAAAATAGATTTTGGATGTGAGAGTCAGTTTCGAGCATTGTGACTATTAAAGAGATATCCAATAAGAAATTAAAATTAAAAAACAACACATTGATGCAGTGAATAATTTTGATATTTCTTTATTTTTTATTAGTAATGCTATATATTTGTATATGGGTTGAATTATTTTTTAAAAATAAAAATATATTTACGCATTATTAATAGTTTTTATAGTAAGAAAATAAATAATATATACAAATTAAACCGATATGATTTAATCAACTTAGTGAATCAAAAAACAACATTAATTGTCAACATATATATAGTTTAACTCAAAACAAATATTTAAGAGAAATATTTTTTATATGGATATTGAAACGAAAACATGTTGAATTAATTAAAGTCAACTTGGGTCAACATGTCAATTCGTTTATCGGGTCATGAGACCATAATAACCTTGTAGAAAACATATCAATGTAATTTATATGGTTCAATTTTTAATAAACTTAATATTAAATAAGGAAAATAATTAAAAACGAAAATAACAAAGAAACGGAAAATTTAATAAATGATTCTCAGTGCATTAAATTTCAAATCCAAATATCTGTATTTATCTCTCATTCCAACAAGCTCTCCATCCGATTCTCATATATTCACGGTACATAAATATCACCCTATCCCTCGTGAAATTACAATGATCACCTTTCAATCATTGTAATAGTATAGAAATTGCCTTCCTGTTTTTTTATTAAATTCCTGACATTAAATTCCTTACTATTTATATTATTTTTTCATCACGACAATCATATATGATTTCATTACTTAGAAAAATCAAAGTTAATATATCTTGCCGTTTTCAATTACTAAATCCATAGTTTTTAATAAAAGTTTTGATGAGCAGGAGGCTCGTGGTACAGTGACGATAAGCGTTCTGTGTGAATAAAGCATGGCGAGTTTAATTAACAATACACTGAAACATGCGGGGAAAGCACTTTAGCTCCCCATAAATTGCAACAGTGCTTTCCTCTTTTTTCCGTTTCTTGCTCTCTTTTTTCGCTTTTTTTTTTCTGACTATGTTTTATTTTTTCTTCTTCTTTTTTTTTCGTTTCTTGCCTTTGTTTTTGTTTTTATATCACGTTTTTTTTTAATTATTATTTTTTCATTTTTTTCCATGAAATAATATTTTTTACTGGTTATATTTTTTTTCTTTTTTCACTTATATATATATTTGGTTTTTATAATCGGGGTGTCTGGGCTAGCTTAAGTACACCACGATTAATCATCAGATCCAATTTTTTTATATCTTTTTTTTTTGTTTTTTTCCTGATTATGTTTTATTTTTCCTTTTTTTTGCTGGTTATACTTTTTTTTTCTTTTTCACTTATATTTTTTTGTGTTTTTTTATGATCTGGGTGTCCGGTCTAGCTTAAACGCACCACAATTAATCCTCGGATTCAATTTTTTTTATAAGCGCACCACAATTAATCCCCCTGGTCCAATTTTTTTTATAACCAGGGTGTCCAGACCAGCTTATGCGTACCACGACTAATTCTCGAATATTTTTTTTGCTAAAGTGCTTTCCTGCTGATACATTTTTTTCCTTTTTTTCTTATATTTTTGTTTTGTTCACTTATACATTTTTTTTATGACCGGGGTCTACAGGGCAACTTAAGTACACCATGACTAATTCCCAAACCAAATTTGTTTTTAAAACAATATGGATTGCTACAGTGATTTCACGCTTATATTTTTTTGTTTTCTTTAACTTATACATTTTGTCTATAACCATGGACTCTGAGCTATCGTAAGATTTTTATTTTTATTATTTTTTTTCCTTATACTTTTTTTTGTTCACTTATATATATTTTTCTTATCCTCAGATAAATTTATTTTTTGATAACTAGGGTCTCTGGGCTAGCTTAAGCACACCACGATTAATTCCCAGACTGATTTTTTTTTAAACAATATGGATTGTAAATGGTGTGGGGAAAGCACTGTAGCTCCCCACACATAGTATTGTTGATTGCTAAAATGCTTTTTTTCCTCGCTTTTTACTCTTTTTTTTGGTTTTTTTCCTTATTATGTTTTTTTTTTCATTTTTTTCTTAGTGTATTTTTTTGTTTTTTTCCCAAAAACATTTTTTTCCTGTTAAGCTTTTTTCTTTTTTTTCTTTTTCCACTTATATTTTTTTTTTTATAATCAGGATGTCCAGACCAACTTATGTGTACCACGACAATCCCCGGACCCACTTTTTTTTCTCTAAAGTGCTTTCTCGTCGGTACATTTTTTTTCTTATACTTTTGTTTTGTTCACTTATATATTTTTTTAATAACTTGGATCTTCGAGCCAACTTAAGCACACCACGACTAATTTTTGAGCCAATTTAAAAAAAAAACAATATGGATTGCTACAGTGCTTTCACGCTTATACTCTTTTTTTTTCACTTATACATTTTTTTTTATAACCAGGACTCCGGGCCAGTTTAAGCGCACCACCACTATTCCTTGGATCAAATTTGTTTTTTGATAACCGGGGTGTCCAGGCTCAGCTTGGGCGCACCACGACTAATCCCCGGGCAAATTTATTATTTTTTTTCTTTATTTTTTTGGTTCAATTATATATTTTTTTTATGAACGAGATCTTTGGTCCAGCTTAATCGAACCACGACTAATTCCCGGATTGGTTAAAAAAACAATATGGATTGCTACAGTGCTTTCATGCTTATACGTTTTGTTTTTTTGTTTTTTTTCACTTATATATATTTTTTTATAACAAGTGTCTCCGGACCAATTTATGCTCTCTTTTTTTTCACTAATATATTTTTTTATAACAGGGTCTCTGGGTGAGCTTAAGCGCACCATGACTAACCCTCATACCCTTTTTTTATAATTGGAGTGTCCGGGTCAGCTGATGCGCACCAGGAGTTATATAAGTACGTATATACCTCCTATAAGACAAAATTCAAGAGGTGGTTTATAGGGGTGTAGTGGTAATTTACCAATTTTTAATTATATTTTTTATCATGGTGTTGTGGGCGTGTCTTCGGGCGCGACATCAATTTCAAAGGTCGTGCACATTTCGGATGGCGCGTGCGGCGTCGTAGAACTTCGAAAAATGTATATTAGTTTTTTATATATTCATTTTATTATGTAAAATGTATTTAAAATAATGTCATGTAGTACAATAATCATAATACACTCAAATAAAACAAAAACCAAGAATTGTTAGTGGGAGGTGTCCCGACAATTTTACTTTTTTAATGTACAGTAAACAACTTTTGTAGTCTCAAATAAGACAAAATGGAAGAGTTATCTGCGGTAGTGTTTCAAACATTTCACGTTTAACTATACATGCATAAGAAAGGGTTTCACTCTTATTTTACACCACCAAAGCTAAATTTATTATGTTTTTTAACACGAGATGTATTTAATACAAATAAAAATCTAAAGTAAGAGCAAAGGTGTATAGATATAAACAAAAAAATAAAAACTATCTTTGAAAGACCGAAAAAAATCAAGAGATCAAAAGTAAACTAAAAAATAAAAAAATAAAAATCAAACTATAAAATAAAAAATTATATATATTAAAACTAGAAAAAAAGAAGAAGCTTTTAATCCATGCGGCGGAGCGAGGAGCATTACTGGCCATTTGGCATTGTGGTGCGATCCACGATTGCCAAACGGCTTCTCCATTTATGTGTTTGGTTATTTGTGAAACGCCGGTGCAAGCTATGGGTCCCACGTGCAATTTGTTTTGAAACGCCGGTGCAAGAAAAGCAGCAAATTGCTGCTTTTCTTGCACCGGCGTTTGCTGCGATTTGGGGGGTGCTGGGTATATATATATATAGAAATGGGGGGCCTGCTGGGTGTGTGTGTATATATATATATATTAAAATAATCTAAAAATTAATTAAAATATAAATTATTTTACATAATATATGTTTATTAATATAAAAAATATTATTTTAATATTAAAATAATCTAAATATTAATTAAAAGCAATATAAAAAGCATGATAACCAAACACACAAAACAACTTTTTTTAGTTTGATGGGAGAATAAAAAATAATATTTTTTTTTCATGAATTATTAATTACATTATATTATTATAATTATTAAATTTACAATATTTAAAAAAATTATATATATATATATATATATATACATACCCTTTAAAGTAATTTCACAAGTTAAAAGCAATATCAAAAGCTTGGTAACCAAACACCCAAAACTGCTTTTTTTTCAACCCCCAACTCCAACTCCAACTCAACCACAGTTTTAACCAAACACTTCACTGCTTATTTTGAACCACAGTAAAAATGTTTTTTTTGAAACTGCTTTTTTTTTAATCTCAATCGTAAAAGCAAAAGTAATGCTAAACACACTTTTAACCTCGCTTTTATATTATTTCAATTCATCACAGTTATACAAAATGTTTCAAATTTCAAAAAAAAAAAAAAAATCCGATAGTTACCGGGCGAACATTCCAGCGTCGTAGCTAGCTACCAGTATACATAGCTATAGCTCTCCGGCATTTCTCCAACAGATACATACCAAGCTGAAGACATACAGCAGGACAAGCCATGCTCACAGTCTTAAAAAATAATAAAAATAGTTGCTTACTACTAATATATATTTTAGTACAAGTAGCTAAGCCACATACAAAATTAATGCCATTTCAATTTCACCACTGTAACAGGCTAACAACACAAAATCTATGTCCGAAATATTACAAAACACATAAACGGTGTGGCATTTTGCACTGTACACACACTCACAAAACACTGTGGATTGTGGCAGTGCACGCCCGGTTTTGGCCCTCGGGCGCGCGGCGAGAAGGGGCTGGCAGGCGGGGATAAAATCGGTTTTTCCTTTTAATTTTCTATTTTTTTTAAAAAATATTCATTTATGAACAGTGTATTGACGATTTCGTCCCCGATAATAAGACAAAATCAGGCTTCCCGCTGAGGGGCACCGGCGTCATTGCGCGCGGCCGGACCGGCCCGGTTCGGTCCGGTCCGCCGCAACTTTTGGATTTTTTATTATTTTCTGAAATGGCTAAATACGGTTTTAGCCCCTAATAAGACAAAAACACTTAATTGGGTTCAGGGCTAGAACGGTAATTAGCCCTATTTTTTGAATTTTATAATCGGTGTCTATCAGGGCGTGAGGCGCACGCGCCAGGCGGTTGCCCGCCTCACGCCCTGTTTAGGCGGCGCGTGCGGCCGTCTCCGGTGGACGGAAATGGTATACCGGAGGACAGAACGATGCGCCGCCGCGTGGTCTCTCCTCCCTCGGTGGTGCGTGTAACCACCAGATGTCCGTGTACGCGGTGGAGGCCGGTTAAAGCCGCCGGCCACGTTTCTCTCTCTCCGGAATGTCAAAGTTTCACTTTGGTCCTTCTACTTTCAATTTCCGGGTTGGCTGTATATAACTCAATCAATTCGGTACAAAAGTTCCTATTTTTGCAATTTTGTCCTCTGATTTCAATTGACAATAAATGTAAGTTGCATTTCAGCCCTTTGACTTTTAATTTTTTTAATTTAAACCCCTGATATTTGATTTTCATTTCAGCCCTTACACTTTAGTTTTTTTTAATCCCTACTTTTGTCCATGTATATATAAGTGTATTTAACACAATAATAATAATAATAATAATAATAATAATAATAATAATAATAATAATAATAATAATCATGATTTAATTATTTTTCATTTTTACTCTTTTGTTATTTTTTTTTTCCTCCCGATAATTTAATAATGTTTTTTTTTGCCAGTAATAGCCATGGTAATTTTTTTTATCTTTTGTTAAAATTTCTAAGATATTTTTAATCTTTCATTTATTTTTGTTTCTTTCATTATTAACATAATAATAATAATTATAATAAGAATAATAATAATAGTGATTATTATTAATATTATAAGAATAGTGCTTATGTTTTCTATTATTATAATAATAGTGGTTATTTATTCTTTCATAGTAAAAATAATAATAATAATAATTTTTAATTGGTTTTTCTTGCTTGCTGTTTTGTTAATGCTTTTTATTTTTTTCCCTTGGTATAATTTAATAATTTTTGATTGTTTTTATTCTAGCGGCAATAATAATTTTAGATGTTAAGACTCCGATGTTGCTATTGTTATAATATTTTAAATGAATATTGCTTCCTTTTCCCTGTTGATTTTTTTATTTGCTCTTTCTATTAATTGATTTTAATAATTTTATTATCTGCACAATAATGATTTCAATAAATTTTTTTTCTTATTCAAATATTTTTCTCTTTTTTCTAATATGATCGTTTATAACGCAATACCTATATTCTAAAAGATGTAATCTATGCTTACGTGACAAACTCAACTCAAAATTTTAAACATTTTATCTTTTAATCTATAATTTTTATTTACTTATATCATATAAATTGATCATTATAGATTTAATTGTGTTAAATTATATACAAAAAATATCCACGGCAACGCGCGCGGGCAATTAGCTAGTTGTATATATAAACAATCTCTCTCTCTCTAAAGTGTCTCCATGTTCCGTTCATGTCTGCGGAGTGCGGAGCTCTTAGCTTACCAGAGCACAGCTCAGCAAAATACAAATCCAGGGAGCCAGCTGTCTGTCTTTCTCACTTTCTCTATCTCTCTGTTTTTTCGTTGCCTATGAAACTTTCCTCCCCAAAGAGTACCATTCATTCTCATTACACTGCCCATAAAATCCAACCACTCCACCCCGTTACCATTTCTAAACCCTTCAGCAAGCCACGCCCGCCACCAAGAGGAGTCCGTATGGATACGGACTCCTCCACCGCCGCCTCCGCCGGCGTCCACCACCTTAAAAAAGACAAGATTCTTGTGATAATGGGAGCAACAGGGTGTGGCAAAACAAAGGTCTCCATTGATCTAGCTACACGCTTCCATTCCGAAATCATCAACTCCGATAAAATGCAAGTCTACAAAGGTCTCGACATCATCACCAACAAAATCCCCATTCAAGACCGCCTTGGTGTTCCTCACCATTTACTCGGTGAGTACGGCCCAGACGATGATGAGTTGACTCTCTCCGAGTTTCGGTTCGCCGGTGGATTGGCTATCTCAGGTGTTGTTTCAAGGCAAAGACTTCCTATCGTGGTTGGTGGGTCCAACTCCCTTATCCACGCTCTAGTTGTTGACCGGTTTAATCCCGAGCTAAACGTTTTTGCTGGGTCTAACCCTGTTTCGACCCAGTTAAGGTATAACTGTTGTTTTCTGTGGGTGGATGTGTCATTGCCTGTTTTATGCGATTACTTGTGTATGCGAGTCGATGAAATGCTCGACTCGGGGATGTTCGATGAGTTGTCAGAATATTATGGGTCAATAGACTCAGCGAATCAAACCGTGTTGAGGAAAGCGATCGGGGTGCCTGAGTTTGACCGGTATTTCAAAAAGTACCCGCCCGGGTCTGGTTGTGGCAGAGGCATTGGTGGGGACTGGGATCAGGCACAGAGAGGAATATACGAGGAGTGCGTGAGGGAGGTAAAGGAGAACACGTGTCAGCTTGCAAAGAGGCAGATTGGAAAGATCTTGAGATTAAAAGGTGCAGGGTGGGATCTGCAAAGAGTGGATGCCACGGAGAGTTTTAGAGAGGTGATGATGGTGAGAACGTCAGATGAGGACGGTCATAAAAGGAAAACGAAGAAAAGAAAGAAGAAGAAGAGGTGGGTGGAGGTTTGGGGGAGAGATGTGATGGAGCCAAGCATGAAGATTGTGAAACGCTTCTTGGATGAGTAGGAGTAGTAGTAGTAGTAGTAGGTTTTACAATCAAATCATTCAATCCAGCCTTTTTCCAGCTATCTTTTTTTCTTTTTTAACGGGGGTGGGGATCATTTTTGTTTTCGGCAATGCTACGCGTGCTACGATTTTTGCAATCCTGGCTTCGAAGTCCTAGCGTGCCAGGTGCATGCAATCGTGCGTGGTAATCATGCGAGCATGGCGAAGTTTGCAGCGCCATCAATGCAATCTGTGCGATAAGCATGCTGAAGAAGATTGCTTAATCACATCCATCGCGACTGTGCATAATAATTCTTCTCGTTAGATTCGGGTCTTAAGCAAAACGATGGAAGAATTTTTTAGTTACATTTACATATTGAGGATTCATAAAGGGGTGCCGGATTGTGCAATGAGCAACCAGTTTTGCAGCCGTAGGATGTTCTTGGTTCTGGTTTTGTATTGTTTTTTTTTTGTTTTCCTTAATGGGTTCATTTTAAGACAATATAAATATACGGAAAAAAACTGAATTTGGAGAAATGAAAAGGTTATTTTGTGATTGTAATTGTTAGCAAGTGTTTACTCACAGTAGTTTGTTTTAGTGGCTACAGAGTTCTAATTCGTTCTTGGGATTTGTATTCTAAGCAAATTGAAGTAGAAATTCTTCCCGCACATTACCGTCTGGAGAATTGGATGCCAAGAAGCTTACACGACGGAACAAAACATACCCTATATTCTGCTTGGTTTTCGATATACTTTATTTTTGTCACAATTTCTTTAATATCAAATCTTATACAGAGAAAATTTGTTTTTTTACAAAAAATAATAATTAAGATCTTCTTCCCTACATAGATTTGGTCAATCTCTTAGCTAATTAAGTTGAACAGGATCATGTCTTGTCTGATTGAAGAGAATCATAAGGTTTCCTATCTAGTTCGATGCCCACGTATCAAATTCTGTGGAATCGTTTGCACTGTTTCTTTCCCAGAGTAGATGGAATTGAGAATCTATGCTCTTTGGTCAAAGCATAGGTAATAGGTATTCAAGCACCCTCAAAAACAAATGTACATTGATTCACAGGTTCTGCAACCTGCATTGGTTGGAGGAGGCTTAGGACAGTTTCAGCTCTAGATTTCTGAAACAGTGATTGCGTGTTACCTCTGACGTGAAACAAGGTCGGGCCCAGGGTGCCTACCTTACTGTTCTGGTACAATGAAACGGCAACCCTTCTCTTGTCTATGTCGATATAATTAGGCCCCCCCTGCTTGGAGAACGCTTATTTTAGAGTTGAGCTTTGTGAATCCCGTTGAAAATCGTGTTTTTTTTATATATAAATTAATTGTTTTGATATATTTATATAAAAATAAAATAATATATTTTTGAACGAAAAATATTTTAAAAAATAATAATTATTATATTTCTAAATACTCAAAAGAATACCTAGAATTCTATAGTACCGAAATTTTTAATTTTGATTTTTTATGTTTAACAATAACAAGATATAAATAAATAAATAAATAGCTGTTAAGTATTATGATAGTTTTTATGGCTATAGTTTTTGAAAAATTATTTTTAGTTGTGATTTTTTTAAAATAAATTACAAAAAAATACTAGTTTAGTTAAAATTATTGTGAGATAGCTTGTAACATGTCAAATAATAATAATAATAAAATATTTATGAATAAAAAGTATATTATTCTAGCTTTAAAAAAATCAGGATCTGAAACACAATGATATATGAAACTCAAGTGTAGTAAAACATAAAGTAAATAGTTTTTTTTTTAATTTTTATATATAAATAGTTGGGTAAAAAAACAAAAATTGTCACAATATCAAAACTTCCCTGAAACTGATATAGAATATGAAGGTTTATTTGCCACCGTGATAGAGTTAAATATTAACATGGGATCAACTGAACTTAATTATGTGATTCTAAATAAATTAACCATCTTCTACACATGGCAGGCCATTAGCTAAAAACAATTTCACACACACACACACTTGTGGGTTTTATTCAAATTTTCCAAATCCAGCTTGTTCTTTGTCATGTTTTAGTGGCTAAACCAAATAATTGAGTTAATGGGCCATCACTATCTTAGATAAATCAATCCAAACTCGGATCATACATTTATTAATTCCATGTATTATTTAACCAGGTCATTTGTCCCATGCGTTGAACCTTGCAACTTATGAACTGTCCTCAGGAGTATGTATACACAAACATAAATCCCGATCATCTGATAGGCAAATATTTGATAATTTAACAATAATGGGCTTCAAATTATGAAGCACCACTGGCAAAATTTCGTCACTGCTGTACAATTGTCACATAGCTATCATAAAGAACATTTTTTAGAGTTGAATGTTCTGAGTTTTCCGAAGCAATCATAGAACTTTCTGTAGTGTCACAGCATCAGGATGAGCCACTAGCTAGTTGTCGCTGTCCGAAAAGGCCAACATATTATTTTGGGAGTTCTCGGTTTTGTGTTTGATTAAATCGTATTTGCCTCATCCAAATTATTCCATCATATTCAGAGGCATGTTTTTGGCTATTTCAGCTGCCGTTCAATTGTTTGCTCCCGATCATCAAATAGGGTAGCTAAAAACTGAAATTAGACAGCATAGAAGCTGGAGTCCTGCATCTTGTCCCCATCATAGGCAGAATTGACCTCCATTCCATGCCATTTATGTAGTCCTAGAGTATTAGGTACCACGGCCAGCTCACATGTACAGTGAGGCTCGGTTCAATCAACTGTTGAATTTCTGTATTTTAGATGAATGGAAATTGAAGTGATTAACGCTCATCTTCCAAAAATATTTATCCTGAATCTCGTTAACCATATATTTGATATGCAGTGGGAGACCCACAAGTCAAGTCCTCCTCTCCATTGATTGTTGATTTTTTTTAAAATATTTTTGATTGAATCTTTTTAATAAATAGCACGATTCGTTTAAGCGTTTAATTATTAGATATCAACCAATCTATAAACATTATTAGAAGTCCAAGTCGTGATTATGGTTAGGTTCCATTAGATAACTATGATATATTTTCAGGTGGCAGGTATTTTCACTCTTTCAGCCTAACAAATTAGGAATATATATATATATATATATATATATATATATATATATATATATATATATATATTATTTGGATTTTAGTCAATTTTCTGGTATTTCCTTTTCTTAATCAGGCAATAGATGTTTATATTTTCGCTCTTTTGGCCTAACCATAAAAATGGCTAAACTCTTGGATGGCAAAAGATCATGCACGTTTTTTTGTGAAGCACATGTCTTATGGGTCGTTCAGCTTGGTTTTACAAGAAGAAGAAGAAGTAATGCTACAAGCAAGGGAGACTTTTTCTTTAAGCCAAGTAAAGTACAATTAACTAGCTATTCCAAGAAAATAAATTCATTGTGAAATTCGATTCGTAATTAAGAATTGCATATTTTACTTGGTTTTGAAAACTAAACAAATTTCATTTAATCAAAGAGGTTAGTTTCCCTGATTTGGGAAAATGAATTATCAACAAACAATTTGCAACAGGTGGCTAAGAAATGCTCAAATTGCCATGTCGTGTGTGCAATGCGCACGATATAAGCATCCAAAAATTCAAAGAAAAAGAAGGCAATTGGGGAGCATGAAAGAAATGGAATGGCATACATGTAATAATGAATTTGTCGCAGCAAACAGGAAACCAGCCTGCTGTAATTACGCTCGATGGTGTTCATCTGCAGGCACAGGTATTATTACACATCATAACAACTGATCGGTCAAACAAAATGGGGGAATCCTTCTCCAAGACTGCAGTATGATTGTAGTGTTTAACAAGTTGCAATAGACAATTTTAGTACATTTAATTTAAGCTCTCATTTAATTTAAGTTGCAATAGACAATTTAATTATCAATTGTTATGAGTCCTATACATAAAAAACAAGTACGCACTTGCAGATGATGTTTGGTACGCGAGAAAAATACTGGACAAATTGCGAGGGCGTGTTTGGTTCATTGAACAATAACATTGGATTGATCATGTTAGTTTTAATATATATATATATAAATGGGAATTATTTATATAATCCAACATGACGACACCATAAACAAACAAAGTTATTTGTCGGTATATATAACGATCAATTTATCGCTCTACTGACAGTCACGTAAATAAATTTGTGTATATAAACATGCTTATATTTATTTATTTAAATTGAATGCTCTGACATCGTACGGGGAAATATAGAAAACCCAATAGATGAAGATGAATGGAGGTGGTGCCCTCGGCATAGGCTAGTTTTTATTCTTAATTCGATGATCTTGTCACTTCGAAAAATGAAAAGCATGACTCCATGCCTAGATGTGAACAAGCTAGTTTTGATGAAGCTGTCTTCGGAATGTTTGCTTGGAGAAGGTTAATGTCTTAATTACAGAGAGGGAGAGGGAGAGGGAGAGGGAGAGGGAGAGGGATTTAAGAAATAATAAATCAATGACAGAAAGGGAATGATGGGAAGTAGTGAAATGGAAGATCCAAGGAGGGGCTAAGAGAATGAAAGACAAAACACATGGAAAAGTGAGTAGTGGAAGAAACCTAGTTTAATAATTGAGATTAAACAAAATGCAAACTCGTATAGCATGATGGGTTTGTAGCAGAAACCCAGAAAGAGCAGCCCAGAGACCCTGCTAGAACTGAGAGATGGCAGTGCGCGTGCTGTTCCTCTGCGCACGATCCTATGAAACTCATGTCTTCATATGCAGATGCCCTATAAATTAAATTACTAGGTGCTTGTATTTTTAAATAGAGCAGACATTGAAATCACTCCATGTTCCAATTTCCAAGTTGAAGGCACAATGATGACCGTGTGGGTTTTGAAAGCCACGCTTTCTATTAATTACACTTAATTGTCTGTTTTAATTAGGGTACAAATTGATTTTTAAAATGTTATTTATTATCAATACTTAACAAAATATTTTAAGGCTAAAAAAATAATTAATCTAAAATCGTCTGAGGGGTAACAAAATTAAAGGAAGAAATTACTATCGTATATTAATTAAATTGTAGATGTTGTCTTTTGTCTGTTAAGTTCATTTTTGTCTTATAGTTTTAATGTAACATGTTATTTTCACACACGGTGTATAGTTGAAAATAAAACAAGGAAAGGAAAGCCACTTTGATAAATGATTTTGGGTTGAAAACACGTATTTTCCTATAAAATTAACCTTAAATTGAAGGGTGTAGTTTAAAAATTCCAATAATTGTAGTACTAAAATGTAATTTATTTTTTGAAATTTGGAAGCACTACAAAAAAAGAAGGGTCAACAGCAACATATCAATCTGTTGTTATTGACAAAGGAATCCGTTTCTAATAAATATTAACAACAGATTTGCAACAAAATTTTCATTGAAATTTAAATCTGCAATGACAAATCCGTTGCAATCCAGAAGGGTTTTTTTTTTAGAATATATTTAGCAATAAAAAATCTGTTGTTAAATATATTTCGATGTTAATCCATTGCAACATTTGCAACAAAAAATTCTGTTTTTCCCCCCCCTGTAGTGGGTGCCATCAGCCATGGCTCCCTCACCCTTCAACGTAGTTCCACCCCTGGTTGTTGGTGTTTTTACCGGAATACTCGTAGCATGGGAAAAGAGAAGGAAGATAGAATTGGTATTTATCTGAGTTTTTTTTATGGTTTTAATATCCATCTTTCATTTGAAGATAGTTTACAATCACCGGCAAAGTATTTTTAAGGATTCGAAATTTTTTATTTATAATATTTTTACTCCAAACGCCCTTGCACATATATAAATATTAAATTGATATATAAATATTTCTACCAATAGTTTAGCGGTAACAAAATCATTTACATATATAAAATTTTAATTTTCTGTAATTACTAAAAAAAGAAGAGAAAGAGAGTGCGAGGATAAGAAAAAGGGTAAAAAATAATCAATAAAAAATGTTAAAAAGTATATGAAGCTTACACAGCCATATAGTTGAAACAATTACATAACATTCGTTTTGCGGTGTAAATAGTAAAAAATAATCCTTAATCAAAGAATGTTTAAAAGAGGGTTGATTGTTGCTTCTCAAATATTTTTTTGAAATATATTGAAATAATATTTTTTATTTTTTAATACTCGCATATCAAAATAATATAAAAATAAATTAATTTAAAATGAATAAGAAAATAAAACAAAAAATACTTTTTTCAAAACGCAAAACCAACAATCGTATCCCCATCTCTTACAAGTTACAAGGTTAGGGTAAGGGTTTCTCTGCAATAATCATGAAAAATACTAGGGGATTAAGATTTATCGGCCTCCATTAAAACGGCTGGCCTGAGCCTACCTAGCATTCGGCGTGGACTAAACATGGTATATGAAAAAAAAAAAAAAAAGACTTTGGCAAAGGAGCCCAAACTAGAGAGCTTACCTAAGTTTGATGACCCAGCTTATTTTCTTGACCGTGACTTCACACGACAGGAAGCCCAAGATAAATGATTACCGGGTTAGAAACAAGACTTTGAGAGGTCAAAATCTAAGAAAGCTGGATGGCTCGAAGAATCGCTCTTAGAATTTTGACCACATAAAGCTGCCCACCCGAATTCATTTTGAGTTTTGGGTAGGAGCAGGTCAAATTGAAGCCTATTCAAGACATCTCCTTCGTGTATACTGCCATGGACTACCTTCTCCGAACCACGGGATGTAAAGAATTGGCTAATAAATGCACGTAAAGTTGACTTTAATTATTAGTTTAAATCATGTTGATGAGGAGTTGGAGATGGAAATGGACGATCCGAGGATTCTAGCTGCCAATGTCGGCAGTTTTGGTTCGTTGTTGTCTATTGATTAGTCTCCCTCTTTGATTCTTCGTCGCTATTCAAATTTGCTCTACAGTCTTTGATTCCATGTAGAATAAACATCACAAGACTCTAATTTTTTTCTAATAAATCTCCACACCACGGCTTAAACCTGTCGTCTTTATCTTTCCTGTCTTTTGATCAACTGCCAAAAGAAAGGAATAGAAGTCTTTGTTTTCAGTTTTGTATTTTTCCCTATTTCTTTTAATAGTATTATTTTCCAGGTCGTTTGTATAGATAATGGCGACGATCGTGTTGATGATTATGCCATCTTATTGACTACTCAAATACGCACGTATTTAAATATTAGTTTTTGCTCCGTGCCTCTTCGGCGAGGTTGATCAACTACAATCAAGACTTGTCCAGATCTAAGATCTCAAGTTTGAATTTTATTGTTATTTGCGTAAATAAAGGTATTTTAAAATATATGAGGTCCCGAAACATATATTTAATCTATCTTACATTTATTTTGTTTAAACACAGAAAGACGAAAGGAGCCGGCCGTGAATCCCAATTCGGAATGCTCAAAACTCCAAATTTCAGTGGAGAAGGGTTTTAAAAAGACATGGGGTGTTTATTGTTGGGCCGAAATAATACATAAAAAAGAGCCTATATATAATCATTTTATAAGAAGAAAAAACATTTGGCCCGTAGTGGATTAGATGGCCATGACATCATTAAAGAAAAAACCAAGTTGCGATAGAATTATAGATTTTGACCGTTGACTTTAAGCCAAATCGATTGAAGTCAAAACTGTCTTCAAAGAGGACCAATCACTAGGGAGGTGAAATCGAAATTTCGTTCTCCTTTAATCATTTGATTAAAATTGATATTTCATTTCACTCGATCACTAAAGGCGGCCATGCCCTGCCCACCTGGTAGCTTGGTGCGGTGCATGACAGAGCAGTTTTTCTCCCATTATTAGAATTACCCCATCAAATTTAATGCACTTGGGGTTTAAAGATGAGACTTTTTTAGGACTGAGACCCTCCTCCTTATAATTGGTTTGGAAAAGCTTTGTCTTTTAGTTGTAACTTATAAAAATAACACTAAAAAAATATTGTGATGTTATACTTTAAAATACCATCAAACATTTAAAAGTCATACCCTCAACTCAGAGCCAAAGCCAAAGCCATAGTCAAAACAATAATTCCCAAAAGATATTTGTTAGACATACAAATTGCTAATAAAGTTGCATTTAAACTCTTGTGTTGGGTACGTGTCATTATTGAGGGATTGTTTTCAGAAATAATATTTAATTCAGATAGCAAGTAACCTCGTTCAAAAGCACCTTTTATTATTCAAGTGTCTATATATATATATATATATAGATAAGCTTTGGATTACAACTAGACTTGAGAAGCCTGTGAAAACATTTTTTAAAGTGATTACATTGAATATAAGAACCTATACTTTAGCCTATTCTTACATAAATAAAAACATTATTCTTATCAAAACAATAAGATATTTTGTCCCTCGACTGGAAACCTTTAACATGTTCATCATGTAAATGGAAATGAAGCTAGCTAGCTGAATGAAGGTAGTGCCCAGCTTCCACATGCAAGTGGCACAACTTGCTGCAACAACTCAATATATATACACACAATAGAGTAATCAGCGTGTCAATTAAGAGAAAAAATAAAATAAACAGTGGGTGTTTTTTAAGAAAGAAGAAGAAAAAACAACTGTGTGAAAGTATGCAGAACTGAACTGGCATAGCCGACAATAGCGGCCATGAAAACCTAAACAAGTTGCCATGAAAGAGAGACGAGGGTACCGCCCAACAACTGCTTTTCCGCTTACAACCTTAAATTTCAACATCTCCTTAATGTCAACGGTCAGCTCTTCTATATATATATATATATATAAAAGAAAAAAATTACACCTCATCCTCCTATATATATCGCCCTACTGTAATTACTTTCTCAACGTCAAAAACTCATTTTTTTCCTGTAAATTGTTCCCTGTCAAGCCAGCCTAGCTGCACATCTGTTTTCTTGTTTTGCTTCAATTTCTTTCGAGATTTAATCCAAATGAATTCTGCAAAGTATCATCTCGGACAAAATAACATCAACGGTCTACGTCCATCTCCATTGAGGATCAGTAAAGAATCCCATCTCATTCGCAAATCTTCTTCTTCTTGTTCATCAGCTTCCACGTCGAATTCTTCATCGTCAATAGAGCCTCCTGTTTCTGGAGTAAAACAGCAGCAGCAAAAGAACCAGCCGGTTATTATCTATACATATTCACCCAAGGTAATCCATACGCAAGCCAAGGATTTCATGGCCTTGGTACAAAAACTCACGGGACTTTCACGGTCCAATAACCAGGAAATGGCACCTCCCGCACAGCAAGGGCAAGATCGTCAAGGTGTTGTTAGTAAGGGCTTAACAGCGGGCAAAGGTAACGGTAACGAAAGAAAGCATGATGGTCATGATTATAACGACTCGCCTTCAACTTCAGCAGAAGAGAATTATCATGCGGCTGCTGGTGCTGGCGGGGGTACTGCTGATATTGTTGTTTCATCATTACTTAAGCCACCGCATGCTCCTTACTTCGCGGATGCTCCTCTTTTTACCCCAACACCTTCCGATTTGTTTTACTCGCCTCGGCTTCCATTTAGATGTCCTAATTCAGTTTTTGCATCCCCTAAGATGGGAAATCCGATATCTCCATCTGTTTTGGAGTTCATCAAAGGCCTACCTGAATATTGACGGGATAGAGTGGCAATATGGGAATCAGAGGATTGGATTTTTTTCTGGTTCCTTGCAAACGATCGTTGTTTATTTGTTCATAAAAGAGGTTGATTCTTTCTTTCTTTTTGGTGTGTACGTAGTCCCTACTCCGTCCTTTCATATTTGCAGAATTAGGGTGTAAAGTGAGGATGTATTTCTCACAGTTGTTGTATTCCATCAAAAATCCAGAATATATACAAGCTAAAGTGCAGTATTCACGTGCACCTTCTATATCAGAATTCCTAAACACATGGCTGATTGATCTCTAATTTCCTATTTACAGTTTTGGGATATTGCCTATTCTGATTGTGCAGATATCTTAATTCTGATTTGCAGAGATCTTCGCCCAATATTTCTGATTGCAGAGATCCTCGCCAATACCCCTCCTCAAGTTGGAGCATATGGATTTCGAATGCCCAACTTGCGAAGAAGAAATTCAAACTGCTTCTTGCCCAATGCCTTGGTGAATATATCTGCCAGTTGAACATGAGTGGATACATACCGAGTTTTGATGGTGCCATTAAGGATTGCATTTCGAATAAAATGACAATCAATCTCTATATGTTTCGTACGTTCATGGAAGACCGGATTGGCAGCTATGTGGAGGGCTGCTTGATTATCACAGTGAATGGTCATAGAGTGAGGATGAGCAACACCAAGTGACAGAAGTAAGGCTTTTAGCCAGAGTAATTCACAGGTGGTGGAAGCCATGGATCGATACTCAGCTTCAGCCGAAGAACGAGACACCGTGTGTTGTTTCTTTGTTTTCCAGGAGACAGGTGAATTGCCAAGGAGGATGAACCATCCTGTGATTGATCGTCTGGTCAAGGGGCAGCTTGCCCAGTCAGAATCACACCAAGCATAGAGTTGCAGATCACAATCAGCACTGAGCAAAAGTCCTTGGCCTGGATTGCCTTTTAGATACCTGACAACTCGAAGAGCTGCATCCCAATGCTCCTGGCGTGGCTGCTGCATGAATTGTGCAAGAGTATGCACACAGTAGGAAAGTTCCGGTCTAGTGACAGACAAGTAGATTAACCTGCCCACTAAACGTCTGTAATGCTCTGGGTCTGGAAGCAGAGATCCTTCAGCCAATGATAGCCGATGATTTTGATCAAGAGGAAGACTGGCAGGCTTGGCTCCTAACAAGCCAACTTCAGAAATGATATCCAATGCATACTTTCTTTGACAAAGAAAAAGACCAGTAGAGTTACGTGCAACTTCAATGCCTAGAAAGTACTTTAAGAAACCGAGGTCCTTCATGTGAAAACATTTGTTCAAGTATTGTTTAAATTTGTGAATGGCAGCATTGTTGTTCCCAGATACTATGAGATCATCAACATAGACTAGTATATGAAGCCGTATAATACCTTTATGCAGAATAAATAAGGAGTGATCAGATTGAGATTGCACAAAGCCATACTGTTTCAAAGCTCCTGCCAATTTTGCAAACCAACACCTTGGGGCTTGTTTTAACCCGTAGAGGGATTTTTGAAGACGACAGACTTGTTGCATGTTAGAAGATCGAAATCCAGGAGGCATCTTCATATAGACTTCTTCTGCTAGATCACCATGCAAGAAAGCATTGTGAACGTCCATTTGGTGAAGTTCCCAGTTATTGGCAGCAGCAACAGCAAGGAAAATTCGGACGGTAACCATTTTGGCAACCGGGGCAAAAGTTTCATTATAATCAATTCCTTCAATTTGATTGTTCCCCAATATGACAAGTCTGGCTTTAAACCTCTCGATGGTCCCATCTGAATTATACTTTATGCGATACACCCATTTGCACCCTATAGCTTTCTTTCCAGGAGGAAGAGAAACCATAGTCCAGGTTCCATTATTTTCCAAAGCTTGAATTTCATGCTGCATGGCTTGTCTCCACCTTGCATCTTTGACAGCCTCAGCATAAGATTGAGGTTCTGAACCTGCTGTTATAGCTGCCAAGAAAATTTTGTACTGTGGAGAGAATTTATCACAATTGACATGGTTAGCTATAGGATAAAGAGTACCTGAGGACTGTGTTGATGAGGAAGAACTCGTAGAGGGGCTTATTTTGCATATAGTATTTGTCACAAAATCACGCAGCCGAGTGGAAGGTTTCTTGATACGTTGGCCCTTGCCCAGATTTTCTTCATGAACAATGCTCAGATTTTCTGCATGATCATCCTCACTAAAAATTTCTGTTTCAACCATGGGTTCAGGGATACTGTTATGACTGCAACCTTCTATCTGTACATGATCATTAAGTTCTGTTGAACTGGAGGGACCTATAGCCACTACATTGTTTTCCACATGTGCTCCACCTTCCCCAGAAATGTCTTGCCTCACAGCAGGAACAATGCATGGATGTTCATCTTCTTCTGTATTTTCCCGAGCTGTTGCAGGTCCCAGACTAGTTTCATCAAATACAGACCGTGAGTGTGGCTGGCTATCAATGGAATAAGGAAAATTTTCCTCATTAAACACAACATCTCTGGAAATTAAGAATGTTCCTGTTTCAAGATCATAAGCTCTCCATCCCTTCTTGCCATGCGGATAGCCAATGAAAACACACTTTCTACTTCTGCTGGCAAATTTATCCCCTTTGAGTTCCTGGTTATGAACATAGCATAAACATCCGAACACACGTAAATGTGAAATTTGAGGTGCTTTACCATATAAGATTTCATATGGAGTTTTTCCTTGCAAAATCAATGATGGAGTCCGATTAATCAAGTAACCAGCTGTCAAAACACATTCCCCCCAAAATTCTATGGGAAGATTTGCTTGGAATCGCAAAGCACGGGCCACATTCAGTATATGTCTATGCTTTCGTTCCACACGTCCATTTTGTTGCGGAGTGTGTACACAAGAGGTTTCATGTAAAATACCATTCTCACGGAAAAATTTCCCAAGACAAGTAAATTCAGTACCATTGTCACTGCGTACTGTTTTCACTTGTTTGTTAAATTGTCGCTCCACCATAGCTATAAAATTGCATAAGGTTACTGAAACCTCTTTCTTGTCAAGCAGCAAGTGTATCCATGTTGATCGTGAATAATCATCCACTATCGTTAAAAAATACCTTGCACCACAAAATGATGTAGTTCGATAGGGCCCCCATAAATCACAGTGAATCAACTGAAAATTTGCAGAAGTTTTATTATCACTTGTAGGAAATTTATCCCTTGTTTGTTTTGCTTTAAGGCAAATATCACAAGCTTGATTATGAAAACTACTGAACTTATTGTCACCAATATTTGGAACTAGCTCCAGAACCTTAAAAGATGGGTGTCCCAACCGGTTGTGCCATAACTTGAAAGTTGTCTCCTTCCGAGCTTGCATTGTTGCCACACTGATACCGATTGTCTTCCCTTGCAAGTAATAAAGCCCCTCTCGTCGTTCACCCACACCAATCACCATCCTCGTACTGCGGTCCTGTATAGCACAAAATTTCTTTGTAAAATAGACAATACAGTCAATCTCATCAATTAATTGAGAAATAGAAACAAGGTTGCACTGCAAACTCGGCACATATAAAACATTTGCCAATTTCAACTCATTGTTGAGCTCCACTGCTCCTTCCTTTGTAGCAGCGGTATGTTCTCCATTTGGAAGGCCTACTGGACATTCTGTTATGTCTTGTACATTCGAAAGACAGTCCAGTGTTCCTGTCATGTGATGGGAGGCACCCGTGTCTATAATCCATTGTATAAAGGAGCGAAATTCCTTACCAGTCAATTTCTCTGTTGCTCCTATTTTTGTGGTGTTCAAGATGTTCAGCAGCGTCTGCCATTGTTCATCATTTAGTGCACTAGTATCACCTTTTTCTTTGAGGATCTGTGTTGCATTGGCTCTAGCCAGTCCTCCACGTCCTCTGCCAAGAACATCCTTAGGTCCTCCTTTACCTCGCATGTTTCCTCTCCCAGCTCCACGGGCACGCTCTCCCCACCAATCTGGATAGCCAATCAGCTGAAAACAGCTATTAGATTCATGTCCTGTGCGATTACAATGCCTGCACACTGCATGCTTTTCTTTCCCCTCTGTTCTATTTCGTGGTTTGAAGTCAGTTTGCATTGCGAAGCTCATCACCTCGCCACGCTCTTCCTTTCCTCTGGACATGATTCTGACTCTTTCTTCTTGAATCAGTGTTGAGTAGATTCTGTTTAGATTTGGTAATGGATCTTGAGCCAATAAATTTGATCTTACAGTTCCATAGGTTGTTTCATCGAGTCCCATGAGGAATTGATGAGCTTTTTCTTCCTCACGCTTCTTTTCCAAGGCTACTCCAAGATTGCAGACACATAATCCACATTTGCACATTGGCACTTGTTCAAAGTTTGCCAATTCTTCCCACAATTTCTTAAGTTTTCCAAAATAGGAAACAATTGTTGATCCTCTTTGTCTGCATTCAGCCAATTCAGCCCTTAATTGTTGTATGCGTGGTCCATTAACCATGGAAAATCTTTCGTTTATGTCTTCCCATAGGTCTCGTGCTACCTCCATGTGTGACATAGTTGATCTCAATCCGGGTTCAATGGTGTTCATTATCCAAGACACCAGTAAGGAGTTGTTGGTCCACCAGTCTTCAAGGTCCGGTGATTCCTCACTCGGTCGTTTGATGGATCCATCTACGAATCCAAATTTCTTCCTTGCTCTCAACGCAGTTCGGAGAGCACGGGCCCATTCATCATAATTTTCTCCCTTCAGTTGCACCTGTGTTAGCAGACTTCCAGGATTGTCACTGGAAGTTATATCATATGGGGAAATAGTTTTCCTCAGAACAACCACTTCGCTACTCTTGCTGGTGGTGTCTTCTTCACTGGCCATTGTGACAGATGAAAAAGTGTTTATTTCTAGGTAAGGTAATGCTCTGATACCATGTAAAGTGAGGATGTATTTCTCACAGTTGTTGTATTCCATCAAAAATCCAGAATATATACAAGCTAAAGTGCAGTATTCACGTGCACCTTCTATATCAGAATTCCTAAACACATGGCTGATTGATCTCTAATTTCCTATTTACAGTTTTGGGATATTGCCTATTCTGATTGTGCAGATATCTTAATTCTGATTTGCAGAGATCTTCGCCCAATATTTCTGATTGCAGAGATCCTCGCCAATATAGGGAGATCTATCAGCTAGAGATTGTCAAATGTGAACTACCATGTTGAATATTTAATTTAAATTCATTCTTAATTTGGCCATCGAAGACTCAAGGGAAGTTTGATATCTCCTCCTGTGGGTATGCACGGCACGGCATGAGGGATTTTACTACATTTCATACATAGTGAATGCTTTTGACACTCTTTCAATCTGTTTTATCTTTCTTCAAAGTATTATTTGAAATAAATTTAGTGATACTGTAGCTCTTTAGGGCCCACCAAGTTTGTTACTCATCACTGTATACGTGCAGGCATCAGCATTAATGTAAATGCAGATATGGTTTGGTATTTAAAGCTTGTCTAGCTGTGGATATATAGAAAATACAGAGTTAGGTTGCCCGTACTTATTCAACTAAAATTTGTGGACTAGAATGCGGATCTGAAGGCACAGCAAAGAATATCTATATACATCAAAGTCCAACACAGCAAATGTGTATACCCTAATTAGTCAGCTCTTTCCCTCCTCGCATATGGAGAGAGAACCAGCTTGCAAGCCCTCTAAGGTCATGTAGAATTCCATTTCTGAAAAAGAATCCACCAAATTGATATTAGGTCTTGATTTCTACCTTAATTATAATTCCCACCATAACCAGTGATAAATTTTTGAAACACATCCCGAGTTCATCATTGATTTCAGAGTCTTATTGAATCCAAAATATACAAACAAGAACAGATCAGATTTTGGCTGATGAGAAAAGAAAATGAGTGCAAAATTTCCTGGCAGGAAGAGGCTTTAGCGCCGCCTCGATATTTATTACAGCTAGTATAGTCAAGAGGAGGATATCCTTGGGACGAAGAATGGATAAGCCCATGATACTACGAGAGACTGCTGCCCTTTTCCTTCTAATTAAAGAATGAATCCTCCAGTATCATACCGATGGATTAAAGTTGTTTTCCAAATATTAAATATATTTTTTTATTTTTAAAAAATTATTTTTAACATGTACATGTTAAAATGATCTAGAATATTTAAAAATTTAATTTGAAATAATTATTTTTTTTTAAACACAGTAAAAAAAACATAATGAGCTTTGAGAACAAACATTCGTTGTTTATTTATTGAGATCTAGTTGCTTCATTGACATCGGGCCTGTGGTTCATGAAGATTCTCCTAGCCCAAACGGATTTGACAAACCAGCTTTGATGGGCTTCGTTCTGATGTTTGATTTCCTTCATTTTCGGCTGCGACACTAGAGCCTAGCGCCTACCAGGCCCAGCTAACCATTTGACAAACCATTTCTAGCCTTTTGGAGCTTTTTTAGTCCAAGTAGAACTCATATGTCGAATATCAATCAGAAAAACCGAATTTAATTAATAGTGATGGTGGTTGCAACGCCTCTCCCTCAAAAAATTCAAATATATCTAACTTGTATTTTTTATTGGATTTCATAAATCTTTTAAATGTTCCTTTTTAATGCACAGGTTAGTTGGTTAATTAATCTGGTGGATAGAATTAATTAAATAAATGTATGGAGAGAGAAAACAATAGATAAAAATACATGCATCAAGCTATTAAAAGCAGAGATTATGAAAACCATTTTTCCAAAATTAAAAAAGATTGTAAATTACAGTTAAACAGAAGAATATGAAAAACCATATCCTCTCTCGCTTGATCTTTATCAAACAGAACCATATTAGCAACTCTGTGGTAGTGGTTCAAACTTCAAAGTGATTTTCTTTTAAAAGTAATATATTGTTTTATTTTTTAAAATTATTTTTAATATCATTGTGATTTAAAAATATTACAAGAAAATTTTAATACAATTTTATTTTTTTCAAAAATATTTTCATTCAATTGAGGCTCAAAATATTTCCTCCGACATAGATTACATTCTGGTATATTCTATATGATGAGACAACATTAGCAGCTTTAAGCTCACTACTTGTGTATAAAAAGAATTCATCCTTCCAGCATTATATATATATATATATATATATATATATATATATATATATGTATATATATATATATATATGTATATATATATTCTCCCTTTTGGAAACTGGGACCTGGGTATTAAAATCTGGAAAATATTTAGAGGATGTCTTTCGTAGGAAAGCTTAAAACCATTACTACAAAAATAATATCATCTAAACCAGGGACGAGAAAAATAATTGTAATAATCAGTGTTTGGAAAAAAACTGGACAAAGAAACCAAACCCGAAAAACCTAGATAGAGAACTTTCAAAAAATTATTTTCAATTCGATTTAATTCTTTTTTAAAATAAAATAATAAGTTGATTTATATGTATTTCTAAACCAAGTTCTTTGAATCAAAATAAAAAACTTAATTATTTTTCAGCAAAGTGAATATAAACTTTAGATTTGAGAGAAACACCAAGGTTTTTTTTTTTTTTTTTAAAAAAAAAAAAACACTAAAATAAGGTGGAGAATAATATAAAAAAAAGTGTTGAACTCGTCGTTCATTTTTTCATGGTGGTTTTTGAAAGTTAAGGAATCGATTTTAATAACAATCATAATTAATTCTCATTATCATTAACTTTTGATTAGCCATAATAAATCAAGAATTAAACTTCAGTGGCCATAAATCTAAATTTTTTTTACCTCAATAAATATTCAAATTTACAACAAAAGTTTATGGAAGAAACCATAGACCAAGCCTCAAATTTCAATCGATAAAAAAATAATTTTTATAACTAAAACATATTATTTTATAATAAATTCAAACTTATAATCAGGCTAAACAAACAAAAGTCAATGTGTATGTGTGTTTTAGAGAGAAACCCCAGTTTGTCCATAACTTCTCTCCTCTACAATTTAGGTTTTATTTGAACGCGTTAACTTTTCATTTTATAAAAGCTAAATTCTTTTTGTTTTTTTAATGCTCATCACTAATCTAAATTAATTCAAAAAAAGAAAAAAAATTAGATTTGATTGTTGCTGCGAAGTGTTATCCTGGAAAATACTTGAATTTTTCATGTTAAATTGTAGAGGAAAAAACTAGTCAACACAATTCACTTTTTGATCACACGAAGAAGAGTATTTTTAAGTTTTTTTTTTTTTTTTTTTAAAAAAAAAACACTTGCCATGACACCAACAAACGTGTACACACATTTGAATCTCTTGGATAGTGAAGTCACATAATTGTGAGGGGTCAAGTGGCATTCTCCCACCAGCATAATAATTAGGTGCAACAACTAAACTTATGAGCATCTCTTTTTCCTGGGACAGGGTTCTCTAATCTCTAATAATATGGGCAGAACCCTTATTAAGTGCTGTGCAAAGCATCTATCCTTGTCTGATCATTTGCTTTCACCTGGTGAGATTCCACCGTGTCCCAACCACTTCCTGCATTTTTTTATTTTTATTTTGTTTTTGGTGAGAATACCATTTCCTTAATTATCATCTCTCAAACTTGAAAACCAAGACTGATTTTTATATATCACCGTCATCAAAACTTTATGATCTTTGATGGACGGTGCACCATTGAGTACAATGTAGCGGCGATCTACCTCTCTGAAACATCGAGAGAGAGAGAGAGACCTTTTAAAAAAGGACATCCTATTTATTTGAAACATAGCTATAGATAATAAAAACAGCTTAGCTTTCTTGACGTCTAGACACAGCTAGACTAGATTGAGTGTTACAGTGATCAGACCAACGCCAAATCTGTCCCCAATAAGATCTTTCTGCAGAATGGATGCAGTGATTTACCCTTTTGTTTGACTGCTTTTTTAAAGTTTTTTTTTATATTAGTACATTAAGATAATTAAAAAAAATAAACAAAAAATATAAAAAAATATTTTAAAAAAACTTTTAGAATAAAATATTAAACTGAAAATTCAGCTTGAGATCCACAGATGTTAGACCAACAACAATTTTACAGCTAATCAATTGCCAAGGCTACAATTAATACGTGCAAATTAACTTCTTAATTAATAATTAAAATTAAGCTGTGGAAAAGGGTAAAAATGACAAAATGACACGCAAGGGAACCAGCTATACACTATCCAGCTTCCTAGCAACTGCATAATAAGGAAAAGGCGGAGATTTGGACCACTTTAAATTTTTCTGTCTTCAAGGCTGAATGAGAGTGTTCGTAATTTTGGCAGTGGACGACTTTGACATTGTAAAGGGACATTGTTTCTGCAAAGTCATCCCTGCATGCGATCAATTAAAATCAGCTGCACCACGAGCCATTTTCTTGGTGTTTGCTAAAAGGTGCCTGAACTTATCCAGGATACAGGGATGTAGATGGAAAAACAATACTCTATAAACAAAGGAGGAATTCCCAAACTTTGCACAAACCAGCATTAAATTCCAAAATCACTCAATCAAATTTCTTTTTTCTTGAGTTACTTGTACCAGTTGAGTTCCTGTCAAAGCACGCTTTCCTTCATCAGAAACGGTAGTGTGTGTGTCTCTCTCTCTCTGTTTCTTCCTCCTCCTCCTCCTCCTTCTCCAATGGAACAGTTCCTGATTACTTGAACTATAAGTGAGTCCATCTGGAAAAGTTAGCACAATCTATGTCTTTTCTTGTCACTCAGTGCAATTATTATCACAAGAAAGCATCAACAACCAAAGATTGCATTATTGAATCGCAAGCTAAGCAGATATATTAAAACATAAGAAAAATAAACGACAACAAACTATGTGGCACTCAGATTGAACTTGATTTCGTTTTTTTATTGGCAATTAAATAAGTATATTTACAGGTTGCAGAATCATATATTTGACCACTGCCATTTTCTAGAAATACGGGTGAATTCTTCACAGCGCTGTCAAACAGACTTTTCACATTCATCCTGGACAATAACGGCGTCAGCATCCCACCACGTTTCTACATCAGACTCCGTCAAATTCACTAACGGCGAACTGACTTTTCTTAGATCACCCACCGTTAACTCACCAGTGACATCATCTCTTACATAAACCTTCTTTACGCCGCCTCCGCCACCGACACCGACAACCTTCGCCAGAATAGGTCTCAACTCCGCAAAAACCTCCGGCATCCGGAACCCAACACGGCTGTCCCATAAACTTAAGGATGAATGACCCGATAAATTTGTCTCCGCGGAGACAACCACTGAAGGAGACGGGGAAACAGCAGAGAAACCATCACATTTGCTGCAAAAAATGGAACATATGTTTTGCTCCTTATTAATGTCATAGAAAGAAACGACTGCGTTCCTTGAATCGCTGCCGTTGCTAAGGTTTAATCCCAGGCCTAATCCTAAATTATCCCAGAGCTTTACCACGTTTCTCTCGTTTGTGAAATCAGACAACGAAAAAAAGTCTCCAATGCTGCTATTTCGTCGTCTCCGGGGCCTAAAATTACCGTTTTGCCATTGATCATCAATGTAACGATTGCCAGAACCTCTCACACGGAAATCTTGATCACGATCATGAACGGACCGCCAGCTTCGTGAAGTTGACAGGGACTCTTCTTCCTGTTCCTCATCTGATAAGGATATTGACGATGAGCAGGATAAGTCTGTTTCGCTTTCGTAATCGTAATCTTCTTGATTGGTAATCAGAGATGGTGAGGAGATGAGAGGGTGGTTTTTGAATCGGATGACGAGAATCTTGAATCTGTTAATTATGGTTGTGAAAGAGGCGACTAGGGCAAGAAGTAGAGCGCCCCATTTCCAAAAACTGTAAGCTTGGTGAATTTTTTCTACTCCGGATAGAGCAAAAATCTGGGAAAGAAATGACGGGTTTTGCAGAGAAGTTATGCCTGTCTCGAAATCGCTTATTCTGTTGATAACTGGGATCTCCATGCCTACCTAGGTAGCTAGCAACAATTATGTGCAAACACAAGAGTCTGATCTCTCAGTCCTTATAACAAAATCTGAATTATAAGGTTGCTAGAGAAAATTTGGATGAACAGTGAAAAAGAATGAAGGACGAGAAGAGTCTCGACTGGAACTCTGTGACGCAAAATATTAGAGAGAGATGAGATGTGAAATGGAGGAGATACTGAAGGTCGAAGGATTGGTTTTTTAAAGGCAAAGGAGGTGGACGGGTGAGGATAATAAAATTGGGCATATTGGTCTTTCAATGTCTATTTTATTTTTAAATGAATTTCATTTTTTTTTTAAATGCTCCAGACATCAAATAAGCAAATTATGAATCATAAATGAGTTGTACAATTGGATATGGTCATACACCTAAGGGCCTGAGAAAGAGAATTGTTTTTTAATAGTTTTTCTATCTTGATTTAACAGCTCCAAATGAAAGGACTAAATGAAAAACCGTAATGATCTTTTTTTTTGTAAAAAAAACATTTAAGTGTATATATATATATATATAAAATGAGTTATTTTAACAATTATTTTTTATCAATTAAACTTTTCTTAAAAATTAATAATATTAAAATACAAAGGTTATTAAAATATTTTTTTCTAATAAAATGCACGTAAGAAAATCATTTTTATACTATTCAAAAAATTATATAAATAACATGACTCTTCTCAATTATTTTTACAATTGAAAATGCTCTTACACATCAAAATGTGTGTAGTCAAGTATTTATATTGATTCTGCTCTGATTGATATAAAAAACACTCCTACTCTAATTGTTGAATAATAGACACCGATAAGATGGTTTTTTTTTTTATTCAGCTATTCATTTTTCATCATTTTTTAAAAATTTCCATGGATCTTGTTTTCTCCTTACAAATGATGATTTTTTTGCAAGTGATGCTTTCATAACTCGACCGTGTTGAAGGCAGAGGAGAACATAGCGCGCGCACCCATATGCCAAGAATAAGTCGAGGGATCTTATTCGGCCGGCAACCATTGGCCACGCGGTAGAGATTTTAGGTCCACGTCAGATAAAAAGTGCTAGCAGGCTTCTTATGGAAAGAGAAAAAGGACAGAGACTACCGAGTCAGCATGTGGGAATAGCTATGTTAATTTATTATATATTTTTGTAGTTTGTGGAGAAGGTCTAGAAGCCATAATTAACGTTGTAAAATTGTTATGTGTGTTGGTGTCAGTGATGAGTCATGCGACAGAGGGAGAGATGATCAGGTCCTTTAGTTTACAACCAAAACAGAATGAGGGAGGGCCTTATTGGCCCATCTGTCCAGATCTGTATCTTTCAAGTTGGAGACTTTTCTGCCATTTGGATTTTGACACGCGGTGACAATTCATTTGTTTGTTCTTTAGTTTTAGTTTTGTTCCCGGGGAGACTGCCTCGACTCTCTGCATGATTGTTTTTAGTATTATGTTATGTCGTGGTCCACTTTCCACTATCACCAGCATCTCATTCTTATTCTTCGACACACAGAGGTGTTGATCGTATGCTACCATGCTTATCAAAACATTCTGTGGTCCTAATTAGCCCTTCTTTCATTTCTAGAAAAAATCTTGTATAAAAGAATATGGATTGTGGGGATTTAATTTCGAAGTATTCTTGTTAATTTCCGATTTTTTATTTTTGTTAATTAGTTTAATTTCTCTATTTGATGGGATGATTAATGGGCTACGATAGTTTTTCTTATGTTTATCCTTGTGAATTGCTTCCATTTTTCATGTAATATACTATCCTTGTGTTCGTTTAGGATGATCATTGGGTTTTTCCCGGAAGAGAACCCCTCTGCTGTTATTTGTTTTGGCGAATATGTTTTTGGATATAATTTTTTATTCCTCTTCCGTTTCGATGGATACCCACTTTATTGTTAGAAATTACCAGCAGATCAATTTTGCAGACTTTCTTGCTCTTCTTTTATTATCATTCACGTGCCTCTCACGTGTGAACTTCATTAACATTAAAGATTAAATAAATAAATAAAAGGTATCGAGAGATCTAACTGATAGTGAAGTTTTATTGATAGACAGAGTTTAATGGATTCAGTTTTTTTTCAGCAGAGAAGTGATTGGTTGATGGCGAGGGCAAGTAGATTGACCTTTTCTTTTTTGCCTTTTAAAATAAATTATAAAGGTGGTCATGAAACCTTGCTCAAGCAAAAAATTATACGAACTCGTGGCGAGGCGTGAAACTGGTCCAGATGCATGACATGTTTTTAAAATCCGACAAGACTGTTAATTTTTGATTTAATCTCAACTTAATCATTTGATAAAATGATACATTCATGTTAGTTCTTAGGACGGACGATCTCAAGTTTCAGTTATAACAAAGATTTTATGGATTTCCATGTAAAATATATCCATGGCTGCTTACCGGATATATGTATGGATACACGATGATCAGAGAAATCCGCAAGGATATATTAATATATCCTAAAAATTGCATCAATGATTTAAACATGGCACTAGAAATCAAGACTTCATGAGCTTTGTTCTTCTTTTTTTTTTTCTGCGGCCAAGTTTCATAACTTTCAATCGTACTTTAGCCCAGTAGACATTTTTGAACTAAAACACAACCCTTTGATCTTGTGATGATCTATCAACCTCTCTATGATCGAGACAGGATTTTAGTGGCTTTGAGCCTAATCATATACCCGACCCCAACAGAGATGGAGAGGTCCTTGTCTATTAGTCCGTGCGAGTCGCACGCCTACATGGCATGCATATGATTTTTTGGAGTAAGCGAAAAAAACAATGTGATTAGACTCGATCGAGTGGTCGGCGGAGCAAATAGGGCACGGCAGGCTGACTCTTTTGTGGCTAATATCATGTATTGAAACAGGTTCTTCTTTGGTCTGTGCCTCTATTGGTTGATATATGCCCCACGTTTAAAAAAGGAACAAGAGAGGTCATGACTCGTGACCCAAAAAAAGAAGCCGCAGAAAGATCCAATGAGGTAGGGTTCCATCTTTCTGTGCCAGGCAAGAGTTTAATCTGGCTCAGCTGATCACCATCACCTCATAGCTGTCTGGTGGATGATCAAAGGGAAATGAAAAAAAAAGGTGCTAAATCCTCGAAGGGTTTTTTTAGCTTAGAAAATGGACCGTTCCGATGATATGGTAGCATTTGAGAAACAATTACATGTTTTAATTAGAATTATATAGAATGTTCTATAGGTTAATAGAAACACTGGGAAAGAAGAGAAAAGTATGAATAAAATTTCAATAATAAATTAAAAAAGCAGTTTGATCAGGGAATTGCCCTGCTTACGAAAGGTTATTAAAGCAGATTTACGATACCAGCTTAGAATAATCAGAGAATTTAGAAACATCAGGATTACCCATAGTTTCCTTGACAAGAGTTGTCCACGGCATCCTAGCTTGAATATAACAGACGTAGTTTTTTACTTAGCAGCACCCTAGGTTTGAATATATATATATTCACAGATGAATTTTCAGCAAAGAAAATTCGGAGTTACGGTCAATATTATATTTTTTGACTCACAAATAAACAAGAAGAAGAAGCACTGGCCCGTGGTAGCATGGTACATGACATGGACTGCAGAGCTTTGGTTTCTGCGCAGGCCCATGAGAATAGAAGTATTTTATGAATCATTTTTTGATTTGAAGGCTCGATATAGATTTACTTGGGCCGTAACGGATCGGCCCAATCAAGACTTGAGGAATAGGATAGAAGAGAGAAGTCTGGTCTCATGAAAAGGTTACACCAGTTTTGTTTTCTTTGTTCCCTGGAAATAGTGTTTATGATGCTGTTTATATGAAAATTAAAAAAAACGATCTTCGTCTTTAAACCGGCTTGCAAATATGCAGTCCAATGTTTAATCATCCTGTCGAAAGCAGGCTGTTTGTGCCGCATTTAGTCTACAAATTTATTTGTTTTTTTATTTTAAAAAAAATAAATTTTTTATGTATTTTTATTTGTATTATATTATCATTTTTGTGTTTTTGTATTTTTTTGATATACTGATATTAAAAATAAAATTTTAAAAAATAAAAAATATTATTTCAATATATTTCAAATGAAAAATACTTTAAAAAACAATGATAAATTCAATAAATTTGATTTTAAACCCAAACATTCAATAATTTATTGTAGCCCTGTGCTGAACATCCACGCAAAGTAATAATTGATTAATTTCAATAAAAAAGAGTTTCTATTCATTATGTTTTTTTGAAGGGATTTCAATGATATACTAATATAGCAATCCCAAAATTAGGGTACGCAACATAAACTTTTTTTTCTTTATCTAAAAACACCTTTAATGTTTAAATGAGGTGACTTCAAAAATAACGAGGTCATCCTAGAAACAAAATGATAGATTTGTAATATTCTAATAAAACACTGGATTTTATCCAATTTTTTAATTTTTGTGTGATCTCAAAATTTTCTCATCAGAGGATTATTGTAATTCATTCCTCTGTATAATGTCACAAAGGTATTTGCCAACTAAAATTATAAAATCCAGCTTTATTATCCTTTCCATAAATTCTACACGGAACCGTTGTTATTCCATCCATTGCAGTCAAAATCGCGAGTCAACTCGCAAAATCGTACGATTTTGCGAGTTGGCTCTGAAAACCTGGTTGGACCGGAAAGAAAAATCGAAACCGGTCAAACTCGGTCAAACTCGTAGAAAAATCGTTCAAAATCGTAGAAAAATCGTAGAATAATAATAATAATAAAAAATAATAATATTTAATTATATTTAAATTCATTTTTTAAATTTAAATATAATTAAAAATAATAATTTTTGAACGGACATTTTACGATCTTTCTACGATTTTACGATCCGATCTTACGATCCGATTTTTCAGAGCCCTTTCCGATCCGTGTCAAAATCTCGATTTTGATTGCCATGATTCCATCAGGAAGATTCTGCCTCTCAAGATGGAAATGAACAGGGTATCTCTATCGCAATCCTACCACCTCCGATTCAGCCTTGATGCTGCCCGTTTTGGGATCCTTTCCTTTCCAAGCCTGCATAAACAATGAGTATATTCAGCCAAAATAAAAATTAATTAAACATAGATATTCTAGCCAAATGGTAATTCGAACTTCCTTCCAAGTGTGAACAAAGAATCGGATCCTAAGCCGCCACTGCATATCCAAATCATAATAAATTAAAATTAAAAACAAAATAATCACGTATTGTCGCCGTCCAAAATGAACACAGATATAGCTTTCACATGGTATGGATTTCATGACGACAGATTCACTAGAAAAAAAGGTTGGGTACTCATACAGTTCACACCAATCCAGAGCGTTTTTCGCATTTATTGTTTGTGAAAATGTTTCTCTATATAAAAATATATTAAAATAATATATATTTTTTATATTTTAAAATTATCAAAACGATAAAAAGCACTAAAAGTAATTAGTTTTTATTTAGAAAAAACAGGTTTCAAATTTTTTAAAAACAGAGTTCTGCCACAAAAAACAAACAATTCTTTCTATACGTTTAAGATTATTTTCTTCTTTTTTGTCGCCCCGTTGGCAATGATACTTATGCATAAATAGTAATACTGAAAGCTCAGAGAGTTGTCTGTGCAAAATTGACAATGGGGTATTGGTGTACCAATCTTTTGACAATTGTTTCACTTCTGCTTCTTTTCCCAGTGATGAATGGTTGGGGAATCGATGGACACCTCACAGTATGCAGAATTGCTCAGGTTAAGCTTCTCTTCTGCTCTTATATCGTTATGCGCGATCGATGTGTGTTTTTCTTCTTTTAGGGATCAATCAATATGTATTTCGTGGCCGTGCTTTTGTGTTGTAACAGTCGCGTTTAAGTAAAGCTGCCGCAGATGCCGTCAAGCAACTGCTGCCGGAATATGCAGGGAATGACTTAGGAAGTGTGTGTTCATGGGCAGACAAGGTTAGGTTCCGTTATCAATGGTCAGCCCCTCTTCATTTCATCAATACCCCAGATGTCTGCAACTACAAATACACCAGTAAGTTGCTCTTCTGCTTGTTTATGAATACCATTCCCTTTTCTCTTTCTCCCTTTTTCCCTTCCCTGTCTGTATTTCTTATGAATCAGACAACTTTTTGTTTTGTTTTGTTCCTGGTGTTAACTTCCTTTAGAAACACGAAAAGCGAATTTGGTGGTTCTGCTTCAATTAGCCATTGCAGCAGGCGTTAACTTTTTCTTCTTTTTTTTGTGTTCAGGGGATTGCGAGGATGACAATGGAGAAAAGGGAAGGTGTGTTGCAGGGGCGATTAACAATTACACTACCCAGCTTCTTACCTACAACAGTGGTTCCTCGCAAGCTGATAGTAATGAAAACACATAGTTACTCATCAATCTTTGCTGCCTGTCATAATAAATCTTGCTAACGAAATGAGTTGATTTATCAGATAACCTGACAGAAGCCCTTCTCTTCCTTTCTCATTTTATGGGAGACATCCATCAGGTGTGAAAAAACTGCACGTTTTATTCCGCAGTTTTGTGTTCTTTGTCGAGTCAATGCTTTTCGCCCTTGTAAACGGTAGTAATGTTTTTTCAATGCAGCCTCTGCATGTGGGTTTTGCTTCAGACAAAGGAGGCAACACCATTGATGTCCACTGGTACAGGAGGAAAGAAGTCCTTCACCATGTCAGTCTAATTGCCAAACCTTGTCGAAAATGCCTCAGCGTTTAACAAAAAAGCTTAACGTTGTGGTAATGTCAATGCTTACAGATTTGGGATGCCGATATAATAGAGACAGCAGAGGAAAGATTTTACAACTCAAACGTGGATGACTTGATCGATGCCGTTCAGAAAAATATCACGGTACAATTCTTCAAACATTTGAACCAAATGAAAGATGTTTTGTCTTCTTCACCCTTTCTGACACAACTTTCCTTTTCTTACTCTCTAACAAACAACAGAATGACTGGGCAGATTTAATTCCAAGATGGGAGACCTGCAGCCTTAATAAGACAGCCTGCCCGGACATGTATGTTTAGCATCCTCGATTTAAAACGAGACAAACAATTTATAAGGAATTTCTTTCTGTAGATTATTTTGTGACAAGATCCATGCCTGTAAAACCTTATTCACGTCAGTAATCCCCCCCCCCCCTGGTGTTCTACTATATTTTCAACCCTTGCGTGTAATTAAACTTAATCCAAACTGCCAAGATGGACGATGATTAACTTGATTCTGGATTTTATTGTTACAATTTTGTTAACTCATACATCAATCTTAAGAATAAAATTGTTTGTTTATAGATACGCATCTGAAGGTATCAAAGCATCATGCGATTGGGCATATAAAGGGGCGACTGAAGGGACAGTGTTAGAAGGTTGGCAAGATACAAAGATATTCTTCTGAGGTTTACTGGTTTGTGAGCATGCATTTGATATTCGATTAATCAGAAAAACTAAGACCACCTCTTTTGCATTGCAGATGATTATTTCCTATCCCGTTTACCGATTGTGAAATTGCGGCTAGCTCAAGGTGGAGTTCGTCTGGCAGCCACGCTCAACCGCATATTTCAGTGACGAATGCTTGGTTCTGGAATTAAATAGAGCATTCTGAAGCTTTTGAGAGACACCGTTCTATGTTGATTATTTGGGGGGCTTTATCTATGCAATGTATCCTAAGCTTTTAGGCATTGCTTTCAAATGTAAACTACATGTTGTCTTCTAAATATTCAAGCACTCTGGTTTTCTTAAAATTTAGTTTAAATCAAACAAGTACGGGTAGACATGTAACTGTAAACACTGTTAGAAATAATGGTGGTGCAAAGAAAAAGCAGTGCTTTCTATATACATTCCATGAAAATAACAAGTTTGTGCCAAATTAATGATCATTCACTGCATTTAACCTAACATGCGAGAGGTCGAACTTTGTGAGGCATTCAATGCAGCACCACCTTTTTTTTTAACACAAATAACTTACAGCTGGATCATCCCAAATATCTGTACAAGAATTAGTATATGTAGTTTAATTCCAAGCTGGCAACATAGTATACTTTTTCTTTTTTATGGTTTCTTCACGACAAGAACAGGGCACTTTGCATTGTGAAGACAGTAACTGCTCACACTTCCTTGGATAGCTCTGTATAAAAGATATTGGAATCAGAACCCAAAAATGTTATTTGAAGTTATTAAAGAACTTAAAATAGAGTGAAAAAACTAGGAAAGCATAACTAGATAAACCAACAAGTGGAAATGTTTCTTCTATCTGGATCTTCTCGCGAAGATTCAGACCAGTAGAAAAAATTCTAATAAGTTTTCACACCCTTCTTTAAAACAGCAGAGAAGACTATATGCATGGTTGAAAGGTAGGATCGTAACTCAAACTACAATACATTCTGCGTCTAAAATAAAAAATCTTAAGTTACCGAGGCATGAGTCAACAATAAATATTTTGATATCATTGTCACATTTTCTTAAGCAACTTTTAACAGCAACAATTTTCATAAACAAGAAACAATTCTGTTTCAATTTTCATATCATTGTCTATTAACTTGCACCATCATCCCAGCTATAGTTGATGAATTGTTAAATTTGTTTCTAATAGCATCAGAGAGATAGTCTTTTGTAGAGAGAAAAGGTTTAACCTTTTGATTTTTCCAATGCCGCGCTCCCCTAAAACAAGCAGGCTAATATTGAGCCTTTGAACTGCATCGCATATGGTTGATTGAGGATCACCCACCTCTGTTAATGTCTCGGCGTCAACCTGTGAAAAACAAAAGTAATAAATGTAAGCCCTCATTTACACACATTGGCATGCCCAATAAGATCACATGCAAACTAAGGCTTTAATATCTTGGAAGGATCTGAATCAATTGAATTTCAGGCCAATCAGTATTGAACTGAGAAACGTGAGCGTACTCCTCGACCAGCACAAATTTCTTTAGCTTTCTCCAGCAAAGCAAACGCGAGCTTCCTATTCTGCTCCTGGATCGTGTAAGTGTACTCCGGAGCTGTAACACACGACATAAATGATTTTAGCGTACAATTTTCAACATCCAGAATCCAGATGTTGGTCTTTTTCTCCTAAGATTCTATACCAGTCAATCAAAATTTTAGTAAAAAAAGAAAATGAGGTTCTTTGCACAGAAACGCACTATGACCGAGGAATAGTAGACTCGAAGGATCATATTCCTCTAGTTTTAGAAGAAGAAAAAAAACTTCTTTATGTAGACTCTGCAAACTCCATGGACATTTTGGTTCACTGAGGACTTGAACAAAACAAGAATCTCCTTTTGATTTCTAGTCAATATGCCTTGCTTCCGCAAAAAAACAGATTTAAAACTCCAAAAGAAATCAAATTCTTTAATTTCAGACTTTGTACATATAAGAAATAGAGGGAGAAAAAGGAACACTTACTGGCTGAAACCGAGCAGTACATGCGAGCAGAACTGAGAGCAGCAGCAGTAAAAGAATTATTGGTGGGAGTAGGCTGTGCGTTGAAGATAACTAGAGGCGATTTAGTGATAGATTCCTCAAGATTGTCAAGTACCCACATGAGAGCATAGTGGCTACACTCACTATCATCAATGGCAACCATCACTTTCCTCTCAAGTAGTCCTCCTCCATTTTCCACCCCGTGCTCTGCCATTTTCTAGGGTTTTGAGTAATGAAGCACAAAGAGAAGCAAAAAACACACTTTAGGGTTTGGAGATAAAAGATGCAGAACTCAAATGGCGTATCTGTTTGTTGAAGACTGAGAAGGTGGTGTCAGTTTTATCAAAGTCATAACGGCCAGTCAAATATCTGTTTGCATCATGGACGAATGCAAGCAGAGGGCTGCCCGGGCCCGGGACATATATATTTATTTATTTTAATTTACACATTTTGCCCGGTCTATTTTATGAGATTTTGGGGGTAGTGTGGTTGTTTTTAAAAGTATTTTTTTATTTAAGTATATATTAAAAAAAAATTATTTTAAAAAAATTATTTTAAAAAAATTATTTTTGATATCAAATGACATAGAAACACTAAATTTTTTTAATTTAAAATATTTTTTTTATTTTTTTTTTAAAATACTTTACAAAGTCATTCCCAATCACCCCTTTCACCGTGTATAAATGCAAAGGGCTGCCCGGGCTATGCCCGATTTGTTTCTTAAGAATTAGCGTACACGTTTTCCATGTCAAATTGCCTTGTTTCATCCCCTCTCCATTTATCAATTATTTATACTTTCTCAGTAAATAAAATGAAATTAATTCCCTCGCTCCCATGATCATCCTTCAACATGCCATATGGCTTTGAATAAAAATTCTCCGACACCACTCGCCCAGCAATAAACGAGAACCATCGGCAAACCTTATAGCAATTGTACTTGTGAGTTGTGAAAGTGAATTTATTTTGTAAATTCTGTATTTATGCTTTGAATGATCTAGTCAATATATCTGGAAAATATTTGGAACTTTTCTTGATTAATTTAGATTATAGCAAGATTTTAGTTTTTTCTTACACATTTTTTGATAGACCATATATTTTGGATGTTCATCTGGGATTCCATGGTTTAGAAAGCAACAAATTAAGGTATTTATAATTTGCTAAAACCTTATTGGTTGTTTAAAGTTAAAATTGTTGTAGTATTTTTAATTTTAGCTATATTAATGATTGTATTGTATTATAATTTGGGTATAACTTTCATTATATTTAGGATCTCGTTGATGTTGAGTAGTGATATAAATCCGAAAGGAATCAAAGGTATTGGTTAGATAGACCAAATATTTTGGATGTTCATCTGGGATTCCATGGTTTAGAAAGCAACAAATTAATCTCGAGCCACACCAACCCCAATTAAGTGTGTGTCTTAGTCACAACATGGACGGGGCACAATCTTAAAGGTTTCAATATAAATGGTTTAAACATCATTATTAACTCAAGTATTCTATTGCCAAAGATATTGCATTTTGTTTTCCTTGATTCCTTTTTATTGATGAACAATTGTTGACGATTTAAAAAGTTGGAAGAGGGTTAGTGGACAACAATGTGTTTTTCCTGGTCATAATATACATTTAGCTCATCAACATATTATGATAAATTGACATGGCTTAAAGAACCTAACATTCACATAATTATGAATACACAATCTTTTTTAACAAAATTGCTCAAGATCCATTGCGGCTAAACATTACAATTGAAAATGTTAGGTTGTTGGCAAGTCAAGGATTGATTTTTAGATGTATTGATGAGTCTTATAGTTTATCAAATTGAGGGAACTTCATATAGCTTATTCCGGTTTTTGGAAGATGCAAGGTTAAAATTTCCAAGTTATCATTAATAACACTCCTAGAAATGTCAAGTGTACTGCATCTTCAATGCAAAAGGAGATATTGTATATATTTGCTAACAAGTCAAGGAAATTGATTTGGGAGGAACTTGGGAATAACAAATTTTGTATGATGAAGCTAATATAAAGAAAATAACCATCATTATAAGATATGTAAAAGTCTTGGATCTATGAGAAAGCTTTTTTTATATATATTATGAGTGTTCTCATGGTTGATTTCAACCAAAAAAATGGGATCTTTGGTGTTCTTAGTTAGCATAAGTTTATAGTTGAAAACTATGTGGTCGAGGATATGATGTTTCTAGCAAATAAGTGGTGCATTGAAAGAGTTACAAGCAGCATTTCTGCAAGAGTGTCCACATGCATACCACGTGTACAATATTGATTCTCTTGCTACATTATTCTATCATCAATTAGTTGACAGGGACATGGGAAATAGTTTCGACTTGATAAGTAACCGATTTGATTGGTGCCAACTCATTTTGTTTCTACATCAACGATGAAACAAGTCTTTTCATCTATAAAGTTCATTAAAAAATAGCCCTTAAACAAGATAGAGAATAGGTTTCTGACATGGCGTTAGCTTGATTTCAAAGATAAGACGGACGCAACGTTACTTGATAATAATTAGATCAACGGGACAACCCTATAGGTTTCTTCTTCTTCTCCATGTAAGTCTGCCGGTGCAAAACAATCAATCAACAAAGAGCAACTACATCTCACAATACATATTATATCAATATTGAGTTACCCATTCTGCATTTCAACCTTCGACACTATAGAGGGCAGCTAAAGTCTAAGCCGATGAATTTTCGAAACTAAGTAATGCAGATGCCTTTTCTCTTTGTTGGATGCATCCTTCTTTTTCTCGTGCTCAGCTAATAGTCAAGGACCATACAAAGTAATGAACTTTCTCGTGCTCGGCTAACAGTCAACGCTTTGTTGTAGACAGACCGAGTCTCAGGTGATCAGAAACGAAAAATAGAAATAAGGAAAATATATAGATAATCAACAAAAATAAATGCCAGTGTGTGTTTAGCATATAATCCAACCATTTAGGCAGCTCAAGTTAAGTATTTTATTTAAACGCAGGGTATATATATATATATATATATATATTGTGGGCGTGTGTGTGTGAAGCTAATATTTGACGTATTTTATAACAATTACAGGAGAAGGAATAACTTTCTTAGCTGTTAAATACAAATCCTAAATCCTCCTTTCCTTGAATAGTTTCTTTGAAAGTTTTGAGGCAGAAAATGGCTAGCTCCTGTTGCTGGATTAATTTGGAAGTGACCAAACCTGATGGTGTTGCAACAGTACCTGCGTTAGCTGGGCCGGGCAAGCATTACATTTTTATACAGTTTGAATCGAGATAGTCCCCTGAATATAGTTTTTGTACAATTTGACTGGTTTTTTCAATGTGTAGGCACTAAGGTTATCTCATCCATGGGAGGATAGGTCCATTGATGTGTTCAATAAAATCTAGCGTTTATAATATTCTAGACATTTGATCGAGTATTGTTGAAAGATTAAGAGGAATGGACTTCACATGCAATATTGGGAAGATCCATGGTCAAATAAATGAAGGATAGACTTGTTTGTTTAGAAACAAAAAACAGCAGAAGAAATTTGGTGATTTTAACTAACTGTTTGCAAGCTGATGGGTAAATCATTGTCAATGCATCTCCGTAAGCAATGGATGGTTTTGAAATTCTGAACAACGAAGTTGAGGATACTAATGGTCACCGGAGGAAAATTAGACAAATGTTATTGGGATGTCCATTCAGGGGGATGGAAAGATAACCCATATAAGCATCCTCAGTTTACCAAAAATTTGTTTTCCTTTTCCTTTTATATGAGCTACTTATGAAAACAGAGCTAGTGTTGCCAGATTCGCATCATATCCGAGAATGATCTGAATAACAGAGCTGAAGATAACCCATGTTCATAGACGCCAAACTAGCTGAGATGAATTTATTTTATATATTAATTTACACGCACTGCCTTTTGACTAGATACAAATCTCAAACTTACCAAACCGCAGCATCGGAACATTTTGAGGATTGTTTTTTACTTGATATATTATAAGTTTGTTCTGACAGAAAACTGTGACTTACTGGTCTCCGTATAACCAGAACTCAGCATCCTGCTTTACATGATAGCAGCACTATGACGGTGAAGTCCTCAAACTGCCGGTTTCTTCACAACAAGAACAGGGCACTTGGCATTGTGCACACAGTAGTTGCTGACACTTCCCAGAAAAGCCCTGCCCAGAAAAACTTGAGTTAAAGTAGTCATTTGTAAGTTTTAGTCTATCTCGGTGCAGTGCAGAGGCACCCGTAGACGAAAAAAGAAGGATGCATATAACATTTCAGAAGAAAAGACTAACCTCTGCACAGGTCCCCGATTATGGCTACCTACAACAAGTAGTTGGACGTTGAGCCTTTCTACAGCTTCACATATTGCCTCTTTAGGATCCCCAATTTCTGTCAGTGTCTCTGCTTCGACCTTTGGGAAGACAAAAGAGTATCAACTACAGGGGCTTCAATTTACTCGCTCAATCAACATATTATATAGATCATTTCCAGTAACCATCAACAAATTCATTCTACAATCACAGCGCTGAATCAACTACATCTCCGTCCAAGCAGAATGCTTTAATAACGAGCAAGTTAATAAAATGTAAGAAACCATTACCCCATGTTTGGCACAAATATCTTTAGCTTTATCCAACAGAAGTAATGCAACCTTTTTTTTATTCTCTTGTATGGATGCAACCAAATCCATAGCTGCAAAAAAGAAAAAGAAAAATATACTCTGGAGTATCATACAAATGGGAAAAAAAGAAGAGGATAAATTATTGTTTTTCTCTTTAAAATAAACTTTGCTCGCTTTTTTACGATTGCTGATAAAGGAAATGAATGTTCATGAGGGAAATAAGAAGGAACTTACGGGCAGTGCCATAAGTGGAAGCAAAGAGATAACCCAGATCAGAATTAGGCTGTGCAGTGAAGATGATAACATCAGAGTCAGCGATGGAATCTCTTAGCTTATCAAGATACCATTCAAGTGTATAGTGGCTGCTCTCACTCTCATCTATGGCCACCATCACCTTCTTCTTTTCACTACCTTTTCCCTGATCCATTATTCTATAATAGCAGAACAGCGCTCTAATTCTCTGATTGTTAAAGGCAATGAAGTCTCTCTAGATAAAGGTCCTCAGTTTTATATTATAGGCTGGCGGTAATGATCAAGTGCTTCGCGGACCACAACGGTGGGATATTTTTGGACCGGTGGTGGGGAATTCGACAACAATGCAGTATTTTGTAGAATTGTAGTTGAATGCAGATTTGCTTTTTTGTCTTACCACACAGTCAGACCAAACTGGCGTTAGTTGGCATTAGTTACGCCAGTTAGTTGAGTTCGGATAAAGATGTATTGAACGCGGTGATTTTCAAGAGACTCATGGCGTGCGTTTTTGGAGTCGTTTGTTTTTTTAAATAATTTTTTTAATGTTCTTCCAATTGTTGATATCAAAATTAAATTTAAAAAATATTATTTTAATATATTTTAAAATAATTTTTTTAAAAGAAAATAAACATTACAACCATACTAAACAAAACAAGCCCTAAATTTCAAGCTCACATCCCACTACAGAGTCTCCGTCTCTATCCTCAGAAAAAGAAAATACGGCCGGCTTTTGACATGTCGTTTGGGAATGATGGTGGCACAAACTTTCTAGCGCTTTCCTCTACTTTAGAGGTCTAATCCAAATTTATCCTCTAATGGGATTACAATGCATAAAAAACCCCGACCATTAGAAGATTTTAGTCCTTTGGGACTCCTCACACCATTCGTCTCCACTACGTGTCTGGATAGACCGCTAAGATTGATGATACCTCCTTTCCTTTTCCAGGAAAAAAAATGAGGGTCAGTTTATTGTCCTCGCTTTCGAGCTTTGAAGAAATATGGTTTCACTCCATTGTTATCAAAATCTTATGATTTTGTGAGTTAGTATGTATTTAAGTACAAAATTAAACTAAAAAATCAAAACTACTAAAATTGGACTTGACTCATGCAAAATTAAAACCAGTAAAATTGTTAAAATTAGTAAAATTAATCAGATTTTACGAGTTTACTAAATTTTTAATATGAATCAAGTCAAAATTGAAAATGATCTTAAAATATTTATGGATCAGTTTTGTGAGATTGATCATAACTTTCAAACTATATATTAGATTTAAATGAAATTTTATAGAGAAATACTAGACACATGAAAATATATTGAGGTAAATTTTCAAGTCAAACAAAGATTGATCATAATTTTCAAACTATATATTGGATTTAACTAAAATTTTATAGGACAATACTAGACACATAAAAATATATTATGGTAAATTTTCAAGTCAAACAAAGTTCAGAAACATTATTTCAGAAAATCAAAGTTACTAGATAAATCTTGTCAAATATATCAAAGTAGTCCTCGATGTATTGTTTTAGACATATTTAGAGTTGTAGGTGGAACTTTGTTACGATTTTAGTTGTGAGAAAAACTAGACATCTCAATATTTTCAAACATATATAGTAAGTTAAATAATTCATCTCAATATTTTCAAACATATATAGTAAGTTAAATAATTCATTAACGATATGTTTGAAATCACAATTGAAATTTATCCAAAAAAAATATGAAAATTGAAGATATGAACTACATGGATAAATTTTAGCATATTTTATTAATTAATTATAATAATGTTGACTCTTTTATCAAATTTTAATATAATTTAATTTATTGGATGAAATTATCAGTATATAATTCGTTAAAAATATTTACTTGATTCGAGTTTTCATTATATTTTTTGTGTCGTATTAAAAAAACAATTTTAACAAACTTGTTTCACTCTGTAAAATTGAGTAAGAATCTCGGAGCAATAGAAGTGACTGCTGGAATAATGTTCCTTCAAAGGAGAACATGTTTTGTTCCTGTAAAATCGTATAATATAACGATACACATAACTACAAGCATGGTATAGCCAGAACCAAGAATGGTTACGATGACAAACATTCATAAATGGACTCTACCATGCTCCTAGCCTCTAAGTATTCGATATCCATCATTTTTTCCCATCCATTGAAATTCAAATCTACGACAACAACTCAGCTTTTCATTTAACATCTTAATTAACTGAAAATTTTTCACTAAAAGAACAAAAAAAAAACTGAAAATTTTATCTAGTAGTTTCTATGCTCAATTCAATCAAGCACTGAATTTAATTCTCTAAGATGAGAGATAAAAATGCCTGAAGCTTGCTAATAAAGACGAAAAAAATGCCTGTTCACAGCTAAGAACGTGAACTAACATGATCAGAAATTAAATATTAGAAGGTTCTAACATTCTCTTCAATGCGAACTAACATCATTAATCAGGGACGCGAAAGAGGTGTGCAAATTTGATAAATCACAAGAAGCCATACTTTCCATTCGTGGTCAAGAGGTTTCCTAGGTATGCTAGATGTAATTCCGTGAGTAATACCCCACTACCTTCATCATTTTTTGTTCTTTTCGGTAAGTTCATCATCTAATTATTCTTGGTCAATTGTAAGTGTAACCGAGAATTATCTAACCAATTACAATTGGTAATGAATAGCAAATTTGTCTGATTTCTTGTCACAATAAACTTACTTAAGACTCCTCATGCCGAAGGAACTGAACAAATTTAGATCTGAATTCAGGTGGAATGCGAACTGGACAATATTTTCTGTCAAGCCAGACACCCGTTGCTTTTGCTTCCAGAATAGGCTGCATACAATGCAATTGGAGCTACTGAGATTTTGAGAATATACAGGACATATCCTTAGGATATGTACTCTAATTGTAAGGATGATAATAAATTACCTCCTCATTTGGCAGTCTGAAAATGAAGTGTTCAAAGTATAGGCGAGCAGCAGAGGAACCAGAGATCCTTACCTTCACAACAAACCTGTCTCCAGTCTAGAAGCACCAACAAGAAAGGAATATTACTAAAATTTACCAGAAACAAGTTTAAGATATTACATTTACTAGTTGCAAAACACACTGACCAAACTTTCCAATCAAGCACAGAGCAAGTGTCTTATCATGGTTGCATTGTACCAGATGCACATGAAAGTATTTACCGATGCCAAGTACTAAACTACTGGAAATAGAGTATGGACAGAAGTTTATGTTAAGACCCTTCCACGGAGAAGCAGCCATTGCCTTCCTGGACTTCAACTTGGATAGGGGATTAAAGTGAAATGCGAGTGAGGCACTCGAGAGAATACAAAGAAGTTAAGTTTAAAACCCTTTTTTCACAATTAGAAATCGTTCTACTTTCAAGAACAGCTAAACAAACTACATTCACTAGTTTTCCCCGTTCTTTTCCCCATCTATTTGTTAGAGAACAAGCTTGACATTACCAAAATATACAGGGAAAACACACAAAGGATTAGTGTAGTTGATTGGAAAAAGAAAAAAAAGAAGAAGCAAGGACATACTCTAAGCGGGGCGAGGAATTTGAGTGACAATTCTGACAGTGCCAAAGCATCGCCAGTGCGAGCAACTACGTCAGCACTGACACCAATCCTTTCCAAAAGCTCATGACGACCTGATTAAAATTAAAATTGGTGATAATGGAAAATGAATTAACAGTTTCTCGTTTCCAATTTTACTCTCATCTAATCAAATGCTACAGAAATGTTGAATAAAAGAAGAAATATAAGTACCATGTTGGCAGTAACTGGCGTAGACAGCATTGTTGACAACTCCGTATTGATCCAGCTCGTAATCACGCACTTTTAGATCCACTTCCACGAACCCACTCATTCTACAAAACCCATTTGCTCCCCCCACATAAATACAAATAATTAACACCGAGATAATTACTCCCTGAAGAAAGAAAGATGAAAAGATTACCCTTTGCCAGATTTGAGATCGATAAACGGTAACGACATGCATTTACTGACAGGGGGCAGTGACCGCGCATGTGACTGCCGGGATGTTGGAAACGGAACCGACGAGGATTGACGGGGAAGATGGATCATCCATTTCGCGCTGGCACGTAAGGTGGCAGGGAACGCCACGTGTGGCGGGGGGGTTATAGCCAGTGCCTGCAAGATCATAATCATACGACACAGTCACCCTGGTAGTTGGGGTAAAAGGGTGGGAAATCGCATATGTAAAGACACGATCTCTTTCTTTTCGGATTTTTTTTTTGTGGAAAAGGGGCGTTAGAATCTATGATTTAATTGTAAGCGCCTGAGCGGTAGTTCATATTGATGTTTGGGAATGGAGTTGTTTGTGAATGGAGTAGTGGATATTTTTTAAAGTATTATTTTTATAAAAATATAAAAATTATTTTTTATATCAAAACATTAAAATAATTTAAAAATTAAATTATCAAACACATTTTTTGAGTTCATGTATCATGTAATTCGCTACAGTGTACTTTCTTGATTTCAATTTTTACATCACTTTTTTTATTTTTAAGATGGGGATACAATTATTTATATTTTAACCTGTCCTTTGAATTATAATCTTTAGAATTTGAAATGTTTTTAGAAAATACTAGCTGGATTGCCCGCACTACGTTGCGGGCATAGTGTGGACAGAACAAATAATCCTCATAACTGTTGAGATTAAGATATAATATTTTAGTATGTAAAATTTGATATAATGAAAAAGATCAACATCTTTTATTATAATAATAGTAAATCAAAGTCTTAACTTCTTAAATTATCATCACCATCACTGTCAAAACAATAAACATTATTTAATAAATCTCAGAGAAAAACCAAAAAAAATTAATAAAAAAGCACATAAGAATAAAAACCTAAAATTACTATTATTATTCTTAATATTTATATTATTATTGTTTTAATAACGGGAAGAAAACAAAATTAAATCAAAGGCTTAAAAAAACTTTAAGAACATGAACAAAAGAGCAAATGAAAAAAACAATAAAAATTATTGACTGGAAAAAAAATTATTTGACCTAAAAATTTATAAAAAAAAATATTACACTACTTTGCGGGCTGAGTAAGAAGTTTGTATAACTATTAAAAGAATAAAAATTATCAAATTATCCCGAGAAAAAAAAAACCTAAAAAACATCAACAAAAGAGTAATTAATAGAAAAAAATTATTATTATTATTATGCTAATAATGAAAAAAAAAAGACTAAAAAAATCATAAGAACTTTAACAAAAAAATCAAACAAAAAAATAAAATAAAAATTATCAGGTAAAAAAAGTCATATGACGTAAAAATAAAAAAGCAAAAAGGAAAAAAAAAACTAAAAGAAATAACAAAAAAAATACAAATATCAATTTCCAAATGATCATAGATATAAAATAAAATTTAAGAACTATTTTTTTTTGAAAGAAATATACCAGCCCAACAAATATGAAAATAAAAAAAAAATTAAAAATCAAAGCTAAGCACGCTTATATATATATATATGGACAAAAGTAAGGATTATTCTTGAAATTAAAAGAAATAAAGGGATTAAAATGAAAAATTAAAAGTAATAGGGCTGAAATGAACATTAAATATAAAGGGATTAAAATCCAAAATTAAAAGTATAAGGATCGAAATGAAAACATCGAAGTCTTAAAATCTAAGAATATTATTACCATTACAACTAAAACAATAAAAATTATTAAATTATTACGATGAAAAAAATAAAAAACATAAAAAAAGAAGCAAAGAAAAAAAACTAATATTATTATTCTTATTGAGTGAATAATTGGAAAAAAAATCAATCAAAGAAAAAAAATGTCAATAAATTGTTTTTTTTTTTTAAATAAAATAAAAAAATGTCATAATAAATAAAAAAATTAAAACAATTAAATTAAATAAAAATGAAAAAAAAAAAACATAACTGAAAAGATAAGTGAAAAAAAAGTGAAAAAAAACGAAATAAGAAAAAACGTCAAAATAAATAAATAAAAAATAATCTAATTAAATAAAAATGAAAAAAAAAACATAACTGAAAAAAAAAAAAGCAAAGGAAAGAATAATTCGCGCTTGGCAGGGGTTCGCCTCCCTCTTAAGGCACGCCTGTGCCTCCAGTAAGCCACATGTATTTCTCTGTTTTTTTTTGTAAAACAATATATAAATAGTAAATTTACTGTTCAAAAATCAAAAACGAAAAAAAAAAACACTGTTGAAATCCACAGTGTTTTCACTCACAATGAACAGTGAATTCCTGAGCTCTTTTAGTTTATTCTATAATTTATTTTTACAGACAACATGCCTCTCGCTCATACAAACAATGCGTTGTTTGTCATCATCTTTCGGGGTCATTGAAGATGGTTGCGGTTCCTGGGAAATCAAGATCTTAGATTTTGGACACATAAAATCCATATTCTAACCTTTTTTTTTATATAACCGAGGTGTCCGGGCCAGCTTACGTGCACCACAACTAATCCCCGGACTCACTGAATATTCTGCAAACCCAGTGAGCATGTAAGGTACCGCGAGGGTGACAGGCGTGCATGGTGAGACTTAAACCTGGTGCAGAGGAAGAAAACAAGTCCCTTCAACCGCTAGGCTAAGATCCCACTTGCTATTCTAACCATTTTTCACTCAAAAACATGGGGGGAAACAAAGCAATTTTTATTTGGCCCGGATCCTCAATATAAAATCAAATAAAAAAAAGAGCTTTGATATACCTTTTTCAGCATCAATTGTAACATCCTTAATTTTTCAACACATGATTTAATTTCTTACATCGAATACACAGGAAAATAATTATTTTTCTTGAGATTTATACTAAATTTCAACAGAATTTCTTTCACAACTCTCTGGTAACCCATGTCCTGAAAACAGGAGTGCATTTCTCAGAAAGAAGGCTTAAGTTTTGCCCGAAAATGTCAAATGTGTGAATAAAATTCGTTTTTTAATTGAGCCCATCACATGCCAGGTTTAAGAGTCTAACCCCTCCTACTGGGCTTCTACCCTATTATTCGTTACACGCCTGGCTATCTTTCTGGGCCTTTAGTGCACGGCAAACTAAACAGCAGTAACATTATTTATTTATTTATCCTCTTGCTCTTGCCGTGCAGAAACATTTTGATGAATTTTAATTGTCATTAAAAAAGAAATCTTGCTGGGGAAAATAGATGCCCTCCCACTCGAATATTCTAGGATATACCCCTGCCACCTACCATAGAAAATGTGTTTCAAATTTCCCCCACTTATCTGAAGTCTATATTAACTTTAATTGCATATAAAATTTAGAGCACGAGATTCCATAAATGAGAAGCGAGAACATCGAGTCAAAATTATTCATGTTAAGAGTTTTAGGAGATGCATGAACTACCCTTTCCTCTCTCTCTCATCGGCCGGATAAGTATCAAATTTCATCCGGGCCCCGGCCGTCCAGACACGCGCATGGTAAATAATAAGGTCGATATTTGTCATGCTCACGTCTCACAATTATTATTGGAATAATAATGTGAGAATTTCTATTCAAACAGTCATAATCCAAGCCATGTTAGCAGCCCTCATCTAGCAAATATTCACAATAAAAAAAAAAAAAAAAGTCACGTGCTCAAGGCACTGGGTCACTGATTATAATAGTTGTATAGTAATCTTAAGTCCCCACAATGAAAATATTTATCTGCGTCATCTCTACCAATAATTTTTTTTTTAATAATCGGGGTGTTTGGACCAACTTACGCGCACCACAACTAATCTCCGGACTCACTGAACATCCTGCAAACCCAGTGAGCATGTAAGGCACCGCGGGGATGACAGACATGAATGGTGGGACTTGAACCCTGGTGCAGAGGAAGGAAACAAGTCCCTTCAACCGCTAGGCCAAGACCCCACTTGCGTCTCTACCAATAATTGATTCTGGTCGTAAGTGAGTTTATTTTGTCAAAGTCCTTATTAGCTTCGATGACCTTGGCAAAACAAGAAATTTAAGAATCTGGAGGAGATTGTTTCTTCTTCCTTTGGTTTTTCTTAACTCAAACTGAGGTGCTCATAAAAATTTACTCTTTTAAATATATTAACTTGTTGTGGATGATATATTATTAGGGTTTTATTTATTTATTGTTTATTTAAAAATAAAAACTAGTCTGCATTGATAAAGAAAATGACTGAATTAAAGATATTTTTCACAACTGAAAAAAGAAAAAGAAATGTAGAATGAATAATGCATCACCCTAAACGAAGTCATCGATCAGACTCCCGTTAAAATTTGGCAACCTCTAGCAATAATAGTGGGTGCTATCGAATAATATATTTTGTCCAGTCAACCACGTTTCCTGCAAAGAGGAGGAGGAAGAAATGAACACAGGAAAAGGTTAGGAATCATTCGCAAGATTCATTTTCGAGTTATCTTTCTTACTCTTGTTTGCGCCTTTACCAGTTCTATATATAACTTGTTGAACTAGAAATTTCTCTTTAATTGCACTCTGTTAAGTCATTGACTACTATTTTCATCCAAGTCTGCCATTAACATAGTTGGTGGGATGGAAAGGAAGATCCCACTTTGCACATGACTGTGACTTCTTTATATTTATTTATTTTTATCAACGTCAATGTCTAAATCAGCTTAGAATTTTGTAAAGTTAATAAAATTAATGACTATATAAGTCTCCAGTGTCATTGAGTAAGACTTAAATTGGTAACTTCCAGAGAACAAATCTATAACCTAATAAGTTAATATATGAGTTGACTTCTCTATATTTTTGGTTTATTGAAAAACTTAAAAATTGATGTCACTCTAATATCTTGGTTGTTTTTTTTCACAGTCAAATATACTCTCATCTTAATTACTTATCAAATCTATTCCTTAAGATTATTTAAAACCTTTGAAAAATATATTAATTTATGCTCATCGAGAGTTTTGAAGCATCTCATTATTGGTATTTTGCAGTACTGCTAGATAGGGTCCTTTAAAGGGGACTTGCCTCGGTGCCACCTTTCAATCTACCCCCACCTCCTCTTTTTTTTGATGAAACATTTGCAGTCTTTTCATAACCCATTGCACATCACTAATCAGAAATGACCACCCCCATCACATAAAAATTCCATTCCACTCATTTGTATATAAAGGCAAAGAGCGTTTGGTGAAAGAAACTGCAAATGAAGTTCACTTCCAAAATTTCTCTAGGTTAGTCGATATATAGCTTGACCATGTTATAGTGTTGGTCTGTAAGCTTCTGGCACTTCTCCGTAGTCTCAAACACACTAATTAGACTCTCTCTCTCTCTCTCTCCTACACAATAAATATTAAATACCAATTTCATCTAAAAAAAGATGAGAGCATCGATGCTTGGTGTTACGAAGAGGATTTACAGTTCTAGTGAAGAGGAAAGTGGGCTAAGAAGAGGGCCATGGACTCTTCAAGAAGACACTTTGCTCACTCGTTACATTGCTCGTCATGGTGAAGGTCGTTGGAACATGTTAGCAAAATGTGCAGGTAAATTAAAGATCCCACGACGAACCATGTGTCAACTCCAAAAGGTTAAAATAATTGACTCGTTTCTTAATTTGTTCTAGTTGCCCGATTAATCATGCTCTAACTTTACAGGACTGAAGAGAACCGGAAAGAGTTGCAGGCTGAGGTGGCTGAATTACCTAAAGCCTGACATCAAGCGTGGAAATCTTACTCCACAAGAACAGCTTTTGATTCTTGAACTGCACTCCAAGTGGGGTAACAGGTATACAATCTCATCATCGAATCAAAACCTAATTAATTAAGGTTGCTGTTAAATCTTATGTGTTATGGACTTGTTGTCTTATACTCCCTAATCTTAATATTTGCTTTCTTCTGAAAATCCCAGGTGGTCGAAGATCGCACAACATCTGCCTGGAAGAACAGACAACGAAATCAAGAATTATTGGAGGACAAAGGTGCAGAAAGAGGCTCGCCAACTTAACATTGAGGCTAATAGTGAGAAGTTTCTTGATGCTGTTAGGAATTTTTGGATACCGAGATTGCTTCAAAAAATGGAGCAGGCTTCTTATTCTTCTTCCTTGGCAACACTTGATTCACAATCACAAGCTGATCACGGGGTCAGGTCTCCACCATCCAATTCAACAGTTCCTAGTTCATTGTCAACATTGCTGTGTCCTCCAGAAAGCCAATCGGCACACTATTCAAATCTTGGCAGTGAAAAATCAAGTTCAGTAACAAGCCCTAACGTTCTTTCTACAAATTCCAATACAATCTCACCGCAGCCTGAAACTCTTGAAAACCCAACTTGTTCGCCTCTCCCTGGTGATGCTATCTGCAGCAACTTAATTTTGAGTGGCAGCTGCTATGACCTGGATGGATTCGATCAGGCTTCTGCTGGAATGGGCGCTTATGACAATTCGCCAGTGGAATGCCAGATGGGAGAGGGCAATTGGGTGTTTGATAGCATGGAAGATACTCTATGGGATATGGACGACACGTGGCATTTTAGGGACTTGAGTGAAACAGGCATCTAGAGTGGCCCCTGTTATCGTGTTTAGGGTCTTTTCTGTTAATCATCTTGACCCGGACTTCATACATCCGCATTGAATATATATGTATCAGTTTAATAGATAACTCCAGCATTATATATTGTAGTTAAGTTGAATATTTTAGAGTTCAGGCGATTTGTTTTTTATGAAGACTGTAAATGTATTTTTCAGCAAAATATCGGACGGAATGTTCCGGTTTTATTCTGCGTGTTCTGTTTCGGTTAAATAGTATTTTTTTAAATAATAAATAATTTTACAATATTAATCATATCTTTTAATCCGACCATTAGATTGAGATAAAATTTTACGAGAAGTCTCTTGACATATTTATATATATCATGTTAAAATTTCAGAGCAATAAGATAATGTAATAGCCTTGCGAGATTGATGATGATATTCTCGTAATATTATACATGTTCATAATTTTGTTTAGAAAAAATATCTTATTATGTTTTTTTATATTAAATTGCATAATTCTAAATAATTTTATTTTTATATTTAAACTAAAAAAAATGAATTAATATATATTATTATATATAACCCCGAAACAACGCTCTGAAACGCTCTAAAATTGAAACATTACCTTTCAATTGAAAAAATAAAACATCAGCCAAAACAGAATTGATAACCGTCGTAATGATGATGATTCGAGTCAATTTGTAGGCACTGTGGTTCACCATGAAACTGGTGAGGAAGATTTCCAGGATAGCTAACTGTAAGCTCCTTCATCCCTTCAAGTGGCTGAATTCTTAGCACTTGTTTATCAAATCATTTGCTCCTCGACTTCCGGCGATAGCGGAAGGAAGGAAGGGAACCTTTAAATGTGGTGGTCATGAATCTGATGAGATGATGGATTGAAGTGACTACACGTGGGATTAGATCAGAGGTGGAATCACATCTCTTGACAGATTCAATGCACCGGACACCAACGTTGGAGCCAGGGGAGGGTTGGAGATTGGGATAGAAAAGGTGGTGGGGGTGCCGAACTCCCAAACAATCATTGTTCCTTCACCCGGTACTTCTCTCCTGTAAAATGATTGGTCACCATCTGAAGAGATGTGACATCCAGAGAGAGAGAGTGGGGCCAGGACTTCCACATCGTAAAGTTTCTGGTAATAGCACCAATTCGAGATGAAATTTCTAATTTCCAAGTGCTAGATTGAATTGTTCAAATAAGGAAATTCATAGAGACACCAGGTATCGTCTAATTAAATCTGATCGTGGAGCTTTTATATATATATATATATATAAATCTGTGCACTTTAACAGGATGATATGCGTCATGCAATTGGAGCCCAGACTCCTAATTCCCACCATGGGAAGGTAGAATTACTTCATACAACGATACCTTGGAGGAAAAGAAAAGAAAATGAGTCACCCGCCAAGCTACCTAACACAGCATTTTTTACCTGTTCCTTAAGGGGTGTAGCGTGGTAGAAGAGATATCGAGATTTGCACAGTAGGTCTCAAGTTCGAGTCATGATGTGTATTTCTTATAAAAATTTGATACAATCAGGATTTTATTTATTCATCTGGACTCACAAAATACACATTTTAGGAAATGGGGGTTCCTTAAATAAATAAAAAGGTATTATAAAAAATATATACTAACTAATAAATAAGATTTAGCAGGGGCGAAAGGAGAGCATGATACGAGTAGCCACACCTATTCCAAACGACACATTTTCAACGTTAATTGTGCTCTTGCAACTTCATCAAACGCTCACCGGCCGGAGAAGAAAGTGGAAAATTGGAAACCAGATCCTTTTTTCACTTTTGAGTCACCCGGCCTGGGCTTCGTAGCTGCCACCAGCTTTCCACTTCAATGTCGGCTAATTTGTCAAGGATGCATTTAGATGCGTCGTGGCTATCCTTCCTCTCTTTCTCATCTGCTTTTCTTTTCAGCGGAGCTATCGGTACGTCCTTTTCACTCTCTTTTTTCCGGTCATCTACAATAAGGGGAAGGAGACGCCACCGTTTATTTCCCAGAAACTTTTTTTTTTTAGAAAACAATTGTCTCAGCAGCTTTTTCTTCTTCTTCTTCTTCTTATTTTTAAATATTTTTTACCTGTATTATTTTCTTAAAAAAATAAACTTTCAAAAAACATCTATTTTATTTATTAACATGTTTTTTTTAAAAAAAATATTGGTAAAATAATATAATGTGGAAAAAAAATGACTAAATAATATGGTTTATACATGATGATTATAAACAATATCTAAAAAAAATTATAGTATAGCGAGGATTTAACTACACCACCATAAATATTATTAAAAAAATATTGAAGGGTCTTGCCTGGTGGTCAAGAAGGGTTTCTCCTTTCTTTTTATCTCAGGTTCAAGCCTTGTCAGGTATGCCTGTCACCCTCGCGGTGCCTTACATGCTCATTGAGCTTGCAGGATGTTCAGTGAGCCCGGAGATTAGTTATGATGCGTGCAAGCTGGTCCAGACACCCTAGTTATTAAAAAAAATATATATTGAAGAGATGGATTCAACGACATCAATATAGATCATCGATTATGAATAAAGTGAGTCACACTTTCTACCACTAACATGTGAGCCACCGACCTATCACATTTAGGATGTCAGGTGTGCTTTATTCAAGTTCTTGTTAATAATGTTTTTATATTGTTAAATTTATTTTATTAATTTTTTTATAATAATAGTGTAGTGATTGAAGCGTTCATGTCCTTAGAGAATCTCTTTATTTTTTTTATTTCATTTTATTTTTCTTATTATGTGCAACTTTTTTTTTGAAAGTCATGTTTTTTTTTATGATAACAAGATTGAATATCATTATTTTTAATAGCAGCGTATATAAGTTATTTTATTTTAATAAAAAAATGTATAATTTTACCAATATATTTATAAAAACCATGTTAATTTAAAAAAAATCTAAAAAAACACCCACATTTATGATGTTATCTGGCGAGTTTTTAAATCTTTGATCATCGCCATGCATTCACCATGATCACATCCACATCCATTCACCAGTACGTTTCACATGCTAAAACATCTCATCAACGATGGACTGGGCCCGTCAACTGTTTTATGGATTTACGAGAGATCAACTGTTTTTTCTATTCAAGGAATGCTTGTCGATATTATTCTCTCTCCCACTAACCTTGCCCTGATTGTAAATGATTCAGGAGTTTGTTTTTTATTATTAAAATAATATTTTGTGTATATTTTTAAAATTTTATTTCAGTACAATCATATCAAAACAATTAAAAAACATATTTTAAAAATATAGGTGAACATAGTGCTAAACATACGGATGCCAAGACATTTAACTTTGTGAAGACGTTTGGGGATAAGAGCACGCGTGGTCTCCTGATTTGATAGTTATAAATAAACGTACCCAATAATAATTCATAAAATCTCCTCATGACAAAGCTACAGAAAATAACCCAGTTAGAACTTCTGATTTTTCACAGGATTTTTTCTAGATTAGATTTCTTTATGTATTTATTTTTACTTTTATAAGGAATATTTACCGCGTAAAATATATTTAATTTATCTATAAAATCATTATCTAGTATATTTAACAGTAGTTTTCAACGTGTTTCAATTAATTTACAAATCCACGTGGATGTTGCAAACTCACTCTTCTTTGAAGCTGTAAATTTGAAACATGCCATGGTCAACAGTAACAGAAAATTAAAAAGTTGACTTTCGCTAGCGTGATGGTGGGCAACAAACTGTGCTAGGAGGGGAAAAGAAGATAGAGAATTATTACAGTACTCTTCTGCACGTGCTGATATATCAAGCTGAAAGATCATGGACGGCCCTCGCTTGATAAGGCCCACTGTGTCAGTAGTATCTTGTTCCGAGATGTACCTCTGATGATGGCTACAACAGGGTCAGATTTGATGGTTATCCTCGGAAAAGCTGGGCTTCATCACGTGACCAGAAGAAATTCTCCGGGTTTCCTTTCATGCGAGGGATATGGAATCCTCTTCATTCTCGGTCATATCAAACCTGTCACTGTCAACACATGAGCCCGAGGATCCTAAACTCTCGTATGATTGAGTATTATAATTTAAAAATATTTTTATATGTTTCAGATTTTTAAAAATTAATTTAGTGTTTTATTTAAATATATGTACTTTTAAAACACAGTTAAGAATGCTTTCTCAAACCGTCATTGACCCCCTTATCGGCCCTTGCGCATGCTATTTTTTGTGGGAAACTTTACCTATCCCCAAAAACTCCGAATTTGAAGATGATGATGCATGAACTTAGGGCAATGGTGGTAGGTCCAATGATGTGAAAGGCAACTAGTCACCAGTTAAAAGGCATTGAAATCTTTTAAAAGCCTACTATATAATGGCTCTTTATTGGAGATTGGATTTCAAGATGCCCCACCAATATGCTGAAAAATACTATCAAGGTTTTTGTGGGAAGTTAGAAGTTAATAGGCTGGGATGCCGGAAGAACTTAGAATATGACAAGGAAATTTAAGAGGCGAGGAAACAAGGTTCTCATTCTTATGAATGCAAAGAAAGGGAAAACTATTTTCTGATGATAACCTGAAAGAGGCATTCGTTACTTTGCTTATATTTACAGTCGTCGTTAAATTCCCCCGCCTCTGAACCTCAGACAACATGCACCGCCATCACTTGGTTGCCGTCCAAGTTTTAGCATTCGACACCTACGACGGTGCCACGTGGTGATAGCTTCTCAAAATGCAGTGCAAAAGAGATGTATCTGAACATAGAAAAATTTACAGCTAGCATGACAGAGATCAAATTTCAATTTCCAACTCCATCCATTCCGGTGACACGAACGCTCGCAAACCTCATTTGCCTTGCATGCAGCCGATCAGAGGGGCAAACACTGTTTTTAACAATGAAACTAGTACTCAATACTATCCAGGAAAAATAACTTCATTATTTGGCATCAACCGTTACAATCGATTCTCCACGTACGGTCCAGATTGATCTCCACTGCTGTGCCACAAGATCAAACATTAAGCTAACTTCGCTACTTCACCCTTCTTCTTCTTCTTCTTTTTTGTGTGTGGAGGAGATTTGTTGTCTCTTATACTCAACCTGACTTCCTGTTCTCTATTTCCGATGAAAAATGCCCTCAAGCTTTACCATGCCATGCCGATCAGGAAAATTTGAAACTTCATGGCTTGAGATACCAGGTGCAATGCTCATCTGATTAAACTTAGCAAACTGTATATGCATGGAAAAGGAAACATATAACTGAAAAGACAAATTAAAGACAAGTTTCCAATATGGCCCTCCACGTATAAGATGTACAAAACTGAAGTAAACCTCAATAAACACAAAGTAACATTCACGCATGACTTCCGGTAAATAGCTAACTTGAATGTTTCATTTACATATAACAAAGGTTTTGCTGCTTCAGTTGCTCGTATCCCTTTCAGATACCAGGTTCCTTTAGTAATAACCTACTTCCCACTCTTACCATAGCTGTCTCTAAGTGTCACAGTTCGATTGAAGACAAGCCTCTCAGAAGTAGAGTCCTTATCAACCACAAAGTAGCCTGGATTGTGAATGGAAAACACAAATATTAGAACAACATTAATGTCATACATGTGAGAAACAAAACTAGCATAGCAAAACCAGCTGGCATTGGACATCTAGCTTGGAAAAATATCAAATGGAATGGAAAGGGGTAGTTGCACATGTTTTAACACAATGAAGAAAGCAGAGCTCCACTAAATTAGTAACTCCGAAGCAACAATCGCAACTTTTCATTCTAAATTAAACATCGCATTAACAAGAAAATTCACCCCCACCTGCAGCAGCCACCAATATATCTCACTTTCCAAAGATATCCAGACAATCTAAAACTAAGAGATCTGAAATTTACCGAGGCGTTCAAACTGGAATCTGTCTCCAATGGCAGCATCTCGCAGTGATGGCACAGCATATGCACCATATATCACCACTTTAGAGTGCAGGTTCACATCTGCAAGCCAATCTCCAAGTTCTGCAGGATTCTGACAAAATAAATGCAAAAGTCATGAGATATCATTCTGTTTTGCTGGGGCAGGGATGAGGGAAAGAATATGAACAAATCCACAGAAAATAAAGAACTGCCAACCTCAGAATTAAATAGTTTATCAAACAATCTGACTTCTATGCTTAGTGAATCAACTTCCCGTGAAGGTTCAGAAACCCAATGTATAACTCCCTGTGTATAAACAAGTTATATTGCAAAGAGTCACCAACAAGCAGCAAAAATATTAGCAATCTCAATAGAATGCCATTCACAAAATCATGCACAATGGCATCGCACATCATTTTGAAACACAAGAGTTAGCAAAATACACCATGGAAAAAAAAAAACCTTTGGTTTTGTCTTCTTGGAATGATCATACTCAGCCCAGATTTCAACAATAGTCTCATCATCATCAGCAAGGACTACTTCCGTGCACTTTATCGGGAATGCATACCTGCCCACAAAAAACACCTTCCATGTTGTGGCAGCTTTCTAGAAAAGGATTTGCATATAGAGCACAAAATCTTCTTGGGTAATTTTATGAAGGGGAAGGAGTGTGGCAGTGTAACAAACCCCTGCATACCTGAGCAGGACAGATTTACCAGGGGCAAGCCCATAGTAGTCCTTTGAGTCTTTCATCCGAAAATCAGATTGTTCAATGTATACAACTCTAGAGAATGGAACCTGGATAACAGGAAATAATATAAAATAAAAAAATAGAATATCAAACAACTGGAAACATATGAAGTTAGAAAATCACTAGTGACATAAAAACAGTCAATTTCATCATGTCATATTCTTTAACTTTACTCATTTGGAAGGCCAAATGGCAACAAGGCATAAAAATGAAGATAAAAAAATCGTAATTACAAGAGAAAATTCTGCTTCTCTAATTAGAATGTCTTATATATCTCTGCACTTGTAAAAGCATCAGTGTTTCGAGTATTTTAATCATCATTTCAAGGTGAATTTTGATCTTTAGGAACTGTTTAACATTAAATTCCAAACTTCTTGGCAGCCAGCTGAACTTGGTCCAACTAGTCCTACACTCCAGTTTATGCAGGTTAAACTTAGTAAAAGTTGCACCAGGTGAAACTTGAACTCGTGATGCTTACAGTTGACAGTTCATAACAAATGCTGAGCTCAATCCAAAACCAAGAAGTCTATTTTGCACCTTCATCAAATACATGAAATCAGATTTCAGCCAGAAAACTATATTTACCTTGTAGAAGGCAGAAGAATTTTCTGTTGAGGTATCGGGCCATTTTTTAGCATCAAGATCCATAACCAACCCAGAATCCAGGTTGGTAATGACTACCTGGAAAGATAGAAAAGCTGAGATGAAAGTGAGAAGAAAAATGTTCACAAGGAAAGAACACATGCAAAACACACACCTTTAGAGGCTGCAGCACAACCATTGTACGGGGTGCTGTTCTGTTTAGTTCTTCTCTTATGTGATACTCAAGCCGTTCCAAGCGAATCGTACAACAATCACTACAGACGCATGACAATTTTTTAGAAAAGCAGCAAAATAAATCTGATTAATTGAGCATCTCTGACTACTTGTCTAAATATATTATCATAACCTTCTAGTAATGCCAATTCCTCGGACAAAAGCATTGATTGCAGTTGAAGTCACACCTCTCCGCCTTAAACCAGCTAGAGTCATCAATCGAGGGTCATCCCAACCATCAACAAGCTTCTTTGTAACCAAGAAATTTAACTGCAACACCAAAACTTAAAGCAATTATATTTATCATAAAATAGAACCAGGTGATCAATTTTCAAGAGTTCCACAAAATGTTACAATATGATTGCTCACCTTACGCTTCGACATCACATTGTTGGTAACATTCAGTCGTGAGTATTCCCACACATAAGGCTGATATATATTATACATGTAATAGCCAGTAGTATGAAGCACGCCGGGTCTCAAATTCCAGAGTGCAGAGCTGGCCAAGATATGAATGAAATTGAACAACAAAAATCCAAACAGCATTCCAACTTGCTAAAAAAACAAACAAACATACTAAAATTGACTGTTTATCAGTACTCAAACTTAAGAGAATTGTCTTCAAAAAGTAACATTAAAGCTCACTTAGAAATGTAATTGAGCGCCTTAGTCTGAGAATGACAATCTCAGATTATTGTCAGTTAGGAAATTCCTTACCAGATATGAAATTAAAAGCCTTAGTGTGAGAATGGCAACTTCAGTTTACTGTTAGTCAGGAAATTCCTTCTACAGAAATTGCTCGAGAACAAAACTATCAAGTCATTTTAAATGCATTAAAACCAAGCTTAAAATTTTTAAAATGCCGATACCAAGATACAAAAGACGATTATAAACAAAGACCTCCAGACAGAAAAGTAAACTACCACTTTTTCACCAGTGATTGGCATCCAATTGATAGACCAATTTCGAACTTGGAATGTCTTGGAAATTCAACCTCAATTATCTCAAACGAATTAGAAACAGGAAAAAAAAAAGTTACCAATCTGATATCTTGGTCCTTTTTCAATATACCAAAATAGACACTAGCGAAACAATAACCTTTCTAACATTTCAGAAACAGCATTCAAAGACATGACAAATAGCTAGCAGATAATAAATGAACAACCAACATCTTCAAAGTTAATCCTGGCAAAGTGAAACAAGAGAAAACAGGTGCCTATAAAAACAATATAACATACCGAATGTGTGATGTCCTCCAGAGAATCCACAATGCAGTGAGCATAGTCATAACTAGGGTAGATGCACCACTTGTCTCCTGAATGTGGATGTGGAGTAAACTGAAGGATAGAAAAATCAGACCATCAATACACGTGATAATGAGCAAGTTGGGTCATTGATGATATTCATCCAATTATACATGCCTTGATTCGATAAGCAATGAGGTCATACATATTCCCGTTATCACTCTGCATGTCTTGCTTCATTCTGAGGGTCGCTTTGCCTTCTTCAATCATGCCCTGTCTCATTTCTTCAAAAAGTTTCAAAGATTCTGCAATGGGTCTATCCCTCCAAGGACTGTTCATCTTCTTTTCTCTATACTCCTTGATCTCTTCCGGTGTCTAGGAACAGCATTTACAAAATTAACTCTTTGAATTTGAAGTCAATCAATTCAAAAATATATGTGCCATGAATGAAAGGTGAAAATACTAAGCTCAGGAAAGTAGTCATTTCAGGCAAATCACTCGTTACTATAAGACCTCTGTTACTAGATAATATCAATTAAAGCGTAAGTAGATCCCTCCCTCTCTCATATTGATTCAGAAGTCAGAAACTTTGAAGCAACCTGGTGATCAACATAAGCATGACCCCTTTGTATCAGCTCAACTGCTAATTCATAAAGCTCTTGAAAATAATCACTGGTGTAAGTGATCTGCAAAACTCAAGCAGATATTAGATGTCAAAGAGGTACATAGAGCAGATATAGAAAGACAGGAGAGAGAAAAAGCCAACAATATGACCTTCAATGGTTTCCAACCCATCCACTCAACAATCTCTTCAATATGATCAATGTATTCTTTCTTTTCAGCTTCAGGGTTTGTATCATCATACCTAATAGAATGCAGATGGCAAGTTAGACTTCAAAGGCAGATAAAAAAAAAACGTCCATTTTATTTATCATGAATGCAGATGAAGGTCAATCAAGTATGGCTCCTTCATTCCCATTTTTAAACGCAGCATGTGCATGCATGACTGCACTCGTGTGGGTGGGCGGAGATGAAGCAGACAGGCATGGGAGTCTATGCATGTGGTTATACAAAAGGAAAACCGAGGTATGTTATTGATGGATAAAGGTTTTGGAGAATATATATTATTGAGATTTCAACAAAACCAGATCCTTGATTAAACAAACTGAGAATTTTATGAGAAAATGCATGTTGCATGATCAATGATTGAACTTATAAGGATTGCCACTATTTTGTCCAGACCATTATGTTTGACAGAGCAGGTAACATAATAAAGCTGCACTTAGAATTCTAGAAGGATTAGAACATAAGCATTGGATATAGTGCCAGTAGCAACTGTGTTCAAAATAAAAATGACAGCACTCCTCACCTAAGGTAGCAGCATCCACCTCGTTCCTTTGCGAGGCCAAAGCTAACAAACATTGCCTGGGAAATGTTTATAAAATGAGGAGCTCCTCAGGCAAGGCAAATAATAAATCTCAAACCTTGTCACAGTTCCTTTTTAATCAATAACCTCAAAGATCAACATGAATAACAAATGAAATACCTTGGCATGACCAATGTGTAGATATCCATTTGGCTCAGGGGGAAAGCGAGTATAAACTTTCCCGCTGGTTCTTTTGAGGTGCTTATCAAGCACCTCCTTTGTGTTGCAGCATCGCAGAACAGGTTGATCACTGAAGAATATTTCAGTATGCACCTGATAATCCACAGCAATTTATCAGGTGTTTCCATGTAATGAAAAAAACTTATATAAGGCTGAATATGGGATGACATCAAGTAGGGAGATGAAAATTTATAGCAAACATAGTGCACATAGCATGCTTGATTTAAAAAGTATTATCTTGAACAGCACATGAGTTTTCATCTTCGTTCTAAAGTATGGCATGGATAAACACAGTAATGGTGGTGGTTATCAACGCAACCCAGATGGATGTAGCAATCAAACAATTTATAAAAATGCAAATATCATAATTTTGGTCTTATTACCACCACCTTCCCAAATACAACCATTGAAAGCGATGGTTCATAGAATTTGCCACAATCTATATTTCACACCCCTGGCTTCTCCATCCTTTTTTCCCACTATCTCAAATAAATCATCATGTCACCAGCATGGAAGCAAGCTAGCAGCAGTGCTGGCATATCTTTTTTTCCTAACTGACAGTCTCATATAAGAAAGTTTAAACTTCATAGATGAAAAAAGTACAATGTCGATAACTCCAGAAAAGATATAAAAAGGCACAGCATGAAAGGTTAAAAAAATGAATAGCAATAATTTTTAACATCAAAATCAGATAATCACACATTCCCATAAACACATACCTTGAAATTTTCCTCAGGATTGGGAAATATCAAGAATGGGTTAAGATCTTCAGATGGCTGTGATGGATTGTCATCAGCAGCTTTTTTATCCTACACAAGTACAAAATCAGAAACGGAAAACAATCAGAACTCTTATATCAAGGCAGATGCAGGTAAATATAACATCCTTGCAATTCCCTCACTTTGACTTTAGCAGGCTTTTCTTTTTTCTGTTTCAAAGCCTTCTCGTTGTCTGCTGCAGTCCTTCCACCAAGCAATTCATATAATTTTGCATCAATGAGTTTCTGACAAACAAGACATGGGAAGCAAAAAGTGTTGACAGATAAGAAATAACATACCCCACAAATTAATAAACCAGACTTGTTAAAATCCCGGGACCATGTTCCAAAAAATTGGACCCTTGGCTCAAGATGCAAAGTGTAGGCAAGTGCCGTAGCAGAGGCACATCTTCGAAGTTGAATGTATCATATTTTATGAGTTCTTATAACACATATTAGGGAACAATAAGCATGATATGGTAATAATTCAACAGTATAGGAAAATAATTGTGTTCACCTCATGGCTTCAAGTGTTTACTGGTCCATTACATTCCGCCCCATTTTGCAATATGGTGCATCATTTAACACCACATCCATAAGAACCATTATGTAGATATTAAAAGAGAAGAATCAGTTTTTTTAGTTTTTAAGGTTTTTTTTTACTTAGTTATTGGATTCTGGCTTAATCTTTGTGATCGGTGCAAGACGAAACTGAGGGTAAAATAAATTTAAAGCTAAATTGTTACATGGAGCATCATATTTTTCATGAAAAGTTTTAAGCTCAATTGAGAGCACTAACATAGCCCTTTTTAGTAAAAATATTAAAGATGTAAACATACTAGAGAGAACTTGGTAAAAAATAATGACAGTTCACATTTGCAACTGCCATAATAATTACCAAAGGCCACAGTAGCCTGTTTGCCATGACCATGATTGCTATCACAATCTAAGACACTGGTGTGGTCTGCTGTATCATAAAACTAAAACAATCTAACAAATAGGGTACATCTTCGAAGCTCTGGAGGCTCATCCAAAACCTAAGTATATACTAATATCTTCTATGTTTCTATAGCACCAAGATGAAAGACCTTGTCTAAGGACACGTAAATAGATCAATTACGGGGCCTAGTGACTTGTTCCTTGTGCCTCAGCCTACAGCATGCTTTCAACAGCAGAGTGATAAACTCCTTTCTATAAATTAGCAAAAACTCTACCTCAGGCACCAACATTGCAATAAATTCTTTCAGAAACAAATAAGTATTCACCTTGACAATCTTTGGATCAGCCCATGGAAGCCTCTTGCGGACAAGCCCAAATAGATCTCCCACTACCAAAAGAAATGTGTGTGACAGATTAGTGTCTGTTTATCATTGCGTTTCAAAAGCACAAAATAAAAAAATTGAAATTTTTTTTTTTATTTTTTACTTTAAATGAATTTTTGTTTTGTTTTTTAGATTAATTTAAATGTGATGATATCAAAAATAATTTTTAAAAAATAAAAAAATATCATTCTGATACTTTTCTAAACGAAAAGCACTTTGAAAAGCAATCTCAACCACACAAGAGATTACAATCAGCAAAGGATGGTGAAATGTCAAGGGAGTCTGTTTAAAAAAGTATAAGAAATGAACTCCAATGAACATCGATCACAAATCATATACAACAAAATATATCTTGAAGTTTGAAAACAAAACTTTTCACCAAGAGAGAGCACCAACTAGAATGCAGGTGCAGTAAAGAAAGGCTGCAATAAAGATGAAAGAGGGACAGGTGAAGGATGAGTATAGAGTTTGTCTCTGCATTAACAAATTTCTGTACAAGATAAAACCAAGGGGTAGCATAAAAAAAAGACTCTGTCTTGCTCAACTCCCTTCTCCATTCTCTAGCTGGGAAGGGGTTATGACACATGTCACAGTGTACCAATGCCAGCTCCAACTTTCATTATCTTATAGTCCAAATAAGTATGAGTATCAATCCAGGTGATAATACCACATAATCATGATGATGTGCAAAACCAAGAACTAAAGAAATAACAGCAGTGGCCCAAGGCACTGGATAAAAATAATAGTCTGTTTGTTCAAGGCAAGGTAGATAACTAGGTAAAAAATAACATAGAGAAGTAACTTAAATTATAAACAATGTTACACTGACCATTTGTTCGATAACGAAGCTCCAATATTGATCCCTTGTTCTGTTCAGATACTTCATTAACAGTCTGCTCAATATCTTCTTCAGAGACTTCAACCCCTGCTTGCAAGTACAACAAAGTTACTAATGTATGCTACTCCTAAAAGGAAATTAATCAGCTAATAGTGGCAAAAGAACTCTGAGTGTGTAACTCATTTTAAAAAGATGAGGAAATAACAATGAAATATAAGTAGAACAAACAGATACAACCATAATAGAAACGGAAACCATACAAACATAACCTGATCCTGGTGCATATGACATAGCTCAGCTATGTTGTGTCAAAAGGTAGCTTACCAACACCACAAGCTTCTTCAAATTCCTTCAACTCAAAACTCTCTGAAGCAGTACTAGATAAAAATGAAAATGCAGCTTCTAGCTGGGCTGGGGTTTTAATCTGCAAAAAAAAAAAAAATAGAGCTCGGTACTAAGAATCGACCTAATTCCTTTAAACAAGATTTTTCATTTAAAATTCTGATTCAAAATTTGCAAGCATTGAAGGAAAGACAAACCTGAGAGGAAACTAATTTGTTATGCTAAAAAAACCAGTGTCGCCATAAAAGGTGAAACAACATAACCCGAGCTAAACAGCATAAAAAACAAAGGATCCAGGATATTGCAGTCCATACCTTTATGGTGACAATATATCCGAGCAAAGCAGGGCGATGAACGAGGGCATTTGCTGGGTACTTTGTAGCAACCTGTTAAGCGTACGGAGGCAACCGTGCTTCGCATTAGTACACAAAATAGAGAATGAAAACCCCTTTGAGTTTGGGATTGAAAGCAAACAAACCCATGGAACCCAGATAGCCAGATTTTTCTTTCCAAAAGAGAAAAGAAGAATGAACAAAGGCATAACAATCGACCAACCACGAGGAAACTAAAAATTTCACCAGGTTGGATGAAAACAGCAGTTTCTACTTTAACTCCATTATAAAGCTTGTACACTTCAAATTATCTAATCGTACCGTGTAAAGAAGATTTCCAATTGTTCGATCACATCCCTCTGTGACAGCAGCCTGAAAACAACAAAAGAAAAAACATAAAACAAAATAAAAATAAAGTAATTTTACCAGAATTTCAAAAAAAAAAACAGAGGTTTGCCGTCGCTCCTCTTTGAATAAAGCTCAGAATTATTTCAGAAACTCAAAAATAAGACTATCTTCACATTATAACCCACCCACGCATCCCTCAAACAGCAATCCAGTGCATGCAGTTAAGAAGGAGGAGGAGAAATCGAATACCTCGTGAATAACAGCATTGAGATTGTTGGTAACCTTGTTGTTAGCAATGGTATTACGAGCAGTTCTTTCATCCAGACCTATCTTCAAGAACAGCTCCAGTCTCTCTTCTTCCTTCACCGCCATTCTTTTTTTTTCCAGGTAGAAAGCTAAAGAGGAAGATTTGGATTAACCTTGTAAGGTTCCGGATCCCAAACAAATCCATTTTCCTTTCAAGTTTAGAGGTAGTATATTGATAAAACCTTGATTTTAAGGGTGGAATAATGGAGCCGCGAAGTGAAAGATTGAGGAGAGGGGAACTGTGAGTGGCTGTTCGCGTTATTCTTTTCCCGGTATTTTTTTAGATTCTTCACGCTGCGGACGACAGGTGGTCTTCGTGGGTTCGATGACGTAGTGCTTTTGCTATATATTAAAAAACACTTGAATTTTTTTAGCATTTTTTTCAGTTTCTAGAAATCCATCCAGATTGTACCGTACAGCTATATTTTCTCTGCCGTTCCCGTTAAAAATACTGTATTAAACAAGTGAAAATCAAGTTTCTTTATTATTTTATTATTTCCACGTGTCAACAACTCACCAGCTTACAGTAGCGATTCTCATACTTTTTACTTTTCGGCCAGCATACCATGACCTGTTTCCCCATTTTCTTCCATATTCCAGACGCTAGAATCCACGTGTCATGTTTTAAAAGGGATTCGGCATTCAATAGTAATAACGCCCTGTGGCCTGTAGAACTTGCCTTCAGAGTTCAGACAGTGACTTCTTACGTGAAAATGGCAAAATCGGTACCCAGAGTTTATGAGTTTCTCTACTTCAGTGTGCTGAAAACAAATTTTATAGGTTATTTATACTTTCAAAATTATTGATTAGTTGAATTATTCTATTAAGGCCCTGTTCACAGCTGTTGTCTGCCTTTCATGAAATCTTAAATTTATTTTGTTTTGAATTAATTTTTCATATGTGTTTTTAAATCATATGATGAGATCAAAATAATATTTTAATATATTTTAAAAAATAACATGTATCATGCTCTAAAATCAAGTAATCTGTAAAATAGATGCTTGATGGACAGCTCGTTACATTTCTATATGGTTTTAAATAGAAGTACTCGATTGATTAATTTTAAAAATATAAACACTTTAATGATCCAATATTCCAATGTGTGCACTGAAATAGAAGAGTGATAAAGTATGGTTACTGATGGTACGATTATCTCCTTTTTCTAATCCTTTTGAACTTGTAAACCAGGGAAAGTGTCGAAATTGTTTTGGGCGGGAAGTGAATACCGTATAAGGCAGGCAGGCTACAAGGAGTGGAGTGGTCAGCTTTGGACTGGTTTCAAATGGATGTATGGGCCTCCACCTGTAGTTTTCAATTGGGCCCTTACATCACTATTGACGGGTCCAAAGCGCCGGAGAAAACGAAATAACGACTTCATAATTGGAGACGAGCATCCAAACGTCAAAGTTTGGGCCTTCCTGTCGGCTTTCATCGAAAGTTTTATCACACTGTATTTAAAAGTATTCTTCATATAAGAATATTAAGTTAATATTTTGTTTTAATATGTTTTGGATGATTTTGATGTGTTGGTGTAAAAAATAAAATAAAAAACATAGAGACATGTTTTGATGATTTAAAAAAATATTTTATACCACAATACCAAGCACATAAAAATAAATAAATGCTTAATGAGTATGATATACCATAAGTTCTTAAGAGTTGTAGCGTGATGGCAAAAGATTGGTGATCTGCACAGCAGGTCTCGAGTTCGAGTCAAGACGCGCATCCTCTTTAAAAGTCTGAGACAACCTGTATTTTACTCGTTCACCTGAGCCAACAAAATATATTTTTCAAAAAATAAAGTTTTTTCGCATCAAAAAAATAATAGATCAGAATCGTACTATGAATCCATTTATAATGTCAAATTGAGACCTAACTTAGATAAGATTTTAAAAAAATAAATGAAAATTTACTTGAGAAGACCGAATAACTCAATAAGTTAACTCTTAGCTCGATTAAAAATAATTTAATAATATTTTTTAAAATATATATTTTAATAAACCCTTCCAATATGTAATTCAGATAATGGGCCGCGTTTTCACTTTCTCGTCTAAATAAGCCCTTGTATCAGAACCTAATGTGATTAAAAAGATTGCAAATATAGTAAAAAAACTATAATTCTACCACATCTACGGTGATTTTCTTATTGCACTTTACAGATAATTATATTTAATTTAATTGAGCATTTAAATTAAATATCTACAAGTTATACCTTTTTCGTGTATTTTATTAACAATCACATGTTGTCTGTAAGAGGTTAATGAATATTTTTCACGAAAAATTATTATAGCTAAATGATTGGGACCGGTGTGATCGCAGGATACACCTAAACTAAAAGAGTGGCATAGATAACAATATAGTAGGTTGTCGGTATTAATTGTTTGTGATTAAGAAGTTAATCTTATATTCAAATTATATGATTATTAATATAATAATCACTCAAATTATTTTATAATTATTATCTTTAAGACCAATAAAATTAATTAAAATATACATAAATTGATCCAAATATTCATATTAATACCAAAAACCGGCATGGACGCACAACAAAAACGGCACTAGAGAGCGAACGGAAATCTTAATAAGTACGCGAAGCAAATAGCAGGTAACCACCAGATGTTTTATTTCAAACCCGGTAGGGACACACTTTTATATTATTTTAATTTACTCATTATTTTATTTATGTTCTGCAGAGGATAGATTCGAGCTTGGAGGTATTTATTTATTTATTGGGAAGGAAGGAAGGAGGACACGTGTAGGTGCTATCTACCACATTGTTTGTTAATGGCTTGCTGGGGTTATTTTAATCAATTTTCAGTTGGTTTTAGCTAGAATGAGCTAATATGTGCTCCCGTGTAAATAAATAAAATCATGGACCTAACAGTTTTAATTCGAAACGAGACATTGATTCGAATTTGAAATTACTAGAAAAAGTTAATTAGGTGAACCTAACTTGTGGGTTAGGCATTACAATAACTTTAAAATTTATAGGCTCGAGTCTAATGATGTACTGAATAGAAATTTGAGCTGATTTTTCAATCTTCCCTCCCTTCCGAGTTGTAATTGGTAAAAAAAAATTAAGAAAACAAATTATCTGTTCCTAAATCAACTATTATACATGATCTAAATCAAAATATTTTTTTTTATTAACAAATTATCTGTTACTTAAAGCAACTATTATACATGATCTAAATCGAAATAATTTTTTTTTATTAACGTATGAGTTGGGATCAGTTTACACGCAACTCAATTAATTTTATATATCTTTAAATTATTTAAATGACTATATAAAACTTTAATAATTATCATATTAATAATTATAATAAAAACTAGAATCCAAACTTTTTATCCAACTCAAAGAAATACAAGTTAGAAATGACCGCATCCAAACCCGCCTAACAGACAAATTGCGGCGTGGCAACTGAGTTTTTTTTTTTCTTCCAATTTTTTCATGCATGGTAAATTACTAGCGTGACTGCCAGATGCTTAAGGTTTTAAATCGGAGGTGATTGAATCAACATGGAACTACAGTGATCAAGGTCCGATTTAATTGGAGACCGCGCATCTTCTCTGAGAACAAAATCCGAGATCAAATCTACCTTCCAAAACTTTACACAAAAATAAAATTAGTTGTTTGGAAAAGGGTACTTCTCTTCATCGTGATCGAGATTTTTTGTTCTCGATTGGCAAAGAGAAGGGAGAAAAAAATGAAAGTTCAGAGATCGAAGCATCAGGTCCCACAAACGGGGCAGGGCATCCAAGCCATCAAATCACGTGTTTGTCCTGTTGAGATCATGTGATTAATTGATTTGGCCCAGGATAAGATTCAAAAGATGAGAGCTCTTCTCTTCCATTGCTGCCGAAGCTGTGAATCCAGTCCAAAGTTCTTGATATGTCATCTGAAGAAGGGTTACCGATTAAATGGCAAGTTTAATACGAAAGTTATGTGCAAGGATGTGAATAGTTTTATATTGTTTCATTTATTTTCTCTCTTAATTCGTGGATGGTATCTCTTTAATTAATAGACATGCAAAGGAAAGTGGAATGAATCCAAACCCCAGCAAAGCTAACAATCTCACACTATCTCCGGCTACTAGAGACATTCAAAAATCTATTCCTGTCCGAGCTATTCGACTGGGCTGCCTTAATTGATGCGCACTTTAAAAGATTTACATCATTTAACAGCAACAAAAAAATAATAAAAAGGGAGTTCAGATCCGAAATGTTTTGAAAAATGATATAAATTCCGATTAAGTTACAGCTTTATTATCTCGAGTCCCATCTGGAACATTCAAAATTCGTGTTAATATATCCTGGTCTTTGATTCCCTGTTAATCATCTCACCACCGGGAAATGCATAAAATTTCCCGGGTGTTCCCTCGATGTCCTAGGATTTTTTCAAGCGGCACTGGCTAGAAGCATTGGTGATTGGAATCGGATGTTCGTGATTATTTGAAGCTTTTTAAAAGTATATTTTGTTGAAAAATATATTAAATTATTTTTTTTATTTTTTAAAATTTATTTTTAATATCAATACATTAAAATAATTTAAAAATTAATAATTTAAATAAAACACCCCCGATGTACATGCTGCTCGTGCTATGTCTGCGTGCAATGGGCACCGGGCAGACTGGACCGGCCCTTATAATTGCCCTTGCAGGGTGTAAGACTTCCTAGGAGATGCCAAAATGCGTACAGAAAGCAGAGTGTGACATGATCGGACATGTAACATGTGGCATATGAAATTATGAATGAATAATACTCATACAGGCTGACAAGGGCCTTCCTTTGTCCTGTAAAAGAAGTGCAATCCATTGCCCCTGGATCTCAAAAATATCCTGTTTGCAAGAAAATAATAAATACAAAACGAACAGTGATGGTTGAGAGAGTAAGTGATTGTTTGTTACTGGGTTTTAAAAATATTTGAAAGTTTTTTATTTTAAATTAGGTTTTTTTTATTTTAAGATTATTTGGATATTCTAATGTCAAAACTAATTTTAAAATTTTTTAAATAAAAAATATTCTTAAAAAAAAACATGAACCCAATCACAATATTCAAATAGACACGAAGTGAAATGCAGGATAAAACAAGGACTTCGAAAACGGGATATTCGATGATTGAAACACCAACTCGTGCCCAGCAAAATGACCCAATAGCCCTTCTTCTTCTTCCTTTCCAAGAAGGGCATCATAGTAAGTCTCTTCTCCCTGAATAAAGCTTTCAGTGGCATATCCGCAGCTCGTAGCTATTGATATTAATAGACATGAAAAATCAAACTAGAGACCACATAAAATAATTCCTCATGCCATGTCTTCACCAGCTGAATCGCTCTTTAATAAATAAAGGTGTGTTTGGCATTGTTTTTGCTTTTGCGATTGAAGTTGAAAAAAAGAAGTTTCAAAAAAAGCGTTTTTACTGTGGTTCAAAATAAGCAGTGAAGTGTTTGGTTAAAACTGTGGTTGAGTTGGAGATTGAAAAAAAAGCAGTTTTGGGTGTTTGGTTACCAATCTTTTCATATTGCTTTTAACTTGTAAAATTACTTTAAAGGGTATATATTTATATGTATATAATTTTTTTAAATATTGTAAATTGAATATTTATAATAATATAATGTAATTAATAATTCATGAAAAAACTAATATTATTTTTTATTCTCCCATCAAACTACTTGCAATTTCATCACGAACAAATATTTCTCTTCCATTAGGACTGATCTGTATCTACATATTTTTTTTAAAAATATATATATATTTAAAAACAATGGCTGGGCCGAGGGCAGCCCAACCAAATTAGGCCTAAGCCCAACTTTGCTGGACTTGGGCTGGGCCGAATGCAGCCCAGCCCAAGTCCAGCTGCAATAACAAAGAAAAGAATTAAAATGGTGCGCTGCATTGTGCGTCTTCTTCGCGTGACAGTGCAGCGCACCTGTACGCAGTGCTTTCCGACCGACCACGACGAGAGCTTCAACGGAGGATACCTACGGGTAGAGGAGTCCGAGGTGGTTCTTCCTGTGGTGGTGGCGTCTGAAATGGTGGCCTGTGGTGGCCGGAGACAGCGTTGGAAGGTGGCGGTACTGTTCACCGACCACGACGAGAGCTTCAACGGAGGATACCGACGGGTAGAGGAGGCCGAGGTGGTTCTTCCTGTGGTGGTTTCATCGTAAATGGTGGCCTGTGGTGGCCGGAGTCAGCGTTGGAAGCTCTCGGCTTCCATGGCTGTTCTGTTGAAGGGCAGAGAGAGAGAGAGAGTTGCATGTAGAGAAGCTTCCTCGTGGCCGTGGCCTGTGCATGCTGCATTGTCATCTTCTTCGTAGGGGTATTTTTGCAACGGTTATTTTTATTTCAAATGTTTATCATCGTCGTTTCGAATGTGTGTATCGTGGTTCCTTATAGCTGGAATCGGCATGAAATAAGCATCAAATACCTGCTTCTCAGCAAACACCGTTTACATGAAATAATTGTTGTGGGTCCCATGTTTTATATCTCCGTTCAGGCCGAACCAAACAAGAAAATGTAAAGGCCGTTTGGCAATCGTGGAACGCACCACGTTGCCAAACGACCACTAAATGGCCCAATAACCGCGTACAACTAGGCCGAAGACCGAGTACTTAACTTTTCTGCAGTTAATTTTTTTTTTGCCTCATAAAAATAATACTTGTCCCCATTGCCCACATAGGGTTCAAAGAAAAACACAAGATTTTTTAATAAGATACCATTCAATAAAATCAGGTACTGTAATTATAAGTTTTTAAAACATAAAAGACTGAATTATATTTGCATTTGAAACTAGATTGAAAAATAACTGACTCCTTAACCTTTTCACCGGTAACCTAGTGTTATCTTGCGGAGGATGAGTTTTGACGGGAAATAATTTGTCAATGGTGTTTTCCTGGAAGGACCTTGGGGTTGGCTTTTTGGTGATTTTTAGGGATACATCAACGAGAAACTGAGAAAGTATATTAAACGAGTACATGTGAGTGATTAAAATTTTAGTTGTTTTAGACTCTTACAAGAGATACACGTCCTGACTTGAACTCGAGATCTACCATGTAGATTGCAAGTTTTTTATCATCACACTATACTTCTTGAGAACGACGCGTCACGTTTATGCCTCTAAAAAAAATCAATCTTCCTTGGATAAATGGGATTGGATGGGATATATTGCGCAATTCGTATACAAAATTTAAAATATTGGCCAATTGACCATATGATATTTTAGAAATGAGATATTTACTAAATTTTATTATTTTTAAGCATGATAAGATAGTTGTCATGTTTTGGAATAATGATATTTAATAAATATTGTTATTTTAAAACATGAAAAAATAAGACTCATTTTTTATTTATTATCTTAATAGGTCATTTAGTTCATAATGATCGGTGGAATTGGTTAATTGATTTAGAAAATAACAAGGAAAATCTCAAAATTGGGAGCCTGGACAAGATTTTTAATATATAAGAAAAAAAAAAACCCTTCAAAACTCCCGTAAAAAATTCAAATGCAATCCAGCAATCGAATAAGAAGTTGTGGTCTTTTTTTAGTTGTTATTCTAGTTTGGCTCAACCGCATCTCCTCCTCGGACTAGATTCAACTCTTCAAAATCACTCACTATTATACTAACAATAATTTTATTATTATTTTAATTGAAGTATGAAGTATATTTTTTAATCTATATATTAGATAAAATGGTATATTTTAAATCAAATTAGTATATTTTAAAAAAAAATTATATCTTTTATATGGAATGGTTTACCAGTTAATACAATCGAATCCAATAGCCAACTGAATCCAATAACCGGTAAACCGATTGACATAAAAAAATAAAGTTCTACTTTGTTGTGTTTTATAAAAGCATGATTTATTCAAACTATTTTTTTTTAAAAAAAAAATCAGCATTATTCTGTCAATTTTTTATATTTACGGTGCTATTCTTTTTTCTTAAAAAAACAGATGAGGTAGTTATATCCACGTGTCATTAAAATGCTGGAACAAAAACGATATATATAAACGATAGTACCTCCATTAAGGGAGTTGGAAATGGTTACTTATTTTGAATACATATTTTGAATGCTCGCCTAAATAAAATGGTTACTTAACAGCTGTTACGTTTTTTTTTTTTTTAATCATAGTTTGTAGTTACTTAAACGTTCGAATATATAGTCTTGTGCTGTGAGTGTATTATTATTATTATATATGTATTGTACTCCACAGAGAAGTTACTACTGTATAGAAGATGAAGGTCGCTGTCACTCGCATTTGGGCTATGGGCAATTCTTAAAGTAAAAGTGTCGTTGCCTCATTGGAAACCATCCTAGAGAGCCATTCTTTCGTAGCCTTTCGGTGCTTAAATTCGTCTACTTTCTTTCTCTTTATTCTTCCCTGGCATGATCAAATGTTTTGCTGCTGCTTCAAGCTTGCTCGGCAGATGTTTAATTGATCCATTCTCCGCTGTTGAAAAACCATGCTCTCAGTTTTGACAAAAAGCAAAAGCTAAAGCTGCTATTTCTGACTTTTAATCCCCCATAATTCCTCCCCTTTCGTCCTTTGCTTTCTCTTGACTCCAAATCTATCGCATTGATTGCTTCTTGGTGTTTTTTTTGAAACTTTTGCCCGCTTTCAAGAAATGGGAAACTAGACTCGCGAAACCCCTTGCCTCCTAGGAAAGAAGAAGTGAATTGCTCCTGATATGGCTGTAGATGTCTGCTCGGAGATTTCAAGCGCAGGAATCAGTCCAAGAATCTCCTTCTCCCATGATCTCAACCAACCAACAGATGCTATTTCCATCGAAGATCATCATCACCATCGCAGACTAGACTCATCTCTGTTGGATCCTGATTTCGATTTCTGCATTGGCAACAGTTTCGTTCAAGAATTGTCTTCTGCTGACGAGCTCTTCTCTAATGGCAAGATCCTGCCTGTTGAAATAAGGAAACATTTCATTTCCTCCAAAGGTAATAATCATCAGCCGACGTCTTTGACCTCTCAACCTCGGCATCAGATCACCACCGAGACTACAGAGAAGAAGCGACTGAAAGAGTTCTTGTCAGCGAGTCCTGATGCTGATGAAAAACCCGCATCGAAATCTTTTTGGCTGTTCAAGAGAAGCAATAGTCTGAATTGCGATAGCACTCGAAGCAAAGGCCTAATCCGATCGCTACACTTTCTTTCCAGAAGCAACTCTACTGGGTCAGCCCCAAATCCTCCGAAACAAGCAATGTCATCCAAGGAGACTCAAAAACCTAAATTGCACAAACAAGCTTCGGTTCCAAGTCGAAAACCATCGGTGCCTAGTTCTGCTCCATTTTACCCTTACAATACACAGCAGAAGCCTCCTCTGTTACGGAAGTGTGGCTCTTACGGGAATGGAGTCAGAATCAGTCCTGTGTTGAATATAACACCACCTTACATTTCCAGGGGAGCCGTCAATCCTTTCGGTCTTGGCTCACTGTTTTGTAACGGTAAGGTTAAAAGGAAGAAGGGATAATTATTTGCATGTTCTGTTCTGCTGGCGACTGAATCTTTTCAAGTACAGGTGTCTTTAGCTGTCTATCATTTTGGTCCATGGATTAGCATGTGATTAGTCTGTAAATTGAAAGAAAATTCGAGTCAAGAAATGATTAGATCTTAAGAAGAAACACAACTACTACATGGGTTAATTACTTTTTGAAAGTGAAAACAACAGTGTTATGGAGGCGGAGTTGTAATATTGGAATTGGATGATGGTGACAACTGTTGACGCCTAGCTATCAACATGGAGGTCATTTTGGGAGACAGATGAACAAGGTGTTCCCCCTCCCTTTCATTGCTTTCTTTTCATCCTTCGATTATCATCATCATTATTATTATTATTTTCCTTTCTTGGTTTTCAATAGTTTCATTAGTCGTGGATCTCTTTTCTTCTTTCGAATTTGATTTGACGCCTCCTTAGGTCTTTTCATATACAAGTAAAAAATATAGGAGATGCTTCAATTTGACCGTGGTGTTACAGTGTCCGTTCTTTCAGTTTGTTCATAAATATCTCAACTAATTTTATATATTCTAAAATTAATAATTATATAAATTTTTAATTATCATATTACTAACCATTTAATTCAAAACCTTTTCCGTTTCACCTCTTGTTTCGTTCTGCTCTTTTTGTTCCATATATACATGTTGTTCAGGACAAAACAGCTGCAACAAGGAAGTGGTTTCAAGAATTAAAACTGAATGATTAAGAGGTCCCTATTAAGCTTTTCTGACCCAAACAGTGCCTAATTGCTTCTCCTGTTAGCTTCGGCTTAATATTGTCCCCCTCTTGGATCGGATCTGCTGTACTTAATATATCTTATTAAATATTTTCATATCTACCAACTAGGAAAATCATCAGAGCCACTTAAACTGGATTATATCTAAAACTACCATGATCTAAATACGTCAAAAGGACCTGGCAAGTATTTTTAAGATTTACCAATACAAATGTTATTCATTAGTGAACGTTTCAGCTTTCATTTTTACATCCTCTCCCTCTTGTTCTTGTATACCTACTCCTCTTTTAATACAGAAAGTCGGTGATTTTTCCGTCCTTCCATGGACTTGGCTTCCACTGTCGTTTTCAGAGAAATTGAAAATGAAATCTAGTTGTCTATGTAGTTTTTTTGTTTCCCCTCTTTAATTGCCTTTCCCTTTACACCTCTTAAGGATATCTGATCTATATATATATATATATATAGAAAAAAATAATTAAAAACACTGCGCATATATTATTGTTTCGAATCTTTGATGACCACCTGAATTTTGGACACGAAATAGATGGATCATGAGAGGATAGGACAGCCCATTATAGAGCCTGACCTGGATAGAAAGGCCCAGTATTTGGATTTTTCAAACTAGGAAATCATTTCCATTTTTGGCAACTCCCTGGTCTGGTAGAGATGCATGATATTCCTCCCTGGAACGGAAAGCGCGTAGAAAATATCACAACTAAAAGAAACACAGCACAGAGGGGTTAATCATGGGTTTGGAAAATGGACACGCTGATTTCATGGTTTAATTTATAACCTCCTGAGGATCAGGTCCAATTGTGCAAGCACGGCTAGAGTCAGAATGCAGTGAAGACGAAGAAACCATGACCATTTCCAATCGCTGACCTGATCAGCATCTTTTGAAGAGGAAATGTATGTTCTGAACTCTTTCTCTCTCACGCGCCTAGGAATTTTGACCCGCTGTGACGTCCAAGCAAGCATCCGAGAACTCAGTATCTGTAGCTCCCTTTGATTAATGCAGCTTTTGGCGAGGGAATGGATTGTGTTCATCGATTGTTTTCCATGTCTCTTCTTCTCAATCAATGCCCTGTAGGTTAAATCCCTGACTGGCTGCTTCTGTTATTCTCGCTCGTGCCCCGAAAAATGGGAAGAACAGAGGGGAAAAAAAAGTTTTGTGGTCGTGATGTCACTAGATTAAGGATGTGTTTGTCTATATTTTTGAAAAAAAATATTTTTATTTATTTTAAATTTATTTATTTGATGTTTTTAGATATTTTAATGTGCTGATATCAAAACTAATTTTTTAAAAATATTATTTTAATACATGTCTGAACAAAAATAATTTTAACAAATAATCTCAAACACATTCTAAAAAAAGCACTAAAAACCACCAGTATTGGTACTTTTTATAATTATAGTTTTTAGAAAAAAGTTTAATAAAAATTACAATTCAATATATCAAAGTAGAGTACAATTCGTGCAGAATTTTTATTTATTAATTATTCAAATACTTTCAAAACTATATTCAAGACGAAACATTGTTTCAAGTTTCAACCATGCCATTTTATACTTCTAAACAAAAATCTAGAAGATTATATAAGTTGACCCTTGACCTTGATCAAAATGGCAATGCAAGGCAGAGAACAATATATTAAGTTGACCCTTGACCTCCCATTCTAACTTCTTACCTTTTATTTATTTATTTGAAAATAGGTAGAAATTATTTTTTATAGTGTGATAATAGTAAATATTTTAAAATGATTTTTAATATCAATATATTAAAATGATTTAAAAATATAAAAAAATAATTAATTTTTAAAAATTACTTTTGAAATTCAGTTTTTAAACACCCAATGGGTTCGTGTTTTACCCTTGTAATTAGATTAGTTAATTTTTTTTTTGTCTATTTGGTTGGAACTTGGAAGTGTTATTGAAATTGATATTAAAAATATATTAAAATATATATTTTTTATTTTTAAAAAATATTGTTGATATCAATACATAAAAATAATCTACGAACAATAATAAAATAAATTCTATTTAAAAATAATATTTTTAAAATATAATATCAAACAAAATTTTTATCCGCGTGCGGGCAGACTTTCAAGCTCTAATCATGAAGATGGACGAGATAAGTTACATAGGCAAGGGTCCTCCGTCCTGCTCGCATAAAACCCGTAGATATATTAAATTCATAATAATGCATTCCTATTTTTGTTATACCAAAAACATGTTTACAATCAGGAGTTGAGATTCTAAAATAAAATCTTGAAAGTAAATTTTAATAAGAGATATTTAAAAATTACCTTATTATTTTGTATGTGGTTAAATATAAAATTTATTTAATTTATGATTTTATAAAATCTTGAGAGAAATTTATTGAAAATATAATAAAAAAATTATTTTTAAATATTCAAGAGAACATTTATTTTTCTTATTTGTTATGTGATAATCGAAGAAATTAATTGTTAATGATACCATGAAAGTCTCTAATATAATTTATAAATAATCTTAATAATAATTTAAACAGCATTTAAATATTTTATTTGAAGTGTTTTTTAATCAAAATCTTTAAAAAAAGACTGAAAGGACTGTGTAAAAAAGCCCATGCAACTCAACCTACAAGGTTGGGCCTGCACGTCTGGCTCTATAAAGGCAAAACCGAGAGCATGGCCTTCCTTTTTAGTGTGTGTTCAAGGCCGGGTGACAAATCATGCCCTATTTTATTTAAAATAGAGTAAATGAACAACGTGTCATCTATATCGGTATATGACGCGTAGTCTATGGGCTCGTATCCCAACCATTTATAGCGCTTGCAAAGTCAGGTTGAGACCTTAAAAGTTAAAACCTATTTCAACCCTTTTCTCACATTCAAGACACTAAAAGTATTTTTTTAAGCCATAAAAGCGTTTTTTAGTTTGATTTTAAAAACATTTTTAAAAAAATTATATATTAAAATGAAACTTTTTTAGTTTTTAAAAATTATTTTTTACATTAACATATAAAAATATTTAAAATTATTATAAAAAAATAAAATAAAATAAAAATATTTTTTTATTTTTTTTAAAAAAATATTTTAAAACTAAGTATCAAACACACCGGCATCATAAAACACGTTTAAACCACCTCTCAATTGTTTGAAAAATCCATTGTTGAATCTTCCCGATACTGTATAAAATTATAGTAAACATCTACTTTTTCAACAATATAAATTTCCAAACTCATTGTTGGATATCATGTTTGTCAATTACTATATAAATATATATTATTTTATACATTATTTTTCAACTATAAATTTTACAAATATTTTAAAAATATCATGTTAATAAGAAAAAATAGCTCTAGAAAACCTGGAAAGATCAAAAAATTCAAAGCAGATACGGTAGTCTTTCAAAAAATAAAGCCTCGAAATTGGATTCTAAATCCTCCAAACGAGATTCGCAAGAGATATTTAATTGTTATTTAAGATAGTAGTGAAATTGATTTTTAAAATAATTTTTGTTTAGAAATATATTAAAATAATTGTTTTAAAAAAAATTATTTTTGATACCAAATCATCAAAAATGATCTAAAATTATATATAAAAAATTAAATTAAGAAATAAAAAGGTAATTTAAATTTAATTTTTTTTTTAAAATATTATGAAGCTCACGTGCTAACTACCACCAGAGCTATAAATTAGCAAAACCAAACCACTAACAGCGTATTCATGGTCAACTCGAGAGTCAATGAGCAGCCCTTTGTTGCTGTCAGTCGATCAGCCATACATATATGTTTCGCATCCATAAGAAAAACAGGTGCCAGTGCTCCGCTGCAGGCCAGCCTGATTTTTTCTACCATAAAAAATAATGCCAAGTTGACCATTTGTTTCTAAAAAACATATTTTTTTTATGTACCTGGGTAATTAACTTGATTATATTTAATAATCTTAACCATAAAAAATAATACAAATAAAAATATATATTAACAACAAATAAAAAATAACAATGTAAAAGAAGTAAAGGAAACAAAACTCGAGCTCATTTATATTAGCATGCCAATTTATAATATAATCATGATACCGAGTTTTTTTTTTTTTTTTTTTGGATAACGTGGGAACCACATGACCCGGAAAGCGCACTTTGTGGGCCCAGAGCATGCGTAAACCCTCGGCTGTCCCAGACTCTTACAGGTTTGGAATAGGGCGCTAGAACGACTCGAACCTTGCTCCCATGTATGAGAGCAAGGCCTGTTGCCGCCAGGCTGCCCCCCTGGGGACGAGATACCGAGTTAATCTCGTCGAAAACATTAAATAACATTATAAGATTTATTATTAATCAAATCAATATTGATAAGAGAAATAAAAACAAATATTAATTAAAAATAAAAATAACTTAACTCCTGCTAACCGATTAACTTTTGACCATGGACACTAAATTGAAATACCCCATATGACTAAGGATATCTAGTCATACGATAAATTCACCATATGACTCTTTTTTTAATACCCAAAAGTCGACAGTTGAGAGAAAATAAATAAATAAGAAAAGGAAAAGAACTCGTCCAGTTTCCACGTTCTACCAACGGTCAAGGAGGTCTGGATAAGTAACCCTAGCCAACAAACGAACCTGTACCCCGTGCATTCTTACTCTCACGTCAGGCCATACCGGTAGACTTGTATCTATGAAGTATGATTTTACAGTAGCAGTAGTGCAGCTTTTCTTTTAAAAAAGAAAATTGTTTCATAAACCAACACAGTTTTAGAAGCATCAGATAGCATTAAAATGAAAATCCAAAGTCACGAACGGCTATTTTTGAAATCATTCGTTTCAATGGAGGAGGAGGACGGATCCTGCACAAACCTGGCATCTAGTCCAAACCAGAATTGGTCGACATCTAATAGCAAGATATTAGCTGAACTGATTAGAGCACGAATAATCGATGAAAACAAGAAAGCTGCACACACATTAGCTGATCAAACTTCGAAGTAACAATCAGCTGTCAGTTCAAGGGTCGATGCAGCAGAAAAGGGCACCTGTTGAATGAATATGCTTTCAAGGCAAGATACAATTTTCAAATCTTGCAATTGCTGAGGCCAGCAGTTCATGCGAGGAAAGCTTTCTCAAGCCCAGCAAGCTCGTTCCTCTCAGGCGACAATGGCCTCATTCGTCAGACATATTTTGCTGCATCCAAATCAACTTTGTCTGGAGAATAGCAGAAATGCAAACCAGCAACACTGTAGTTAAAATAGAAAATCCCATTCATTATCATCAACTTGCAAGTGCACTCAACAAAAAGGAGCTCACAGAACAAGGCATTCCTTTCGTTCTAGAACATCCAACTACCCTTTCTTTACAGGACATTATTCTGACAGAAAAGATTATAATTAATGAAAACAATATTAGCATTTCAAAACAGCTGAACTAACATCTCAATGAGTCACCAGGAATATCAACTCTATTATGAAATCCCCAAGTCACAAGGATGAAGGCTGCTCTTTTATACCACTTCTTAGGCTCATAGAGTTACCACAGTAGTCAGCAAAAGAAGCCTTGAAATTTGAACCTCCCCAAAGACCACAACTAGCATTGCTACCTCTGCAATAAAAAAAAGAGAAAAAAGGACAGAAGAGTTAATGTTAAGAACGTGAAGAAATCAATCAAACCACGCAAGCAAAATCAAAACACCCTGTTTGGTAGTCGAGAAAGAATGGGAAAGGGAACTTTTTGAACTTCACCAAAAACAATGAAGACAAAACTAAACCCACCACCCAAACTGAGCTTTAAGCAACTAATTAGCTGATTTAAAGCAAATTTCATCTTCTTAAACTAATTAACACGAGGACGGCATAAATTTATAAGCTTCAAAATGTTAGTTGAGAAAGAAGGGGAAAAGGAAGGCAAAAGAACAAACTTTTGAATTTCACTGTTGCAGAGCTAAGAAAACTAAATCCACCAACCAATTGAGCCTTTTACAAAAAAAATTGACTGATTTAACAATAACCTCGTCTTCAAGAATCAAATAAACAAAAAAAAATTCAAAATCTTAATTGTCTGCCTTCCATCATCCTTCACTCTCTCGTCAAAGAATCAACCACTGGAAATTGCTAATTAAACACAAACACTGTACCTTTCCGCTCTCCGGCAACTCCGGCACCTTATAATTATCAACAGTAACCTCTGTTAGCCACAAACCAGGAAACACAGCCTGCAGCCAAAAAAAACACCAAATTAGTAATCCCCGAAACAAAAATAAATACTTTGCAGAATAAATTCTCTGAATTGACTTACATCCATCTGCTTCTGCACAATCCTGGACCGTTTCTTGGGCCTACGAGAAGGTCTATGGCCCAACATCTCCATGAAATCCTCTTCAATCTCCTTCTTCGATAACGGCACCGAAAACTCCACCCTCTCCTTCTCCTCTCTATCCCTCTTATCTCCTCTTAATCTCGGCGATTTAGCACTGTCACTTCTCAAAGGCGAACAATTATTACCGCTCACTTTCCCTAAAATTAGATTCCCACTTCCACCGATCGCCGCTCTCCTCTTCCTCAAATTCCACGGCCTCACTTCCTGCTCCGCCGGTGCTTCCTCAACCGCCGGGACCACAGCCCTTGGCAGAGTCTGAGATTGAAGAGATTGTTCCTCTTCGACTTCACTATCACCATCCGACACTTCTTTCCTCAAAATCTTGTCTTTCATCTTATTCGCCTCCGTTTTCAGATCAAACATGATCTTCTCCCTCACTTCATCAATCCCTTCCTCCACTCCGCCGAATCTCTCCCTCGGAGCCTTGAACCGCCGGGTATCACAATTGCCAATCTTCGTTTGTGGAGATCGGTTGCTGCTGCGTTGTCGCTCAACTGGTAACCTGCCTCCTTTGGTCTCGTTCTTGTTGTCCCGAACAGCGGCGGCGGCGGTACTTGAGTCGGGAAGTTTCATGCAACGGAGGTGCCTTTGATTCCCCCACTTCAAGAAAGGGAGATCAAAATTGTGAAGCGGCGGTTTTGATCTCTCTTGTCCCATGGCCATGACTCTATCTTCTCTTTCAGCAGAATACACCATTGATCGAAAAAACTCGTTCTATCTCTCACGAGCTCCGATCACAAGCTCTCTCTCTCTAACTTTATGTTTGTTTCTCAGGAATCTTGAATTTTCTCGGAAAAACAAAAGTTTAGAATTCGCCGGGAAGAGGGAGTTTATATAAGAAATGGAGGGTGTGGATACTTGGAGAGGGAGAGAGCGATTTTAACGTTCGGGGTGTGAGGATTTTTTAGGTGTACGAGGGTGTTTTTGTAATGATATATAAGTGTTGATGTGTGATAAAATGCTCTGAGGGTGTGGGAGGGCGAGGGCGTGGGTTTTCCCGGGTAATACGTCGTTTTAGAGTGATGATGGTTTGAGTTGCCACCGTTGGATGATTAGGAATCTTATTTGTAGCTGTTGATTAAGAAATATTTATATTTACTCTTTTTTGTTTCTTAGGCCTGGAAGGAAAATGTAAAGATTAAAAGCTAAGACTATAATTAGTCATTGACATATTGTAAAGTCGTGTGTGATTAGGAAACACGATATAATTACCGTTGCGAGTGAAATTAAGTTTTCGTTTGATATAACAAAATAATTTTAGGTATTGTTAATACATTTTTTCTAGAAAAAATAAAGTAAAATAAATTATATAAAGATTAAAAGCTAATACTATAATTAGTCATTGACATATTTGACTTAATTTAGAAATAACTCGAAATGATTAGAAATATAATTTAACCATGAAAACTAAAAACTAGGACTATATTTTAAGAAAATAGAACTAAGATAAAAACAAACCAACTCTGCTTGGATTTACTCTAATCAATTTGTGTTTGCTCAAATCAATTAAAGCTTTTTATATCTTCAAACCCGGTCATGAGACTCTAATAAATTAGTGTAAACTTTTTTTTATTACATATAATTATTAATTGATCCAATATTAAATAATAAAAAATAATTTAAAATATGAGTCATGTTGATCTGTGTTAACTTGTCAAACATAAATTATAAAACCAAGACAATCGCATATGAAACTTTATTGAAACAAGTCATGAAACTACATTCATAATCAAGTTGGCATCAAAGAATGAGAATATAAAACAAAACATTTAAAAAATAACATAACAATCACTTGAACCAACCTAAGTTAGCCCTCGTTTGGTATTGAGGTACAAACTGCGTTTTGTTAAAAACACAGTTTGTACCCAATACTATGTGTTTGGTAACTTTAGAATTGATGGTGGGACCCATCAATTCTAAAGTCCGCAAACCATTTTGCTAAAATGGAAAGCAGGTTTATATATATATATATATATATATATTTATTTATTTATTTATATAAATATTTTTATATATTTATATATATGTATATTTATAAAAAAAAATATAATTTTTGTCTCGTAATTCTAATTTTATTTTAAATGATATTTTACGATTGTGTTTGGGATCGAAGAACCCTTTACGTATAGATTTAGTTTGGATGAAATTACAAGTAGCTTGATGAAAAAATAAAACAAGTGTCTAATTTACTTGAATTATTAATTATATATTATTATAAATATTTATTTATTTATTTATATATATTTTTATATATTTATATATATGTATATTTATACAAAAAAAAAAAAAATTGTCTCGTAATTCTAATTTTATTTTAAATGATATTTTACGATTGTGTTTGGGATCGAAGAACCCTTTACGTATAGATTTAGTTTGAATGAAATTACAAGTAGCTTGATGAAAAAATAAAACAAGTGTCTAATTTACTTGAATTATTAATTATATATTATTATTATAATTATTAAATATTTAAAAAACAAATTTTATATGATTTTGTACTATTGTTCCGGGATCGCAGAGACCTTCACGTATAGATTTAGCTCGTGATGAAATTACAAGTAGCTTGATGGAAGAATAAAAACAAGTGTCTAATTTACTTAAATTATTAATTATATTTTATTATTATAATTATTAAATATTTAAAAAACAAAATATATATATATATATGTGTGTGTGTGTTCTTTAAAGTAATTTCACAAATTGATAGCAATATGAAAAGCATGATAACCAAACATACGAAACTGTTTTTTATCAACCTCAAACTCAACCACAGTTTTAACAAAACACTTCACTGCTTATTTTGAACCGCAATAAAAATGCTTTTTATAAAACTGTTTTTTTTCAACCTCAACCACAACAGCAACCGCAATACCAAACAGGCCTTTAATCAACCAAAGTGATGACACATACTATGATACTAGAATAACCTTGTAGAAAAAAACTCAAATAAATTATGAAGTTTAATCTTAATAATTTCAATATTAAATAATAAAATTAAAGAAAAAACAAAGCAACTAGGCTAACTTGTAACCCGATTCATAAGGTTGTGACACCCCAATGAAAAACAAATAAAAAAGATTACGAAGTATAATTCTCAACCAATCTAATGTTGAATGAGTAAATTAATAAATTAATTAAAAAAACAACAAGAAGATTTTTCAAGTGAACTTGTTAAAATTAGATTACGAGACTAAAATAATTTTATAGAAAAAAAATAAAAAAGATACAAACTATATTTTTTTCAATCAACCTAGTATTGAATGGTGAGATTGAAAAAAAAATTATTTTAAAAAATATAAACCAACCTAGCTAATTCATGAAACCCATGCCTTGAGTTATGATACTGTATAACCCTTCCAAAAACAAAATCTTCAATTAACCTAACGTTGAAATATAAAGTTGAGGAAAAAATCAGCTAAGAAAAAAAAATAAAAAATCACTGGAATTAACTTAAATTAACTTGTAAAATCCATGCCATATAATTATGATAACTATACAAAAAATTTAATTGAAATAAATTATGAATTTCAATATTCATTAAACCTGGTGTTGAATGATCAAATCGCAGGAAAACAATTTAGGACCAAGTTGTAAAAGAGTAGAGCATTTCACTATTCATTGTTATAGTGAAATCCTAGAGCTTTCAGAGTCCGTTTGTTTTTATGTGTAAAATAATATTTTTTTTTTCAAAATATTTTTAGTGATTTTAAATATTTTAACGTGTTTATTTCATAAATATATTTTTTAAAAGAATTACTCTGATGAATTTCAAAGCAAAAACTAATTTTAAAAATATTTGCTATCATATCCCCAAGCATCCCCTTCATATACATTAATTAATAATCATGGCTTACCGCCACAACTATAAAGAAAAAAGAAAAACAAAAGTGAACACTTAGGAATTTAAATCTTGGAATTTGACATGGAATGCCCATAAACAGTTTGGTGTAAAGTATTGACATTTTATATTTTATAGTTGAATTAATTTTGCTGTTATTTTTTTTAGTCTGCCATCCATACGATTTTGCATCAAGCTCCGATTTTACTTATAATTGCGCGTTAAGGACCACCACCTGTTCGGATATGAGCATGACGGATCGGTAATGTTTATCCTGTTAAGGTTGTTTTCGTTTTATCTTTTTATTTTTCTTTAAAATATTATCCAGTGTTTTTTTTAGAATTCTTTGTTCAGCATAAAAATTTTGTAAGAAAATGAATTGTTCTGTATTGTCTGGACGTGCTGGAAAAAAGAAAAAGAATGAGTTATTAATATTTAATAGTCGTTGGATTGACAGTAGTGATGGCAGGATTACGGTGGTGAGATGCCAGCGATGGAGACGATGGTAATGATAGTGGCTTCTTTCGTAAAACTACAATTATAATCTAACGGGCGAATAGACATCACGCTAGAGGGAGAGATGGCAGGTGGATATTTTGTCTCTTTTTTAGGTCCAGGCCCTGTATGTAAATAAATAAATACATAAAGGTGAATAAATTCTATTAGAAAAAAACGCATGCCGTTCTTTTTCTATTTTCTTTAATGTATGAAAAATCCAAAATAAAACAAGGAATTAATTTTTCAGTTATTTTTAAACTTTGACTCTCAGGTTTTTATTGGAAGCCGATTATAAAAGGACAGTAACAGGAGAATGATTTTAGATTTTTTTTTATCACGTAACTTGTAGACTTAGTAATTAAATAATAGATCGTCTCGTATTTGAACTGTATTTGGACTCGAATACGTACGTACACACTTGACACTGACTATGGGCCTGTTTGGGAGGGCGGTAACGGTTGCGGTTGTGGTTAAAAAATTTAGTTTTAAAAATAGAGTTTTAAACTGTGGTTCAAAAAAAGCACTTTAGTGTTTGGTTAAAACTGTGGTTGAGTTGAAGGTTGAAGAAAAAAGAGTTTTGGTGTTTGGTTTCCAAACTTTACAAACTGCTTTTAACTTGTAAAATTACTTAAAAGGGCATGGAAATATACACACACATACATCCATACATCCATATATATATAACTTCTACAAATAAATTTAAAAATAAATAACAATTTATATTAATGTGAATACTTCAAATAAAATGGAAACATAATTTCATTCTCCCATCAAACTATTTGCAATGCTCTCGCGCACAATATCCATACGAGAATTTCTGCCCGAAGTCTGACTAGTTTCACATGCTACAACATCTGGTAATAACTCATCTGGGATATAATCGGGATTACGATCATATTCACCAAAAACATCATCATGTTGCGATCTCCTTCTAATATAGTTATTGAGTGCCATCGATGCAACAATAATCTGCACCTGTGTTTTGTAAGGATAAGGTGGCATGCACTGCAAAATTTTCCACCTTTGCTTCCATACTCCAAATGTCCGTTCTATCACATTACGTAGTGATGAATGTGCACGATTAAATACTTCGCGTCGTCCACTTGGTTCACCCCGACATCGAAAATCTTCTAAATGATACCTCTCCCCTCTATATGGACCTAAATATCCATACTCATTCGGATAACCAGCATCAACCAAATAGTATTTTCCTGAAAATAGAAACAAAATGCAACTTTTAAATTAATTCAATAACAAAAGATGAATAGTAATTTTTTTAAATTATCATATCTGTACGAGAAAAAAAATTGACAACCTTCAGGCGGTTTAGGAAATTGGATACTCGTACTGTGTATAGCCTCGAGAAAAATACGTGTATCGTGTGCACTACCTTCCCATCCTGCCCATACAAATGTGAATTGCATGTCAAAACTACAGGCCGCCATGATGTTTTGTGTTGGGACACCTTTCCTACCAAAAAAAGGAATTTGAAGTTCCGGTGAAATTGTTGCACGAACATGTGTCCCATCAATTGCACCAATACAGTTCTACAAGTATGAAAAGAAATGTATTACGATATAAATATTGAAACAAAATACACAATATTGGTGCAAACTATCTTAAATGTAAACTTTAAAAATTACCTTGAAATGTGGCATAAATCTTCGATTCATCGCAATTTGTATCGGTGTGTTGGTAAAGTCTGGATCAGTTGGTTTGATGATATCTATAGCAAACAGACATAATGCTTTGAGGACTTCTTTCATACATCTACTTACAGTTTCACCAGAACGCTGAAATCTTTCTTGCACATGTCGATTTGATGCCCCAACTGCAAGGGTAAATAGAAACATTCCTACCTTCTCCAGTACGCACATCCTCCGTGAAGGGTTTAAACCATAACGCGTTTCCAATTCATAACATAGGCTCAACAAAGTGTCTCTGTCCATCCTAAACATGTTAACACAACGTTTCCAATGACCTCTTAAAATGTCATTCAACCAACGCATCCCTGTATTATATGAAACCATACATGGTTCTTTATGAATATAAGCAATATAATAATGGGTTAATGCGTCAGCCGTGCTTAAAATTATGTTATCATCATCATATTTTCTTTCTATAAAAGTTACGTCATCTTCGTCGTCTTCGTCATCGTTAGCGTCTTTGCTACTGTCGTCATTGTCATCATCATCGTTGTCGGTCCCAGCGGTTCCATCATCAACGTACGCGTTGTTGTTCCCTTCGTCGGCATCATAGTTAATGTGCTCAATAACACGATCCATAACATTGTCATACTCACCTTCAAAATCCCCGTTTAATAGAGCATTAAAATGTGCATCATCCATATCTACAAAATAAGTCCAAACCTGTTGACATTACAAACTTTTAGTCACGATATACATTTTGATATTTGGTTATTGAAAACAAGCATGGTTAATCAATATGATGAATAATTGAATATTTTTAAAATATTTGGAAAACATGCGATCAACATATTACTTATGACGTTAGAATCCAATACAAACACAAATATGATAACCAATTATTCAAACAAAGTGCTAGAATTGCAGTTAAGAATTAGGTGAATGTGCGATGGAATTTCTAAGCCAGCGGTATTTTTGATTTATGTCATTGAGGCTAGCCCACATTTCTCTATTTCTTCGCACTTGTAGAAATTGCATGGCACGGAACAGAAAATTATCGTCATCTGTCGAACCAGGTATTGATTGGAGCTCAGCCATAACTTGCGGAATACTACAGCCTGGCAAGTCTTTATTTGCAGAAGTTGAATCACTCCTACTAGATATGCTGTCGAGAAGCTGTTGCTGAATTGAAACTAGCTGAGCACCAATTCCAGGTGACTTTTTCTTTCTAGATCTTCGCTCCGGAACATCTCTTTGTTTTCGTTTACCACTGCTCCTGGTGTTACTACTACATGATATATGCTCCCCCCCAACGCCTCGAGAATTTTGATAATTTTCATAATTTATATCCTCATGCTCATTTGAGTCCCCGCTTCCTTCCTCCAAATCAGCACCTTGTAGACCGACGTTTATTGCATCCAAATCCTCGTCACTGCCAGGTACTGTGCCCGACGATGGTGCCCATGCATGTTGTCCGGTAGCGGTGACTCTAGAGAACATTCTATCAAATTTGAACTTCAATGAAGGCTCAATTCCAGCAGTTCTAAATTTTCTAACTTCTTTATTTTCCTACATAACAAAATTAATGCTCTTGTCATTGTCTTCACAGAACATAATAACATTATAGAAAAGTAAGGAAAAACAAATACTGACCTGAATTCGTGCTCGCCACCACTCATCACTAGCAGCAATCGTTTTCAATTCATTACTCCAGCCCACACCAGTTTCACCAATCAACTTATTCCATAAACGCCAGTTTTTTTTACAAGAATCCCATTTATTTTTAAATTGATCTCTTTGGAACACTACACCCGTTTGCTCTGCAAATGATTTTGCAACGTACATCCAGCCGGGTTTATCAAAATGCGAAGTCGGTCGCATACCCATATCAATTGCCCTAATGCATATATCACAAAATGTATGTAATTGTTCTGTACTCCAACTAGCTTTCGCAGAATCAGCCATGATATGTTTTTAAACTTTGCAAAAACACAACAAATAAACATTACAAACCGGCACTACATAATATAAGGGTTTAAATCAATCATGCAAAAAATTAAAACAATAAGGGTTTAAAGAATCAACCTAGTCACATGGGTTTATAACCAAAAACTACCTTTAATTAACATAAAAACTCAAAATCAAATTAAATTTGAAAAGTTTTACAAGGTTTGATCTTTTGTTTAACATCATTCAAAGCTAAAAACTTACTTGTATCAACCTTACAGATAGACAATGAGATGGTAGTGATCCAAGCCTGAAAAAAAAGAACAGTGATTTCAGCATGCTAAATAAAAAACACACAAGTCAAAGCTCAAATCAGAAGGAAAATATCATGAATGAATTTAGTCTGACACGGCCACAACACCTCTTAAGCCTAACTCGGTCTCACTAATCTATATAACTGCTTGGAAATCCAATTTCTACAAGCATGGCAACATTAGAACAAGGATTTATATTAGAATAGAAACCAGGACAGACCAGCACAGCGCTGGACCTGGAGCTCAGGAGCTGAAATATTAATTGCATGAGACCATCCACGCGAGTCTGGCTAAACCAGAATCAAGCTGCTTGGAACGAGACTGAGATTTTTGCAGAGCCAAACACGATAAGACTGCCAGTCTACAACTATACAATAATAATAAATAGCTAGCCATGTTTTTGCCTAAACTAGGAGAAGTGTACATTGAATTATTTGAGTAATGAGATCACAGGAGTTTTGGTGGGTGATTTGCAGACCCAAAACTTCATTCACCATTTGTGTTTCACTTCATCTATTGCACATATTCCAGAAAGTAAACCAAGAAAAGCCTCTTTTTTCCCCTTCTTTTTTGGGCCAATAATGTAATAATTAATAAAGAAAGACCTTTCTAGGAAGGGAGAATACATATAGAGTCAACAAAAATAAACAAGCTATTTATGACATCCGGCACTGATTCTCAGTTAATTTAAATGTTGACTAGGATAGCTAGCCGGATAAAAACTCTACATAGTATTCTTCTACAGTTCTAATATATTGGTTTTAGTAAACTCATTACTTCATAATATTGATTGACAACAACTCAAAGCTAGTGTTACTGGTTCATATCATACATTGATTGTTATGAAGGATAAAAGATTACAGCCCCGCCTAGGAGTTAAAAGAAAATTCATTTCCAGTAAGCTAACCAAAACCTGATAAAAAAACCATATTGCATTTCATTCTGCAAAACATATAAACATACGACATCATTTAACACTTCATAAAGTCAAACTTTTACTCATGAAGCCAAGCAAACATTTCAGCTCTAGTAACTTTGAGATTCGCAATGATACAAGTCATGCTGTCAATTGCTAAGTGAAAAAAAGTGACAAGATTAGACATTTTTGCCTAGACTATTTCTTCGATCTTTAGTTCAACAACATCATTAAGAATCCCACATACTCGATCATTCCTTCAGCTGCTAATCCAAACATTAAGAGCATGTCTAACTTCATATCATAACAAAATAAATATACATGCCCACACATACTGTTCTACTATTTAAACATACCCCTTCCATTATATCTTACATTATTCCAACATGTATTTGAATAAATAACACCATTTAAATTACTAATTCTTAAAACTTCACAGAATTCAACAACTTCACCGAAAATTAAACAAAATAATTATCAGCAATTTCACCTATTTCACAGCAATTTAACCGAGAAAATCATACCAATTCCAACAATTTCACAGAATTCTTCACAGAACAAACCCACCAAATTCATCAAAACATTCTCGGCAATTTCTCAACTAATTAATCACACATTATACGGTGCAATTTCAACAATTAAACAGAAATATATTCATTCAACAAGTTTAACAGAAATTTTCAAAATTTTCTGTTAAACAGACATTTTCAATACATATTAATTCAACAATTAAACTAAAAAAAATGCAATTAGAGAAGGGCAGAAGTGAGGCAAGTACCTGGATTTGTGCAGAGACGGAGCTGAGGTTGATTTACTTCGGGGCTGTGGGATAATTTTGGGCAGATTATTGGGTTGAAGAAGATAGGTTTTTTGGAGAGAGGGCTGTGCAGAGAAGAAGGGGTTGACGATAGCTGGATTTAAAGGGGCTGTGGGATAAGATTTACTGCAGAAGAAGATAGGATTTGTGGGATTTTTTGAGAGAGGGATGCGCAGAGAAGATGCCCGTGAAGAGGCTTTTGGCAGAGATTCGTCCTTTTGGTCAATTGCAGAGAAGATGCCCGCTTTTGGCAGAGATTCCTGGTGATTTTTCTCCCGTTAGCTGTGAGTGTTTTTTTCGAGATGGATGGGCAGAGGGAGAGACGAGAGACGATGGGCAGAGGGAGAGACGAGAGACGATGGGTGCAGAGAAGAAACAGGCCCGAAGAGAGAGACGTGCAGAGGGAGAGACGAGAGACGAGAGAGAGAAGAAGGGAGAGGCGTGCAGAGATGGAGGGATTTTTCCAATGGAGAAGATGAGAGGAGAAGAACAGGCCCGATGACATTGCAGAGCTGAAGTCTGTTTAATTTCCAATGGAGAAGGGAGAGGCGTGCAGAGATGTTTTTTTTTCGTTCAATCAAAACCGAGTCCTGACCGGCGTTTGAAAAGCACCTCCCAGGTGCTTTTCAAAAAACGCCGTTTGGGACTTAAAACACCGTGGGTCCCACTCATTTTAAACACCATTTTGTTGTTACCAAATAGGCTAACAGCCCTAAACCTTCATCCCAAATGGCGTTTGGCAAACGTGCTGGTGCGCCAAACAGGTGCCATAACTTCGGGAGTCGAATTGAGATCAACTTGTGAATCTGTAGACCAAATGTATTGTTTGTTTAAAATTTTATTTGAAGTTGTTTCTAAAAATATTTTTTATTTAGAAATATATTAAAATAATATTTTTTTAATTTGTAAAAAATATTTTTGATATCAGTATATAAAAATAATATGAACACACCAAAATTATTTTAAAATAAAAAAATAAATATAATTTTATTTTAAAATTATTTTTAAAATACAGTGTCAAATTACTCATGACGACCTCAAAAAAATTAAGGTTTGAGAGCTTACTCCTCCTCTTCTTCCGATGTGATCAGTAGCTATGCATCATAAACATTGATAAATCCTATGTTATTCACATGCCATCAATTTAGTCGATGAATTGTATATTAATTAAGTCAAATGACGTCATATTATATGTAATTATGGTCAAATAAAGCCAATTAATGAGATTTTAAAGACCAGGAACTGATTTGGTGATCGATCAACCTTTATTTATTCTTATTTTTTTATCAAACATGTCTACTTGGACACGTTACATGTAGGGGGTGTTTGGAAGTGTGGTTGCGGTTGCTTTTGAAAGTGCTTTTCATGCCGAAATACATCAAAATAATATTTTTTATTTTTTAAAAATCATTTTTGATATCAGCAGATCTAAAAACATCAAACCATATTCATTTAAAAATGCCAAAAAAATTTTCTTCAAAATTTGGCTAAACAGCATTTCCACCGCTTAGCCAAACAGGCCAGTAGTATCGACTAAATTCATATGCATGCATTTATACAATTATCCATAAATAAAAATAATTATTAATAGCAGATTTATTTTTTCATCCGCGATGTTATCCTTGCAAGCTACGCCTGATAAAATACCATCACATCAAAAGTAAATTTTGCTGGCCCAATTTGTCTTCTTTTACCAAAATCACGCAATACAGAGCTCAATTGATTCAATTAATAACATATGGACTAATCGCTTGAAATTGTGGTTGAAATTATTGTTTAGAAATATATTAAAATAATATATTTTAAAAAAAAATAATTTTTGATATCAATATATGAAAATAATTTAAAAACATTATTTTTTAATTTAAAATAAAAAATAAAAAAATATTTTTTTTCAAAAACATTTTTAAAAATGTAATATCAAACACTACCAGAATTAACAGACTCAAGGGATAACAAAGGGGGTAAATTATGGATTTCGCCTCCTCGTAGATCTAAAACAATGTGTTTTTTTTTTCATTTGATATCATGTTAAGTTTTATTTTTAAAGTTATTTTCACATGAAAAACGTAGGCTAATATTTTTTTAATTTTTTCAATATGATAATATTAAAAATAAAGCATAATTTAATTAAAAAAACAAAGTAACAAACATATGATTGAGTGCAGGTGAAGGTACTTCAACAGACACGGCAACTGCAAGAGGGAGCTTAACAATTCCGTAGGAAACCAGTTGAAAATGTTGCATTGATCAGCAAAATTATCGTACGAAAATTTGAGGAGATCCGCTCAAGCACAACCATGAAAACCACTGCTCGCGTCACCTCGGTGTTTAAATGAATTTCTATAAATTATAGAAAAAAAATGTTATATAAAAGGTTATTTCCTGGGTGTCATTCCTTGTCATGCATGACGTACATTGTCGCCTAAATATTGCCCTCTTGTTTAACTATGCACGCTAACTTCACTGACAGTCCAATCATTCTCATATTGTTAGGGAGACATTCCAACGGTTTATTATACGCCGCGGCAACAAACATTGCAGCTCTCGACAGCTACTGCTCTAAAATGGTAAAATCATTAGCATCTAAAATGTCAAAATCGAAGCTTGATGGAGTTTTCCAGTGCTAAGTATGGTTCAGTTTTCGAGATACGCAACGAAACAGGATGTGATTTCAATCTAGTTAGGGACCATGTTTTGTTTGAAATCCTTCTTCATGCAAGAATTAATTTTTCCAGTCAGCATCATCGATAAAAAGGGGGAAAATGATTGTCGTCATCGGAGGATCAAATCAGAGTAAATGACCGTATTAAACGAGAAATGAAGTAAATATTCTCTTCCCATTTCAATACCTCAAGCAGACAAATCCCGGTCCTGGAATAACTAGGTGGATTCCGAACTCGAGATCTAACCATTTTACTCTGCAAGATCAAACTTATTACACGAGAAGTGGAGGGAGATTCTCAGGAGCACACGTAATGTGGATTGTGCCGGCAAAGTCACCGGCCGGAAGTACAGCGTCGGTTGCCGGGAGAAAAACTCAAGAATAACTTGAATCAGTTTTCACATGAATTATCAAGCGATCGATTTCTTGAACAAACCGTTAAAGCATCTTAAGAGTTTAAATAATCAAACTGAAAGTGACCCAGAACAGAAAGAATGTGTAAGGAGAAAGAAACCAGGTGGGGATCGCTCGGACGTATGCTTAGACTCAAGACAAAGGTGATGGCATCAGAAGCACATTTCTAATGCTTTGCTGTCATGGGAAATGTGCGCGCATCTGAGGGGAAAAGAAGGAAGTAGACGACCATTTTACCGATTAATTTGGTGAAATCCAGGTGGCATTTGCGCCAGAAGTACTGTATTTTTTTCCCCGTGACAGATGTAATTTCTTTTAATTGCTTGTATGGTTGATACATTTGTTTTTAAAAATGATTTTTATTCAAAAATATATTAAAATAATATTTTTTTTTTATAATTTAAAATAAAAAAAAATATTTTTTCAAAATTATTTTTGAAATGTATGCATTGCAGTGGCATGGGCAAGGTGGAAGTGACTTGTAGACTAACGTTACGGTCAAAATATGAAGAGAAATCATGAATACTTTGCGTGGATAATCTTATTAAGAATAAATTACAACTTAATTTATGTATAATTGTTAAAAACTAAGTTATAAACAGATCAAGATTATTTTTTAAAAATAAAAGAAAATACCTAAGGAAAATATAAATAAATTGTGAACTGTGCCTATCAACTAACTAGTTTTATCAAATTATGTGGGCTAAGCTATCATCAACCTTAGAATAAAATAACCTAATACGGGCCAAATACCAAACCCGTCCGTGAACAAGCGGCCAGAGACCACTCGCTCCTCCTTCCACGGCGCCACATATTAGAGTTTTTTACCAGCCAAGTTGCGCTTGATCTGCACTGTAATGCAAGCACGATTGTTATTCATTCCAGCATGATACAACTATATAAGTTTGCAATTAAAGAAGAAAACTTATCTTTTAAAACCCCCACCAAATCTTCTTCTTCTTTTTAAAAAAAATCAGAAACGATATCTGATGTCTCTCCCCTGGCACGTGTATAGAATACACTCGTAGCTAACATTTTCTGTGGCAGAGCGCACCTCACCGTGGTCCATTTTGCAAAACTCCCTCATTTTGCCTCTCTAGTTTCGAATCGTTATGCCACCATCCAGATGTATACATAAGTTTAATTTTGAAATACACATTATCAATAAGTTTTATACTGATACTTTAATATCATCAAGTCCGCTTTTATAGTTTATCTTTCAAATTGTTTTATGTCTATTACGTTTGGTAGTATAGATAATGTTGTTTTTAAAAATATTTTTTATTTAAAAATATATTAAAATAATATTTTTTTATTTTAAAAAATTATTTTTGACATCATCACATCACATGAAAATGATTTAAAAATACCAAAATCTTTTTAATTTTTAGTTTAAAATATAAAAAAATCATTTATTTTTCAAAAATATTTTTTAAAAGCAATACCAAACATGACCTACATCTTCATACATGCACTTAAAACAGTTACCAATTTTTTTTTTTAAAATGTTATGATATTGTTTATAAATGTCCAATTTCTATCACTTGCAAAACAATTTTAATATATATATATTACCATTATTGTAAATCTCAATTATATTCAAATCAAACTACGATAACAAAAGTATAAAAATAACCACTCATATTTATATATCTTATTTTTTTAAAACAAAAAAATTGATGATCGTTAGCATAATTAATGGGATGCTCTAAACATTTTATAAGAACTATAGTAATTAAAAAGAATAAAATAGAGCGTCAATAATTTTTTTGATTTTATAATAAAATTCAAAAATTGCGTTAAGAAAAAAAATCACAAAAGTTGATGTAAATTATTTTCTTAAAAGTAAATAACAAGTTTTAAATACATTATAAAGATTTTGTAGAAAAACATAAGATGTCAAACTTATTTGGAAGAAAAACTTGAAAACTAAATTCATAGTTTAACGAAAATATCATATTGCTCATTAATATTTTGAAAAAAAAACTTATTCATACCTTTTTTTTTATTAATTTACTAGATAAATATCAAATAAAAACAATGTTTTAAAAAAAGTTTGCTATTGTCTCTGAAAAATTCTGTTTGTAGTCACATAGATCCCTGGATAATAAGGATATCAAAGCGGTAGAATAAAAAATAGAATATGTGGTCAAAGGCTCAGCTCCAATTTAAACCTCAAAAAAACAGGCCCGAGCAAGGAAGGGGCCGGTCTAACGGCTACTTTCTTGAGGCTTTCTTATTCCTTGATAATAAATCCAAAACGCAACCGACCATTCCATATTCTTACAGCTTGGCTCTCCACCAATGACCTCATCGCTCTGCACTTCGCCACCTTTTTGGAATCCTTAAAGGCTCCCTTACTCGCGAGTCATGAATCAAACCCTCGAATCCCTCCCAGAACCCTTTCTACAGCTTGAAAAGATTGAAGTCCTTTCTTTTCCAAACCAAAAATGCATAGAAAGAGACTGCCCATTTTCCACAAGGTCTCTAATCTTCTTAGAATATTTGTTGCCAAAATGAGGAAACCCGCCATTGCAAAGCTTATTCTCATAAAGAAATCAAGAAAGCTTAAGAGAATCAAGCTGCTCAAGCATTACAGCCACGGGTTTCTTGAGGAATATGAGTTCTCTCCTCCGAGCACTCCACTCATTCATTATTATCCCAGGAAACAGTTCAGACTTAGAAGCAATAAAGACAACATATACACTGTGTTGTTCCTGTGTAGATGTTTGGGTGGCTTGAAAGCTGATCGGACAGGAGAAGGGCAGTATAGATTGTCAATGGATAGTACTCTGCCAGCTGCCACCATAAGTACTGGAGACTTTTTGAAGCCCTTGGATTACCTGGTAGACGGGGAAGATTCAGTTGATCAGAGAGCTGAGAGGTTCTATCAAGATATGAGATTGCAGAGGCAGGAATCAATCTAGCCATTCACGTGGACTGTGATGGAAATCAAGTAGTCTTATCTCAGAAATTTTCATCTTTATCTCTTTGTTTTGATATAATTGTTCAGCGTTTTTTGTTCTCCAAATGATTTTTTGAGACTGGGGGGATTCTCGTTTGATTGTCAAGTATTAGCTAAAATTTTAATCTTTGTATTTGTGAGTGTATTTTTAAGGAATTTGGTTCAAATAGCATTACCATTTCATTATTTATTTATCTATCACGTCCAGATGACAACTTCTACATATATGGCATTTATACTTAAAACTCCCCTGATCATTTTCCACAATATTATATAGGATGCTAGGGCATCCATGCGGTTAAATATATCACGGGCTGACTTTTCCCAGCTTGTATTTTTGGAGTGATAAGTTTTTTGGTGCTCACCGAATCCTAAATTGACTTTATAAAGTAAAAGGTGATCAAGAAAATATAGTGAAAAATAGATTTTTAGCCACAGATAAAAAAAAATCAACAATGATGCTAAGAAAAAAAATGAGATTAGGATTATCAGCTCAATTAATGATATGATTAAAAGAAATACAATGACAATAAATAAACAAATCATAACAAAATAATTAACAAAAAAAGAGATTAAAATAACCTGCTTCGAGCTCCAATTTTTAAATAAACTTAATGATAATGAATAAAATAAAAAGAATTTTTTTTAGAAAAATGACAGAAAAAAAACTCAATCTATGTTAACCTTTAAAATTGATAAATTTGGTAATAAACCCGAGACTAATCTCATTTAGAATAAACTATAAAAATAATAGATCTCCTAAAAAATAAAGTAAACAACAATTTTAAAATGGAAAAAGAAGTAAACATGAGCAAATATCCTAAATCGGGTTTAATATTTTAAAATCTAAACCTGTGAAATTTATGAACTAGGTTCAATCAAGAAATTTAATTCTCAATCAAATTATTTTTGAATGATGAAATTATATATAAAAACTTAATTTAATGAACTTGTCAAGAAAAAAATAATATGGAGGGTGAAATTGTAAAAAACAACAACCTATAAAATTATCATGGACAAAATAAAGTTGTAATTAAAAAAATGAAGACCAAGCTTAAAATGTTTAAAGGATAAAATTGAAAACCATTTGTATCTCGTAACTTATTACAAATAAAAAAATAATCAAAATAGTAAGGATCAGTCTGAAATATAAAAAATAAAAAAGATGATAAATTTGAAAAAATAATCTATAATTTCATTGTTTATTCAATTTTTTAAAAAAAAATTAATGACCAAACGTGGATAGGAGATAAGTAGCAGGGGCTGGTTCGGGTTTTTAAATGGGATGATATGAAATTTAAGGGCGTGGAGAGAGAAAAAAGAGAATTTTGACAAGCCGAATGTGCATTGTGGGCACTCGTTAATCGTTATCCCATTACACTGGGAGTGGTAGGATTTATCAAATGTCACCCTGAAAAATAATAATTGGTAGCCAAATAACCCCTTACACAATAAAACATAAATTATATAAAAAATAATTAATATTGGTTAAAAATTAAAACAGGAAGTTGATCTTATATGTAAAAAGTAAAAAATAAAATAAATATAATGGAGCGCTTTTAAAATTTAATTTATTTGAATTTATCAAATTTAAAATGAATATCCATTAAAAAACTATAAAAAATCTAAAGAAATTTTTTTTTTAGCCAAACCTGTCTTATTAATATAACTTTTCACGAGAACAACATGTCTTTTTTAGTAGCGTAGTTTATAAAGCAGTGACAACTAACAAAACAATGTCGACGTTCTAATGACTTAAATCAAAAGGCGACATGTCTTTTCTTGTCTATTAAATTATTTTTATGTTTTGAATTCATTTAACAAGTGTTGCTTTTAAAATAAATAAACTCGAAAGTAAGTTTAATAAAAATCATGAATCATTCATTTTTACTGATCGAATGAATATAAAGATAATAAATTTTTAAAATATAAAATAACAAAACAAGTATTGTATTTTTATGGAATATCAATGTGCATTTTTTTTTTGTAGAAAAATATGTGGATACGAAGTCAATGTATATTTTTTACAAAATAATTGTAAATATTGCAATTTTATTTTATACCAAGTCAACGTAAATTTATTATATTATAGGACCATTGAATCATTGTTTAAATACATTTTAATAGATAGATTTAAAGATGAGTTCATTATAAAAAAAGGGCAAGGGTAGCTTATATAAAATGGGATGATACTCAACTCTTCACATATATATAAAAAAATCTCTCAACATATAAAATCATATTAAAATAATTTAAGATGATGAGGTGAAAAAAAAGTTTTGATAGAAAAAATTCAAAAAAGTTGCACAGTGCAATGAAAAACAAAAAGAAAAGAAATAAAGCGTTCAATAAACAATAAAATAACCCCAACCTTTTGTTTTCAAATAAGCACTATTCAATACACGGTAAAAAAATAGCAGCTCTTTTAATTTATTTAGTAACATTAATATGTCCATGTGAGAAAATTAAATCAGCTCTTGAAATTCTCATTATGTGATTCCGTGGCTTAATTTATCCGGTCAATTTTATAAAATATCAGAATGCACGAGCAACAAAAGAGATCTCATAATTTATAAGAGACGCATTATGATGACAAAAAATTTATGATTTATACAGTAAATTTTGAATTTTAAATTAAAGCATACATCATTTATAAGAATTAAAGATAATAGTGTTTTAATTGTTTATCTGCATATACAAAATATATTTTTAAAAAATAAGATTTACTTGTATCGAGAAAAAATCCCATAATTCCAATCACGAGCCTGGTTGGTTCGTACTAGTTTTCTTGATGGCCTTTTATTGATCTTCAAATTTAGTTAATTTTTCTGAAAAGAAAATAGTTATTTTTCCTGGTGAGGAATAAAATAAAATCCAGTAGAAGAGATACAGGGTGGTCCAGTCAGATGGGCTTTCTATTAGGGCCTATCCGTTAGATTATTATTTTTAATATCTAAAACCGCTACCCCCCATCGCTTCACTGCCCTTCTGCAGTTCTTTCTCTCGCACCGCTTCTCGTGTCGTCAGGCGTTGAGGTTTTAGTAAAGTTAGCTGGGAGACAACGCTACCTCATCGTCCTCGTAGATCGAAATGGCAAACAACGAAGAGCTTAAACTCTACAACTCGATGACCCAACAAAAAGAGGTATTCAAGTCCCATATTCCCGGCAAGGTTTCAATGTACGTTTGCGGTGTCACCTCCTATGATTTCAGTCACCTCGGTCACGCTCGCGCCGCTGTTGCCTTCGACATTTTATTCAGGCTAGTTCAACCCTACCCATCTATCTATATAAACACGCTCACGCACTCTCTCTGTATATATGCAATTGATTTTGTTTATTTATTTGGGAATTTGATTATTTTGATTGTGGTAGATAACAGGGGATGTAGATGTAGAAATATATAAAATAACCTTTTCCATCGAAAGAAATGATATTGATTTCTTAATCAATCTAAATATGCTTTCTGATGTATAGATTTGAGGTTAAATCCATGGCGATTCCTCTGTAGAAATTTAACTGTTATGGTTGCAGGCCGAGGAAAGCGTTTTCGTAAAAGATCTTTCTCCTCGAGCAATGTTTGTGTACCTTGCTGCAATTAGACAAACCCCTGGTCCTTTTTAGATTTTGGCTGACAAGATGTTTGAGCTCAGTATCTATTTGGACTTCAAAGTTTTGGCTAGATTACCTCATTTCAAGTTAAATTAAGAATAATTTGTGCCATTAGCCTTGCCGGCCGGGCATGCACTCTTTCAATTGTTCCCCCCTTTAATATACAAGTTTAAAACTGCATGGATTTTGGCTTTCTTTTTCCTTTTATGCCTCCGCTTTATAAATTCTGTTTTTGACTCATGGTTCAGTCAACCTCCTCCGAAATCCTCTTGCATCCGACCCTCTTCTCTCTTTCAAACTAGGATGCTTGTGTTTTGCTCACGCAACTTCTCACACACATAACATCTCCATTTATAGTTGAAAAGTCTGCAACAGAGCATGCAAAATACTCAAAACCAAAAATCCTAGTTCAGGAATTCACATAATATGTCGGTCAACAAGTAGGATATACTTCACTACCAAGCAACAGAGCTTACCCTCCTAGTCACATGAAGTGAGACATACTAGAATTCAAGACACACTACAACAAAATGAAACATGTTATAAGAAATGAATTAGGATTTCCTTAAAGACAAAAGAATTCATATTCCATTTCTATTTTTTTGTCTCGACTATTTGGAGTCCAACTCTCACTCAAAATTTATTTAGGGTCCATCCTGGTGGGTTTGTTTTTGGGCCATTCCATTCCATTAAGACCTTTAACCTGCTACCCTCAATCGTCAAGCAGATAGTCTCTCCTTTTCATTTCTTACTCCATCCTTTCCTTCCTTGGCATTGAGGTATTAATGTTACAGAGCAGCAGTCATTGATGACAGCACAAACTCACTGTCCTTGAGAGAGAGGTTTGTGTATATTGAAATGGAGATGAAGGTGTTGAACTGTACAATTCAATAAACCAACAAAGGAAGTCCAAAATTTCTGGCAAGGTTTCTATGTATGTCTGTGGTGTTACTGCCTATGATTTCAGCCACCTTCATCATGCCTGCGCTGCTACTGCATTTGATGTTTAATTCTGGTTTCAGATCTGTTTAAAGCATAACCACACACCATTACATGCATTTGAACTTATTTTTGCTTATTTGGTAGATTGATTGATTTGCTTATGCTTAGGTTACCTCATATGAAGTTGAAATTGTTGCTCAGTGCATCAGGCTGATAAGTGGCATTAATCTCGCTGGGTCGGCCATGCACTCATTTTATTTTATTTAATATTTTATTTTACTAGTTATTGTGCTTTATTCGCTTTGAGTTCTGGCATTCTTTTGGCGTTTTATGTATGTTAATATTTTATTTTACTAGTTAAAATTGCTTTATTCGCTTTGAGTTCTGGCATTCTTTTGGCGTTTTATGTATGCAGTTCTATGCTCTTTATTTGGATTTTATGTATGCATGAAATCACTGACCATTGATTTTTTGTGATTCCGTTTTTTCATTTGAACTGCAACTACAGATACCTACAGCACTTGGGTTATGAAGTTACTTATGTTCGCAATTTCACTGATATTGATGACAAGGTGAGAATTTCAATCCAACAATCACAACATGTCGAAGGCTCATAGTTGGAGTATCACAATATTGTATTTGTTCACTATACATCACTGGGCATAAATTTGGTAAAGATCTGTGGATTCTTACATTCTTTCAGTCTTGGAATATTTGTTGATTGTTGCTGAAGAAGGAAAGTGCATTATTATGGCGAGTTAAATCTAATTTATTAAAAAGCTCACTTGATACTGTAATTGGAAAGAACAAAGGGTGTATGAAATACATTAAGAACTCCAGATCATTTTAGTTCAGACTTTGTGTAAATTTGTGCCATTGTTTTTTATGATCCAGCGTCAGTTTTCAGAAGGGGCGGTGACCACCCCTGGCCCCAAAGAAAGCCTTTCTTTATATATGTCCCATTATGAATTTTGTGAACAAAGTCTGCTTGTGGAGCATTAGATAATTCTCTCCTAATCCCCAAAACCTCAAATAGGCTTACAAAACATTCAGAGGGTGCACACTTTTGGGTTTTTTTAGCCAGGATATGATGATGTACACAGTTTTTTTTATTGTACACGTGTAAGGTTGCCCTAAAGGTGGGCAAAGATAAAGAGTCAGAATAAGTTTTTTTCTCTAGTCTGTGGTTCTATGTTGGTTCATAATGATTAAAACTGGCCAGAAGTTTAACGCCTCAACATCAAGATTTGCCTTGTTTTCCATTTTCTTTCAATTCTTCCCAGTTTTTTACTTTTACTACAGGCTTTATGCAATAACGATGTTGTTCAGGTCAATCCTCATACGATAATGTATGGCTCATAAAATTTGTAAATATACATGCGCATACATCAATGTTCTCTACTTTTGGCTAGTGTCTTGTCTAAAATTCACCAATCTCTGTTTTTGCAGATAATTCGCCGGGCAAATGAGCTTGGTGAAGATCCATTATCTTTAAGTAGCCGTTTTTGTGAAGAATATCTTGTCGACATGAATGATCTGCAGTGCCTCCTTCCAACCCATCAGCCACGTGTATCTGATCACATGGATCAGATTAAGGACATGATAACTCAGGTTCCCCCTACTGTGTTCACTTTGCTGTTGACTAAGTTCAATTATTGTACTCTCTGTGTGGTAGTGTGCTTGTGTGTGCACCCAAGTGGGGCATATTTTGACATTTGTAGAAATTTATTGGCTCACTGTTGAATATTTTACAGAGTGTTGGTAAGGCAGTTCGATCTTTATTCCCTTCCAATTTTTCATATCATGTCAATGAGTTTTTCTGCCGTGTCTGTGCTGGACACATCAAGAAAGATGCTGCATTCAAATTTCTAGTGAATCCAGGGTACATTCAATTAAAACAGGATTAAACTCTTAACTGTGATTTTTAGTGGTTTACCTTTGTGGTAGCCACTAGTCTTTGTAATCTCTCCACCGACTAATGGCAATAACATATTAACAAATAGAGAATGGAAGTGTCAAGATGCAACAAGTAATTTGTGCATGATGCTACATCGTAAGTCATCTATTATGGTCCTTCATAATCAATTAGATATATAGGAATTTCTCGAAATGTTTTGGCTCTGAGTGCTTAAACCAGATTGATACTTTTGAAGTTTAGTAACTTATTATAACCCAAATGGATTTGGTTAAATAGGTAGTTTAGAACTTTTGACACATGTAAAACCCAGAGGAACAGATTTTTTTTCCTTTTTCTTTTTAAATCAAAGTGCAGCTCACTCTACTTGCACCTTTTATTTGCTTCTGATGCACACTTTTGGCTCTGTTGAACCAGTCATGTGTTTGTGACATGAACATCAGTTGCTTTCTGCATCATGTATAGCCAAAGCTTTGTTTAATTGATTATTTCGAGGTTACCAGATGATGAACCCCAAGTTTTCTTCAATTTTTATAGATGTGATTAAGCTGTTGCAAGAGAGTTGTGTTTTCTTGTATTTAAGTGGAGACCAATGTTTATGCAGATTATAGAAAAAGACTGTGCATATTCAGTGGAGGGGGATGTATTCTTTGCCGTTGAAAAATCCCCAAACTATGGTCAATTATCTGGGCAGAGGCTAGAAAATAATAGAGCGGGGGAACGCGTTGCTGTTGACTCAAGGAAACGCAATCCTGCTGACTTTGCATTGTGGAAGGTATAAATCTCTTTCAAGATCACTGTAAATATATAAAGTTGTTGGCATTGCACTATATCCCATGTCTACTTTTGCAGGCGGCAAAGCCAGGTGAGCCAAGTTGGGAGAGCCCATGGGGCCCTGGAAGGCCAGGATGGCACATAGAATGCAGTGCAATGAGTGCACAGTATCTGACCTTCAAATTTGACATCCATGGCGGTGGAATTGATTTGATTTTTCCTCATCATGAAAATGAGATTGCCCAGAGCTGTGCTGCATGTGAAGAGAGCAGTGTGAGTTACTGGTTGCATAATGGTCATGTAACCAATAACAATGAGAAAATGTCAAAATCATTGGGTAATTTTTTCACAATTCGCCAGGTAAATCGATAATCATTTTTAGTTGTCACTGCTCCTTTTTTTATCGAATTTCTTTTAAATAAAGAAATTTCATCTTTATTCATTGTATGTGTTTATGATTCCCTTTACAATTTTCTGTAGATTACTGAACGATATCATCCGCTGGCTTTGAGGCACTTCTTGATAAGTGCACACTATCGCTCTCCTCTCAATTATTCTGTTTCACAGCTGGAAAGCTCATCAGATGCTATTTTCTACATTTATCAGGTTTGATGCTTATGCATGCTCCCCAAACTTTTCATTTCAAAGTTTTTATAAGCCTTCAACCAGTCATGGAGGGCCACCTTTTTAAAATTGTGTTCGTGCATGTCAGTGTGTCAGCTGTGCATGCCTATGTAGGGAATATGTCCGCCCAGTCTACTTTTTTTCCTCTTAGAATTTTAATTTAACTTGCAGTGGTTGTCTCCTTAAGTTGAGACTTTTTCATTAGTTGGTGTTTTTTAGAGCTTTGCTGTTCGGTTAGATTTACAAGCAATCCTTGTTTACCTGAGTTGAACAGTAAAGTTTGCCACGTGCTATATTAAACAGAGTTCCAGATTGCTTTTAGTTGGCAATTTTTTGTAAGTAGAATTTCTCTTGGACTGGGATACATGATTATGGGGGTTTAAAATGAATCTCTTTTCTTCATTTTCCTTTCTTGAGATGCTTTGTTCATAACCTGTTCATTTCCCTTATCACCGTGCTTTGTTTCCAGTAAATGTAGTGCCATGATTCAACACAAAGAATAATCATAAGCACACCTATGCTTGCATCCACATCTACACTCGCCCCCGGTGACAGACTCGGATGCTGCCACTTTGATATCATTAGTATTCATACTTGTAGTAAATTATATTTATTTCGTGATTGTAGACATTGCAAGATTGTGAGGATGCTTTATTGCCGTTTCTCGAAGTCAGTCTGAAGGAGGGCACAGGACAGAATGGCAACCTGGTTGCCATTACTCCTGATGCCCAAAAATGCATTTCTAGGCTACATGAAGATTTTGAGAATAAAATGTCAGATGATCTGAACACTTCGCCTTTATTGACTGGTGTTTTCCAAGAAGCCCTGAAGTTCATAAATGGTTCTTTGGTCATGCTGAAGGTATGGTCATCTCACTATGTTGCTGTGGACACTTTTTTGTGCATTTATGGAGATTAAACGTGTACTTCTTTCCTTGATAATTGCCAGAAGAAACAACAAAAGAAGCAACAACTGTCATTGATTCGGTCCGTTACTGAAGTCAAGAAAGAAGTTACAGAAGTTCTGAGAATTCTGGGATTGCTTCCTCCTTGCACTTGCGCTGAGGTGAGGTTTAGCGATTTCTTTTGTATACAACAACCTACTGCAACCCTGCTTATCCAGGCTCGAGATAAGACCATACTGTACACATACAAAGTTCCCAATTATTTTTTTTAGTGATTTGTAAAATATGATTTTTCTCCCTTTTGAAACTTGTGAGCAAAAATTAGATTTTCCCTGGGACAGGTTTTGCAGCAGTTAAAAGGGAAGGCATTGAAGAGAGCAGGACTGGCAGAAGATGATGTGATGCGTCTGATCGAGGACAGAGCAGTGGCAAGGAAAAGTCAGGATTTCAAGAAAAGTGATCAGATCAGAACTGATTTGTCTGCAAGGGGCATCGCACTAATGGATGTGGGCAAGGAAACAGTTTGGAGACCTTGTGTTCCTGTTGAGAAAGAAGAGAAGGCAAAGACAGCTGTGGAAGAGGCAACGCCACCACCACAAACTTCTTCAAGTTGACAGTAGACAACCGTTTTCTGGCCCCAGCTTTTGCATGTGATACAGATTTTTTTATCACCTTCTACTGTTTTATACCACTTAGACTCGGAATGAAGAAAATATTAATAGGTTTTGATTTATGTACTGGTTTATGTTGTAACATTGGAGGACTACTCACACACATCATGGCCCTGTGAAGTAGCCAGCGGGACCCTTTTCATGTAGCAGGCGACAAGAAATTGTTCTTCCAAGCTTGATGAATCAAGATACAATGTAGGAAGGATGGTAATCATATGCTTACCTCCTGTTAAGCAGCCTTGTATCAGAAGAAAATAAGTTCTTTTTATGTAGACCATAAATGTAACGAGCCTTCAAATGAACTAGAGAAGTGATGTGATGCGGTATACAGCAGTATTTGCAGGTGTCCCATAGGTCAAATTGTAAAAAGCCCTCCTAACTTTATTTCAAAAACAGATACTCATACATTAATAAAAAAAAATCTAAGAATTTTTTTAATAAACTAATATTATTATTTGAATTCATCTGCACAATAAAAATTTACGGAAAAGTAGATGAAAATCCTCTTAATTCCTCTTGCTCTCTCTGAGCTCGATACAAAAAAAACCCGTAGGTCGATGATTGTTTTTTTCATTAGGTGAGAGAAGGAGAGGAATTGGATGGATTTATAAGGGTATTTTTATGAATTTTTTAATTACATCCAAACAGAAAAGATACTTTCAGAAAAATTATGTTATTTAGGGTTGAATCATGGTTTTATTGCTAAGGAGATATTTGTGTTTTTTTGCTAAAGGTTTGGGGGAGAGGGGGTTACAGGTTTGTGCCGTTGTTCTTGGAGAACAGAGAAAATAGAAATGATCAAAGGTAATAACTTCTTATGGTCGAAAATTCTGTGATTAATTACAAGGTCAGGCAAATTGCTCGAAACTGTAGTGTTTTGACATTCTTCAGCTCGTTCAGGAAGCTCTACGCGATACATAACTTTTCCTAGTATATTACTGTTTCTTTCTTTCCATTCTCTCATGATGTTGGGGTGGTGGACTTATTTTTAGTGCGCTCTATAAAATGGAGATAGCTTTTTTTCTAACAGGATAAGATTTTGTGGCTGGCAAGGAACTAGTAAAGTTGGTCCTTGACAAATGACAACTATTCATCACGATGAAATTGGGTGTGAACTATGAACATGACGATGCAACATAAAGTCCAGAAAAATGATGAAATTGGTAAAAACATCAATGAATCTGTAAGTTTTTTCCTTCTTGGTAAAGAACCGAGTTTATGTTTTTATGGCTGGGATTACTTGCAAAACAAAGATTTTAATTTTTCTTTTTTGAAAGTTTAGTGATTCACTGCGTAAGGAAAACAGGCCCAAAAAGAAAAGAAAAAAACTTGAAAAACAACGAAATTAGTTCGATTTGGTATTCCAATAAATTTGTTTATGGCTTTAATTAAATTTATTAAATATATTATAGGAGGAGCAGCTAGCAATTGAGAGTTAAGAAATTTTGGAATGAAACCACCCTAAGTAGTTGCCACCTTGCTATTAGGCCCAACTTGCGCCCTGTCTTTATTGTATTTAAATAGAAGTTTCCTAGGTGCAGGAATTATCATAGAAAAACTATAGATCGATCACGATTCTTAGGCCCCCACTTCCCCCTCGTAGAAAGCAGAGACTGAAGCCTCTCACTTTGGTTGCCTTTAAGTTGCATCTCTCTCTCTCTCTCTCTCTCTCTCTCTCTATATATATATATATATATATATATATATATATATATATATATAATATGAGCTTGGACTTTTGTAGTTTCACTTCATCTAGATATAAGTAGTATTTTTTTTGAAATTGTATTAAAATAATATATATATTTTTAAAAATGAAAAATTCTCTTAATGCTTGTATATCAAAATAACATAAAAACATAAAAAAAAGTAATTTTAAAAAAACCCAAATATTTTAAAAAACACAACGTAACCATGAAGACAAACAATAACGTAATGTTGACGCCCATCCCCCTCAGATTAGAAACAGAAAAGGTAAAAAGATTATTATCATGGACTATACAAGGCTGGGTCCCAGCGAGTTTGAAAGATTAGGGAGAGAAGTAAACATGAACAAACGTAAATGGTAATTTGCAATCAATGGTAGTTGAAAGACTTTAATTTGAATGCATCCTATGTAGTTCCAGGTCAATCAATTCCTAGGAAAAACAGGCGATGGATGCAAATAGTCAAACAAGCTACCAACCAAACCCAGTGTAGGGGTCCATGGTCCCATGCACATGGCAATTAATAATGGGTCCGAGTCGTTGGAAACTTTCTGAGGTCCCCTAACAGTTCGTCGAACCAGTGGCATAGTTCAAACTCTTGTTAGCAGCACAAGGCAGTTGGTGCCAAAAGTCACTTCTCGAGAGTCGTAGAATTACTTTACACCTGAAAAGTCTTAACAGTTAAAATTTATAGTCATATCTCGCACAAGCTGTTCATTTCCAATTAAAATGTCAATTGTCCATGAGCTCGTAAATTTTTTAAATGTGGTTAAACAATATATTTGAATATTACAAGAATTGATTGTGTTGATATATAAAAATAATTGAGCTTGTTTAATTATGATTTTAGTTGAAATAAAATGAAATTATAGGTTGTGTTTAATTGTGAATAGTGTTAAATATAATATTTAGAGTTGGTTGTTGTTTTTAACATGGAGTTGAGAGGCGGGAGAAATTGCCTCAACTTTTTTTTTAAAAAAAAGCAAAATGCTACTCTTCAAACTATATTATTTCTCAAAAGTAAATTTCCAAATGTTATTTCTAAAAAAAACTTTCTATTATGCTACTTTGAAAAATAAAATCATCTCTCTGTGGTCTTATTGATTTTTTTTATTAACATTGGTGTTCGGGTCTACTTGCGCATACCTCGACTAATCCCACGAGTTTTAAAGTTAACAACCATATAAGTCTCTAGTAGCCATTAAACTCTTATCACTGGGTCACCTGTTAAATGGTTTTCATTGAACTTTTTTCCTTAATTTGTTGAAAGTGTAATTTTGATCTTGAATATTATTGATATTTCTATAGGTAACTCGAGCAAATTCAAAATTAACATCAAGGATTAATTATACTGGTTATTATATTGCTTTATTGTTCTTGAGAACATTCAACCATGTCAACATATTAGTTTAATTATTTTGATGATAATTGTATTTTAGCTCAATTGGTTAACACGTGGGTCAGAACAATGAGATTGTAGGCTAAGGTGTTGATATGTGCGATATTTTCTTTTATGTAATAGACGATAGGTTATCTATCATATATATTTTTAAATGAAAAACATATGAGATGAATAAAAATAAAGCAAGGCCACACACATGGACTTGTTCTCGAGGTTGTACCTTTTTGGCAAGTGGTGGGCTAAACATTTTAGGATTAAGTAAATAGTTATTTTTTTCTCACATGGACCTGTAATTTAAGAAAAATACATAAAATCTCCTTCTCGAATTAAATTGAGCCAACTTATAAAAATTGAACTCATCTTTGATCACCTCTATCAAGCACCTTTTAAGTACTATATAAACCAACAAGTCGAAGCAATAACTTGACAGGAACAATAGATTTCGTCAGCATATCTTTAGGGTTATCAACTTTAACAATCTTCTTCATTGATACAACACCATGCTTTCAAATGCATTAAAATGCATATTGAATACTTGACATTTTCTCCATCTCCTTTTGGTTTACATTGACAAAGATGAAAATAACTTAAAATGAGATGTAAATATATATAAAAGACAATCACAATTAATCACACATAAAATTTATATAGGTTGACAACTTTGGTCTACTCTACTACCAAGGCAAATAGATAAATTATCTATGAGAATATAAAAGATTAAAACATGTTACACAAAATTGCTCTTTAACTCAAAATTCTAAAAACTTATTTTTTTTCTATCTCCTTTCCTAGCTGCCAAAGGGGAGAATATAAACATTCACAAATAAGCTTAACCCTAAAATATAATGAATTTAGTTTTTTTACATGAATTAAGCACATGAGTTAAGCCCACAAATTGAGACAAACCCAACATTACTAATGACAATAGAGTAGTAATTTATTTTCTTGGTTGGGGTTCCCCTCATTGATGATTCGCACATAATTGATTCTTATGATAACAACTAGCTTTATTAACATTTAATGGCCCTCGTTTTATTTTATTTTATGGTTAAGCATTTTTGTAAAATAGTTTTCTAGCTTTTCCTTTTATTTCTTCAAACATCTTTATTCTTTTATTTAATATGTACATTTGTCTTTTTGGAACCATTTTTCTTATTTTAGTTTGTACACTTGGATTCTAACATGAGTTTATATTTAAGAGAAAAGTCTTTGTTTTTCAAAATTAAATTAAATTAATTGAATGCTATTTTCTTCATGAAAAAGGTGACAACAAGACTATCGGGAAATATATTAGAATATAAATAAGGATTCGTGGACTTGATTCTAGGACTTAGGGACCAATCCAGTAAATCCTCCAGCATATATATAGGCATAGCTCGATCGTTAACCGTAAAACAAAACCAGTCGTTCACTCAACTTGAGTTTGATATATCAGATCTGCATTCCATGTAAAAAACTGCCATCAAAATATTCTCAAGAAATTGCAATTATTTTCAGAGAAGTGGAATCAGATCGCTTCCAATCACCCACCATTGATGTTTAAACTGTGAAGCAAACATACTAAAAATCGGGAAGTTTTGAGCTCTTGTCACACCAACCGTTACACTTCTAAAGGAAGACAACGCTGCTTAATTAGTAGTTTATTTATTTATCAAGATAAATTTACAGGATTGATTTGATAATTAATAGAGTATATATATTTTTTCATAATAGTCATCGGATAAATTTCGAATCTCTTGCAAATAAAACTATCATGATTCATCTGGTCTTGGATAGTAAAAAAGGTGGATTTATTTTTTATATGTAAAAATATATAGTAAAAGGAAAATAAATTGATTATGGTATGGATTGACCGTAGTGTCTGAGGTCATTTTCGAGGAAAAGTAAGAATAGATGCTTAACCAACCTTACTAGGCAGGGTCATCAAGGGTTGATAAGTCCTCCATTGCAAGTCTTTGTTTATTAATAATTAATGGGTTGGCAAAGTTGCAATTTTTTAAAACCCTACATTACAAGTTTTTCTTGTTCTTCTTCTTGGCACAAGGCACTAAAATGAACCAAAAGGATACATGTCTATCGAAAGTCTCAAGCAGCCCAGTTCTTACCTTTCATTTTGTTATAAATTTCTGAGAAATGACTTGCGTATTTAGTTATTGGATACGAGTGTTTTTGCAAAAATATGCCTAGATTAAAAAATCATTAAATAATTTATTTAATGTTTTTAGTAACACATATTAAAATGACTTGAAAAACATCAAATTAATGCTCTTAAAAATTAAATATAAAAAAAAAACACTTTCAAATACAATACATCATAAATATAATATTAAACACTTTCCAAGTTCAATACTGTTTCATGGTCCCATAGTTTCGTCGAATTATCGATTAATTGTTTAAGAGCGCTCAATCATGTTCGAATACTCAAACAAATTGCGCCAAAAAAAGAGTCTAAATCATGGTGACTAGGCAACGAAATGGCGATAGAGGAATGGAATGATACTCTTAAATCATTTTGGGTTATGATTATTATATGTCTAAGTTCATATATACTGAAATGGTTCCCCACTTGTGACATAGTTTTTGAGAAAGGGATTTTGATTGGTAACCTATGAAGTGCGAGTCGCCATCAGTCTTAGGGGGCATCAATGAAGCAACAGATCGGGGCCCGATCCCCAGCTAGTATTATATGTGTTTTAAATGCAAAGTCATGTTCTTGTGGGAATGGGTTTTGATTTTCTCTAACTCCTCTTCTCACTTGCCACTAGGAGTTGTTCTTTTTGGAAATGTATTCATGAATCAAAAGGGTCCAAGGAAGAAACTTTTTCTTAGTGCACAAGTTTTGAAATGCATTTACGTTTGCTTGCTCTGCCTTTTCAATATCAAACCCCCAAACACTATCTTTTCAAGCAACCAAATTCAATCAAATCCTTGGAATATTCTTGTCCAGTGCACTATCTCCTGAATCCTGCCTGGCTATCAGGATTCTTACGAGCATATCCGGCCAAAATGGGTGGTGCTTTTTTCTTTTTGGTGAACAAATTTTAATTATTGGCCAAAGTTAGCCAAGCCAGCTATGGTCACTCACAGACATATATGCACTATAGGACCGACCCTGTAATTATGTTCCTACTTTAAAGCTCTGCATTGATCACTTTCGCACCAAAATGAAAGATTTGCGTTTTGAAGATCTGCATGACCTTTATTGACCGTTTATACGTCAACTTTTTATATATATTTGGTGGGAACCCTAGCTAGAATGATGTCTAGGTGCTTCACCTGCATTATCATGTCACAGTGGCTCCACTCAAGCTTTGTTTTATTCACAAGCTCCAACTGGTGCTGATAATGTAATTAAGGGGCCGTGTTTCTGATTAAAGAATAGGTGATAAACAATATCTTAAGGCAATAATTAGAAGCTAATATTGGTGGCAGATGGAACCTAGCACCGAGCTAGGAGGACTATTATTTTCTTATACCATAGTTTTTTCTTGGCGAGAGGTTCAGATTTCACCACACCCCACATCAAATAATAATTTGACCACAATCTGTGTGGAGGATTCTGGTCTTGCAAATGTGATTAGTCCCGCTTCGCATCACTCAAAAGTCAAGAGGCAGAAGGCACTGACAAGAGGCACTAACTAAATCACTATATAAATCAAACGATTTGTTAGTTTTTTGGAGACTGGAGTTCGTGCAAGAATGTATTTTCTTTGATTCTTTCTGCTAATAGATGATAGTTTTTCCTTCTCTCTTTCCCGTTGGCTATACTTAATTTATTAATTAATAATGAAAGCTGAACTTAGTTTTCTCAAGCTACATTCTAATCTCATAATTAATATTAATAATAATATTTATTTCTTGTAATGGAGAGCACTTCTTCTTTTCTTTTCACCCCCGCATGAATTGACCATCAATTCTGCAAAGCTTACATATAATATAAGAGTGTTGAAAAGGAAAATACGGAAGGGCTCGATGGGATGAATGCGCCGGTGATGAGAAAGCGATTGACTTGACAAGTTTGAAAAAATCTGGCTCTTGGCATCTGGAAGCATGCATGTTAATTACAAATATCTGAACTCTAATAATGATGCTAGCATATTAGATTGTCCTGCTGTCAGATGCCATGATGAATTTGTACAAAATAAATTTTAAAACATAAAATTGAGAAGATAAGTAAACGAAACCCTAATATATGCGCCAAGCATTGGCATTCTGAACAGCTGTTTATGATCCCTAGTCTGATAAGAAGTCACAGCTAGTGTAATGTGACTAATTAAAATATTTTGCCATTGGTAGCGAGTCATTGATAAAATTAAAATAGTGGTGAAGAAGCAAGTCCTGATCTAGTGAAATAAATCATCACAAAAATAAATAAATAAAATTTGAAAATGTACAAATATCCGACCTGGAAAATAACATTCCAAGTCACTCCTAGAAAAATCATGGCCCAGCTGGAGCAAGACTAAGATGCAAGTCCAGGCCTGGTTTTTCATCAAAGGTAGGCCCACCATCACCTAACCTACTCAATGATGTAGGCCCATTATGATAATCAACCACTCTGCTAAAAAGGGCCCTACTTTGCACTTGTTGGTGTGGTCCACTAGCACCAGAAGATAGTCCGAAATCTCCTGCACTGTCACCATACGGCAAGCTCCCTCCACCCCTCCCACCCACCCCACTAGGAAACACGCACCCATGTGAAACATGAAACGGTGGTGCCGCCCGTGGCAAGTAAACCCACGACGGAGAAGCCGCCGGGATCACAACCTGGCCCGCTGCTTGGGCCAGGAGATGCGGGGGAGGAGCAAAGGCAGAGATCATAGGGTTTCTACCGAACGAAACTGCAGCCGCAGCTGCGTTTCTCGTGGCTTGCATTTGAGCTCGTTTGAGCTGCTGTCTTTCTTTTTTATGTGCGTTTTGATGGCCACCAAGGGCTTGTGAGTTTGCAAATTCCCTACAGCAGTACTGGCACTCGTATTTCCTGCTGTCTCCTGAAACCGTAGCCACTACTGTCGTCGCAGCAGTGGCAAAAGAGGAGTCGTCAGGAGAATTGCAAGAAGATGACTTGAGAGAGTCTGTTGTGGTTACCAGCTCTTCATCTTCCGAGAAGTTGAAGCCGAATAGTTTTAAGCGAGTAGAGGATGAGTTATGTTTTGTTTCGTAGTCGAGCTCTGCCATTTTTAGATAGGTAAGCAAAGTGAAAGAGAAACAACAACAAGAGACAGAGGTGTGGGAGCTCAGGGTGTGAAGTACAAGGTGAGATGTTGCATGAGTGGGGTATATATACAGGGTTAATAAAAAAAATTGAGAAAATAAAATAAAAAGAGTAGCGTGATGTGTAATAGAGAGGTAGTTGCGGACATCCCAAGGAGGAGAAAGTTTGCGATGGTCTTTGGGAACACGAACCAAGAGCGCTCTGGACCCAAAAGGATTGCCCTTGTCTCGGCCAAATCTCTCCCTCTCTCTCCCTCTCTGCAGCGTAACACCACTTTTCTTTTCCTAGTGCTGTTTTTAATGGTTATTGATTTTATTTTTAAAAGTATTTTTTGGTTTAGAAATATATTTAAATGATTTTATTTTTATTTTTTAAAATTATTTTTGATATAAATATTTGAAAATAATTTAGGAACAATAAAAAAATTAATTTAAAATTCAAAAATATTTTTGAAATATAATGACAGTCCTGAGATTAGTTTTCAGTGGTGTATATGGGGTAAATTACAAGAATGCCCTTTGTTAGACAATGGGATTCAATTCAATAATAGTCCCATTAGATCATAATTAATTGAACATAATAATAATAATAATAATGATAATTAACAAGTTGCAAGTTTCATAATAATAATGATAGCGATTCTTTATTATATTTTTAGCCAAGCTATCAAAATCTTTTTGGTTTTCTCATCATTTAATTAAAAGGATTTCGTCTTTATATCAAAAAGAATTATTGAACTCAATTTATTTAGAATTTTAATTAGATGAATCTAAAAAATAACTACGTGGGATTAAAAAAGCGCTAGTGATTGTGATGCAATAGGTTAGAAAACTGTGGACGAATGTCTGGACCACTTGCATTCACTTCATAGGTGATGAAATGTATAGTTAAGGCGACCAATTAAAAGTTAACAAATTGGTTTGATCAACCAATTAACGAGACTTTATTGGCTACATTAATGCTCAACACACATCGACAACTCCCGGCGAACCACTTCGTACGTGACACACGTACCTTTCTACTATATATAATGTCATTGCTCCTCCATAACTTGGGTTAAGCAAAATACTCGGGTTCATCAAATTGCGCATGTATATGATTATATCTTCGATTGTCTTTCTAGAGCTCGGGCACTTTTGTAATTTCAATTCACTACTTTTTGTATACGAAAAAACTCTATCCTAGATAATACACCACGAGATCAAGTAAATAAATAAAATTCTAGTTATTTTAATTTTAATACGAACTCGAGACTTGTTACGTAGATCGTAAATACTTTAGAGTTCAATTTACTTCCCTTAAATTAATGGAGTGGAACGAACCCTATCGGGAAGCCCATGTCTCTGCTTCCCAGTGGCAAGGTATCTCAAGCTGCTAAATATTAATGATGCATGCCCAGATTTTACAAAACACAGACCCTCTTTCAACTCCAGACATGTTTTCTGCCATCTCAAGTCCAGAGCTAGGCACTGTAGCTCTCAATCCAGGAGATGCTCGCTTTGAAAAGTCAAAACATTGATCCATGCATGCAGGGCATTTTATATAGTTGCATCATAGGATCCAAGTCCTAAAACAGCAAGATACATTCAAGATTTAGCACAGCCGAAGTGCCGAACTAATCAATCACTTCTTGATGGCCCGCGTGTCGCCATCTGAATCTTTGCATATCTATCATTGATACGCATGTTTCACATGATATATACTATATGACCTTTTTTCTCACTATTATGTCTGATCACTTCTCTCTCTCTCTCCCTCCCCTCCCCTCTGATGATGGGAGTTTTTGCGCGAATTGAAGTCAACATAAGAAGCTAGAAAATTGAGCTTGCGCTTAGCCTGGCTGGTTGCTTTAACTTATTTGAAAGGCCATACTTTATATAATAAATAAATAAAAAAGTATATAAGACTGGCTAGCTGAATGGAAAAATCAAACAATAATTTTATGAATATAAATGTTCAGGTGCTTACAACTATCACATGGTCCTACCATTTCGTGCTGATGATGAATAATGTCGAGGATGTTTGCGTGATTGACGTTGAAATCTTCATTACTATAAGAATTTCTTTCTTTTTGAGAGATCTCTCCGAATCTTAGTAACTAAGAGAGAGAGAGAGGCTTCTTTAGCAAATTTGTGATAACCCACTTGAAGAGGAGCATAAATATTATTGTTGATGTATATAATTATTGAAAACCTCCTCGCAATGTCTTCATCACAACTCCAAGGTATGACCCACCTTTGTCCCCTCTTTCTCGTGTGTGGTGTATTCAAAAGGATCTTTCAATTTGTCAAATTTTCCCATATAGAAGAAAAAAGAAGCCTTGTCAATATCCCCTATGAACCTTGCTGATGATCATCCTTTGAGTTGAACCCTCATGTTCTTTTTCGACCGTTAGATTCTTCCATCGGTGAACATGATTGTCACTAGCTAATATTTTATTTTAACCTGTTCAAATTCAAGTCCTGTTTATACTATATCTATGTTTTCTTCGTATATATGTGTGTAGAAGAAATAATATTCCTCTAAGGTGTGTATATAAATTAAACTATTTGCACACCCATTTTATGAATAAATTAAATAAATAACCAAATGACAATTTTAATTCTTAATTATGAGGGTAATGTACATGACTTTACCACCAGTGAAAAACCTAAAGGTCAAGCTAGCTTATCATAACCAACGGTTGTGAAATGTACGTGGCTTCTTGAATTTTTTTTCTCCCTTTTAATTTAACCATTTTCTTTATCCTTATCTACTCGAACGCATAAAAACATTGGGGGATCTGATGGGATTGTTGTGATGGGCCCGTTGGTGAATAATTGCCTGTGGGCCCGTTAGGTTTAATGAAGTTCCTGAAATGGGTTTTAAATATTGCAATTGACGGTGAGATTTAAAAGTCAGATTTTAAAAAAACTGATTTTTTTTTTATTTTAAGTTTTTCTTGTTTTTTATTGACGGTGAGATTTAAAAGTCAGATTTTTAAAAAAATGATTTTTTTATTTTTTTAAGTTTTTCTTGTTTTTTTTTATTTTTTATGGGATGATGTCAAAAATAATTTTGATGTATTTTTAAATGAAAATCACTTCAAAAAACAACTGAAAGTACATTTCAAAACAGATACTAAAACTCTTGTTTGTTAGTTTTAAATTATTTTTAAAAACATATTTTTTATTTTATTTGAAATTAATTTTTTATATTATTCTGGAATGTTATTTAAAAAAATAAAAAAACATTTTAATATATTAAAAAAAAACATTTAAAAAACGAATCTTACCGTAAATCCAAACACCATTCAAAGGCTTGGATGATAATTTCAAGGTACATGGATTCAGAGGTTAGATTATTGGGATCTCCATTAGTTTAGAAAAAAAAGCTTTATGAAACCTAACCACCCCTTTTGCTTTAGCATGTTGGATCCAATGATCTTTTTCTTCAGGTCTTTTTCAATCCCGGGAAGGTTAGAAAAAAAAGGCAGAGGTTGGGCCAATACCCCCCCACCAGGGGGGGATCGAGGAGTACTTCCTGGTTCTTCCCACCTGAAAATAAAACGCACTCATGTGACCCTCTCAGACAGTGCTTGATCATCATCGATTTAGAGCTTAGATTTTAAAACATTGAGATCAAATATCAAAGCACTGGAACTGGTTAAATTATATAGTTATGATCTATCTATCCTTTTGATAAATGAATTGCCCTTCCTCGACAAGAGGTTAATAATTAGAAGGGGAAAGGGGGGGAGATTTTAGGGTTTCCCTGCTGGGTGCTTTGTGGGGCTAGCAAAACCGTGATCGGCTGAAACTTCCTAGTCACAGAGATTGTTTAGCAGTGCTTTTTTAAAAATTGTTTTTGAAAAAAATTAAAAAATATATATTTTTATATTTTATTTTCATAATGTCATAATATTTTTAAAATTTTAAAAAAATATTTTAATATATTTTTAAACAAAATTCAATTTTAAAAACAAATGTAACCGCACTAAAAAAACATACACTTAATTTGTAGCACCGACAACCAAATCAACGTAGGACATACCCTCAAAAAAAAAAACAGGCCTGTCAATAAAAGCATGAATGGTAGGCAGCAGAAGAGGCCGCCATGGCTAGGGAAGGAGTTTTGTCAAGATGGCTGGTAGACACAGGCACAGGGGTTTCTCTTCTAATGGAGGGTAACACGTGCGAGGGAAATCTAATTGGCCTCTCCCTGTTATGAACAAACTATGGTAGGACCCACCCCTCAGTGGGGTACAATACAATGTGCAAATTTGTGGCAGTGGGCCCATTGGAAAGAGTTTTAAGCAGCTTAGCTAGAGAGGGTAGGGTGGTGAAAGAATTGTCCAATCACCATCTTCTTCCCTCCTCAACGAAGGTTTTCTTTTTCTTCCTTCTTTGTCGATGGTCTCCACCGTCGGATATAAAAACACTTTCAGGGGCCTTAATCATGCTTACTTTGCTGGTTGATTGAAGGGATGCCGATATTATCATTTAAGAAGATCACCCGAATCACATAGATGGCCCACCAAAGCTGTGCTTATCTAAGAACATTAACCAATGAGTCTATATATATATATATATATATAAAAACTTATATATATAAAAAAAAACTTATTTGTCGACGATTATTTGAGACATGATCCTATCACGTTAGAACTCCATTAACTTTCTAATCATCTTTCTTCCCTTTTGCAACAATTACTTTGGAAGCATCCAAAAAGATAAAAAGATTGCCCCAAAGTGACTTAGTTTTCAAGTCGGGAATCACTTTCATGATATGTTCAAAGCGTTCAATTTCTTCTTCTTTAAAAAAAAAAAGATGAATCCCAAACATTGCGGGCAAAGAACCCTCCATGTATTCCAAGTGACACCACCTACTTCATTAAAAAACATGTAAGAAAGTAGGCGTAGGGTGGGGTGGAGTTGGCTTTAAGTCATGTGAGGTGACCCTTTTTCATGTTGTTAACATGAGATGAAGCATTTTAAACCTCGATCACAGTCTAAGTGTGATTTTTCTATTTTCTTTTTAATGAAATAAAAGTTTAGCGTGGTGTGATGACAGAGAACTTATGATCTGTACAATAAATCTTGAATTCGACTCAAAACATGCATCTCTTATAAAAATTTAGGGTAACCAAGATTTTAGTTGCTCATCTAATTTTATAAAATATATTTTTCAAGAATATATTTTCTAATATCTAAAAAAAATAGAAGCTTGCGAAATAAGTCTAGAAGTAGAATACCGTAGTCAATCAATGAGACAAAATATATGTGCTTTGGTTTCTAATAAAGCATGGCATTAGACACACATAACATCTAACCCAAAGTTATATAGTTGGGAAACATCTGCACGTGACATGACAACAACTTATATCACAACAAATTTTATACAGGTTCGCCTAGCTGATGTTATTAAAATACTTGTAATGTTCCAAATTAGTTTTTCTTTTTAGCTTACGCCTTCTTATATATCATAGTTTTTGCAACTTGTGTTTTCTATAGTCACCGGTCTATGCGTGCTTTTCGCCTCTTAAATAAATAATCACATTTATACAGTGTTGGTGGCCACATTGCATCTCTGTATTTGAACACCTTCCGGATGATGACGCCTCACCTCGAGGAAGCAGTTGGGAACTTTATCTTGCTTTCTAGGTTAAAATTTCTGCTAAATTATACCGACCACCTTAAAATTTGCTACGCAGCAAAGATTCCCTTGTCTTAGGTTAATCAGGGCAGCTATATTATCTCAATGTTGTTGAAGATTGAAGAATTTGATTCAAGATTGCAACTGGGAAGCTGAAGAATTGAAGACTTTTTTTTCAGTAGAGTATAAATTGGACTAGTGTTTTCATTTAATTAATGTTTTAGTTTTATTTCAATAAGATCAATTGATTGATCAAGTTGTTTAGTTAATTACAAATTTCAGTTTAAAGTCCATTTAGAATAAGGATAGAAGAAGAGTTTTCCTTTTCTTTTTCTCGAAAGTTCTCTAAGAAATTAGAAGGTTTTCCACAAATAAATACAATTATTTTTAACATTTTAAATATTTATAAAAATGGGTAAATAAAAGCCTCGGTGTTGCCAGCAATTTTTATACCCACAAGTATATAGAGGTGACAAGAAACTCGGAAATATAATAAAGACTGTAGCACGGAATCTCTTGGTTGTTCACCAGTAAGTATTTATTTTTCTTTTCCAGTTCTATAAAAAATAAAAACATATGTTTATTGAGAATGAAGACAAGTTTGTTCACCAAAAAAACAAGAAATATATCAGGATTATAGCTATTTTCATAAAAATATATGAATTTTAATTTATGATAATCATTTTAAGATATTATATGCGTGACAACTTAAAAATTAAATTTGTTTTACTTTTTTTAAACTGATTTTTACTATTAAAAATGTATACTGTTGACTAAAAAGAAAACCTTTAATTGGATTCATAATAAAAATTAACTTTATAACGCTGACTAAATATGAAAATATAAGAAAAAAATCAATCTAAAAAGTGATTGCATATATATATAAAATAAACTATATTGTCTGAATTTTTTCATTTAAAAAAGAAAAAAAAAACTGTAAGGAATTCTTAAAAAAATATTTCTTAAATTCAGTATAAATTCTGAAAACTGAAAAACTATCTTTCAGGGTTTCTAGATGAAAATATATTGATTATTTTTTCAACTTTAAATTTAAAAAAACTTGGAGCATTATGTTGATAAATAACGGGATCATAGTTCCTTAGCGTGAATGTGGGGACTTGGTCTCTGAATAAGGAAGGGTTCACCAGAAAAATTAAAAGCTGGAATATTATGGGTTCAGGCAGTTTATAAATGCCTCGTGTGATTATTGATTAATTAATTATGAAGACCCTTGTGCACGTATAAACAAAGAGTCCTCGAGGAATTTTTTTGCCGGAAAAATCCTAGTAGATGCAACCACAGCTGCAATTGTTTTTAATTCAAGACAGGAAGTTTGATTAAAAGACAGGGAGTTCGTGTTAGTTGTGTTGTTCACATTAAAAAGTCATCCTCACACAGATGACCTAAGATTGTACTGTTTTCTATTCTCTCACTCCAACTCATCATCGCAAGTTCTTTATTTTATTTTATTTCTCTTGAGAGTAAATATCAATAACAAAAGGCTAAAGGAAAAATCGGTGCCAGTTACGAGCTTTGAGTAGTGAAAAACTGGAGGGACCTGGTCATAAACTGAAATGGATCATTTACTCTTTAAAATTTACATGAGCTAAGCTATAATTTGCTATTTCAATCCATAAAACTCAAAGCATTTTATGAAATGCTGTTTGAAGACCACAAATTGCCCTCAATGCTTAAACCCTTCTTAAGTTTTAAGACGATGATCATACACTCGATGAATCTCATGAACTTTCCAATTAATGAAACTGATTTTGGAATTCTCCTAACTGATAGTTCTAGCCAATTTAAATCCGGTTTTAGGTGGAAAAAATAAAATCCCTCATTCTTTCGGAAAAGCTTAAATTTTGGTGGGAAAAGTTCATCGTTTATGTACAAGCAAAGCTATTTCTTATGTCGGCAACCGGAGGTCTTTCTCTACTTTAAAAGAACTACCATCCAATAGTAATTATAAATTGGCAACAGGGTTTCATCTATTTGATTGTATGTTGCTTTTCATGCGAAAAATGATATCCGGTACTGTTTTGGCATATTGATATTACACTTCTTTTTTCTAGACTTCCAAGGATGTTTGTCTTCACAATTGTTTCAAAATCTCAACCCCATGTTTATAAGAATAAAATTTTGCTAACATGTACGAATGTTTTAAATACAATGTTGTCGAAAACGCCTACAGATAATTGTAATTCGTGGAAATATATAATATATTTACTTCGAGGTCAGAAGATGATTGAAGTTGCTGAGCATCTATCTAGTCACTGGCCATCAGAATGATTTAACAATCTATTTTAAGAAAAGTCAAGTTGTTAATAAATAAGCAAAACCTGGATACAATAATGCTTTCATGTACAGATGCCAGCTTGACTAAATTGTTACCAATGTGCAGAAACTACTCATTTCTGTTTGGATACATTACGAAATATATATATATAATGCCTTCATCAACGAGAGAGAGAAAATGGAATAAACAAAAGAATGTTTTATTTCACTTGTAAGCATTACAACAAATGTGTTCAGGTTCTACATGAACTAAGAAGACGGGTGCGGTGCAGTTTTAAGAAAATATGAACTAAAATTATACATACAGGTGCATTCCTTCAGACTTTGAAACTTACAGGACCATTTCGGAAAAGGCTGCAATAAACCACCTCAGTAAAGCCCTAAAAGAGAAAATAAAAAATCAAACAAATAATACAAGGCATGTCTATGCATGCTAAGTGGGCGGCACAAGTACTTAAACCAGTGATAGATATCTAGTCAAATCCCTCGAAGGAATACAAAATCATCAAAATACCTTTTGAAGTCTACTTTTTCTCAGACCCTTTAAGGTTCAAGTTGAACCATTTCTTTTTGGAGGATTTATCCTTTCCATCAGAGCCTCCATCTTCCACTGGACTCTCAGCTTTTGAATCGTCACCGATAACATTGCTTGTACTTCCATTACTTAGGTAGCTCACCATCTTACTTACAGTGAATGAAGCATGTATACTATCCCGCTGTTTCAGCAGCTCATCAACCTGCAGCAACCAAAATGGTAAGCTGAGCTGAAGAAAAGAACCTGGACCTCCAACGCTCAGTGCGAACAGGAGATATGGAACCAGAGAAAACTATGGCAGCTATGATTCCCACCATGATAACGGGAAAAAGATATCAAATACTAAGTTGGATGGGAAAATAATCTCAAACAGAACTTCCCAGCATTTTCAGGTAGTTTTCCTCATCGTAAAAAATCATTTTTCAACTTTTTTCTATCATATAACTTTCCCCTGCTGAAGAGACAAAAAGGAGAAGATATAATGTAAATTTTGTCACTGTGAACAAGCAACGAGACGACCTTCTTCTCCTCTTGCAATGAACTCAGCTCCAGAAAACAATTCAAGGAAATTTACAATAGCATGTGTATATGCTTTTGTATGTTACTAATTTATTTGGGAAATATTGCACGCATGTAGAATAAGAACATCTAACAGGAGACACCAAGGTTTTGAAACATACAGATTGCTTTTCTTGGCTGTATCTGTTGGTTACTTCTTGGAAACGTGCCAAAGCCTACAAAACATCACAAGTGAATTTCAAGGACAAATGGGCATCATCCAATACCTTTGCAAGTCACATCAATAAAGCGGATTCTACCTTTCTGTACTCTGTTTCAAATTGGCGTAGCTCATTTCTTTTTCTAAGGATTTGGGTCTCAATATCCTTGAGCTTCTCCGTGGTATCCTCGTAAGTCTTTGCACAAAGTGCCTCGATTGTGTAGGTAGCAGTCTTGAAAAAATTATCTCCTGAAAGAATTCAGTAAACGTCAGACCGATAAAGATTCCGTAAGACAACTAAACCATGCTCTAAGACACAGAAAATAGTTCCAACCATAAACTGCGAATATATGAGTCCCAGCTTTCAGTTCAGAAACTTCACAAGGTTGAAGACCTTCCAACCTTTTAAAGAAAGCAGCATCAGGATCCTTAGCTATTGCTAACTGCACCACCACCGTGTAGAAAAAAGATTACCACAGCCACACAAGAGAAAAAAAGCAGATAACACCCACCAAAGTAATAAGACGAGGAAAAAAGCAAGTAACAGGATGGGACCACATACCGCATTCACAGTTGAGTCCATTCTGTACACTTGAAAATGTAAGAAATACATCCCTGCAGAGGTCACCTTGCCAGTCTTCTCACTATCTTCCTGTTTATGGATAGCAATATAGTTAGTTTTGTAGATCCGGAATCAAGGTTTTGATTATAACATCACCGGATAGTGACTGATGATTTAAGCATATGCATCAAAACAGCTCACGCAAACAATTTAAATACATGTCTAAGTGGCCGAGCGAATAAAGATGATCAGAAACACTATCCAGGGTACATAACATCTTAAGAAAGGGAAATTCATAAACCTAACAGAAGTTGTTAAATGGAAGGATGGGATATCACTTGATTTCACCAGTAATCATGGAAATGAAATTGAACTTCCAGGGAAATATGAAATGAATAATCAATATCTTTGCTTTTGAACCGCTAAAATAAATCCATAAGAAATGAAGCTTCTACAATCAAATGATCAAACTCTGATGTTTGAGAAAATATGCTCCTCACAACTTTATTAAGGAAGACAGGAGATCTTTAGTTTTTCCTCATTAAATTACACAAGTCCAAATGCAAGATAAAAATAGTAGCATTAAATAGCACAAATGTAAAATTAAAAAGGTTGATACAGTTTGGCTCAACCAAGATCAATCAATATCTACCAGGCAGTCCTAAGTACTTTCAAAACTTGAGATTGTGCAAAAGAGGAAGCCAAAGTACAGACAAGAAACAATAAGGATTTAGGAAGTTTGGCACCTTAGTAGCAACTCTTATGTGTTCTCTCTATGGATTACAATTGCAATGCAGCTTGGGGAACTCACATGGCCACAATCATTAAGCTTGCCCCAAAAAAATAATCAAATTAGCATATACCATTCAACACAGGAAATGCTAAACCAAACTTTCTGGAAGATCACTAAAATCCTTACTAAAGGCCGAAACCATCCAAAGAACCTTTACACAGCTTTTATTTGATATTTGCTACACTATCAGAACCTAAAAGAAAGTTAACAACTAGAGATGGCACTCGAAGTCAAAAGCTTCCAGTGCAAACCAACCTATCGGAGAAGAATACTGTCATCTTTCTTACTAGTCAAATCCTTTAATTAATTACGCCCCAATTCAAAACTCCCAATATAAAGAATTTCATCCTAAATATCAAGGCTCAATCAGCAGCAAAATGAGACATTTGTTTAAAAAAGTACCACTGCAAAAGAAAGAATACTCAAACTACAAAGATAGGCCCCAAGTCATCTGATAGAAGAAGTTCATCTCCAGATGTTAAAGCCACAATATCTTCCTGTCTAAGACATTGCCATTGGCAAGCGTCAATGCCTTTATCATCCACATAAAGCTACCATATACTGAGTCATCACATCCTCTTTTGGGGTGCTTCCTCACGCTCTCTCATAATTGATTAGGAGGGAGAGAAATAGAAGATTATTTGATGAAGACACCCTGTTTCTAGTTTAAGAGATCTCGTCTTTATAGATTTTATGGTGCAGGTTAGTAAAACACAATACTTGGTTCACTACTTTTTTAATTGTAAGCTAGCAGATGACCTAACGCTTTTAGCTTCCAAGGAATACTTGAGGTATGCACAAATGGGAGGCGCTCTTTTGGCATATTCTTTTTCCTCACTAATAGCCAAAAGGAATACATGTTAAGGGAAAAGATAATCCATTAAATTCAGCATGAGTCACCTTGCCCGAGAGCTCCAGTAATCCAGTAATCCAATACCTGTGATTTGTCAAAATTGTATTGAATAGGTACTGAATGTCCTTTCTTCTTGAGTGTCTTCTCTCTTAAATAGACAATAATCCTAGCTACAAATTAGGGCTAAGTATGAAAGCATAAGTGTTCTACTAAAACACTACTATCTACAAACCAGAAACAGAGCAATAAACACCACTCAGCCACCACCGAAACAGAAAACCCACGAAGTCGATGACCACCAACAGTGCCAACACACCAAAAAAAATTGTCCTGCCACACAAGGATTTAAAAAAATCTTTGCGCGTCAACAGACCTAGCCACAACCAAGAATCACGCCAGAACAGAAGAGAACTGACGCTACAATCACGCGATCACCACAAAAACAACACACCAAAAAATTGTCCTGCCACACAAGGATTAAAAAATCTTCGTGTGTCAACAGACCTAGCCACAACCAAGAATCACGCCAGAACAAAAGAGAACTGACGCTACAACCACGCGATCACCGCAAAAACAACATACCAGAACAGTACGTCCACAGCCACCACCAAAGAACACACCCAGCCACAACCAAGAATCGTATGCCAACAATGCGTTTTTTTTTTTTTTTTTTCAAATCAGAAGAGAGCCCACAAACAGGGTACAGAAGCCCAAGGATCAGGGCCTAAATACCGAGTCCAAGCACAAGCCCAGAAACGAGCCCACTCTGTGAATTAAGAAGGCAGCCCACGGTCTCCACTAAACACAGCTCACTGCAGAAGAAATCAGAGGCTCACGTGATCAGCCCACAGCAGCTACAAGGTCTGCCCACTAGTGAAGCCCACAGCCGAGGCCCAAAAAACAGAATTAAATTAAAGCGAGCCTTACACCCGAAGCCCACCATGTTCACGATTCAAAAATAAAATACGTCAGTTTACTAATTAAAGGAAACGACGCCGTTGGATCCTTCGTCTTCAACAATGGCAGAGACTAGACGCCGGCGACGAAGCTCAGAAGCCCGACCGTCTCTCCAACCACCATAGAGAGCACCGATATGCGCACTACAACTCAACCACAACAGAAACCCACGCCAGAACAGACGACACACCCACACGACTTCCACAAAAAAAAATCACACCGGAACAGTCACCGATCTACAGCTACAACCAGTCACAGTCCGAAACACTTGAAGGGGAAAAGGGGCTGCAGCTGCTGCCCTAAGGGAGCTGCGGCTGCAGCCCCCAAAGAGAGAAAGGATTAGGGTTTCTCTTAGGGTTTTAGGATTAGCTCTGATACCATGTCAAAATTGTATTGAATAGGTATTGAATGCCCTTTCTTCTTGAGTGTATTGTCTCTTAAATAGACAATAATCCTAGCTACAAATTAGGGCTAAGTATGAAAGCATAAGTGTTCTACTAAAACACTACTATCTATAACTTATAATTACTTTCCTAATTAATACATAATTGATTCCCTTGACATGATTTTCTCATGGTGACTCCTAATATCAAGCTCTAATGCTTGTTATTGACAGTCTCCAGGCTTTATAAAGCTCAACAGACATTTTCAAGACTCGCCTTCATCACCATAAATCAAGTACATACAAGTCATTAATTAAAAGCCTCAACATTGATCCACCATTACAGGTCAGCAGCACCACATATCAGTAACCCGGAAGATCTATATAACAGAAAACAATCCTATGGTTGGTACAGCCTCTCTTTCTGTCTAATTTGATAAATTCTTTGCTATTTATTGGTATGACAATGTACAATCCATTTTGGTGCATGTAATGGTGAAAAAGGATTGGAAAAATAACATTTGCTGCCTGAAACTACAATATTATATTATTATGATCGCACATATTAAGATTCAAAACCTAAAAGGGTGCCTTTTAAGTGGTTGGAATGTGAGATTCAGGTTGTAGTGATACAGAAGAACATGGATGGCTTAATAGGTAGAAACTGATAGGAAAAAAGTCATAACAAAAAGCCCTGATCATAAAAATACACATCGCTGCCATCCAAAGTTGCAAGCCAATAAGGATATGGCGATAAGCATATAAAAAGTTGCCACAACATCAATAAAGGTACAGAACTTTGTTCCATGCATTCTTTACAGAGAAAATATAGCAATAAGCTAAAACAGCACAAAAGTTATTAAGCTTCCATCCTTGATTTTGCCAGTCCAAAACTTTAAAGAATGTTTTTCCCTTGAGAAAGAATAAGCTATAAGCATACAGGAATTCAAGAAAGGAATAGCACCTGTAAGGCCAAACCATAGCCACCATTGGCGTCTTGCTCAAAATAAAGCAACTGCAAATCAGAAATGCAACACAGAGCTGTTATATTAGCATAAAAGAAAAGTAATGGAAGCAGATATAAAGTGGTGGGGTGTGGGGCCAAAAAACTCCTCATATTCACCGCACTTGAAACTCAAACAACCTTAAATTTGCTTTGTGTTGCTGAAGTTATTCTCACAACAATCCCTGCCTCAGCTTGTTGCTCATTTATGGTTACACCAAAGAAGTGGGCACATTGCTTTTCCACCTGCAATTAAGATCAAATACATCAACAAAAAAGAAAGAGTATGGTTGTAACTTATATAAGTCATAAATGTAGCAAGTACCTTCCCACTAACTGATGTACCAACAGGTAGGGGTCTGACTGTAACAGTTCCATTAAGAGCCTCTTCAAGAACATTAGCAGATATTGTAGTCTTGATAGGGACACCAAGCTTGCTAAAAACAACCAAATAAGAAACTTGTAAAAAAATTAAGAGAAATAAAAAAAATCCAAATACTTCCAGCTCAAATCACCTGAATAATGCAGCAAACACTGTATTGACAGTTCCCAGATTAGACAAATCAATTTCCATGTCCATGCTTTCAACATCCAAGGCCTGATTATAAATAATTATAAAAGTCCAAAAATTAGGATGTGTAGTAAATAAAACATATAATTTGTAAAAATTAAGAGAAGAAAGGAAATAAGATATTCCAGCTTTATGAATTGACAAATTAATAACTCTAGAAAGGGACAGCATGTGACATTATGTATTAAAAAATGTAACTATTCAGAATTAGCTAGACAGAGTAAATGAATGCCCTGACATTCCTCATAACCAGATAGACGGAATGTGGAACAGCACAAATATGGCCAAAAGAAAGCTATTACTAAGTTTAGTTGTTAAGGTGCTAGACCACTATTTATATTATCTTTTATGTTTCACTGGCCATTCATATTTTTGGTACTTTCAACACTTTATAATGTATAACATAGTTACCCTGATTGCTGTCTTTTATAACTACCAAAGGGAAACTCAAGCGAACTGCACAAAATAGCCCCTCAAGCTACACTATCCAGTATCATTTTTCACAACATGGAGCACTAAACATCATACATTAAAAATATAAATGGAATTACAGAGAGGGAGCGAGAGAGAATGAGTGCTAGCTAGAAAAAGGCACCTCAAACCCAGCACTGTCATATTGCCTTCTCTTCTCAGGGTCAGAGAGTATACTGTAGGAATATGCAACCTCCTTGAAAAATTCTGAAGCTTCAGGATTACTGGCATTTTTATCTGGATGATACCTGTTCAAAAATTATTTCTTACTGACCATAAGCTTGTACACAAATTGACATCAAAATCGACCAACAACCTTGTCACTGAACAAATGATTACCCCACAACAAAAATAGGATGTTATACAATGAGATGAAAGATCTTGCAAATGCGAGGAATATAGACAATTTTCCAAAAAAAAATAACTTCACTTATCTATAAAGAGAATAATAAGAAAGGATTTGATGGTGAAATAGCTAAATTCTCTTTATTACCCAATTTATGTTTTCAGTATTACATTTTATAGAGCATAAAAGACAATTTTTTTAACAAAACTGATTGAAAAGGACTTGTATATTAGCATTTTATTTTGTTTATGTCATGTGGATATATGGCTTCGAAACGGCAACTGAGTGGAACTGAATTTTGAACATGTCTGGAAAACATGACATCCAGTTCCAAAATGTACAATTCCTAAACCCCAAACATTTTGCCGTTATAAACAGTTATACTTCATTTAGTAGAAGATAAAAGGAAATGAAGGAAAGAGGTGGGATGAAAAAAGAGGAACAATTTGAGCCTAAAAAAATAATGATAAGAGGAGGACCATCTGTAACTTGGTTCATTAACTGGGATGGAAAACCAAAGGAGGAAGTTGATTTGGAGAAGTGTTGTGCATCCTAGGGTTAAAAAAAAGGATGCAAGGAAAAAGTTTCAAAGAATTTTTTCTTCTGAAGCTTCCATTTCCTTAATTAGAAAGAAAGAACCAAAGCTTCCCTTACCTTCCCTGCCTTCTACTTACACCCTACCAAGGTGCAAGCAATTTCGTCAAATTCATTGACCTCAATTTTCCACTTTTAATCAAATTGATGGTCTGCATCTACCAAGCCCGTTTTGGAAAATAGCATGAGAATATAAGTAGAACACGGATGGGAACATAACGACTCCCACGGTACACCAGACAGTTCCCAAACAAAACAAGTGCATCAAACTCACAAGATTATTCAAGCTATTCACATAAATAAAATCCCACTTCATTGACAGCAAATCTATCAAAAACTCCTGAGATTGCACTGTTTATAAATCAGTTTCCTAGTACTGATTCCAAATTTCTCACTTGATCATGGGAAACGAAAACTGACCCAACAACTAATTCCGTCGAGTAAGATTGAATAGAGCTGATCAATTCAGCAAACAAATAAGTGCAATAAAGAAACAAACTTAAACTCTGAAATCGAAAACTAGCAGAGCCCGTAAGTTAAAAAGTCAGATACAAGCAGCAAATCCCCCGGGGGAAAAATCAATGGTAAAGCAGCAATAAAGAAAGAACTTACTTGAGAGCAAGTTTTCTATAAGCAGTTTTAATCTCCTGATCGGTAGAATCCCTTGATACCGATAATACTTCATATGGATCTCTTCGAAGTACTGGTGGTGCAGATGTAATTTCTGTCTTCTTCGAACCCATCTCCCTTCCCACTTCCTCTCCAAAAAAAACACCTTCGGACCGTCTTTTCTTCTCCTCTAAAAATTAAATGCAAAAACTGTCACGATAGAGAGAGATTTATTAATTATGCTTTGAATCTGCAAAAACCTAATTAATAATAATAATATTAAGAAGAAGAAGAAGAAGAAGAAGAAGAAACACAGAATTCAAGCAAGTTTCGGATCCCTAATTAGTTTCTTTCTCGAGGAAAACAAAAGCGAAATTGCCAGTTTCAAATAATAATATAAAAATAATTCAAACTACAAGATCCAGATACTATTGAAGGGAGCACGACAGCTAGGGTTTTTGAGAACTTACAGAATATTATATCAGGGGGAGAGAGAGAAGAATGAGAGGTTTGAGTCGTAGGCTTGAGAGAAGACCCTTTTGCTCTCTGTTTCTCTCTTTCATTTTTTCTTTTCTTTTTTTGTGTCCTAGCGTATTTTCAGCTGTCTGATTTTTTTGCCCTTTTCTTTTCTTTTTACGTTCTATGGTATAAATAAATCAGCGTGTTGAAACTTGAATGTTGTTACAGGGAAAAATTATATAATTTATAGCACTTTACCTATATTATTGTACTTAATTCAATGTCAAAAATACTCTTACCACTAAAATATTATATGGTGACGGTTTCTCTCGTACCTTTCATACCAAACACGGCAAATGCTATATGACGGTTTGAGCGTAATACAATGTTCATTATTTTTCAAAGTATTTTTATTTAAAATTGTATTAAAATAATATTTTTTAATTTTTAAATAACTGGAAAACACTAAAAAATAATAATTAAAAAAAAACACTTTTAAAACACAAAAAACAATTTCTTTCTTCTTAAGCATTTTAAAAAAAACTAAATTCATCCATACCCTTATTTTTACTATTTCTTTTTTTATTTCATTTTAATATAGCACGGAATAAGAGTAAAACATTCATAACTCTCAGCTAAGGTATAAGGAGTTGGGTTAGTGAAACAATTTATGGATATACAATATTAACATCCTAACTGCTAATATCTATGGCTTGTTTTTTGAGTTGGTCTCTCATTTACAAATTTAAAATCACAGATAAACAATAAAAGTAAACAGCATTGAGTGATTAAAGCTCGACAAAATAATTTTTAAAATTACATGTAAGTGTAATTTATTTAAAAATAAATTATTATTAACTTCTTAGAATAATATTGCAATTGAGAAATAAAAAATGAGTGGGATGATCTTATGAAAACGATAAAAACTTCAATGAATCTCTGGATTTGTTTTTCATTGGTAGTGTACTTGACTTGTATTTTTACAATTCTCAAGTTAGTTTGAGTTTTGTGTTGGGCTGTTAAGTAGGATAAAAAAATAAAAAAAAAGATAAATGGTGTTTTGTTGGGTATGGTTTTAAGAGGTGTAACATGATGTTAAAAGACTTTTGATCTGTATAATAAATTTTGAATTCAAATCAAGATATATATATTTTTTATAAAAATCTAAAATAACTAGTTAATTATTCATCAGAATTTAAAAAATACAGTTTTTGAGAGATGAGTTCTACTCTCATCCAGAAAAAAAAAAGTTTTGCTGGGTATGGGTCTCAAATCTCTTGCCTCGCAGTGATTTATGAGTTACAGATATTACCCTCCACCTTTCCCGAGAATAGAGGGTGGATGTAGGATGGCACGACTATTTGTATCATGCTAAGGAAAGATTCTTGCGGGGTAATAATAGAAGAGTATTCTTGCGGGATAATAATAGAAGAGTTTTACTGGTTTATTGTCTGTTTGGCATTGTGATGTCATCCACGTTTAGAAATAAGCTAATGATAAGTAGAATTTGGTGTTTGATAAAGCTTGATAAGCTGATTTTTGACATGGGGCTCACATAAATTTTTCATGCAATCGACGTTTCAAAAAAAAGCTACAAATACATGCTTCTGGTGCAATGTAAACGGCGATTGAATGTTGTGCTGGGGGCTGCTGGGGGATATATATATATATATATATATATATATATATATATATATATATATATTACAATAATCTAAAAATTAATTAAAATATAAATAATTTTTACATAATGTATGTTTATTAATATAAAAATATATTGTTAATATTAAAATAATCTAAAAAATAATTAAAATATAAATAATTAATTTTACAGAGCATGCCAGCTTATCCATACAAAACACAGGTTGAGATTGTTATTGCATCGATGACACTGCATAACTATATTAGAAGGAGATCGCAAGATAATTTTTTTTTTTTGTTTAATATGATCATAATCCCAATTATATCCCAGATGATTTTTTACTAGATATTATAGCGCGCGAAAATAGTCAGGGATTGCAGAGACCTTCACGTATGAATATTGTTCGTGATAACATTGCAAATAGTTTGATGAGAGAATAAAAAGAAGTGTTCATTTTACTTGAATTATTCCTTATATTATGAAATTATAATTATTAATACAATATAAATATATATAAATAAATGTGCGTGTATATATTTATGCCCTTTAAAATAATTTCACAAGTTAAAAACAATATGAAAAGCATGATAACCAAACACACAAAACTGTTTTTTTTTCAACCTCCAACTCAACCACAGTTTTAACCAAACTCTTCATAATTTATTTTGAACCACAACAAAAGTGTTTTTCTTGAAACTGCTTTTTTCAAACTTCAACCACAAAAGTAAAAGCAATATCAAACACACCCTTAGAGGACGATACTGTTTATTCATTTTTCTCTTCCGGTAAAAATGTTGTCTTGAAGACAAGTAGAATATGATTGTGTAAAAAAAAAAGAATGTATGGGATTGCGGGGTGTGTAGAAAAATATAAAAGATATTTGCACAGTGAAAAAAAAAGTAAGCGAAAATATGTATAAAACATAAAAAAATAAAATAAAAATACCCAAAAAGGGTATGGGGTTTTCCCACAGTCGGGGTGCGCTCAAGAATATGGCCAAAATAGGCGAGCAGGAGCTGGATCAAGCACTAGCTTTTTTTTGTTTGACACGTCATTTGCCCCTCAAAGTCTTATACTCGTGTCCATGAGACTATAACCAAGTAAACAGGGGAGAGGAGCCTGTGGAGTTATCATGCCTTTGTCAACCAAAACAATAGATGATGAATTCCACGATTAACAAGCTCACCTAGCAATAAAGAGAGAGCTAGAGAGAGAGAGAGAGAGAGAGTGGCACAGTACAGATTTAACTTCTATTAAATTTCAAGTTTCAGTTGAATCTTCAAAGTTTCGAATAATCAAATTTGAGTTCATCATCCCTAAAAACAATTCTAACAAAAAAAAAAACTTACGAGACGTAGGACTGTAATATATTTCAACATGCGCTAATTGACACGGTAATTTCATAGAAAATAAGACAGCGAATCCTTGGAGTTTTGATGGTGCCAGATGATTTTTTTAGTTGCAGAAATTTCATAATTGATGAGAGGTTTAGCTTGGATAAGGCATCGGGGTGACACGCTATGGAGAGGAATTCAGTAAAGCATCGCCTTGGCCAAGCCAGGTGTTATTTGGTCTTGTCAAGGCAAAAACATAATTGTCTCTGTTTTATATAACCTCGGAGCCAGATGAGCGTTGGGCTGACGAATGCAGCAACCACAATTTATTTTTCCTTTTCGTCCCCCCTCTGGTATGAGAGAAAATTGGAAGATGATTCTCGATCATTAGCAACCCTCTTTCATTGCCATTGGACCACAAGTCGGGGCCACAAGACACTAAAGAACGAAAGGTTAGCTGGGGTGAGAGTAAACACAGTTATGCATTGGCGGAGTCAAATTCTTCAGGTGTAAGGTAGGTATAAGTGCTTAGACCGTCACAGTGGTGCGTTGGCCGAGTCAAATTCTCCTTGATACACTTTAGCAGATACAAGCCACAAAGTATGCTTCACTTGTAAGCGCTTGTGATCCGATGAAGTACATTTCTTCCATCCAACCCTCTCTAACACGACACCAAATAGCCTAAAAGTTTAAACATGTAAAGTGAAGCATTCCCAAGGGATTTCACAAGAAAATCTCAGGGTGCTCCAAGATTTCTAAGCGACAGAAATCAAGATCAACTGTCATGACTCGGAACATAGCTTATAAAATCGAGGACTGTAATATTTCAGAAGGTAACTTGGGCAAATCTCAAAAACCAAAACAAAATTTTTTTCGATTTTCCTACTCACATCTTTGGAAACACTTTAACCGGGCGAGCCAATGAGAGTGATATGAGAAACAAAAACCATGCGGCATGACGTGGGTGCTCCTGCCCCCGCTAGCTGAAAATAATAAAACCGAGGAAAAAAATGGTAAAATGGAACTGACTATTGTAATGGCATATCATTTACAAACCCACGTGATTGTTGGGCGCAAGGAGTGCTTACATGCCCGCATAAGCCATGCGAAGGCCATATGCCCTCACGGGTTTGAAGTTGAGCAGTTTGGATCAGTTGAATCGACCTTAATTACCCTGGTATTGTATGATCCACAAAACCTACACTTGTGGTATAGCCAGTGAAACGGTGCTGTGCCCTTCTTGTCACAGTCATTGCACAATATATGCTGCATTAATGAAATCAGTCTGAGTATTCCTTGAAGGATGATTATGCTCAAAGGAAAGTTCAGATAATTACCTGACAGTGATCCCGGTACTCTTCTGGAAGCTCCTCAGAAGCCAACAGCGCATCAAGCATACCAAAGTAAACCTGAACGAAAAGAACAATGCCTTCAGAAGTGTTTAATATACCTCATCATTATATCATCCTTGGTACATAATATGGAGATGAACAAACATTCCCACTGCATTCCAAAATAAGTTTTCATTTACATTTCAACAGCATACTTCAATAGAATGCAGATACAGGTATGGTTTCAAAGTTCATTTTTTGTCCAAAAGAATAGCTCAGTTTTCTCCCGGAACCATTAAGGCAATTCAGGTGTTTTTCAGTCTATACATTTCTTCTAGCTTCCTTGGCAACTAAAAAGAGGGTAGCTGAAAAGATCCCTGCATGCAATGTCTAATTCTTAGCAGCCTGCTAGTTGAGGATTGCTTGGAAGCTTATCTCTCCAGAAGTCTTTTGGTACATAGAGTAGGAGGATTTGGTATGCAGACCCTGTTTAATACAAGGAAAATGCAAGCGCACAGAACAGTCCAAGTAACAAGCATACCGCCATACTATTCTTTCAAGGACTATTCATTCAAAATAACTAGACTGCACATCTAGCACCAAATAAGAATCACAACCAACAAAACAAATATTATGAACAGACAAGAACCTGCGATTACCCCTCGTTCAAACAGTAAGGCAAGATTCTAAACTAGTCAAACAAAACCAAGTCTCATGCATGTTGTTTAAAAAAATATAAGAAAGAAACCAAAAACATTTTTCTAGGCTGTCATTACCGCATTGTGTACATGTAAATTCTCATGATCCCTTTTTCTTTATTTGTTATCAGGAATCATTTAAAGAATTTACTGAACTCCATTTGAACTTTAAAAAGTTTCAGAAAAGATCACGCCAGCCATTTAGTTTTAACACCTAGAGAAGAATAGTAGCCAGGCTAACAAGATCTAGAAATGAGGCAACACGCAGTACTTGTAAGTAATCATATTTTTTTGTGATCAACAAAATAAAATTTACTCACGGAACAACAAAAAAATGCTCAATGCCTGGAGAAGAGAAATAGCTAGGTTAACAAGATCTAGAAATTAGGCAATGGGCAGTACTTGTAAGTGATCATATTTTTTTATGAGCAAAATAAATTCCATTCAAGGAACAACAAAAAAATGTTCAAGATATTGGAAGTATTCCTCATTAATACGCCATGTGCAACTCTAAACATCATTTCCCTCCATGGCACTCTACAATAGCATCATAGAAGAACAGACTGAGAAGATGAATAATTTGTATCTTACCGACATGTCTCCCAGAGATTTACTGCAAATTGGGCAGATGTAGTGACTACAAGTGTACGCCTGACACAATGAAGTGCAAACAGAATTAAGTACCAGGCACACCAAAAAAGGTACTTACCATATCATTGCAACAGGCAAAAAATTGAAACAGAAAAGATCGGTAATAACCAGACAAAACCAGTAAAAAATAGACCTGAAAACAAGTTGAATGCATGAAATGGCCGCAAGGAAGAGCTTTGACACTTGCACTAGAACTGAACATGTCGTCACAGCAGATTGGGCAATTTGTTTCCAGACCTTTCTCTCGACATTTGTGGTCAGCTAGTTTCATTGCCAGGCAACAATTGCACTTCATGCAATGAAAGAAGTCAGCACCAAGCCCAGTACCCACACGGCATAAATTGCAGAAGGGACAATGATAAACAGCCCTGAAATAAATTCAGTGCATCACAAGTAGTAAGGATGAGTTCAGAAGCAGTTACTTGCATGAATTTAAATACCATTGGAGAGTTGAAATGGTTGAATTGCTTTACTAAGCAGGTTAGACCTGTACCTTTCTCCCCATGGCTTAAAAAATAAATGAAAAGGAAAATAGGTCATTTACAGTCAATTATCATTGCAATCAATTTTATTATTCCATTAAATAAAATGGAAGAGAATGTAACATGCGGATATATTTCTTTTGGTATATGATTCCAGACATGTATCTGACTTCATATGCACCCTGTAATTATAATCATTGAAAACGTTGAATTTCCAAGCTAGAGAAACTACAAGAGATTGCAAGTTATAGATTTTGGAAGAACAAGTGAATATATTTTAATGATAGAAAATGTACATCGCATTTCTATTTGAAATCCAGAAATGTACTACCTGGTTACGAGTAACCAGAAACCACTATTTTCTTTTATGTTTTCTGGCATCAATTAATCAAGGGGAAAGGGAATCTGAATACCTTTCATCATCAAAAAATTTGCAGATGCTGCAATAGTACTTCGCCATTGAGAACCCACCACAGGAAATAGAAGTGCAAACTGGTCCAACCGGCTGAATTTTCAGGCAGCGCATACACATCATTTCAGATGTAGCTTTCCTGAAAGTACAGAATTAAAATGCTATCAGGTTAATATAAAGTCCAATCAAAACCATGTCTGACTGAATAACACTAAGTTACCTATCCATTGAATGGTCACTGACTTTATCATGGCAGAACCTACATGCAAATAGCTTGCCACAACAAGCAGCACGTAGTTTACAATTTCTTTTGTAATGCTCACACCCAAATTCTTGTTTCTCTGGGCCTCGAAATGAAGGACAACGTCCAAGTAAGTCTCCACCATTTGAATGGTCACCAGTTCTTGCTTGAGGTGACTTCTGCTGAGCAGCTATCCAGCGGCTAACAAAATCAAATATGTTGATCAGAGCAAGTAGAAGAATAGTAATGCAGAAGACTGCAGAAAGTTTACACAGCAGGAACAAACCTGGTCATAAGATTTTGAATAAGGTAAGCTTTTCTTCTTGGATCAAGAGTTGAATCTCTAGAAACTTTCCTAATCTCTGCTTCAAGCTCATTTTGGTTCATCCGAAAAATATCTTTCCAGCCAGGCTTAAATGTATGATCACATTGATCCAGACTTTCATGAAGATCAGTACCTAAACAAAAAGATATAAGATAGAACAAGAAAAATATATCTTTAAAATGTTTTAATATCAGCTAGAATAAAATTCCACTTTCAAGAAACATCACAGAATGTCTCAAGTTTGCAGCTCTATTCACACACAAATTGTGCCACATTCAACAGCAAATAAAAAATAAATTGATAGTATGAATAAAAGATTGCAGAAACCTAGTGATATACAACTCTCTGATGTTGTAGCATGCAGCGTTGCAGCAGAAGTTCCTTCCCACCATTCATTAAGCCACTCACTAAACATTGTGTTTTTGGTTGCCTGCTTCCACGTGTCCATCATCTTGTTCTGCTCCTCCTGAGTGAGAGCAGATGTTACCCATGGCAACATCGATTGAAGCACCTCTGCACCTGTGGTACCAATTATCTGACCAACAATTTTGTCCTGCTCCTCTACAGAAAAATGCCTGTCAAATAATGGCCACAACTCAAGTTCTTCTCGGATAACATGTTGATCCAGTGTTACTCTAATGGATTTGCACATCCCCTGAAGTTTTGTCGCAAGCTCATTATACTGACTAACTGTATAGTTACAATCTGACAAATTAGCAAACTTTCCAATTAATTCATCAGCATGATTTGCATTCTTCATGTAGTCTTGAAGTTGAGTGAGCTCTGAAAGTGCAGATGAGATATCTTCAAATAATTTCTCCTCCTGCCTGTGGTCCAGAGTGTAAGAATGGCTAACATTATGAAGTGTTTCTTTAGATTCTAATGCTGGGAATACTATATCATCCTCTGCATTACTATGTGCTCTATACAAACCCCACAGCAGACGAAATCTACCTGTAAACTGCCTAAGCAAAGTTTCATTGCATTCATTTAGTTTTCCAGATTCAACATCTAAATACTCCAGGTCTTTGCGGATAGCTTTATGAAATTGAAATATGTTATCAATAGGCCGTGATAAGCAACCACTATTCGTGGGGCTCATGTCCATTTCCCAGTTAAAAAGGCTGGAGTTAAGGGAAGGAGCAGAAGGACTAAAAGATGAGCGTAGAGATTTAGCTGCAGCAAGAGAACTAATTCCTAGATTGTGGCTACTTACTCCTAATCCGGGGACACAACAAGATTTATTGCTACAGGATGATTTTTGGGTATCAACAGGCCCTGAAGAGGGACAAGCCTTGCTGTCTTCCTGGGCTAACAAGTTTCCACATTTCCCTGGCTGTCTACAGTCATCAGCTCCATCAGCTTGGACAAAGGAAGATTTCTCATCAACAGATGACCTAGGGTTGCACTCGCAGAACTGCCGTTTAGTATCTTCCTCGGTCCCTGCCAAGATTCTCACAGGACAACAACCAATAGCACTTGAAGACAAACAAACATTTTTAGAACCACCCTTGCATGCCCAACCAGAAAAAAGTGTAACCAGTGCAGAATCTGAAGCTGGAGCTGCAAGAGATCACACTGCAAGTTAGGACTTGACAGATATGAAGCATTGATAGCATGAATACTGTACCAGCGGCAAACCCTCTATAAAATGTCATATAGATATAAAGAGTATTAATAAAAAGGAGAGGTATTGAATTGACTCTGAACCTGCCATGTACATATTTTGAAGAAAAGACCTGGCTTCTTCTTCACTAAGTGACCCTACCAACCATGGTAAGACACATTCGATCAATTTCAAGGGCATCATGCATAAGCTTTGATAAAGAAGTTCACGCTGTCTTTTGGCACTAAAGTGCTTTCGAGCAAGTGGAAGAACCTGACAATGCAATATACATGTCAGAGGCTTGCCAAGCTAGCAAAAGCCAAGAGGTGCATGACTGTTGATTTTAAATCTCAACCAATATGCAGGTGACATTTTTTAAGTTCGATCTTTCTTTCCTTTCCTTTCCTTCTTGCTCAATTAGAAAATGCTGAAACTAGACAATCATCTCTGTAGAAAAGACAAGTTCCACGGTGATGCAGCAACATGCTTACCTGAACTTCCTCATTTTGGAAGTGTTTCTGTATGTTGTCCATGATTTGATCAGCTTGGGAGCACAGCTTTGTATAGAAATCAGTAAGAGATGAGTAGGCTCCAGCACTTTGAATACTTTCTATCAGGCACCTAAGCTTGTCAAACTGAACTTCTTCTTCTGCATGCTCCTGTGCAAAAGAGAGTTCCGCATCTACAGCAGGGAATATAATTTTGTCCTCGGCAATACTGCAGTCATAGAAAACAAAAGGTGCATTTCAAAAATCTTGAATGGTCAAGTTTGATAATAAGACAAAAAATAATATTCATGTTCTCTTTTTATTATGCTTGTCTTCGGGTCCTGTGAAGGCACTGAAAGGAAAAGGAAAGGTCCATGAAGTTCAACTGCCTTCAAAGAAATGCAATTTGAGGAGATTTTTCCATTCAAAAGATTCCATACTTTATTGAGGAGAAGGGTTTTCTAAACAGACAGCACAACTAAGGATTCAAAAGAATGACAAGAGGTAGGATGCATACATCATCCAGTGGACCATACTATGAAGGACTAATCACCCCCAAATAATTATCTTTAGGCATGGAAAAAGTTACGTCAACACACTACTGATGAAACAAACAAGTTGCAGCGCTTAAGCAATGTTACAAGGACATAATATGGAAACACAAAAATAACTGCACCTGTGAAAGATGCAAACTTCCGCAATGAATTCCAGCCTCTTGTTAAATGAAGACAGATTAGAAAAATCTCCAGAGTGCTGTATGCCCCTAGCTGCCTCAGTTATATCATTCAACTCTCTTTTAATAGCATTGTGCCAGAGCAGAATTTCATCTATTGGATGGAATTCAGTGGAAAGGGTGGCATCACAATTTAGCTCCATATATTTCCTTTTACCCATTCTAGAAGATTCACATGCACAGTGTCCTTTCATGCTTTGACACCCTAAAGTTGGCGCTCTTGAATCTTGACGCCAGGCCTTAGAATTATCTTCACAGCTCTTACACGTGTCAGACAATTTTGCCCCTTTCATCCAGGAGAAAATAACCTTCATTAATAGAAGTCTGGGTCAGCTTGTTCAAGTCCATCCAAAAAAAATTAACCGCCAAATATATCCTCACCTGTTGAAGAAGTTTCTCTTCTGGGATTATCTTACTCAAGCACTTGTGCATGTCCTGATGTTCTTCAGATGATATAGAGGAAGAAAGCCAAGGAAGAAACTCTGTCATCATATTAACAGGAATGCTGCACAGAAACTGCCATGCCAATGAGGCCTGCTCTTCAAGTGAAAACTTCTCAATTAGCAAGGGAAAGACCTGCCACAACCAACAACAAGCTGGTGAAATTCAAATATATTTTTGACAGGGTGTATCAAACTCCTAATGAATTATTTGTGAAATATGATTGCCAATTAGAAAGAGAAGTTTCAATGGCATGGATTCCGAAACTCAGAGAGCATCTCGTTCACTGTCAACTCACTCTGAGCAGTACTAATTTGTTGCACGTAGAAAATCTGAAAGACAGACAAACGTGCTTATTTCTAGAATATATATCCAGAAGTCTTCCCTTGAGCAATGCAGATGTGTGCTCATTCCTCAGGGAAATCCTTGTGGAGGATAAGATGTGGTGTCATAAAATTCATGCCACAACCATATATATCTTGTATAAAAAAGATATTGCAACTGGCAATTTGCTATTAGAACTTATAGCCTATATTGTCCCCATTTTCCCTGTTAAACTTAGGGAAAAATATTATTGAACAGCTGAAACAACAAGGACAGACTTCACCTCATGCAGATCAAATGTCAGGTGACTGCAGAATTGTTAGCCTTCTCCTTTACATTTTAATAACAAATGGCAGAGCATGAAGACTAGAAACACATCTCTCATTGTGTGGTGATCATAACTTCTATCAACTGGAGTGGATATCAAACCACATTAGTCATATGCTGAAACAGAGACAACTCTAAGAGCAAGGAATGCTTGATAGCTTGAAGAACTAGCAGGTATTCATGTTTAATGTGTTGGAGGAAAATCAATATCAATGTGCAAACATGCACAGAATTTCATTGCACCTTTCAGATTCTTCTGAAGTAGTCGTGTTGACACAGATTTATTTCAAGTTGAAATATACATTTCTTATTGTTAGTCAATATTTTTAATATCTTCTTGTTCTCTAGTTTAGTCAATCATTCACTATTACATCTGAAACTCTACAATCTACATGTTACAATCTCCCTACACCTGCAGAATCTATTTATCTTTCTTTTTCCTTTTTGTTCCTAAACTGTTTAAAGCATTAAAGAAAGCTCTGCACATCATGTGCGGTTAAAAGAAACAGACTGAGAGAATAGCGGGAACAGGTTTAAATTGCCTTAAACCTTTCATGAGAAAATGCAAAGCTATCCTTGCACAGCTGATACAAAAGAATACCTGTTCCTCTTCCTTGGACATATGTTGATCAATTGATGTTTGAAGGGCTCCTGTACGAGAGGCTAACTCTCTACGATAGCTTTCTTCATTTTGCATACTTGAATTGAGCAGCTCAAATAATTGATCGAAAAGAACACTCTCCCCCTCATGTTCAAGGGAGTAAGTTCGTGCCACATTCTTCACACGTATATCAAGAGCAGGAAAAATAACCTACAGTCACAAAAAACATACTGTCAGATTCCTCGGCTAATTGTTTATAAGCTAGACCCAAAGAACAGGGAAATCATCCATTTTCAAACATGAAATTTGTGGCTGGTAACATCATTTATCACATTAACTGCTTCATCATGCTATGAATCGTGATTCTCTCGAAAATAGATAGCAGTGACCTTAAAAATCTATGTGAAAATAGTAACAGTGACTTTTAGACACGGGATTTATTGCCCACAAATGCCTGTTTTAATTAGTAGATGCCACCTAACTGCGCTAATAAAGACACATGCATAACCCATAGTCCAAAACCACCAGCCATTGAATCTCAGTCATATAGAGAATGAGAGAGGTTAAGAGAAAGGGAGATTATACACCATTGTGTAGTGCAAGACCTGATGGGCGAAGTGAACCAAAAAAATTGACCGCGTTAATGTTCCAAATACCAGTCCTGTGTGTTTCAATACACGTAACCAGGACACACTGTTTTCTAGGTTTTTCAGATATTATAGACCTACAAAAGCACTGATGCTTTCCAATACTAATTGATTTGATCAAACTATCAAATTCCAATTGACAGATGACCATGGAAATCCATGCCACAGTTGTTTCTGACAGCACCTTCTACCTTGGGTCAGTTGAAGGATCAAGAGTAGAAGCATAAAACTACAGCAACAATTGTCTTATTCCCATTTCACTTTTACTGGATCAGGAACGGGAACTGCATCAAGATTATAAAGCTTGTACTATAGCCAAACATGTGGAAAAGAAAATTTATACCATTATTTGACAAAACCATTTCTACTAAAAGCTACAAAGCTGGTATTTCTTGCAAGAACAAGTGACAGACTTCTCCGAAATATACCTCTTTCATTCATCACAGTTCATATAATAATATCTAGGTCAACCTGTGATAAATTCCATGACAAGTTCAGTTCAGAGATCATATATCATAAAGATATTTCACGGCTAAATTAATTGGAGAAAGATAGATGGTTGATGTTACTGTTGTGCATAAACAATGATTATCAGATTTTCTTTGTCCATTTAGCAAACGTTTTACATACTTGTAATATCTGTAACTTCTAAACTCTTGCCAACTTTATTTTGTTTTGTGTCAGATGCCCCCACCAGCTTGTATAGATACAAATAGCTCTCGACCCCAAAATTATCGGTATAAAAATAACCATCGGAGCAGAGCTAGTTAGATGATGCAATACTCTATAACTTAAGAAAGGAGGGACAGGAGTATAAATGCAATGCTAATTCAATAACTAATACGTTGCGAAAAGAATGCAGATTAGAAGGGGGGGAAAGAATATAACTGAAATAATGTGAGTGAATATAGCGTACAATGCATACCAAAATCAAGACAAGCAGGTAGTTAAGTACCTAACAGCACATATGGAGTCCATAATCTACCATGTGATAATTTGTCTAATGACCAAAGACCATGAGTGGTGACAATTGAAGTATTATCTGATATTTCAGTTTCCTAGCATTTGAGAGGGTCTTGTCATAAACATGCGATGGATGTTACAAAAATAGTTTAAGCGTCTCATATTATGTTGTGGCAGTATCATGCCTTATTGAGGCTAGCATGCACATGGTAACTCGCCAACAATATCTTCCCAGTAGACAAAATTCGACCTGCAAACCCAACTAAAGTGCACATAAGACAACAAATTGGTTACAAGCGTCTCATGACTCAAAAGATTTGACCCTATAAATCTGAAATTCAACATTTAAGTTGGAAATGAGGATATGCACTTTGATCAATGCAACAAAAGAAAATTCTAAACTCTGATTGCAACGTCATTGTGTGCACTAATGAAAAAAAAAGAAAAGGAAAGGGAAAGTGAATATTACACTATATGTGATCAAGTAATTCAAGAAGAAATGACAGTTCCAAGTCCCACCAAATTATATAACAAGAGAGAAATTTCAATTATATTCCAGCAAGACAACATGAATTCAAGGCACATGGTACTTGATCTCCTCTAAAACCTGTTGTTTAGGAAACTAATCGGCCCAACAATACATGCTCATTCTTAACAATCCAGTAAAGCCTTAATCAAAGCTATCACGTGTAATTCGATCACAAGGTCACGTAATGAACTGCTATTGCTATTGGCGATTCAGATTCTTCTGAACCTTGTTTTGCAATAAGAAAAATATTTAGCACCACCATACTAGTATCAAAGTATAGAGATACTATCCATATGTATCAATGCAACCATGCACAAACATTCAACTGCTCCTGTCTACTGTCCCTCTACAGCGAAAAACAAAGCACACTGTCAACCAATCCACAATAATGAACTCAAATTACCACGATTAACAAAACTAGGAAAAATTAAGCAATAATCATACAAAATCATCAATAAAATGGAAAAAAAATTAAAAGGCAGATTTATTCGCATATCCCTAAAAACCTCCAAAACTCCATTCAATCGATTGCAAATACACCAACAAACACAGAATCTGATAAAAAAAAATGAAAACTGAAATAGCAAACTGAGCCGAACAAACTCGGTATACAAAAATCAATCAAAGTCTCGAAATTAACAAATTTGAAACAAAAAAATAGTTAAACCAACCTCGTCCTCAGCATTGCAGTGATGCTTATATATCGAGCGAAAAAGGTGATAACGCTCAAGTAACGGCTTAATATCACCACCAGTAGTAGCAAAAGCGATGGCAGCGCGGTGGAGGCCATCGAGCTCGGACCTGATAGCTTTATGGAAGAAAAGGAAGATAAGAATAGGAGACTTCAAAGCAGATATTTTTAGGCAGGTTTTAGACGGTGCAGAAGGATCGATTGGATTCACTGGACCTGCCATTACCGCTACTCCTCCTGCTCCCCTTCCATCTATACTAGAAAATGGCGTCGCCATTATCAGAAAATTAATTAACTAGCTGGAGAAGAATCTTGAAATTCCTAATTTCTCTCCTTTTGTTTCCTTTTTCTTTTAAGAGAATTTCATTTTTGTGATATTTTTTTTTAATCTGTTTCTTGTTTGGTTCTCCAGTTGTTGTGGATTTTTTTGGATTATTTTGTCTTTGTATGCGAGAAAGGAGAAGAGAACGAAACGAATAAAAACAGAAGAAGAACAAGGTAGAATACAAATAAGGTGGATGGAGAAGACGGGGGCATTTTATTATCTCTCTCTCTCTCTCTTCTTTTTCAGTTATTTTAGGAATTGAATTTTTATTTCTTTTAGTATTGGATTTATTTATTTATTTTACAGAGATTCATGGGTGATGTGAATCAGAGGACGTAAGCCGGATTTACTAAGACTGAAATAGGATAAACGGAATAATTTATTTATGTATCTCTAATATAAGTTTATTTAAATTTTGTAATGGTTATTCTCATATTTGCATTCGCACGTAGAATTTGACGTCACATAAGACAGGATATGGTAAAAGTTATGAGATTTAGAGCCTGATTTGCACTCCAGTCAAATATGTGTTCGGCCAAAATTCAAAAAAAAATCATTTTAAATGAAATATTTTTAGTGATTTTAGATCATTTTGATATACTGATGTCAAAAATGATTTTTTAAAAATAAAAAAAAATATTATTTTGATGTATTTCTAAACAAAAAGGACTTTAAAAAACAACCGCAATCATCTCCCAAACAGGCCTTAATTTGGAGGAACATTTTTACTTTGTAAAAATCTGGAATATCGGTAATTTTAATCAATTAATCCAAAACTGCAAAAACTATCTAAAAAAAGAGATTTCCTCCGATACAAAAAAAAAAAATTGACCCCAGTTTGCTATAAAATTAATGCACCGGCAATTATCAGTATTTTACCCATTTCTTTTCTTTTTTTGCTCAAGTTCTTTTTTATAATGGCACGAATTCCAAAAATAATTCAAAAACAGGTTTGGGCCCATCAACACCCCATCTACTAGCTAGCTTGATTTTGGGTCTAGACATCGTGTCTGACCCATGGCCAGGTGCATGGCTTGGCGCCCCTTGAGTCCAGGCGCTGCGCATGGACTCGGCACGAATCTTCACCTCGGCGCGAATCTTGATCCCCCCAAGCACGGCCTAGCACCAAGACAATTGTGTTTGGGACAACTTTAATAAATTAACACTATTAACATGCTCTTCATTGTGGGTAATATTATTTTTTTATTGTGAGAAACACATATTTAGACATTGTTAATGTTTTTTTAGAACTAGAAAAATTAAATCATATAAAAAATAATTTGATGTGACTCGGGTTCAAAGACAACTTGAATAACCGATAAAAATATAACTTAACTAATAATAAATATTCAATATGATATTTTTTATAAATATTAAAACAAAAACATGTTAGATCAATTTGGATCATCTCGGGTTGACTTGTCATTTCACATATTATGTTTTAAGATTATAATAATCCTATATAAAGTCAATCAAAACGGATAATTAAATTCGGTTTTCAATAAATTCAACGTTGAATAATAGAATTTAAAAAAAAAACAATTAATGTTTTTCATAAAAACTTGACCTAGATTAATTGAGGTTAATCTGTCAACCTCATCACTTGAATAATGAGATCAAAATAACACAGTAGAAAACAAGTTAAAATAAATTTAAAAATTTAATTCTCAATCAATCTTGTGTTAGATGTAAAACTAAAAACAAATATTAAAAAAAAATAACTTGAGTAAATCCAAATTAAGCAGTCAAACTTATGACTTAAGCCATGATATTGGATAATCTCATAGAAAACAAATTATAAAATTTAATTTTCAATAAACCCAAAGTTGAAGGATAATTTTGAAAGAAAAAAATGACTCGTCCATGTCAATTTGTCAAACTTGCAGTTTGTATCATGAAATTAGAATAATCTCATACAAGGGTAAATTGAAAAGAAAGAAAAAAGTTCAGACCCGATAAACCCAATAGTATTTAGTTTTTTCTTTTGCGAGAAAAGGCAGTACACACCCAATCCAGATAAAGTGTTTGTTTCGGAGCGTGGTTGCGGTTGTTTTTTAAAGTGTTTTTTGTTCAAAAATACATTAAAATTATGTTTTTTTATTTTTTTAAATCATTTTTGACATTAGCACATCAAAATGATTTAAAAACACCAAATTTTATTAATTTAAACTTAAAAATAAAAATAAAAAAATTTCAATTTTTTTATAAAAGCACTTTTGAAAAGCACTCCCATAACACTCCCAAAATATATCGCGCTACATTATGAGATGAACAATTTTTTTAACTTGAAAAATAATTATCATTACGTGTTTTTTTATTAGACAAAAACTAAAGTAAGTAAAATTTGACTCGACGTCACTCAATTATCTTAATGGGGTCCAAAGACAGCTAAAATAACTAATAAAATTATAGATCAACTCTAAATAAATATTTAAAAATAGGATTTTTTAAATTAATATTTTTAATAACTCGGGTGTCCGAGTCAGCTTACGCGCACTACAACTAATCTCTGGACCCACTGAACACTCTGTCAACCAAGGTAGTCAAAATCGAGATTTTGACACGGATCGGAAAGGGCTCCGAAAAATCGGATCGTAAGATCGGATCGTAAAATCGTAGAAAGATCGTAAAATGTCCGTACAAAAATTATTATTTTTAATTATATTTAAATTTAAAAAATGAATTTAAATATAATTAAAAGACCCACAGTATTTGAGATTTGAAATTTAAACTATTTATTTTATGTTTTTCAAGTAATTGTATATTTTTTTATGGTTGTTGTATTTGAAATTAATTAATGTTATTTATTATCTTAAATTAATAGGATTTTTTTAAAATTATTTTTTATGCTAATTATTATTATTATTATTATTATTATTATTATTATTATTATTATTATTATTATTATTATTAACCCCTCCTCCCCCGTATAAAGTACCTAATGAATATAATATAACATAATTATGGCCATAAAACTTCATTAGTTAAGGTTCATGCATGATTCAAAATAATTGAAAAATACATTACAAAACAATTATGTCCATAGAATTTCATTAGGTAAAAATTAACAAACTAAAAATAAATATTTTGTTGATGTGAAATATAAATTAATTAATGTTATTTATTATCTTAAATTAATAGGATTTTTTAAAAAATATTTTTTATGCTAACTATTTTTTATGCTTATTATTATTATTATTTTATTATTATTATTCTACGATTTTTCTAAGAGTTTGACCGAGTTTGACCGGGTTCGGTTTTTCTACCGGTTCAACCAGGTTTTCGGAGCCAACTCGCAAAATCGTACGATTTTGCGAGTTGGCTCGTGATTTTGACTACCTTATTGTCAACCCAGTGGGCAAGTAAGGCATTGTGGGGTGACAGGCATGCACAAAGAGGATCGAACCTGGGTGTAGAGGAAGGGAACAAGTCCCTTCCCCCGCTAGGCCAAGACCTCAAGTGACAGATTAATATTGAAATAACAATATATTGTATCGATTATAATCAACTCAAATTAACTTCTCAAACCGCATATAATTTCATGGGGAACACATCAAAACAAATTACAAGTCTAAATTCTCAATGTATTACAATGTTAAGATACGAGACTACAAAAATAGATAGAAAAAATAAAAATAGAATGACCCAAGTCAAATTGGTTGACCAGTCAAATTCACAACTCGCTTGTGATATTGAGATAACCCAATAAAAATCAAATTAAAACAAGTTATGAAGTTCAATTATTGCTCAACCCGGTGCTAAAAAATAAATTTGAAAAACAAATTGATTAAAAAAAGTCATGAAAATTACTCAACTCAACCAAGATTAACTTGTCAAACCCGTGATCCCAATCACGAGAAGAGAATAACCTTATATAAAACAAACTAAAATAAATTATGAAATATAAGTCAAATTCAAACCAATGTTAAATGATAGAATCAAGAAAAAAGTTAACTAAAAACTTTGAAAAGAAACTCAAGTCAACTTGTTAAACTCAAGATTAGGAAAATATCATATAAAAATAAATTAAACAAATGTAATGCTTAATTTTCATGAAATTTGAAGAATAAAAAAAAAGACAAGTATACATTATCATGTGGACAAACTCCGTCTTCAAATTTTTTTAATGTTAATGTTAATACTACACATATATATATATATAGATATATAATACGCATTGAGGTTTCACTATACATCGTTTACTGTAGATTTCAACAGTAAAATTACTAATTTACTTATAGAATCACTAAAAAATTGACCCTAGTACAGGGGGTGTTTTGGTCTCTTCAACATTTATTGCATAGTGAAATTACCTATTAATTTATGGGAGCTGACAAAAATAAGAAGGTTGGCAGAGGGTATTTTGGATTTTTCACACATTTTTGCACGATACAATTGCTTACATGCCTTTAAAAAAGGCAAAAAGGAAGCTTTGTTATTGGGGGCATGATGGTACTTTCACACCTAAGTTTTTCATGATTATCGTTGGGTGCGAGGGTATTTAGGTAATTCTATATTTTAAAAATTTTTATTTGAATTTACTGTAGATGCGTTGCACTGGCTCGCCATCGTTTTTGCACGTGCACGTGCACACTCCTATCAGGCGGCGTGTGTGGTGTTTGTAGGTGGTGTAAAATATCTGATCACCGTGTCATACGAAGCACCGCCATATTCTCTTCCTCCCGCTGCGGTGCATGGCGTGTTAAGGTAGTCATGGAATCACCAATGGATGATTTTGTGTTCCTCTTTCTCTTTTCTGCAGATGTAAAGTACAATACAATCCTTCATATTGCTGGTTTGTTCATTCAGGAACCTGGCCTTTTGATTTTATTTTTCTTACTAATTTTTTCAATAAATTTTTTGATTGTTTTCAATTATGTCTTCGATTAAAATTGATCATATATGATACATTTCATTTCAGTCATTAATCTCTTGATTTTTGATTTGTTTTTTGTTCCTTTAATATTTTTGGTGTGTAGGTTTTAATTTGTTCTAATTTTGTCCTCCAATTGAAATTGGTCATATATGTTACTTTTCATTTCGGTCCTTATTCTTTTAATTTCTTAATCAATTACACTGCATTTTTTAAAAATCTCTTTATAATTTTTCGGTCCCAAAGTTTCGAGTTGTTGCATTTTTTTCCTTCAATTGAAATTAATTATATATTTTATTTTTCATTTTGACATTTATTCTTTTAATTTTTTATTTGGTATTAATTCATTTGGTTTTTTTGTCCTTCTTAGACAATGTTTATTTTTTGTCCATACTATGCATTTATGCTTTTAATTTTTGTCATTTTATTTTTTGTTGGGGTTTTATTTTTATTCGATTCTGCTATGAAATTTAAATTTATGTTGGTTGCACTCATTTTTCTTTTGAAAATCCCTTTATTGTTTTCTGGTCCCAAAGTTTTGATTTGTTGTAGTTTTATCATTCAATTAGAATTAATTATATATATTTTTTTTCATTTTGACACTTATTTTTTTAATTTTTTATTTAGTATTGATTCCTTTGGTTTTTCTGGTCCTTATTGGACAATGTTTATTTTTTATCTGTATTTATTTATTTATGCTTTTAGTTTTTGTTTTTAATTTTTGTTGGGGTTTTGTTTTTATTCGGTCCAATTCTAAAATTTTAATTTATGTTGGTAATTTCTTTTTCTCTTTGTTCTTTTTCTAGTATTTCCTGTTATTTTTATTTGTTTTTTCTGACCATATGATTTTTTTATGCTCATAATATTTATTTTAGTTTTTTCTTTTGTTGATGTTTTTATTTGCTCTTTTGTTAAAGTTATTTTTTATTTTTTCAAGATTATCTTATGGTTTCATTGTTTGTGCAATAAAAATGATAATTTTTGTGATTGTTTGTTTTATTCTTTCTTTCTTGCTTTTCTGTAAAAATGTTTTTATTTTTATTTTTCAGGACAATTTAATGATTCTAATTGTTTTGGCAGTAACAGTGATAATAATTTTAGCTGTTATAGCCACGATAATGATGGTAACTTTGCAATGGATTTTCAATGATGTTTTTTTCTTTTTATAAATAGAAATTCAATGATTTATTTTTTTTATTTAGTTATCGTAAATATTTACATAATTTATATTTTATTATTATATTTAATTTAAATTAGATTATGAAATGAAGTAATCTTTTATTTTTTTTATTTAGTTATCGTAAATATTTACACAATTTATATTTTATTATTACATTTAATTTAAATTAGATTATGAAATGAAGTAATCTTAATATAGTGAATTTGATGATTCATGTATCCGAATCTTCTTGTTTTTTTAATGACAATAATAAATTTATATCGATTTAAAATTCATATATTTTATTAGAAAGTTGTGCTATGTAGAAATTCAGCTCAAATTGATTATTTTACTCAAATTTATAATATAATAAAAAAAATTCACAATTTAAATATCTTATATTTTTAATATATATTTTTTGTGTTGAAAAAAATATAGTTTAAGCCGCGGTGAAACATGGAGAAATGACTATTATTAATTTAAAGCCCCGTCCTGTCCCGTAGAATTCGCAACTCAGGTGGTATCACTAAGCAAACAGGTGCCAGGTAAGACACGGATCCATGGACACGTAGGGGCACTAATTAAGAGTCAGCCTCCACCACGGACATCGAGGGGCCCGGAGATTTTTCACGGAGTCCACGTGAGCTTCCACCGAGAACGGATAAAGGACAATATGGTCATCAAGTTGGACTACCAGACAAAAACATCGCACGTGGTGGTTGATTAATGATTGTATCATTAGAGCAAAGCATATTCAACGAGTGCTCCTTTTCATGACTCCTTTTGTCAATCGTGTGACATCAATGGCGTCCATCCTTCTCATCGATCTGACGTGTGTTCCGAATATTTCCTATATTTACTTAGTATTTGATTTCTTGTTTAGTATTTTTCTTTTCAATATTAAAATGAGTTTCTCTTTGCATTAATTATTTGGGACGACACTCGGGATAACCTCATCCAGACTCTCCACACAAGGAAACCTTCGTCGTGTTTAAGCTTGTTTTTATTTTCTAAGGAAATTTTTATGATTCGGTGTCTATTTTGAAATGTAATCGAAATTATTTTTAAAAATATTTTTTATTTAAAAATATATTAAAATAATAATTTTTATTTTTTTAAAAATAATTTTAAAACCCAATGTGAAACGGTAGGAGGGGCAACTCTTTCAATTTTGAGGTTTCAGTGTTTGGTCTGTCAAGAGTTCGTAGTTCGTCAGAAATGTGATACTTCTACATCTCCTTTAATGCTACTCGTGACTGAGATCAAATAAGTAATATCTTGTTTACGAATACATAAATTTAAATTTAAATGAAGACAGCTATTTTAAAATGCAATCTTGGATAAAATTGCTTTTAGCAGACGCGCCATGTATACACGTGTGTACAGTCCCGTCTTACCATATTTATATTTATCTAGTTGCTTTTAATCTCTATTTTGGAAGCAAAAAACTTCACCTCTCGAAAAAAGCATTTTATGGACATGTGTGAATGATTAAAACCTTAATTATCTTAAATCTTTATAAGAAATGCACGTCCTGACTCGAATTTAAAATTTATTGTGGAAACAAGTTATTTTCCATCACATCGTATATATTAAAGACAAGAATCTTAACGATGCTATTTATTGTCATTGAATTGTATACATTTATCATAATTTTTCAGAAAAAGAAGTCAATAAAAGTATCTAGCATTTCTGCCATTACTTTAAAACAATGATTATTAATTAAGCAGATAACATAAGTATACAGTAATTCATTTTATTTCCCAATCAATCCACATTTTAATTTAACTATCAACTCAAAAATTGAACAAGAAAGGTTTATTTTTAAAACAGAATTAGTAGCATTAAAAAATACAATAAACAATACAGTTTGAAAATGTTTTCATAAAATAATATATATATATATATATATATATATATATATTATGTGAATGGAACAAGGTATGTTTTTTCGCGTAAAATATTTTTGATTTATTCCTGGAAAATAATTTTCATAAAATGTTTTTTTATATTTGTTTATCATCAAATATTTGAAAGAAAAATAGCCAATTAAAGTAATTTATAGTCATCCTTAAAACTTAGTTTATATTCTCAGCTTTATGAACAATAATTCACTTATAATATTTTCTAACTATATCAACTACCATCGCTATCTTACCGCAGTCGCCTTGTGGGATGGATGATATTCAAAGTAAATTGCTATTCATCAAATATTTTATGATATTTCACAAACTAAAAATATTTTACAATAGTTGAATTAAGTTTGTATAGTTGACTGTAAAATATATTTTTTTGATAATTTTTCATGTAAACTATTTTACAAAAAATAAATACACAGAAATATTAGTGAAAAGGTATTTTTCAGAAAGAAACAACAAAAAAAACCAAAAAAATCTTTTGAAAAACTAGCAAAAATGTGTGTATATAAATATATATATTAAAAAAATCGAGAATGGAAGGGAGCAAGATTGAAAGAGAAAAAATACCACGCTTTGGAGGGGATAATATTGAGATTTGATTCTGGAAAGGGCCGATCCGGTTGTTAAACTCAAGGAAGGCATGAAGGGAGCACATGAAACGGGCGTGGAAGGTGTGTCAGTCGCTAGGTGGCACGAGACATGCCCGTGCCAGCGCAAGGCTCTCTCCTGCCGCTCCCTAATATCTGGAGATTACCGTTGCTTTCAGCAACTAGATCATTTGATTGTTCATTTGTGCTATCCCAAATCGTAAAAATTAAATCTAACTGGAGGAGACCATTATATTTCTCTTTTTTTTTTATTCACATAGATAAAGATATTTTATAAAAAATAAATCAAATAGATTATGGAACTTGATTTTTAATCAATTTGGTATTAAATAATAAAATTAAAAAATATCAAATAAAAAAACACATAAATAATCCGAGCTAGCTTAATTTAGCCCGTTGAGTACTATTTATTATAAAAAGAAAAAAAAGGAGTTTTCTTCTTTGCACAGAAGTAATTAATTAAATCTAGCCTTTTAATAAATGACTCTCTTCTCCGAGAGTATGGTGCATGCATGGAATCCAAACAATTAATGGTGCTTCCATGATTAAATGAATGGAGAAAGGAAGATGTTTTGTAAAGTTAAATGGCGTTATATGCCTCCTACTAATTTAATACAGCACAAATATTTTTCTTTTCTGCTTTATTTATGTACCAGAGAGAGAAATTCTTTAACGTGGATGCTATTGGGCAGGGCACTCAACCATGCAGGCGTTTCCCCTGTTAGTGGGTGAGCGTGGAAAACCAATATTGAATCAATTGGTCAATTGAATGAGTGTGTCATATGCTTATGTTTGGCACGCATTCTTCAATTAAATATTGCCCCACTAAATATGGATAATCCACCATGAGCCCAAAAGTTACCACTATAACCTTCTCCAGATGAGGTGCTGTCAATCTCACCTACCTTTGATCTGTCTAAAGCACTATCCAGAAACCTCATAAAGTTTCCCACACTGAGCATATAATATTACCATAATTTACTTCGTTCTACTTAAGTTGAAGACTAAAATTTTATATTCTCAAAAAATGCATATGCTTTTTTAAGAATGGATCAAGGAAACCCTTCTGGCAATGATCTTATAATAGAAAATTCGGTATCCACTACCTCAATTTATCAAAGCGTCTCAATGGCATCCACGTGTGTTTTGATATAAATAATGCCACCTGTCCAGAAATTATTTGCCATGGAAAAATATCCCGAACATCTTTTATTATGCTTCATGAAAAGCCAAATTCCATATATTTCCACCCAAATGCATCGAGCCCATGCATCTTTTACCCTTCAATTGAAGTTTTGATTTCTGGGTTAAGGTCCTGGACATATATAGATGGTTAATCTCAATAAATTAATAAAATCTGATCAATTCTAGAAATTCTTATCAGAATAAAAGTGAAGAACAAACATTAAGCACATAACACTGGTGCTGGCACCAATAAATTTTTTTCTTTCCTTTTCCTTTGGAAGTTTCAAACTTTCAATAGGTTCCAGAAGGAAAAGATTTAAGCTGGGAATGCAGATTGACTAGACAGAACACTGCCCAGTAACGTTTCTTATTCACTTGGAGGACAGTTGACTTGGGTAATGCAGGGCAGATGGAGTGCCCCAAATTTAGGTTTAGCACAGCTGCTTTTCTGCATTGCATGCACTCAGCACTTCAGTATTGTGTGACTTTAGTAGCTCCTGCCATGCGGATATGCTTAAGGTGTGTTTGATATTGTTTTTGTTTTGTGGTTGAGGTTTTAAAAAAAATAGTTTCATAAAAAGCATTTTAGTTACGATTCAAAATAATTTTTAAAATGTTTGGTTAAAACTGTGATTGAGTTTGAGGTTAATGAAAAACAATTTCAAGTGTTTGGTTACCAAATTTTCATATTGCTTTCAACTTGTGAAATTACTTTAAAGTGTGTGTGTGTATTTAATAATAATAATAATTATAATAATAAAATATAATTAATAATTCAAGTAAATTAAACCCTTGTTTTTATTTTCTCATCAAACTACATGTAATTTCATTACGAACTATAAATTCATACGTGAAGGCCTATGCGATCCCAGAACAACATATAGTAAAATATCATCTGAAACAAAATTAAGATTACAGGGCAAAAATTATATTGTGATCTCCTTCTAATATATATATTTATATTTTAATTAATTTTTAGATTATATTAATATTAAAAATATATTTTTTATATGAAAATATAATAAATAATAAACTAAAAAATACCCCTCCTTCCCTGCAGTCCTCTGTGCCCCAGCCCCCCTCTCTCCTCACGAAACGCACGAAAAAACATCAATTTACTGCTTTCCGTGAAACGCAGGTTTCACATATTTTTGAGGTGGAGGCCACATGATTTTTCAACTTCTCTTATATTAACCAAACACTCAAAACAACAACTTTTCATACACCACTGATCACATCTCACTCCCAAACACCATCAATCTTTGTGGCATCCTGCGTTTCTCTTTTGCCTGAACCATTGGTTAATTATGCAACTTTTACATCACGGACAAGTCATGAATCATGATCTCTTCCAAAGCTTTACACAAATGTCGAGCATGATTGAGTTCATACATAATCTAAAAACAAATTAGTGGTATGATAGTGTTTGATGATATCACGTTCTGACTCAGCCCATGGAGATTTTCTCTTTTGGAGAATAAGCCCACAGAAAATGTTATACCAGAGCAAACCCAGATCGAGCCCATATCTAGTCCTAGCCCAAACCAATTGAAGAACTCCACTTCCACTGCTCATGTATGAAAAAGCAAGAACTAAGAAAACAGCCTTCTTTTATCAACTTTATACCATAATTCCTGGATTTGGATCTCACTTCAAACTTTTATCTAGATTTCATTTTTTTAGTAAAGGGAGGCAGACAATAAATTTTTTATTCCAAGCAATAATTCTAACAATCTCTGCATTTATGGCTTTTACAAATAGTCTTATATTTGATTTTTTTTTCATTTTATATAAAACGGGGAGAAAAAGAAAATCATATTAATAATCACGACAAATACTTCTATCAAGAAAAATATCAAGCCAAAATAAAATAAAATATATTCTTCCGTAATAAATTAAATATGGTGATATTAGACAATAAACAAAAGTAGTCGTCCTCTATTAACGATAACACCAACCAAAACCTGCCATCCCAAATGTACCTTCAATAAACGCCCCTCACTATTATTTTCTGTAGAACCACTGCATTAACTCTCTATCTGTCAATATTATTATAAAAACCTAATCATCCATCCTTCATTGCTCTCTCCCTCTTGAGCCTCACTAACTAATCCAACCATGGCAACGTACAATCTCGCTTTAATCCTCGGAAACCCCTCAAACGATGCCGAATTCCTCCTTGCAAAGCAAACCCCACCTCCAAAACTCGGAATTGAAGAGTATGATTCATTCGTTGACTCTGATCTCTGGGACTTACCTTCAAAGAAGCTGGAACTTGTAGAAGGAGAATCGGAGCCTGGTAGTTTTGTTATCGATGGCATAGAGTGGACCACTCTGCGCAAATTTGATTTTGATTCGGCTATTAACAAGGTGATTTGCAAGCTTAATTTTGTGTTTTTAAATTGTGGGCCCGTGTTGTTTTACCGGTTAGAAAATCGGGTTTCAATTGTTTTTTTTTTGTGCGGCTTTTGCAGGTTTTGGAGCAAGTGGGGTTTACGGCAAATGATGGAGGAGAGTGGAGGTTTTTGAAGCATCTAGAGGAAGCTGAGTTTGGCCCAGGATTGCCAGTTCATACAGTGTACATTTCGGGAAAATTGTTGAACCGGAATCAGAATTTGCCAGGTTTGTTTTTAGCTGTGTTAATTTTGTTGTCTGGAATAAAAAACTATCTTGTTATTGATAAAATAGATTCGGGTTCTGTATATAGGATTCTTTTTTGAATTGGTTCCGCACAGGGTTATTTTTTATTCATAACGTAAGTTTCTACGAGTTGTGGGTGTTTGTCAGTTTCGAAAAAGTTTTGAAAAAAATTAATTTATTTTTATTTTTATTTCTGTTATAAATCAATTTATTTTGTTTTTAAATCATTTTAATATCAAAAATAATTTTTAAAAAAATAATAAAAAATATATTTTTAAATATAAAAATATTTTTAAAAACAACCCCAACTTAAATATTTCAAATAGTCATTTAACACTGAAGCCAAGATAGCTTTGGTGATGCGCTGTTGCCAAAGAATTGGGGTTTAATATCTAGGTCCATCAATTAAGGTTTCATCAAAATCTCTCTATATCTTAAACTTACGTTAATTTTGATTTTATTTTGTGAGTGTGTTAGTTAAATTTTTTTATTTGGAATTATATTAAAATAATATATATTTTTATATTTTTAAAATTATTTCTGATATCATTATATCTAAAAACACTAAAGAAAATAATTAAAGAAACAATTTATTTTTAAAAACACTTTTGAAATGAAAAAAACAAATATGTTACCTTATTTTTTAAACAAATATGTTTAGTTTAATGATTAAACTTTATAGTTTTAAAAAAATTGAAGCAAGAAAAAGTGAATTTCACCCTTGTCCGTTCCTGTTCTGAATTCCATTTGAATTATTAATTTTATTTTATAAACTTTAAAAAATAATTTATAATTAATATAATATTAAATAATAAAAATAAAGAAAAACTCAAGTTTAATGTATAAGATTGGAAAAAAACCAGAGAGTAAAAATATAAGTTAGTAAAAAAAAAAAGAACCAATTAAAAAATATCATGGGCATGTTCCTGAAGGAAATAAAAAAAAAGACAAAACCAAATACAATAAACACACATACACATATATCTATTAAAAGAAAAAATAAAAAAGATAAAAAAAAAACAGGGGTTGAAAACCCAAAGGCAATAAAAAAGACCCCATGGCTTGTTATAACAAAGACCATGTGGGCCTGAGCGAGACCTGCGGGCCCAAGGTCATTATTTTTATTGCGCCACCTCTTTTTGACAAAGGAATTCCATAGACGACAGGTAGTTAGTTAGTCTATTGTCACATCAAACATAACATTTTGCTCCACCGTTGTTGGAACACGATACCTCAGCTTCCCAATCCATCTAATGCACGAATTTGTTGACCAAAGATCAGAGAAATATATCAAATTATTTGAGCAGTTAAACAGATTTAGTTGTTTTGTTAATGTTAACTGAGCTGCTATTATCTATGGTAAGTTGCACAAAACTAATTTAAATCTCTTGTAATTACATATGCAGAGCTGTGTAAGTGGATGTCTATCCAGAGTTGTTTAAGCTGGCTTGTGGATGTAAAACCCAGTAGTGATCGTGTGGGACCCTTGGTAGTCCTTGGTCTTATCAATGATTCGGTGCATTCTTCAGGGAAAGTGGACACTGCCTTGGATTATCAGGTCTGCTAGAGGCACTTCTGGTAGCAAACGTATTATGAAGCTAGATGCATGTGAAAATATTATTTCCTTGTGGGAAATGACTGTTGTGGAAATGAAAACCCACTTGACTTGGATGCTTGCTATTTTTACGAGTAATTCTCCTATGCTTTCATGCTTCACCCTAATGATAACAAAAAAGAGAAGAGAGACAACTGTTAAGATATTTTTGTAGAACAGAATTGTGCTCTAGAAAATGTAACATGGAAATGTATACCAGTATTCAATCGACAATTTTGTCACAAGAGGGTTTATTTATAATGTTCCTTTCACAATTTTTTTTGTTTGTTTTGGATGTGCCTTATTTGATTACTGCATTTCAACCACTGATTCTGTACCTGATTTATACATTTCTGAGTTTTATAGAAGATATCAGTATCTTTCCCTTTAACTAAAATGAAGATTGTATTTCTTGTTATTAAATATAATTCGCATTTTCAGGAATATCCACCTGGTGTTATAATTGTGCCTATGAGAAGTAGAACAGCCAAGCCTTTCCATACAACAAACTTGGTTGTATTTGCGCCTGAGAGTGTAAAAAATAAATGCGAGGATTACAATTTTGTAGCACACGCAGATGCATTGATAGTGGACCCAGGATGCCGTGCTAATTTTCACAAGGAGGTATGTGAGCCACATTTTGCTCCAAAATCATAACATAAGTAACTCTGTGAAAGTGGGCAAGCAATGTGTTTTAATGCTATCTTCACGCAATGCAGACTGCATTTTCTTGACACATTGGCAACTGCAGCAATTGTATTTAGGATGACAAGCTCATATTGGAAACAGGTTGTATGATGAAAAAAATTATTTTTCCTAGATCATACCTCTCAAGATCTCCAAAATTGTCCCCCGGGCCAATTATCTTTGTGCACGATTCATCTAGTTGCAATGCCATAATATTTATGGTCACAAAATAAAGCACACAGACTGTTCTTTTAGTTAGCTTATAAAGACATTTTCCAAGTATCAGCTCCAATGCTGTTAAATAATATACATCCTTTTGAATTCCTTGCACAACTTTGTTGAAAGCCATAGCTGTCACACAGGACATCTGACCTCTGTTCCTATCAAATTCACTCTAGTTCCCTGAAAGAAAAGAAGAAGAATAAAATGAAGAAGGCGCATACAGAACTGAATTGAATGTGATAACCTTTTACAAGTGCATACTTTGATTTGGTTGTGTACGGGGATAGACTGCAGTCATTTCTTCTAATTTGTTTTTTGCTTAGGTTGGTGTCTATGATGTCAGTCAAATTGCAGACACGGGCTTAAATATTTAATTCTTTTATGGCATATCTTCTAATTAAAAAAATTGATTACTCTACCATTTGCTTCATCAGCTCTTGAAAGTTGTTGCTCCTCTGTCGAAAAAGCTGGTCGTCTTTGTTACCCATCACCACAGAGATCATGTAGATGGTAAGATATGCAAAAGCATAGGAACTTACCTTGGCATCATGAGACCAGCGTAGAGTATTCCTCTCCTTGTATACCATGATCCTTATGACCTCTCTAACTTTTCCTAATGGCTGAGACAATAATAGCATGTTGAATTGTGTATTTTTGCCTGAACTTTCTAAATATTAAGTTACGTGCCTTTCTCATTTTAGATGCTTGTGCCACACTTAATTACACAGTTTAGACATTGGTTCTGATTTTCTCTCTCGTGGTTTCTTTCAGGTCTTTCTGTCATCCAAAAATGCAATCCTAATGCCACTTTATTAGCACACAAGAACTCAATGCGCCACATTGGGAAAGGTTGCAATTACTTTGGCATAGTGATGATGTCATTTTGTTATGGAGTGTTTAAAAAACAGTGTTTGTTAAGATTTCTTTCTTTTCTTAATACCATAATCACCAACTTTAAGCGCAGTGATTCATGAAATAACTTATTTCAGGTTAATGAACATCATTTTCAATCCTGTTAACTTCGTTGAAGCTTAGTAGACATCTTATATTTTGCAGGTGACTGGTCTCTTAATCACATCTCAGTCTCTGGAGGTGAAGACATTTGCATCGGTGGTCAGAGATTGAATATTATTTTTGCTCCGGTAATTCTTTCTGCATGATTGTTTGTTTTGGAATTTATAGTTACAAGATGAAAACCTAGTTTCACTGAAATTTGGAATGTCTGTAATTTGTTTGCTTTATATTCCTTACATGCTGGTAAAGAATTTATAGTACATTTTGTGTACTGACCCCCCCCATAAAAAAAGTGTACTTTTTAATTGTTAGCTGAAATATAGGATTGTCTTCAATCAGGGACATACTGATGGGCATTTGGCATTGCTTCATGTTGATACTCACTCGTTGATAGTAGGTGATCATTGTGTGGGGTAAGATTCTTAGAAGACTGCGATTATCAATGACAATAGATTCTTGACAGAACTACATTATCGTATTGAGGGCAGTCACAACCATGTGATTTATAAACTAGAAAATGATGCTATGTTGGAAGAGTGAAAGGCATATCGTTTCAATGTTATGAAATCATATGCTCATAAAAAAAGGAAATCATAATTAGTTGGAGCCAAAAGAAACTTGCCTTTACATTTGTATATTTACGAGTTGCATTTTTGTGTAATTTCAAAGAAAATGAAGGCTATGGATAAAGTTTATACAATCATGTTGTCTGTATTTTCACCTCCACATTATTTAGTGTTTGCACATGTTTCTGTGTAAAAGCATGAGTGGTGATCAATGAATGTGTGATGGATAAAAAAGAACTTGCAAGTGATTCATCTTGCAGTTAGGATGATAGCCAAAAAGTTTTGTCAAATTTATTGGAGAGCTGTAATTGACACTTGAAAGGATTTCAATCTGTCAAAGGTAGTTTTTTCCCTCTTTCAAGTTGCCCCATACAGTTTTCTAAAATTTTCAGATGAACGATGCACTCATTTTCAGTTGCATATAAACTCCAAGGAGCTCCCTCCTTGTTTACTTACCTTTTCTCCTCCCATTTTCTGCCAGTGTGTGTGCTCACCAACACAGAAAAACCTCACATCACTTTAGTTTTTATTACCATTCTTTCATATTGTTTTCTAGGATCCACATTCCTAATTCATCTATGGGTTTGTTGCAGTCAAGGAAGTGCCCTCCTGGACATTACTTCTGGTGGAAATATGACTGTGAGTAGATAAAGAAACTAAAGTGAATACATTATTAATCTTGTGCTTTAATATTTATGCACTACCAGCAGCTGTTAAATTTGCTTGTCCCATCAAACCTATTCTGTTATTGGTATCGGTATGTATCAGTATATTCTTTTGTGCTACGATGGTGCTTTGACTAAAGAATGTGATACAGAATAGCATTTGAAAACCGAGGGTTTTCTGCAATCAATATGTGTAGACTAATATTTGAGAAGATTAGGGATATGTATTTGGAGGGATTAATGTTGAAAATAGCTCATCGAGTGCAGGAGTGGGGCTGGAATAGAGCTGAACCTTTGTGTTTCACCGAGCCTTCTATGAGCCTTGTGGAGAGTAGACACTTTTGTCGGTCAATTTTTTTTAAACTCGTGATATGCTGTCCATGAATATGCCATCAGTCAAACTGGAATATAAAATAAACAAATGTTCAAATAAATTGCTGCTGTCCGAGTTTTTGTTTTCCTTGTATTTAATTTAAACATCTTACTGGAGAGGTTTATTGACTATGCAGGATTACTTCCAATCGACTTACAAATTTATTGATCTTGCCCCACATGTTTTGATCCCAATGCATGGAAGAGTTAATTTGTGGCCTAAGCGCATGCTTTGTGGATATCTAAAGTATGAAACAAATCACTTTTGTTTCGTTAGCCACAACTCTGTATCATTGTTCTTTTGGTTGAATTGTCAAGGAAGCAGGACCTTGAAGAATTATTTTTACAGTTTCACATTAGGAATTTTCTTTCACGTTCAGGTGGTCGAACAGTCTTTTCTTTTTTCTATACAGTAGGAAAATCTCAGACTGGACTATTTTGAGCCAAGAAATAAATACTTTACCTAGTTTAGACTTGCAATTTCATATAGATGTGCATGCTGTTCAATTGTGGTTCACCAAGCTGTATAACTATAAATCGACCAATGGTCTTATTCTTTTGTCAACTCTATGTTCTAGCTCACTAAACAATAATGATCAGGAGAGTTGCACAATACTGATCTGCACTTGATTTTTTCCTTTTCATGCAGGAATCGTAGAAGTAGAGAATTATCCATCTTGGAAGCAATAGAAAATGGAGCAAAGACATTAATTGACATAGTTGCCAATGTATATTCTGAGGTTGATCGCAGTCTTTGGATTCCTGCTTCATCAAATGTGAGGCTTCATGTGGAACATTTGGCTCAACAAAATAAGTTACCAAAGGTAATTTCTTCCATGTTTATGTTACAAATTTATTTTCCTTCTAACAGTAAATATAAACATCTGTATAGTATTGTTGTGGTTTCTCTGTGTATTCATTCATAGGCAAATACCAAATAGTTCCTATGCTTTCCTTATTGTTACTCATTGACAGTAATAAACTGGGTGGGGGGTGGGGTAATACTCATAGAGTGCTTGAAGATTTTTTTTTAAAGAAAAAAAACTGGTATGCAGTTATACAAAAGATTTCTTATGGATAGAAGGGGACAATAGCCGCGTTAGTACTCAGCTTGTGTTTTGAACAGAATATAACCTATGGTGACAAGATGAGTGCATATTGGAAAAATGGAGGGAGGGGTTGGATTGACCTTGACTACTGCTATTATTCACATAATCTTGTAGCAGCAATCACTTATAGTATTTGTATATTCATGAAAACATAGGGCTGAATAGTGTGTATCTGTTAAGTAACCATCTCACCTAAAAGCTTAAACTATTAGGTGAAACCTCAAGATATGATTTATATTATTCTCTAACACCCCCCCTCAAGTGAAAGCTATTTGGGTTTGAAACTTGCATAGACCACACTACCTTGTGTTTGATTTTTTATCAAATAGAATGAGGGTGATGGGATTTGAACTCGTGAACGTTAGGTCAACAAGGAGGTTCTGATATCATGTCAAGGAACCATCTAATCTAAAAACTTAAACTATTAGGTGAAACTCTAGAATATGATTTATATTATTCTCATATGATTTATATTATTCTCTAACAGTATCTTCGAATTTTCATGCGCATCTGATTGTGTTTTTTTCCCTTGAGCTTCTGATAATCCACTTCTCACTGGGCATACCTCCTCACCTGCTGATCTGTAGTTTCACACTCGAGGTTTGTTTTTGGTGCGTGTGCACGTGGAGTCTAGCTTATGGAACTGTAGCAATTCCTTGTGTCTTGGACAATTTAGAAACAGCAATGCTGTTTAGGATAACAATTTGAAATTAGTGAAAATCTGATGCCCATTTACCCACCGCGTCTCATCTCTTCCATTCATTTTTCTCTTGTCATTCAACTATATACTGACGATATCTTGTTTTACAATCTTGTAAATGAAAGATCGCTTGCATCATAGGGTGGATAATTTGTCGTGGGACTGATTAGAGGATACTGCCTCGTAGGAATTTTCGATTAAGAAGTTCCAAAGGACTTGCGGGGCGCATTTTATATCCAGATGGATTTGGGCATATCTTGCTGCTGAATTTCTGTCACGGTCCAAGAACCCACATATACTCAAAATACTAATCGGTGGAGCAGTTGTCAGCTTTGCGGTGCTCTACTCGTTAAAGTACAAGCTTAGCTGAAAGTAAGTGAGATAAGGGCGTACAATTTGCAGCTCTCTGGAAAACGACCGATGCATTATAGCTCCCTTAAGGTGATTATTCATCGTCTGTTCGAGCCTTCAGGAAAGTGTTTAAAATGCACCGGCTGCTAAACCTTCTGAAGAAGGGCAGCATTTCATGATACAAGGTGCTTATACAAAGCCAATCATTGATATAAATATATGGATAGCTGTGATTAATTTCTCTGCGACAAAAATAGTTGCCTTCTCAAAGCTTTTATCATGTAGCCGAACCAATCTCGGTATGGAGAATATTATGGTGCCAAACCTATACCTCAACCAGTTATACTATCGGATATGATTTACTCTTTTTCTCCGAGTATATATCTCTTATATGTTATAAATATTCAATCAATATAGTTTGAGTATTATAAAATTTCTCATATCCTAAACAATCCGTAGATAACATGCATCCAAAGCCGTCACTCAGCTGAGGAAATGAGTGCCACTATCATGCCCGGTTGGAGTTGGAGGAATAATCTGCATCCAGAACCGACCAAATTTCCTTTCCTATTTAAACAGGAAAACTTCTGTTCTGAAGGCACAAACCGTAAGAAATTGAAAATCTTGTAGTATCCAGCTATGGATTTTAAAGTTATTTGCACTACGAAAGACACAGGTACAAAGAAGAAGAAGGAGAAGGGACGGGGTGTGAAACCAGAAGACGGCTGTTATCAGTAGAAAACCGTCAAAGACACTGCATCGTTTTAGAAGAGAGAGGTATGTTTCTCCAATAAAAAGGGAAATGATGGTGAAATATTTTTTTATTTGAAAATATATTAAAATAATATATTTTAAAAAAACATTTTTAATATCAATATATTAAAATATATATCAAAACACTTCTTTTTAAATTAAATAAAAAATAAAAATACTTTTGATATACAGAAACAAATACTCTTAAGTAAAAAATATCAATACAGTTAAAAAAAAAGTATCATGACTCTTACAAACGCTCTTCTATTTGTATCAGTTAATTTTATTTTATTCTTGCGTGTGTGTGTGTATATATATAAAATAGTAAGAAAAATGAATCGTATTAATCACGAGTCATGACAATGAATTCTATCTAGAAAAATGTAATCTGACAAAATTTTATGTTATTTCGTAGTAAATTAAATCTAGAGATATTGAATAATTAATACAGTGAATAAAAAGTGGGCTGTCCTCTTTTTACGTTCTGCCACTTCACCGACATATCTGTAGATTCTGTACAACTGCTGCATTAACCCTCATCTGTCTATAATCTATATCGAGTCATCGACACCTAATCTTCCCTCACTGCTCTCACATCTTCAACCTCACTAAAAAAGTCGAAGTAAAAATGGTCACCTACAATCTTGCTTTAATCCTCAAAAATCCCTTAAACGAAGCCGAATTTCTCCTTGTAAAGCAAAACCCGCCTCCAAAATTCGGCGTCGAAGAGTATGATACATTTGTTGACTCCGATCTCTGGGACTTACCTTCTACAAAGCTGGACCTTGAAGACGGAGAATTGGAGTCTGGTGCTATTGTTATAGAAGGCTTGGAGAAGACTGAATTGGGAAAATTCGATGTTGAGTCGGCTATTAACAAGGTAATCCCATGAGTTGATTTTGTAATTTAAATCGTGTGTTTGTTTTGTTTTATTGATTAATGAACTGGGCTTTCTTGGTTTTTGTTTCTTAAGGTTTTGGAGCAAGTGGGGTTTAAGGTAAGTGATGGAGGAGAGTGGAGATTTTTGAAGCTTGTGGAGGAAGCTGAGTTTGGCCCAGGATTGCCAGTTCATAGAGTGTACATTGTAGGGAGATTGTTACCTGGGAATCAAAACTTACCAGGTCTGATTTTATCTATGTTAATCTGTTTCACACACGCGCTACACGAAATAGCTAGCCCTGCTGACGTTGATGTTGGTAGAGAATTGAGGTTTGAAGATTGTTACAGTAGAATCTGTTGAAACTCACGTTGATGGACCTAGATATGCGTGGTGTTTGGAAATACATATTTGTCTCATAAAATCTCAATTTGGTTCTGTTTTAGTTATTAGTACTACCGTTGTATCTTTGGTGAGGCTCGCAAAACTAATTTGGATTGAACGGGATTACAAATGCAGAGCTGTGTAAGTGGATGTCTGTCCAAAGTTGTTTGAGCTGGCTTGTGGATGTGAAAAAAAGTAGTGAACGTGTGGGACCTATGGTAGTTCTTGGTCTTATAAATGATTCGGCACAATCTTCAGAGAAAGTGAATGCTACCTTGCATTATCAGGTTTGCTGGATGCATTTCTTTAAGAAACATATTTTGGAATTATATTTTTTTATTCATTAAACTGGCTCTCAATTGCCTGTTAAACGATTCTCTTATTATGGAAAATTACAGTTGTGGAAATCAGAACCTACTGACTTGGACACTTGCTATTTCTATCAGCATTTCTCACCATGTTTAAGTGGTTATTATGCTGTCATGTTCCACCCAAACAACAGCAAAAAAGAAGACCTGTTAATAGTTTTGTAGACAGGGCAGTGCTCTAGAAAATGTAACAAAGAAATTCATTCCACTTTCAATCGAGACAACTTGTTACAAGAGGCTTATTTATAATGTTTCTTACAAATATTTGATTTTGAATGTGCCCTATTCTGATAACTGCATATGCATTTGATGTTCTGATAGGAATTATATTTTTTTATTCATTAAACTGGCTCTCAATTGCCTGTTAAACGATTCTCTTATTATGGAAAATTACAGTTGTGGAAATCAGAACCTACTGACTTGGACACTTGCTATTTCTATCAGCATTTCTCACCATGTTTAAGTGGTTATTATGCTGTCATGTTCCACCCAAACAACAGCAAAAAAGAAGACCTGTTAATAGTTTTGTAGACAGGGCAGTGCTCTAGAAAATGTAACAAAGAAATTCATTCCACTTTCAATCGAGACAACTTGTTACAAGAGGCTTATTTATAATGTTTCTTACAAATATTTGATTTTGAATGTGCCCTATTCTGATAACTGCATATGCATTTGATGTTCTGCTAGTGGTTCTTATCCAATTTTTGGACTTCCATTATTTATGAAAACCCTGAAACATATTGGTGTGAAATCTTGTATTTCTCGTTATTAAATATAACCCCCCCCCCCCTCCTTATTTAGATGACATTTATTCTCCTTTTCAGGAATATCCACCTGGTGTTATAATCGTGCCTATGAAAAGTAGAACAGCCAAGCCTTTCCATACAACAAACCTGGTTATATTTGCACCTAAGAGTGTAAAAAATGAAAGTGAAGATTATAATTTTGTAGCTCATGGAGATGCATTGATAGTGGACCCAGGATGCCAAGCTGATTTTCATGAGGAGGTACGTCTGCTGGCTACTGACTCTGAAGCATGCGTTGTACATATGAGCTCTTTCTGAACTACATTTTGCTCAAAAATCCTAGCAGAAGTAAACTCTGTGAAATTGGGCATGCAATATGTCTTCAATGCACTCTTCCCACAATGCAGCCTAGAATTTCTTGACACACTGGCAGCTGCAGCAATTGTATTGGATGACAAGCTCATAAGTGGAAGCAGGTCGTGATTTAACTGAAATAAAAAACTCAACCTAACTGGAAGGGAAAAAATATTGTCCAAGACCATAATCTCGGGATCTCTATAATTCTCTTTGTTGGGCTATTGATCCAAGTGCATGATGTATCTTGTTTGGATGCCATAATATTTGTTGTCATACAATATACACACAAACTGCTCTATTAGTTTAGCATATACAAGACATCTCCCTAGTAACAACTCGGATGCTGTTCAATGATATTCCATCGCTGAATTCTTTGCAGAATTTTGTTGAAAACCATAGTTTTCATGCACATCGTCTAACCTCTAAGTGTGTCAAATTTACTCTAGTGACCTGAAAACAAAAATTAAAAAATGAAATTAAGAAGCCCACATGGATCTGAATTGAACTTAACAACCATTTGCCAGCCCATACCATGATGTGGTTATTGTATGGGGAAGACCTTGGTCATTTTATTTTTTGGTGGCTGGTGCTAATGATGTCAATCAAATTGCAAACAGTGGCTTAGCTATTTTATTCTTGTAAGCTGTGCAATTCTTTGAATTAAAAAGTTGATTGGTGCTTTATTTTGCTTGATCAGCTCTTGAATATTGTTGCTGCTCTGTCGAAAAAGTTGGTCGTCTTTGTTACCCACCACCATGGAGATCATGTTGATGGTAAGATATGCAAAAATGCTGTAACTTACTCTTTGAGATCATAACTTACACTTTGCCTGAACTCTTAAATATCACCTTTTCTACTTTGGTTCTGATTTGCTGTCTCGTGGTTTGTTTCAGGCCTCTCTGTGATCCAAAAATGCAATCCTAATGCAACTTTATTAGCACATGAGAACACAATGCGCCGCATTAGGAAAGGTTATAATTACTATGGCATTGTGATAATATCATTTTGTTATGCAGTGTTTAAATATATGACATCTGTAAAAAATGTTCTCTTTTCTTTGTATCATAAGCACCAATTTTAAATAGTAATGTAAAGTCCATGAATCAATTGCTCCTGGGTTAATAAACATTATTTTCAATCTCATTCACTTCATGGAAGTTTAGCAGACACCATATATTTTGCAGATGACTGGTCGCTTGGCCACATCTCAGTTTCTGGAGGAGAAGACATTTGCATTGGTGGTCAGAGATTGAATATCATTTTTGCTCCGGTAATTTTTTCTGTGTGATTTGTTTGGGATTTGTAGTTGTGAGATGAAAAACCAAGTTTCATTGAAACTTGTAATGTCTGTAATTTGTGCTCTTCATATTCCGTGCTTGTTGGTAAAGCTGGCTACTTATTCACCCAACCCATGAAAGAAGGCCTACTTTTTAATTATTAGCTGAAATATAGGGTTTTATTCAATCAGGGACATACAGATGGGCATCTGGCACTGCTTCATGTCGAAACTCACTCCTTGATAGTAGGCGATCATTGTGTGGGGTAAGGTTATTAGAAGACTGCACTTATTCATTAAAAATAGATTCTTGATGGAACTGTGCTATCATCTTGAGGGCAGTCTTAACCATGTGATTTATAAATTAGGAAATGATGCTATGATGGAATTGCGAAGGGCTTATCTATCCCGTGATTTGAAATCATGTCAATAAAAAACAGGAAATCATTATTATGTGTAGCCAAAAAGTAACCTGCCCTTGACATTTGTATATTTATGCGTTGTGTTTTTGTTTTTTCAAAGAACATGAAGGCTATGGATAAAGTTTATATAATCATGTTGTCTGTATTTTCACCCTCTACATTAGCGACTGTTTGCACATGTTTGTGAGTAAAGACATGGGATGTGATCATTGGTTCATATGATGAATACAAGAGAATTCTCTGTTAGGATAGCCAAATAGTCGTTTCAAATTTAATAGGAAGCTGTAATTGAGACTTGAAAGGATTTCAATCTTTAAATGTAGTTTTTCCCTCTTTCAAGTTCCCTTCTAAAACCACTTCTGATGAACAAAGCACTCATTTCCAGTTTCCAGTTGCATATAAACTCTCTGGAGCAAATCCCCCACACCCTTCACACCCAGGTGCAACAGCCGCGCATAAACTGTTCTTGAACAGGCTACAGGCCTAAGCCCCATCAAAATTTCCAAAGTTTCATCATGCTCCCAACAGTTTTGCATATTTTTCATATTGATCCTTGTGATATTCTGATTCATCCCTCTGATTTTATTTTATTTGCTCTTTAAAGTCGTATTATATTTAACTTAGCCCCCCAACAATTTTACTCACCTTCTGCCACTGCATGCACCTACACAGAAGAACTTAGCATCTCTGTAGTTTTTGTTCTAATCATTTTATATTGCTTTCTATGATCTGCGTTCCTAATGTATTTGTGGGTTTTTTACAGCCAAGGAAGTGCCCTCCTGGACATTGCTTCTGGTGGAAATATGGCTGTAAGTAGATAATATGCCACAATGATACTACATTATTAATCTCGTGCTTTAATATTTGCACTACTAACAGGAGTTAAATTTCCTTGTTCTGTCAATCTAAATCTGTTGTTTGTATCATTGTTGTATTGATATATTCTTATGTATTAGTGTTTGACTAAAGAATATGTTATATAGAATAGCCTTTGAACTTGAAAATTAATGGTTGTTCTGAAATGGATAAGGGTGGACTAGTACTTGAGAAGATCAGGAATTTGTTTTCCAGAGAGATTTAGCTGATCCAGGGCAGGAGTGGGGCTGGAACAGAATTTACAGAAACCTTAGAGTCTCACTAAGGCCTTCTAATAGAAACTTTGGTTAGTTGATTTTCTAAGACTTTGTGGTATGCATGGTATGCAGTTCATGAGGTTGCTACATCAGTCAAACTGTAATGGGAAAATGGAATGTATATAATAAAATGTTCAAATAACTTGCCTCTGTCCAAGTTTTATATACATATTATTTATAATTTAAACATCTTAGTGAAGAGGTTTGTTGTTTATGCAGGATTACTTCCAATCGACTTACAAATTTATTGAGCTTGCCCCACACATCTTGATCCCAATGCATGGAAGAGTTAATTTGTGGCCAAAGCACATGCTTTGCGGATATCTAAAGTATGAATAAATCATTTTCCTTTCTTTAGCCACCACACTATTATTGTGCTTTTAGTTAAACTTTTTATATGAGATTTGGATATTGCAGGACCATAGAGACTTCTCTTTACGAGCTCACATTAGGAGTTTTTCTTTTTCTCTGCACATTAGTAAGATCTCAGAATGGACTATTTTGAGCTAGGAAACAATGCTTTAATCTAGTTTATGTCAAGGGAATTAATTATGTACTAATTAGGAAACTAATTATAAGTTATAGATAGTAGTGTTTTAGTAGAACACTTATGCTTTCATACTTAGCCCTAATTTGTAGCTAGGTTTATTGTCTATTTAAGAGACAAGACTCTCAAGAAGAAAGGGCATTCAGTACCTATTCAATACAATTTTGACATGGTATCAGAGCCAAAATCCTAAACAAAAAGGAAACCCTAATTTTTTTTGTTTAAGGGGCTGCAGCAGCCAGCCCCCTTGGCAGCTGCAGCCCCCTCCCCGTGTTGTCCATGGCTCTCGGTATCTTTGACTGTATTTTTCCTAAATACATCTGTTTCAACGCTTATGGTGTATTCTTTGGTTGTGGCTTGGTCGGAGAACAGCCCCTCAGCATCGTCTTGGTTTCTGGGCTGTATTTTTTAGAAACAAGGCTCTCGTGTGATTGTAGCGTCGGTTCTCTTTTGTTCTGGCGTGATTCTTGGTTGTGGCTTGGTCGGAGAACAGCCCCTCGGCATCGTCTTGGTTTCTGGGCTGTATTTTTTAGAAACAAGGCTCTCGTGTGATTGTAGCGTTAGTTCTCTTCTGTTCTGGCGTGATTCTTGGTTATGGCTTGGTTGTGGCTGGGTCTGTTGACATACGAAGATTTTTTTTAATCCTTGTGTGGCAGGACAATTTTTTTTGGTGTGTTGGCACTGTCGGTGGTCATCGACTTCGTGGGTTTTTTTTTTCGGTGGTTGTCGTGGTGGCTGAGTGGTGTTTATTGCTCTGTTTCTGGTTTGCAGTGGCACCTTCGGCTCTCTCCTTTGTTTTTTTTTTTGGGCTTGCTTCCTTTGGGCTACCTTAGCCGGACTGATATTACTATTTAGTTGACAAATTGATGCTTCTTGATCGACTAGCATCAATTTGAGGGGGGATGTCAAGGGAATTAATTATGTACTAATTAGGAAACTAATTATAAGTTATAGATAGTAGTGTTTTAGTAGAACACTTATGCTTTCATACTTAGCCCTAATTTGTAGCTAGGTTTATTGTCTATTTAAGAGACAAGACTCTCAAGAAGAAAGGGCATTCAGTACCTATTCAATACAATTTTGACAGTTTAGACTTGCAATTTCATATAAGCTATGCACGCTTTTCAATTGTGGTTTACCAAGCTGTATAAAATGACCAATGCTCTTACTAGTTAGCCAACTCAATATTGTAGCTTGCTAAACGATAATGATTATGAAGAGTTACATAATGCTAAATTGCACTCTCTTTTCTTTAATTCTGCAGGAACCGTAGAAGTAGAGAATTATCCATCTTGGAAGCTATAGAAAATGGAGCTAAGACATTATTTGACATAGTTGCTAATGTATATTCGGGGATTGATCGCAGTCTTTGGTCTCATGCTGCATCAAATGTGAGACTTCATGTGGATCATTTGACTCAACAAAATAAGTTGCCGAAGGTAATTTCTTCCACCTTCATTTTACAACCCCCCCCCCCCCCCCCCCCCCTCTTCAATTCATGTATGAATGGTTGTACATAATGTTTCTAGTTTTTCTGTGTATTCATTCATAGGCCAACAGTCCCTGTGCTTTCTTTTCATACTCATAAAGGACTTGGGCAAATTTAAAATAGAAAAGGCCTGATTCTCAGTTACACTAAAAGGCTTTATTATGGATAGTAGGGGATAATAGCTGCATACATGCGGAGCCTGTTGTTTTGGACAGGATATAACCTATGGTGATAAGATGAATGGGTATTGGGGAAAAGGAGGGGTGGGATTGGATTGATATATCTATTTTATGGTTGGTGACCTTGACTATAGAGAATATCCACATAATCTTTGAATTTTCAAGCAGGTGCATTTGCTAACAGATGTTTTTTAAACACGTGATTACCTCAGTGTATTTTTTGCCCTGAGCTTCTGATAATCCACATGAAACTAGCTGTATCTATTCACGTGCTCAAGTTAATTTCCTTTTTTATATGTGAGACGAGTGCTGTTGTGAAATTCTAGCAATTCCTCGTTTCTTGCAAAAGCTGGAAACAACAATGCTATCTAGGATAAAAATTAGGAATTAGTGAGATTTTCCTCTTTTGAGTTAAATTCCAACTATTCCTTGGAGAGTGTGCAGGGCTTCTCTGTAGACACCTTCAATTGCAGTTTGGTTGCGTTCGCTGAGAAGGTGGGTAAAATTGAACCCAAGTGAGGAGAGCTGCGGTGTCTGGCATCTCTTAGGTTGGACCCCTTACCTTGAATTTTCCCTAGTCATTCAATTATGTGGACCATATACGATGAAATATCACTCTTGTAATCTGAGAAATAAAAGATTGCTTGCAGTGTAGATGGATACTTTGTAGTGGGACTGATTAGAGGATACTGCCTTGTAGGAATTTTCAATTCAGAAGCCCCAAAAAACTTGTGGAATGGATTTTCCATCCAGATGGATTTGCACATACCTTGATGCTGGGTTCTGTCACAGTCTAAAACCTAAATATACCAACAATACTAATTAAGGTGCAGTGAGCTTTGCTGTGCTCTACTCATTAAGTACTAAATTTAAAATAAGACATTTCAATGTGTACCATTTGGGGCTTTCTTGCAAATATTCAATGCATCATGGCTTTCATATGGTGATTGTTATTGTACAATTTGGGGAAAGTGAATCGAGTGCTGACCTTATAAAGAAAGCCCACCATTTATGATACAAGGTACTTCTACGAAGTCAATTGTTGATATTTATGATATTCAATTTCTCAGCAACAATAGTACTTGGCTTTACAAAGCTTTAAACATGTGGGTTAACCAATCTGAGTATTTCCTTAATTAAGAAGGATTTGGGTATCCATATTCTAAGGATAACGTGCACTACAATGCTATTGCTCCATCTCTATATAAATGTAAAGTGAAATTCCAAGTGAAGGTTTTTTTTTTGTGTGATCTTGATAAATTGATCTCTCTCTTAGTCTCAGTGTTACCACAGCCATGAATATCTTAGTGCATCTACTAGTTAATCTGCATTGATGATTATGAAACATCTTGCTATATGGTATATGAGTTAATTGTGTTGAGCTGTTGTGCTAGGGTTTGGACCTAAATAGTTATTTTGGACGCGTCAAACTATGATCAGTTAATCTCGACCGTGCCGGTTCGAGGAGCTCCCTCGTCCCCGATAATAATTTATGCACTTTCATTTAGAAACTCATCAATGTATTCAATTAGAGATTCTACATATAGATATTGTATGCATAAAATTCCTTCGGAGAACATGTAAAAAACATGTATATAGAAGAAATTTATATCGTTTTCTCTACCCAGAAGCGTTGTTTTATTGCTCGCTAGTTTTTACTTTTTACCCCTTTTCTAATTTTCCTAGTTTTGGACTAATAATGTCATGTGTTAAGCTTCTCTTTTTCCTTCCTCTCTCTCCTAATCTGGCCATCATCTTTTTAACGGCGATCTAATTCATTAGATAATATCACAAAAAATCTGGGAAAGTATTAAACAACTGCAGGGATAGACTATAAGCATTAATCGGGAGAGCGCTGAAATATTAAACAGAAATCATTCTAAAATGAATTTTGAAAACCTACATTGCAAGATTACGAATTTGTCTCACATCAGGAGGAGGTGACTACAGAAGTTTCGGCCCCTTTTTTCCTCACTTGCAGCAGAAGCTTCCTATTTAGTTTAGCTGTATTTTCCAGTACAAGAAAATTTGAAGCATCTGTTACGATATCTATGAGTTAGATTCCAAATTTCACATTGAACATACCTCCAAGTATAGTAAATGCTTCAGCCTTAAACTGATTTCACTGTCCAGCACATGATATTCTTGATCATCTCCTTGCTTTATTCACGTATGGGAGCGTGTGATAGATCAAGAGCCACGATATCCATACCTTTCAATCAGTAACACCCCACAGCCAATTGCAGTAAATTAATCTCAACTTTTCATTCATTTCTCAGAAAATCAGGTATGTCTTGCAATTCACGCTTCTAATCCTCTCTGTTCTGGCATTTCCCATGTGCTCAAGCTACATGTACCTTGCTCTTTTTTTAACGTTTCAGGCCCTACCAAAATCTCCGATCACGCTGTCTTGGTTTAAGAGTTTAAAAACCTTGCTGATTTGAATCAATGAAAATCAAACCATTAAGCTATAGACAGGGTGGGGAAATGAAGCAATGTAAGATCACTGTGTTTCTAAAAGACCTGTCCACACGTTTTAGAACAGCAGTTCGAGAAGGCAGTCTTCAAGCTACAATCACTGTAGTTTTATGTTTGTCGCTGGTGTCATTTGTTGTGATTCTTACAATGTTCGTAAATAATAATGTCAAGAGATATCTGGTATCCGAAGATTATTCGTACTCCCCCCAGTCGGCTACCTTTACCCTTCCATCATCTCGGTCACCATGTTCATATTTTCTTTGCAGCTCTTTTTTATCTCCTCCTTCCCTGCAACCATTGCGATTCCCAATCAGAAGCTTGAGAGACTGGCTAACTCCGAAGGAACTGTGTCATTCTATGAATGACAAGGAGCTATTATGGCGAGCCTCAATGGTGCCACATATTGATGAATACCCTTACAATCGTACACCAAAGGTTGCATTCATGTTCTTGACCAGAGGGAGTCTGCCTTTGGCGCCACTTTGGGAAATGTTCTTCAAGGGACATGAAGGGCTCTACTCAATCTACCTCCACAGGCCACCGGGATTCACAAATAAACACCCTGAATCACCAGTCTTCTACGAGCGTCAGATACCAAGCAAGGTCAGAACTCGTAAATTTATTCTTGCTTTCAGTTCGTATATGTATTGACAGGCAAAACTCGGCGCCTCCCAATGGAAGTAGAAGAATATTGCAGGCTTTGATTTTTTGATATGCATATCCAGTGCTTTTAAAGTTTTTCATGCAGCCAGCTGAATGGGGGAGAGCAACTATGATAGATGCTGAGAGACGTTTATTGGCCAATGCTCTACTCGATTTCTCCAATGAAAGATTTGTCCTACTCTCCGAGACCTGCATTCCAGTATTCAATTTCAGCACAATCTACAACTACCTTACGAACTCAAACCAGAGCTTCCTGGGTTCGTTTGATGACCCAAGACACACGGGGCGTGGTCGATACAACAAGAAAATGCGGCCGGCCGTGACATTATCTGACTGGCGTAAAGGCTCACAGTGGTTCGAAGTTCACCGGAAGGTTGCGATCGAGATGATATCTGACGTGAAATACCATCCTGTTTTTAGAGATCATTGCAGGCCTCCGTGTTACATGGATGAACACTACTTCCCAACTCTAGTAACCAAAATTCTCCCTGAGATGAACTCGAATAGGAGCATCACTTGGGTTGACTGGTCTGGCGGTGGACCTCACCCTAGAAGATTTGTGAGAAAGGATGTCTCCGAAGCATTCTTGAATCAGATCAGGAATGGGTTTAAATGCACATATAACGGCGGGATCACCTCAGTTTGCTTCCTTTTTGCAAGGAAGTTTCATCCAAGTACTCTAGACCCTTTGCTCAGGATAGCTCCAGGATTGCTCGGTTTTCGGTCTTAATCAGCGCCCCATGATGTTCGGGCCAGTTGAAACGGGCTGCCATGGTTGTTCGAGGCTTAAGAGAATATTAGAGCCCACCTCAAATCAAATTAACAGGCCCATTTATAGAATTTAACGTCTGCCGATCCCTTTTGCTGTCACGACTTGAGCAAACTCTTACCGCCTCGTGAATGGGAGATGTATATTCTCAAAGAAATAAAAGTCATTAATATATAATAAAAGGGGAAGTTTCTTTGTAGATAACCACATAACGATAATTCCATTAAAGATGGTGGTGGGCGGTGGGAACTCCTCCCATCATACATAATATGAAAAAAATTGTTCCAAACTGAATTAAACACAAGGGCTATTGTTTTTCTTTTTAAAAGCCTTACTACAAGAATTATTGATTATTTATTTGGAATTGTGGTTAGAGTTACTTTTGAAAATATTTTTCGTTCAGAAATATATCAAAATAATATTTTTTTTAATTTTAAAAAATCACTTTTAATATCATCACATAATAATGATTTAAAAAATAATTTAAAATAAACAACAAAAATAATCTTTTTTAATTTTTTTGAAAATCATTTTCGAAAACGAGTGAGTTACAAATGGTTTCTCAATACCAATGGTCACTCCGTGATGCTAGCATTGATTTTGGGTTTAATATTCCTTCTTGAACGGTTAGCAAGCAACGCTGGCAATGATTTCGTAGTCAATTCTATGCATAATAGATTAATTTTCTCGGTAAGGTTCCTGTAGGGTGACCACATCCCCTATGGCAGCCTTTCATTGGCTACCAACCCCTTCCAAGTCGTGTATGGCAAGCCGACACGTGAAGTGCCTTTCTTCCACGTAATTGTATTAACTGGCGGCTTCCTATTTTTAGTCGCCAGCGCTGTCCATAACTCACTACTGAAATTATTTTTTAAAGTCAAAAGGGCATTTAGCTTACAAGGTCAGAGTTGGTAACTCGCAAGCACACACAGGTTGTCTTAATTTCCCCTTCCAATTTCGAAAAAAGAGGGGGGAAAAGACGAAGAGAGAAGGTATAATGCTAATTTTAAATATTATTATTTTTTTTTTTTAAAAATCAACTATTGAATGAATAGAATCAACTTACTCAAGCATGGAATCTTCTATAAATGAGACTAGCCGTGTCTTGTCGAGACATAAACAGCTTGCTTTTGAGTTATTCCACGTGGTTTCCTTTTTAATGTTTGAACTTTGAACATGGCCGTTTCACAGTTGAAGGAGAGAAAAGGTCCTAATTTTCATTATTAAAAAAAAAAACTGGAATTTTAAAACGGTGATCTATAAATCCACCGTCAAGAAACAGCGTCGCACCACAAATTTAAGCCACCAGCATCTCATCTTCTGATTTCCACACCTCTCTCTAGAGATCCACCATATCTCTCCTCTCTCAAAGTTCATCAAAACTGTGATGAATCTTTCTTGAATTTCTCCATTAAATATGCTTGATTTCTTTAAGAAGCTCCATGTCTTTGCAAGCATATATATGTTAAAATAGTGAGTGTCTGATCAGACTAATTTCTTTTTATTAGTTTAATTTACAAAAACTTCTGACAGACAACTCTACTAATTATCATATCCATCTGTGTGTTTGGTGGCCATCCATCCCTTCTAGCACAACATATACCTAACGTTCGTTTGAAAGTATTGTTTATTCTTAAGATATCATCATTTTTTCTAACTGACATCTTTTGTTCTCGAAGAAAAGAACAGCTTATTTGATAACTAAAAGAATACTTTTGAAGCCTTCGTTAGCAAGCCTGCCACTACCCCCCTACTTTAGTTCTTTCAAGTTATCGAGCTCTTTCCTCTGATAAATCAAATTAAAGTGACCGATTGCCATGAAGGGTCAAGCTCAGAACCAGAACTTGGCCACTACATTGACAAAGCTGTTCAATGCCCAGCTGCAGCTCATCAATGTCCTTTCTTTTTTCTTTTTATTTGGCTGCGGCCTTGCCACCGGAGTCATTCTCAGTTCCTATCTCAGCAACATATCATTCAGTCTACATGTCAGTCAATTCTCCTTTTCTACCACAACACCATCGCCAGCATTGATCAAGCTGCCTCCTCGCATGGGTTTGAAAGAATATTTGAAGGTGCCTGCTGTTAAGCATGATATGGATGAAAAGGAATTGCTCTGGAGAGCTTCCATGACTCCCAATATACGCGAGTTTCCATTTGATAGAGTTCCGAAGATTGCTTTTATGTTCTTGACAAAAGGGCCAGTTCTGATGGCTCCACTGTGGGAGAAATTCTTCAAGGGGCATGATGGGTTGTACTCGATTTATGTGCACTCAAGTCCATCTTACAATGAGTCAGATCCCGAAAGTCCTGTGTTTCATGGCAGAAGAATTCCCAGTAAGGTTAGTTTATTGCATAATTTCTTGTGACTTCATCATGTGAATCTAGCATTTGTTATCCTATTGTTTAATTTGATCCTCAGCATCCATGTCCTGCATGATCGACAATAGATCAACTGCACAAATTATTAATTAATGATTAATATGTTTTTCCTTAATAGTAATACCTGAATGATTAGAGTCCTTTTGATTTCTATGAAAAAAGAAAAAGGATTAGAAGACTTAGTATAAATAGTCATTCATGCGGAGAAGTTACCTAGGTTTTTTCCTAGAAAAGATAAAAATGAATTCCTTCTGTATAACGCGGAGAATAAAGTTTCATTTCTCCACACAGTGCAGTTTCAAGAGAAATTGCAATTTAGCTATAAACAAACTCATGGAAATCCCAACCATAATGTTAAAATCCGATTCAATTGATTTATGTTAAAATTGAATTAGATTTTAAAAAATAAAATTATAAAAACTAGATTACAACCCGTCAACTATTATTTTTTTAATAAAAATAATGTCATTTCATTTTATAAAAAAAATAGAATCAATTCAAGATGACTTAGCAACCCGATCAAAACCTATAACCTAAACTTTGAGTCGGGTTAAGTACCAAAATATATTTAAAAACTATCATCTCAATCACCTGCTCTCTAAAACAAAATCTCAACCACCGCAAATATATATATATATATATATAATCGTTTACATGTCAAATTTAGCAAATTAATGCACAGCATGGACATTAAGGCTCTATGATTACCAATTCCTAGCCATTTTAATTTGAAGGGGGAATTTGTTCAGAGACATGTTGTTTGTTGTCCATGGGCTTTATGAGAAGTGGTAATCAAACCCCATTTCGGGTGGGCCTTGGCAGTTTCCTTATCGAAACATAGCATATATTTTAGTAGCTTCATCACGTCCCCAATTAAGGTACCTTGAAAGTAATGGCAGAATCGCTAGGCTACTGATTTCAGCCAGAAACCTATTATTTCATGCTCCTCCATGAAGTTTGTGCATAATTTATTAATTTGCAGTCATTTCCGGATTGTCTTGATGTATGTACTCTCATTAGTCATACTCTTTAGCCAGATTTTTTATAAAAAAGGGGGAGATTCTCATTAAATTTATCTATCTTTGATCTCATTAAGAAAAAGATTTAACTTTAGTATATAAGAAAATACTATGCAGAAAAGATCTAATCAACAGAAAAACAGCGTCAAAGAACGATCTAGTTGCCTGCAGGGGCTGTTAGACTGCTTTTTCCTGAGATTCTATAGCACAGTTTCTACTGTTCTTTTTTGTTAATTATGGCTACTCATTTTCCTGTTCACGTGCCATAATGCAGGATGTTCTATGGGGAAATGCAAACATGATTGAAGCCGAAAGACGACTATTAGCCAATGCACTCCTTGACATCGCTAACCAACGTTTTGTTCTCCTCTCGGAATCATGCATTCCGATCTTCAACTTCTCCACCGTCTACACTTACCTGATGAACTCGACCGAAAATCATGTGGAGTCCTATGTCTTGGAAGGACCAGTAGGTAATGGCCGGTACAGTCCACGGATGAGACCTGGGATCCAGATCAAACAATGGAGGAAGGGCTCACAGTGGTTCGAAATAGATCGAGCCCTTGCCATTGAAGTTGTCTCGGACCGAAAATATTTCCCCCTGTTCCAAAAGCACTGCACGGGACAGTGCTACGCTGATGAGCATTACTTGCCGACATTTGTGACCATGAAGCATTCGAAGAGGAATTCAAATAGGACTTTGACTTGGGTTGATTGGTCCAGAGGCGGGCCTCATCCTGCTAAGTTCTTGAGGACAGAGGTGACCACTGAGTTTTTGGAGAGGATGAGAAGTGGCAGCGACTGCGTGTATAATGGGAATCACACCAACACTTGTTTCTTGTTTGCAAGGAAATTCTGGCCTAATGCTCTAGATAGGCTTTTGAGGTTTGCTCCCAAAATCATGCATTTCAACAAATAGGTTTCTAGAATAGTTTCATTCTTTATTCATTTGTATAAATGCTGCATATTCCCTCTCGAAGAGATTGGACTTCAGAGCACCTTGATTCTTTATTCCCTTCACGTTACAGGATACAAAACATGGAAGTGTTTAGGGTTTTCCCTTGCATGTATTTCCATGCTTCAATAATATTAATCTTAATTATTAGAAGCACTAATTTCATTTCTATTGCTCTGATTTTGTTACTAATTCATTTGTTGATACCATATAGCAGCAATGGTGAAAGCAAAGTCTGTCGTCTTGGTTCGCAGAGTATAAGGACAGTAAAAATCTATCAGAAATTCATAATCATCTGCTAATTTGATTTTTGAATGTTGCTAACTAAATCGCAGCCCAGTTGATGAGCTACCACATTAGTAAGTTATATTTTACTAATTTAGGATTCTGATTTCTATGATGAAAATGTGATCAGTGAATCGAGCATTCTCAAGAGGGAACGTTGACTGTAACATCAGCAGCCATGTATTTAGGAGCTTAGTGGCCAAAAATGGCTGGCAACCCGGAATTATTCATGATGGGGAGGGGCATTTAGCAGCAAGAACCCAGCTCAAAAAAATTAGAGTCCTAGATGGAACCAAATAGCGTCTGCCCCATACTTCTACCACCAACTGATTCCATTCGATCTTGTAGGCTTACTTACCTCCAGGTCTGAAATGCATTTTTCCAAACCAAACCCTCATACCATTAGCAGAAAAGAATGATTAAATTGAAGTGCACATTCCATAATGATTATAAATCAAGATTCTATGGTCAAAAAAAGTGAAAGATTCTGTCCAAGATTCAAAATTACATATAATATAACAGCACTAACTTTCATGAATAATTTATGCATATGAACATTACAATCGCCACAAGATAAGAGAACACTACTGATTAAAGAGATGTGGGGGCTTGGCCATCCCCGTCTAGGTGATCAATTTCATGATTACGAACACATCATTGGTAGAACAAATTTCATCAACTCTTCGCCGATCTTTAAGCATAAACAGCCAAAAGAGAAACATATTCATTGAATCTAACAAAAAAAAATAACACAGCAAAACTCAATAATGCAGGAAGACAAATCCCACCATGATTTACATCAAACCCCTCTTAGTTTATAACTGAATAAACTGCCTGTCTACTTCTGCGCCAAATTGTTCAATCACTGGCTAACTCCACAAGTGTCTTCAGACAAGCAAGGAGAATCAGAGATATAGTCAAAGGTGTCGTGACATGGAGACAATTCCCCACGTATCTCCTCAATCATCTTAACCACGTGGCCCATCCTAGGCCGTTGATCAGGAGATGGAGTTGTACAAGCCAATGCAATTTGAAGTAGGCCAACCATCTCCTCCTCAATATCCTTATACCTCATCAGCTCCAAATCAAACACCTCAGCCGTCCACTCCTCCCTCACCACAGATTGGACCCACCTCGGCAAGTCTACAGGCCCATCATACCCATTTCCAGGCCCACCACCACAATCCACTATTGAAGGGCATTTCCCTGTTAAAATCTCCAACATTAAAACCCCAAAGGAGTACACGTCAGATTTTTGGGTCTGTTTTCGACCGTCAGATGTTGCTTCGGGAGCACGGTAGCCACTGGATCTCGGAGCATAATTAGCAGAGGATGCAAAGAGTGAGAGCCCAAAATCTGAGACACGGGCGATGCCTGACTTGTCTAAAAGGATGTTTGTGGATTTGATGTTACCATGGACGAGTTTAAGAGCTTTGCAAGAGTTATGCATATATGCTATCCCACGGGCTGCTCCAGCTGCAATTTTTAGCCTGGTGGTCCAGTCCAGTGGGGTTCTTCCTGGTCCTCGGTTACCTGTCGGGATACAAAATCAGGCATATTTTCCCACAAATTTACTAATTTTACAATAAACAAGAAGAGCTGGGTTACGTATCAGGTGTGTCTCCCTCACCATCAGATGTTTGAGATAAGAGTCCCAAGCAATCTGGGTCGAAGAGCATCTTAATATTGGCCTGATTGATCTAAGCCACCGATCCAATGGTGAAATTGGGCCATGGTTATGATGTGATCAAAGAGCCTAAAATAAGAGAAATCATTGCCCCATTAACCTATACTCGCACCCTCCTAGATCACATTATCTTGCCCGCTAGATTCCTCATAATTCATGCAAAGTAGACTTGAATCATTGCCCCGTCAACACTGGTAGATCCCACTATGTTCTGTGATAGATTCCACATTATTTGTGCAAGTAAGACTTAAGATAAACCTAACTCGCACAATAAATATACCTTAAACCAGGAGTTTGATACAACTATATCTAAAAACATCAGTTTAATGCTGATATACATCTAAACCACCGGATTTCGATACAAAAGCAGTAGAATGATCCAAATCGACATCGAAATTACAAAATGCACAAATCTACTGGATTCTAGAGTCAACCAAGAACAAAATGGCCATGGGTCTAGCTTTGCTTCTCTATTTTTTAAGGGTGAAGGAGTATAGCTTGGCTAATGAGATTAGTTTTCGGTCTTGTATTCGCTGGAAAAGGAAACAGACCAAAAGGAAAAGGCTAGTTGAGAAACACAATTATCTGTAGAGTTGTCCTCTCCAGCTATATCCCAAATCACGATTAAGCTTCTGAGCTGAACTTTTCCGTCAAACATCTATAACCTTTCCCTTGTCCGTCATGAATAATGCACAACAACAGTACCCATGCATGGACCCCGCCCCAAAATACACCTGTAGTACTAAAAGCTACCCCACATGTTGGACTCCTCCGCTGCACTCTCCCTTCCCCACTAGAGCATGATCTCAAAATAATTTGTCAATTTTTTACATGGTCCACAATCTAAAGCAATTCCTAGAGCTCCAAATAATCAAGAATGATCATTAAAAGAATCCAAACAATAAAAGAACAATAACAATAGAACTGGATAAACCGAAAAAACATTGTAATGGAAACGGAGAGGAAAATGAGCAAAAATGTAATGCAACGTACCATGAAGAAGCCAGAACAAGCTCCCGTTAGGCATGTAATCATAGACCAACAACTTCTCTTCCCTAGCGAAGTAATAAGCCTTAAAACTAACCAAATTTGGGTGTCTTAATCTCCCTAAAACCTCCATATGCTGCTCCAATTCTCTTTTCCCTCCAACATTAGCATCCTTAAGCCTTTTCACTGCCACCACATTCCCATCATCAAGCACTGCTTTGTATGCAGTTCCAAACCCGCCTTTCCCTAACATCTCTGCTGAAGCTCTAAGTAAATCTTCAAGCTCAAACCTTTCCACTCCCTCAAAGAAGACCATCCTTCCCCTTTCAAAGCCCGGCTGGTTCGGGTAAGGGCTCGAGGAGTAAACAATTTTCTCGGTTTCTAACAGCTTTGAGCCCTTCCCATTTCGCATTTTGGCTGCGTAGTTGCGCCAGAAGTAACAGTAGAGAAGGAGAGAAACCACGGAAAGAATTAAAATATCCCCTAATATAATGGCTATTAGGGCTAATGGGCTTATTTTGGTTGATGTTTTGCTGATTTTGTGGTTAGTGTTTGTTGGTTTGTTTGGTGCTACTACTGAGCTTGGTGTTGAAGACACTGTGCCTGTTGGGTTAGTTCCAGGCAACAATGGAGACGCTATAGCCCCATCGGATCCGGGTCTTGTTGGGTCGGAAGCTACACCTTTACAGGCCTGCAACGGGGGTCCGCAGAGACCAGCAGGGAGGTTTTGAGCGAAAGCGGATGCAGGGAAACCCGACAGAGATTTGGGTATTTCACCGGATACCCGGTTACTAGAAACGTTAAAGTCTTGCAAGCTTTGTAAATTCAAGCTAGAAATAGAACCGGTAAACTGATTCTCTTCAAGCCTTAAAGTCAACAGATGAGTCAAACGGTTGACAGTAACTGGAATATTACCGGAGAAGTTGTTGTGTGACAGATCCAGACGGTAAAGTCTAGAAAGAGAGAGGGCAGAAACAGGGAAGGTGCCAGAGAAGTGATTGTGAGATATAAAGAGAAGCTTTAAAGCGCTGAGGTTAGAGATGTTTTGAGGTATGGGACCTGAAAGATTGTTTCTTTTGAGGCTCAATACTCGAAGCTGAGTGAGAGAGGTTAAGGGCTGCAAAGAGCTGCCTTGAAGGTTAAGGTTTTCGAGGACAAGACGAGAGACTCGGTTGTTCAGACAAGCAATGCCGGTCCAGGTACATGGGTCGGTGCTGGAGTTCCAGTCTGAGAGCTTGTTATCTGTGTCCGATAAGGTTTTGAATTGCAAAAGAGGTTCTGAATCTGGGTTAAAAGAAGCTTGGAGAAGGGAGAAATGAAGAGATATCAAGAAGAAAGTCGCCACGTATGGAAATAGACAAATGGGTTTTGCTAGTGCCATTGTTGAGGATCTGCAAGAGCAGAGAGGAGGTGAAAGGGTTGGGATGGGGAGTGAAGAGGATCGTCTATGACTTGTAAGGGAGACAGGTGAGGGGTGGGGGTGTAATTAATGGAGAAGTGAAGGGGTTAACTCCTTAAGTAAATGACAAGTAAATTAAATTATTAATAATTAACAGTCTAAATTTCTACCATGGATGATTTGAGGTGTTGATTGAACAAACAGGCAGAGTGAACTGAAAAGCACGTAACTGATGTGCTGCGAGGTTAATTTTGATTGAAAAGACCTCACTGTACTTCCATCGCCATTAGAGAAACGCTTTTGAGTTAATTTTATTAATTGAACTTTGACCAATTCCAAACCTGTAGTCATACTTGTTGAAGTTTGTAGAATCCCTTTTTGATTTATTAGTTTTATACATAGTCTAGTATTATTGAAATTTAAGTTTTTCAAATAGTATTTAGCATATTTAAAATTAAATAAATATAGATATTTCTAATATATTAATAAGCTCAGCCAAATAAAATAATATTTCTAATATCAAAATAATTTAAAAAAAAACAATATAAATCTTTTTAAAAATATCTTGCTTAACCAACCATGCTGAAAAGCCCTGGTTTCGTATTATTATGATTTATTGATGGTTATCTTCCGTAGTCCGTACTTACAGTATATCCTGACACGCGTGGCTTTTACCTTTTCAGTATTACTGTTTATTGGAGTAGGCTGTGGTAGAAAGCATTCCCCGGGGCTAGGCTTTAGCTAGTAGAGTAGAACGAGCTCTCGACTTTTCTTTGACTGGGACGGGAAGTTGTCCTTATTATCCAGCAAGTAAATTACCATTTTGCTGTGGACATATACAGCTTTTGACAGACAAGACAGGAACTCTTTGGTTCATCCTTTTGTTTAACTAGCTCGCAATTACTGAGTGTCTTCTTTCAGAGTCATGAGATTATGGAAGAGAGTAGGGGTAATATTGTGATTTGCATTCGAAAAGGGCATAAGCTTATGCTAGCAGCGGCACGAATAAAGAGCGCACCTTTGGCCTGGCTTTGGTTTTCGAATTTGTTGCCATTTTAAGCTTTTGCTTTTGCTTTCGCTTTCAGCTTTTTCGCTAAAAACCAGCCTGCTGGTAATCTTCGATTCTGTTGGTTGTTCTGCTGGTGTTTCTCTTTTAAAATGATTTTATTTATAAATTATATTAAAGTAATGTGTTTTTTATTTTTAATGACAGCCTGTCAAAATAATTTTAAAACATGAAAAAATATATAGATCATCATTAAAATACAAAGATAAACAGGTTATTATTACAGTGTACACTTATTGCCACATGGTAGATTAACGACAGGCTCCTTTGCATATCGATGGAATACAGACCCTCCACTTTACAATCATGCATTAAAATTCGATGAGATTTGTTTTGCTTGGATGCTTCATGTACATTGACTAGTGTATTTAATACATAATTATTTTTTATATTTTTTAAAAGTTTGAATTTTGGATAATAATGCGGAGAACATACTAAATTATTAAACAAATTGAGTTTCCGAGATTACACATGGCCAATCTAGCTTATGCTATCGGAGTAGTGGCAAGAGCAAACAAACAAGGCACAATTTGCCTCGGAGACCAGCGTTTCTCTGCGCCTTGGGCAATGTAAGATTTGATATATTAAAATCAGGTAGACTGGCATAGTTTCCTTCCACCTTGCACGAAGAAGGCATGAATTCATTAATAAAATATTTAATACATGTGCAGCCTGGTGGTAGCTTTATTATTTCCCAATGTCTCCGAGGTGGAATGCAATTGATTACCAGCTTTCGTTTTCCAATGCAATCGAGTAAGGAAATTCGGAAGGAGAATTTTGTCTCGGGGCTGGGGATGGACCATGGAGCCTTCGACTTCAACTCACATTTGCTTGGTAGGGCAGAGCAATTGAGTGTGGAGATAGTAATAATTGATGGAGAGCGTCAAGGGCGTTTAAGTGGTACGACCGAGGCTCGTTTCTGGTCCAATAATTAAGACAACGTTGTAACTCCTTTCCGAACCAGTGCATCGTACGCAGGAGATTGGTAGGGCTTATTTTGGCATCCTCTATGAATTCTTAAATTTTATTTTCATATATGTATATAAAAAAAAAAACTTAATTTGATGCACTTAAAAGAGCAGCTAGAGTTTTTATAAGTGTTCCACAAGTGTATTATTCAACTATTACATAATATTTTTTAATGATATTTAATGAATTATTTATGTGTAAATGTTTCTATCATATAGTAAAATAAAACATTTGATTTTTAAAATCTTAATAGTTTTGTACAGGGCTTGATGGACTGTATTTATTTTGGTTTGTTGATCACGAAGTATCTATTGCATGAATGTGCATGGTTATTTATAATTCGACCTCTTTAAAATAATAATCACTAATTATACATACATATCTATATATTCTTTATTTTTTTATTGTTTTGTATATGATGTGAATATAAATTATAAAAAATAACATGGATAAAATATCATGGACCTATATTTTAATAAGTATTTATCCATAAATATAAGTCATTGATTTTTTTTTTAAAAAAAAAATATACATATCATGGATAATTTTCTCTAGAGGATTAAAAATTTAACATATAACAATATAAAAAAATTTCCTATAAAAAAATAATGATCCAGTTTAATGAATTTTGATGTAGTTTTATTACTTTTACTTTTCAAACTTATTCATCATTTCTCAGTCCCAAACTCCCAATAGCCCTTGATCTACCCATTATTCTTACTATCACCATTACATTTTATTTTTTGGGGGGAAAATACATTGTTTTGAAAAATAAGTCTGTAACGGCCCTAAGATTTATAGAAGACTCCATAGTCAGGCTTTCTGATATAGAAAAAATAAAGGACAAAATTGGGTTTAACCATAAACAGTTACGGTTTCGAATTTGAGCTCGACTTAAGCCGAGTTTCAAAGGAATAATTGGGTTTAACCATAAACAGTTCTTCCTCTTGCTTATAATAATAATAATAATAATAATAATAATAATAATAAAAACAATAATAATAATAATAATAATAATAATAATAATAATAATAATAATAATAATAATAATAATAATCATAATAATAATAATAATAATAATAATAATAATAATAATAATAATAATAATAATATAATATAGTTATACTAGTTTTTTTTCTTGTTAATTGTCAATTTAAAATTGACATCAATTAAAATAATAATAATCATAATAATAATACTAATAATAAGAATAATCATAATAATCATCATCATCATCATAATAATAATAATAATAATAATAATAATAATAATAATAATAATAATAATAATATATTCTTTTCTTGCTTACTCTTTTGTTATTGTTTTTGCAATAATAGCAATAGTCATTTTATATCTAATATTACTAGAGATAAAAAACAACTCAAGAACAACAAATAAACAAATTTACCTAGGTTATCTACAATTATAATAATAATAATAATAATAAGAATAAGAATAATAATAAGAATAATAATAAGAATACAACTCAATAAAACAAAAGATAAAAAAATTTGCCTAGATTATCTACAAGTAAAAAATATATAAGGCACTTTTCGTTTCAACTACACTGTTCTTTTTTAACGGCAAACAAGTCATTATTATATGTTTTAATATTTATTGCATATTATCGGTAAAATATATAAAAAAAAAAAAATGAGGTTATTGCAGTCTTTGAATTGTAATTTTGTGCTCTTTTGTTCAAGCCAAAAATTAGATTTTTAATATTTATCTAATATTACAGCTGCCAAAAAACAAAAGGGCCTTTATCTGTGCACTTTCCGTATTCACAAGAATAAGTAATTATAGCCTTTGTGAAAAAACATTCCTAATATTATTAGGAAAAAATGCAGCTAATGTTTTTTTTTATTGCAGATTATCATTCCTTTTTGAAAAATATTGCAATGTTTTTATTTATAATGTGTCAGCAATTTACCTGGGTTATCTACAATTAAAAAATATAAAAATCACTTCCCATGTCACACTATATAATATGTGAGACTAAGTATATGTGTTTAATATTTATTTAATATTATCGCCTAAAAATATATAAAGAGAGAGAAAAAATGACCTACGATTTCTTGAAAAAAAAATTATTCTTCAAGAGAAAAAAAAAATTTGTCTTTGATTTTTGACTGTCCAACTCAGTTGTTCTTTTTTAACCGGGTTTCTTTTGTTGTTTTGTTTTTTTAACCAGAGTATCCGTGACAACAAATTGCTAATGAATCATTTCACCTTCTTAGTAAATTTTCTAACAAATTTTATCAAAAGTTTTTTAGCAATAGCAATATACTACTTATATATTAAAATAACAAAATACAACATTTATAAAATCAATTAATTTTCTACATAGATAAAAATGCCCAGCGAAGCGGGCCAATCAACTCGTAGATCCTATTTAAGCTTGAACACCTTAATAGTACTAGAAATACTTAGTTTTTTTTTATTTCAAGTCCATTTGGGAATGTGCAAATTGAATGAAAAGGCAGAGAATTTTTTAAGCGATCAAAACTTGAAAGATTTTCGATTCCCTTGCGGTCTCTTCCTTTCGTATAGACTATAGAGTCTTTGTTGAGCTACCTAAGAAATGCAAGAGTTTTATAGACTTCACCTAGCTTCCCTAGATTTTATCTATAGTTCTATACCATCAAATTGTTGTATTTGAAAACTTTCCTTGTATAATTGTTCTGTAATACTTCTTAGGCCATGCCTGCATATGTCAACACAGCATTTTCTAACTAATCTGATGCGAACTAGCTTATTGCAGCTTGTATGGAACAAAGAACGCAGGAGGAATCAGTGTTTTTTTTTAACATTGGACCAGCACAGTAACCTCTAAAAAAGGGGCATAACCTAGTAATTTTGAGAGTCAATTGTGTTTTAATTAGTTGATTTTCACACTCTAAATCCATTTAATATTATTTTCAAATTATAAAATATTTCTTGCAAATTGAAGTGTGATGCCTTGACTGGCTTTCACCACATAGTAATTTATATGACATATGCCGCATTATCTCATGAAGTGTTGCACACGAGGTATGAAATAAATTGTTATTTTCTTCAAGTTCTAAAGTCCTAGAATAGGTCTTACTGCACCAGAAATTACAGGCAATGGTCTCTTGCACGAGAAGATTAATCAATGGCCAACTGCTATGTCTTCTACAGGGTGGAAGTGTCTCATATCCTGTGACCAATTTGATCAATCTGCAGGCCTGCCATTCATGGTGGCCATCATATTCATATACAAGTAGCCTATCTATGATGTCAGCTGCATTATCGACAATTAGGCTGTCATTAATCGATAGTAATAAGTACTGTCATAAGCTGTTACCAGCAAAGAAGAAGGTGGGAAATATATGCAGTAGGTAGGGAGGTAGGTATTATACCTGCTCTCGCCATTACTCGTTCAAATTTCCCCTCGCTGTCCAGTGAAGAGGTAACGGTTTAGATCATTAACAATAAATCCAAGCCTCCTTCCAAGTCAATACTAACCGGAATCAAGACTACTGTCCAAAATAACAGTCGTTTGGGACACTGGTTAATGTCTTGTCCCCTGGAAACTCGTGGAAACAAGTTGAACTTGGGGAAGCAGTAATTATAAAACTAATCCTCCTGTTTTAAACGAGGAAACGAGTTCCTCCCCTTAATTTGCGAAGACAGGATGGTCCGTCACAAAGCTTCTGTGAAAGTCTTGAGCTTGTCTGAGAAATTTGTATCTATCGAAGTTTGATGGAGATGGGGTTCCAATTCTTTCAATGTGGGTGGGAACCAAACAGGATTTGTTTAGCCATCTTCCCCCATCCTTGCTGTATAAGTATAATTGTGCTTTAAATTTCAGGTTGATAACGCTGTTTAAGTAGAGCCCTGATCAGCTAACTTGGATCATACACGCATTTATGATCCACTTGCAAAAAAATTTAGGCCAATTCAACCGAGTTCAAGTTTTCACAACGAGTTGCTAGATGGAAACTATAAAATAATCCGCTTCTTCCAAAAGCATTTGGATTTGGACTCGATTCAAAACGATGCACGAGGGCAGCTTATTAACCCAAGATCCCTCAACGGGAGGGAGAGGGTCACTGGCTGGGCTAAAGGCTCATTGAAAATTCCTGCTCTTTTTAACAGACATCGTGACAGAAAAAATGGACGTGTCCATGCAACCTGTCAAAGGGTCCTCAGTAACCCACCTTGAAAAAACTATGGCCAGTCGTCCTTGACGAAGTTCAGTCTAGAACTAAAACCTATGGTCAGCCGTCCTTTAAATCCAAAGGCACCTTAGTAACCCACCTTGAAAAACGATTGCTCCTTTTCCCCAGCATCCTTGTGATGCCATGAAAACTCGATAGAAGATTTGAATATAAAATGGCCACTCCTCTAGGCACAGAGAATATGACAGCATCGCAAGCCTTAAAAATAATTCAACTCTTCATCTTGATCGGCTTTCACTACTAGCAGACTATCAGCATTTTTGGAACTCCAAGCAGGTGCACCTTAAACCAACTCCTCTAAATGCTAAGGCTAATTTTACATTATAGGCACATATTACATATACATTTGCCGCGCCGCGGTACTAAGATTCAAACAATTGCCTGCCCTAGGTAAATGTCGTGTGCCAAAAAACAAAACACAAAAGAATTAAGGAAGAAAGAATGAGTGAGAAAGTAAAGTGTTAAGCCACTCTGACTCCACTAGAACGTTTTCCTTCCATGGCATCCTTCTTATTACGGCAGTCAGCACAAAGGAAAGGCCCTTGCCAAGGCTTTGAGCTGGTGGAGAAGATAGACCCGGCATGAACCGAGATGCCCTCACTTCGAGCAAGGTCAATTTGACAGACAACACATGTAAAAAGACCAGATGTTGATTGCGACGCAGAATTATCATTCCCTAATCTGGCGAGCACATTAAAAATAAAAGTTAGACGTAAAGTAAAAAATTCCCATTCCTAAGTCTGCAGGACACAACTTAAGATGTAGGTAGACAATAAGACAATAAGACAAGCGCAGAGCTCTCGCATTTTAAGTAAGCATGATAAAAAAAATGAACCAGTAAACAAGCATAACCCTACTGACACGTCAACTAAACAAATTAAACTACATGCTCCATAGCAAACCGTGTTTAGAGAGAGATGAAAATTATCAGCGTTGATTCAAAGTAAAAAGGATTCAAGATATCCAATTGTTTTAAATGCCACTGGAGCACCAGATTAAAAAAAGATATGATCAAGGCTTGTGGTTTCTCTTATCTGCTATTAATTAAAGATAAATTACCAGGCGACAAACTACAAAATTCAACTCAAAGAAGCTGTTTAAAAACTTGTGTTACTCTTCTTAGTGCTAGGGATCAAAATCTAACATATTCCCATCTCATTGACACAATAGCCAAGGACTGAAAAGCATGAGGCTTGCAACTTAAATCACTTTTCTACAATGTTTAAAACACGGATGACCCAAAAAAAAATACATATAGAAAGATTGAAGAGAGAAAAAATCAACTCTTCAAATATGACAAATTAAAACTGGAACAGTTAAGGGGGTACTTTCAAAAAAGACATTCACAATTTACAATAAACAACAGGAACTCAAAGAAAAGATCCCCCCAACCAGTCATAACTCATAGCTCATGTAGGTCAAGAGCAATTGTCCCTGCATAGAGGGAGTGCACATAATACCTCCTAATAAAAAATCGCTTGGGTTTGTTTGCTATTGTCGTCAAGGAGTTAACATAGTGATAGCATATAATATGAAACTGATTGAACATGATGCATGTTTCCTCTCCTGCTAAAAACTTACTTTTCATACTATATGATGCGGATCAATGTGAAAAAATGCATCCAAAAATGACAGAACTAACCTTTCAGCAAGCATAGCTGACCCTTCTTCAAACAGCTCTTCAACTATACCTATGGCAGAAAGCTTCTTCGATAACTTACTGGCAGAATCATGGGACTTCTTCCTAAACAACAAGGCTCTTAGCTTGTTCTGTTTCTTTGGAGGAGTTGAAAGTGGAATTGAATTGTCAGGAGGAATTATGTCAACAACTAAGCAGGTTGTATCATCCTTTAGTCCCCTTGTCCTTGACGCTTCCTGAAGAACATGTAAAATGAAGAAAGCAATTAGAGCATTTAGTATGACACAAGCATCCATTAAAGCAAGATGCTACTTCAGGTCAGCTTTGCCCATAATATTAACATCGTATTATTTTAAAACTGCATTGGAAATTTGAAGGGTACTCTGATTGAACAAAGACTTGCAAAGGAGAAACGCTGCAGAAGAGAATTTTAATCACCTTTACTACTTGTCTGGCAGCAAGTTCAGCTGGTAAACCATGACAAGATTTTGCTGCCATTTCTGATGATAGAGCATCCCATATGCCATCAGAAGCAATTATAAGCCTCCCACCTGCATTTGATAGCTTAATATAGAATGGAGCAAGTTAGAGTTCACGCTCAGAGACAGCACCAGCATTCAGTATTAATGAGCAGGTTTTGCATTTGGAGAAAGAAAATAATAAAAAAGAGTACAATAAATTCAACAGCTAAAAAATACTTAGTAGAAGTAAAATGAAAATGATTCTTACTTTCACTTGTTTTACAAATGGAACAGGAACTATAAACTCTCCAACATCCATGTCTCCAATCGACCTAGAAAGGCATAAACCTCCAGGCCAACAGCGAAGCGGACCAATCTGTAGCATTTAAAGGTTTAGAAAAATAATATACCAAAATTATCATCACCTGAAAAAACATTCATTTAAATGAAAAACGGTGAGACTTTAACAGTTGTAATAAGAATAGTGTGCAAAATCTAAAAGCACCTCACCTCAACACCACCAACAGTACTAAGCCTTCCAACTACCCCGCCACTTGCAGTCACCCTTTTCCTCCTGCAGATATTGTAGAACAGATTATACTTCTGTCAAATATTTATAATGAATAAGGTCTTGAGAATAGACACGTACTCCTCCACGTTCTCTTGAAGTCTGTGATCAACAGTTAAGGAGAAAACAGCACCACCCTGAGCATCTAAAATACATCGCGAGTCCCCAACAGAAGCAACAGTAACAGTCCATCTATCAACTATTACAAATGTTGCTGTGGTGCCCGATGTTTCTCCTGAAGAAAGGCACAGCATAGATTTAAACAGAAATTATCAGAGTTACCTAGATCCACAAAATGGAAACCTAGAAAAGATTAAAAAAAAAACACTGAAGGATCAAGGTAAGTAATTCCATGCCTTGGCTCTGGAACTCCTTATCAGTCTTCACAAATCCAGCAACTAAAGCACGGGGTAAAGCTTGAAGCCACTCCTCCCGTCCAAGATCACGAGGAATAGCACCCAAAACATGATTTAACAAATTCTCCCTCGTATATATTGCTGCAGCATTTCCATTGTGCCCATCAAAGATCTGACAGTTAGAAGAGAACAATGACCATCTTATCGAACAAGAAAGATAAGGCGGTAGAAAACACATTCAGGTCTTGCAGATAATTTGTTTGTTTCTGAACTCTATTAAAGGAGGACAATCAAATCTTTCCACCTTACATAAAATACTATAACAGGGGCTGGAAAAGGGAAAGTTGTTAAGTTTGAAGCAACCATTGCCCTTGGCCAACAACAAAATAAAACTCTTTGGAATATTAGATCATCAATCAAAAAGATCAAATATCAAATGAAAACCCCAGCTCCAAAACTTCTTGTTAAGTTGGTTTTACAGAGAAAACAGCACTGGAAAGTGGACATCATTGAAATATATCACCCAACTCAAAGTTTGGTGCACCATGTACTCATACCCACAACAATGCAAAAGAAACTGCATTCGCCAAGGATTGAAGACATGATAGGAGTTGAAAGAATAAGAATTACCGCAAACACAGAAAATGTTGATGACAAATTCCCTGGTAACCGCTGACAATCCATTTTAATCAGGAAATAATCCTCCCCTTTCCTAGACTGGGCTGCATGACCATATTTGACAATTGGTTTCTCCATCTTCTCGGTCCTCATTTCTCTGCTGATCAAAGCAGCAAGAGGCACAAGATTATCATGCCGACGCCTCTCTTCTCTAGAAGCCATTATCTTCCACTCCAATATCTTAACCACCGGAGTCTGGACCTCAGACCTTCAAGTTACTGGTTTCTTTTGTCTCAAGAGCATATCATACCCTAAAATCGAAGTGCTTATGGTTATATCTGGTGCAATCCAACTTAATCATAGCTTCCTTGATATCAATGGTTCTCCCAGAATATATCAAACCCGCCAACCCCGTTCACATGAAAACTCCAAAACTCAACACTGAAATTAAAATTTCTCAATCAATCGCCAGTTCTTGTAACTTGACCTACAGTCATCCGTTAGAGAATAACAGCAGGATTTAAACTTAAGATCAAGCAGAAAATGAGCACATCTAACTATGTACGCAGTTTAAGGAAGTTGCATTTGTAGTGAACAACCAGTATAACAAAAATAACCATAATCTACAATTAGAAGACCAGAAGCTCTACTGTAAACCTTGAATACTTAAAACAGTTAAGCACCAAAAGTGAGCCAAGCTAAAACCGCATGTAACATAGGATTCATAATCTGTTAAAACATAAGCTGCCAGATCTAGCAAGAGAATGTGAAATGCCAGGAAGAAGCAAGAATGCAGATCTGATCAAGACACTAAAGTAGCCACCGCCACAATTACAAGGATATGGAACGCGTTTCGCTGACAGAAAGTGAACTGTAATACCATTAATCTAACCCAAAATCTTTCAATTTAAGAAACAAAATCGCATGTCATAAATATTGAAATAAACAAAATAAAAGGTGAAAGATTGAAAAAAAATAATAAGTACCAGATCAGCTTCTATACATTTTCCTCTACCAAACGGAGGCAGCTGTTTTCTTATTTTTATTTAAACACTTCCTCACTGAAACTTAACAAAGAAAAACAAAAGGGATTGCTTAAAAAGACAACCTTTTCAAATAGAGAAAGAAAAGGGAGAAGCGTTGCTGGCTCTATAAAGCAACCTCTTCACATACCCACATTTCCCTTGCTATTAAAAATCTCTCCTTTTTTGTGCCATCCCACCTTTTTTCTCTTTATTTTAGAGAGCCAGTATTGCAGTTATAAGACCAAATCACACAAACCCAATGAAGTACAAAAGTGTTATAAAGTTACTACGAAGTAAGGAGTCTGTGCTTGTTTACCTAACCAAAGATGACGCTTTGGGCTTGGAGCTGGGTGAATAACAGAGGAGCAATAAAAATAAAAAATGAGTTCTTGCCTTCTTTACTCTTTAGCAAGACGATTATTCCACTTTCATTAGATTTGAGCGGTAAAATGAGCTAGAATGGGACTACGGCAGCATGCAATTGATAGTCTTGGTGGTTGAAGGTTGAAACTACAAGAAAAGAGGGTAACAAGAACAGAAGACAGATCATTTTTTAGGTTTTAAATTTTTAATAAATGTTTTTTCTATCATGAGTGGAAAACTGGCACGTACTCAAGAGAGTCCAGCAGGAGGTTGCATGTGTTCTGCCGATTTTTTTTTTTATATATAACTGGGGTGTTGAATTAACTTGTGCGCACAACAATTAATTCTCTAGTTTACTGAACATACTGCAATTTTAATTAGCTTGTAAAGCACCGCGTTTGATGACAGACTGAAATGCTTCAACCTGGGGTGCCGGGTTGAGATGCGTGCCTGTTCTGCAGATTTCTATACACAGGTGGGGGTGATGCACGTATGTTCATTTGGCAATAATTGCAATTTTTTATTTATATAGGTGGTCCCTATTGCTTGGTTTGGTGTTGGTGGGGGACCACCTCTAAAAAAACTTTTTTGTTGTTGTACTGTTATTAGATATCAAATCTTTGGATCAATGGATGGCTAATGTTTTTTATTTAAAAATATATTAAAATTATTTTTTTATTTTTTTAAAATTATTTTTATATATAAAAATAATTTAAAATATTTAAATTAAATTAAAAAAAATTCATTTTTTTTTTAAATACAGTGCTTCTTATTTGTTATAGTGAAATTTTTAAATGTTTAACAATATAAAGTTAATATTATAGTTTTTTTCAGTTTTGTTTTAAAAATTTATAATATATAACTTTTAAATGTTACAATCATAACTAAAAATCTTGTTTTTTTTTTTTTTCAAACAGACCCATATTGTATTTTTTTTAAAACAATTGATTTAAAAAAAAATATTTTTAGCTGCAATTTAAAAATTAAATATATATTTAATTAAAACTAGAATGGATAAATTCTTGCATGTAAAATAAATCTCCGCGAAAAACATGTTCTAGCTTTAATAAAATAAGGTGTTGCAAATGAAGAATAACGCTAGCCAGCAATTAATCGAGACATATTACAAAACATATAATAGGCGTGGGGGTGTGCACTGTGCATCCTCTCAGTAAACACTGTGGATTGCGACAGTGCGCGCCCCATTTTAGCCTTCGTCCGCGCGGCAAGAGAGGTTGATCGAGCGGGGCCAATTTCGGTTTTTCCTCTTCTTTTTTTTTTAAATATTCAGTTGTGAACAGTGTATTGACGATTTCGTCCCTGATAATAAGACAAAATAACGGCTCCGGGTGAGGGGCACCGGCGTAATTGCGCGCGGCCGATCTGGTTCGGTCCGCCGCAACTTTCGATTTATTTATTATTTTCTGAAATGGCTAAAGACGGTTTTAGCCCCAAATAAGACAAAAACCATGAATTGGGTTCAGGGGTGGAACGGTAATTGACCCTATTTTTTCAATATTAAATTCGGTGTCTGTCAGGGCGTGAGGCGCACACGCCAGACGGTTTTTCGCCTCACGCCCTGTTTAGGCGGCGCGTGCGGTGTGATAAGGTGGTCGTAATTTGTCTACCAGAGGCTAGATCGATGCGTCGCCGCGTGGTCTTCCTCCCGCGGTGGTGCGTGTAACCGCCAAATATCCATGGACGCGGCGGCAGCCGGTTGAAGCCGCCGGCTACGTTTCTCTCTCTCCTGCACGTACATGTGCAGGAGAGTCCCCCATGTTTTGTTGTTTTTCACTTCGGTCCCTCGAGTTTTAATTTTGTTTTTGGTCCTGATTTCTGTTATATAAGTTTTGATTTAGTTCGATTGGGTCCTCCGATTTTAATTAATTGAATGTCAAAGTTTCACTTCGGTCCTGCTACTTTCAATTTCCGGATTGGATGTATATAACTCAATTAATTCGGTACACAAGTTCCGATTTTTGCAATTTTGTCCTCTGATTTCAATTGAGAATAAATGTAATTTGCATTTCAGCCCTTTGACTTTTAATTTTATAATTGAAGCCCTTTATATTTGATTTTCATTTCAGTCCTTATACTTTTATTTTTTTAATTTCTAGAATAATCTCTACTTTTGTCCATGTATATATATAAGTGTATTTAACACAATAATAATAATAATAATAATAATAATAATAATAATAATAATAATAATAATAATAATAATAATAATAATAATAATAGGAATAATAATAATTTAATTATTATTTTTCTTACTCTTCTGTGTTTTTTCTCTTTCTCCCGATAATTTGATAATATTTTTTGTTTTGCCGGTAATAGCAATAATAATTGTTTTTTGTTTTTCTTTTGTTAAGTTTCTTGCATATTTTTAGTCTTTTATTTATTTTATTTTCTTTCATTATTAACATAATAATAATAATAATTAAATTTTTTTTCTTGCTTTTTGCTCTTTCTTTAATGTTTTTTTTCCTCCGGATAATTTGATTTTTTTTTTGACAGTAATAGCAATAATATTTTTTCTTTTTTATCTTTTGTGAAAGTTTTTAGGATATTTTTTGTCTTTCATTTATTTTTGTTTCTTTCATTATTAACATAATAATAATAATAATAATAATAATAATAATAATAATAATAATAATAATAATAATAATAATAATAATAATAATAATAATAATAATAATAATAATAATAATAATAATAATAATTTTATTCTTTCTCTTACTTATTCTTTTGTTAATGTTTTTTAGTTTTTTTTTCCAGGATAATTTAATAATTATTTTGTCGTTTTCAAAGGGTTGATTCGTGATTACGCTGTGCACAATGCGGTTAATTAAAAATAAAAGAGCCAAAAACCGAAAAAACCCCCAGAAAAAAAACACAACACGCCTGATCACCAAACCCATTTTCTTTTGTGATCTTTTATAACGCAGTTTTTTTATTCTAAAAAATGTTATTTATGCTTGCGCAACAAACTCTACTTAAAAATTGCTATATTTTATCTCATAATCTATAATTTTTCTTAATTATATCATATAAATTTATTGTTTTTGATTTAATTATGTTAAATTATATACACAAAAATGCTCGCGGTAATGCGCGGGCAATATAGCTAGTATGAGATAAACACGGTGGTCAATAGTGAAAACACTTGGTCTTAGGTAGTAAATAAAAACTAATTGATAGTGCATTTGACATAACTTTTAAATTATAATTTTTAATTTTGAGCTATTTTTTTTTATATAATTTACGACAAGGATAGTTAAATTAGAAATATGTATGATAAATGATGATTGGAACCATTTAAAAAAATAGACTTGTAACCTAGAATCACAAATCAAGAGTTAAGTTTTTTTTTTACTTTGACTAAACAAAGATTTCAACACAATTTCATAACAAAAATCTTATTCAAATCAAAATTAATCTTAATCAAACACACACGTATATTTTTTTATCTAAAGTAAAAAAAATAATTTACATTAAAATTTAAATTTATGCTAAACATTATTCAAATTGTGAGTATATCACAATTTAGTGTTTTTTATTTGATGATTTTGTAAGTTGGTAATTCTTATTTTCAAAATATTTCAATCCAAGCTTGATGTCAATTATTTTAGAAATTTAGAAAATAATTTTTTAAATGTATTTTTAGTTTTATCCATAATAGATGATATCATATATTTTGATGAGATTTTTTTTAAAAAAAAAATATCATGAATAGAAGAAAGGATTTTTTTAATAAAAAAATAGTATCTCGGATTTTTCCACTATTTTGTCCCTAGCAAGCACGAGTATCTTAGGTTTGCTTATGCTTACCACAATTACTAAGGCAATGTGGAGATGTAATTCAAGCAAGTTGAAGAGGAATTAAGACAACAAATATGAAAATATAAAAGCTTGATATTGGGTTTTAAGCCAAAGGAATTAATTAATTAGTTAGTTAGTAAGTTAACTAAACAACAATTTACTCCAAATCATTTTATTCTAAAAAAGGATTAGTTAATATAAGTTAGTTAATATAAGGTCACCTACAGTCTCTTGGAAGAGAAATTAAAACCATTAAAAAAAAGAGGAATCAGATCATTCAGGTCCTTTCTAAAAAAAATAAAAATAATCATTGTAGCCTCAAATAAGACAAAACGGATGAGTTATCTACGAGGTGTTTCAAACATTTTATGTTTAACTATACATGCATAAGAGAGAGTTTCACTCTCATTTTACACCACCAAAACTAAACTTACTATATTTTTTTAACATAAACTGTATTTAATACAAATAAAAATTAAAAATATAAACCAAGAGCAAAGATGTATAGATACACAAAAAAAAATTAAAAATAAACTAAAAAATAAAAGACTAAAAACTGAAATACAAAACAAGAAATCATATATATTAAAAACAGACAATTTTTTTAAACGAGCGGTGAAACGCGGGTTTAGGACTCGTTTTATTCTAAAAAAGAAATTAGTTAATATAAGGCCACCTGGAGTCTCTTGAAGAGAAATTAAAACCATTAAAAAAAGAAGAGGAATCAGATCATTCACAGAATCCAAATTCACTGTTCATTCCGAAAAGAAACCAACATCCTTATCTCGAGCCATGTGATTAGCCTGCGTTTGGTCTTTGCTAGTTCTACTTCCTTGCAGTAAATTATTACAGGCCATGGTTGAGGCCTGAAGGGCTATCGAAAGATTCGAAACAAAGAAAATGGAGGAAGCGTGAATGCACAGGATTAAACACACGAACCCTCTCTCTCTCTCTTCATCTCATAAAAATTATCAATCTAAAAAATTAAGTTATAAGATGAGACTATAAAATATAATTTATATTGTTGTTTAACACACACGTTTGAATGAAAATTCTTTGAGCTTTAAATCTGTACATGTCTATACTAACTTGTGTTTGATTTTTATCAAATAGAATGTTGGTGGTGAAATTCGAACTTGTGACTACTGAGTCAACAAAATTCTAATACCATATTAAAGAATTTCTGATATTATATTAAAAAAATTTCCCATCTAAAAAATTAAATTGTTTGCGCATTCTGCTTCCTGACAAGAGGCATTCTCACATGCCCAGACTAAATCCGATGACCATGCCAAACCTCAGCAGGAGAGCAAAGGAAGTGTTAATAGTAACAACACCATTTCGGGGCAATCACAAACCCAACCAAATAAGACTCCCTCTATTCGTTTGGGAAACAGAGGTTTACTATAGTAAGCTGGCTAGCTATAGTTAAATAAATATAGCATGGTAATTTCATTGCTAAAACGCAGTCTAGATAGGCTATTAATTAGCGTTTAGCTGATGATCCCTGATCCCTAAAACGAAGGAGATTGCAGAAAAGGTAATTATGAGAGCGATGACTCTATGGCCTCAGATGCCTCTTCTGGTCCAAGTCATCCTGAACCTCCATGCAGGATCAACGAGGGAAGCAATATTAACACAGGTCCTTTCAAGCATGCAACTACCACATATTTATCGAAAGAAAAACTCACAGGCAAGTGAAGCGAGGATATGGAACCAAGGTAAGCCGCGCTGCTGGTCATGATCATGTTCAAAGTGGAACCAAGGTAAGAAAATCAACTAGTTGAACCATTAGAATAAGAGATGTACTCTGGTTTTCCTCTGTGTGTGTGTCTGTCCGTCTGTCTTTTATTTTTTCCAGAAATGTAGCATTTTTTTATGAGCTGATGTTCTTCTGATGTCTCCAGGTAAAGGACACTCCATGCTTCGTAACTTTGTTCAGGAATTCCAGAGTTCCACTGTGAAGTTGGTCTCCCTCCCTCTCCCTTTTTCTTGGAAAGGTGAACTTCGACTCTTAGAAATGTAAATAGTGTTAAGGGATAGTTACGTTTGAATAAATATATGCATAAGTGCAGAATAATAACCTGTTTCTCAGCTAGTGTTGCAGTCAAGAAGTGGACCTATTCTCACGCCACAATTGTGGTGATTTGATCTGCGATCATCACAGTAGAAATAGTAGGAGTAGTGACTAATATTTCTCAATTTTGTTATGTAAAGAGCTGTATTTAAACAGCCCCGATTTGCTTAATAAAGTGTGTAGTTTTCATCAATCTTGTGAGTTCCATAATCAGAGCTTGAAACACTAACAAATAGTGTTTACAAAGCTGGGGTAGATTTTAGAAATATGCAAATGTGTTGCATGGGTAACATATCTGCACGAAGACTTTATCACCCACTTCCTCCTCCTGGAAGAATAAGATTCAGGGCATGCAAACAGCCCAAGTGCCGAGTGCGGCCGTCTCTCTCTCTGGGTGTAGTACACTTAATAACAGAGCAGCAGGGAGCCCATGCTGATATTAGGGATCAAAGAACATGGTTCCCACAAAAAATCTTACCATATCTACATGAAATGGTTCCCAAACAGAATTTTAGTTTAGCTCCCCGGAACGTAAGAGCCTAAATCTACTGCAACCACATGCAATATTTGCAAAAGTAGATTAAATTTAACTCTATATACAGCATAACGGAGTAGGAAAGTCCATGCAGTAAAACTAAGATAAAGTGAAGTAGCGCCATTCAGGTCTAGAGAAAGTTGCCTCTTAAATTCTCGAGGTGATAAACTCCTGCTGAAGTCTAACTTCAAAAATTGACGAGACTGGTGGCAGCAGATTCATACGGCAGAAACCGGAGACACTGACCCCACTACCTCAATTACCAGTAACATCACAATCAATAAAATCTTACCAGGACAGCAAAACATGGAAAAAGATTGTGTGACAACGCTGAGGGTGTGGCTCAGCCGGTCAGAACTTGAATTTGCTCCCAGAAATCAGAAATAACCGGTTCAAGTTACACGTCAGTCAGCAAAATATATGCTTGCCGTTTATACTAAAGTTGCTAGAAGATGGCGTGCCTGATGGGAACAAGAATTATGGTTCGGATAAGTTCCGGTTATGAATAACAGAGGGAACTAGCAAGTGAAAAAAATAATTGGCACGTACATGAAATGACAAGATGTGTGTGATTTATGGTATGATTGGTGCGTAAAGGTACTGGAATCCTCGTTTAATCGATCCAGAGTTATCCCGAAATCAAGATTTTTGTGTTTACTGTAGAGCGAAATGAGTTTATCCAATGCATGGTATAAATGAGAGTAGTTGTTTCTCATTTTTCTACATCACCTATCATGTATTTATTACTCGTTGAATTCTAATTTGATTGCCTAAAGTTCGATTAAGTTTACCTGGGTTTTATTAAAATATTGTTTTACATAGAGGGGTTTAATTGCAAAAATAAATAAATTTGGAGACTATGTCGTGACACCATAAAAATAAAGGATCAGAAATATTTCCTATAAAAAATAACAATAACTTGTAAATTGTAATATCTAAAAGATAAGAATTTTTTGTTGAAACCTCACATATAGAAACATGTATATGAAAATGAAATAAGCTTGTAAGACGATGGTTTTACAAAAAAAAATAAAAATTTCAAGTTTATAAAAATTAATTTTTTAATTTTCTGAAAATTAAAATTTCTTTCGTGTTGTAAGGTGCATATTAAGTATAAAGCTAAAACAAATCGGTCGATCATTGTAGCCTAACACCCATACACACTGTAGACTAGATGTTTGCCTCGGTGCATCGCGTGCGGACGTTTGTCTTTTTTTTTAATCAATCTGTGAACAGTGTATTAACGAAAAAACCCCTCGAAAAAGACAAAAAACGCCGCCGGTATCAGGGGCTCAACGGTAATTGACCGTTGTCGATTCGGTCCGGCCCGATTCGTCCGACTGATTTTTTTATTTTGTAATAATTACTTGAACAATGCAATAACCATTTCGTCCCTCGAAAAGGACAAAAAATAGGCGTTGCAGGGAGGGGCGATCCGGTAATTAGCTAATTTTTTATTTTTTTTTCGGCGATATATTGTTGGCGCGTCTCCGTACACGCCGTCCGTTTCCGCGCCCACGCGTATTTCGGATGGCGTGTGCGGCTTACTCCGGCGTCCAAAAACGCCCCACTGGCGTCTATAATAATTTTCAGGAATGTTCTCTTCCACATGGTGCGGCGCGTGTGACGATACAGTGTCCGCAGACGTGTCAATGGTCGTTTGAAATCCCCCCCCCATTTCTCTCTTCTCCTGCGCACACTGACGTCAGCGCAACTGTATTTTATCAAATTTCATTTCAGTCCCTGAACGTTGTAATTTGTTTTCTGGCCCTTATTGCTATTATATAGGTTTTGATTTGTTTCAATTTTGTCCTTCAATTGAAATTGATTATATATTGTAGTTTCAATTAGGTCCCCAGTCTTTTAATTTTGCGGATTGGGCTGGAATCCTTAGTATTTTTGGTATCAAAGTTTTCATGAATTTCAATTTCATCCTTCCATGCAAATTTATGATAAATCCTTAATATTTTCGGTATCAAAGTTTGATTTCTTTCAATTTTATCCTTCTATGCAAGTTAATTATGGACATTTCGGTCCCGAATCTTTTAATTTCCGGTTTTGTGTTAAATTATTTAATTCCAATGTTTGAATTTACTTCAATTTTGTCCTTTAAATTAAATACATTATTGAAAATATGTCAATTTAATTATATATATATTCAACAAATTAAAGTATGTGAGACTAATTATATGTTTTGATATTTATTGAATATTATTGTCTAAAAATATATAGAGAGAAAAAAAAAATGACCTACGATTTTTTCTTAAAAAAAATAATTCATTATTCTTAAATACATTTAGTATAATAATATGATGAATAAATCTTATAAGATTTAAAAAAAATTGGCTTCAAATTTTAATTCCATGTTCTTTTGTTTAAGTTTATTTCTTAAAAAAAAATAACAATATTTTTATTCATAAAATTTCAAATCTAATATTAATGGGGGGGAAAAAACTCACAAAAAAAACTTGACAAATTTACCTAAGTTATCTACAATTAAATTTAATATTCAAATAACTAATTTCAGTTTCATTCCGGTCCTAATTCCTTTAATTTCCGGTCTTGTTTTAAATTATTTAATTTCAATATTTAGATTTATTTCAATTTTTTCCTTTAAATTAAATTTATTACATATGTGTTTTTTTTTCCATCCCTTATAATTTTAATCTTGGATTTTATTTTTGTTCCTTTATTTTTTATACATATTTTTTACATAGTTTCTATTTCTATCCATGTTTATATGTATATGCTCTTCGTTTTTCTTTCCAATTTTCCTTTATTTCCAATGTTATTAAGTTTCTCTATTTAATGTCCAATTTTTAACGAAATAATGTTTGTTATTATTCATTTTTTATTTATTCTTCAAGTTAAGTAATTTCTTTAAATATAATAATATTAATTTTCTGTTAATATAGTTAGGTATTGAATTTTGTAAAAGTAATTTATGTCCAAATTTGTGAGTTTTATTTTCTTTTTAATATATTAGACTAATTATATGTTTTGGTATTTATTTAATATTAGAGCTTTAATATATATAAATAACCTAAGTTTTTTTAAGAAAAAAAATTAATATCATTGTTCTGAAATACTTTTACTATAATAATATAAAAGTTAAAAAATATGGAATTTTTTTCTCTAACAATAATTATGGTCTCACCAATTTTTATTATTTCCACTGTTCATATTTACATTTTAATTTCTGTTCGTGATCATTTCAAAAATGATTTTATTTGTTTTTATTTTTTGGTTCAAATAATTTCTTCAAATCTAATAATATTTTTTATTTTGTCATTTATTTAGTTTTTTAGTTGCTTTTCTATTAATATTATAAGGTCTTAAAATTTCTTATTATTATAGATAATACATTCAAAATAATAATAATTATTATTTGTAATATTTTTTCCCTTATCAATATGTGAAATTAATTATATATTTTGATATTTATTTAATATCAGCACCTTCATATATATATATATATATAAATGATCTTTTTATTATTATTCTAAAATATTTTAAATCTAATAATATAAACAATAAATTTTACAATCAGTTTTCTACACAGAAAAAAAATATTTTAACAGATTTTACTAAATATTTTTTGGCAATAGCAACATCCAATCACTTTTTAATGAGAAAAAAAATTCCGTTTCTAACAAATTTTATTAATTATAATTTTGCTGATGAAATTTGAAAATAACAACATACAACACATATAAAATCAATCAATTTTTTATATAGATAAAAAAAACTCAGCGCATCACGCAGGCATATCGCTCGTCTGCTCTAAAATAGCAAAAAAGTGTATGGGGGATAATATTAATTTAATATACAAGAGAACATGATATAGCACGATCCAATAAATAAGCATGAAAGGATTTATTGATTCAGAAAAATATTAAATAAGTATAATTTAATTTACAAGACTTTTATTCGAGCTATTTTTTTATGTATAGATTTTGATTTATATTTTTTTAATTTATAACGGTCTTTAATTGTTTTTGGTATTATGTAATTTATTTATTTAAGAAAAAAATTCTGAAACCAAAACCAAACTTCTTTTTTATTAATGGAATTACATATGTAAAGAATCGAAAAAGCGTTCAGTTCAATTAACTATGGATATCGTAAATAATTTATTTAATTTACACACTCTCCATTAAGGCATTAACAGACAAATAAGGTTCTGATTTCACACAATCAGCATTCCCAATCAAAATGCCAAACAAAAGCAAACCATGCAGTTAACATTCACCATTTTTCTATGAAAATTACGAACAAAGTTTTCTAGCAAAGACCCAAATTTGTTTGCACTATCGTTAGCTTAAAACAGAGAAAAAAACACTTCCCTTCCAAAAACCTTGCAGAAAGATAAAACTCGTACCTCTTCGATTCAGTGTTTTTAAGTTCTAACACGTCTAACTGCAGCCGGGTCCAAGAAAAATTCAGTCCTAAAATCCCTTCAAAGGGGCCAACCCGACCTCGAAAACATAGCCCTCTTGGTCAATGTAAAGCTATAGAGAGAAGGGACACGTTTCTCTTCTTTTTTTTTAGATTCGAACCTCTATCTCTTACATATTCCTATAGGTATATATATTGATTGTTATAGATATAGATCTGCCATGGTGATTTGGTTTTGTTAAATGGAACTCTTAGAATTTTAGAGAGGTTTCAAAGATGACTGGAGGTGGGGAAGCTTCCCATAAGCGAAGCCCCAGGGAGTTAGTATGCCGTGCTGGTGCTGGTGCCTCCGCAGGTCTGCTTGATAAAGCTCAAGACTTTTGGTTGATTATGTTTTGTTTGTGATTTTAATTTGTGGGTTTTATGTCTAATTCAAGGAATCACAAGAATTTTTGTTTATTGGCTGGTGCATGCAAGTTTAGCTGATTAAAGATTGGACATCTGCAAGATCATATAGTTTATTCCTCTTGCAGGTGCTATTGCAGCCACGTTTATGTGCCCATTGGATGTGATCAAGACAAGGTTACAAGTCCTTGGCTTGCCTCCCAATTCAGGTCAAGGAGGTATGGAAGATTTTGTGCCCTTCAATATAATGTTTTATGACAGTCATCTGAAAAACTATGAATTGGTTTAACTTATAAGCATCTATGGTGCACATTCTGGGGATGTGTTTTGAGATTGGATTGCTTTTTAGATATTTAGACGAGTAAAGACTGCACCTTTTTAAGAAACAGAAGGCTAAATAGCTTTGACAAGGAACTTGATGGGAACATGAACCCTGGTTTTTTGTGTATGACTAAACTGAGATAATGCGCGGTAATCTTTTTTAACAGGTGCTTGTTTGTTGGTTTATAAAATATTTTTGGTTTTAAGTACTAAAGCAGTCCATAAAGTATTATGATTATGCCATTTGTTTCGATGGGAAACTTCTAACTTCATTCCTCCATCTTCCTGACCTTTTCCCCTAAACATGCATGCATTGTGTCTTCCCTATTTGTCTAAGCAATCATTATTAACTGGTAATTGTGTCATGCAGAGTAAATTGGATGGCCATCATTCCTTAGATGAACCAGAAAATATTATTATCCTCCAAATACCAGATGGATAGTGTAGTTTCCTTGTTTATTGATTTTAACCCATTCCTGTGCTCTTCCATGCCCTCTATGCTCAGGTAGTATTATCATCTCAAGTGCTCAACACATTGCCAGAACTGAAGGAATTAAGGGATTTTATCGTGGGCTCTCTCCAACTGTAATGGCACTTCTTCCAAATTGGGCTGTGAGTCTTGCCTATGTTGCTTTATTATTTTTGTTTTTATAGATAGATGCTTGAAAAACATTAGGGTGCTTACAATGTGATCAGTTGGGCTAAAATGATCTAGGACTTGAAGTGTGGATTTTCTGAATCCACCTTGTCCCAAGCTAGCCTCTCTGGCTCTTCCTCATATTCTTGTGGAGAATTTTAATGTTGGGGAAGAGCAAATCTGGATTTATTTTCCAATGAATGGAAAATAATTGTTGACATGTCTGCAGAAAGAAGACAATGATCAATAAGAAGCCATCACCCTATTCATCTTGATTGAAAAACTATATAATGAAAACACCCGCTAAATTCCAGGGCATAGATTATCTCTGGGATTGATCAAAGGGAACTGTGTTAAATTACTTTTTTTCTCCCAAGGCAAACACAAGCAGAACTACAACCTTATGTGCTCTTCACATTTCCTGTAATGACAAATGTGCTCATTTCATTTGTAGGTGTTTTTCACAGTTTACGACCAACTTAAAGGCGTCCTTTCAAATGGTTGGTTTTTCTAAGAGTTTCTTACTTGAAAATTATGTGTTGGTCTTCTATTGAGTTCACATGAGAAACCTTGTTCTATTAATATTCTCTCTGAGATTGAAGAATGTCAAGTACTGTTCTTCTTCTGATTTATTCTAAAATCTTATGGTCTCATATTGTAGAGGATGGGGACAGCCAGCTCTCAGTTGGTGCAAACATGGTAGCTGCTGCTGGTGCTGGGGCTGCCACATCCATTGCAACAAATCCTTTGTGGGTTGTGAAAACAAGACTCCAGGTAAGTCAGCATGATTATGAATCTGATTTCCTTTGAATATGTATATTTGTTAAGATCATTCTATCACATGTCAACTATAATTGTTGCCTGCTAAATTGTTGAAGGCTTCTATCAAAACTTCACTGTAGTTTTTTATTAGACATACGTCTATGAACATGTTTTTATTGGAAAGGACTTTCTAGCTGCACTTGGTTTAAGCTGCCACCTTGCCAGAGTTCATAGTGAATTGGGACAACCATGTCACTCTATATTTTAATCTCGCAGAAGTATCTAACCCAGGTCATAACTGGAAAGTGGGTAGAGTTCTAAGGATCAAACCCCTCATCAATTCTAGCGGGATACTTGACCCAAACAAGCATACATCTTCAAACTTAAAAATAAGAGAAGAAACTTCAGTTGACAGTATTTAACATTATGTTTCCCTTGTATATGTTATTCTTAGTCAGTAAACAGTCAATGTGTGCCACCACATTGTGTTAGAGAAGAAACTTTCTTTTCTATATTGTGATAAGCCAGGATGCCTGATGATTCTTTGCTTGGATGTCTGGGTACTCTGATATTACATTTGAACAACAACTGTTACTCTGCATAGCTTATAATCAATTAATAATTGCTGCACCATTGCTGTTCCACTTCAGATATTCATTTGTTTTTCTTCTCTTATAGACGCAAGGAATGAGGCAAGGAGTGGTTCCTTACAAAAGCGTACTTTCTGCTTTGAGGCGGATTAAACAAGAGGAAGGCATACTAGGCTTGTATAGGTCTGGTTCAAATTCTTAATCAATGTGAAGTTATATTTCTGTAATTTTTAAGGTCCTTTATGCTTGCAACGTTTTGCAAGCATTCGTGCTATGGTTTTAAGATGATTAGAAAATCCTCTTCTCATGATTTGGTTTCATAATGCTGCATTCTTTGCTTGAAACAGCGGGATTCTGCCTTCTTTGGCTGGGATAAGTCACGTTGCAATTCAATTTCCAGCATATGAAAAGATCAAGTGTTACATGGCAAAGAAGGGTATTGTTTTTTATCTTACACTTTCTGGGTTTTCAGTCCAACCTCTGTATGTTATTATATTTGAACAGCTCTGATTATACTATTTTGAAGTTCTCAGGTAATACAACTGCTGATAATTTAAGTCCTGGGGATTTCGCAATTGCCTCTTCAGTATCCAAAGTACTTGCCTCTGTACTGACTTATCCACATGAGGTATGCTTTGACATGGCGCTTTACTCTAGTGAGGGTTTATCTCCCATGAAAACTGTCCGCTTCCTGTGTGTGTTTGTCTATTGTTATAATATCTTAATGTCAAACACCAGGTGGTGCGTTCAAGACTTCAAGAGCAAGGGCATCTCAGAAATTCTGGGGCCCATTATGCCGGTGTTGTTGATTGCATTAAGAAAGTGTTCCAAAAGGAAGGTTTTCGTGGATTTTACCGTGGCTGTGCAACTAACTTGATGAGAACGACTCCATCTGCTGTGATTACATTTACCAGTTATGAGATGATCCACGAGTTCTTGGAGCGCATTCTGCTTCCTGACAAGAGCCATTCACATGCCCAGACTAAATCTGATGACCATGCCAAACCTCAGCAGGAGAGCAAAGGAAATGTTAATAGTAACAACACCATTTCGGGGCAATCACAAACCCAACCAAATAAGACTCCCTCTATTCCTTTGGGAAACAAAGAGCAGCTACCTGCTGCACACTGATGCTGTTTCTTCACGACTTCCCTTTTAAGGAAATTCAACTCAACAGAAAATGAACTGGACAATTCAAATGTGAAGGTAATAAAAAAAAGGCAAAATTCTTTTTCTCCAAAATTTTGATTTATTTTTTTGTATGGTAAGGTATGGCCTAAGTTGGTCGATTCAGTCTTCTTCTTCTTCTGAATGCCTGACTTCCACTTTGGACGTTGGGGATGATCAAAGGATTTGATGATGTGCATGCGTGGACCAGGCATTTTAGATATTTCCATCCTGTTAACTTTACTTAGGGAAGCAAAAGGATATCATGGTTAGATCTCTGATTACCAGGGGTTTAAATCTTAACTTGTAGTGTATTCACATGTGTATTTTCTCTTGAATGGAAAGTAATGAAAACTTCTGTCTGTCTTCAACTGAGCTCGCTGTCAAGCATTTAATTTCTAGTTTTTCAAATCAATTCGAGAGCAGAGTGCTTTGTTCAGCTTCGACTTGTTTATGTAAAACATTCAATCTTGAGACCATATAACAATAGCAGCATCAGTATAGAAGAAGACCAGGAAGCTTGCTGTGGGCAAAAAAGAGAGGCTAAAACGAAACTACTAGACTAATTATATATTCGGTGAAAGATGATACCTATACCAATTAAAGTGAAAATATGGTATAAGGGCGCCGAATTTAATTTTAATGGAGGGCTGGAAGAAGCATAACACCTCTCACAGGTATCTTCAAAGTCGAGCCTGCTTTTTTCTTGTCTTGCGTGAGGTTGCCCTCATCCTCTACTTTTTCTTCCCATGTTATGATCCGGTCCCATACCTTATTCTTACACCTTCTAGAGTGCCTTCTAAAGTGTTCGACACTCAAATTCAGCAAGACTTTCTGATTTCAGGTTGCCATTCTTGCACCGCACACCACTTTTCTAATGCTCCTCTTTTCTATTATAAGTTATTCTCCGCCAGCAAAATTCAATGTAATGCTTCAGGGTATCAAAGATAAATGACCGTATCAGTATAAAAAAAGCAAGCTTTGGAGAGAGACTTCCTCGCTACCGATTCTTTATGATCAAAGTTTGGAGGTTGAGATTGAAAATTCTTAACCTGGCAATAAGTAGAGGAGTGTTAACTAAGCATGCATCATCTTATTCTGATATTATTTTCGAGCGAGTGTTTAGAAGAATTGAACACTTGGGACCTACGAAAAACAGAACGCCACTCCAATCCGATGTGTGAAACTGGATTCACCAATATATTTAATCTAAAAAAAAAAGGAAAGGGAAAGGAAGAGAGAAAGGAGGAAGAAAAAGGTAACAATAACCATGACTGAATTTCAAGAATTCAGTATTTCATCTGCATAGTTAAATCAAATTACCCCTCTACCTCCCTAATTCATATCTCGGCAAATTGATTTGAAGCATTCTCTCTCTCTCTTTTTTAACCCAAAAACATTGGATTAATACCAAAATTATTTACTAGCACTACAGTGACAGTAGAACACCCCTGACATGGCAGTTAAAATCAAATTAAAAATTGAGTTCCTCGGTCTCCGGGATAGCAACAAGCATAGGTCGCCAAGCTCTCCTCAAAATAGTCCGGTGTCTAAACCCGATCCAAGCGGGTCTAGGCGAGCCCGCTCCATCTCCTAAACCGTTAACTTTCATCCTATACACTTCGCACTTGCCTCCAAATCCTCCAATCCCATCTTCCCTCTCTTTCCCTCTCTTTTCCTCTTCCAACTCGTCATCAAACGACATCGCCGAAGATACAAACAAGTCCTTCAATGTGTCTCGCTTTCTCTCCGGGTGAATTGGCGGTAGCTGTGGTTCCTGGCGACGAGGAGATCGGCGCCCGAGGAGCATCCGGAGTGTGGTCTTACGGCGCTGAGGGAGGTGGACAAGTGGACTCGTTCTCGGGCTTCGTGTTGGACTCTGTGCAACGCCGCATTGTGTTGCTAGAAGCTTGAATCTCTGCAACGTCGCCATTGTTGGCAGGTTCCTCTCTCTCTCTGCCTCTCAATTTGTTCGCTCTCTATATCGACTTGTCTGTCTATTTAAACTACTTGTGGAAAATTTTGAATTTAAAATAAAAATAGGGGGTGTCCATCACTATCAGTAGTCATAATGATTTTGTGTGTTTGTGGTTTTGCTTGAAAGAAAGAGGAAAGGATCAGTTTTGGAAATCTCTACCTCCTCACTTTAGTTTTCTTAAAGTGCGTGCTCCCTTCCTTCCTTTGAATGGAATATCTTGGAGAATGAGAAATGACAAAAATTCCTTTGCCTCCATCGATTGGACGGGGTCTTTGGCAAAAGTCTATTTTGTCCTTTGCTTTGTAGACAAAACAAATCAAAGAATCATGACATGGAGCCTTTATATATGTTCTTTTTTAATGTATTAGATTAACACCATAGCTCAAGTTTCAATGCTAATAATGTATTTGACAATTATACTTTCCACCTTAAGATAGCTTATGATTTATTCATGTATATGTGTATATCATCAAATAAATTATTTTGGAAAATTATATTTTTATAAAACAACTTATTTAATGATATAAAAGTCATCTTAAATAAAAACAATACCTAATATTATCATAACTTCATTTCATGCATGGTAGCATCAAGATTTGACAAGAGTTAGCTACTAATTCAATTGAACAAATTCAAGGAACACGAGATTATTTGAGCAATTTATAAACACAATGTAAAAAAATAAATGATTGACACATGCACCATAATCTCTGTAAAAATTAATTCTTAAATATAATTATACTTTATATTAGTTGACGATTAAATTAAATTAACTCATAAAAATATAATTATGTCTTTTGATTTAATTTTTACGCAGATTTACTCAATAATAAATTATTTTAGCCTTGAATCTGTATTCTTTTATTTTTTTAACACAAAAGAGGTACGATCAGGCTCTCGAAAACGTCATCCACCTTGATTTTTCTACTAATACCAGTCATTTTTTTATTTTTTTATTTTTGTTTTATTTTGGATAGATTTAGAAAAACAAAATTGTGTTATGACAATGTCTATAATTACATCGATATAGGATAGTGATAAAAAAAAATTTAACTATTGATTAAGGAGAGGATGGTGGAGTTTTTTAATCAATGCATGGTCATGGACTCATTTATTTTAGAGTGTCTAAGCATTTTATATGTTGTCCACTCCTGCCTTCTTCCAATTATTGCTTCTTTTAATTATATTTATTAAGTGGTATGGATATTTACTTGCATGTTTGCTTTTCTTCATTCATCAAAATGAAAAAAAATTATGATGTATATTTAAATTTAAAAATAAAACACATGATATTAAATTCTACAAAACAATAATCCAATTAAAAAAGCTTCCACAATTAACGATGATCTGATTTAATTTAATTTAATTTCATTAACTTAAATTTCTTAATTAATTGAAATATTAAATAGATTTTATAAACTTCCCAAAGATTGGAAGTTGCATGATGAAGCAAATGACGAGCGTAATACTTTCCAGAAGAAACAGAACCAGAAGCTGCTTGCGCTCGATTAGGGTTGAGTCTACTTCAATAGCTTCGCTTCACTGTTCTACGAAATAGGTAGCTATCAAGGTTCCATGGTTGCTAATCAGAGGATTAGAAGTGAAATACAAGTTGATATGCCTTTCTAAACACAATCACCTTGTAGAAAGCAAAAGAAGAACGGCAGAAATAAAATGAGCCATGAAATGAATCCAGAATATATAAACACCGGTGATTTAGTATAACTGTTACCTCCACTACTTACATAGACTCCCTTGTGCACAAACCTGCCAATGCCGTGTCTAGAATTCCATTTTTCTGTGCACCAAAACGACGACAAGGAAAAGGTAACGTACATTTGCACTCAGACTTGGTGTTAGCCATGCTCCAACTTGAAATTAAGCAGCATGGAGGAAGAAACCTTAAACGATTTCATTAGGTGTAGCAGAGCTACTACTGGCCCATTTAGCGGTAACAGAAACTGGTGAAGGTGGCGGGAGAATGTTCTTCAATAGAACAGCCTCATCGCAATAGGGTGGTGAGGGTGGTGGCAGTGTGTTCGTCCACCTATTGTTATCATCATGCACTTCTACAAGATTGTCCAAGGACTCCCCACCTTGAATTATTTTTAACTGATGCAGAACATTTTCCATGGAAGGTCTCATTTCCTTGTCGTGATGCAAACATTGAAAAGCCAACTCTGCAACTGATGTTGTCATTCTTTTAACTTCCTCGTCTGAATTATACCCAAGACCTGAGTCAATCAACTCGTCAAATGCACATTTCTGAATCTTGATTATTGCCAAGTTAGAGAGATTGATCTCATGCCGGTGCCTGGTTATATCAACGGCAGGCATGGATGATATGAGCTCAATCAGGACAACTCCAAAGCTATAGACATCGCTCTTATCTGTAAGTTGGTAACTTTGGTGATATTCAGGGTCAACATAGCCTGGAGTCCCTTGTGGAACAGTCGAGACGTGAGTAACATCACTGGGAAATAACCTGGAAAGCCCAAAATCTGCAACTTTCACGCTGAAATTGGTGTCGAGGAGGATGTTGTTCGTCTTGACATCACGATGAATGATGTCAGAAGCATGAAGGTAAGCCAGAGCGCTAGCTGTTTCTATTGCTATGCTCATTCGAATAGGCCAGGTGAGTGGAATGGACTTTGCTAGATCGCCATGCAGGTGATCAGCGACAGTGCCATTGGGAATGTATTCATAGACAAGTAGTAGCTCACGGCTGCGTCGTGAAGTGCATCCATAAAGGCAGACAAGGTTTTTGTGGTGCAGGCGAGTAAGAATTTCAACTTCATTCATGAACTGCTTAACCCTTTTATAGTTGTGTTCATATAGGCGCTTAACTGCAACTTCCCGTCCATCTTTCAGCTTCCCTGGTTCAAAATAAACTCATTGATCAAATTGCTCGAGTTTTAGAGAAGTTTTCCTTTTCTTTCGAATAGAAATTTTCTACTTTAGTATAGTTGATCTATCAACAGAAACTTTAAATTTTCATCTTCTTACCATAGTAAACAGTTCCAAAACCTCCATCTCCAAGTTCCTTTTCACTATCAAAATTATTGGTGGCTTGCCCAAGTTCAGTATAAGAGAAGATGGGAATGCTAAGGTAAACACCGTCTCCTTCTAGGTCTGCTTTTGAGGAGGGATCGGATGAAGAATTCATTGATAACAAGTTTGAGGAATCACGGTTTTTCCTGAAGTGGTACACATAATTGTAGGACAACAAAATCATGCCTACGAAGAGACATCCGGCGCCGAAACCTGATAAAGGAGAGAAATATACTTTGGATGACTGATGGCCTTTACTTTGGATGACAGATAACCTTGCAGGAATATTCCATACATGCTAGAAATTATGGACGTTATCATGGAAACATATAAAGCAGAAAAATTTTGGATTTTGAATTACCTAATCCTAGCTTCAATCCCAGCGTTTTATTTTCTGCAAAAAGATTTCATAGAAATATGATGTTATATGAGGTCAAACAATAAAACTAAAGTGATTCAGAACCAATTAAATTCAGAAATGAAGGAATACACACATACAAAGGTTCAAACCCTGGAAGTTTATTTCCAATATAGATTCACTGCTGTAGACTGAGTTCTTATCCGCTGGGCATGTTTAACGAAGGGCTCTAAAGCTAAAGTTAACTCTACCCGGTTATGAAATTTTAAGAGCACAAAGTACAGTGAAATATGTAGGCTTGATCGATGAAGATATGCAAGTCTTTACTTATGTCGGCGATACTTTACAAAGTATAGTGAAATATGTAGGCACTGTAATCTGGCATTCTCCTCCATCACGATGACAGTGCATGCAGGCAGGAAATATTATCACTTCAAGTGTGGATCACTTGGCATTCAGCATTGTGAATATGTCATTGTAATTAGGTTGATTCTTTGTTTCCTGGAAGCTGTATAAGTGGACACTGAGGTTGAAGAATTCATACCACCTCTCTTCCCTCTCTAATTGGATCTTCTGCGTATCTTTATCACAACCATCAACCATAAGAAAATTACAGTGCGAACGTGAGGCGTTGGTGAATGGGAAGTGGATTTCACCGAGTTTCCCAAAATGAAAGGGCTGCAATTTGGATGGCATCCAGTTTCTTCTTCAGCGGGGAAAGGAAGTTTGAGGTGAGAGAATAAAGAATACTGACAGACAAACATGCACTATACTGAAATTTCCAATTTAGGAAATGAAAAGAACGGTGACTCAAACAAGGATTGGCTGCTCTTAGTAACAGCTAGTCCTTTGTAGTCTGTACCTCTCCGTTAATGCAACGTACAATATATACTTAGTTCCTTTCCCGATAAGAACTGCAGTTGACCAAGAAACTTGATTCAGAAGACTTGTGAAGATAAATATAGTGGGCCACACGTTTGGAAATATAGCTTGTATATGTAAACTTTTGTATTGGCCAACCAACATCAGTAGAAATACCTTTATTTGGCTAGACAAAATCCCCACACATTCAACATAATCACGTGGTGATATAAGATAGGACTTTTTGCAGCTTCTTATTAGCGACTAGACTGTTAAAGGAAAAGATGATATGGGATTGGTTCTCCTAGAAGAAAGGGGATCAAAAGATTGTGTTATAGAGGCTTGACATTCTTCTTCTTCTTTTTTAACCCCAGTACGGGATCTAATATCCCAGCATTTCGTTTATTGGGACAGTTAGAAACATTAAAGAAAGGAAGTTTTGATGATCGAACTAATAACTAATTTCCTCCATCGAATCACCATTTTGTTCATGCCTATTATCGCCTACCTTGTTGGATCACCATCTTAATCTGCCTATTACCTTCCCCTGTAGGCTGGAGCGTCACGGGATTGTACCCTGGCAATTACACAGGAAACAGATCACTAAGCTGGCCAACATTGGTTTAATACTTAGAATCTGGGATAAATCAGATTATGACATTGCCTAGTGGTGCCTGTTGTAATGGGGTTAGCATAGTTATCTAGACCTAAACTTAAGAGATCCATAGAATGAGATCATAACTAATCTAGAAAGAGAGTTTGGAACGAGACAAGTAAGAACATAGAAGCAAGCCATGCCATTATCGCAGTGATCGGCCGCCACTTCTCTGGCAATGAGGACAATATTTCCTAATCCAGTCCACTTAATGAAGATAGATCCCTCGACAGATTCTTGTAGTCAGCATCTCTTATTGTTTGATTAGCCTCGGCTTGCTCCAATTGAATAGGCGCGGCAACTACAGACTCGGTGACAGTTTTGCCCCAATTCAAGTCCCCGTCCCTAGGGACTAATGCAGCATAGGTTTTGTTTATGGGTGGCATCACAAGTAACCCGAGATATTGTGCAGTTAGCAGTAAATGACTTTTGGCAGTTGTAAATGAAGTGAATATCTTTTTGCCCAAAACAGAAGAGAAAACTAAGTAAATATCAGCATGGTGGGGAATAAAATCAACAAAAGACCGATCAAAAGAGCAATTCGAGGCTGGTGTGGGGCAAGTAGTGTTGATCACATCAAGATTAACCAACCGAAAGGAATGGTTTTCATAAGTGATATCCTGAACGTACCCAGCTACCTCTTCCAGAAATGCCTATCTTCCTTGCTAAAAATTTCCAAAGCCGAGATGACCACAGATACAAAAGGGATAACTTTACCTCGGGATGGCTGTTTTTTTTCTAAATGAAGCACAATAATTTTTAAAAAAATATTTTATTTTTTGACAATAGCTCAGAACAGAAGCTACTTCACCCCGAGAATTATATTTTGATTCTACGAGCGAGACTGGCTCTCCTAGGATGATACAGGTTACAAAACTGATCCCAACAGGCAATAATACAGTGAAACTGGACAAAAGTTATGTGGGCCCATTTGGTGGATATGGCTAAGATGAAGAGATAGGAGACTAGGAGATGCAAAGGAACTAGATGGAAATTCATCATCATCCTCTTGACCGGAAACATTGCCATCAAGTGGACGTCTTCTTTTAATACTCGGACTATTCATCACTTTGTCGGCCTTGTTTATTAAGCATTAATTAATTTCAAACCAAATAATTAGGTGGTTATCTTTTGCTGGTCAGAGCAGGCCGCCTCATATATATATAATCAAATCTTTCAACATCAATGCTAGTTTAGAAGGATGGTATTAAAATAATTTTTTTATTTAAAAAATTTATTTTTATCATCACATCAAACAAAAACACTACAAAATTAATTCAAAAAAATTAAAAATCTTTTAAAAGTATTTTTAAACCAAACTGTCGAACACTCCTAACTAGTTGTCTTTTGGACTCTTTGGGGTGGTCAGAGGCTCATGGTGTGAACTATTGAATTTTCAGTACAGTTTGTTGAATAATTAAAATCAAGAACTAATCTTCCGTGATTTTAAAATTCATTAAATTATTGCGGACGTGAGGCTTGGGAGTCAAGTCAAAGGTTATCCCGCTGGTAAGGACATCTATTACTCTCATTACAGAGCTAGAAGAGGTGGATAAACAATTTAGACAAAATAGTTCCGCAATGATTTTTTTAAAATTCTTGGTACGTTTGTTTATTTTGACCACTAATTGAAGAAGAAAAAGACCTCGAAGGGGACGACAATTCAGCTTTAGAGTTGGAGGTCCCACCTGAGCGCGTGATGCACTTAGCAGGCTAGATTTTTTGAAAAAGGGTTCAAGGTGAGTTTGGTCTTGATTTTCTCATCTTAAACTGGTTTCCTGTATGATATGTTTTCCAAGAGCAGTCCTTCTACTTGATATCATGACTTGTTATTTAACGATGGAACTTTCCCGTCCAACACCGTTACTTGCAATGTCAAATATGTTGTCGAATCCATATTTTTTTCAGATAAATTTGTTTCCAAATCCAATTTTGTAGACTGCATGAACCTTTAACCGTTCAGTAACCATAGCGATTCTTGTTGATTTTAGAGAATTAGATTTATCCCTAATCCTGATAACTTGCTACTGTTAAAGAAGATATATGTTTTGACCATGGCTGTGTGGACCTGACGATGACACACAAGTTGCACTTTTTTTAGCCGAAACACACAAGTGGGTTGTGGGCCTATACCATAAACTAGCCAACAATTTCAAGCAAACGATAAAATTTCGAGACAGGAAAAGAAGAGAAAAAATACTCACCGGATTTACACCTCCGAGCATGAGGTCTGTCAGGGCAGAAACATTTGAATTGGTATGTGGTGTAATTAAATCCACACCTGCCACCACTCTCATCACATACGCTACAATTACTTGCTACCCAATTCAACACGAACCCTCTTTCTAGCATCTTTCCAATCGAAACATTCTCCCCTCTATACACATCCACTGGCGCCACAACTCCAGCTCCACAGTTTTCTGAAGCAGAACCCAATAAAGGATCATCATCGAGCATTGCTACAGTCGAAACATTTGCACTCTCCCCAGAACAATCAAACTTGTGCTTTAAAAGCTTGCTATCATTTCCTAGCAGTGTGGAGTTGCAATTGTAAAAAAAGAAGAGGCCTGTTCTGGTAGTAGATTGACGAAACCTGTCACCATTTAGAGATATGTTTTGTATTTGAGGACTACAGGAGGTGTTTTTTCCAAAACCACCTGCATTTGATAGACGAAGAGAATGGTTCTGGTAGTCGATTTCTTGGATGATATACTCGTTATTGGACAGGCTAAGGACTGCCGTGTTTTTTTCATTGCAAGAGACATTGAATCCAGGGTGGCCACAATACTCTTCTTGCGCGTTTTGGATATGAAATGGGAAGCTTATCTTTTGGTCGCCGCAGCTTTTGGGTTCGCAAGCTAGGAATTGAGGGTTTGTGCATGAGGCTTTCTTTGCCATGAGAAAGAAGGTGGCAATAAAGAGATTTACAATCGGAGAAAAAGGTGTGAAGAAGAAGCTATGGTTCATTTTTAGGGATAGTGATTTGGTGGAGGAGAAAGAGAGAGAGAGGAGTAGACACGATGCTGAATAAATTATGGGGGAGGAGGGAATCGAAGTAGAGGAAGTTATAGGAGGGCGAGTTTGACTTGATTTATGGAGGAAGAGGCTTGGCTTGTTCATATCTGATTTGAAATCGTGAGCTGTTGAATGTAAGGCAATAACCGTCGGTGCCGCCCACATCGAGCATTTATCAGGAAGCAGCGCAAGTTGACCAGCTGAAAGGCTTGAGCCCTCGTCTTCTGGGCCTTTTTACAGCCTTAATTTGACTCGATTTACTTGGCCAATTCGAGAGCATCCTGGTTAACTAGTAATTTTTTTTTTTAAATGAAATTGACATGAAAAAAACCTCTCAACTTTGTGTATATTTTAAAACACACAAATACTTAATTGTATTGGACAAAAAAATAATCCCCTTTTCTATTCAAAAAACTTTCACGACATAGTTGTATTGGATAAAAAAACTCTTATTTTATGAGTTTTTGACAAAGATTTCTCTACTTAAAAGTCTTTTCCACCCACTCTCTAACAAAAAATATCTTTTTATTCATAACATGATTGTTATAACCCCGACCCCCCCACCCCCAAAAAAAATCATAATTTTCACAAAAAAATATTTAAAAAAATATAAAAAAATCCAACTCAAAAATAAATTTGAAGGACTCAAATGGACAAACATTTAATTCACAATTAGCTGAACGCTAGGAGAATTGACAATTTGGGATCTCACACAATATAATTTGACCTAATTTTATGAATCAGAAATGGAAGGACAAAAATGGATAAAATAATGAAGTTTAGAAACCCAATAGTACCAAATGAGGGCTTAACCGAAGAAAGATATTGAAGATTGGGGCCTAATTATAGAAAAATATTGAAGATTGGGTTTAAATTGCAAAAAGCATAAGATGATGGACTTAATTGACTTTGGAGTCCTTAATTGGCTTAACTAAAGACTTAGTTGAAAGTAAAAATAAGTTTGAAAGTCAATTCAAAAAACAAAATTGCAAGTTCAATAAGTTCATGAACTTGATTGAATTTTGAATTGTCTTAGTATAAGGCTATAAGCCAATTCAAACCGAGACTTGACCAAAGAAAAAATGAAGTTTGAAAGCTGGTTTGAGTCAAAAGAGCAAGCATCAAAGGTTCAGGGGCTAAAATGAATATATTCTGAAACTTTGAAGGTGAAGCTCTGACAAGGGTGAAATTGAATGACATTTTGTGAAATTAATCCATAACATCCAGTTAATTGTGTTTTTCTTTCCTTGTTTTTTAGGGGGAAAAAACAGCTTCGATATTTGTTATCAATTGTTTATTTTCTTATTTACTCAAAACAAATGTATATAGTTTCATTATCTATTATTAACAATTTGCTTTGATTATCCCAATTCCATACGTGTAATGTTTTTTTAAAAGAAAATATTTAATTAGAAAAACCACATGTGCTTTAATTGTTATATAAATCTATTAAATGAAAAATAATTAATGAAATAAAAAACTCTATTTAATCCGATGACATGTGTGGCGTGCATAAAGCTAGAGTTTAATTGTTTTACTTGTGTTCATTTTTTAAAAAATAAAAAAAATCAGTTTTTTATTTCAGTCAGAAAATTCTCCAATACAAAACATAGCGTGACCAAATAACCTAATAAAATCTATCACGCTGGTGTAAGTTATTACGTGTCAGAGTTTTTTTTATATATAAAACAAGAACAGGTAATTTAGAAAAAGGCTTCTTAAAAACAACCTCTCGTACCCATCCAACCTGAAAACAAATAATTAATTATATCTCAGTGCCTGTATTTTATAAAATTAATTAAACAAATCATTAAGCAGTGCTGGCCATTCACATTTCTCCTTTCATCTACTTCTCTTTCCATCTTATTTTTTAAGAAAAAAAAACAATTTCCAGAGAAAAAAAATTACACTGAAAAACAATGAGAAAACCAACAAAAAATCTGTTGATAAAATTAAAAAAAAAGTGGGTTAAATTTATAATTTCTGAAACCATGACGAATAATCATTTAGTTTTTTCTAAAACTACAGGTACAGAGATCTCATCACTTAGCTTAGTAAATATTCACAAACATGTAGCTTGGCAAAAAATCGCAGTGAGCTTAATAGAAGAAGGGGAAGAGGAAGGAGATGATCCTTTTTTCTTCCTTTTTCTCTTCGCTCGTGGGCAGAGATACCGTTAGGATATGGATCTTAAACCTTTTACAGAAAAACTAAGTGAACATGACAACAAAATTAAATTAATTGGCCAAACTGATGCAAATATGCACGTGAATAGGCATCTTCATTTTTTTTTCTGCGGCAACTGTTTTTTTTCTATTTTTTTGTGGTGCAGGCGAGTAAGAATTTCAATTTCATTCATGAACTGCTTAACCCTTTTATAGTTGTGTTCATATAGGCGCTTAACTGCAACTTCCCGTCCATCGATCTTTCAGCTTCCCTGGTTCAAAATAAACCATCTTTAATCTGGCATTCTCCTCCTTCACGATCACAGTGCATGCAGGCAGGAAATATTATCACTTCAAGTGTGGATCACTTGGCATTCAGCATTGTGAATATGTCATTGTAATTAGGTTGATTCTTTCTTTCCTGGAAGCTGTATAAGTGGACACTGAGTTTAAAGAATTCACGCCACCTATCCTCCCTCTCTAAATGGATCTTCACAGCCATCAACCACAAGAAAATTACAGCGCGGACGTGATCAGGCGTTGGTGAATGGGAAGTGGATTTCACCGAGTTTACCAAAATGAAAGGGCTGGCAATTTTGGGGGTATCCAGTTCTTCTTCAACGGGGAAAGGAAGTTTGAGGTGAAAGAGAATAAAGAATACTGACAGACAAACATGCACTGTACTGAAATTCTCAATTTAGGAAATGAAAAGAACAGTGACTCAAACAAGGATTGGCTGCTGTTAGTAACAGCCAGGCCTTTGTAGTCTGTACCTCTCCGTTAATGCAACTTACAATATATGCTTAGAAATTAGAATCAAGAGAGATTTGGCGTGCGAAAAAATAAAACAAATGTGGCAATTTCCATTTACAAATCACTTTCATCTGTAGACAACTTGTATACCCGACCCCTCCTGGGACGACTCGCAAGGCAGTGATGATGTAGTGGAGGAGTGCTCTTGAGCTAACCTTCTAGGAGAAGAAAGGGAAGGTCTCGGTGGGATTTGCAAAGACTGAAGACTGCCTTCAAACATCTCTACAACCTTTGTCATCGATGGTCTATGTGATGGAATATTTTGGATGCACCACAAACCCACTATGATCATCTTTTTAACAATCTCTTCTTCCTCGTCCGTTCTATCTCCATGAAGTGTTGAAATCTTTCCTGGTTCAAGATTCATATAAAACCAATCCGGGAAATACATCTCGTTGGTTTCCAACGATCCCATATCAAAATCTTTACTTTGTCCGACCATTTCAAGAACCATCATTCCATAACTATACACATCAGACTTGTAGGTTACTCCTCCAAAAGATCTGCAGAATACTTCGGGTGCTATGTAACCTACAGTCCCTCTGGCACCTATCATCGAAATCTTACTTACCTTGCTCTTGCATAGCTTCGCGAGACCAAAATCAGAGATCTTTGGACAAAAGTCTTCGTCTAGAAGAATGTTGTGAGGCTTTATGTCAAAATGCACAATCGGAGTGTTACAACCTCTATTCAAGTACTCCAGGCCTCGAGCAATGCCAAGTGCAATTTCATATAATTTTTTCCATTCTAAACGACAGTTTGTATTTAGGGATCGTTTGTATAATATAAAGCTATCTAAAGATCCATTGGGCATGAATTCATAAATCAAAGCTCTTTTATTCCTCTCATAGCAGAAGCCCAAAAGGGTTACTACATTCACGTGAGAAGTTCTACTAATGCTTGCAACTTCATTCATGAAATCTTTTCCATCACCTTCAATATCTTTTAGGACTTTTACAGCCACAAGACGACCGTTTGGTAACTTTCCTTTATATACATTACCAAAGCCCCCATGACCTAGTGTATAGACGAATGAGTTGGTCATTTTCTTAATATCTGAATATGAAAAACGCTTTGGAGTAAGTGAATGGTAATCCATCATAAATGTTTCAACATTATCAACATGTTGCCAATTCTTTAGCCTGAAGGTCATTGCTACGACTGCACTGAATGAACCTTTTCTTCTAGTGAGACATATTATAATTACGGAAGAAGCTATTGCCGCAGCTACTGATGAACCTGTAATTTAAGATGCATCATCTTCAATATTAAAATAAAAAAATAATAATGGATTTCTTATAATTATATTTACTTACCCACAACAATCCATCGTCTCCAAGTCCCATTAGTAGATCCAGTCCCATTAGTAGATCCTGTAACAGGACATCAAATAATGTTAGGGAGTTGTCCATGCTGGGATAGTTGTCATGAGATGAACACCACCTCAATCCAACCTTATTATATGTCTATCGATCTTTTATGTAAGCAACTCATTTTTCTTATATATTGCCACATTTTTCTTGTAGGTTTTTTGAAAATGGGTTCAAGGTGAGTTTGGTCTTGATTTTCTCATCTTAAACTGGTTTCCTGTATGATATGTTTTCCAAGAGCAGTCCTTCTACATCATATCGTGACTTGTTATTTAACGATGGAACTTTCCCGTCCCACACCGTTACTAGCAATGTCAAATCTGTTGTTGAATCCATTTTTTTTCCAGATAAATTTGTTTCCAAATCCATTTCTGTATTTGTGTAGATTAAAATGGTCGCTTGATGTTAAAATCAAACAACTGGAACCAGACAGCCAAAGCTCTCCTTCTCTTTCAGCATGAGTTTTGAGTATTCTTATTCTACATGGAAGTAATTTACTATCTGAATGACGAAATGGAATTAAATAAAAAGAAAATCAATCAATAAAAAAATAAATAATAATATATATATATATATATATATATATTAAAACAATCAAAATATTAAAACACTTTTGAAGAAAATGGAAATCGTGAGTTAGGGTGATAGAAGGTCCCGCTAGGAAAAAAACCATTGAGAGACCAATATGAGATAAAAATCAAGAGGAGACTGCATGAACCATTAACCGTTCAGTAACCATAGCGATTCTTGTTTATGTTACAGAATTAGATTTATCCCTAATCCTGATAACTTGCTAATGTTAAAGAAGATGTATGTTTTGACCGTGGCTGTGTGGACCTGACGATGACACACAACTGGCACTGTTTTTAGCCGAAGCACACAAGTGGGCAGTGGGCCTATACCATAAACTAGCCAGCACTTTCAAGCAAAAGAAAATTTCAAGAAAAGAAAAAATACTCACTGGAATTACAACGCCGATCATGAGGTCTGTCAGGGCAGAAACATCTGAAATGGTACGTGGATTTATTAAATCCACACCTGCCACCACTCTCTTCGCATACGCTACAATTACTTGCTACCCAATTCATCACGAACCCTCTTTCTAGCATCTTTCCAATCGAAACATTCTCACCTCTATGCACATCCACTGGCGCCACAACTCCAGCTCCGCATTTTTCTGAAGCAGAACCCAACAAAGGATCATCATCGAGCATTGCTACAGTCGAAACATTTCCATTCTCCCCAGAACAATCAACCTTGTGATTTAAAAGCTTGCTATCACTTTCTAGCAGTGTGGAGTTGCAATTGTAAAAAAAGAAGAGGCCTGTTCTGGTAGTAGGTAGACGAAACCTGTCTTCATTTAGAGATATGTTTTGTATTTGAGGACTACAGGGGGTGTTTTTGCCAAAACCAACTGCATTTGATAGACGAAGAGAATGGTTCTGGTAGTCGATTTCTTGGATAATATACTCGTTATTGGACAGGCTAAAGACTGTCTTGTTTTTTTCATTGCAAGAGACATGGAATCCAGGGTAGCCACAAAAGTCGTCTTGCGCGTTTTGGATATGAAAAGGGAAGCTTATCTTTTGGTCGCCGCAGCTTTTGGGTTCGCAAGCTAGGAATCGAGGGTGTGTGCATGAGGCTTTCTTTGCCAGGAGAAAGAAGGTGGCAATAAAGAGAATCACCACTGGAGAAAAAGGTGTTAAGAAGAAGCTACGGTTCATTTTCAGGGATATTGATTTTGCGGAGGAGAAAGAGAAAGAGAGGAGCAGACACGATGCTGACATCTTAAGCTGTTGAATATAAGGCAATAATAGACGGTGTTGCCCAGATGGAGCATTTATCAGGAAGCAGCGCTAGTTGACCAGCTTAAAGACTTGTGCCCTTCGTCGAATGGGCCTTTTTACAACCTGAACTGATAGTCATTTACCATAGCCATTACTCGTTTATTTAATTTTTGAATGTATCGTAATATATTTCATTTTGGCACCCTCCATTTTCAAAATCCTAATTTTGCCCCTGCTACTACTTCACTTTGTGTGTGTATTTTCAATGCTGGTGCTTTTTTAAAATATTTAAAAAAAAAAAACACTGTATTCAAATATGTTTATACAATTTTTACCACGTCTACTTCTTAATACTTTTCACATATCATACGTCGACTCCTGTCAGTGAGTTTGTCGATTTCATGACATTATTATGGTCATGGTTTTGCTTTAAGGGGGATGAGGTCTACATTAGTTTTAGGCGTGTTTGGGAGTGTTTTTAGAAAAAAAATTTGAAAATTTTTTACAAAAATAGTTATGGTATTTTTAGATTATTTTGATATATTGATGTTAAAAATAATTTTTTAAAAATAAAAATATCATTTTAATATATTTTTAAATAAAAATATTTTCAAAAACTATTTCCAAAAATATATTGTTAACCAGTCAAAACTCTTAACTGAGGAAATTAAGGCATGGTGTATGTTTTTGAGTGGAATGGACCCACACGGCATTCTCTGACCCTACTTTTCTTTTCTTTCTTTTTCTAATATATACAAGCATTCTGGTACGTCCCCTTTTCTTTTATTTTGTACTGATTCTCAAATCGAGTAATCTTCGAAATAACCTAAAAATTCTTTTGGTTTTTTGAATTTTCTTGTTTGGTTATTATTGATAAGAGCTCTCGGTCTAATTTGATAGCTTATCAGATTTTTCTTACTTTTTTCCCCTTTAATTTTCTGTGTCCGAAAAAACCTTATCACGCATGTTTTTTTAGGCTACTATAGCTTTAGTATTTTGGTAGGTTACGTAAGCGAAAATAGCGATATTTTCTTCAAAATCCGAGGAGAAAATCTGATTAGTCTTCAGTTTCTGTGAAATGACGGTACTGGCCCTGGTGCAAGTGTAGTGAGGACTGAGGAGGAGTTGGAGAAGTATGGATCCATCCTGTGGCATTGTCACACGTTTACTTGGGGCCTGTTTGAGGAGGCGGTTTGATTGTTTTTTAAAGTGTTTTTTATTTAAAAATATATTAAAATAATATTTTTTTTATTTTTTAAAAATTATTTTTGACATCAACACATCAAAATAATTTAAAAATACTAAAAAAAAATATTTAAAATAAAAAAAACATTTTTTGAGGAAACGGTGATACAACCGTCGTCCCAAACATGAACTTGGTCCCGCAATTGAAGCACAGGTGTTCAAAAGTTGTCGGGCAACAGTTGACCATTGAGAACTTCAATTGGCCAGGCTCTTTGATTCACCCAAATTTGGTAGTTTCGATTTGGTTGTTGTTTTGTTTTTTTAATTAGAATATAATGTTTTAATTTTGGAGCATTTCAGTGTATTGTTTTAAGATTATATTGTTTATATAAAATTAATTATATATGTGGAAAAAATTAAAATATTAATTTAACAATATTTGATTCATGAATGGGTGTTTGGGAAGCAAGTAAAAGGTATTTTTCAAAAACAATTGAAAAATTATTTTGTTGTTCTAAATTTAAAAAAAAATAGTGTTTTTAGATCATTCTGGCATGTTGATATCAAAAATATTTTAAAAAAAATTAAAAACATTATTTTTATGTATTTCCAAGTAAAAAATATTATAAAAAACAATTATAATTATATTCTCAAATATCATTTTCATCTATTAAACACGAGTTTCAATCTAATTCACTAGAACTACATTTTTATGATCATGCGAGGTGTATTTCTACACAACGTAGTTAAGTTTTGTTATTTCTTTTAGTTCAGATATTCTTGATGAGTAAATTCTTTGTTTGATTTTGGTATATTTATCTTAATAAAAATTGTAATTCATATTTTTTGTACTTAATTTCACAGAGAGAAAAATTGAGAAGGCTCCGAAGCAAATCGAGAGTGTAATGCAAAAGTTCACAAAATAAGGGGTCTAGTTCAAAAAAAGGTTAAAGTCAAATGAATGGCTTTTCAAAAAGTGAAGCGAATATTTTTTAAAAGACATTTTTTGTTTAAAAATATATTAAAATAATATTTTAAATGCAAATTTTAAATTTTAAATTTAAAAAATCAATAAATTTTAAATGTAATAATTGAAGTAGTTCGAGTTATCTACCTAGTTCTGCGTTAATTAAAAATAGTCATGTGTGCGTGGATATGTAAATAAAACTAATAATGTTTACACCAAATCAAACAACAAGTTGCAATAGTCACGTGTTCGCAGGACATTCTTTGATAAAAAAAATTCAAGGCCAAAATGGCATAACTGGTTGATACCCGAAGTCGGTATTATATTTCAGTGCCTGTATTTTATAAAAATAATTAAACAAATCATTAAGCCGTGCTGGCCATTCACATTTCTCCTTTCATCTACTTCTCTTTCCATCTTTTTTTAAAAAAAAAAAACAATTTCCAGAGAAATAAAAAAAAATACACTGAAAAACAATGAGAAAACCAACAAAAAATCAGTTGATAAAATTAAAAAACAAGTGGGTTAAATTTATAATTTCTGAAACCACGACGAATAATCATTTAGTTTTTCTAAAACTACAGGTACAGAGATCTCATCACTTAGCGTAGTAAAAATTCACAAACATGTAGCATGGCAAAAAATCGCAGTGAGCTTAATCGAAGAAGGGGAAGAGGAAGGAGAAGATCCTTTTTTCTTCCTTTTTCTCTTCGCTCGTGGGCAGAGATAACGTTAGGATATTGGATCTTGAACCTTTTACAGAAAACTTAAGTGCACATGGCAACAAAATTAAATTAATTGGTTTTTTTCTCTTTTTTTTTGTGGTGCAGGCGAGTAAGAATTTCAATTTCATTCATGAACTGCTTAACCCTTTTATAGCTGTGTTCATATAGGCGCTTAACTGCAACTTCCCGTCCATCGATCTTTCAGCTTCCCTGGTTCAAAATAAACTCATTGATCACATTGCTCGAGTTTTAGAAAAGCTTTCCTTTTCTTTTGATTAGAAATTTTCTACTGTAGTATAGTTGATCTATCAACAGGAACTTTAAACTTTCATCTTCTTACCACAGTATACAGTTCCAAAACTTTCATCAAAGTATTGGTGGCTTGCCCAAGTTCAGTATAAGAGAAGATGGGAATGCTAAGGTAAACACCGTGTCCTTCTAGGTCTGCTTTTGAGGAGGGATCAGATGAAGAATTCATTGATAACAAGTTTGAGGAATCACGTCTTTTCCTGAAGTGGTACCCATAAACGTAGAACAAGAAAATCATGCCTGCAAATAGACATCCGACGCCAAAACTGTTAAGGAACCATCTCACCTAAAAGCTTAAGCTTGTAAGTAAGGCCCCATAATATGATTTATATTATTCTCTAACACACCCCCTCAAGTGAAAGTCCTTTGGGCTTGAAACTTGCACAGGCCCACATCACCTTGTGCTTGGTTTTTTTATCAAATAGAATGGGGGTGGTGAGATTCGAACTCGTGACCGCTGGGTCAACAAGGCTCTGATACCATGTTAAGGAACCATCTCACCTAAAAGCTTAAGCTTGTAAGTAAGGCCCCATAATATGATTTATATTATTCTCTAACAAAAACCTGATAAAGGAGAGAAATATACTTTGGATGACAGATGGCCTTTAAATTGGAAGACAGATTACCTTGCAGGACTCCATACATGCTAGAAATTATGGAGGTTATCATGGAAACATATAAAGCAGAAAAAATCTGGATTTTGAATCACCTAACCCTAGCCTCAATCCCAGCTTTTTATTTTCTGCAAAACAAATTCAAAGAAATATGATGTTAAATGAGGTCAAACAATAACAATAAAGTTATTCAGAACCAGTTAAATTCAGAAATTAATCAAAAATACACATACAAAGGTTCAAACCCTGGAAGTTTATTTCCAATATAGATTCACTGCTGCAGACTGAGTTCTTATCCGCTAGGCATGTTTAACGGAGGGCTCTAAAGCTAAAGCTGACTCTACACGGCTATGAAATTTTAAGAACTATTAGAGCACAAAGTATAGTGAAATATGAGGCTTGATCAATATAAGTAGATATGCAAGTCTTTACGTTTGTGTCATGTCGGCAATACCTTCTCTCGCAATGGAACAGAGAAGTTTTTCTCTTTAATCTGGCATTCTCCTCCTTCACGATGACAGTGCATGCAGGCAGGAAATGCTATCACTTCAAGTGTGGACTTGGCATTCAGCATTGTGAATATGTCATTGTTAGGTTGATTCTTGTTTCCAGGAAGCTGTATAAGTGAACACTGAGTTTGAAGAATTCACGCCACCTCTCCTCTCTCTCTAAATGGATCTTCACAGCCATCAACCACAAGAAAATTACAGTGCGGACGTGATCAGGCGTTGGTGAATGGGAAGTGGATTTCACCGAGTTTACCAAAATGAAAGGGCTGGCAATTTGGGTGGTATCCAGTTCTTCTTCAGCGGGGAAAGGAAGTTTGAGGTGAAAGAGAATAAAGAATACTGACAGACAAACATGCACTATACTGAAATTTTCAATTTAGGAAATGAAAAGAATAGTGACTCAAACAAAGAGTAACAGCTAGGCCTTTGTAGTCTGTACCTTTCCGTTAATGCAACCTACAATATATACTTAGAAATTAGAGTCGAGAGAGATTTTGCATGTGAAAAATAAAACAGATGTGGCAATTTCCATTTACAAATCACTTTTATCTGTAGACAACTTGTATACCCGACCCCTCCTGGGACGACTCGCAAGGCAGTGATGATGCAGTGGAAGAGTGCTCTTGAGCAAACCTTCCAGGAGAAGAAAGGGAAAGTCTCGGTGGGATTTGCAAAGACTGAAGACTGCCTTCAAACATCTCTACAACCTTTGTCATTGATGGTCTATGTGATGGAATGGTTTGGATGCACCACAAGCCCGCTATGATCATCTTTTTAACAATCTCTTCTTCCTCGTCCGTTCTATCTCCATGAAATGCTGAAATCTTTCCTGGTTCAAGATACATATAAAACCAATCCGGGAAATACATCTCGTTGGTTTCCAAGGATCCCATATCAAAATCTTTACTTTGTCCGACCATTTCAAGAACCATAATTCCATAGCTATACACATCAGACTTGTAAGTAACTCCTCCGAAAGATCTGCAAAATACTTCGGGTGCTATGTAACCTACAGTCCCTCTGGCACCTATCATCGAAATCTTACTTACCTTGCTCTTGCATAGCTTCGCGAGACCAAAATCAGAGATCTTTGGACGAAAGTCTTCGTCTAGAAGAATGTTGTGAGGCTTTATATCAAAATGCACAATCAGAGTGTTACAACCTCTATGCAAGTACTCCAGACCTCGAGCAATGCCAACTGCAATTTCATATAATTTTTTCCATTCTAAATGACAGTTTGTATTTGGGGATCGTTTGTAAGATATAAAGCTATCTAAAGATCCATTAGGCATGAATTCATAAATCAAAGCTCTTTTATTCCTCTCATAGCAGAAACCCAAAAGGGTTACTACATTCACGTGAGAAGTTCTACTGATGCTTGCAACTTCATTCATGAAATCTTCTCCATCACCTTCGACATCTTTTAGGACTTTTACAGCCACAAGATGACCGTTTGGTAACTTTCCTCTGTATACATTACCAAAGCCCCCATGACCTAGTGTATAGATGAATGAGTTGGTCATTTTCTTGATATCTGAATATGAAAAACGCTTTGGACTAAGTGAATGGTAATCCATCATAAATGTTTCAACACTATCAACATGTAGCCAATTCTTCAGCCTGAAGGTCATTGCTGCACTAAATGAACCTTTTCTTATAGCGAGACATATTATAATTATGGAAGAAGCTGTTGCCGCAGCTATTGATGAACCTGTAATTTAAGATTCATCATCATCGATATCATCATCAAAAAATAATATTGGCTTTCTTATAATTATATTTACTTACCCACAACAATCTGTCTTCTCCAAGTCATATTAAAAGATCCTGTAACAAGACATCAAATAATGTTAGAGAGTTGTCCATGTTGGGACAGTGGTCATGAGATGAACACCACCTCGATCCAACCTTTATGTATGTCCATCGATCTTTTATGTAAGCAACTCATTTTTCTTATATATTACCACATTTTTCTTGTAGATTTTTAAAAAATGGGGTTCAAGGTGAATTTGGTCTTGATATTCTCTTAAACTGGTTTCTTGTATGATATGTTTTCCAAAAGCAGTCCTTGTATCGTGACTTGTTTTTTAACGATGAACTTTCCCATCCACCACCGGTACTAGCAATGTCAAATTTGTTGTTGAATCCATTTTTTTCCAGATAAATTTGTTTCCAAATCCATTTCTGTATTTGTGTAGATTAAAATGCTCGCTTGATGTTAAAATCAAACAACTGAAGCCAGAAAGCCAAAGCTCTCCTTCTCTTTCAGCATGAATTTTGAATATTAAAGTTTAGAAAGTTCAATTAAAGTTTGATTTGAAATCCCATTTTTCTGTTCTTTTTTTAAGAAATGGAGAAGATGACTAATTAAAAATGCACGTGGTTTGAAAAAAGTGAAATATATATATTGCACTTAACCGATGATTTTGTTCAACTAGTTCTATACTGGATGGCTGCTAAAAGTGAAAAAAAAGAAGAAGAAAAAGAACATCGTGAGTTAGGGTGATAGAAGGTCCGCATCAGGGAATATCGAGTGCAAGCATCCCGCTAGGAAAAAGACCAATCAAAAGAGCAATTCGAGGATGGTGTGGGGCAAGTAGTGTTGATCACATCAAGATTAACCAACCGAAAGGAATGGTTTTCATAAGTGATATCCTGAATGATGAAGCTAGCTCTAGAGGCCTTACAGAAAGACCTACCTTCCAAAGCCGAGATGACCACAGAGGTCAGTCCTTTACTACAGATATAAAAGGGATAACTTTACCTCGGGATGGCTGTTTTTAAAAAATGAATCACAATAATTTTTTTAAAAAAATATTTTATTTTTTGACAATAGCTCAGAAGCTACTTCACCGCGAGAATTATATTTTGACTCTACGAGCGAGACTGGCTCTCCTAGGATGATACAGGTTACAAAACTGATCCCAACAGGCAATAATACAGTGAAACTGGACAAAAGTTATGTGGGCCCATTTGGTGGATGTGGTTAAGATGCAGAGCTAAGAGAATAGGAGATGCAAAGGAACTAGATGGAAATTCATCATCCTCCTCTTGACTGGAAACATTGCCACCACGTGTACGACTTCTTTTAATACTCGGAATATTTATCACTTCGTCGGCCTTGTCTATTAAGGCCTTGTTTATTTCAATGGGAAATCACTTTTCAAATTTTCCTGTGTTTGTTTGTCTTCTGGAAAGTTAGTTAACGGAAAATATTTTCCAATCAAAGAAAAATTTGGCTTGGTTTTCAGGAAAGTGTTTTCTGGAAAATTTGGGCTGAAAACACTTTCCGGAAGTTGTGAAAAATTTAGAAATGTCATTATTTGCTGATTATATCAAATTTGATCCTCAAACTTTTAACTGCTATATATAATTTGTTTTGAATATTTATTTTTCAATTCCATCTCTTAAAATTTAATTTTTATATTAATTTTGGTCCTTATTTTAATAATTGCTATTTGCTTTTTTCTTATCATTTTTTTATTGAAATTTTTTATCTATCAAATTTGGTCCTCATTTTTTTATCGTTACTTATTTTATTTGAAATAATTTATGAAATGTTAATTATTATTATTTTAATTTATTCACCTTTCATTTTTTTTTAATTTTTTAGATTTGATCTCTATTATTTTGATTATTATTTATTTTATTTGAGATAATTTATAAAATTATATTTTTTTTTCAATTTCATTCTCATTCAACTTTTTTATTTGTAAGATTTGTTCCTCATTATTTTAATAAACTTGAAAAAAAAATTAATTTATTAATAAATTATTTTCCAGTTCATTTTCTATAACACAAACAAACACTGAAAAGTATTTTCCAGTTCATTTTCCATAACACTGCCAAACATCGGGATTCACTTTCCAGGAATTCACTTTCCAAAAGGAAACCACTTTCCAAAAGAAAACCACATTCCAGCAAACAAACGGGACCAAGCATTAATTAATTTTCCAACCAATAACTAGCTGGTTATCTTTTGCTGGTCAGAGTATGTGTGTGTGCATTTGTGTGTTATTGGTGGTTATCTTTTGCTGGTCAGAGTATGTGTGTGTGTGTGTGTGTGTGTTATTGGTGGTTATCTTTTGCTGGTCAGAGTGTATATATATATATATATATATATATATATATATATATATATATATATATATATATATATATATAATCAAATCTTTCAACATTAATGCTAATAATTAAAATATTTTTTTTTAAAAAAAAAAATTTAACATCATCACATCAAATCAAAACACTACAAAATCAATTCAAAAAAAATTCAAATCTTTTAAAAATATTTTTAAAACAAACTTTCAAACACTCCTAACTAGTTGTTTTGGGACTCTTTTGGGTGGTCAGAGGCTCATAGTTTGAACTATTGAATTTTCAGTACAGTTTGTTGAATATTAAAATCAAGAAATAATCTTCCGTGATTTTCCCTACAAAACGACAAAATCATGTTTTGTCCGTTAGGGGTGCCCCGGTAATTGACCATTTTTTAATTGATTTTCCGCCGATTTACTGTTGGCGCGTTGCCGGACGTGCTGTCTGTTTTCAACGCTCACGTGCTCTTCTACTGGCGCGTGCGGCGTATTCTGGCGTCCAAAAATACCCAGCCGGCGTCTAGAATGATTTTCATAAATATCCTCTTACCACTGGTGTGGCGCGTGTAAGTATACGGTGACCGTAGACGTTGTAATGGTCGTTTGAAAATTTTCACCCCTTTTATCTCTCCTGCCTACGCAAGCTGACGTCAGCGCAGCTGTTTTTTCTGAGTTTTCACTTCAGTCCCTACACTTGCAATTGTGTTGTTTTGGTCCTTATTGTTATTATATAGGTTTTAATTTGTTTCAATTTTGTCCTTCAATTGAAATTAATTATATATTGTAGTTTCATTTCGGTCCTCAGACTTTGAATTTCTGAAATTGATCTGGAATCCATATTATTTTCAGTATCAAAGTTTTGATTTATTTCAATGTTATCCTTCCATGCAAATTAAGTATAAATTTCAGTTTCATTTCGGTCCTAATTCTTTTAATTTTCAGTTTTGTTTCAAATTATTTAATTTCATTAGTATCCATGTTTGGATTTATTTCAATTTTGTCCTTCAAATTATATTTATTATATATGTTTGTTTTTAATTTTATCACTTCTTCTTTTAATTCCTTTATTTTTTTATATATTTCTATCCATATTTATATATACATGCTATTAGTTTCTATTTTCAAATTTTCTTCATTTCTAATGTTATTAAGTTTTGTATTTAATGTTCAAATTTTTATATGTTCTGGTAATCATTTAAAAATTAATAATTATTATGATTTATCTTTTTTTCCCCTTCAAGTCACATAATTTCATATTATTATTGATAAGACATTCAAAATAATGATAATGATTATTTATTAGTTTTGTTTTCTTTTAAATATGTCAGACTAATTAGATTTTTTTTATATTTATTTAATTTTACTATCATTGCTCTTAAATACTTTTAATATAATCATATGAGTAATAAATCTTATAAAATAAAAAAATTATGAAGTTTTTTTTTACAATAAATATGGTCTCGCCAATTTTTATTATTTCCACTGTTATTATTTTTTTTTTTACATTTTAATTTGTGTTAATGATCATATATATATATATATATATATATATATATATATATATATATATATAACATTTTAATTTGTGTTGATGTTCATTTGAAAAATGATATTTATTATTTTTTTCTTTTTGTTGTTTTTTAGATTATTTTTATTTATCTTTCAGGTCAATTTTTTTTTATCTACCTATATTTATTTTTATTTTGTCATTTATTTAGTTTTTTTTGTTATAAATATGTGAGACTAATTATATACTTTAATATTTATTTAATATTAGCACCTTAAAATATATATATAGACAGAATAAATGACCTTGCATTTTTGGAGTAACAAACAAATAATATAAGTGTTCTTAAATACTTTTAATATAATAATATGAGGAATAAATCTTATAAAATAAAATAAAATAGCGTTTTAATTTTAATTTTGTCATCTTTTGTTTAAGGTTATTTCTTAGAAATATTTGATTGTTGGATTTGAGATTGTTTTTGTAAAAAAAAATTAATATTTCAGATCTGATATTACTGGGGAAAAAAATACAACTTACAAACAAAATGGATAGAAAAATTTACCCAAGTTATCTACAATTCAAAAATATACGGATCACTTCCCCTGCGTTTCGATTAGACTGTTCTTTTTAAGCGGGGATAAAAACTCATTTCTAACAGATTTGATCTATTAAAATTTTATTATTTAAATATTAAAATAATAAATTACAAAACATAAAAAATCAATTAATTTTTTACATAAAAAAAATCTAGCGCAACGTGCTGGAAAATAACCTCTTTACAGAGCTAGAAGAAGTGGCTAAACAATTGGCAAATTTAGACAAACTAGTTCCGCAATGATTTTTTTAAAATTCTTGGTACGTTTGTTTATTTTGACCACTAATTGAAGAAGAAAAAGACCTCGAAAGGGACGACAATTCAGCTTTAGAGTTGGAGGTCCCACCTGAGCGCGTGATGTACTTAGCAGACTAGATTTTTTGAAAATGGGTTCAAGGTGAGTTTGGTCTTGATTTTCTCCTCTTAAACTGGTTTCCTGTACGATATGTTTTCCAAGAGCAGTCCTTCTACATCATATCGTGACTTGTTATTTAACGATGGGACTTTCCCGTCCAACACCGTTACTAGCAATGTCAAATCTGTTGTCGAATCAATATTTTTTCCAGATAAATTTGTTTCCAAATCCATTTCTGTATTTGTGTAGATTAAAACGAGCTGTATGACCGCGCGATGTGCCGGGCTTTTTTATCTATATAAAAAATTGATTGTTTTTATATGTATTATATTTGTTAATTTAATATTTAATTAGTAAAATTATAACTGATAAAATCTGTATAATCAAAATGGAAAATGGTTCGTATATTTTATAATTGCAGATAACGCAAGTAATTTTTTTTTTTATGAGTTGCATGTTTTCCTCAGTAATATTAGATTTGATACATTATAAATAAAAATATTGTAATTATTTTTTTCCAGAAATAAACTTATATTTTTTTCGCCCTATAATAAGTTATTTTAATATTTAATTACTAAAATTACAATAGATCAAATATGTTAGAAATGAGTTTTTTGCGTTGTATAATTAGTATGCTTGCCCGCGCATTGCATTAGGATTTTTTCTATGTAGAAAACTATTTGATTTTCAAAATGCTGTAATTAGTTGTTTAAATATTTAATCAGTAACACTATAATAGATAAAATATGTAACATATAAATTTTTCCCCCGCCTAAAATGAATAGTTTAATCAAAATAGGAAGTGGTTCGTATATTTTTAATTGTAGATAACCTAGGTAAATATGACAATTTTTTTTTTGAGTTCCATTTTCTCCCCAGTAATATTACATCTGACACATAAAAAATAAAAATATTGAATTTTTTTTCAGAAATGAACTTAATTTTTTTACGTGCTATAATGACTTATTTGCCGTCTAAAAGGAACAGGAATCGAAACAGGAAGTGACCCGCATATTTTTTAATTATAGATAACCTAAGTAAATTTGTAATTTTTTTTTAGTCTAATTTTCCCCCCAGTAATATTAGATTTAAAATATTAAAAATGAAAATATTGTAAATTTGTTTTTAAGAAATAAACTTAAACAAAAGAGTACCAAATTTAAATTCAAAGGCAAATTTTTTTTATAAGATTTATTAATTATATTATTATATTAAATGTATTTAAGAATATTGATATTAATTTTTTTTAAGGAAAAAATCCTAGGTCATTTTTTTTCTTTCTCTCTATATTTATAGGCGATAATATTCAATAAATATTAAAACATATAATTACTCTCACATATTTTATAGAGTAATCAAAATGGGAAGTGGTTCGTATATTTTTTAATTGTAGATAACTTAGGTAAAGTTGTCATTTTTTTTATGAGTTGCTTTTATTCCTCAGTAATATTAGATCTGACGCATTATAAAAAAAATATTGTAATTTGTTTTTAAAAATAAATATAATTTTTTTGCGTGCAATAATTATTTCTTTGTCGTCTAAAAAGAACAGTATAATCGAAATGGGAAGTGACTAGTATATTTTTTAATTGTAAATAACCTAGGTAAATTTGTCATATTTTTTTTATGAGTTGCTTTTTTTCCCCAGTAATATTAGATCTGACATATTGTAAATAAAAATATTGTAATATGTTTTTAGGACAATTTTTTTTCCTGTTATAATGACTTATTTGCCGTCTAAAAAGAACAGTGTAATTGAAACGGGAAGTGACTCGCATATTTTTGAAATCTAGGTAAATGTGTCAAAAAAAAATTTAGTTGTATTTTTTGCCCAGTAATATTAGATCTGAAATATTAAAAACCAAAATATTGTAAATTAAGAAATAAATTTTTAAAAAAGAGGAAAAAAATAAAATTCAAAGACAAATTTTTTTTTTATGTTATCCGATTAATTCATTATATTATTATATAAAATGTATTTAATAATACTGATATTAATTTTTTTTATTCAAAAAATCCTAGGTCATGTTTTCTTCTCCCTATATATATTCCTATGCGATAATATTCAATAAATATTAGAACATATAATTAATAAAAGACTAAAAATATTCCAGAAACTTTAACAAAAGAAAAAAAAATATCATTGCCATTACTGTCAAAACAATAAAAATTATTAAATTATCCGAAGGAAAAAAAATTAACAAAAGAGTAAGCAAGAAAAACAATTAAATTATTATTGTTGCTGCTGTTGTTGTTGTGTTAAGTACACTTATATATACATGGACAAAAGTAGGGATTATTCTAGAAATATAAAAAAATAAAAGTATAAGGGCTGAAATGAAAATCACATTTATTAACAATTTAAATTAAAGGACAAAGTTGAAAAAATCAAAACTTGTGTACCGAATTTATTGAGCTTTTACAGCCAATCCGGAAATTAAAAGTGGGAGGACCGAAGTGAAACTTGCACATTCAATCAATTAAAATCGGAGGACCCAATCGAACTAAATCAAAACTTATATAATAGAAATCAGGACCAAAAACAAAATTAAAAGAAGAAGGACCGACGTGAAACGTAACAAACAATGAGGGACTCTCCTGCACTTTTACATGCAGGAGAGAGAGAAACGTGGTCAACGGCTGTAACCGGCTGCCGACGCGTCCACATACATTTTGGGGTTACACGCGCAACCGCGGGAGGAAGGCCACACGGAGACGCATCGAAAACGACTCCGGAAGACCATTTCCGGCCACCGTATAACGCCGCACTCGCCACTCAAACAGGGCGTGAGGCGGAAAACCGACTGCCGCGTGCCCCTCATGCCCTAACAGCCACGGAATAAAAAAAATATAAGGTCAATTACTGGTCTGCCCCTGTACTCAAGTCAATGTTTTTTTGTCTTATTAGGGGTTATAACCGTATTTAGCCATTTTAAAAAATATTAAAAAAAAAAACTTGCGGCGGACCGGACCGAACCGCACCGGTCCGGACGCGCGCAATTACGCCTGTGCCCCTCATCCGAAACCGTTTTTTGTCTTATTATCGGGGGAAAAAACGTTAAAATACTGTTCACATCCGGAAAAAAAAATGATGGACGTGCACCTGCGAAGGACGAAGACAAATTTCGTATCCACAGTACCAATGAGTATGTGTGTACAGTGTTTTAACAGTGAATTTCATTTTCTTTTAGTGTATTTGTTAATGGTCGTTTGATGTTAAAATCAAACAACTGGAACCAGAAAGCCAAAGCTCTCCTTCTCTTTCAGGCTTTCAGCATGAGTTTTGAGTATTCTTAATTTTACATGGAAGTAATTTACTATCTGAATGACGAAATGGAATTAAATAAAAAGAAAATCAATAAAAAAGATATACACACACACACTAAAACAATCAAAATATTAAAAAACTTTTAAAAAATGGAAATCGTTGGTTAGGGTGATAGAAGGTCCACGTCAGGAATATCGAGTACGTGGATCCCAGCATGACACACAAGTGGCACTTTTTTTAGCAGAAACACACAAGTGGGCTGTGGGCCTATACCATAAACTAGCCAGCACTTTCAACCAAAAGATAAAATTTCAAGACAGGAAAAGAAGAGAAAATACTCACCGGATTTACAACTCCGAGAATGAGGTCTGTCAGGGCAGAAACATTTGAAATGGTACGTGGTGATATTAAATCCACACCTGCCACCACTCTCTTCGCATTCGCTACAATTACTTGCTACCCAATTCAACACGAACCCTCTCTCTAGCATCTTTCCAATCGAAACTTTCTCACCTCTATGCACATCCACTGGCGCCACAACTCCAGCTCCGCATTTTTCTGAAGCAGAACCCAATAAAGGATCATCATCGAGCATTGCTACAGTCGAAACATTTGCACTCTCCCCAAAACAATCAAACTTGTGCTTTAAAAGCTTGCTATCATTTCCTAGCAGTGTTGAGTTGCAATTGTAAAAAAAGAAGAGGCCTGTTCTGGTAGTAGGTAGACGAAACCTGTCTTCATTTATGTTGAAATCTGAGGTTGATTCCAGAACTGCACAAGAGAACCGGTCGACCGATTGCGAGAAAGAGATTATCCGGTCGACCGCTTGGCTCCGGTCGACCGCTTGCAAAGAGAAGATTAACCGGTCGACCGCTTGGCCCTGTCTGCGAAGAACTGACGCAGGATAAATGAAGAATGAAGAACTGAAGGTTATTGTTTAAGTTTTAGTAATCCTTTTGTTTTCAGGATGATTATAAATCCTTTAGAATTTAGGAAATAGAAGTCAGTCAAAATCAGTTAAGTCTTGTCAGGTTTTTTGTGTAATTAACTGATTTTGGAAAATATTACCGTTGATAGTTGTTGGTTAGGTAAATCATAGCCGTTGTAAGTTTCTGGTTCTATAAATATTATGAGTGGGATGGCAGCAAAGATAGATGAAATTCTGCCAATGTTGATGTTCTTTTAGCTTGAAATTACAAAACTTATTGTTCTTTTTTTTTTTTGAAAATCCCGAACCCAGTTCTTGATCTTTACAGTACCTGTTCTCAGTTTTTTTTTTTTTCAGAAGTTTGATATTTTCTGAAATTTCTTCAATTTAGAGATATGTTTTGTATTTGAGGAGCACAGGAGGTGTTTTTGCCAAAATCACCTGCATTTGATAGACGAAGAGACTGGTTCTGGTAGTCGATTTCTTGGATGATATACTTGTTATTGGACAGGCTAAGGACTGTCTTGTTTTTTTCATTGCAAGAGATAGCGAATCCAGGGTAGCCACAATACTCATCTTGCGCGTTTTGGATATGAAAAGGGAAGATTATCTTTTGGTCGCCGCAGCTTTTGGGGTCGCAAGCTAGGAATTGAGGGTCTGTGCATGAGGATTTCTTTGCCAGGAGAAAGAAGGTGGCAATAAAGAGATTTACTGTCGGAGAAAAAGGTGTGAAGAAGAAGCTATGGTTCATTTTTAGGGATATTGATTTTGTGGAGGAGAAAGAGAAAGAGAGGAGCAGACACGATGCTGAAATCTTAAGCTGTTAAATAGAAGGCAATAATAGTCGGTGTTGCCCAGATGGAGCATTTATCAGGAAGCAGCGCAAGTTGACCAGCTTAAAGTGGCCGTTTGGCACAGCTTTTTCACACGTGTTTTGAAAAAACTGGGTTGAATAAAAACTGATAATCATTTGGTGAAGGAAAAAGTTGAAAAAAGTTGGATCTCAGGTGTAAAAAGTGACAAAACCTAGGTTGGGTGAAAAGCAAGAAAATACCGCTTTTCTTGCATCTGCTGTGCAATAGGAGAGAAAAAGGGGTGGGGCCGGGGGCTGGTGGGTTGGTACGGGGATGGTTATTATTTTGTTATTAATTACATTTGTTATAAGTTTATTATTAATTATATAAATAATGTTAAAAATATAATTTAATCAAACTGAATTAATTTTTATTTTAAGATTTTTAATCGAAATACTAAACAAAAGTAATCAATTAAATTTAAGTTTTATATTTATTAAAACCGTACAAGTCTTGTTTCAATTAATAAAAAGTTTGATTTAATAAACTTGAGTTGTTTTTATTTGATTCATTCAATTTAGTTCCTTTTTTTCAGTTTCTAAAATTTAAAACCGAAACCGAAACCAAACAAAACCAAATTTATTTTTAGTTTTAGTTCTAGTTCTAGTTTTCTAACCGAAATTATAAAAAAAAAATAGAAAACAATTTGATTCGGTTAATTTCAAAACGGGATTTATGAATATTCTTGATTAATTGACATTAAAAACGAAAAAAAGTGGGATCTTAAATAGTTGCTAAAATCAATATTACAAAATTGCTAAAATTTAATACTTAGACTTTATAAAAAAAATTGGTTTCTTGATTAATTGGCATTAAAAATTAAAAATTAAAGGAATATGACTTGTAATGTTGAATAATTGATAATAAAAAAAAAAGATTGACATATAGTGTTGAATAATTTGAAGTGAAAAAAAAAATGATAATTGGAATCTTGAATAATTGATAAAAACAAAAAAAGATTTGACATGAAGTTTCATTATATTGATAAAAATAATTTGGTGAGAGAATAAAAAAAAGTATTCAATTTACTTGAATTATTAATTACATTATATTTTTATAATTATTAAATCTACAATATTTAAAAAATTATATATATATATATATATATATATATGCCCTTTAAAGTAATTTCACAAGTTAAAAGCAATATGAAAAAGCTTGGTAACCAAACACATGAAACTGTTTTTCATTAATCTCAAACTCAAAAGCAGTTTTAACCAAACACTTCAAAATTTATTTTGAACCGTAGCTAAAGCGCTTTTTATGAAACTATTTTTTTAAAACCTCAACCACAAAAGCAAAAGCTGTGCCAAACACACCCGTTTTTTACAACCTGAACTGATAGTTATTTACTATAGGCATTACTCGTTTATTTAATTTTTAAATGTTTCATAATATTTCATTTTGGCACCCTCCATTTTCAAAATCCTAATTTTGCCCCTGCTACTACTTCACTTAGGGCCTGTTTGGCACAGCTGTTGCTGTTGTGGTTGAGGTTGAAAAAAAGTAGTTTCATGGAAAGTGCTTTTAGCTGCGGTTCATAACTGAAATTTAAGTGGTTGGTTAAAACTGTGGTTGAGGTTGAGTTTAATGAAAATCAGTTTTATGTGTTTGGTTATCATGCTTTTCATATTGCTATCAACTTGTGAAATTAATTAAAAATACACATGTATACACACACATACATATATATAAATATTTTGTTGGAATAATTTTGTATATTTATTAATAATTATAATAACAAAATGTTTGAAATAATTGAAGTAAATTAAACAATTGTTTTTATTCTCTCATCAAACTACTTGCAATTCCATCACGAACTAAATTCATACGTGAACGCGTCTGTGATCCCTGATTATTTGATCGAGGAACAACATTTGGTAAAATATCTTTAGGAACAAAATTAGGATTGCGATCATATTCAGTAAAAATAATATCACCTTGTGATTTTCTTCTAATATAGTTATGTAGTGCTATTGATGCAACTACAATCTTCACTTTGTTTTCTATCCTTTAAATTTTATTTTTAATTTTAGTATATTAAAATAATGATTTTAAATAAAAAATATATTTTTCTTACAAATCTTTATATTTGACCACAGACAACAAAAGATTATCGGCAAATTCTCTACAAAACATGTAGCCAAAGAAGCTTCCTCCTAAATTTATGGCTCATTACGTGGGGTCCATTTGTCAAACATTAGGCATGATCTGACTCAAAAACATTACTGTGACTGCCATGTTTATTGATTTTCAGCAGTAGAGAGGAAAAAAAGAAGAAAAAAAAAAGGAAAAGAGGGAGAGGCGGATATGGGTGTTTCTTTCTTCATGGACTAAACCCCTGTAGTTCTTTAATTTCATGTTCTCTCTTCTTATTAACAGATTTTCTCTCTTCCCCTTTGTTTCTTGATCTGCAAAGATTTAGCTTCAGGTTTGCTTATGCACCTGCTTAAATGGGTCATTGCCATTCTTGCTGAAAAGGGGCCTGCCTCCTAATTTCAGGTAGCCTTTTTCTCTTTTGGGTTCTTGATTTTCTTGTTTCTTGGTTGATGGCTTTGGTCTTGCTGTAACTTTCTTGCAAATCATTGACTTTTTTTTTCTTGTAAAGTTTTAAGGTTCTGGCAATGTGAAAGTTTTTTTCTGTTGTTTTGGCAGGACAAATTCGTAAGAAAAAAAAATCTCTTTTTGGGTGATTGTGGTCAATTTTCAAGATCTTTTGTAAATTTTGTAGCTTTAAATGAATGTAGATTTGTTCTTATGTGCATCCCTTGTTTGTTAAATATTTTTTTCATTCTCTTTGAGGGAGGAGTTGCAGAGAGAATGAGGGAGGAGTTGCGGAGTTGCAAAGCAGTTGCGGAGTTTCAGAGAGAACGAGATGAGGGAGGAGATGCAGAGAGATGAGGGTCTGGATTCTCCACCGTTGCGTTGGATTTCACAGAAATCACATGGCACGTAGTGTATTGTAATTTTATGCCGCAGCTGCTTCTGCAGTCGCGGTAGAAATTCATTTTTTATAGTGGGACTCACAGTTAAAAACTGGTCCCGTTTGATTCCATTTGTGATTGGAGCCGCGGTTCAACGCAGCTGCAGGTTGAACCGCGACGTCACCCACCCACTTAAGTGTATGTATTTTAATAATGGTGCTTTTTTAAAATATTTTTCAACAGCTAACAATGTATTGAAATATGTGTATACAATTTTTACCAAGTCTCCTTCTTAATACTTTTCACATATCATACCCACCCACTTAGTGTATGTATTTTAATGATGGTGCTTTTTTAAAATATTTTTCAACAGCTAACAATGTATTGAAATATGTGTATACAATTTTTACCAAGTCTCCTTCTTAATACGTTTCACATATCATACGTCGACACCTGTCAGTGAGTTTGTGGATTTCATGGCAATTATTATGGTCATGGTTTTGCTTTTAGGGGATGAGGTCCAGATCAGTCTTGGGGTGTTTAGGAGTGCTTTTAGAAAATGTTTTTAAAAAAATTTAAAAAAAATATATAGTGTTTTTATATCATTTTGATATATTAATATTAAAATTAATTTTTAAAAAATAAAAAAAATATTATTTTAATATATTTTAAAATAAAAAATATTTTCAAAAACAATTAACTACACTGTTAACCGTTCAAAACTCTTAACTGAGGAAATTAAGGCATGGTGTATGTTTCTGAGTGGATGGACCCACACGGCATTCTCTGATCCTACTTTTCTTTTCTTTCTTTTTTTAATAGATACAAGCATTCTGGTACGTCCCCTTTTCGTTTGGTTTGCATTTCACTTACTTTTGACTATTCTCAAATCGAGTAATCTTCGAAAAAACCTAAAAAGGGTCCAAATCTTTTAGTCCCGTTTTTGTTTTTTCCAATCAAAGTTGGCTTCGAAACGTTACAAACCTGCATATTTGCTTTGAATTTTTATATTTTGTCTTTTATATGTCGTTATTTTTTTTGTTAGGCCTTGGTGTCACCGGTGCTGGAGAATGTCATAGAAAGGCCTCGTAAACACCATAGCTCCGAGAAAATCATTCCTATCCTCTGCGTTCCATAGGAAACTGTTTCTTCTTTCATTCAATTCCTTTACTCCTCAAGGTTAGTTTTGTTTTTCCATTGGTTTTTTGAATTTTCTTGTTTGGTTATTATTGATAAGACCTCTCGGTCTAATTTGACTGCTTGTCAGATTTTTTCTTACTTTTTTCCCCTTCAATTTTTGGTGTCCGAAAAAACCTTACCACGCATGTTTTTTAGGCTTCTATAGCTTTAGTGCCTGTTTGGCATTGCGATCCCACCGGTGTTTCAAATAATAAGCTGGTTCGAGTTGTTTGGTAAGTTACAAAACGCAGAAAAACTGACGTGGGACCCACCAAAAAAACGATTGAAACCACGGTCCACAATAAGCAGCAAATACATGCTTTTTCCTGTGATTGCAAATAATTTTTTTTGACGCAATTCCTGCGATTGCCTGCGCATTTTGGCCAACATGAAAAACTCGTCATGCAATGCAACCCTGTGTTATCAACGATCATGCATGCAGCTCTCTGTGTTATTAACGATCTGCCAAGCTGAAGCTCTCGTCGTAGGAGACAACCACGACGACGAGGAAAGAAGAAGACATATAAAACAGAAGCTCTCTCTCTCTCTCTCTCTCTCTCTCTCCAAAACAGCCATGAATGCCGGCACCTTCCAACGCTGACTCCGGCCACCACAGGACACCATTTACGACGAAATCACCACAGGAAGAACCACCTCAGCCTCCTTTACCCATCGGCCGTTGAAGCTCTCGTCGTGGTCGGTGAACAGTACCGCAACCTTCCAACGCTGCCTCCGGCCACCACAGGCCACTATTTCAGACGTCGCCACCACAGGAAGAACCACCTCGGCCTCCTCTACCCGTCGGTATCGGCCGTTCACCCTCTCATCACAGTCGGCCATGTTACTGTTCACGTGAACAGTAACATGGTAGAGTGACAATATACACGACAGGTGCAACGCACCGTTTTAAGTCTTCTGCTTGTATTTGAACTGCTGGACTTGGGCTGGGCCTGCTCTCGACCCAGCCCAAGTCCAGGAGAGTTGGGCCCTTTTGGCCCAGCTTGGCTTGGCCGACCCATTTAGTTTGGGACAGACCCAGTCCGATTTAAAAAAAAAATATTTTAAAAATAAAAAAATGTGTAGATAAAGATCTGTTCTGATGAAAAACAATGACGCGTGACTTCGTTGCACTCCACAACCCTGTTATTTTTCGATTGCTTATGAATTAAAAACTTGCAACTGGATTTGACATTGGAATTATATCCTTACAACTGGATCGCAGATGTTGTTAGTAATGATATTGTTACCATATGTTGTTCCTCGATCAAATAGCAAGGGATCGCAGAGGCAATCACGTATCGATTTAGTTCGTGATAAAATTGCAAGTAGTTTGATGGGAGAATAAAAAATAATATTTGGTTTTTCATGAATTATTAATTACATTATATTATTATAATTATTAAATTTACAATATTTAAAAAAATTATATATATATATATATACCCTTTAAAGTAATTTCACAAGTTAAAAGCAATATGAAAAGCTTGGTAACCAAACACCCAAAACTGCTTTTTTTTCAACCTCCAACTTAACCACAGTTTTAACCAAACACTTCATTGCTTATTTTGATCCACAGTAAAAGCGCTTTTTTTGAAACTATTTTTTTTCAACCTCAATCGCAAAAGCAAAAGCAATGCCAAACACACTTTTAGTATTTTGGTCGGTTATGTGAGCGAAAATAACGATATTTTCTTCAAAATCCAAGGAGAAAATCTGATTAGTCTTCAGTTTCTGTGGAATGACGGTACTGTCCATGGTGCAAGTGTAGTGTGGAGGAGTTGGAGAAGTGTGGGATCCATCTTCTGGCATTGTCACACGTTTACTTGGTCCCGCAATTGAAGCACAGGTGTTCAAAAGCTATTGGGTAACGGTTGACCATTGAGAACTTCAATTAGCCAGCTCTGTTATTGAAAAAAATTTGTCACTTTCGTTTTGGTTGTTGTTTTATTTTTTCAATTAAAACTGAAAATTTTGATTTTGGAATATTTTGGTGTGCCAATTTAGGATTATATTGTTCATATATAATTAATTATATATAAAAAAAATTAAAATATTAATTTAACAATATTTGATTCATGAATGAGTGTTTGGGAAGCAAGAAAAAGGTGTTTTTAAAAAAAAAATGATTTTTTTTTGTTTTAAATAAAAAAATAGTGTTTTTAGATCATTCTAATATGCTGATGTCAAAAATATTTTTTTTAATTTTTTTTATGCATTTCTAAGTGAAAAACACTTTGAAAAGCAATCGGAATTACACTCTCAAACATCATTTTGATCTATTAAACACGGGTTTCAATCTAATTCACTAGAACTACATTTTTATGATCATGCGAGTTGTATTTCTACATAGCGTAGTTAAGTTTTCTTATTTTTTTAGTTCAGATTTTCTTGATGAATAAATTTTTTGTTTGACATTGGTATATTTATCTTAATAAATTTTGTAATTCATAATTTTTGTACTTAATTTCACAGAGAGAAAATTTGAGAAGGCTCTGAAGCAAATCGAGTGTAATGCACAAGTTCACAAAATAAGGGGTCTAGTTCAAAAAAAGGTTAAATGGCTTTTCAAAAAGTGAAGTGATTTTTTTTTAATGATTTTTTTATTTAAAAATATATTAAAATAATATTTTAAATGCAAATTTTAAATTTAAAAAATCAATAAATTTTAAATATAATAATTGAAGTAGTTTGAGTTATCTACCTAGTTTTGCGTTAATTAAAAATAGTCACGTGTGCGTGGATATGTAAATAAAACTAATAATGTTTACTCCAAATCAAACAACAAGTTGCAATTATAAGGGAAGTCTGCACACATATGCAAGATCCTCCTTCAAAGGAAAACAACAAGCATCCAGGCTGAAATTATGCATGATATCTTGCCATTAGTTGATAAGTCAAATGTTACTGTAATTATGTATTGTAACGGCAACATTATTTTGTAACAGCAACTTAGGTCTAGCTTCAAGCATTTATATAGTTGCTAAATTAAATCTTCAAGGTCTGTATATATACTACTGCTCTTCATCAATAAAATATGTGTGGGAAAATTATTCATTGAAATCACAACAGTGCTTAATCTTTATAAACCAATAGCCACTGTCTCGATAGCAATAGTCACATGTTCGCAGGACATTCTTTGATTTTTTTTCAAGGCCAAAACGGCATAGCCGATACCGGCACGTTTTGGCCGGTATTTAACCAAAAAATCCAGAACGGACCGGAATTTAAACCGAGGTAAAACTAACGATGTTTTATCTCGTTTTTTTACTAGTACGAAACGTTTCGGTCATTTCGGTCGAAACTGACAACTATGGATTCACCAGATCTTTTATCTTAAGGATACAAAAGGTGACTGCAAGATTAATCAATTGGTTACTACAAGATGATAACAAAAGGCACAACAAGACCTATTAAGTGGGTGTTTGGTTCTGCAGTAGCTTCTATGGTTGAGCCTCGCCACAGATCCAAACCATTTGGTAACAATTGGACCATAGTTTTGCAACTTTAGGTCCCACCAAAAAAACTGAGTTTCAAACTCAATTTCGAAAAGCATATGTGAGATGTTTTTTGCACGCCTCAGCCACACCATCTTTCCTTCTACCTCAGCCACACCAGAGTGAAGGCTTACACCCTCGGAGAATGGAACCTTGGATCATGTCTTTGGATACATATATTTCATCCACAGTACCGGCTGACAGCACCAGCAGCTCCCTCTCTCTCCTACAGTAAGTCGGCGGTCTCTTTCTCTCCATAGTCAGGGGTAACTCTCTTTCTCCTCCATACCAGAAGCTTCGTCATGACCTCTAGCAGCAGCGGCAACACAGCCAGTAACAAGCTTTTGACGCTCATCCTGGCCACCACAAGCCACCATTTCCAATGTCGCCACCACAGGAAGAACCACCTTGGGCTCCTCTGCCTGGCAGGAGTATAAGGTAAGCCTCATGTCACCATCAGTTGATCACCCTGTTACTACAGGAGTGAATTAATTCACTCTACAGTGTTCACGCTACGTGAACAGTGCAATCACCCAACTTTCTCTCTTTTTTGTTTGAACTCTTGGGTTGGCCTGCTCTTCGGCCCAAGCCCATCAGAGTTGGGCCTTTTGCCTAATTTGGCTGGGCCAACCCATTTAGTTGGGTCAGGTCTAGTCTAATTTTTAAAAAAATATAGAAAAATCATATTTTAAAAATATAAAAATAAATATGTAGATAGAGATCAGCCTTCATGAAAGGGAAAGACGCGTGATTTTAATTCACTCCACAACTTTGTTTCTTTTTGATTGATTATGGGTCAGAAAGTTGAGAAGATCTGCGGAGCCTTGGATGAAATTCAGAAACTTGCAACTTGCAACAAGTTTTTAATTTACTTGAATTATTAATGACATTTTATTATTATGATTATTAAATCTACAATATTTTAAAAACAAAATATATATATATATATATATATATATATATATATATATATATATATATGTATATGTGTGTGTGTGTGTGTGTGTGTGTGTGTGTTTGTGCTTGTGTCCTTTAATTTAATTTTACAAGTTGACAGCAAAATTAAAAGCATGGTAACCAAACACACGAAATTACTTTTCATTAAACCTCAAACTCAACCACAGTTTTAACCAAATACTTCAATTTCAGTTATGAACCGCAGCTAAAATTGCTTTTCATAGAACTTTTTTTAACCCTAATCACAACAGCAACCGCATATCAAATAGGCTCTAATTAACTGTTGAAAGGTGAGGAACGACAAAGAATACACTAAAGCTAAACCGTGTGGTGAAACACGATTAGTTAATCGTTGATAGATGACACAATTATTTAATCTACAACTAATTAAAGAAATTTGCTTGGTAAAAATTCATTGGTAGGCAGATGCAACATAAATAGAAGAAGCAAGCACAGTAATACTCTGTTAATTTATAATAATAATAAAAAAATAAAAATAAAAATGGATAGTATATGCTTAAAAACAACAGGGATTCATGGGATAGCTTCAACTACATCAACTGTGAGTGGGTCCCAGGTAAAGGCGTGTTCAATTATGAACGCATATCAGCTTAGTGCGGTGGCGAGGGATAAATCGATGGGGCCTCAGAAAAAGGCATCGTGTACGTTCTCTTTCAGTCTTAGACACCCTTGGCAAACTTTGTGGTCCAGAGGAGGTAAAAGTATCAGGTACAATGGGATGGCTTTAGATGATGCTATGTTGGTGAAGAATAGGGTGGAGGGAGAGAGCAAAAAAATGGGATCAAGTAAAGGGGAAAATGGGAGCTGGGTTTTGAAGTTTTTGTAAGTGAATTCACTTTGGAAAGATGGAAAAAAAAATGAAGCTTCGATGGTGTTAATGAAGAGGTAAGGAAGGAAGGAAGGTGATGTTGCTATGGTTAATGATGAAGAAGAGGTGTGTGATGTGTGTAGAGTTGGAGACGACGACAATGATGATGAAGGAGAAGGGAAAGAGATTGAATTTCATAGAGATTCGTTTCCGAGAAAACACCCTGTGCCTATTTGGGGAGTGTGGTTGTGGTTTTTTTTTAAAGTGCTTTTCGTTTAACAATACATCAAAATGATTTTTTTATTTTTAAAAAATTATTTTTGATATGAGCACATGAACATGATCTAAAAACACAAAAAAAATTTAATTAAAATAAAAAAAATTCAGTTTTTTTCAAAAGCGCTTTTGAAACACAGTGCCAAACACCCTCAGAATCTATTATAGATAAACAATATTTTTACAACATTATTTAGCTTATTTTTTAATATATATATATATATATATATATATATATATATATATATATATATATATATAAATGGCATGCCAATTTTACTATAGCATTTTTCACAGTGCACCTAGACACAGATTATTGTAGATTGCAACAGTAAAATTATCATTTTACCCTTGGTGTCGAAAAAAATTAACACTCGGGACCCGGGGTATTTTGGCCATTTTTCAGGGAACATGAATGGTATTTTCAAATTCTTTGCACAGTAAAACTATCGTTTTACCCCTGGAAGCTGTCAAGAAGACGCAGAACAGTGGAGGTGTTTTCGGTTTTTCACATATTCATGCATAGTAAAACTACGCAAATACTCCCATAAAAGACAAAAACAAAGGCCAGAGCTGGTGGCATTGTGGTACTTTCTCCCCTTGTTTTTTCGTGGTTATCGATGGGTCCAAGGTGTATAGGTAATTTGACATTTTTTATTATTTCTTTTCGGAAACACTACATGCGCATCGTACAAATGCGCCAACAGTGTTTCACGCGTACGTTCCTTTAATGCAGGGCAAGCTTCGTCTTTTGGAGGTGGAAACTGGTCGTCCGTCGCTCACCTGGTGCGCCGACATATCCTCTACCTCTTGGTGCGACGCGTGTTGGTGGACGATGAATCGTCAATGGATGATTTTTAGTGTTTTCTCCATTTTCTCTCTCTTGCCGCTGTAAAATACATTTAAGTCCTTAATGTTTGTGATAGTTTTATTTTAGTCCCTGTTCTTTTGATTTCAATTTTATTCCTGGTTTCTTCAATGGAAATTTTGAGATTTTTAGTAGTGCCCTTCAATTGAAACTAATTATATATGTTTGTTTTCATTTCAATCCTTATTCTTTTGATTTTGATTTGTTTTTGGTTCCATTAATTTTTTCGGACTGCAAAATTTAACTTTTAGTGTCAGGGATATTTTGGACATTTCTAGTGGACTTGTATCTCTCAAGCATACTTGCATCAGTTGTTTTTCTTTGGACATGGTGATACTAGAAATAAATTGTCATTCTATTCATGAAGCATGTTGCTACCCAATTTTTGACTCTTTATTTTTCTGGAAAAAAAAAATAGATCTTGGTTCAAGGGAAAAATTGAACAAATTGAGAGTTTAATGGTCGATTGAGGGTTAAATCGCGAAAATCAGGAACCAAGGACCAGAATAAGGAGATCGCGCAAAGCTAAGGTTGAGATTTAAATTTTGATGGGATAATTGCATAAAATCAAGTTTAAATCCAATTGGGTGCAATTAAAGAATTTTTAAAGGACCAAATCAGATTTTTACCTTCTAAAAATTTTTGAAATCTGCATTAAATAAGCATGCACTGTTCCGGCATGCATTGGCGTTGAATTTTTCAGGCGCGCTTAATTCACGGTGATCACGGCAAAACAACTCAAATTTTCTTCCTATATCAATGTTGATTTTCTTCCCGATTCATCTCCTCAATCAGCAAAACAGATCAAAATTCTTCCTATATCAATCGTGATTTTCTTCCCAATTTATCTCCATCAAAATCGACGTCCTGACTCTCCTCCCTGTCTTCCTGATTCTCCTCTGATTGCCATCAATTCGCTGCATTAAACGTTGGGTTTTCTCTGCTATAAATAGCAGTGCATGGTGAAGAGGAAGGGGGATTTTATGTGGAAAATACAGTGAAAACACGGAAGAGTTAGAGATTGTGCAGAACCGTTTACAGAAAAACTTTGAGTTAATCATCTTCCTACCTTTCCTTGCATTCCTTTTCTCGTTTTCCTCTGCCTCTCTCTCTAAAACCAGAGAACTCTTCTCTCTCTCTCCCTCTCGGTCCAACAGCCCCGACAACCAATCCCAGCCACTGCATTCCACCCCCATCGTCACCAAACTCTCCACCACCTCTCCAGAAACTCAGCCATCATCTCTGGCAAAGTTTTTTGGCAGAACAGCTCCATCGTCTGCAACGTGGCCGAGACCTTTCCGATGCCATTTCCGGACACCAAAGGCCACCATTTCCAACGCCACCACGACAGGGAGAAACACCTCGACGTCCTCTACACAACCGTGTTAACAGGTACGCTTTTCATTACACTCAAAAATTTGCAAATCTCCTGTTCATCGTCTTCCTCAGGCCGCTGCATGCAGGGGACGATTTTTGTCCCCCTGTATGCGGGCTGGGCCTGAGTGAGGAGGGCCGGGCTTTGTGCCCGGCCAAAGATCCCAAGTAACCTGGGTTCCAGCCCACAGAGACTGGAGCCCAGCCCGAGAGAAATCATGGGCCGGAGCCCATAACCCATTTGTCTGGGCCGACGGCCCAGGTCTATCTGGGCTGACAGCCCAGCCCGAGACAGGCTGGGCTGGCAGCCGAGACTCCAAATAGGGTGGGCTGACAGGCAGCCCACCCGAGAAAAAAATATAAATAAATAAATAAATAAAATAACAATAAATAGAAAAAATATAAATTGAAAAAAATATAAAAATACATTTTCGAGAAAATATTTAGAACAAAAAATGTGGTTTTATGCATACGGCCAATACACTAGCATATTTTAAAAATTCTTTCTTTCAAAAAAAATATATTATCTTGGGTTTTGAAGAAAAATGAGTTCTAGCATGGATTTCGCAAAGAAAAAAAATCATTTCTTGCATTTTGAGATTTTACAACATGTTTGTAAAATCCAAAGGGTATTGGCCAATATTTCAAAAAAATATAAAAATCTTATTTTTGGGGAATTTATTATTCACTGTCGGTATTTGGATAAATAAATCCTAAAGGGGGTTAATATCCAAAATATTCGGCGGGAATGATATGTTGTTATTCACTGTTGGTATTTGGGTAAATAAATCCTAAGGGGTTAATATCCAAAATATTCGGCGGGAATGATATGTTATTATTCATTGTCGGTATTTGGATAAATAAATCCTAAAGGGGTTAATATCCAAAATATTCGGCGGGAATAATATGCTATTATTCACTGTCGGTGTTTGGATAAATAAATCCTAAGGGGTTAATATCTAAAATATTCGGTGAAGTAATATCCCATTTGCCATTTAATTAACATATGTTTTGAAAGACCAAAACCATAACAAATCATAAACAAACCAAAACTTCAAGCAGCTTACCTTAGGTAGGGCGTACTAGGGGTGCTAAAACCTTCCCTTTACGCAACCAGTCCCTTACCCTAGAATCTCTGAAAGAGCAGTTTTAGGTTTCCTAGTAACCATAATACTAGGTGGCGACTCTCTTTTTCACGAAAATAAAGAATCCTCTCGACATTTAATCCCCCGCCCACGGGGAAGGTCGTCACGACGCCGCGCTCATTTTTTGGGGTGCGACAAAGCATATGATGGTCGTGTTATCTGCATCCCGCATATCTCAACTACCTCTCCAAACTGCCAATGTTTTTACTAAGGCTCTTTCCAAGCACTGACATCACTTTCTTGTTGACAAATAGATACTTCTTGATCATGCATCATCAATTTGAGGGTGATATCAATGGCAGAATCAAGTGCCAGATCATTGGCAGAATTATTGGCAAAATCAAATGGAAGAATCATTGGCATTAATGACTGCGATTTTGAGCTTCAAAGTATTAGTTATATATATATTTTCCTACCTATATTAGAATATTAGCTGTTAGTAAATTAGCTGTGTATATTTACTATCAAAAATAGATTGTACAACAACTCTTATTTAATGGAAAGATCATGTAGAAATGATCATTCATTCAAAATTTGTCACTGCATTCTATTTGTTTGTTTGTTTTTTTCTCTCATGAGCATGTTGTAATAGTTAGATTGTAAAATTGATTTGGGGCTGAGTCTGTCTTTCTTCTTTGGGCTACGGTTTTGGGACGTTTCCTTTGTTTAAGCCCTTTTAGCATGAGTTACAGAGATATTTATATAGAACAAATTAACTAAAAAATAAACTGTGAGTCATTTTTATTGTTCAATTTCACACTATTCACCTAGACACGGATCATTGTGGATTGTTACAGTTACATTACCATTTTACCTACAGGACCGAAAAATTTTAACCCCCGACACTGGGGGTATTTTTGAATTTTCCAGGGGACATGGATGGTATTTTTTGAATTCTTTGCACAATAAAACTACGAAAATAGCTCCCAAAAACGACAAAAATGAACACCTGGTATTGGGGGTATTGAAGTACTTTCACCACTGGTTTTTTCGTAGATATCGTTGAGTCCAAGGATGTATGAGTAATTGACCAATTTTTTTATTATTTCTTTTTCCAGAACACTGCAGGCGTGTAGTACGGACACGCCAGCAGTGTTCCACCAGCATGCGTCTTTCAGGCAGTGCATGCGGCGGCTGCAGGCGATGCATGCGATGGAAACTAGGCTTCCGTCGTGTCAACAAGTTCTTTGTCATGTCCTCTTCTTAACGCGCGACGCGTGTCCTGTGAATGTGATCGTATAATCTTAGGTGGACGGTGTTTCTTCCCTGTCTCTTTTCTCTCTCCTACTGCTGGAAAATACGATGCAGTCCTTCATATTTATGGGTGTTTCATTTCAGTCCCCTAGGCTTTTGATTTCATTTTTCTTACTGATTTTTTTAATGGAAATTTTGATTATTTTCAATTATGCTCTTCAATTGAAATTGATTATATAGGGTATGTTTCATTTCAGTTCTCAATCTTTTGATTTTTGGTTCCTTTAATAATTTTGGTATGCAAGATTTAATTTGTTCTAATTTTATGCTCCAATTGAAATTGGTCATATATGCTACTTTTCATTTCGGTCCTTATTCTTTTAATTTTTTCAAAAATTACAATATATTGTTTTCTTAAATCCCCTTCTTTTTTTTTGGTCCCAAAGTTTTGATGTGTTTCATTTTTGTCATTCAATTGGAATTATTTATATATTTTGTTTTTTATTTTGGCACTTATTCTTTTAATTTTTATTGAGTATTAATTCCTTTGTTTTTTGGTCCTTCTTGGACAATGTTTATTTTTTATCCAAAATTATGCATTTATGTTTTTTGTTTTTAATTTTTGTCATTTTTAAATTTATGTTGGTTACACTGCATTTTATTTTTAAAAATCCCTTTATTGCTTTTCGATCTCAAAGTTTTGATTTATTGCAGTTTTGTCATTCAATTGGAATTGATTATATATATTATCTTCATTTTGACACTTATTCTTTTAATTTTTATTTAGTATTGATTTTTTTTTGTTTTTTCGGTCCTTGTTGAACAATGTTTATTTTTTTTGTCCATATTTATTAATTTATACTTTTAGTTTTTGTTTTTAATTTTTATCATTTTATTTTTTATTGGAGTTTTATTTTTATTCAGTTCAGTTCTGAAATTTTTATCATTTTAAAATTAATATTGCTTCTTTTTTTCTCTTTGTTCTTTTTTTGTGTGTTTTATGTTATTTTTATGTTTTTTTTGGATCAGATGATTTTATGATTTTATTGTTTGCGCACTAATAATGATAAAAAAAAAATTTGTAATTTTTTTTTTTAATTCTTTGGAGCAATTTAATGATTTTAACTGTTTGAGCAGTAATATTGATAATAATTTTAACTATTATAGTAATGATAATGACGGTAACATAGGGATGAATTTTCAATTTATGTTTTCTTCTTTTTGGAGATAGAAAATTAACTACTTATTTTTTGTTATTTGATTATTTCAGATGTTTTCACAATTTATATTATGTTTATTGTGTTTAATTTAAATTTAATTATGAAATTAACTAATCTTAATATAGTAAATTTAATAATTCAAATATCCGAATCTTTTTTCTTTTTGAATGATAATAATAATTTTATATTGGTTATTTCGTTGAAACCTACTAAACAAATAAATTTATATCCATTTAAAATTCATATATTTTATAGAAAACTTGCACTTAACAAGATTTCTACACAAATTTATTATTTTGAAAAAAATTATTTTATAATAAAAAAATCACACGCAATTAATATTTTTTGCGTTGAAAAAAATATGATTTCGACCATGACGAGACATGGGGGCAAGTCTTAAAATAGTTTTTGTGAGTTGTAAGGCTAGGTCCTCTCTAGAAAAATTCATTTTGCATATCTTGGCAACTTTTGTTTTATAAATAACTTAGTGACATCATTTTAGTATCTTCGAACAACTTACAGCATCATTTTATTGGACTAACAATTTTATTTTATTGTTTTTATCGAGTTTTTCTTTAGTTGAAATTAGTTAACTGCCCGCACTACATTGCGGGCCGAGCAAATATTTTTTTATAATTGCTGGGATTAAAATAATTAATAGATTTTGCTAGTTCAAAAATAAAATATAACATTTATACATGCAAGACTTGATATAATGAAACACATCAACACACTCTATTATAACAACAACAACATCGAAGGCTTAACATCTAAAAATATCATTACTATTATTGCTAAAACAATAAAAAATATTAAATTATTCCAAGGAGAAATAAACTCGAAAACATTAATAAAAGAGGAAGCAAGAAAAAAAACTAAAATTATTATTATTATTGCATGAATAATGGGAAAATAAATTCAATAAAAGAATAAAAAAAGCCCAAAAACTTTAACAAAAGAGCAAACAAAATGAAAATGAAAAAAATAAAAATTATTAGCTAAAAAAATTCATTTTACGTGAAAATAAAAAAAATGTAATAAAAAAACCAAAAGAAAAAACAAAGGAAAAAAAAATAAGAATTATCAATTTTCAAATGATCATAAACACAAACTAAAATTTAAGAACAAAACTTTTGAAAAAAATGTTATCTCAACAAAAAAGAAAATTAAAAACCAAAACTAAATGCACATATATAAAAACATGGACAAAAATAGGAACTATTTAAGAATTATAAAAAATTAAAAGAATTAAAATCAAAAATTAAAAGTATAAGAGCTGAAAACAAAACCAAATATATTATCAATTTCAATCAAATGAAAAATTGAAAAAATCAAATAAAGTATAACATCTATACATGCAAGGTTTGATATAATGAAACACATTAACACATCCTCTTATAAAAACAGGAACATCGAAGTCTTAACATCTAAAAATATCATTACTATTATCAATTTTTAAATGATCATAAACACAAACTAAAATTTAAGAACAAAATTTATGAAAAAAATGTTATCTCAACAAAAAAGAAAATTAAAAAATTAAAAACCAAAACTAAAGGCACATATATAAAAACATGGACAAAAATAGAAACTATTTAAGAACTATAAAAAATTAAATGAATTAAAATCAAAAATTAAAAGTATAAAGGCCGAAAAAAAAAAAACCAAATATATTATCAATTTCAATCAAATGAAAAAATTGAAAAAATCAAATAAAGTATAACATCTATACATGCAAGTTTTGATATAATGAAACCCATTATCACACCCTCTTATAACAACAGGAACATCGAAGTCTTAACATCTAAAAATATCATTACTATTATTGCTAAAACAATAAAAATTATTAAATTACCCCGAGAAAAAATATCAAAAATATTAACAAAAGAGGAAGCAAGAAAAAAAAACTAAAATTATTATTATTATTGCATTAATAATGGGGGGAAATTCAATCAAAGAAAAAAAACCAATGACTTTAACAAAAGAGCAAACAAAAAATAAAAATAAAAATAAAATTATAAGGAAAAAAAATAATTTGACGTTAAAATAAATAAGGGGCGCTAGTCTTCCTACCTGGGAGGCTTGCGCCGTATCCACTGAGGTACATGTGTTTTTTTTAATGTTATTGTGAAAACATAAATAAAAATCAATATACCGACGAACCAAACAAACCGAACCGAACGAACCGACCCGACCCGAAAACTGAGCAATACTATTGTAATCTATAGTGATTTGTCTCACAATGAACAGTAACTGGACCATGAACTCTTTTAGTATATAGTATAATTCCCTTAAAAATAGCATGTTATTTTTTTTATATATATCAAAACATTTTTTTATTCATAATTATTTGGATAGAAATTTATCAAGCATGTTTCAATGTCTAAAATCCAGGTTTGAAGACGAGGTGTCATCTGTCTTGAAGGGCAATGCGTCATCTCAATATTTCTTTTTTAAAAATAATATTGTTCATCTTTTAAATGATAAGAAGAAGAAAATATACATAAATGCATGAGATTAGGCTTAAAGGCTCATACACTTCTGTAATTCCTTCAAAATGACTAGTGTGTAGGGTCATTGGTTTGCGATGCTATTTTTTTTCTTACTATTATCTTAAATAAATATTTACAAAAAGGAATTAACCTGTCAATTTCAATATTTTGAATCTTTGATCACAAATTCGACAAATTAAACCACAACAACGAGTTAATTGTGTTTTTAATGTATTTTTCTTTCTTTGTTTTTTTTAGAAAAAAACAAGTTCAATATTTGTTATCAATTATTTATTTTCATATCCACTCAAAACAAATGTATACAGTTTCGTTATCTATTATCAACAATTTGCTTCTGTTATCCCAATTCCATACGTGTGTAATGTTTTTTTAAAAATCTTTTAATCAGAAAAATTACATGTGCTTTTATTGTTATATAAATCTATTAAATAAGTAATAAATAATGAAATAAAAATACACTATTTAATCTGATAACACATGTAGCGTGCATAGAGCTAGAGTTTAATTGTTTGACCCGTGTTCACTTTTTTTTTTTTAAAAAGAGGGTTTTTTTTGTCATTTTCCCCCTCAAACATTTAATCAATTTGAAATTTAAGTTTCATTCTATAATGACTTGGATTGATGCGGTGTGTTTTTTATTGATGCTAAGTAAGAATATTATCTATTATGCAGTAAGAAAATTATTTAATATGCATTTGTTTTTAAATTAATGGATAGAAAAAAATATAAAAAAATCAGTTTTTTTTTTCACTCAGAAAATTCTTTTACTCCATTACATAACATAGCGTGATCTAATAACCTAATAAAATCTATCACGCAGGTGTAAGTTATTACGTGTCAGTTTTTTTATATATATATAAAACAAGAACAGGTAATTTAGAAAAAGACTTGTTAAATAGATCCTCTCGTACCCATCCAACCTGAAAACAAATAGTTAATTATATCTCAGTGCCTGTATTTTATAAAAATAATTAAACAATTCATCAAGCCGTGCTGGCCATTCACATTTCCATTTAACAAATACATTCTTTCCTTGTAAACTTTTCTCCTTTCATCTACTTCTCTTTCCATTTAAAAAAAAAAAAAACAATTTCCAGAGAAATAAAAAAAAAAATACACTGAAAAACAATGAGAAAACCAACAAAAAATCAGTTGATAAAATTAAAAAACAAGTGGGTTAAATTTATAATTTCTGAAACCATGACGAATAATCATTTAGTTTTTGTAAAACTACAGGTACAGAGATCTCATCACTTAGCTTAGTAAGAATTCACAAACATGTAGCTTGGCAAAAAATCGCAGTGAGCTTAATAGAAGAAGGGGAAGAGGAAGGAGATGATCCTTTTTTCTTCCCTTTTCTCTTCGCTCGTGGGCAGCGATAACGTTAGGATACTGGATCTTGAACCTTTTACAGAAAAATTAAGTGAACATGGCAACAAAATTAAATTAATTGGCAAAGCTGATGCAAATGTGCACGTGAATAGGCATCTTCATTTTATTTTTTCTGCGGCAACTGTTTTTTTTCTATTTTTTTTGTGGTGCAGGCGAGTAAGAATTTCAATTTCATTCATGAACTGCTTAACCCTTTTATAGCTGTGTTCATATAGGCGCTTAACTGCAACTTCCCGTCCATCGATCTTTCAGTTTTAGAAAAGCTTTCCTTTTCATTTGATTAGAAATTTTCTACTGTAGTATAGTTGATCTATCAACAGGAACTTTAAACTTTCATCTTCTTACCACAGTATACAGTTCCAAAACTTTCATCAAAAGTATCGGTGGCTTGCCCAAGTTCAGTATAAGAGAAGATGGGAATGCTAAGGTAAAAACCGTCTCCTTCTAGGTCTGCTTTTGAGGAGGGATCAGATGAAGAATTCATTGATAACAAGTTTGAGGAATCACGGTTTTTCCTGAATTGGTACACATAATTGTAGGACAACAAAATCATGCCTACGAAGAGACATCCGGCGCCGAAACCTGATAAAGGAGAGAAATATACTTTGGATGACTGATGGCCTTTACTTTGGATGACAGATAACCTTGCAGCAATATTCCATACATGCTAGAAATTATGGAGGTTATCATGGAAACATATAAAGCAGAAAAAATTTGGATTTTGAATTACCTAACCCTAGCCTCAATCTCAGCCTTTTATTTTCGGCAAAAAGATTTCAGAGAAATATGATGTTATATGAGGTCAAACAATAAACTAAAGTGATTCAGAACCAATTAAACTCGGAAATTAAGGAATATACAAATACAAAGGTTCAAACCCTGGAAGTTTATTTCCAATATAGATTCACTGCTGCAGACTGAGTTCTTATCCGCTGGGAATGTTTAACGCAGGGCTCTAAAGCTAAAGCGAACTCTACACGGTTATGAAATTTTAAGAACTATTAGAGCACAAAGTATAGTGAAATATGAGGCTTGATCAATATAGATATGCAAGTCTTTACGCTTGTGTAATGTCGGCAATACCTTCTCTCTTCAATCTGGCATTCTCCTCTTTCACGATGACAGTGCAGGCAGGCAGGAAATGCTATCACTTCAAGTGTGGACTTGGCATTCAGCATTGTGAATATGTCATTGTTAGGTTGATTCTTGTTTCCATGAAGCTGTATAAGTGAACACTGAGTTTGAAGATTTCACGCCACCTCTCCTCCCTCTCTAAATGGATCTTCACAGCCATCAACCACAAGAAAATTACAGCGTGGACGTGATCAGGCGTTGGTGAATGGGAAGTGGATTTCACCGAGTTTACCAAATTGAAAGGGCTGGCAATTTGGGTGGTATCCAGTTCTTCTTCAGCGGGGAAAGGAAGTTTGAGGTGAAAGAGAATAAAGAATACTGACAGACAAACATGCACTATACTGAAATTTTCAATTTAGGAAATGAAAACAACAGTGACTCAAACAAGGATTGGCTGCTCTTAGTAACAGCTAGTCCTTTGTAGTCTGTACCTCTCCGTTAATGCAACTTACAATAAATGCTTAGAAATTAGAGTCAAGAGAGATTTGGCGTGCGAAAAATAAAACAAATGTGGCAATTTCCATTTACAAATCACTTTCATCTGTAGACAACTTGAATACCCGACCCCTCCTGGGACGACTCGCAAGGCAGTGATGATGTAGTGGAAGAGTGCTCTTGAGCTAACCTTCTAGGAGAAGAAAGGGAAGGTCTCGGTGGGATTTGCAAAGATTGAAGACTGCCTTCAAACATCTCTACAACCTTTGTCATCGATGGTCTATGTGATGGAATGTTTTGGATGCACCACAAACCCACTATGATCATCTTTTTAACAATCTTTTCTTCCTCGTCCGTTCTATCTCCATGAAGTGTTGAAATCTTTCCTGGTTCAAGATTCATATAAAACCAATCCGGGAAATACATCTCGTTGGTTTCCAAATATCCCATATCAAAATCTTTACTTTGTCCGACCATTTCAAGAACCATCATTCCATAACTATACACATCAGACTTGTAGGTTACTCCTCCGAAAGATCTGCAGAATACTTCGGGTGCTATGTAACCTACAGTCCCTCTGGCACCTATCATCGAAATCTTACTTACCTTGCTCTTGCATAGCTTCGCGAGACCAAAATCAGAGATCTTTGGACAAAAGTCTTCATCTAGAAGAATGTTGTGAGGCTTTATGTCAAAATGCACAATCTGAGTGTTACAACCTCTATGCAAGTACTCCAGACCTCGAGCAATGCCAACTGCAATTTCATATAATTTTTTCCATTCTAAACGACGGTTTGTATTTGGGGATCGTTTGTATAATATAAAGCTATCTAAAGATCCATTGGGCATAAATTCATAAATCAAAGCTCTTTTATTCCTCTCATAGCAGAAGCCCAAAAGGGTTACTACATTCACGTGAGAAGTTCTACCAATGCTTGCAACTTCATTCATGAAATCTTCTCCATCACCTTCAGCATCTTTTAGGACTTTTACAGCCACAAGACGACCGTTTGGTAACTTTCCTCTATATACATTACCAAAGCCCCCATGACCTAGTGTATAGACGAATGAGTTAGTCATTTTTTTAATATCTGAATATGAAAAACGCTTTGGAGTAAGTGAATGGTAATCCATCATAAATGTTTCCACATTATCAACATGCTGCCAATTCTTCAGCCTGAAGGTCATTGCTACGACTGCACTGAATGAACCTTTTCTTCTAGTGAGACATATTATAATTATGGAAAAAGCTATTGCCGCAGCTACTGATAAACCTGTAATTTAAGATGCATCATCTTCAATATTATAATCAAAAAATAATAATGGCTTTCTTATCATTATATTTACTTACCCACAACAATCCATCGTCTCCGAGTCCCATTAGTAAATCCTGTAACAGGATATCAAATAATGTTAGGGAGTTATCCATGTTGGGATAGTTGTCATGAGATGAACACCACCTCGATCCAAGCTTTCTATATGTCTATCTATCTTTCTCATTTTTCTTATATATTGCCATATTTTTCTTGTAGATTTTTAAAAAATGGGTTCAAGGTGAATTTGGTCTTGATATTCTCTTAAACTAGTTTCTTGTATGATATGTTTTCCAAAAGCAGTCCTTGTACTTGATATTGTGACTTGTTTTTTAACGATGAACTTTCCCATCCACCACCGTTACTAGCAATGTCAAATCTGTTGTTGAATCCATTTTTTTTCCAGATAAATTTGTTTCCAAATCCATTTCTGTATTTGTGTAGATTAAAATGGTCGCTTGATGTTAAAATCAAACAACTGGAACCAGAAAGCCAAAGCTCTCCTTCTCTTTCAGCATGAGTTTTGAGTATTCTTAATTCTACATGAAGTGATTAATTTACTATCTGAATGACGAAATGGAATTAAATAAAAAGAAAATCAATAAATAAATAATATATATTAAAACAATCAAAATATTAAAACACTTTTTAAGAAAATGGAAATCGTGAGTTAGGGTGATAGATGGTCCACGCAGGGAATATCGAGTGCGTGGATCCCGCTAGGAAAAAAACCATAGAGAGACCAATAAGAGATAAAAATCAAGAGGAGACTGCATGAACCTTTAACCGTTCAGTAACCATATCGATTCTTGTTAATTTTAGAGAATTAGATTTATCCCTGATCCTGTTAACTTGCTCATGTTAAAGAAGATATATGTTTTGACCGTGGCTGTGTGGACCTGACGATGACACACAACTGGCACTGTTTTTAGCCGAAACACACAAGTGGGCCTATACCATAAACTAGCCAGCAATTTCAAGCAAACGATAAAATTTCGAGACAGGAAAAGAAGAGAAAAAATACTCACCGGAATTACAACTCCGAGCATGAGGTCTGTCAGGGCAGAAACATTTGAATCGGTATGTGGAGTAATTAAATCCACACCTGCCACCACTCTCATCACATACGCTACAATTACTTGCTACCCAATTCAACACGAACCCTCTTTCTAGCATCTTTCCAATCGAAACATTCTCACCTCTATGCACATCCACTGGAGCCACAACTCCAGCTCCACATTTTTCTGAAGCAGAACCCAATAAAGGATTATCATCGAGCATTGCTACAGTCGAAACATTTGCATTCTCCCCAAAACAATCAACCTTGTGATTTAAAAGCTTGCTATCATTTTCTAGCAGTGTGGAGTTGCAATTGTAAAACAAGAAGACGCCTGTTCTCGTAGTAGATAGACGAAACCTGCCATCATTTAGAGATATGTTTTGTATTTGAGGACCACAGGAGGTGTTTTTGCCAAAACCAGCTGCATTTGATAGACGAAGAGAATGGTTTTGGTAGTCGATTTCTTGGATAATATACTCTTTATTGGACAGGCTAAAGACTGTCTTGTTTTTTTCATTGCAAGAGACATTGAATCCAGGGTAGCCACAAAACTTTTCTTGCGCGTTTTGGATATGAAATGGGAAGCTTATCTTTTGATCGCCACAGCTTTTGGATTCGCAAGCTAGGAATTGAGGGTCTGTGCATGAAGCTTTCTTTGCCAGGAGAAAGAAGGTGGCAATAAAGAGAATCACTACTGGAGAAAAAGGTGTTAAGAAGAAGTTATGGTTCATTTTTGTGGAGGAGAAAGAGAAAGAGAGGAGCAGACACGATGCTGAAATCTTAAGCTGTTGAATAATAGTCGGTGTTGCCCAGATGCAGCATTTATCACGAAGCAGCGCAAGTTGACCAGCTTAAAGACTTGTGCCCTTCGTCGAATGGGCCTTTTTACAACCTGAACTGATAGTTATTTACCATAGCCATTTCTCGTTTATTTAATTTTTAAATGTATCGTAATATATTTCATTTTGGCACCCTCCATTTTCAAAATCCTAATTTTGCCCCTGCTACTACTTCACTTTGTGTGTGTATTTCAATGCTGGTGCTTTTTTAAAATATTTTTTAAAAAAAAAACACTGTATTCAAATATGTTTATACAATTTTTACCACGTCTACTTCTAATACTTTTCACATATCATACGTCGACACCTGTCAGTGAGTTTGTGGATTTCATGACATTATTATGGTCATGGTTTTGCTTTTAGGGGGGTGAGGTCTAGATCAGTTTTAGGGAGTGTTTGGGAGTGTTTGTAGAAAATATTTTTGAAAAAATTTAAAAAAAAATTATGGTGTTTTTAGATCATTTTGATATATTGATATTAAAAATAATTTTTAAAAAATAAAAAAAATCATTTTAATATATTTTTAAACAAAAAATATTTACAAAAACTATTTCCAAAAATATATTGTTAACCAGTCAAAACTCTTAACTGAGGAAATTAAGGCATGGTGTATGTTTTTGAGTGGAATGGACCCACACGGCATTCTCTGACCCTACTTTTCTTTTCTTTCTTTTTCTAATATATACAAGCATTCTGGTACGTCCCCTTTTCTTTTATTTTTTACTGATTCTCAAATCGAGTAATCTTCGAAAAAACCTAAAAAAGGTCCAAATCTTTTAGACCCGATTTTGTTTTTTTCAATCAAAGTTGGCTTCGAAACGTTAACTGCCTGCATATTTGCTTTGAATTTTTATATTTTGTCTTTTATATGTCGTTATTTTTTTTGTTAGGCCTTGGTGTCACCGGTGCTGGAGAATGTCATAGAAAGGCCTCGTAAACACCATAGCTCCGAGAAAATCATTCCTATCCTCTGCGTTCCATAGGAATCTGTTTCTGCTTTCATTCAATTCCTTTACTCCTCAAGGTCAGTTTTGTTTTTCCATTGGTTTTTTGAATTTTCTTGTTTGGTTATTATTGATAAGAGCTCTCGGTCTAATTTGACGGCTTATCAGATTTTTTCTTACTTTTTTCCCCTTCAATTTTTGGTGTCCGAAAAAACCTTACCACGCCTGTTTTTTAGGCTTCTATAGCTTTAGTATTTTGGTCGGTTACGTAAGCGAAAATAGCGATATTTTCTTCAAAATCCGAGGAGAAAATCTGATTAGTCTTCAGTTTCTGTGGAATGACGGTACTGGCCCTGGTGCAAGTGTAGTGAGGAGTTGGAGAAGTATGGGATCCATCTTCTGGCATTGTCCCGCAATTGAAGCTCGGGTGTTCAAAAGCTGTTGGGCAACGGTTGACCATTGAGAACTTCAATTGGCGAGGTTTTGTGAATCACCTAAATTTGTCTTTCACTTCGGTTGATGTTGATGTTATGTTTTTTCAATTGAAATAAAATATTTCAGTTTCAAAGAGTTTTTGTATGTCATTTTGGAGTTATATTATTCATATATAATTATATATATATATATATAATATAAATATTAATTTAACAATATTTGATTTATGAATTAGTGTTTAGGAAGCAAGTAAAAAGTGTTTTTCGAAAAAATTGAAAAATTATTTTTTGTGCTCTAAATAAAAGAAAAATAGTGTTTTTAAATCATTCTAGTATGCTGATATCAAAAATATTTTTTAAAAAAATATATAAAAAAATCATTATTTTTATGTATTTTTAAGTAAAAAGCATTTTGAAAAGCAATCACAATCATAGTCTCTAACATCATTCTCATCATTTTCATCTATTAAACACGGTTTCAATCTAATTCACTAGAACTCCATTTTTATGATCATGTGAGGAGTATTTCTACACAGCGTAGTTAAGTTTTCTTACTTTTTTTAGTTTAGATCTTCTCGATGAGTAAATTTTTTGTTTGATATTGGTACATTTATCTTATTAAATTTTGTATTTCATAATTTTTGTACTTAATTTCACCGAGAGAAAAATTGAGAAGGCTCCGAAGCAAATCGAGAGTGTAATGCAAAAGTTCAAAACATAAGGGGTCTAGTTCAAAAAAAGGTTAAAGTCAAAGGAATGGCTTCTCAATCAGTGAAGCGATTATTTTTTAAAACTTTTTTATTTATAAATATATTAAAAGAATATTTTAAATGCAAATTTCAAATTTCAAATTTCAAATTTAAAAAATCAATAAATTTTAAATATAATAATTGAAGTAGTTCGAGTTATCTATCTTGTTCTGTGTTAATTAAAAATAGTCACGTGTGCGTGGATATGTAAATAAAACTAATAATGTTTACTCCAAATCAAACAACAAGCTGCAATAGTCACGTGTTCGCAGGACATTCTTTGATTTTTTTTTCATGGCCGAAACGGCATGATTCGGCCGGTATTTGACCGAAAAATCCAGAACGGACCGGAATTTAAATCGAGATAAAACCAACATTGTTTTGTCTTTTTTTTACTGGTACAAAATGTTTCAGTCATTTCGGCCGAAATGAAACTGACAACTATAGATTCACCATATCTTTTATCTTAACGATATAAAAAGTGACTACAAGATTAATTAACTGGTTATTGTAAGATGATAAGAAAAGGCACAGCAAGACCTATTAAGTGAGTGTTTGGTTCTGCGATAGCTTTTGTGGTTGAGGCTCACCACAGAGCCAAACCATTTGGTAACAATTGGACCACAATTTTCTAACTTTGGGTCTCACAAAAAAAACTAAGTTTGAAACTCAGTTTCAAAAGGCATATGTGAGATGTTTTTCGCACGTCTCAGCCACACCTGCTTCCCTTCAACCTCAGTCACACTAAAGTGAAGGCTTACACCCCTGGAGAATGGAACCTTGGATCACGTCTTCAGATACATATATTTCATCCACAGTACCGGCTAACAGCACCACCAGCTCCATCTCTCTCCTACAGTTAGTCGGCGGTCTCTCTCTTCACAGTCAACGGCAACTCTCTCTTTCTCCTCCACGCTAGAAGCTCCATCATGACCTCCAGCAGCAGCGGCAACATAATCAACAGCAAGCTTTCGACTCTCCTTTCAACCACCACTACCACAAGAAGAACCACCTTGGGTTCCTATGCTTGGCGGTAGTAGAAGGCAAGTCTCACGTCACCATCAGTCGATCACCCTATTACTGCAGGAGTGAATTAATTCACTCTCTAGTGTTCATGCTACGTGAACAGTGCAACAACTCAAATTTCTCTCTTTTTTGTTTTAACTATTGGGTTGGACCTGCTCTTTGGCCCAAGCCCATCAAAGTTGGGTCTTTGCCCAATTTGGTTGAGCCGACCCATTTAGTTGGGTCAGACCTAGTTCAATTTTTTTAAAATTATATAAAAATCATATTTTAAAAAAAATATGTAGATAAAGATCAGCCATGATTAAAAGGGAAATGCGCGTGATTTCAATTCACTCCACAACTCTGCTGCTTTTTGATTGATTATGGGTCATAAAGTTGAGAAGATTAACGAAACCCTGGATGAAATTCAGAAATGTGCAACTTGCAACAAGTTTCTAATTCACTTGAATTATTAATGGTATTTTATTTTTATGATTATTAAATCTATAATATTTTAAAAAACAATATGTGTGTGTGTGTCTGTCTTTTAATTTAATTTTACAAGTTGACAGCAATATGAAAAGCATTGGTAACCAAACACACGAAACTACTTTTCATTAAATCTCAAACTTAATCACAATTTTAACCAAACACTTCAATTTCAGTTATGAACCACAACTAAAATTGTTTTTCATATAACTGTTTTTTTAACCTCAACCACAACAGCAACTGCAATACCAAATAGGCTCTAATTAACTGTTGAAAGGTGAGGAATGACAAAGAATGCACCAAAGCTAAACCGTGTGGTGAAACACGATTAGTAACCATTGACAGACCACACAATTATTTAATCTACAACTAGTTAAAGAAATTTGCTTGGTAGAAATTCATTGGTAGGTAGATGCAACAGGAACAGAAGAAGCAAACACAATAATATTCTGTTAATTTATAATAATAATAATAATAATAAATAAAAATGGATATTATACGCTTAAAAACAATAGGGATTCATGGGATAGCTTCAACTATATTAACCGTGAGTGGGTCCCAAGTAAAGGCACATTCAATTACGAACGCATATCAACTTAGTGCGGTGGCAAGGGATAAATCAAAGGCGCCTCATAAAAAGGCATCGTGTACGTTCTCTTCCGGTCTTAGACACCCATGGCAAACTTTGTGGTCTAGAGGAGGTAAAAGTACCAGGTACAATGGGATGGCTTTAAATGATGCCGTGTTGGTGGAGAATAGGGTGGAGGGAGAGAGAGAGAAACAATGGGATCAAAGGGGAAATGGGAACTGGGTTTTGAAGATTTTGCAAGTGAATTCACTTTTGAAAGATGAAAAAAAAAGAAGCTTTAATGGTGTTAATGAAGAAGTAAGGAAAGAAGGTGATGTTGCTATGGTTAATGATGAAGAAATGGAGTGTGATGTGTGTAGAGTTGGAGACGACGATGATGATGATGAAGGAGGAGGGAAAGAGATTGAATTTGATAGAGATTCGTTTACGAGAAAACACCTTGTGCCTATTTGGGAGTGTGGTTGCGGTTGCTTTTGAAAGTGTTTTTCGTTTAAAAATGCATCAAAATGATTTTTTTTTTATTTTGAAAAAATCATTTTTGATACAAGCACATGAAAATAATCTAAAAAAAAAATTAATTTAAAATAAAAAAAATTAGTTTTATTCAAAAGCGCTTTTGAAACACATTGTCAAACACCCCCGGAATCTATCTAGATAAACAATATTTTTACAACATTATTTAGCTTATTTTTTAATATATATATATGTCGTAACCCAATTTTTGGGTTACTCCCCAAAATAAAATAAAAATAACAAAAATAAAATAAAAGGGGTTTAGTGTCGGTAGAAAATCACGGTGGAAATTTGGAATATTTTCTGAGCCGAATCGTATCTCTTTTGTGCCCAAAAATGAGAGAAAATACAAATTCGGGGTAAAAATTAAGTCAAAAATCATAATTATATTTTTTATAGGCCAATTTGATTTAATCATGGGCTAATTCAAAATATTATTATGTTTAAGAATTAATTTAGGGTCCAATTAAAGAATTTAATTAAGTGCAAGGACTTAATTATGCTTTAAATCGATCAAATTAATTTTATTAAGGGCTTAATTGACAAAAAATCAAATTCTTAAATTTAATTCGGGCTCAATTGAGAAGATTGGAATTTTTGGAGACCCAATTGAATTTTTCCAAGCTAATTGTGCAAAATTAAGGGTCAAATTGAGAATTTAATGCTCAATTGAGGGTCAAATTGCATAAATCGGAAGTAAGGGACCAAAATGAAAAGGGCGCGCAATGTTAAGGCTAATGTTGAAATTCGGACAGGGGTACAATTGCATAAATCTAAGAGTTTAAAACCGATTGGGAGCGCAATTGGAACAATCACAAATCAAAGGACCAAAATGCAATTTCGCTAGGCCCACACCTGCAGCAGCCATGCACGCCGCTGCAATCACGCTGCCGTGAAGGCAGCCATAACACTGTAGCATGGCGCTGTAGGATTCGACTCATCACCGTTGCTGTAGCTCGCCACTGTCGGAGACAACTCCATTCGCTGCACGCGGCTGTAGCATGGTGTGACAATTCCATCTCCTCCGCCTATAAATAGCACGGGACAGAGCAACACAGAGGAAAAAAGAAAAGGAAAAAAAACTGGGGGAAGAAAACGCAGAAAAGAGAAAGAGATTCTAGGCAAATTACGTTGATTTTTGGCATCAAAAACACGCCCAACAAATCTGAAGGAAAAAATATCATCTTCTTCTTCGTCAACACTGCTCTCTCTCTCTACGGTTTCGTCTCTCTCTCTCTAGTTACAGAGTCCCGTTTCTCTCTCTCTCCACCGTTGGCAGTCCTTCTGCCACCCTAAAAACCACTTCATCATCACCATTCACTTCCCCTCTATACCAGAAACATAAGCACACGTTCAGGCGAAGCTCCCGGCGACGTTTCTGCAGTTGCAGCGTGAACGCCGTAACTTCGGAGCCCTTTTCCGGCCACCATAGGCCACCGTCGTCGACACCATCACGACCAGAAGAATCACCTCGACGCCCTCTACACAACGATATTAACAGGTAAGCCATTCGTCAAACTCCAAAATTTGGTGATCTACTGTTCTTCTTCTTCGCGGGAGTGAATTAATTCACTCTCGCTGGATCGGGTTTGGTGCCCGACCCGACCATAAAAGGTTGGGCTTCCAGCCCGTCCTTGGTGGGCTTCCAGTCCCCTCAAGCTGGGCTGTCAGCCCACTGTGGCTGACAGCCCAGCCCATGAAAAATAAAAAAATAAATAAAAATAAATAAAAAACAAAAAATATTTTTTAAATATTTTTTAAAGATATTTATATATTTTTTACTATTATTATTACAAAAAAAATCAAAATATAAAATGTGTTTTCGTGCATACGGCCGAATTCCATGATTTTTCCATACATATTTTTCGTAAAACATTATGTTGCATCTTTCTCATATTTTGAAACGAAAATTGGATATCGTAACCAGTTTATGATTATCCATTGGAATTTGGCCAAAATATCAAAAATAATTTAACAATTATTTTGTTTTATCTATCGCGGTGTAAAATTACATTGTAAAGTACATCCGTAGATAAGAAAAAAAAAGATTTTTAACTGCGGTGTAAAATTACATCGTAAAGTACACCCGCAAACAAAAAAAAATGTTTTTTTAAATGCAGTGTAAACAAATAAACATAGAAAAAAACAATCAAACAACAATGCAGCTTACCTTAGGTAGGGTGCACTGGGATGATGCGTCTTCCCCTTGCACAACAAGTCCCCTTACCTAGACTCTCGCAGACCACTAGGTTCCTAGTAACCTTAATACTAGGTGGCGACTCCTAATAATTATAGTCGTAATTTTACGGCTATAAAACAAACCCCTCATTTTCACCGCGCGTTGTTGTCCCCCCGATCCGGGGATGGCGGGGCGCGAAGCGCGTAGAAAAATCGTCGTCGCGACAGATGGCGACTCCGCTGGGGACATAGCCAGACTAAGCTTTGTTGTTTGATTGTTTATTCTCTAGTTCATATTTTTACACGCATTTTACTGCTTTTTCATCATGCATTTTAATTTCGTGAATAAACCAAATTCTAGGTTAGGTGGGGATTAACGGTCTGCCTCATGACTTTCAGTCGGGGTTCAGATTCGTGAAACATTCAACTATGAACTGAGTGTTTACTCGATAATGGCGGTCACATCGTGCCCCAACCATTTCTTGTAAACCCCCATATCACCTTCACGTTAGGCGGTCACTGGGCAGTTCATAGACCTTCGAGACCAGGTAGAAAGCTTACCCCTCATGTAATGACTTAAAACTTGTCTTTAGGTGCAAACTCTCTAATAATTCACCTGATGTGTACATACATTTGCATCCATCACTGTGCATAATATATCATCGGCAGTTTGAAATATAGGTCCCCGAAGAGCTCCTACCGCTCGACTCCAACAGAGAAATATGGAGGACGAAGAACGTGCACACCGCGATGCTCATTTTCAAGAAGAATTGGATTCTCTGAAAGCTAGCGTGGCTAGTCTTAGTAGCTTACTCGAGAAAGCACTGAGAAATACCTCTGGCGAGGGTCCTTCTACTAGACCTGCAACGGCTGCTCAAACACAAGGAATGAACCACCATGAAGAGGTAACAGGAGAAAGGGTTCAGGATCCGCAACAAAACCCAGCTTTTGTACAATCAGCAGTGCCGACACCTGCGCCAACCCCAACAGTTATAGAAGCATCAGGGGGTATTGACCAAGATAAGATGACAACACTGGAAGCCAGGATAAGGGCTATTGAAGGGGTAAATTTGTATGACCCAGTACAAGCTGCAGAAATGTGTCTAGTCCCGAATGTGGTAATACCAAAGAAATTTCGCATTCCTGAATTTATCAAATACACTGGAACACAGTGCCCTATCACTCATCTGAAATCATACTGTAACAAAATGGAAGAAGTAGTGCATGATGAAAAATTGCTTATGCATTTCTTCCAAGACAGTTTGAGTGGGGCAGCTTTGAATTGGTACATGAGACTAGATAACACCAGGATCCGCAGCTGGAAAGATCTGGTAGATGCTTTCATCAAGCAATATAAGTACAACATGGACATTGCTCCTGACAGGACAAGTTTGTCCAACTTGGAAAAGATGAACAGAGAAAGCATAAGGGAATATGCTCAGAGATGGAGAGATCTCGCTGCACAGGTACATCCCTCGCTTTTAGATAAAGAGATGGTAACATTATTCACCAACACGCTAAGAACGCCCTATTACGAACATGTGATGGGCAGTTCCGCACAGCAATTCACGGATGCTGTAGCCGTGGCAGAACGAATAGAGCAGAGAATCCGAAGTGGGAGAATCCTCGCACCTGTGGAGAAAAATGGTTTTGAAGGCAAAAGAAAAGATGTCGAACATTTCGAAGATGACTATAAGGGTAGGAACAACCAATTCCAAAACTACCATTACCCTTCATCTCAAATCGCCAACATCAATCTTCAAGCCAAAGATCCACCTAAAAATTTTCCGAAAAGAAATTACCAGAAAACCCAAGAACAGTTACCTCCGCTACCATTGCCTTTGAATGAGATATATCAAAAGTTGGTAAGCACTGGGAAAATAGCTCTTGAACCTCAGACACCTTTACAGCCACCTTACCCTGGTTGGTACAAACCCGACCTCACCTGCGAGTACCATGCTGGTGCTGCGGGACATAGCATTCACACTTGTGGTGCCTTCAAAAAGAGGCTCATGCAATTGATCAAAGCAGGGTGGATAACATCCGAAGAAAATACAGGTCCTGCGCCCAATTAAGCTTCACGAAGATGAGGTACCGAGTATCTGCACCATTAAAGTGATCCTGACCAAAGCGTTAGAAAAAGGGAGTGCGCCGGTATTGGAAGATGAAGTCTGCTTCCATGATTTCCTTTTGTTTTGGTCATGTCTGCACATTATGCTCATGTTTTAACTTGTCGGCAATTTTGCTCGTAACGCCACAAGACCCTTTTGTTAAGCAAACATTTCTCTTTAGTGATCATGTATTTGCTCGTGTTTACGATGTGTTCTTGCTTATTGTTTAAATAACACAAGCACACCTTACACCCTTTCATCCAAATTATACATGATCTAATGATTTCATTAAGATTTTTGGAAAATCAAATTCTAGTACGAAAAGAAAGGCCAATTTGATGTTTGTTTAACAAATGTGTTCTGGGAATTCAAAGGATTTCATTGAAAGGTGATCCCATACCACCAAAAGCCACATAATAAAGCTAATCTCTTAGCCAAACAAATAATCCAAAAAAATCAAAAACTTGTTTCACATGGAAAAGAAAAGCTTGTTGATTCAGATTGCATGTTTTTGAAATGAGGAGAGGCCATCTTTGATATGCCTTCACAAAGTCTCAAATATTCATTGCAGTCCCTATTTGAGCTGAATAATTATTTCTTGATAATTAACCTTGACGAGAATCACACCCTACACTGGGGGGAAAGTGCGAAGAACGAAGAAAAAACTTTTTCAATCAACAAAGTAGTCCTCAATGACAAAAGATGCCCAAAGAAAGCTGGGGGGCATAAACCTAAAAAAGGTTTTAGTACACTATAGCAAATCAATTCCACATTTTGGAAGTACTAAAAACCCAACATAGAAAGCCCAAACAAAATACTTGGGGGCATGTCAAGTCAACATGATGTTAGTGCTAAAAACCCATGATAAAAAGTCCAAGCAAAATATTAGGGGGCATGTCAAGTCAACATGATGGCACTACTAAAAATTCATGATAGAAAGCCCAAGCAAATACTGGGGGGCATGTCAAGATGAAAGCCCAAACAAATACTGGGGGCATGCTAGGTCACTATGAAAATCAATCATGAGGGCTAAATGAAGTTCTAAGAGTAAGCACTAAGTGATCCTTAGTCTAAAAAACCCTTAAACACTTTTTGAGCCTACAAATATCTTTTTTTCATAGCCAGTAACCTAAGCCTACGTTACAAGCCTAATAAAGCCCTTTCTGATCAAATACGAGTTATCTGGATCGATAAGCAATGCTTTTCCTATCGAAAAATCCTTACAAATGCTTCACTAAACTTGAATGAAGCCTTTTTGAAATACAAGACATGCTAACACGCATCATTTCACATTCTTGTCAAAATCAACACAAAACCTAACAATGAGATCGCTTGAATTCTTTCAAGAATAAGTTTGCTTAAACAAACATCAAAATGGTTTTTGTGCTTGGAATGACTTTGAAATTCCAAAAATCTTACATGAAATAATTTTTGCAAATAACCATCCCTTTCCTGCAAACACTTGAAGCCTAAAACACTGATGTGACATGACCTGACTGGGGCAATCAAAATGGTTTTTGCACTTGGAATGACTTTGAAATTCCAAAAATCCCACATGAAAATGCAATCTTTGCAAATAACCAACCCTTTTCATGCAAACACTACACTCGAAACCCAAAACACTTTTGGGGCATGACCAAACTGGGGGGCAATCTAAAATGCAATTGAAGTTGGCTCCATCATTTTCAAAAAATCTGGATCAAACTTAGGGGGCATGTTGATATGAAAGATCTATCATCTCTAATGGTCAAAATCAATAAGTTGCGGCTTGAGTATGCAGAAGCGAGAAGCCATCAAATCATGAAGTTGACTCCATATATCCTTTTCAAAGAATCTGGATCAAACTCGGGGGGCATGTTGATATGGAAAATCTATCATCTGCAATGGTCAAAATCAACAAGTTGCGGCTTGAGTATGCAGAAATGAGAAGCCATCAAATCCAGAGGTCCAAGTCCCGACAGAGAAGACCATGAAGAAGAAAGGGGACCTATATCTCTCAGGTAAATATACATGCATCATCATGCATTGCATCCCCATTGAAAATCTAAAAAATATTTTGGAGGGATCGTAATTTACGAACCTTCATTCATTTTGTGTGCATGCTTTCAAGCTCTCATCTCTTGCATTTCCTTGAGCATGCTTTTCAGCTTTATCTTTTTCTAATTTTGGATGACATCATGCATTGCATCCACATTGAGAATCTAAAATAAAAAAAATTGGAGGGATCGTAATTTACGAACCTTCATTCATCATTTTGTGTGCACGCTTTCAAGCTTTCGCCTCTTTCATTTCTATGAGCATGATTTTCAACTTTATTTGTTTCTTGATTCTGGGTGTCATTATGCATTGCATCTCCCTAGGGATCCAAGAAATGTTTTAGAGGAATTGTAATTTACAAACCCCTACTCATCATTTTGTGTGCGTCTTTGAGCCCTCATCATTTTCACATCCTTGAGTGCGCTTACGAGCCTTTCATTTACCATAGATAGAGCGTTTTTAACCCTACCTCTTCCTTTTTTGTGTGCGCTTTCTAGCCATCGATCAACTCAAATAGTGCGCTTTCCAGCCCTATTTTCCCTCATCTTCGAGTGCGTTTTCCAACCCTCGACCATCAATTTAAAATAGTGCGCTTTCCAGCCCTATTTTCCCTCATCTTCGAGTGCGTTTTCCAACCCTCGATCCATCAATTAAATAGTGCACTTTCCAGCCCTATTTTCCTCACTATCTTCGAGTGCGTTTTCAACCCTCGATCGATCAATTAAATAGTGCACTTTCCAGCCCTATTTTCCTCACTATCTTTGAGTGCGTTTTCAACCCTCGATCCAACAAAAATAGTGCGCTTTCCAGCCCTATTTTCCATCTTCGAGTGCGTTTTCCAACCCTCAATCCATCAATTAAATAGTGCGCTTTCCAACCCTATTTTCCATCTTCAAGTGCGTTTTCCAACCCTCAATCCATCAATTAAATAGTGCGCTTTCCAGCCCTATTTTCCTCACTATCTCCGAGTGCGTTTTCAACCCTCGACCACCGATTTGAATAGTGCGCTTTTCAGCCCTATTTTTCCCTTCATCTTCGAGTGCGTTTTCCAACCCTCGACTATCAATTAGGATAGTGCGCTTTCTAGCCCTATCTTCCATCCCATGAATTCTTCCTCACCATCTTTAACCTGGGTAGGTCACCCATTACAACGAGACCATCTTCATCGTCTTTCATCTGGGTAGGCCACCCATTACAACGAGACCATCTTCACTATTGTCATCCGGGTAGGTCACCCATTACAATGAGATCATCTTCATCATTTTTCACCTGGGTAGGTCACCCATTACAATGAGACCATTTTCCTGTGTCATTCACAAACATCACCATCTTCCATCCTTTTTGAGTGTCCTCCTTAGGCCCCAATTCTTAGGTAGTGCGCTTTCTAGCCCTATCTTATCATTCCTTTCTGAGTGCACTTTATAGTCCTCATTCTCATTTCTGGATGGATCAACCATTTCTTGGTCTGATAAATCCACTTTTCTTTTTCTTTACAACGCTTACTATTTCAAGTCTTTTACAAGACTTTAGTCGTAAGCATAGTAAAGAGGGGGGCAACTGTCGTAACCCAATTTTTGGGTTACTCCCCAAAATAAATAAAAAATAACAAAAATAAAATAAAAGGGGTTTAGTGTCGGTAGAAAATCACGGTGGAAATTTGGAATATTTTCTTAGCCGAATCATATCTCTTTTGTTCCCAAAAATGAGAGAAAATACAAATTCGGGGTAAAAATTAAGTCAAAAATCATAATTATATTTTTTATAGGCCAATTTGATTTAATCATGGGCTAATTCAAAATATTATTATGTTTGAGAATTAATTTAGGGTCCAATTAAAGAATTTAATTAAGTGCAAGGACTTAATTATGCTTTAAATCGATCAAATTAATTTTATTAAGGGCTTAATTGACAAAAATTCAAATTCTTAAGTTTAATTCGGGCTCAATTGAGAAGATTGGAATTTTTGGAGACCCAATTGAATTTTTCCAAGCTAATTGTGCAAAATTAAGGGTCAAATTGAGAATTTAATGCTCAATTGAGGGTCAAATTGCATAAATCGGAAGTAAGGGACCAAAATGAAAAAGGCGCGCAATGTTAAGGCTAATGTTGAAATTCGGACAGGGGCACAATTGCATAAATCTAAGAGTTTAAAACCGATTGGGAGCGCAATTGGAACAATCACAAATCAAAGGACCAAAATGCAATTTCGCTAGGCCCACACCTGCAGCAGCCATGCACGCCGCTGCAATCACGCTGCCGTGAAGGCAGCCATAACACTGTAGCATGGCGCTGTGGGATTCGACTCATCACCGTTGCTGTAGCTCGCCACTGTCGGAGACAACTCCATTCGCTGCACGCGGCTGTAGCATGGTGTGACAATTCCATCTCCTCCGCCTATAAATAGCACGGGACAGAGCAACACAGAGGAAAAAAGAAAAGGAAAAAAAACTGGGGGAAGAAAACGCAGAAAATAGGAAGAGATTCTAGGCAAATTACGTTGATTTTTGGCATCAAAAACACGCCCAACAAATCTGAAGGAAAAAATATCATCTTCTTCTTCGTCAACACTGCTCTCTCTCTCTACGGTTTCGTCTCTCTCTCTCTAGTTACAGAGTCCCGTTTCTCTCTCTCTCCACCGTTAGCAGTCCTTCGGCCACCCTAAAAACCACTTCATCATCACCATTCACTTCCCCTCTATACCAGAAACATAAGCACACGTTCAGGCGAAGCTCCCGGCGACGTTTCTGCAGTTGCAGCGTGAACGCCGTAACTTCGAAGCCCTTTTCTGGCCACCACAGGCCACCGTCGTCGACACCATCACGACCAGAATAATCACCTCGACGCCCTCTACACAACGATATTAACAGGTAAGCCATTCGTCGAACTCCAAAATTTGGTGATCTACTGTTCTTCTTCTTCGCGGGAGTGAATTAATTCACTCCCGCTGGATCGGGTCGGGTCGGGTTTGGTGCCTGACCCGACCATAAAAGGTTGGGCTTCCAGCCCGTGAGGACTGGAAGCCCAGCCCATACCTTGGTGGGCTTCCAGCCCGTGAGGACTGGAAGCCCAGCCCGAACCTTGTGGGGCTTCCAGCCCGTGAGGACTGGAAGCCCAGCCCGAACCTTGTGGGGCTTCCAGCCCGTGAGGACTGGAAGCCCAGCCCCAACCTTGGTGGGCTTCCAGCCCATCCGGGCAGGAAGCCCAGTCCCCTCAAGCTGGGCTGTCAGCCCACTGTGGCTGACAGCCCAGCCCATGAAAAATAATAAAAAAATAAAAAAAAATAAAAAAATAAAAAACAAAAAAGATATTTATATATTTTTTACTATTATTATTACAAAAAAATCAAAATATAAAATGTGTTTTCGTGCATACGGCCGAATTCCATGATTTTTCCATACATATTTTTCGTAAAAAATTATGTTGCATCTTTCTCATATTTTGAAACGAAAATTGGATATCGTAACCAGTTTATGATTATCCATTGGAATTTGGCCAAAATATCAAAAATAATTTAACAATTATTTTGTTTTATCTATCGCGGTGTAAAATTACATTGTAAAGTACATCCGTAGATAAGAAAAAAAAAGATTTTTAACTGCGGTGTAAAATTACATCGTAAAGTACACCCGCAAACAAAAAAAATGTTTTTTTAAATGCAGTGTAAACAAATAAACATAGAAAAAAACAATCAAACAACAATGCAGCTTACCTTAGGTAGGGTGCACTGGGATGATGCGTCTTCCCCTTGCACAACAAGTCCCCTTACCTAGACTCTCGCAGACCACTAGGTTCCTAGTAACCTTAATACTAGGTGGCGACTCCTAATAATTACAGTCGTAATTTTACGGCTATAAAACAGACCCCTTATTTTCACCGCGCGCTGTTGTCCCCCCGATCCGGGGAACGACGGGGCGCGAAGCGCGAAGAAAATCGTCGTCGCGACAATATATATACCAATAAATTTTAATTTAAAATAAAAAAATAGTTTTTTTTCAAAAGCGCTTTTGAAACAAAATGTCAAACACCCCCAAAATCTATCTAGATAAACAATATTTTTACAACATTATTTAGCTTGTCTTTTAATATATATATATATATATATATATATAGTAACTAAAATATAAACAGCGTGCCGATTTTACTGTAGCATTTTTCAAAGTGCACCTAGACACAAATTATTGTGGATTGTAATGGTAAAATTATCGTTTTACCCTTGGTGCCGGAAAAATTTAACACTCGGGACGCGGGGTATTTTGGACATTTTTCAGGGAACATGAATGGTATTTTCAAATTCTTTGCACAGTAAAACTACTGCTTTACCCCTGGAAGTTGACAACAAGACGCAGAATAGTGGGGGTATTTTCGGTTTTTCACATATTCGTGCATAATAAAACTACACATATACCCCCATAAAAGACAAAAACTAAGGCCCGGAGTTGGGGCATTATGGTACTTTCTCCTCTGGTATTTTCGTGATTATCATTTGGTCCAGGGGTGTATAGGTAATTTGGTATTTTTATTATTTCTTTTCAGAAACTCTACAAGCACGTCGTACGAACGCACCAACAATGTTTCACGCGTACGCTCCTTTAATGTGGGGCGTGCTTCGTCGTTTGGAGGTGGAAATTGGTCGTCCGTCATGTCACCTGGTACGCCGACATGTCCTCTGCCTCTTGGTGCAGCTCATGTTGGTGTCCGGTGGTTGGTGAATCGTCAATGGACACTTTTTAGTGTTTTCTCCTTTTTTCTCTCTCTTGCTGTCATAAACTACATGTAAATCTTTAATGTTTGTAATAGTTTTATTTTATTCCTTGTTCTTTTGATTTCGGTTTTATTCCTGGGTTTCTTCAATGAAAATTTTGAGTTTTTTCAGTTGTGTCCTTCAATTGAAACTAATTATATATGTTTGTTTTCATTTCAGTCCTTATTCTTTTGATTTTGGTTTGTTTTTTGTTTCATTAATTTTTTTTGCAGTGTTCATGTAACAACCCGTAAATTTTTTTTTTTTTTTTTTATGTCGTTGCTCAACGACCCATATCCATTCACTTCGGTAAATACCATCCATACAATAATCGTTTCATTAAAGAAAATAACTTCTCATGAGAGTACAATACTACAGTTTTCACAACTAAAGATTTAGATTAAAAGTATACATACATGGTTATGAGTTTACGTTCTTAATCTACTAGTGATATTTACAAACGTTCACAAAAGGGTCTGGTAACAAATTAAGCATTCAGTACATTACTTCAGCCCAAACACAACTTAAATTAGAATGCAATCTACATGGTTCTTTGTAAAAGTAGGTTCCTTTGTATTAGTTTCCCTAGCCCTCTCGTGGCTGTGACGTCCCTGCAGCAGTACAAACATTTAATGAATTGCAATTACTTAATGATGGTATTAAAATAATGTTGACCAAAAGATCTATCGATTAAAAGATACACTGGCATGTAGGAATTTCTGCATATACATAAAGCAATTCAATTGTAGAAATATAGGTACTCCATTTCTCTTTTTCGAGCAACAATATCATTACTCCGTATATTCATAAAGGCATTCATATCTGAGGTCTACCATTCTTTCCGGACGTCGTTAAACGGAACTAACATTCTTTTGTTCCGACCAACCTTTCGGATGTCATTAGCCGGAGCTAATCACTCATTTATTCTGGCCATCCTTTCGGATACCATTAGCCGAAGCTAATCAGCGTTTATCCCGGCCATCCTTTCGGATGCCATTAGCCGTAGCTAATCAAGCGTTTATCCCGGCCATCCTTCCGGATGCCATTAGCCGTAGCTAATCAAACGTTGATTCCGGTCATCCTTTCGGATGCCATTAGCCGAAGCTAATCAATCGTTTATTCCGGCCATCCTTTCGGATGCCATTAGCCGAAGCTAATCAATCGTTTATTCCGGCCATCCTTTCGGATGCCATTAGCCGAAGCTAATCAAGCGTTTATCCCGGCCATCCTTTCGGATGCCATTAGCCGTAGCTAATCAATCGGTGATCCACATTCAAGCATGCAACAATCTAATATATATATATCTCATCGTATTCGTATAATATTCAAATTAAAATATCTATTACGTGTCATATAAAAAGGAGAGGTGTAAATCACCTACCTGTTCCACTAGTGGGTTGTGCTTGTCTTGCCGATGATCCAGTCCCAACCGCACCACCTGCGACATCAAGGGTCATAAATCAGTACACTTGCATTTCGGCCTACATCCGTCACTGCACTCATTTCAAGAGTTCATATGTTCATAATGCAGCTTCGGCAGCGAGTCGCAATTTGCCGCGAAATACACAATTCAGCACACAATACTTTAACCGAATTCCAGTCCAAACACTCATGCAAATTCTCAGAAAAATACCCATGCATTTCAGCATAGATTTTCAGTTCAACACACAAAATCTTCCATTATAATTCACAAGCTGAAAACATACATTTTCTACCCGAACTTTTCAACAAGTTTCGGCCTAAACCCATATTAAACTTTCAACCGAATATACATCAATTTAAGCATAAAAACAGCATGTATTTCTGGTTCAAAACACACAATCTTCCATCATAATTCACAAGCTGAAAACATACATTTTCTACCTGAACTTTTCAACAAGTTTCGGCCTAAACCCATATTAAACTTTCAACCGAATATACATCAATTTAAGCATAAAAACAGCATGTATTTCTGGTTCAAAACACACAATCTTCCATCATAATTCACAAGCTGAAAACATACATTTTCTACCTGAACTTTTCAACAAGTTTCGGCCTAAACCCATATTAAAACTTTCAACCGAATATACATCAATTTAAGCATAAAAACAGCATGTATTTCTCGTTCAAAACACACAATCTTCCATCATAATTCACAAGCTGAAAACATACATTTTCTACCTGAACTTTTCAACAAGTTTCGGCCTAAACCCATATTAAACTTTCAACCGAATATACATCAATTTAAGCATAAAAACAGCATGTATTTCTGGTTCAAAACACACAATCTTCCATCATAATTCACAATTCACTCAGACAATGTCAAATCCCAACGGTGAAATTGTATATCAACAACGCATGCAACACATACCCAAATTTCGGATCATTTTAACGGTTAGATCTACCAATATTGGAGTTAAACCGGAGACTGACCTTAAACTGGAGAGCTACTGTTCAACATACATATCTCCTTGCTGGACTGTCAATTCCTCATCTCCACCGTTCAGAACATTAATCACACTCAGTAGCACCACATACCCAAATTTCAGCTTCATCCAACGGTGATATGAAGCGAAAATAGCAGGCGGCTCTGACTGGAAGAAGAAAGCAGATTTTGCTATTTTCTTCAAAAGAATACTCACCTGTAACGGAGAAAAACCAGGAGAATCCCTTCGGTGAATATGTAGTAACAACCAAGGCAAACACAATACTCAAAAATAAGCTTGATCCAACGGTATGAAAACTCTAAACTCAGTCGGCGGCGCAACACATTTGAAAAGAGTCTCAACAAATTCTAGAATTCATTCAAAATGCAATATCTCTCAAATGGTAAGAGATATTTAAAATCCCTACGGTCATCGTGTAGGTAGTATAATGAAATACAACTTACCAAAAAATCAGAGAAATCCAACGGTGGACGGTGGAGGAACTGTCCGGCGACTCCGACGGGTTTGAGGGGGTTTTTCCAGAAATCTTCAGATGATCGAGTTTCTCAAACGGCGGCAGATAATTACAATCCCTCCGGTAAGATGCTAGACAATAGTGAGCTGCCCAACATATCCAAAACTCAGCCTAATCCAACGGTGGCCGGCAGAGATATGGCTGTCGGAGCACAACTCCCTTCTTCTCTCTTTTCTCTCTAACCCCCCCACCCTAACTTATCTCCCCCAATTTTAAAATGTCTCCAGAGTCACGACAAACAATTTATATATATATATATATATATATATATATATATATATATATATATATATATATATTTATTTTTTTCTTGGGTGTTTACAATATAAATATCTTTTCTCTTGGGTGTTTACAGTTCACCTAGACAAAGATCAATGTGGATTGCTAAAGTGAAATTACTATTTTACCCCCAATACCAAAAATTTTTTAACTCCCGGGACCAAGGGTATTTTTTATTTTTCCAGAGGACATGGATGGTACTCTCAAATTTTTTGCACAGTAAAACTATGAAAATAGCCCCCAAAAACGACAAAAATGGACACCTGGAATCGAGGGTATTGAAGTATTTTCACCCCAGTTTTTTCGTAGATATCGTTGGGTCCAGGGGTGTATGGGTAACTGACCAATTTTTTATTATTTCTCTTTCTGGAATATTACAAGCTCGTCGTCCGGACGCGCCAGCAGTGTTCCACCGCACGCGTCTTTCGGGCGGTGCGTGCGGCGGCTACAATGGAAATTGGGCTTCCGTCGTGTCAACAGGTTCGTTGTCATGTCCCCTGCCTCAACGCGTAATGTGTGTCCTGTGAATGTGATCTTGTAATATCTGATGGACGATTTTTCTTCGCCCCTTTTCTCTCTCCTACTATCGGAAAATATGGCGCGGTCCTTCATATTTATGGATGTTTCATTTCAGTTCCTGGGCTTTTGATTTTATTTTTCTTACTGATTTCTTCAATGGAAATTTTGATTATTTTCAATTTTGCCCTTCAATTGAAATTAATTATATATAATATATTTCATTTCAGTCCTTAATCTTTTGATTTTCGGTTTGTTTTTAATTCCTTTAATAATTTTGGTATGCAAGGTTTAATTTGTTCTAATTTTGTCCTTCAATTGAAATTGGTCATATATGCTACTTTTGATTTAAGTACTTATTCTTTTATTTTTTTCAAAAATTACATTGTATTGTTTTTTTAAAATTCCTTTATTATTTTTTGGTTCCAAAGTTTTGATGTGTTTCCTTTTTGTCCTTCAATTGAAATTAATTATATATTTTGTTTTTCATTTTGGCACTTACTCTTTTAAATTTTTATTAGGTATTAATTCCTTTGGTTTTTGGTCATTCTTGGACATGTTTATTTTTTATCCATATTTATGCATGTATGTTTTTTGTTTTTGTTTTTTATTTTTTATCGTTTTATTTTTTATTGGGGTTTTATATTTATTTGGTTCGATTATAAATTTTTTATTTATGTTAGTTACATTACATTTTGTTTTTAAAAATTCTTTATTGCTTTTCGGTCTCAAGGTTTTGATTTGTTATAATTTTGACATTGAAGTGTAATTAATTTTTTTTTCATTTGAAAATTATTCTTTTAAATTTTTATTTAGTATTAATTCATTTCTTTTTTTCGATCCTTCTTGGACAGTGTTTGTTTTTTGTCCGTGTTTATTCATTTATACTTTTAGATTTTGTTTGATTTTTTGTCATTTCATTTTTAGTCGGGGTTTTATTTTTATTAGGTTCCATTCTGAAATTTTAATTTATGTTGGTTACACTGTATTTTATTTTTAAAAATCCTTTATTGTTTTTCAATCCCAAGATTTTGATTTGTTGTAATTTTGTCATTCAATTGGAATTAATTGTATATATTGTTTTTCATTTTGACATTTATTCTTTTAATTTTTATTTAGTATTGATTTTTTTTGTTTTTTCGGTCCTTCTTGAACAATGTTTATTTTTTGTCCGTATTTGCTCATTTATACTTTTAGTTTTTGTTTTTAATTTTTATCGTTTCATTTTTTATTGGGGTTTTATTTTTTTTCGGTTCAGTTCTAAAATTTTTATCATTTTAAAATTAATATTGCTCCCTTTTTTGCTTTGTTCTTTTTTTGTTTGTTTTCTGTTATTTTTATCTGTTTTTCAGATCAGATGATTTTATGATTTTATTGTTTGCACACTAATAATGATAATTTTAGTAATAATTTATTTATTTATTTTTTGAAAAAAAAAAATTAAAATTTTTCAGGGCAATTTAATGATTTTTACTGTTTGAGCAGTAATATTGATAATAATTTTAACTATTATACTAATGATAATGATAGTAACGTAGGGATACATTTTCAATTTATGTTTTTTTTTTGGAGATAGAACATTAACTACTTATTTTTGTTATTTGATTATTGTAGGTGTTTTCACAATTTATATTTTGTTTGTTGTGTTTAAATTAAATTAAATTATAAAATAAATTAATCTTAATATAATGAATTCAATAATTCAAATATCTGAATCTTTTTGTTTTTTTAATGAATTATCTGAGTTTTTTTGTCATTTCCCCCCTTCAAACATTTAATCAATTTGAAATTTAAGTTTTTTAAAAAATTATTCCTCTAATTTTTACATTACTAAAAACACTAAAAGGGATCGCACCGATTACTGCTCAGTACTGTTGCTCAAGACACATTGGCACTGTTCATTGGCAATAACACTCGGTGCATCGCGGGTGTTGGTCCTCTTTTTATTTTTATTTTTTCGTTTTTGCTACAGTGTACAACCGAAATTAGCCCCCGAAAAAGACAAAAAACGCCGCCATTTTCGGGGGCTGGACGGTCATTGACCAGTCCAGCCCGGGCCGGTCCGGCTCAGCCGGCCGGTTTTTTTATTTTTTTAACATTAAACTGAACAGTGCAGCGACGAATTCGCCCCCCCGATAACGACAAAAACACGCCCTGGGGGTGAGGGGCCTTACGGTAATTAGCTAATTTTTTATTTTTTTTCGCAGAAAACTTTTGGCACGTCGCTTCACGCGCCGTCCGTTCCAACGCTCACGCGTTTTTCGGACGGCGCGTGCGGCTTCATGCGGCGTCCAAAAATGACCTCCCGGCGTCTACAACGATTTTAAGGCATGTGCTCTTCCCTCCGGTGCGGCGCGTGTACTACCAAGGTGGACGTAGACGGTGTAATGGTCGTTTGAAAAATTTCACCCCTTTTCTCTCTCCTCCTGCGCATGCTGACGTCAGTGCAGCTGTTTTTTCTCAATTTTCACTTCGGTCCCTGCACTTCGAATTGTCTTAATTTGGTCCTTATTGTTATTATATAGGTTTTGATTTCTTTCAATTTCGTCCTTCAATTGAAATTAAGTATATATTGTAGTTTCATTTCGGTCCTCAGACTTTGAATTTCGGAAATTGGTCTGGAATCCATATTTTTTAAAGTCTCAAAGTTTTGATTTATTTCAATGTTATCCTTCCATGCAAATTAAGTATAAATTAAAGTTTCATTTCGGTCCTAATTCTTTTGATTTCCGGTTTTCTTTCAAATTATTTAATTTCATTAGTATCCATGCTTTGATTTATTTCAATTTTATCCTTCAAATTATATTTAACATAGAAAAACATTTCTCTTCGAATTTTAATTTTGTACTTAACACAATAATAATAATAATAATAATAATAATAATAATAGTAATTATTTTTATTATTATTATTATTATTATTATTATAATTTAATTGTTTTTCTTGCTTGCTCTTCTGTTAATATTTTTTTCCCTCCGGATAATTTAATAATTTTTATTGTTTTGACAGTGATAGCAATAGTAATGTTTTTTTTCTTTTATTTTTTGTTAAAGGTTCTTGAATATTTTTAGTCTATCATTAATTATATGTTCTAATATTTATTGAATATTATTGCATAGAAGTATATATAGGGAGCAGAAAACATGACCTAAGATTTTTTGAATAAAAAAAATTAATATCATTATTCTTAAATACATTTTATATAATAATATAATGAATTAATCGAATAACATAAAAAAAATTTATTGAATATTATCGCCTATAAATATATAGAGAGAGGAAAAAAATGACCTAGGATTTTTTCCTTAAAAAAAATTAATATCAATATTCTTAAATACATTTAATGTAATAATATCATTAATAAATCTTATAAAAAAAATTTTGTTTAACTTTATTTCTTAAAAACAAATTTACAATATTTTCATTTTTAATATTTTAAATATAATATTACCTGGGAAAATATTAAACTAAAAAAAAAAATTAAAAATTTACTTAGGTTATCTACAATTAAAAAATATACAGGTCACTTTCCATTTTGATTACATAGATTTTATCAATTTTAATTATACTAACTAAATATTAAAATAATAAAATACAATTCATATAAAAACAATCAATTTTTTACATAGATAAAAAAAAGCCGCCGCATCGCGCGGGTATACCGCTCGTGTCATTCTATAATGACTTGGATTGATGCGGTGTGTTTTTTACAGATGTTAATTAAGAATATTATCTATTATTCAGTAAGAAATATATTTAATATGCATTTGTTTTTAATGGATAGAATATATTTATAAAAAAATCAGTTTTTTTTTTCACTCAGAAAATTCTTTTACTCAATTTCATAACATAGCGTGATCTAATATCCTAATATAATCTATCAGGCAGGTGTAAGTTATTACGTGTCAGTTTTTTTATATATATATAAAACAAGAACAGGTAATTTAGAAAAAGACTTGTTAAATAGATCCTCTCGTACCCATCCAACCTGAAAACAAATAGTTAATTATATCCCAGTCCCTGTATTTTATAAAAATAATTAAACAATTCATCAAGCCGTGCTGGCCATTCACATTTCCATTTAACAAATACATTCTTTCCTTGTAAACTTTTCTCCTTTCGTCTACTTCTCTTTCCATCTTTTTTATAAAAAAAAAAAAACACTGAAAACAAGGAGAAAACCAACAAAAAATCAGTTGATAAAATTAAAAAACAAGTGGGTTAAATTTATAATTTCTGAAACCATGACGAATAATCATTTAGTTTTTCTAAAACTACAGGTACAGAGATCTCATCACTTAGCTTAGTACAAATTCACAAAGATGAAGGAGATGATCCTTTTTTCTTCCTTTTTCTCTTCGCTCGTGGGCAGAGATAACGTTAGGATATGGATCTTAAACCTTTTACAGAAAAACTAAGTGAACATGGCAGCAAAATTAAATTAACTGGCCAAACTGATGCAAATATGCACGTGAATAGGCATCTTCATTTTCTGCGGCAACTGGTTTTTATCAACGTGGCACGTGGCCGGACCACCGAACATTTTTCAGCACGTGCATGTACTAGAAACAATACATTTAACGTTAAAAAAAACATATTAAATAAACTTCAAAATTTCATTGATTGACCAAAATACTGTAGAAATTAATCCTCTCGGAAAGCATGGTTTGATCAAGGGGCCGTTCATGGATTTTTGTGTCGAAGTTTTCGATTGTGATCTATCTAGTATCTACTGTTTAAACTCCTTCATCCTCGACGCCTAGCGGGGCTGTCTGGCTTGTGTGGGTGCATGTTGATCAGTTCGGGCGTCAGGGGAAAATGAAAGGTTCAGCTGGGGCCACCACGGGGAAATTTTCAGGATCTCGACTGTCAGATGTCGGTTGGGACTCCCATGTGATCCCCTGGTGCAAGGGTGCTTAAATTAATATTTTAATATCCCAGGTTATATATTAATTTACCATGTATTTTTTTATTGGTTTATAATTACTAGCTCAACGACATTTATTTATTTCACTAGACAATGCCCCCGCGCTTCGCCGCGGGCGGCATAATTTTTTTTTCAATGTAAAAAATATTAATTGTATGTATTTTTTTTATTATAATATAAATTTAGCTAAAATAATAAATATGTGCAGAATTCATGTCAAGTGCAAGTTTTGTATAAAATATATAAATTTAAAATCGATATAAATTTATCTGTTTGGTAGTTTCAAACGAAATAACCAGCATAAATTTATCATCATCATAAAAAACAGCAAGAGAACTCGGATATCTGAATTATTCAGTTCACTGTATTAAGATTAGTTCATTTTATAATTCAATTTAAATCAAAGAAAAATAAAATATAAATTGTGAAAATACCCACAATAATAAAATTTAAAAAAAGAAGTTGTTAATTTTCTATCAATAAAAAGAAGAAAACATAGATTGAAAATTCATCTTGACGTTATTGCCATTATTATTGCTATAAAAGCTAAAATTATTACTAACATTACTGTCAAAAAAATTGAAATAATTAAATTCCTCTGAAAATTTTTTTAAAAAAAAAGCAAAAGATTTTTATAAAGAAAACAATAAAAAAACAATAACTAAAATTATCATTATTATTGTATAAATAATAATATCATAAAAATCATATAATTTAAAGAACAAATAAAGAAACAGAGAACAAAAGAAAAACGAATAAAGGGAAAAATAGAGTAATATTACTTTTAAAATGATCAACGATATAAATTAAAATTTAAGGAAAATCTTAAAAAAATGAAAAGATTTTTATAAAGAAATAACCACAAAAATTATTATTATTATTGCACAAATAATAAAATTATAAAAATGATCTAATCCAAAGAACAAATAGAAATAAAAGAAAACATCTAGTCATGGCACCAGCGCCTTGTCGCGGGCGGAATCATATTTTTTTGAACGTAAAAAAATATTTATTATGTATGAAATTTTTTATTAGAGCATAAATTTAGAAAAAATAATAAATTTGTATATAATTTTAATGAAGTGCAAGTTTTGTATAAAATATATGAATTTGACATGAATATAAATTAATTGGCTTCAAAAAGAATTTAATTGCCTTGAAAAATTAAAAAAAAAACAAAATATTTATAAAAAAAGTAATAAAAAACAATAACTAAAATTATCGTTATTATTGTGTAAATAGTAAAATAATAAAAATAATTCAATCCAAAAAACCAAAAAAAATAAGTAAAGGGAAAAAGGAAGCAGTATTAATTTTAAAATGACTACTAATTTAAATTTAAATCTTAGGATTGAACCGATAAAAAAAAAATCCCAACAACAAAACCTAAAAAAAAAACTAAAAGTATAGATGTATAAATACGAATAAAAAATATACATTGTCTAAGATTTAAAAAAAAAAACTAAATGATTTAATATAAAAAACCCTCGAATAATAAAATAAAAAAATAAATAGTTAAATTTCTATCCACAAAAAGATGAATACATAAATTGAAAAGCTGTCCTTATGTGATTGTTATTATCATTACTATAATAATTAAAATTATTACCAACATTACTGTCAAAAAAATCTCAATAATTAAATTATCCTGAAAAATCACTAAAAAAACAACCACTGAAATTATCATGATCATTGCATAAATAGTCAAATCATAAAAATAACCCAATCCAAAGAAGAAGAAAAAGAAGCAAAAAACAAAACAAATGAACAAAGAGAAAAAAGGAGCAATATTAATAAAAAAGGAATTCAAATAATTAAATTGCCCTGGAAAATTATTACAAAAAAAACAAAATATGTGTATAAAAAACAATAAAAAAATCAATTAATAAAAAATACAAAATAAACATTATAAAGAAAATGAATTAATAACAAATAAAAAATTAAAAGAATAAGGACCGAAATGAAAAATAACATATATTAAATTAATTCCAATTGAAGGATAAAATTAAAGAAAAAAAATATTTGGAGGACCAAAAATAAATAATGAAAACTGCTGCCATTTTAAAAAAAAATCAGAAGAAGAGGGACTGAAATCAAACTTTGTATATATTACCAATTTCGATTGTAGGACCAAATTACAGAAATCAAAACATCCGGACCGGAATAATTTAAGGAATAAGAAGTAAATAAAAAATCAAGACTATAAGGACTGAAATAAACACTTCTTATATAATCAGTTTTAATTGAAGGGCACAATTGAAAATAATAAAACTTTAATTTGAATAAATCAGTAATGAAAACGAAATCAAAACCGCAAGGACCAAAATAAATTTTACACAAATATCAGGGACCGGAGCTGACATTGGGGGCGGCAGGAGAGAGAAAAGCGACGGCCGTGAGAAAACCGTCCGCCGCGGCCTAACCGGACATCTATGACGGGAACGTGCCGCGACGGAGGAGAGATGACATTCAGGCGCATCTTCTGGCACGGCGGAAGCAAATTTTGGACGCCGGGAAGAAGGCGCACGCGCCGCCTCAAAGGCGCGTAAGCGGGGAACCCCGCTGGCGCGGGAAGGCGACGCGCCAGCCGCCCGCGTGTAAATATAATAAAATAATGGGGTAATTACGAAGACGCCCCTGTCCCCACCTATAATTACAAAAATACCTGAGTGGAAAGGACGTCACTGCCCCCGATTACTGTTCTCTATTTTGTCATTTTCGGGGCCCTTTTTCGTCTGCGCACTGTGCAAAAAAAGATGGAAAAACCGAGAGAGCCCCTGCCCCCTGTGCACTATTTTGTCGTTTTCGAGGGTCAAAGGTGTCAATACACTGTACAAAAGCGGAAAGTTGAAGAAAAAAAAAGCCAAAAACCAAAAACACCCCTAGACAAAAAACACAACACGCCTGATCACCAAGCCCATTTTCGTCCCTACACTGCCACAATCCACAGTGAATTGTGAGAGGGTGCACAGTGCAACAGGCCACGCGGTTTAGTTGTTTTGTAATTTCATTTATTTGCTTTTGTACTAAAAAATAAACTCTTGTGACATAAATGTGTTCCATATTTGTCTATAATAATAATAAATTTTAAGACAGATAAAGAAATGGACATCCTTAAGAGTATAATTAAATCAACAAAAGAGATAATTATATTTGTCTACATGGTTGGATTTTTTTTAATAGAAAGGACCTGGATGTAATAATTTTTATTTTTTAAATTTATTTCCCCCTATTTTTCTTCTCCAGTAAAAAAATAGTAAATATGTTGATTTATAATGTTTGATTATATTTTTCCAATCAAGAAAATAAAAATCTATGCTCATATTATAATGTTTTCTATTTCGAGAAAAAATAGCAAGATAAAAACCGTGTTTAAATTGAACTTGTTTTTCATGATATTCTTAACACACACACACACATATTTATCATTAACTCGAGAGAAATGTTTAACCTAATCTGCACACATGCTTCTCGAACATTTTCCATCTGCTTTTCAGATTAGGTAGGAGTAGTCATAAAACGACCTGAAACATGGAATGTAACAAAAATCAAATTTTACATGGCAAGAGACAAGCTAGATGTTTTACATTGCATTTTAAAAATGTTTTTTTTTAAATGAATTTTATTTATTTTTATTTTTATTTTTATTTATTTTTTTGATATTTTCATATCATTCTGATATACTAATATCAAAAATAATTTTTAAAAATAAAAAAATTATTTTGATACATTTATGATTTAAAATACTTTAAAAAATAACTTCAACCACATTACCAAATAGACACGTCCATATTCCACTACCCAAATAGAGCTGTTCTATTTTTATTTTTTAAAATTAATTGCTGTAAAATTATTTTAATATATTTGTAAAATCAGAAACCCTTATTCATTACATGAAAATCGAGATCCAAGTCAATTGAGAGCCAATTCATGACGCTCATTAAAAAAGACGAAGTCAAGTTCCACATGAGAAAGTAGTCTACGAAATAAAAGAATAACAAAAATAACATGTAAAAACCCTTCACAAAAACTATCAGGCTGTCGCAAATCTTTAAAGAGCACTGCATCTTCAGAAACATTACAGCACAAAAAAATCATAAAAAAACTCTAAATAAATAGAGACGTGGTAGCCCTAGATACCATAATTCTTAGTAAATACTTAGTCAAGAATGGAAGCAGAAATAAATAAATAAATATATGCATATATACTAGCCACCTACCCACTCTTCGTCACGGCCAGAACCATATATTTTTCAACACAAAAAATATCAAGAGTGCGAGATTTTTTTATTATACAATAATTTCAGATAAAATAATAAATCTGTGCAAAATTCTTGCGTAGTGCAAGTTTTCAATAAAATATATTAATTTTAAATCAATATAATTTTATCTGCTAGTAAAATTATTATCGCCATTAAAAAAGTAAGAAGATTCATATACCTGAATTACCGAATTCACTATATTAGAATTAATTTATTTTATAATCTAATTTAAATTAAACACAATAACAAAATATAAAATGTGAAAACACCTACAATAACTAAACAACAAAAATAAATTGTTGATTTTCAACTTATAAAAAGAAAAAAACATCATTGAAAATCCATCGCTATATTATCATCATCATCATCAAAACCATAACAGTTGAAATTATTATCATCATTATTGCCCAAACAATTAAAATCATTAAATTGCCCGAAGAGTAAAAAAATAGCAAAACATTTTTACAAAAAAAGCAAGCAAGAAAACAATAAAAAAAATAACCACCAAAATTATTATTATTATTATTATTATTATTATTATTATTATTATTATGCAAAATAAAACCATAAAATTATTCGAAGAATAAAAAAACACTCTAACAAAAGAGCAAACAAAAACAACAGCAAAAAAAGAGAAAACAAAAATAAATATTAGGAGCATAAAAAAATTATTTGATCCAAAGAATAAATAAAAATAACATAAAACTCCAAAAAAAGAACAAAGGGAAAAAGGAAAAATATTAATTGTAAAATGATCACCAATATAAATTAAAATTTCAGGACTGGACCGGATAAAAATAAAATCTCAACAAAAAATAAAATGTCAAAAATTAAAAACAAAAACTAAAATCATAAATGCATAAACACGGACAAAAAATAAACATTGTCCAAGAAAGACCCAAAAATCATAGGAATTAACATTAAATAAAAAATTAAAAGAATAAGGGCTGAAATGAAAAACACAACACATAATTAATTCCTATTAAAGTACAAAACTGCAACAAATCAAAATTTTGGGAATGAAAAAACAAAGGATTTTTTTTTTATAAAAAAGTGTAATTTTAAAAAACATCAAAAGAATAAGGACTGAAATGAAAAGTAGCATATATGACCAATTTAAATTGAAGGAAAAAATTGAAATAACTTGAAACATGTGGACCAAAAAAATTAAAGGAACCGGACATCAAAAGAACAAGGGCTGAAATGAAAAATAACATTTACGATCAATTTCAATTGAAGAGTATAATTGAAAACAATCAAAACTTATATCTAAAAAATCAGGAAGAAAAACAAGTTTAAAAGACCAGGGACTGAAATCAAACACGCACAACACATAGAGGACTGAAACACACTTTGCCACTACAGGAGAGAGAAAATGGGGGAAAGAAGAAAAACCGACCATCGACTTTACCCAACTACATGCGCACCATCATGAGGAAAAGGACACAACTGTGTATCGGGAGACACAACGACCTAACATTTTAAACCACCCAGGGACGCCGTTAGAGTCGCCTAATTGACGCATGCACATGAAATCTGACAACGCATCCGGAAAACGTGTCTGCAGGAACCTCGAGGAAAAATAATAAAAAAATACAAAATGATATAAACACTCCTGAACCAAGCGATAACCACAAAAAACATGAGCGAAACTACCTCCATGCCCTCGGTGTCAGACCTTCGTTTTTTGTCGTTTGTAAGGGTATTTAAGTAGTTTTACTGTAGACAAAAACATGAAAACAACTAAACTACCCTCACTTCCAGCGCTCCACTCGTGCCTCACCCAGGGACAATGTCGTTATTATACTATTCAAGTTTAGGCAAAAAACCAAAAAATACCCCCATCTAGCCTTCTTTCTCTTGCTAGCGTTCAGGGCTAAATAGGTAGCTTTCTGTACAAATAAAAATAGAAAAGACTAGGACATCCCCAAACAATCTGCAAACGCCACACAAGTCTCCTGAAAATATCCAAAATACCCCCGACATCAAGAATTAAAATTTGCGGAGCAAAGGTCAACAAAATAATTTTACTATTAAAATCCACATTAATCCATATCTAGCGACCCAATAAAACATGGACGTGTTTTATATTATTTATAATATAATATACATATACATCCCCCAAATGAACAAAACAAGGAAATTGAAAAGCCAAATTAATTTTCTCGGGACAATCGAATGGGATAAGAAAAAAGAGAGCATTCCTTTACTTCTCCAAAATCCACCATACACGTGTCTTACAATCGCCCAATTTACACGTGCGCACCTCCTTATCATCTTCCATTCAAACCCCTCAGTTTAGTCAAGTCCTTACATCTTTCACTGATTAGGGTGTTTGGTAATTTAAAAATGCTTTTCAAAAAAATCTGAATTGATTTTTTTTATTTTTTTAGTAATTTTAAATCATTTTAATATTTTAATATCAGAAAAAATAAAAAAAAATATTTTAATATATTTATAAATAAAAAATAATTTAAAAATTAATCACAGCCACAATTTCAAATACTCTTAATCTAGGGATTAACTGTCTAATTGTATTATCTTTCTATCATGTTGTTCCCTAAAAACCCCATAAGATTAACCCCGTTGATTAGTGTCAGATGATTAGGTGGGGCCAATAATGGTATTCCATCCTGTCAAACATGGACTCCCTCAAATCATCTTCGTCTTCTTTTTTTCGCAAGCATAAAACAATTTAAAACACAGTGTCAAATTCTTTCCTTTTCCCTCCGTTTGGTTTTTCTCTCACCTTTTCCTCTTCTCTCGTCGTTTCAATTTTTTTGCCCTCAACTCATATTTACCGTTCCACCCCTCTCACCTCTTTCAGATCCATTATCAACTCTCACGATCTCTATTTTTAGGGTTTTAACATCACCGCGCTGTCTCTCTTTTCCCCTCTCTCTGATCTATGTCTTCATAAACTCACACAAAATTGTTCAATACCTGCATACTTTTCAACTTATTTCAATCCAGTCCTTCACAGACTTATTCCGTACATAAGATAGGCCAGTGATTAGATTTTAGAAGAAGTTTGTTTGTTTTTAAGCAGAAATGTTGGGCACAGGATTGCCGTTAACGCGGGAACGAGGAGAAGAAGATCGGTTCTGTAATGCCGTGAAAGCGCGCAAAGCTCACCGGACCGATCAGCTCCGTAGAGCACGAAGCGATGTTTCCGATGATAAGCCGGCTGAGCACCGGGCCGATGGCTTAGAGCACTTGACTAAACCGGTAAAAGTTGTCGTTCCGACTTCTGAGAGTAATCTGGATCGATTTTTGGAGTCGATCACGCCTTCTGTTCCTGCACAGTATCTGTCTAAGGTTTGGTGAATTCGAATATATATATATATTTATTTATTTATATTCTAAATTTATTAGTAATTTATTGAAATGAATTTTGGTGGCAGACGACAATGCGGGAACGGAGAACGTGTGATGTCGAATTCGAGCCGTATTTCGTGCTGGGTGACCTGTGGGAATCTTTTAAAGAATGGAGTGCTTATGGTGCAGGAGTGCCTTTAATTTTGAATGATAGTGACTGTGTTGTTCAATATTATGTTCCTTATCTTTCTGGTATTCAAATATATGCCGATTCTACGAAAATGCCTCCCAAGCCAAGGTAGAAATAAAAATACTATTTGTTATGGTTATGGTTTCTGTTTTGCTAATTTTTTATAACCTTTTTTTTTAATGTTGGCTCATCGAAATGTTGTTACCTGTTGTTGCACTTTGTTACAATTTTGTTCTCGCGGGTTAGAGTCATTTGCCTCATTATAGTTTGCTGTCTGGTTTCTGTCCTTTGTGTACGAAACATGCACTGTTATTTCTGGTTTGCATCTGTGCATTCCATAATCCCACTGCCCATTTAGTTCTATTTAATAGGCGTGTGTCGTTAATATGGGTGTGGTCTATGTTTACTCTTTACTTTTGAGCTTGTATGTACTCATGTAGCGCTAGTCATAATGTGCAGTCAATCTGGTTTTAGTGGAGTTTGAGCCAGCTTCTCTTCAAGTTTTCTCACAAGCTTGGCTGCTAACGGGCAATTATGATTTTTTTTTCAGCAATAGATGTCAAAGATTTCTATGAAGCGTCTCTTATAAGTAAATAAGGTGTTAAATTGTTAATGCTGTTGCAAAACCCAAGGGGGTTGGCCTGGCGGTAGGAGGCCTGGGACGGGGGAGTGTGCTCCTTCCACGTCTCAGGTTCGAATCCCACCAGGTGCAAACAATTTCTTTGGGCCAGCGGACTTGGGCGAAGCCCATGAATTAAATGGTTCCTCTGGCTTGCCGCGGTGCAGTTGGGCCATGGGATTAGTCAGGCCCCAGCGGGTCTGGATTACCCATTCAAAAAAAAAAAACTTATCCTTCTCTTTTTTGTAGTTGGTAGTCAAGGTGATATGCAGCTGCTAAATGATAAAAAATGAACGATAATTTTAACATGCATTTAGATCAGTACTACTAAATATTCTGCTAGATAGGATGTTTACATTGGGCCTTCCCTTGGGTTTTGATGTGTTGGAATAAGATCATATACTGGTGGGCAGTTCATACCGGATGTTAAATTGGTTTTTTAGGCTGTTGAAATTGTGGGATATTGAACAGGTGACAGAAAATGTTACGTTGCTTTTTATCAATGTGTTTTGTGTATGATTTCTTTTAAAATACATTCACACTCAATGAAATTGAACTCAGGCCCTACTCAATACAAGCTCAGATTTCAACTTACTAAAATCTTTTCATTAGATTTTATACTATTTCCATTATCCTATTTCATCTAACTTGATCTAAAGCCATATCTTGCTACAGCCTAATTCCTGATGATGAATATATAAAATTGCCTGATGCCTCAGCTCTCAATAATTGGCTTGCGCATACACTGTTTTGGAAGCAGTATCATGCTTGTGTCCAAGCATTACTGTTGCGAAGCACAAATAACCAGTGCTCAACTAAGCTCATTTGCTTGGCTAGTTTTAGAAATGGTTCACAGAGGCTGATCCACACATACACTCTATTTTACTGGTTACAGTTTAGATTATCTTGCTGCCCTACTTTTTTTTAGCTGTTCACATGTCTTTTGATTCGCTGATTGTATGCTAGAACTGAAGGTTATTCTTGTGACAGGCTATTGGGTGAGGATAGTGACAGTGATTGTAGGGATTCAAGTAGTGATGGAAGCAGTGATTATGATCATGAAAGAGGAATGAAATGCTCAAGGGATCAATTGAATCATCATCATGTAACAAACGACTTTCCTCTTAGAATCAATAGATTATCATTGAGAGATCAACATGTTGCCCTTCAAGAGGACTTCTCCAGTGATGAGGGTGAATCTATGAATTCTCAAGGTTGCTTGCTATTTGAATATCTTGAACGAGACCCTCCCTACAGCCGAGAACCATTAGCTGATAAGGTTATTGAGTGTCCTTTTCCATAGATAGTAAATCCTGCATTTTTTGACTAGTGTGGTTCCCTTTTTAGGCTCTCTCTTTTGACCTTATCCTAGACTCTTTCTGCTGCCACAGATATTGGATCTTGCCTTCCGTTTCCCATCCCTGAAGACACTAAGAAGTTGTGATTTATCACCTTCAAGTTGGATTTCTGTGGCCTGGTATTCAACATTCTAGTGCTGCATACGATCCGAGTGCTATATTCACACTTGGCTTATGGTTTCTTATGGACTTCTGTAGGTACCCAATTTACAGAATACCTACAGGACCAACTTTAAAAGATCTGGATGCCTGCTTCCTTACATATCATTCCCTTCATACCTCATTGGGAGGTAATGAATACATCTGGCCTCTGATTTTCCACGTGGCACTCTGTTTTCAGTATTTTTAGGATGCTAGTTTTTTTAAGTGTGTTCGTTTCTTATTCTGCCTGTCAATTTTTTAATTAGGTAATGTGTGGGCCTCTTACTCAGTGTAGAGATATTTCCAAATCACGACTGTTTTCGCTATATTGTAAACTTATCAACCTTCCTTAAAAGCATTTCCATTTGTAATGCCATCTTTTAATGGCTCACATTAAATTCTTTACGTTCCACCTAATGTATTGTGGTGCTTGGCTTTACCCTTGGATTGGTTTCTGGTATTAAAAGATTACTACGTGATTAAGGTGAGAATACATGGTATGATAGGAAATTGAACAAAAACATTTCTAGGACTTTTTGAGGTGGGATCAAATTTTGAGACTGAAAAAGGAAAGGATGACACTACAGTAAATGAAGGAATAAGGGTGCAATGGTTAATGAATTAAAACATGTATCTTTGTTTTTTCCTTCTCTTTTACTTTCTGTAATTATACACTGCCTTTCTGCAAATTATATTTTGTTCTGCTGTTCGCATACATCCTTTTTAGCAACAGACATCCTCCCCCAAGTCTTTTCTAGATCGGACTTTTTATTATTATGTTTCTCTCAAGGGAAGTCTTCAATACCTGCAGCAGAACAATGTTGATGCCTGTTAGACCAATGGATTTGAATGAAATGGTAAAATTGTATTACTGAAGTCAAATTCAATGGTGAGGAACCATTATTTGGCAGTGCTGTCATTGCAGCAAACCCTGCTTTCTCACTGCAACTTTTCTGGACCTGAATAATGATTCACTGCTGCAGACTGAGTTCTTATCCGCTGGGCATGTTTAACGCATGCAGGGCTCTAAAGCTAAAGCGAACTCTACACGGTTATGAAATTTTAAGAACTATTAGAGCACAAAGTATAGTGAAATATGAATCTTGATCAATATAGATATGCAAGTCTTTACGCTTGTGTCATGTCGGCAATACCTTCTCTCTTCAATCTGGCATTCTCCTCCTTCACGATGACAGGCAGGAAATATTATCACTTCAAGTGTGGATCACTTGGCATTCAGCATTGTGAATATGTCATTGTTAGGTTGATTCTTGTTTCCATGAAGCTGTATAAGTGAACACTGAGTTTGAAGAATTCACGCCACCTCTCCTCCCTCTCTAAATGGATCTTCACAGCCATCAACCACAAGAAAATTACAGCGCGGACGTGATCAGGCGTTGGTGAATGGGAAGTGGATTTCACCGAGTTTACCAAAATGAAAGGGCTGGCAATTTGGGTGGTATCCAGTTCTTCTTCAGCGGGGAAAGGAAGTTTGAGGTGAAAGAGAATAAAGAATACTGACAGACAAACATGCACTATACTGAAATTCTCAATTTAGGAAATGAAAAGAACAGTACTCAAACAAGGATTGGCTGCTGTTAGTAACAGCCAGGCCTTTGTAGTCTGTACCTCTCCGTTAATGCAACTTACAATATATGCTTAGAAATTAGAGTCAAGAGAGATTTGGCGTGCGAAAAATAAAACAAATGTGGCAATTTCCATTTACAAATCACTTTCATCTGTAGACAACTTGTATACCCGACCCCTCCTGGGACGACTCGCAAGGCAGTGATGATGTAGTGGAAGAGTGCTCTTGAGCTAACCTTCTAGGAGAAGAAAGGGAAGGTCTCGGTGGGATTTGCAAAGACTGAAGACTGCCTTCAAACATCTCTACAACCTTTGTCATCGATGGTCTATGTGATGGAATGTTTTGGATGCACCACAAACCCGCTATGATCATCTTTTTAACAATCTCTTCCTCCTCGTCCGTTCTATCTCCATGAAGTGTTGAAATCTTTCCTGGTTCAAGATTCATATAAAACCAATCCGGGAAATACATCTCGTTGGTTTCCAATGATCCCATGTCAAAATCTTTACTTTGTCCGACCATTTCAAGAACCATCATTCCGTAACTATACACATCAGACTTGTAGGTTACTCCTCCGAAAGATCTGCAGAATACTTCGGGTGCTATGTAACCTACAGTCCCTCTAGCACCTATCATTGAAATCTTACTTACCTTGCTCTTGCATAGCTTCGCGAGACCAAAATCAGAGATCTTTGGACAAAAGTCTTCGTCTAGAAGAATATTGTGAGGCTTTATGTCAAAATGCACAATCGGAGTGTTACAACCTCTATGCAAGTACTTCAGACCTCGAGCAATGCCAACTGCAATTTCATATAATTTTTTCCATTCTAAACGACGGTTTGTATTTGGGGATCGTTTGTATAATATAAAGCTATCTAAAGATCCATTGGGCATGAATTCATAAATCAAAGCTCTTTTATTCCTCTCATAGCAAAAGCCCAAAAGGGTTACTACATTCACGTGAGAAGTTCTACTAATGCTGGCAACTTCATTCATGAAATCTTCTCCATCACCTTCAGCATCTTTTAGGACTTTTATAGCCACAAGACGACCGTTTGGTAACTTTCCTCTATATACATTACCAAAGCCCCCATGACCTAGTGTATAGACGAATGAGTTGGTCATTTTCTTAATATCTGAATATGAAAAACGCTTTGGAGTAAGTGAATGGTAATCCATCATAAATGTTTCAATATTATCAACATGCTGCCAATTCTTCAGCCTGAAGGTCATTGCTACGACTGCACTGAATGAACCTTTTCTTCTAGTGAGACATATTATAATTATGGAAGAAGCTACTGCCGCAGCTACTGATGAACCTGTAATTTAAGATGCATCATCTTCAATATTATAATCAAAAAATAATAATGGCTTTCTTATAATTATATTTACTTACCCACAACAATCCATCGTCTCCAAGTCCCATTAGTAGATCCTGTAACAGGACATCAAATAATGTTAGGGAGTTGTCCATGTTGGGATAGTTGTCATGAGATGAACACCACCTCAATCCAACCTTATTATATGTCTATCGATCTTTTATGTAAGCAACTCATTTTTCTTATATATTGCCACATTTTTCTTGTAGGTTTTTTGAAAATGGGTTCAAGGTGAGTTTGGTCTTGATTTTCTCATCTTAAACTGGTTTCCTGTATGATATGTTTTCCAAGAGCAGTCCTTCTACATCATATCGTGACTTGTTATTTAACGATGGAACTTTCCCGTCCCACACCGTTACTAGCAATGTCAAATCTGTTGTTGAATCCATTTTTTTTCCAGATAAATTTGTTTCGGAATCCATTTCAGTATTTGTGTAGATTAAAATGGTCGCTTGATGTTAAAATCAAACAACTGAAACCAGAAAGCCAAAGCTCTCCTTCTCTTTCAGCATGAGTTTCGAGTATTCTTAATTCTACATGGAAGTGATTAATTTACTATCTGAATGACGGAATGGAATTAAATAAAAAGAAAATCAATAAATAAATAATATATATAAAACAATCAAAATATTAAAACACTTTTTAAGAAAATGGAAATCGTGAGTTAGGGTGATAGATGGTCCACGCAGGGAATATCGAGTGCGTGGATCCCGCTAGGAAAAAAACCATAGAGAGACCAATAAGAGATAAAAATCAAGAGGAGACTGCATGAACCTTTAACCGTTCAGTAACCATATCGATTCTTGTTAATTTTAGAGAATTAGATTTATCCCTGATCCTGTTAACTTGCTCATGTTAAAGAAGATATATGTTTTGACCGTGGCTGTGTGGACCTGACGATGACACACAACTGGCACTGTTTTTAGCCGAAACACACAAGTGGGCTATGGGCCTATACCATAAACTAGCCAGCAATTTCAAGCAAACGATAAAATTTCGAGACAGGAAAAGAAGAGAAAAAATACTCACCGGAATTACATCTCCGAGCATGAGGTCTGTCAGGGCAGAAACATTTTAATTGGTAGGTGGTGATATTAAATCCACACCTGCCACCACTCTCATCACATACGCTACAAGTACTTGCTACCCAATTCAATACGAACCCTCTTTCTAGCATCTTTTCAATCGAAACATTCTCACCTCTATACACATCCACTGGCGCCACAACTCCAGCTCCACATTTTTCTGAAGCAGAACCCAATAAAGGATCATCATCGAGCATTGCTACAGTCGAAACATTTCCATTCTCCCCAGAACAATTAACCTTGTGCTTTAAAAGCTTGCTATCATTTTCTAGCAGTGTTGAGTTGCAATTGTAAAACAAGAAGACGCCTGTTCTGGTAGTAGATTGACGAAACCTGTCATCATTTAGAGATATGTTTTGTATTTGAGGACTACAGGAGGTGTTTTTGCCAAAACCAGCTGCATTTGATAGACGAAGAGAATGGTTCTGGTAGTCGATTTCTTGGATGATATACTCGTTATTGGACAGGCTAAGGACTGCCGTGTTTTTTTCATTGCAAGAGACATTGAATCCAGGGTAGCCACAATACTCTTCTTGCGCGTTTTGGATATGAAATGGGAAGCTTATCTTTTGGTCGCCGCAGCTTTTGGGGTCGCAAGCTAGGAATTGAGGGTCTGTGCATGAGGTTTTCCTTGCCAGGAGAAAGAAGGTGGCAATAAGAGAATCACTACTGGAGAAAAAGGTGTTAAGAAGTTATGGTTCATTTTTGTGGAGGAGAAAGAGAAAGAGAGGAGCAGACACGATCCTGAAATCTTAAGCTGTTGAATAATAGTCGGTGTTGCCCAGATGCAGCATTTATCACGAAGCAGCGCAAGTTGACCAGCTTAAAGACTTGTGCCCTTCGTCGAATGGGCCTTTTTACAACCTGAAGTGATAGTTACTTACCATAGCCATTACTCGTTTATTTAATTTTTAAATGTATCGTAATATATTTCATTTTGGCACCCTCCATTTTCAAAATCCTAATTTTGCCCCTGCTACTACTTCACTTTGTGTGTGTATTTCAATGCTGGTGCTTTTTTAAAATATTTTTTTAAAAAAAACACTGTATTCAAATATGTTTATACAATTTTTACCACGTCTACTTCTTAATACTTTTCACATATCATACGTCGACACCTGTCAGTGAGTTTGTGGATTTCATGACATTGTTATGGTCATGGTTTTGCTTTTAGGGGGATGAGTACACATATCAGGATAGGTGTTTGGGAATATTTTTAGAAATGTTTTTTGAAAATTTTAATATATTAATATCAAAAATAATTTTAAAAAAATATATTTAATATATTAATATCAAAAATAATTTTAAAAAAATATATATATTATTTTAATATATTTTAAATAAAAAATATTTTCAGAAACAATACAACAGCCCCGTCAAAACTCCTAACTGAGGAAATTAAGGCATGGTGTATGTCTTTGTGGAATGGACCCACACGGCATTCTCTGACCCTACTTTTCTTTTCTTTCTTTTTCTAATATATACAAGCATTCTGGTACGTCCCCTTTTCTTTTGGTTTGCACTTTCACTTATTTTTTACTGATTCTCAAATCGAGTAATCTTCGAAAAAACCTAAAAATTCTTTTGGTTTTTTGAATTTTCTTGTTTGGTTATTATTGATAAGACCTCTCGGTCTAATTTGACGGCTTATCAGATTTTTTCTTACTTTTTTCCCCTTCAATTTTTGGTGTCCGAAAAAACTTTGGTCGGTTATGTAAGCGAAAATCAAAGTTGTCAATACCGTTCCGGTCGCCGTTCTGGTTTTTCGATTGGAACGAAACGTTCCGGTTTCGGAGCGTTCCGGCGTGCCGTTTCGGTGTTGTACTGTTCATATATAATTAATTATATATATATGAAAAAAATAAAATATTAATTTAATAAGCATAATTAAAATTTGAATTCTTTTTATTTAAAATATTTTGGTGTTTTTAAATTATTTTGATGTATAAATGTCAAAAATAATTTTTAAAGAATAAAAAAAAAATAGATTTTGAACCCGGAACGGCACGCCCGGAACGGAACCGAGGCGTTCCGGCCGGAATTTGGCCAGAATTTCCGGATCGGACCGGAATTAAAACCGAGATAAAAACGACGCCGTTTTGTCTCGGTTTGTTGAACGGAACGGAACGGAACTAACAACTATGGAGAAAATAGCGATATTTTCTTCAAAATCCAAGGAGAAAATCTTATTAGTCTTCAGTTTCTGTGGAATGACGGTACTGGCCCTGGTGCAAGTGTAGTGAGGAGGAGTTGGGCCAGTGCGGGATCCATCTTCTGGCATTGTCACACGTTTACTTGGTCCCGCAATTGAAGCACAGGTGTTCAAAAGCTGTTGGGTAACGGTTGACCATTGAGAACTTCAACTGGCCAGGCTCTTTGATTCACCCAAATTTGGCAGTTTCGATTTGGTTGTTGTTTTGTTTTTTTAATTAGAATATAATGTTTTAATTTTGGAGCATTTTAGTGCATTGTTTTAAGATTATATTGTTTATATAAAATTAATTATATATATGCAAAAAATTAAAATATTAATTTAACAATATTTGATTCATGAATGGGTGTTTGGGAAGCAAGTAAAAGGTATTTTCGAAAACAATTGAAAAATTATTTTGTTGCTCTAAATAAAAAAAAAAACAGTGTTTTTAGATCATTCTGGTATGTTTATATCAAAACTATTTTTTAAAAAAATTAAAAATATTATTTTTATGTATTTCAAAGTAAAAAATATTTTAAAAAATAATCGCAATTATATTCTCAAACATCATTTTCATCTATTAAACACGGGTTTCAATCTAATTCACTAGAACTACATTTTTATGATCATGCGAGGTGTATTTCTACACAACGTAGTTAAGTTTTGTTATTTCTTAACCCCAAGGGGTTGGCCTGGCGGAGGAGGCCCGGGTCTCTTCGCTGTGCTCACGAAGAGGTCTCAGGTTCGAATCCGTTCTGGTGCAAACAATTCCTTGGGGCTATCGGACTTGGGTGAAGCCCATGAATTACCCGTGGTGTACTTGTGGGAAACGTGCTTGCCGAGGTCTTGTGCACCCCCAGGATTAGTCAGGCCCAGCGGTCTGGATACCCGGTGCTAATTCTAAAAAAAAAAGTTTTGTTATTTCTTTTAGTTCAGATCTTCTTGATGAGTAAATTTTTTGTTTGATATTGGTATATTTATCTTAATAAAAAATGTAATTCATATTTTTTGTACTTAATTTCACAGAGAGAAAAATAGTGAAGGCTCCGAAGCAAATCGAGAGTGTAATGCAAAAGTTCACAAAATAAGGGGTCTAGTTCAAAAAAAGGTTAAAGTCAAATGAATGGCTTTTCAAAAAGTGAAGCGATTGTTTTTTAAAAGACTTTTTTATTTAAAAATATATTAAAATAATATTTTAAATGCAAATTTTAAATTTAAAAAATCAATAAATTTTAAATGTAATAATTGAAGTAGTTCGAGCTATCTACCTAGTTATGCGTTAATTAAAAATAGTCATGTGTGTGCGGTGATATGTAAATAAAACTAATAATGTTTACTCCAAATCAAAGAACAAGTTGCAATAGTCACGTGTTCGCATGACATTCTTTGATTAATTTTTTTCAAGGCCAAAATGGCATAGCCGATAGCGGCAATCGGTATTTAACTGAAAAATTCAGAATGGACTAGAATTTAAATCAAGATAAAACCGAGAAAAATGAGAACTAGTTTGGAGGTGGAAACTTGTCGTCCACCGTGTTACCTGGTGTGGCGACATGTCCTCTGCCTACTGGTGCGACATGTGTTGGTGGTCGATGAATCGTCAATGGATGACTTTTAGTGTTTTCTCTCTTTTCTCTTTTTTGCCGCCGTAAAATACATGTAAATCCATAATGTTTGCTATAGTTTTATTTTAGTCCTTGTTCTTTTGATGTCGGTTTTATTCCTGGTTTTTTCAATGGAAATTTTGAGTTTTTTCCAATTGTGCCCTTCAATTGAAACTGATTATATATATTTGTTTTCATTTCAGTTCTTATTTTTTTTATTTTGGTTTGTTTTTTGTTCCATTAATTTTTTCGGGCCGCAAAATTTAACTTAGTGTCGGGAATATTTTGGACATTTCTAGGGGACATGTATCTCTCAAGCATACTTGCATCGATTGTTTTTCTTTGGACATAGTGGTACCAAAAGTAAATTGTCATTCTATTCACGAAGCACATGATGCTCGTGTTATCTGTCTCCCGCATATCTCAACTACCTCTCCAAACTGCCAATGTGTTTACTAAGGCTCTTTCAAAGCACCGACATCACTTTTTTATTGACAAATTGATATTTTTTGATCATGCATCATTAATTTGAGGGGGATATCAATGGCAGAATCAAGTGTCAGATCATTAGAAAAATTATTGGCAAAATCAAATGGAACAATCATTGGAATTAATGACTGTAATTTTGAGCTTCAAAGTATTAGTTGTATATATATTTTCCCACCTATATTAGAATATTAGCTGTGTATATTTACTATCAAAAATAGATTGTACAATAACTCTTATTTAATGGAAAGGTCATGTTGAAAGGATCATTCATTCAAAATTTGTCATTGCATTCTATTAGTTTTTTCTCTCTCTCATGAGCATGTTGTAATATTTGGATTGTAAAATTGGGGTTGAGTTTGTCTTTCTTCTTTGGGCTACAGTATTCGGGTGTTTCCTTTATTTAAGCCCTTTTAGCATGAGGTACAAAGATGGTTAAATAAAACAAATTAACTAAAATATAAACCGTGAGCTATTTTTACTGTTCAATTTCGCACTATTAACCTAGACACAAATCATAGCGGATTGCTACTGTAAAATTACCATTTTACCCCTAGGACTGAAAAATTTTAACCCCCGAGACCAGGGGTATTTTTTAATTTTCCAGAGAACATAGATGATATTTATGAATTCTTTTCACAATAAAACTACGAAAATAACCACCAAAAATGAAAAAAATGAAGACCTAGAATCGGGGGTATTAGAGTACTTTCACCTCCTGTTTTTTTGTAGATATCGCTAGGTCCAGAGGTGTATGGGTAATTGACTTTTTTTTATTATTTCTTTTTCTGGTGGCACGTGCAACGACTGCAAGTGATGGAAACTAGGCTTCCACCGTGTCAACAAGTTTGTTGCCATGACCTCTGCTCAATGCGCTGTGTGTGTCCTGTGAATGTAATCGTGTAATCTCTGGTGAATGATTTTTCTTCCCCTCTTTTGTCTCTATTGCTAATAGAAAGTACAGTGTGGTCTTTCATATTTATGGGTGTTTCATTTCAGTCCCCGGGCTTTCGATTTCATTTTTCTTACTGATTTCCTAAATGAAAAAATTGATTATTCTTAATTATGCCCTTCAATTGATGTTGATTATATATGGTATGTTTCATTTTAGTTAATCTTTTGATTCTTGGTTTGTTTTTGGTTCCTATAATAATTTTGATATGCAATGTTTAATTTGTTATAATTTTATCCTCCAATTGAAATTGGTCATATATGCTATTTTTCATTTCATTCCTTATTCTTTTAATTTTTGAATTCCTTATTCTTTTAATTTTTTTCAAAAATTACACTATATTGTTTTTTTTAAATCCCTTTATTGTTTTCATGTCCCAGAGTTTTGATGTGTTTCATTTTTGTCCTTCAATTGGAATTAATTATATATTTTGTTTTTCATTTTGACACTTATTCTTTTAATTTTTTATTTGGTATTAATTCCTTTGGTTTTTTATCCTTCTTGGACAATGTTATTTTTTTATCCATATTTATGTTTTTTTGTTTTTGTTTTTAATGTTTGTCATTTTATTTTTTGTCGGGGTTTTATATTTATCGGTTCGGTTATGAAATTTTTATTTATGTTAGTTACACTGCATTTTATTTTTAAAAATCTCTTTATTGTTTTCGGTCTCAGGTTTTTGATTTATTGCAGTTTTGTCATTCAAGTGTAATTAATTATATTTTTTTTTTCATTTGACACTTATTCTTTAAAAAATTAGTATTAATTCATTTTTTTTCGGTCCTTCTTGGATAATGTTTGTTTTTTGTTCATTTTTTTCGGTCCTTCTTGGATAATGTTTGTTTTTTGTTCGTGTTTATTCATTTATGCTTTTAGTTTTTTATTTTATTTTTTATCATTTTATTTTTTATTGGAGTTTTATTTTTTTCGGTTCAGTTCTGAAATTTTTATCATTTTAAAATTATTATTGCTTCCTTTTTCACTTTTTTTTTGTGTTTTTTGTTATTTTTATCTCTTTTTTAGATCAGATGATTTTATTGTTTACTCACTAATAATGATAATTTTAGTGACTATTTTTTTAGTTTTTTTGTAAAAAAAAATTTCTTTTTTTTAATTCTTCGGGGTAATTTAATGATTTTAACTGTTTGAGCAGTAATGCTGATAATAATTTTAACTATTATAATCATGATAATGACGGTAACGTAGAGATGAATTTTTAATTTATGTTTTCTTTTTTTTTGAGATAGAAAATTAAATGGAAATGTGAATGGCCAGCACGGCTTGATTGAAAATAATTAAACACTTTTAATCAAGCCGTGCTGGCCATTCACATTTCCATTTAACTAATTCATTCTTTCCTTGTTAAATTTATAATTTCTGAAACCATGACGAATAATCATTTAGTTTTTTGTAAGACTACAGGTACAGAGATCTCATCACTTAGCTTAGTAAAAATTCACAAACATGTAGCATGGCAAAAAATCGCAGTGAGCTTAATAGAAGAAGGGGAAGAGGAAGGAGATGATCCTTTTTTCTTCCTTTTTCTCTTCGCTCGTGGGCAGAGATACCGTTAGGATATGGATCTTAAACCTTTTACAGAAAAAACTAAGTGAACATGACAACAAAATTAAATTAATTGGCCAAGCTGATGCAAATGTGCACGTGAATAGGCATCTTCATGTTTTTTCCCGCGGCAACTGGTTTTTATCAACGTGGCACGTGGCCGGACCACCGATCATATTTCAGCACGTGCATGTACTAGAGACAATACATTTAACGTTAAAAAAAACATATTAAATAAACTTCAACATTTCATTGATTGACCAAAATACTGTAGAAATTAATCCTCTCGAAAAGCATGGTTTGATCAATGGGTCTTTCATGGATTTTTGTGTCGAAGTTTTCGATTGTGATCTATCTACTGTTTAAACTCCTCCATCCTCGACGCCTAGCGGGGCTGTCTGGCTTGTGTGGGTGCGTGTTGATCAGTTCGGGCGTCAGGGGAAAATGAAAGGTTCAGCTGGGGCCACCTCGGGTAAATTTTCGGGATCTCGATTGTCAGATGTCGGTTGGGACTCCCATGTGATCCCCTGGTGCAAGGGTACTTGAATTAATATTTTCAGGTTATATATTAATTTACCATGTATTTTTTTATTGGTTTATAATTACTAGCTCAACGACATTTATTTATTTCATTTCATTTATTTGCTTTTGTACTAAAAAATAAACTCTTGTGACCTAAATGTGTTCCATATTTGTCTATAATAATAATAATAAATTTTAAGACAGATAAAGAAATGGACATCCTTAAAGAGTATAATTAAATCAACAAAAGAGATAATTATATTTGTCTACATGGTTGGATTTTTTTTAATAGAAAGGACCTGGATGTAATAATTTTTATTTTTTAAATTTATTTCCCCCTATTTTGTTCTCCAGTAAAAAACTAGTAAATATGTTGATTTATAATGTTTGATTATATTTTTCCAATCAAGAAAATAAAAATCTATGCTCATATTATAATGTTTTCTATTTCGAGAAAAAATAGCAAGATAAAAACCGTGTTTAAATTGAACTTGTTTTTCATGATATTCTTAACACACACACACACATATTTATCATTAACTCGAGAGAAATGTTTAACCTAATCTGCACACATGCTTCTCGAACATTTTCCATCTGCTTTTCAGATTAGGTAGGAGTAGTCATAAAACGACCTGAAACATGGAATGTAACAAAAATCAAATTTTACATGGCAAGAGACAAGCTAGATGTTTTACATTGCATTTTAAAAATGTTTTTTTTTAAATGAATTTTATTTATTTTTATTTTTATTTTTATTTATTTTTTTGATATTTTCATATCATTCTGATATACTAATATCAAAAATAATTTTTAAAAATAAAAAAATTATTTTGATACATTTATGATTTAAAATACTTTAAAAAATAACTTCAACCACATTACCAAATAGACACGTCCATATTCCACTACCCAAATAGAGCTGTTCTATTTTTATTTTTTAAAATTAATTGCTGTAAAATTATTTTAATATATTTGTAAAATCAGAAACCCTTATTCATTACATGAAAATCGAGATCCAAGTCAATTGAGAGCCAATTCATGACGCTCATTAAAAAAGACGAAGTCAAGTTCCACATGAGAAAGTAGTCTACGAAATAAAAGAATAACAAAAATAACATGTAAAAACCCTTCACAAAAACTATCAGGCTGTCGCAAATCTTTAAAGAGCACTGCATCTTCAGAAACATTACAGCACAAAAAAATCATAAAAAAACTCTAAATAAATAGAGACGTGGTAGCCCTAGATACCATAATTCTTAGTAAATACTTAGTCAAGAATGGAAGCAGAAATAAATAAATAAATATATGCATATATACTAGCCACCTACCCACTCTTCGTCACGGCCAGAACCATATATTTTTCAACACAAAAAATATCAAGAGTGCGATATTTTTTTATTATACAATAATTTCAGATAAAATAATAAATCTGTGCAAAATTCTTGCGTAGTGCAAGTTTTCAATAAAATATATTAATTTTAAATCAATATAATTTTATCTGCTTGTAAAATTATTATCGCCATTAAAAAAGTAAGAAGATTCATATACCTGAATTATCGAATTCACTATATTAGAATTAATTTATTTTATAATCTAATTTAAATTAAACACAATAACAAAATACAAAATGTGAAAACACCTACAATAACTAAACAACAAAAATAAATTGTTGATTTTCAACTTATAAAAAGAAAAAAATATCATTGAAAATTCATCGCTATATTATCATCATCATCATCAAAACCATAACAGCTGAAATTATTATCAGCATTATTGCCCAAACAATTAAAATCATTAAATTGCCCGAAGAGTAAAAAAATAGCAAAACATTTTTACAAAAAAAGCAAGCAAGAAAACAATAAAAAAAATAACCACCAAAATTATTATTATTATTATTATTATTATTATTATTATTATTATGCAAAATAAAACCATAAAATTATCTCGAAGAATAAAAAAACACTCTAACAAAAGAGCAAACAAAAACAACAGCAAAAAAAGAGAAAACAAAAATAAATATTAAGAGCATAAAAAAATTATTTGATCCAAAGAATAAATAAAAATAACATAAAACTCCAAAAAAAGAACAAAGGGAAAAAGGAAATATTAATTGTAAAATGATCATCAATATAAATTAAAATTTCAGGACTAAACCGGATAAAAATAAAATCTCAACAAAAAATAAAATGTCAAAAATTAAAAACAAAAACTAAAATCATAAATGCATAAACACGGACAAAAAATAAACATTGTCCAAGAAAGACCGAAAAACCATAGGAATTAACATTAAAAAAAAAAAAAAGAATAAGGGCTGAAATGAAAAACACAACACATAATTAATTCCTATTAAAGTACAAAACTGCAACAAATCAAAATTTTGGGACTGAAAAAACAAAGGATTTTTTTTTATTAAAAAGTGTAATTTTAAAAAACATTAAAAGAATAAGGACTGAAATGAAAAGTAGCATATATGACCAATTTAAATTGAAGGAAAAAATTGAAATAACTTGAAACATGTGGACCAAAAAAATTAAAGGAACCGGACATCAAAAGAACAAGGGCTGAAATGAAAAATAACATTTACGATCAATTTCAATTGAAGAGTATAATTGAAAACAATCAAAACTTATATCTAAAAAATCAGGAAGAAAAACAAGTTTAAAAGACCAGGGACTGAAATCAAACACGCACAACACATAGAGGACTGAAACACACTTTGCCACTACAGGAGAGAGAAAATGGGGGAAAGAAGAAAAACCGACCATCGACTTTACCCAACTACATGCGCACCATCATGAGGAAAAGGACACAACTGTGTATCGGGAGACACAACGACCTAACATTTTAAACCACCCAGGGACGCCGTTAGAGTCGCCTAATTGACGCATGCACATGAAATCTGACAGCGCATCCGGAAGACGTGTCTGCAGGAACCTCGAGGAAAAATAATTAAAAAAAATACAAAATGATATAAACACTCCTGAACCAAGCGATAACCACAAAAAACATGAGCGAAACTACCTCCATGCCCTCGGTGTCAGACCTTCGTTTTTTGTCGTTTGTAAGGGTATTTAAGTAGTTTTACTGTAGACAAAAACATGAAAACAACTAAACTACCCTCACTTCCAGCGCTCCACTCGTGCTTCACCCAGGGACAAAGTCGTTATTACACCATTAAAGTTTAGGCAAAAAATCAAAAAATACCCCCATCTAGCCTTCTTTCTCTTGCTAGCGTTCAGGGCTAAATAGGTAGCTTTCTGTACAAATAAAAATAGAAAAGACTAGGACATCCCCAAACAATCTGCAAACGCCACACAGGTCTCCTGAAAATATCCAAAATACCCCCGACATCAAGAATTAAAATTTGCGGAGCAAAGGTCAACAAAATAATTTTACTACTAAAATCCACATTAATCCATATCTAGCGACCCAATAAAACATGTACGTGTTTTATATTATTTATAATATAATATACATATACATCCCCCAAATGAACAAAACAAGGAAATTGAAAAGCCAAATTAATTTTCTCGGGACAATCGAATGGGATAAGAAAAAAGAGAGCATTCCTTTACTTCTCCAAAATCCACCATACACGTGTCTTACAATCGCCCAATTTACACGTGCGCACCTCCTTATCATCTTCCATTCAAACCCCTCAGTTTAGTCAAGTCCTTACATCTTTCACTGATTAGGGTGTTTGGTAATTTAAAAATGCTTTTCAAAAATATCTGATTTGATTTTTTTTATTTTTTTAGTAATTTTAAATCATTTTAATATTTTAATATCAGAAATTTTTTATTTTAAATATTATTTTAATATATTTATAAATAAAAAATAATTTAAAAATTAATCACAGCCACAATTTCATATACTCTTAATCTAGGGATTAACTGTCTAATTGTATTATCTTTCTATCATGTTGTTCCCTAAAAACCCCATAAGATTAACCCCGTTGATTAGTGTCAGATGATTAGGTGGGGCCAATAATGGTATTCCATCCCTGTCAAACATGGACTCCCTCAAATCATCTTCGTCTTCTTTTTTTCGCAAGCATAAAACAATTTAAAACACAGTGTCAAATTCTTTCCTTTTCCCTCCGTTTGGTTTTTCTCTCACCTTTTCCTCTTCTCTCGTCGTTTCAATTTTTTTGCCCTCAACTCATATTTACCGTTCCACCCCTCTCACCTCTTTCAGATCCATTATCAACCCTCACGATCTCTATTTTTAGGGTTTTAACATCACCGCGCTGTCTCTCTTTTCCCCTCTCTCTGATCTATGTCTTCATAAACTCACACAAAATTGTTCAATACCTGCATACTTTTCAACTTATTTCAATCCAGTCCTTCACAGACTTATTCCGTACATAAGATAGGCCAGTGATTAGATTTTAGAAGAAGTTTGTTTGTTTTTAAGCAGAAATGTTGGGCACAGGATTGCAGTTAACGCGGGAACGAGGAGAAGAAGATCGGTTCTGTAATGCCGTGAAAGCGCGCAAAGCTCACCGGACCGATCAGCTCCGTAGAGCACGAAGCGATGTTTCCGATGATAAGCCGGCTGAGCACCGGGCCGATGGCTTAGAGCACTTGACTAAACCGGTAAAAGTTGTCGTTCCGACTTCTGAGAGTAATCTGGATCGATTTTTGGAGTCGATCACGCCTTCTGTTCCTGCACAGTATCTGTCTAAGGTTTGGCGAATTCGAATATATATATATATATATATATATATATATATATATTGAAATGAATTACTAATAATCTAAATTTATTAGTAATTTATTGAAATGAATTTTGGTGGCAGACGACAATGCGGGAACGGAGAACGTGTGATGTCGAATTCGAGCCGTATTTCGTGCTGGGTGACCTGTGGGAATCTTTTAAAGAATGGAGTGCTTATGGTGCAGGAGTGCCTTTAATTTTGAATGATAGTGACTGTGTTGTTCAATATTATGTTCCTTATCTTTCTGGTATTCAAATATATGCCGATTCTACGAAAATGCCTCCCAAGCTAAGGTAGAAATAAAAATACTATTTGTTATGGTTATGGTTTTGGTTTCTGTTTTGCTAATTTGTTATAACCTTTTTTTTTAATGTTGGCTCATCGAAATGTTATTACCTGTTATTTGCACTTTGTTACAATGTTGTTCTCGCGGGTTAGAGTCATTTGCCTCATTATAGTTTGCTGTCTGGTTTCTGTCCTTTGTGTACGAAACATGCACTGTTATTTCTGGTTTGCATCTGTGCTTTCCATAATCCCACTGCCCATTTAGTTCTATTTAATAGGCGTGTGTCGTTAATATGAGTGTGGTCTATGTTTACTCTTTACTTTTGAGCTTGTATGTACTCATGTAGTGCTAGTCATAATGTGCAGTCAATCTGGTTTTAGTGGAGTTTGAGCCAGCTTATCTTCAAGTTTTCTCACAAGCTTGGTTTAACGGGCTATTATGATTTTTTTTTTCTGCAATAGATGTGAAAGATTTCTATGAAGCGTCTCTTATAAGTAAATATGGTGTTAAATTGTTAATGCTGTTGCAAAACTTATCCTTCTCTTTTTTGTAGTTGGTAGTCAAGGTGATAGGCAGCTGCTAAATGATAAAAAATGAACGATAATTTTAAAATGCATTTAGATCAGTACTACTAAATATTCTGCTATATAGGATGTTTACATTGGGCCTTCCCCTGGGTTTTGATGTGTTGGAATAAGATCATATGCTGGTGGGCAGTTCATACCGGATGTTAAATTGGTTTTTTAGGCTGTTGAAATTGTGGGATATTGAACAGGTGACAGAAAATGTTACATTGCTTTTTATCAATGTGTTTTGTGTATGATTTCTTTTAAATACATTCACACTCAATGAAATTGAACTCAGGCCCTACTCAATACAAGCTCAGATTTCAACTTACTAAAATCTTTTCATTAGATTTTTATACTATTTCCATTATCCTATTTCATCTAACTTGATCTAAAGCCATATCTTGCTACAGCCTAATTCTTGATGATGAATATATAAAATTGCCTGATGCCTCAGCTTTCAATAATTGGCTTGCGCATGCACTGTTTTGGAAGCAGTATCATGCTTGTGTCCAAGCATTACTGTTGCGAAGCACAAATAACCAGTGCTCAACTAAGCTCATTTGCTTGGTTAGTTTTAGAAATGGTTCACAGAGGCTGATTCACACATACACTCTATTTTACTGGTTACAGTTTAGATTATCTTGCTGCCCTTCTTTCTTTTAGCTGTTCACGTGTTTTTTGATTCGCTGATTGTATGCTAGAACTGAAGGGTATTCTTGTGACAGGCTATTGGGTGAGGATAGTGACAGTGATTGTAGGGATTCAAGTAGTGATGGAAGCAGTGATTATGATCATGAAAGAGGAATGAAATGCTCAAGGGATCAATTGAATCATCATCATGTAACAAACGACTTTCCTCTTAGAATCAATAGATTATCATTGAGAGATCAACACGTTGCCCTTCAAGAGGACTTCTCCAGTGATGAGGGTGAATCTATGAATTCTCAAGGGTGCTTGCTATTTGAATATCTTGAACGAGACCCTCCCTACAGCCGGGAACCATTAGCTGATAAGGTTATTGAGTGTCCTTTTCCATAGATAGTAAATCTTGCATTTTTTGACTAGTGTGGTTCCCTTTTTAGGCTCTCTCTTTTGACCTTATCCTAGACTCTTTCTGCTGCCACAGATATTGGATCTTGCCTTCCGTTTCCCATCCCTGAAGACACTAAGAAGTTGTGATTTATCACCTTCAAGTTGGATTTCTGTGGCCTGGTATTAAAAATTCTAGTGCTGCATTCGATCCGAGTGCTATATTCACACATGGCTTATGGTTTCTTATGGACTTCTGTAGGTACCCAATTTACAGAATACCTACAGGACCAACTTTAAAAGATCTGGATGCCTGCTTCCTTACATATCATTCCCTTCATACCTCATTGGGAGGTAATGAATACATCTGGCCTCTGATTTTCCACGTGGCACTCTGTTTTCAGTATTTTTAGGATGCTAATTTTTTTAAGTGTGTTCGTTTCTTATTCTGCCTGTCAATTTTTTAATTAGGTAATGTGTGGGCCTCTTACTCAGTGTAGAGATATTTCCAAATCACTATTGTTTTCGCTATATTGTAAACTTATCAACCCTCCTTTAAAAGCATTTCCAATTGTAATGCCATCTTTTAATGGCTCACATTAAATTCTTTATGTTCCACCTAATGTATTGTGGTGTTTGGCTTTACCCTTGGATTGGTTTCTGGTATTAAAAGATTACTACGTGATTAAGGTGAGAATACATGGTATGATAGGAAATTGAATAAAAACATTTCTAGGACTTTTTGAGGTGGGATCAAATTTTGAGACTGAAAAAGGAAAGGATGACACTACAGTAAATGAAGGAATAAGGGTGCAATGGTTAATGAATTAAAACATGCATCTTTGTTTTTTCCTTCTCTTTTACTTTCTGTAATTATACACTGCCTTTCTGCAAATTATATTTTGTTCTGCTGTCCGCATACATCAGACATCCTCCCCCAAGTCTTTTCTAGATCGGACTCTTTATTATTATGTTTCTCTCAAGGGAAGTCTTCAATACCTGCAGCAGAACAATGTTGATGCCTGTTAGACCAGTGGATTTGAATGAAATGGTAAAATTGTATCACTGAAGTCAAATTCAATGGTGAGGAACCATTATTTGGCAGTGCTGTCATTGCAGCAAACCCTGCTTTCTCACTGCAACTTTTCTGGACCTGAATAATTTTCTAGATGACAAATCTAACTGCATAACTTATCTCTATCAATTAAAGTTTGCCTTCGGTTAATTTTATGAGACTCATCATGCCAACTTTCCTTGCAGACGAGCGAATTGCACAGGCTCCTGTAATGACATATCCCGATGAAGAGGATGGTGTGCCCATGATGTCCTTGCCTGTTATTGGGCTAGCTTCCTACAAGTTCAAGGGGTCCTTGTGGACCTCTGATGGTGGAGGTGACCGCCAGCTGGCTAACTCCCTATTGCAGGCTGCTGGCAAATGGTTGGGACTGCTTCAGGTCAATCATCCAGACTTCCTGTTTTTCTGCCGAGGTGATACAAAGATATGACTGTTAACACACTATGCTAGCTAGAAGTGAGGGCCACCTATATGTTGATACATGCATATACCTTACATGTGAGTTTAACAATGAAGGCTGATGATTAGTGGATTTGGGTGTCATTTCTACTTGGTTTCTTGTTATTTTTAATAATTTATGAGAAACAGGGAGGGGAAAAAGAAATAAAGTCGAGTGGCTCAGAATGGAAGGAGTGCAAGTGCAATAAGGCTCAAGAATAGTGAATAGAAAAAAACAGAGTTAGGAGATGCTGCTAAAGGTCTGAGCTTAACCGAGGTAAAGAGTTGGCTGGGTTGCTGTCAGTGTAACCAAGTTTCGTCTTGCTTGTTTTCTATATTTTCTATAATGGGTATGTCACGATAAACCAGGCACTTTTTTATGTCCTGATTATTCGTATTTAGGATTTAATGTCTTATTTTAACATCCGGAAGGGGATTTGATAGGTTGTGTTTTCAAGTTTGAGCCTACCCCATCAATGTATTTTAACACTTAACTGCGTGATATCCATCAGTAGTAATGTGTTAGAATGTTTTTGCTATCTGTACATTATGATCGGGTGAAAGGTGGTCCCAGATTGTTGTCTCCCTTGTATGGTGGTTTTATAGCCCATTAGCTGTCGTTTTAACACCGACCTGTGTGGCATGACCCATATTTTGGTGACCCTAATTCCATCCAGATGGCGCTGACAGATTTCTGAGTCTGTTATCCAGGGTTCTGCCGTCGTCTACCTACTTTTTCTGCGTGGAAGTTCATTTTCAACTCTTCTATAACAGCTCTTGCTTTTGATGGAAGAAAACCAACGAGGGGCTAACACGCTTTTCCCGTTCTGCTGCTCAAGTTCCTACTCGTAAAAACGCATTTAACGGCGTATACGACTTGACGCGTGTCATAATCGTACTTGCAAGAAGATCTGTCAAGCACTGCGAAAAACAAACTAGGTGATCAGTTGGTTGACATCTTGGAAAAATTGTTGAAAGCCTCGCAATACTGATTGGAATTGAAGTAAAAATAGCAGAATCTTGCAACTATTTTTAATGGAAATCCCTGGCTCTATATTCTGAAGGCACAATGGGCTGTCATACACGTATCAATGAAGTTATTTTTTCAATATATATATATATATATAATAGAGTAAATTTGGTAAAGCTTTCCTCTGCTTGTAGGATGACCTCGCTTAGCCACCCCTCTTTTGAAATCTGTTAATATTGTTTCAAATACCCAAGTTTTCCATTGTTTTATAATCCTTCTCGCCCTAGCTTTCTCTGGCCCCCGTTATCTCCTGAGAAAATTTTAAGGTGCGATTGAGAAGGGATTGTATGAGAATTGTGATTTACACGAGTCGTCAGCAAGTGGCACAAAGTATAGTTGTTAATTCCGTTCCGTTACGGCCGGAACGTTCCGTTACGTTCAACAAACCGGGACAAAACGACGTCGTTTTTGTCTTGGTTTTAATTCCGGTCCGATCTGGAAATTCCTGCCAAATTCCGGTCGGAACGCCCCGGTTCCGTTCCGGGCGTGCCGTTCCGGGTTCAAAATCTATTTTTTTTATTTTTTAAAAATTATTTTTGACATCTATACATCAAAATAATTTAAAAACACCAAAATATTTTAAATAAAAAAGAATTCAAATTTTAATTATGCTTGTTAAATTAATATTTTATTTTTTTCATATATATATAATTAATTATATATGAACAGTACGACACCGAAACGGCACGCCGGAACGCTCCGAAACCGGAACGTTCCGTTCCAATCGAAAAACCGGAACGGCGACCGGAACGGTATTGACAACTTTGGCACAAACTGATAACATGTCATTTAATTTAATAAAAATAAACTATAACTAATAAGATATCATTGATAACAATATAATTTGTTTTTATATTATCTTTACTTTACTTTTCGTTTGTAATAAATGAATTTGGAAACAAAAATAGAAAACTTATTTGTTTTAAAAAAAATTGAAAAAAACATCACGACTTTATTGAAGGGAAGAAATAACTCAGGATCAGTTTTACAAAAGCAGAGAGTATTCTCTAGAAATCCGGTTCTTCATCCACTCGGTCTTGAAGCTTTCTCTCCAAGGCCTCTGAACTCAACTTTCCCATCATATGATAGAATGACATCAGATCGGATAACTGGCTGATCGACATTTTACCCATTATAGCCCTTGCAAGTCTCTCCCTCTCCTCGTTCATCGTCAACCTTTGTTTGTACACAGACGCATTTCTCACTGTTGCGCCCATTTGTTTCAGTCTCTTCTCCTGCTGCAAACTTAGCGCAGTATTTGCCTGCAGGTTACATGTAAATGCACTTTAAAGGGGCGTCCGGATTCATAAATAAATCCTATCTATCACGATCGATGAATTCATAAAAGCTAACCTCCAGAAACTCTGCTCCAACTTGCAGTTCTGATTCTTGACCAGTTCCACCTCCTGAGCTGTACATGTTTCTTGCAATTGAGAAACTTTTGACAATTATTCTTCTCTTTTTCTCCAGTTCTTGATTAAGTTTTGGAGCTTTCAGCACTCTTTCTGATCGATTAAGCTTCTTCTCGTAAGCAATAACTGCCTTCACAAATTCCTGCGGAGAAACCATGCATTCTTGATTTTTTCAAAGGAAAACTGGATTCTAGTTGCTACCGCTACTATTAGGGTCTTGGCTTTACCTTATATGCAGATGGGCATCCAGGATAGTCAAAATCATCGGAGTCTTGGTTCCTCATTCTTTCTGGATGAAATTGAAGACCCATGATGAACTTTCCCTCTTCCGGATTGTAAGCATCAGGATCATAAAACCCTTCAATCAATCCATCAGGAGCAAAAGCCATTGGAACAAATCGTTGGGCCAATTTGCTTACACCTTGGTGGTGATAGCTATTAACCATCATTTCCATTTTATCTTCCTCCAAAGAATATTTAAACCACTGATGCAAGGGAGTGTTTTTCAACACCTTTATCACATGCCGGTGCCCGTCATAATTCTCGTAGTCCATGTGCGCCACTCTCTGTTCTTCAGGGACTTTCTTTGAGAGCTCTTTCTCAACATCCTGATAAAGTGTACCTCCACAAGCAACATTAAGGACTTGGGATCCCCTGCATATTCCCAGGTATGGAATGTTTCTTTCAAGGCAAAGTTTTGCAAGCCTTAATTCAATTGTATCTTTCTCCCTGTCAATGGAAGTATCACTTGCATGGACTTTTCTGATCTCCTCAAGTTCTTCAGGTGAAAAACCAGATAGTTCTGCATCGTAATGAGATGGATCGATATCTTCACCCTCGCACAGTAAAACACCATGAATAGGCTCAAAGCTCTCCAGTAGCATGTGAACTCCACTTACCCTTGGGACTATAACTGGCACCGCCCCATAACTTACAATTAAGTCTAGATGATATTCTCCTGTATATTAAATATAAAACACTGGTCATGTTTCATTAGTGAAAAGTGAAAAACTATTTTTCGAGATTGAGCAGCATATGTTTATTTTACCATATATATATATATATATATATACATTGATGAACAAAAGCGATATTCATATATAAACAGGAAAAAATAAGAAGATGGAGAGGTGAAATAAATTTAATCCAAATAACCATGTTAGTCTTGCCAATGGATTGGTTCAAATATCCCACTCATGTGATAAACCGCATTCGAATTTTTATTTGAAAACTCATCAAATCATTCATGCAAAAAGATTCAATTTGTAGACGGTGAGCTTTGATTTGTGATGCAATAATAACAAAAGACAAATCAAGGGCAGTGGAGAAAAGGGAACGAACCAACAAAATCTACAAACTTATTCTTGCGAACGGTTCGACGGGAGACGATGAGAACTCTTGGAAGGATCATTGAGAGATCTGAACTAGCCATTTCACCCCTTGACATGCTATATATATATATATATATATATATATATATGTCCTCAATCAATGCAAATTTCGTGAAAAGTAGAGGAGATTACAGTTTCGATTTCTTGCCTTTTTGGATGAATATAATGATCTTCTTCTTTTTTCTCTCTCGTTTGAGAGTCTGGTGATTCCCGAGAGAGTTATTTATAGGAGAAGAAGATACAGCAATGCGCCGCGTATTGACACATGCTGGTTTTATCGTTTCCCTATTATTAAGATTTATTTAGGAGTTAGCGTTATCTGAGGTTAGGTCAAACTTGATTAGATGCTGATGTGTATACTTCTCCTCTTTGGATAGATCGAAGAGTGTGTGTGTGTGTGTGTGTTTTCTTTTCTCTTTGCTTCAACAGATTCATTAGGTTTCGCTCCCCCACTCCTAGTAAGATTTAAAATCTGCCATTTCTATCCTTTTAGTTTTAATAAAGCTCCGATCTTGATCCCAAGTATTAAATATTTTATCTTTTTTATTTGTTTTTTTTTTAGTTTTTTTTTTTGCTTTTTTGTAGATATTATAGCATACATGTGGGAGTTGAGATGAAAACACTAAAATAAAAAAGAGAAAAAGTTAGCTTATGTTAGTTTCCAGGCAGTCAAGGGCAAAATCTGAACTTAAGAAAAACTATAAGGGTAAGAATAGGGAATTTCAAATTATGAGGGTTGAAGTGGCACATTGATGATCTTATAAGAACAGATACACACTTTATCTTATAATTATATCGTTGATTTGAGATGGTATATTCGGTGCTTGCCAACTCAGGTTTGTGGGATGTAGCCACGGGAGTCTTGTTTGGAGGCTTCTTCTACCATCCGAAATAAAAATTAAAAAACATAAAGTTGATCTAGCGGTAACAGTTGCTTTTCTTGTTATTTCAGATTTAAATTTTGTGATTGATAATATGATGGTCATGAAAGTTTTATATAATTATTAGATTCAGGATACGTTGAATTAGTCAAGATACATCCAAGCTGATATGGACATCTATATTAATATAAATAAATAAACAATGGCTCGCATGTTTAAGTGTCGGGCGGCATATACTGAAACAGGGAATGATGCTATCCTATTGTAAATTTTATATGTATGTGACGAGGAAATATAAAAATATGGCGATTAGCCAGCGAGCTTTTAGCCAATGAAATTGCTACTCGCAAAAGCTCTCAAGCTGAAACCCCACGTGTTGCGTCTATTGCTGCCTCTGCTGCGTTATAGAATATGGAAAAAATGCATGATCAGCAGATATTTGCAAGTGCCTCTGCAGATTGTTTCGATAGAATTATATATCATGTTAAAATATAGCTTCTAGAAATTAAATGGTTTTGCTGTATTTTATAATAAACAAAATATCAAATGAGTAGATTTAAATATTACAAAGAAAAAATAGAGGGAAAGTCAATATATATATATATATATATGACATGTGGCACACCAATTTGTTTAATTTAATTGGAATACAAATTTGACTCTTAAACTTTATATATAATTATGAGTTTGATGCTGACAAAAAATATTAGAAAACAATCTTATTATCTCTCTATAAACTCTGTGTTTATGTTTAATAGAAATCTGTTATTTCTGTTTTTCTTTCTTTTCTTTTTTTGAAAGTGGAGGTCTTCAGGGTAGGGATAACAGCATTCCCAGTTGCAATTAAATATCCAGCTGATCAAAGATTGATTTTGCTACCGTTGATTATAATTGACTTGCATTATCGACCATTAAAAACAATTAGTAGCATTTTATTGGAGATTATTGTCTAAGAAATACTATTAGACATGTCAATCCATGCATATCCGTGGACAGCCATCTCTTACCACCCAAACGAGGGGGGAAATATATTCAAATCGAAACTTTAGTACTTAAACCATCAAGCTGGTCGCTTTCTTCGAAGAAGACTAATTTTTTCCTTGCTCTAATCTTACCTGGCCAGCCATGACATTAAAATCTATCTATCTATCTATATATATATATTGTCTGATGTTTTTTAAATGCTGTAGATAACTTGGATTAATTATTAATATATTGTGATTAGCTAATTTAATAATATATAACCCGAAATGGAAATGGAGTCTGGCAGTATGAGTGGTGCTCGACCTTATCAAGATAAAGGATTTTAAGGATCCCTGTATCCTCCCCCCCTCTGTTTTTTTTTTTCCTTTTCTAATTCCTAAAAATTTGTATCCTTTTGGATTTGTTTTGGGTTTTCTGCACATTAAGTTCTTCTTTTTTTTTCTCTCTCAGAATAATATTGGATAGAGGAGAGAAAATGAGGTGAAGGGAAAGTCGTTTCCTCTCTTTTTATGATTTGAAAGGAAAATATACATATTTTTTAATTTGAAAGGAAAATAGACTCTTTTTTTGGGTACTATTTAAGCCAGGCATTGTTGTTTTTTTTCATGCTTGTGACTTTTTTCCAGAATCTCATGAGAAACTCGATATGTAAACCCACCGCAAAATACCGGGCTTGACAAGCCCTATGATTATCAGCCTTTAAAACAGTCCAATAAGCAATGCAAGTTGTGCTTTCAGTTTCGAAATGGCTAATTTGAACTCTTTTATGTTCCTATTTTATTACTACTTTTCGAATACAAATTAAATAATTAGTGAAATAAAAAAAAAATTATCATCATTTTTATTTCATACTAAATAATATTCATTCAATTTAAATAATATAACAGTTATGTTTTTTAACAAAATATGTGAAAATCTTCAAAAGATTAAAAGTCTATTTAACATGATTTTTGAATTATAAATATACTAATAATGTTTTTAAAATTATAAAATATATTATATTAAATTATAAAAACTATACAAAGCAAGACTCAAGACTGCTAGCTATATTAACAGATAAAATGTCGAGATTGTGATAAGAAAATATTTTTAAGATTTTTTGTTTAAAAATATAATAAAATTATGTTTTTTTTATTTTTTAAATTTTAGTTTGAATATCAATATATTAAAATTATGTAAAAACACTTAAAACACTATGTTTTTTTTTATATAAAAAAAAACTTGTTGAAAACACATACTGTGAAACATAAACATGTCAATGTACCGTCTTATAGCCGGTAAGATCACCGGATAACAGGGGTCCCGACAAGGTAGCCGTGTTCGAGTACTCAACGAAGTCAGTAAAAGGTCCCACTCCCCTCCACACATTCTTACTGACTCACACTGAAAAACCAGGATTAGAATCAGAACCAATCAAATTCCTCAATGGTCTCATCATTAGGCGATTTCCATCTCTATGCCGTGCTCATGAAAGCACCGGATCAAAACCTCCATTACTAATAATCATACGTTACCCGCTAATTAAACCAAAAGAATACGAGCTCCTATCCCAAAAGCAGAGCATCCAGAAAAAGCACAGCAGCTCCCCTATAAAAGAGGAAAGTGGGAAAGAGAAAGGCAAAACTCAAGCTCGATTAGACGGCTGATTTACTACCATTAAAAGCAGAGAATTAACTAACACACAAAAAACAAATTGCCCTTAAAGATCATCAATATTACACTTTCCCGCAACAGTTTAAAATTATGGAATATGACTCCTGTAATTTTTGAAGGACTTTCAATTTTACCATAACAAAAGGTAGCCCCTTTACTGGCTAAAGGTAACGCCGGAATGTTTTTCAAATTAAAGGGCAAAATCGGGAGATTTTAAACTATAGAAACAGGAGTGAAACATACAGAAATGAATAGAAAGGGGCAAAAATGAGATTTCATCAAAGCATGCAAAACAGCATTTTGTTAGATAGAGAATAAACAGTGCATACACACAGACACTGACACACGGAGTTGCAGCAAAAGCGATTAAAACAAAAATGGCAGTCTCGGTCTCCATTTTAGCTGTCATCACTTCTCTTCACCTCATCGCCTTCGTCCTCGCCATCGGCGCTGAAAGCCGTCGCAGCACCGTAACTATCTCTCTCTCTCTTTCTCCCGATTTTTGAGTCTTTATCCGTTCTGTTAATTTTTGTTTTGCATTGTGTGAGAAGGCTAAGGTGGCGCCTGACCAGTACGATGAGAGGACTTACTGTGTCTACGATTCGGACGCGTCTACGGTTTACGGGCTAGCGGCGTTTGGGCTGATACTTATGAGCCAAGTGATTGTTAACGGCGTTACCAGGTGTCTCTGCTTCGGTAAAGGCCTTGTTACCGGAAGCTGCTCCACTACTTGTGCCATCATCTTCTTCATCTTTTCCTGGTAAAATACAGTTTCCATTTTCTCCACTCCCATCTCTTCAAATTCCCTGTCAATCATCATATTTTATTACCAGTTATTTAGAATCGTTAATTTTAACGGAGATCAATCGTTTATTTACACACACTTAATTGATTAATCGGGTCCCATTTCAAATTTGCTCTTCCACCGACAATTGAAATAATTATTTTTCTCGGAATATTTGCACCCTGTCGTTTGAACTATTAAGTGGCAACATTTGAACTAAGCAACAAGATTAGGAAATATTTTAATCTTAATAGAGAGTGTGTTGAATTATATTAGTACTTTGCAATTCATAATAATTGATGTGGTTATATCTGGTAGTGATTAATTAAATCCCAAGGCCAAAGTGCCTCCATCTTCAACCTTGGGGTTTCAGGTTTCAATCTAGGCATGGTAGGCTTTGACATTTGTTCTTTCGGAAGTTGTTAACCGACCCACTGTCTTGACTTTGTGACGAGGATTTATTAGAAAGAAGCTTGAATTTACACCTTTTTTTGAGAACTCTATGAATAAGGGCTCCCTTTGCCCTGATTATTAATAGAATAACACTATTTTAGAAGAAATTTATGATTTATTGGCAAAATAACACGGTTAGAGAAAAGTACCGGTGAAATAGCACAGTTTGTATCTATTAGTAATTAAGACATTTAAATTTTATTTATTAAAAAACACGATATTTCAGAGAAATTATGAAATGTGTTGCTCCACTCTTGTCTTGTTGGTAATTTCTATGGTGTTATTGGATTTATGTTGTTGCGATCTTTCCAGTGGTACTAATGATGTTATAACCGTAACCTTCAACCAAGGTCTCTTTCTCTCTCTCTCTCCTTTTTCATTGTAATTTATCATTGGATTTATCTAATGATGTATTTCAAACTGTTATTTTGCCCTTTTTTCTAAATCGTGTTATTTAAAAAAAAAAAACCATGTTAATAAGCAAAAATATACAAATTTTTTAAAACAATAGATTGTTGGAACCCACCAATAACTCCCACGTGGATCACGTTATTGGATGGCCATCAAATTTTCTTGTTGTGTATGCTTGTTATTTTTTTCTGTGAAATAGGAATGCTAATGAGCCTGGTAGTTAGCAGGATATTTTAGATGTTTTAGGTTTCAGGATATTTTAGATATATGCCTGCTAATGATGCGGCTGCTGTCCTCCAAGATGGCATCTGCCTTATTTGGCTTAATTTGCCAGTTATTTGGATTTATAATAGGTGAGAAATTTTAACCACTGAATCTTCAGGTTAAGCTTTTTAGGAGCTGAGGCATGCTTATTGGCTGGATCAGCAAGGAATGCATATCACACCAAGTACAGAGGATTGTTTCGTCAGAGTGAATTATCATGCGCCACCCTTCGCAAAGGTGTCTTCGCTGCCGGTGCCGCTCTTACATTGCTGTCATTGATAGGGTCAATCATTTACTATTTTGCTCACTCGAGAGCTGACACTGGTGGGTGGGAGAAACACCAGAATGTAGGTGTTGGGATGACCAGTGCAAGCTACCCACAGCAGCAGCAAACAAATGAATTTGAGAAGGTTTAATTATGATCTGATGAGGTCAATATCTACGGTTTTGGGGGGCTTATCACTGGGAGAAAGATTGACAGAGGGAAATGAAATGGTGTTCAAGCACGCATAGTTTTCTACAATGATGTGAAATTCGTTTTTTTTTCCTCCGCGGATTATGTTAGGGTGGTCTTCTTTGATCATACATACTGTGTCACTTGCACGGTTTTGGCTTTATAGTGCTATGATCGTTGTTTTTGTAATGATGCAAAAGCTTTGGTTGTCAAGTTTTCAAGTGTCGTGGTTGCTTCTTGGTGATGTATCGGAGAATAGCCGCTCCTTGTTTTGCAGCTCTGATATACAATGGGCCCTCAAACGAATCTTAGAAAGAATTGTGAATCTGTAAATCCAATTGGCTACGAGGTTTAGGGTTCAAAACATTGGATGAGTGGTCTAAACTCTGATGGACTTGTTAGGAAACCAATTAGGTGATTGAAATTTGACATTTTCTTCATGGCGAGGAAGCTAAAAAAACTGGGTTACATGACATTGTGTTTTAAAAATGTTTTTTTTTTTTTAAATATTTTAAATTAATTTTTTTTTATATTTTTAGATTATTTTAAAATGGAAACCTGTCAGAATACTCAAACAAATAGCTCAGCTAAATATTCGAAGCCCAGCTCAATGAATTTTGTGTTTAGGCCAACGGGTATACGCACAAAAGGAAATGATTAATTGCGCCTATTTCTCTTGGAAACCTTTTAAGCATATATTTTTAAGCAATGTCTTTCGAGTTCTAATGTGCTATGATCAGCATATTTGGCTGCTTGTTTCAAGAATCAGATCTGCATGGACATCGCTTAAAAAAAGTATTTTCAGACTATCCAGATTGTATAAAAAATATTTGCATGAATATGTTGACAGGGTCAAAGGTTAATATATTCACGCTTTTATTTAAATTATGTAATTTTCCCAGTGGCAACACACACCCATACTATTATGACATTAATTTGCAGACAAAACGTTATATGCATGCGCTCTTGGCAGAAAATAAACCAATTTGGAGAGTAGACTTTATCGCATCTTTTGTTGACCTGGTTAGGTGAGATGGAAAATTGCTATTGGCCACTAGTCGTTGACTAATCAGTCCCAGAAATTATGGATCCCCTGTGAGAAGAGGCCTCTCTTTTTTCAACCTTTAATTTCCTTTCTCCTTTGTGCGGCGCTTTATGCCCCCCCCAAAACTAGTTTGAAAAAGATAAGATTGGACTAGTCCTCTCTTCCCACCACATGGTTTTCCAAGTCATGGAACTTTTATTTATCTTGTCCATGGTTTTCATTTACATAAACAATCTGCCCTCTACTGAAAATTAAGGTAATTTGTTCTGGGAAACCTTATAGGCTACAGAGCTTTTGCTTTCATGACTTGGCATTATATAATTGGTGATTAAATTTGACATCTATTTGTAATCCTGCGTCAAGTCAATGCAAAAAAAAAAGTTGAAATGATAGCATAATTGATATTGCTAACTAAAGGAAGACTTCAACCTCTCAGATCAGTGTCCTTAGCCATCAGGCGCCAAGAAGAGAGAGAGAGAGAGAGAGAGGGATGGTGAGAGTTTGGATAGAGACGATAAGAGGAGATGGGAAAATTAACGGTGAAGACCTGAGCAGTGCAGCTTTACTCTTCTGGGCTGCAATCATCACTCTCTCTATAATTGCATCTGTCATTTTATCTTGTGCTGGTGGTGCATCGAAAGACAAAGCCACCACTACTGATACTTATGGCTCAACATGTGCTGGGTGCGGTGCGGCCTGTGGTGGATAAGCTCAAGCTCGCTGCTGTCTCCATGGCTTTTTGGTTCAGCTTAAGAGGAACAAGAACAATTTCACTTCTGCAAATTATCAACGGTGCAGTATACCTACCAAGCTCTGCTCCTACAAGTTTCAATCAAAATTTGAAAGGAAAAAAAAAATACTATTTGTAAGTGAGCATCGTGTTCAAAAGCATTTTAGTTAAGAAGATAAGGTAGTTAAAGTTTCCTATTTTTTTATGAGTTGTCTTGTCTTCATTTTTTTTTATATTATAAGCACCTTAGTTCATGGCCGATTCATGATTTAAAAAAAAAAAAAAACTGTAATTGCATCAGCCATTATTATGACGAAATGAATAGCAGCCAGAGATTTCTTATCCAGGTCACATTTTTCGTTTCAAAACTCGAAAGCATCCCAATTTCTTCTTATTTGGTCAAAGCGCATCTCCTCCCTCCAGGGATTTAGCAACATCCACTGGATTTTTATTATTATTCTAGGGTTCAATTCTTAGGTTCATAGAATGGCTTCCTCTTTCCCCGTCCAGGATACCACTAGTTATACGTTCATATAATGCCAAGTATCATCAGCTGCTTTTCAGAATTTCATTAACTTTTGAGGACATACGCTGATGATGCAGAAGTATTTATGGAAACTGAACTGGAATGCAATAAAATGCTGGCAGGATATTTAGAAGTTTCATATCATACTTAAAACTGTGTCGTATCAAAAGATAGCCCATGGACTCACTGCTTTGGGAGTCTCTTAGCCTAACCCTACTTGGAAATGAAAAGTGAAAACACCCAGAAACGAAGCAAAAAAGGCATGAGCCTGAAAGTTGACAATTGCGAGAGGCCTTTCACCTAATCCTACTTTAAAGATGCCAAAGCATACGCATGAAGGGCATTTTTATTCTACACCTACGGCACTGCTGTCAAATGCAAGTGTAAGAACATGCAGTGACGATAAAATGATAGCAGCATATGGTACCCTTATTGAGTTTTATTTGCATTTCTATAACAATTTTCTTTTCTTTCAACTCTACTAGTATGTAGATGCGTGTATAATAGGAAAGTACTTTCTATAGCACGGCGCAAAATTATCATTTTTATCAGCAACAAAGAAGGATGTCATCAGTAGATGTTGCTGCCTCTGAGATCACAATCCAGTACTCTTTCTTATTTCGGTGGAGGAAACATCCATGCGGAACCTATCAGCCGGTATTGAGACGAACATATCTTTCAATGTCTCTGGAATGTCGAAGTCTTCGAGAACCTGCAGAGAGACCAAGCAAACGGCAGTGACAAAATTTCCAAAAGAAGAAAACAGAGGTGAAAAAAGATGCTTTAATGGGATTCTGGCATGTGGAAACACCTTAAAGACACCATCCACATTACGGCCACCTACAAGGAAGGTGCACCCAGTTCTTTTGCATCCATCAAGTATCTCTAACATCTTCCCATAGTCTCCATCATAATACTTAGGCTGGAAAGCAGTAAAATAATAATAAATTAATATAAATGTACAGGGAAAGAAAAACTTGTCCATTCTAATACAAATATTTTTCCTAGCAAAGGGAAACTGAAATGTAAATGTCAAATCAAGTTATTGTTTCCATAGTAACATCAATTTACATTGCAAGTCAGGTCATATTTTCCTATCCTCGTAGTTTTGAAGGCATTCCTGCTAAGAGTAGAGTAGGCCCAATAACACAAAGATACCAGCGCATTATTATGGCCTTCTCTGTCGCTATCTACTGACATGATAATTCCACCCCCCGGGCACACACCGAAATGCAAAGAACAAACATCTATGCCCAAAGTTCAATTCACATAGGAAAAGAAATAAAAGGGGAAAATAGGAGCAGTGGTAAACATATCCTAGAACATCAGATCATTTTGAATGCATCAGTAAAGGGCCATGTTAGGAACTCAAAAAAATATTACAGCATGTTAGTCTCCTTCCATACCACTAACTCCCATAAACAAGCATTAATGCATGGCTTCTGCAGAAAGGGCTTAAAAAATGGGATTTGAGGATGTGCTTACTTGAATGAATTCCAGGAAAATTGCAAGGATTAGAAATTACATTCAGTGGTCAAAGAATGAGATTTTTTCTTGGAAGACCAAGTTTTCTAGTTTTCATTTTTAGATTTCAAGATTTTGAACATAGTTTAAGAAGCTGTACTTATCCCATAATTTACTATTTAAATACATTTTCTAGTTTTTCAATCTAGAAAAGTTCCAAGTTGTAGGTTAACAATGCCTCTTCTTTTGGTTATACGAAATACATTCCAACAGAAATGAGAAGTAGAAATGCAAAATGCAAAAATCTTATCTCTGGATAGCCTTCTCTTTATTGCTAAAAACATTTAGCATCAAGTCCATAAGAAACTGAGATCCATAAACTGTACAGTTTAATCAGTAATTCATGCCCCTTAATAACATTGATTTGTGAATATGCACAATATGACAATAAGGCAGCAAAAAAATGCATTTACACTATAGAATCTTGCCAGCAATATAGAGATCTTTTCCAATAAAGATTTTACAGAATATCTAAGTTCATTAGAGGTGCAATAAAATGCTATCTTGAGATAAGGCACCTTGATATTTGCAACGAAAGCAGAAAGCAGCATAGAATACCAAGTGATATTTAATAAGCAGCATGCACCCATAAAATGCACCAGAGTCATAAATCAGGTCATAATATAACTTGATCAAATTTAACTAAGGCAATTTCAAGATCCGTACATTAATAAGCCTTGCCACCGTGTCTGCACCAATCACAAAAGCACTGCCTGGAAAAAGCTCGGCCTTCTTATAGAAATAAGGTTGATTGGAAATAATTACTGTCTTTCCTGCAATTCTAAAAGTGAACTTGTTAATAGGTCATACATATAGGTAGGTGGTGACATTTTCATGCACAATTTAGCTAGATATGATCCATATTTCAGTTCTTAAGTGAGTTTCAACATTTAAGTGGAGGGAAGAAGAAATAAAAACGACCACGGACAAAATAAGGTATCGAGGGAAAATAAGCATACTGTTAAAAAACAATGAATCCCACGGAACTAAGACAGGGAAATCAATTCAATTCCATTGACCATGCTGTTTTCACAGGGGCAGAGTCCACTAAGAGCTATATGGCAGAGATAAAAAATCATTTGGGATGCCTTTAGTGTTAGTTAAAGTAATACTCTACATCAAAGGGAAAAAAGGCTATTCCCCAACAAAAGCAGCATGGTGCCACTCATATGATAATTCTGACACGTTCAGAGTAACATTCCATTACCTTTAGCTCCAAAGTGACCTATGCCTACACAAATTACCTCAAAATTATATCACCTCCCCTAAAACAATTCATCCAGTTATAGCCACATCATCACAATAATCATGACCCTTCCACAGACACATAGTACATGATGTCTAGGCGTGAAACAATCAAATAATGAACCTCACCAGCCTTTTCAAATTGCTTGATGCGGTCCTTAATTTGTGATACTGATAGTGGAGGTTTGTCAGCAATGACTGCTGATATTTCAAAACAGGGATATCCATTGCCACAAATGCTACATAAAAAAAAAGAGACAGAGAAAACAATGAGGAGCAATGTATTTTTACCCACGTTAACAAAGATGACTGAAAAGCTAAAATAAATGTCTACAGCATGAATGGCGTAATAAATTGAATCAAAGTGACTCAAGAATGCCTTGAATTCACATTATCACTACCGATTCATGTACCTAGTAGCAACTTCCAAAAGCTTGACGTGACCATCATGCAATGGATTAAATGAACCAGAAAGTATTATCTTTCTTTCAGCGGTAGATGTATAAGTCTCTGCAAGCAGGTGGTAGACACTAAATGATCTACAAAATTTACTGCGATTTTAATTTATTCAATCTAGAGAACTAATCGTACCACTCGAAAATGGATAAACCTTAAAGCATATTTTCCCATCCATAAGTTGTTCCAATTCTTGATCTTCGCTGAAATGTGTTTCGTGTTCATCAGACATGTCAGATTCGGTCAAATGAGAAACAGTAGCTGCCTGTACTTTGCATGCATTTGCAATAGCCTGTTACCAAAAGCAGTTGGAAAACACTACCAAAAATTAACCAAGAAATGTGTGAAATTGGAGCCATCACAAGCATATCACAGTTTGTAGAGTAAAAGGATTGCTCGTTGCATCGGGACATCTTTTATCTTACTGACTTCAAGATCTTGAAAGTTCATACAACCTTTCACAAAACAATACACACAGAGATATAAAAAGATGCAACTCTCGTGATTTTCAGTGGAAACATTGTATCTTCTGTCTTTTCTTTTTCCTGACTGGAAACCAATAATTGAAAAATGCAAACTTAAGTGTCTATCACAAACCTTGAGTAGGAGATGACTTGAAACTGTATCTTCTTGCTCCCGAGTTCTCAGACCCTGAGTTAAAGATTAGCGACACAAGTACTTACAAAATCACAACACTAGGAATTTAATTCAAAAAAGAAAATAAACTTTCATGACTACCTTGGACAATGTGACAATAGATACCGAAAGTCGATCGGATGTTCTTGTTGACAAGTAAAACCTATAGGCCAGAAAAACAAGAAGTTAAGCAGTAATCCAGAATGCTGCGAATCCAAAGAATGTCTTGCAGACAGAAAACCTGTGATCCCCGAATTTCGGACGTGAGCTGGCTAAAGAGCCAGTAAAACCCACACCAACAACAGGGTAACCTGATTCAACAGACGAAAAGAAGCCAATTTAATTATTAAATTCAGATAAATTTAAGCAGCAAATACTACCACGTATTAATTAGTTACCTGGGCTGGAAAGCTTGAGACCACGATTGTAAGCTAATAAAGCCATTTCCTCTGCAGTTTGTTGACTGCAATGTTGACTGGGAATCTGGAAAATTAAAATTAAAAATCATAAGCCTAAAAAAAGTTTCTTGAAAGGAAAAAAACGAGTTTGATTACCTTGCCAAGTAATTGAATAAAGGACATCCTAGAATAAGGAACAACAGCTTCGAGCACTGTGTTTGAAGCTCCAGGTACTGACATCAACCATCCCAGCGCCTACAATTATCACTCGCAAATTTTATTGCCTTTTCTTAATTATGAAGTGGTGATGTGATAAGGAGGATAGACAGGGAAAAGGACAGACCTGGGAAGCACCACCGGCGAGATAGAGGACAGTCTGATTAGGGGCAGAATGTATGGCTTCCACTACACCTCGAATCCACGCGTCCATCATGGTCGTCTTCTCCACGCTCATCGATCCTTCTCTTTTCTCTGAAAAAATGACCACCCTTTTTTATTAATGGTCCTTGGGCCCAATACTCTGCGCTGAATAAACGTGGACGAATGTCGTTTATTTCGGGTGAAATATCTTTAAGGAGTTGATCGGCATAAAGATATTATTATTATAATCACTTTATAAACTTTTGTTTATGTATTTATTAGAACTCATGAAAAATAATAAAATATTTAAAAAATTATAACATCACGCTACCATCGTTGCTACTATCACAATCTCCCCCGTTTTTTTTTTCCATTGTCAACATCATTGTTTCTTAAACTATACCTAATTATTGTTACAATCATATTTTCTTCATCGATAATTATTAGATATTATAAATTTTATTTTTTCAAAAAAAACATTTTGTGTCTAAAATACTTTTATTTTTTAAGAACAGGGAGCAGTTTTTTTCAAAGTTGTCAATATCATTTCGATTGGTGCTTTGTTTTTTCAATTGAAATGGAATATTTTGGTTTCAGAGTGTTTCAGCGCACTATTTTAGGGTTGTACTGTTTGTGTGTGTGTGTGTTAATTCAAAAAAAAAAATAGTTCAAATCCAAAAATAAAATTATTTAGAATTGTGTAATTTGATCTAAAAAAGACACAATAAAATGATTTTTCTGAACAAAATTATGAACATATATAATATTACAAGAATGTCATTATGAATCTCGCAAGGTCATTGCATTCTATGATTGCTCTGAAATTTTAACATAATATATATAAAATATGTCAAGAGACTCCTCATAAAATTTCATCTTAATCTAACGGTCGGATTAAGAGATATGATTGATATTGTAAAATTATTCATTATTTAAAAAAAATTATTCGGCCGAAATGGAACGGACGGAACGAAACCGGTACATTTCGGCAAGTATTTGGCCAAAAACTCTGGAACAGGCTGGAATTTAAACTGGGACAAAAATAACATCATTTTGTCTCATTTTTTTAATTGATACGAAACGTTTCGACCAAAACATAATGAAATTGACAGCTATGGTTTTTTTTTTATACCCTACAAAAAACTTAGGATTTTCACTTGCAAGTTTAAGGGTGTGTTTGGTATTGCGATTGTTTTTGTGGTTGAGGTTTTAAAAAGACAGTTTCATGAAAAGCACTTTTAGCTGCGATTGATAACTAAAACTAAAGTGTTTGGTTAAAATTATGGTTAAATTTGAGGTTAATGAAAAGCAGTTTCATGTGTTTGGTTACCAAACTTTTCATATTACTGTCAACATGTGAAATTACTTTAAAGTGTGTGTGTGTGTGTGTGTTGTTTTTTAAATATTATAGATTTAATAATCATAACAATAAAATATAATTAATAATTCAAGTAAACTAGACACTTGTTTTTATTCTCCTATCAAACTACTTGTAATTCCATCACGAACTAAATTCATACGTAAAGGCCTTTGCGATATCTGACTATTTGATCGATGAATATCATCTAGTAAAATATCATCTGTAACAAAATTAGGATTGCGAGACAAAAGTTATATTGTGATCTCCTTCTAATATATTTATTTATTTATTTATATTTTAATTAAGTTTCTATATTTTTAGATTATTTTAATATTAAGAAAATATAATAATTAATAAACCATATATTATATGAACTCGCTGCATGCAAAAATTGAAAAGCAGAACCCTAACCATATATTATATATTATTCTCTCCCTCTCTCTTCAGAACACCCTGACAAAAATTGAAAAGCAGCTAATAATTATTTTTCTTACACTAGTGTTTCCCTTATTTTATTGTGTAGAATACATGTCAAATTGCTGAGCGAGAGCTTTTTTGCTATCTAAGTTTGCATCACAAAAATAAACACACACTAAAGGGAGCCATGGCAGCTTCAAAGTCTTAAAAAAATTCATAATTTTTTAAACGAAGGCTTGTTTCGGAAATATCTACATTGGTATCCGAAAAGCTGATTACTGTTCTATAGGCATCACCAGTTCATTTTATTTTTTAAATGAATTCTAATGACTTTGGTTGTCGTGGCGCCCATTTCCAGTGCCCTAATTCCACTCTGTTGGTGTTGTATTTGAACATATGGAGAATAAGAAAGATTCGGATCATATACTCACGAGATGACTTTTCCAGATCTCGTTATCCCCATGGCAAAAAAGAAAATATTGCTGGTCCTAAAATACGCGTTCGTAAACCTGACCTCTTATTTCCAAGTGAAAAGACATTATTGACCGTAACAATATTAAAAAATTATCTCATCTAAAAATTTAAATTTTTAGATAAGGTTTTAAAATATGTTATATTATTTTTTAACACATTCTCTCAAGTAAAAGTCCTTTGAGTTTGAAACTTGCCCAGATTCATATTATCTTATGCTTGATTTTTATCAAATAAAATGGATGGTGAGATTTGAAATCGTGATCGCTCGATCAACAAGGTTCTGATACCACTTCAAAAAATCATTTCATCTAAAAACTTAAATTTTTATATAAACTTCCAGAATATATTATATTTTTCTCTAACAAACAGAGTCATCCTCGCGAGCCCAACGTGCTCTGACAAAGCGAGATTCTAGTTCATGTAGATGAGTTAAAAGAAAGGAAAAACTTAAATTAACGATCGATCGTGATGTTAATTTCTTCAGGGAATGTCTTTTCCGGTGAGGTTCATCATCTTGACCACTGTATCAAATGATTTGCATTTTCTGTATGCTGGCCCAGTGTTCATGACTAAATTTACATAAAAAAGAGCAGGTAGAGAGCATCTCGTAGGGTACGAGCTAAATGGAAAGTTAAAAATGAGGAAAATATTATTTTGATTTTTTAATACTTATTTTATATGTTTATGGGTGGTGCTAAATGAAATGTTAAATTTTTTAAAAAAAAAATAATAAAGTGGGATCAACAAAAAAAATTAATACTGGTAAAAACAATTTCAAACTCCCTGAAGAAAAAATAAAGCATTATTTTTTCCACTCCGTTACGATTAACTTTTCAAATGTTTTTTTTTTCCAACTGGAATAGATAGTAAAAGAAATATATTTATACTATTTAAAATAACACTTTATCAATTTTTCTAAAAGTGTTCCAGGTGGAAAATATTATTTTGAGGAGATAAATTAAGAAAATAATATTTTAAATAATATAAATATAACTTTTTTATTATGTGTGCTCCACTAAAAAACTATTTGAAAATTCAATTGTATTATAGTGGAAAAAATAAGTGTTTTGATTTTTATCAAGTGTTTGATGTCATTTTTTTTACTTTACCTGGTATATTTTCTTGTTAAATCCATTTTATTGATTTTTATTGTTATTTTTAGAGATACATATAAATAGAATTTTTTTCAAAAAGAATAATTAATACTTTGTTTTAACACTTCACATATTTGTGAATGGATGATAATATTATTTATTTTATATTTACTGGCGGTGGAGTATTTTTGGATCAGTCTTCATGTCAATCAATACTAGGTTAGTCAACTCCTGGGCCAAGTTAACGCCAAATCACACCTAGCACTGTTAAATTCTAATGTAATTGCCTTTTAAAAATATTTTAAAAAATTAACAAAAATATTTTTATTTTTTATTATGTTTGAAGATTATTTTTATATGCTGATGTCAAAAATTATTTTTAAAAAATAAACAAATATCATTTTGATGTATTTTTGAAAAAAAAACACTTTATAAAATAACTGTAACTACACTACTAAACAATCATAAATACAAAACTTTTTTAATCCCTAATAGCTCGTTCACAGGGAAAATAAAAATATGTATTAAAATTGTATCTTAGCAGTAAAGTTAATATTTTCAAGGGTATGTTAGTAAAACTAAAATGTTTTCACAGATAGCTTATGCTTTTATGGATTTACGATGATATATAGATATGAAAAATATGTATATATGTATTAGATGATAAAATGCCAAGTTTCATTTTTATATATGCATTTCATGTCAATCTTAAGGTGTGTACATGTTATATTTTATTTAAGAATATAAATATTTTTTAAATATACTCGTGCAATATAAATAGACATTTCATGATAGGTTAGAGAGAGGTTTTGGGTCATGTTTAACAATATTTATATCTTACTCGTTATTTATCGAGTCTAGAAAATTTTTACTCAATTATGCCGAGCATGTTTGATATCCATTAAATTTAAATAAAAATATCATCTTTATGTTTACGACATCTATTGGGGTCAAATGCTAACTCTTGCAATGATGTTTGAATCATCACGATGACCCTTGTATCACTGGATGGTGCACATGGTTAACGAAATTTTAATTTAGCGCCTTTTATTTTAATTTATAGGTCCGAGTTGTTTGACCCTGCATTTTTTCAAAACAACCCTTCAATTTATTGTTTATAAATATTTGGTTCATGATCTTTTTATTTTATTACTAGTTGTTTTATTCTACATATTTCATAAATTGTCTTTTCAATTCCATGCTCATTTGAGTTTTTTTTCATCTATCAAGTATGGTAGCTATTATTTTGATTGTTATTTATTCTGTTTTTATCATTTTCTTAATTGATTCTTTTTAATCACACCCCTACACTTGATTTCATTTTATTTTCATGTCATATTTTGTGCATGTTATTTTAATTAATGTTGTTTTGTTTTAGATTTTTTTTTACCATTTTTTTCATATTAATCCATTGACATCTTGTTGATCGGGAATTTGACTTCTTGATTTTTCCAATATTGCCTTCCATGGAGTAATTTTGACCCGAAGACCAAAGTTATAGGTTTGAAAAGTTAACTTAAGCTGACTTGATGTTTTTTAGGTTTTTTTTTACTACTGATTTTTTTCAACTCTATCATTCAATGTTGGGTTTGTTAAGAGCTATTTTTTTTTATAATTTTATCTCGATATGATATATTAAATCACGAGTATAGAGAATTTAAATCAACTTGGCCTGACCTAATTTTACTTTACTCGACCTATATGTCGTTTTTTATTTTTATTATTATTATATTATCAAAACAACTGAGTTGATTGGATTCAATGGAGTTACTGAATAGACTCCTGGGATTCTCTTGTTTTTCATGTTAAAAAAAACTCTGGTTTTACCCGACCCGTGGTGAAAGGCAAACCTACAGTCTAATTGGACAGAATTTCATAACAACAAGACAATCAGCTTGCAAGGAATTTTTAACAATAACTTAATTTTACCAGTATCACGTTCAACAAGCATAAAACAATGGGCAAGTGCGCATACCACAATAATATAACAGTATGTTTGAGATTATTTTTAAAATATTTTTTTTGTTTAGAAATGCACTAATGTTTTTTTTTAAAAAATTATTTTTGATATTAGCATATTAAAATGATTTAAAAATATAATTTTTTTAATTTAAAATAAAAAATAAAAATAATTTTAAAACCAAACTATAAACAATGATTATATCCCTTCTCCTGTTCACATGCGTGGTCGAAGGGAGAAAGGCAGTATGGTATTCAACAACAGTTTTTTTCTCATAACAAGTAACAAAAACGTGTCGTCTATTCTAAGAAAAAGAAAGAGAAAAAAAGACCCGTGGGTATTATCACTGTACTTTAATGGAGGTAGCTTTGCTATTTAACCACGTACAAAAAACTAGACCAGCACTTTAAAGGTGTTTTTTTTTTTAATAAAAAAGGTCTATTTATTTTTTGTTTTTTAAAGAGATGAAAAGTTGTTTTGGAATTGAAAACTACAATGTTAAGGTTTATATAATGTTTTTTTAGATGGATATTTCAGATCCAACAACTCAAATCTTGTTATGTGATGACAAATAATGTGAAGGATGACATGTCGTTTATCAATATATAAAACTTGTTATTTTTTTTTTAAAATAAAAACAGAAAAATACTTCGTCCACTCTCTATATAAATCTGATTGGAGATAGAGAGTGAGTTTTCTTACTAATACACTGTTTAACAATGTGTTTTAAAAGTATTTTTTTTAAAATAATTTTGTTTATTTTTATTTTTTATTTTAAACTATTTGATTTGATATTTTTAAATTATTTTAATATGCCGATGTCAAAAATTATTTTTAATTTTTTTTGAAACACTTCCAAGCAAGCAGGCATTAAGTTTGACAATACCCCTCTGTATTTTTTAACCTTTAATTAACCTTTCTTATTAGAATTAATACATTCTTTCATTTATTTTGTATTTTACCGTGTATCATCTTTTTGTTTATATTTTAACTAATGCTCTCTCTTGTTATTTAAATTGTTTTGTTCACCTTTTTTAAATTGTAATTAATCCTTTTAATTTTATAATGCTTCAAAAAAACTATTGTAATATATGTTTATTTCTTTATTTTATATAATTTTTTTTTTCTCATGACATATCTATAAAGATAAAAATAATTTGTTATGAACAACCATAATTAGCTTATAAAATAAACATGATTCAATATTTTACACATGTATCTATTTTTCACTTTTACCAGGAAGATTAACCTTTTCATTTTAATATTTAATTAACATTAATAACTATTATTTATTTATATATTAACTTATTTACTCTATTAAATATATATATTTCTCAACTAAGAAAATATAATACGCATTCAAGCTTATTTATTTTTATATTATTTTTTAAAAATAAAAATATCATTTAAATATATTTTCAAACACAACTACCTTTATAACTCAAGCATAGCTTCATCTCCAGCAGTAAAAAAACATTCGTTTTTTAAGTTCAATATTAAATAAAAATACTAAACGCCACGTGTTGCGGATTACATGACCAATGTGCAGCAATAATAAAAAGGAAACCTCCTATTCTGTGGTCGTAGCGCTAAAGTAGTGTAAAGTCTACAGTGGGGTTCACCTATCTGCTCTTTCTAGCCCACTCGTCAAACGGCTATTTTATTATCATTTCTGAATTCATCCCCAACATTTTCTTATCACGAGATATGGAATCGACTCCTTTACAGGCAGTGTGCCTGCATTCACGAGGTGTCCTCGGCCAGGGTCCCGCGAATTAAAAATGATAGAAAGATCAGGACCATCTGTTCTTGTTTGATTGTACTGGATCTATGATTAAATTCTGGCTGGTGATGCTCTAACAGTCAAGATTCCAGCTAGGGACATGGAACTGGTTCTGAATTTCTATTGTATATAATATGATCTTTGCTGGGTTTATAGTGATCATAATCATGGCTTCTGTCTCCTTAACGGTTTATAACCAATGTGGGATCATCATGACCATCCAATTCATCGCATCTGTCAGCTTCAATCTTAACCACTGGATAATTTGATATTAAAAACTAGCTCAGGCTCCATGCACGCCCCAACTAATGCAGGGCTTTCATGAAGAAGAATCACCTTTTTTCTTATAGACTTTTTCCTTTCCAAATCTAGTCTTACACGCTCTTCTCTGAAATAATCAATGGCGGATACGTCAATTCTAAAGGTTTGTTTGAGATTGTTTTTGCTTTTGCGATTGAGGTTGAAAAAAAACAGTTTAAAAAAAAGTGTTTTTTACTGTGGTTCAAAATAAGCAGTTAAGTATTTGGTTAAAACTGTGGTTGAGTTGGAGGTTGAAAAAAAAGCAGTTTTGAGTGTTTGGTTTCCAAACTTTACATACTGCTTTTAACTTGTAAAATTACTTAAAAGGGCATGGAAATATACACACACACATATATATATATATATATATATATATATATATATATATATATGTGTGTGTGTGTGTGTGTGTGTGTGTAACTTCTACAAATAAATTTAAAAATAAATAACAATTTCTATTAATGTGAATACTTCAAATAAAATGGAAACATCATTTCATTCTCCCATCAAACTATTTGCAATGCTCTCGTGCACAGTATCCATACGTGAATTTCTGCGCGAACTCTGACTAGTTTCACATGCTACAACATCTGGTAATAACTCATCTGGGATATAATCGGGATTACGATCATATTCAACAAAAACATCATCATGTTGCGATCTCCTTCTAATATAGTTATGTAGTGTTATCGATGCAACAATAATCGCAACCTGTGTTTTGTAAGGATAAGATGGCATGCACTGCAAAATTCTCCACCTTTGCTTCCATACTCCAAATGTCCGTTCTATCACATTACGTAGTGATGAATGTGCACGATTAAATACTTCGCGTCGTCCACTTGGTTCACCCCGACGTCGAAAATCTTCTAAATGATACCTCTCCCCTCTATATGGACCTAAATATCCATACTCATTCGGATAACCGGCATCAACCAAATAGTATTTTCCTGAAAATAGAAACAAAATGCAACTTTTATATTAAATCTATAACAAAAGATGAATAGTAATTTATTTAAATTATCATATATGTAAGAAATAAAAATTGACAACCGCCAGATTCGTTTTTTTGAGGGTGAATGGCAGAGACCCGTGCAGATTTTTTGAGAGGAAATTTTGCACAGAAGAATCGAGGGTGAATGGCAGAGAAGAGGTGAATGGCAGAGAAGATGCCCCTGGATCAATTTGCTTTTGGCAGAGAATCGATGGGTGAATGGCAAAAACCCGTGAGCTATGAGGGATTTTTGAGAGAGGGATGTGCAGAGAAAGGGTGCAGAGAAGATGAGGAGAAAGGGTGAATTCGGGTGAATTCGGGTGAATGTGCAGAGAAGATGAGGTTTTGGGTGAATGTGAGAATCGTAATTCTCAAAATTTGCAATCGGCGTTTCAAAAGCATCTTCGAGGTGCTTTTTTTGAAATGCCGATCAGATGTTAAAATCAAGTGGGATCCATTAAAAAAAAACTGTGTTTGGTAGAAACCAAACACTGAAATTGCGTCCCGTTTGGCAAACGTGGAACGCACCACATTGCCAAACGGGTGCTAAATCTATAACGTGACCAGGATTTCAATTCATTTCATCTGAATAATGTGATAACTGAAATACTCGTTTGATTTTGATTATTCCAGTACAGTATTTTCATGGATCCATTGCCCTGTTCTATTCTCTGTGAAAAAAAACAGCTTCTATCGTAAAAAAATGTAATAACTACTTGAGAGTGTGTTTGAAGTTATTTTTGAAAGTGTTTTGTTTATAAATGTATCTAAATTATGTTTTTTTATTATTTTTTTAAAATTATTTTTGACATTACTATATAAAATACCACAAAACACTAATTTTTTTAATTTAAAATAATTTTTTTTTCAAATTTTCACTGAAAGCATAAAAGGGACCGTCACTTTAAACCGGAAATATGTTGTGGCTTAAGCGTAAAGAGACGGTTAGACAGGGTTACCAGAAGCAAACATTAAAATAAGAAAACACAGGGAGCTCTCCTCCATAAAGCAAAAAAGTAATTTATATGGAGTTGCTTTCTGAAAATATCACGATAAATTGTCCACGAGAGAAATTAAAGAAGCTTTCAATTATGTCTGGCACTGTTCAAATAGTTTTTTATTTAAAAGTATATTAAAATAATATTATTTTATTTTAAAAAACTTATTTTTAATATTAACCCATGAAAATAAAAAAATATTAATATAAAATAAAAAAATATTATATTTTTCTAAAGAATATTTTTAAAATAAATAAATAAATAAATTTGTATGGGTATCAACAACTTTTGCTTTTCCCATTTTGTTTTCATTTCTTACTAAAATTATCTACTTTCCCAAGGTCTGGTCTATGCTTACCAAAATAACCCTCACCCTTCTTCTTCAGCACTTTCTCCTCTTTCACATGCACACCCCCTTCTCTCTCCCTCACCCCCCCCTTCACACACACAGATAGAGGGAGCCTCAACTGCCTCTCTCAAGCTTTCTTCTTTCTCACTTGGTTTTCTGCTTCTGAAAGGTAAACCCCCTGCCTTTCAAGCCTCAACTACCTTTGCATTCTGCACCCTCCAACGGTCACTTTGTTTGGAGACATGTTTCCTTTAATTTTGCTGCTTCTTGCTCTATTTAACTGTCATAGTCTAGTGAGTTGTTTGAATAATGAAGGGTATGCACTTTTGTCATTTAAGAAGTCCATCTATGAAGACCCAGAAGGGTCTTTGAGTAACTGGAACTCCTCCGATGATAACCCCTGTTCATGGAATGGGGTTACATGCAAGGACTTTAAAGTTATGTCTGTTAGCATTCCAAAGAAGAAACTTTATGGGTTTCTTCCTTCTGCTCTTGGGTCACTCTCTGACCTTAGACATGTAAATTTGAGGAATAACAGGTTCTTTGGTAGTTTGCCTGCTGAGCTCTTTCAAGCTCAAGGACTACAAAGTTTGGTCCTTTATGGGAATTCCTTATCTGGGTCTTTGCCAAATCAATTTGGCAAGCTTAAGTACCTTCAGACCTTGGATTTATCCCAGAATTTCTTCAATGGGTCTATACCCTCATCAACTATTATGTGCAAGAGACTCAGGGCCCTTGATCTTAGCCGAAACAATTTCACTGGTTCTCTGCCAGCTGGGTTTAGTTCTAGTCTAGTTTCTCTTGAAAAACTTGATCTTTCATTTAATAAATTCGATGGTTCAATTCCCAGTGATATGGGAAATTTGTCTAGCTTACAAGGAACTGCTGACTTGTCACACAATCTCTTTACTGGTTCAATCCCAGCTAGCCTTGGAAACCTTCCTGAGAAGGTGTATATTGATCTAACTTATAACAATTTGAGTGGTCCAATACCTCAAACTGGTGCTCTAATGAACAGAGGACCAACAGCATTTATTGGAAACCCTGGTCTCTGTGGCCCTCCATTGAAAAACCCATGTTCTTCAGTCACCGATGGTGCAACTGCACCTTCATCAATCCCTTTTCTGCCTAACAACTCCCCTCCTCAAGATTCGGATAACAATGGCAGAAAGAGTGTGAAAGGAAGAGGACTGAGTAAGATTGCTGTTGTTGCGATAATTGTTAGTGATGTTATTGGAATTTGCCTTGTTGGATTGTTGTTTTCGTATTGTTATTCAAGGGTTTGTCAGCGTAGTAAGAATAGGGATGGAAATAGTTATGGTTTTGAGAAGGGAGGGAAGAAAAGGAAAGAGTGCTTCTGCTTTAGGAAGGATGAGTCTGAGACTCTATCTGAGAACGTGGAGCAGTATGATCTCGTGGCACTAGATGCACAGGTGGCTTTTGATTTGGATGAGCTGCTTAAGGCATCGGCTTTTGTTTTAGGGAAGAGTGGAATTGGAATTGTTTACAAAGTAGTGCTTGAGGATGGTCATACTTTAGCTGTGAGAAGATTGGGTGAGGGAGGCTCTCAAAGATACAAGGAATTCCAAACAGAAGTGGAAGCAATTGGCAAGCTAAGGCATCCTAATATTGTAACTCTCAGAGCGTATTACTGGTCTGTTGATGAGAAGTTGCTCATCTATGATTACATACCGAATGGGAGTCTTGCCACAGCACTTCATGGTAAGTTCCAGAAACCATCATGTCACCGGAGCAAATTTTCTTTTGCCTCATTTATATTAATACATTTTATTTTTGTTTCCTCAAGCATGATTTTGTTTGTTGGTTTTTGTTATTTTGATTGTCTCGACTCTCTAATGTCAACAGGGAAGCCTGGAATGGTGTCATTTACCCCATTATCATGGTCTGTTCGGTTGAAAATCATAAAGGGAATTGCAAAAGGCTTGGTTTATCTTCACGAATTCAGCCCTAAAAAATATGTTCATGGAGATCTGAAGCCAAGTAATGTACTTCTTGGACAGAACATGGAACCACACATTTCTGATTTTGGGCTTGGACGACTTGCTACCATTGCTGGAGGGTCCCCGACCCTGGAATCTAATCGAATTGCCTCAGAGAAACCGCAAGAGATACAACAAAAGGGTGCACCAAGCTCAGAAGTTGCCACAGTTTCATCTACGAACTTGGGATCGTATTACCAGGCTCCTGAAGCACTCAAAGTTTTAAAACCATCACAGAAATGGGATGTTTACTCTTATGGAGTTATCCTACTAGAAATGATCACAGGAAGATTGCCAGTGGTCCATGTTGGTACCTCTGAGATGTTTCTCGTTCACTGGATTCAGCTTTGCATTGAAGAGCAGAAACCACTTGCAGATGTCTTGGACCCCTATCTGGCTCCAGACGTGGACAAGGAAGAAGAGATTATTGCAGTTTTGAAGATTGCAATGGCTTGTGTTCATAGCAGCCCGGAAAGGAGGCCTACGATGAGGCATGTCTCTGATGTTTTTAACAGATTGGCTATGTCTTCTGATTGAGGAATCTAACAGAACTGTGAATCCAATGCTCCAGTGCTTCTCGAAAACCATCAGTTACTTTGAGAAGGGATTTCAAAGACAATTGTTTTTGGCTCTTTCAGTGGAAACGATGTACCCTAGGATTCTCTCCTTTGGTTTTGCGTGAAGACTAGGTGAGGTTAGGTCTGCTAAAAGGGCATGCTAGCAACTGGGTTTTGTATGAGTTGGCTTGTAACTTGTTAGTATATGTAAAAGAATGTCTTCTTCTTGCTCTCATCGCAGACTCTTTTGTCTCTTTCTTTGTTCTCCGTCAATGAATTTACCTATTTATTTGCCATAGCTCTCCTGTTGTAACAAAAATTATTGTGTATTCATGCAGTGCAGATAGACAAGGTAATTCTCGTCACGTGAAAGAAAAAAACCCTAATGGCAGATGACCGGGTGGCCATATCCCTTGCTAAGTGAGTTCCATATATATATATATAATACCCTGCAAAGTAATCTTTAAGTGCTCTACCTATTTTCAATCTTTCTGGCAGCCATATTTTCCCCAACAATTTGCTCAACTTATACATCCAATTTGTCCCCTTAACTCGAATCTCCATGCTCGATGGCATCATGATATTAAGGATTTCAGGGAATTGTAACCCAATTGTTTTGTGGTAAAAACAGAAGCCATCTAGTTACCGAACCGAGTGGCGCGAATATAGGTAGTGGAGTCCACTACTAATCAAAGTATCCAGTTAACGAGAAAGTTCTTAGCTGTGCACTGGATTTGATAGGTCATAGATTTGTTAAATCATTTTTTGACTTTATCAGAGATTCTTGTTGGAATGTCTTTGGTCAATTCACTCCAGCTAAGCTGGTTTATTAGGGTTCCAGCTTAATTCAGGTTTTGCGGATCTCGGGGCTTTAATTTATCGCTCATGGCGGGAAAGCAAGAATGCAGGAGTTTTTATTTTTATTTTTATTTTTTTATAATAAGTTTCGAATAGACGTACCTGTAGCCCTGTGCATGAATATTTGTCTTATTAGTCAACTTTTTTATATGTGTTTTTTTCTTACATGATAAATTGCTTTCTTGAAAAAAAACAAAAACCAAAGGTGATATAAAGTGCATCAGACCAAGTAATTTGTGTATGCAGATCTTTTACTGTAAATCGGAGAACCTTTAATTGTTTTTACCAATTAACAGTTGGGGTGAGCTGCGGTTGCGTTGCAGTGGAACTTGGATTTAAAGGTGTTTAACATTAAGTTGTTTTAAAAATGTTTTTGACAAAAAAAAAAATATATATATTTTTTGTTTTTTTGATATTTTTAGATTATTTTGATGTATTGATATCAAAAATAATTTTTAAAAAATAAAAAAAATATCATTTTGATATAATTTTAAACAAAAAAAACCTTACTAGGATGACCATTTCATTTTATTTTTTTATATAACTAATTAAAAGGTAAACCTCTTCTCTTTTATTATTTTAAAATTGATTTTTTTTTAAATAGAGCTGTGTAATGTTTTTTTTTACAAAATAACAACTTAAAAAAAGTTTGGCAAAATAATATAATTTATACATGTGAGATGTAAAAGAGATTCCAAAATGAATTATACAAATTATAAGAAAGAAAGAGATCTTAATAGCATATCAAAATTCTGATTACAATATTATTAGTATTAAAAAATAAAATCTTGACAAGAATATTTGATGATATCATATATTGTTTTATCAATAATGACGAAAATAAACCATGCTTGTCACCAAAACACAAGGGGGCAATCTGTTAATCTTTGAAAAAAAAATAACCCACTCCAATAACCGTTAATAATTTTTTTAGTATTTTTAAATTCATTTTATTAAGAATGTTCTAATTATATTAATGATATTAAAATTTTAGAACATAATCATTTTTTCATCGTGGACAGCATTCTCCAATTACAAAATATTCATTAAACCTTTTTTATTTTCAATAAATAAATAAATAAAATTGTGTTACTTTATTATTTTTTAATTGTGCAAATAATAAAAAAAATCCCTTTCAAATTCTAAGAATTATCTTACCTTCAACCCTATAGCGCTCATTCAATGTTGTTCTACCCTGTTTGTGTTTGTTTTTATGGTCGGAAAAAGTTTTTGCAAAAACATGATTTTTTTTGGTGTTAGTATAAAAAATAAATATTATTTTAATATGTTTTTAACTTTTAAATAAAAAAACAATTATAATCACAATTTAAGTCACGGGACAGGGGGGGACTGCAGGGACATCGCTTTCCAGCCACCCTCCATCTTTAATTTGCATAGAACCATGGAATTGTATGAACAGAACATATTATAACCTTGAATTTTAAGGATCTCTCTCATATTCATGGCAGGCATGAGTTCATCCCATCTCCCTGACCTCCAGATAATCCTTGTACACTCTGCAACACCTTCATCATACAGCACATGAATTCAAAACAGCTAATCAATTTCTTGAATAAAGCATTGACACATTTTTGGGCTATTTTTTTTTATTTTTTATCAATCAGTGTAAAAGAAAGACTGACCGAGCTAAAGGAAGATAGTTTGTGAAAGCATAGGAAGAACAAGCACTTCGGGTAAATATTTCCATTCTTGTGGTCTTAACTCTCAAGTCCTAATCTGGTTGCCAATAAATTGATTGTGATTTAAAGGTTTCATGTGGTGCGCAAGGGACTGACTGTAAAGTAAAATGCCAACTCCACTTGATTAAGTAGCTCATGGAAGTAAAAGGAACAGCTCTAGTCAATGAATCTTGAATTCTGAGTTAACAGTTAAAAAGCACATGGAAATGAGCTCTGAACGTTCTAGCTTCAATTATGGCATATGCAGCTTTCTCAATTATAAATATATATATATATATATTATTATTTCTCTTATACCCTGTATTCAGATTCTCTGTAAAAGCATATAAGAGATTTAAAAATAAAAAATAAAAATAGAATTTTCAATACACCAAACAACATAGAACTCTTAATAAAAAATATATATATATTTTAGCCATATAATATGAAGAGAAACAATAGCATTACTTTAAATTTATTATTTAATAATAAATAAATCAAACATTAATATAATAGGACCTTGCATAGCTATAGGTATTATATTGAAGGGGAAAAGGCTCGTCTTGATCCTGACTCAATTAATTGAGATATAAAAGCGAGAAAATGTATTCTGTGATGCAACTGGACCTCGATCATCAAACTTAGAAAGGAATTGCAAAGGCTAAAATAAATAGAAAAAAATTCCCCAATCAACAGAATCAAATGACATTATTAAACTAGTATCATCAATCATGGGGCCTAAAACAAGTTAATGACAGAGAGTTCATAATCTCAAATGCCATTATTAAATTGATATCGTAAACTTAGTACCTAAAACCAGTGCCATCATCTCAAATGACAGAGAGTTCATCATCTCAAAGATTTCATCGTCTCAATTTATGGAGGTTGTTTTCTTTTAAAATGGACAGAACCAGTACCAAAAAGCAAGCCCTTGGAAGCGCACCAGGACACTTTCAAAGTTTCTTCTGGATACGCAGTATTTATCTGAAAAAATCATCAACAAATATAAACTATTTACCATTTTTATTATAGAGGAGAGATGTAAGAGAATCTGAATACAGAGCACTACCACATGCACAGAAGAACCTAGAGCATGACTTCATGCCAAAACTTGTCACCATAGAAAGTCAAAAGAAAATAATAGATTCTACTGTCCTTAAGGTGGAAAAAATGGGTATTGCAATAACTTACATGAGGTATAGCAGCCTAATTGTTTAGAAGAAGGACAGCCACATCACTTTTTAACGGAAAATGAAAATGAAAATTGCGCTCGAAATTCCCATTTTGAGAATATCTTAATGGAAACACAGTATAATTTTGAAATTTGATACCTGAACCATCTGCACGCTTACCTTGAATGGATACATTAAGAATCTTCTATTGACCATTTTTCCTGAGAACATGAACTGCACTCGACGTGGAGATTTTGGGGAGAAAAACCCTGATAACAATGTTATAACATCTTAATCAATGGACATTGTAAGAGTGGAATAGGAGCCCTGATTTGCCATGCATTTCAGCAAAGACAGTTATTGACTCATGGACCACTTACTCTTACAATGGCCATTGTTCAAGATGTTATGACTATGAAGATCAACTGCATAACATTTTCCAACCTCTGTATCTTAACTCTTTTCTTGGCTCATTCCTTCTCTTGCAAACGATATCCATACAAAATGTTTAGTGGCAAACAGAAAAAGCAAAATCAAATGCCGCGAGGCAAGGGCCGTTGATGAAGATGTTTTTAAGTATTCGCATTATGGACCATTCCTAACAATTCCCTTTGTTTTCACAAGGAAAATGCAGATAAATGCTGTATTTTTTTTATCACAATCCACCATAGTAACCCACCAAATTTATCCATCGATCGAAGCACTATAAGTTTATATATCACATTTATTACGACATTAGCATTCAGAGTACATACAAAATGGTTAAATGCCAAAACAGAAAAAGCAAATTCAGATGTCTGGGGGGAGGGGAAGGGGCAGTTATTGATGATGTTTATAAGCATACTCATCATGCACGATTCCTATCAATTCCATTTGTTTTCACAACGAAAATGCAGATACTCTTTCTTCCTCACAATCCACCCTAATAAGCCACCAAATTTCACCATAACTGATCCAGGATCCATACGAATCATCAGATAAAATGAAATTATGGTGCCATCGAAACTGTTGTAATTGGTTTTACCACCAGACTCGTAATTTGTTTTCCCAGCAAAGAATATTCAAGTCTCACGCTAAAAGCAGAAGCAGTGTAAATTCAGGTACTGGATGATTCAATTAGAGAAACAGGAAAGCCTGCAATACCCAGTTGTTGTTGAAGGTGAAAAGCGGCTGCAGGAGCCCTAAAGGCGGCTCTCTTGCTCCCTCGTTGTTGCTTCTCAGATCAGTAAAACTAGCTGCATGTTGTGTCTGATTTATATACTGGAAAAAAGATGCCCTCCTCACGGCCCAGAGTTCATCGACGAAACAATAAAACCCTACAAAGCCCATAAAGGCTATCACGGTCACCTGCGCCTCAGATCAAACCAAAGTAGTCAATTCCGTTCCGGTTGCCGTTCCGGTTTTTCAATTGGAACGGAACGTTCTGGTTTCGGAGCGTTTCGGCGTGCCGTTTCGGGGTTGTACTGTTCATATATAATTAATTATATATATATATATAAAATTAAAATATTAATTTAACAAGCATAATTAAAATTCAAGATAAATTAACTTTAAATTATACAATATAAACACAAAGTCAAACAAATATAATCTCAAAATTAGAAAAAAAAAATCAAAAGTTAAAAAAAAAAAAAAGGATTTTAAGGCCGGAACGGCACACCCGGAACGGTACCGAGACGTTCCGGCCGGAATTTCCGGAACGGGCCGGAATTAAAACCGAGATGAAAACGATGCCGTTTCATCTCGGTTTTCTTAGCGGAACGGAACGGAATTGACTACTTTGGATCAAACCCCCTTTTTTTTTTTTATATATATAAATAATGATAATAATCAGTTTTACAAGTATATATGTTATTTCATTTGGGTCCAAACGTCTAAAATGGTACAATCTACTCGAATTTTTAACCCCCCCATATATATATATATATATTACACTCAGATTTAATATTATGCATATATTTTTTTTGCATGCTGATTGTTTGATGTATTTTGATTATTTTTAGATTTTGTACTTCTTTTAAAAGTAATTTAGATTTCAGAAGACGAGGAACAAACAAACTACTTCCAACACTGAGACAACATAACCTTCAAACATTTGGACCAGATATCTTGAAGAGATACAATCTGTCAACCATGATTCTCTCTCCATGATTTCCTCTCACACGTTATTAGTTTCCATGATTTCCTTATACAACATAAGTTACTAGCACAACAGAATGTGGAGTGATTATATTTCATTCTAGAGCACAATAGATGTTAGCTATGTTAACAGTTACCTATTCTCGTAAACTACTATTTATGATGAATACCATAACAGAGAATGACAAAATAACAGAGAAAGACAAGCTCGCTTTCTTATAGATCTTAAGTTTCTCGATCCAAGCCATAGAGAATGTCTTGCAACCTCATACAAACAACATCATATGCTTACGCTAAGTAACATAAGCATATGATGCTATAGAGCATATGCTAATAATTAAAAAAAAAAACTCGAAACATGGAATATGTACTGGCTACTATCCTGATACAAATGTCATCTTCCATTTTTTTGGGGGAGCTTAAAAGTTAACAGCTCATTTTTGCTTGACAGACAATAGACATGGCAATTCAAAGAAATTCCTGAAAAGGCGTAATGGCAGAAGAACAGTTCAGGAGAAGGTTGGTGAATATGAAAGAAGAGATTTGCTTTTTCGTCCAATCCTCAACCGCTTGACGCTTTCTACAAACTCCCTGACATTTTTTTAAGAAAGAGTGACACGTTAAACAAATGTATCTTGTATAAGTTAGAGAAAAACATGCATAGATAACAACAGTGGATTAAGAGCATACTTCCAAGGAACATCACCAACGGTCTTCCAATTCTCCTCTCCGTCCTTATAGAACAGGCAGAACTCAGACCCTGCTTGGAACAGCCTTAACCTAGATGCAGATTGTCTTCCTGGAACAACGAATCTTAATCATGTTATCTTTGATAATGAAAGGGGGGAGAATGAGTTGGAACGTGTTTTCTGGTACCTACCAAACATGTCTTCGAGTTGAAGTGCGAGGCTTGAGTAACCACCATGATCTAGTATGCATATTTTTCTACCAACAATCACCTCATCCATGTTTACCTTCACATAAGCCCACCTCTCTTTGCTCTGAACCCCCTCTGCCTCCTCGTCACAATCTTGTGGAGTAAATCTATGGTAGCATGAAGTCGAGTGTTTTAGTGGCGAGTTTGCCCGAGGCCAGTCCATCAGGTCACCATATCCCTCCACGCTTAACACTTATATATGTACAAGAAACCCCATTTAGAGAATTCATATTGTAGTTATCAAAAATAGCAGAGAAAATGCTCTGCCTTTTGAGGCTCAAACTTTAAATTAAAATGAAATTCATTTAGATACGCAGAGACGTTCTACATCGTCCCAGTTGATAATTGACAATCTAAAACAAATTTTAATCAGATCTTGTCACTATTAAGTGGAGGCATAGCTATCTAGAATCATTTAGTATCACTGATTCTGTCAAAAATGTTTTCCATCGTAATGAATACTTCTTTCTACTAGAAAACAGTTTTTGTGTTCACAGCTATTTTTGTGCTAGCGCAGACTTTTCCATCACTCCCATGACTTCAACGACTTTTCTCCACAAATGCTACATGTAAAGCAAAGCACGTCACTGACACGCTAACTTCATGTAAGAGTTCTTTTACCTGATGACTGCGGCAAAAGTTAAGACAGAAATTAAAGACAGGAGTAAGGGGCATACGATGTCCAGATGGATGATATGCTTCAGGTTGCAAAGTTCTGAGACTGAGACCCAAATCAATAATACCACCATCTTCCCTAGGCTGATAGTAAGCAGAGTGAAGATCTGGAGGGCTATGAAGGAAGCCTGATGCATTAGAATCCATCGGAATAATTTTGCAAGATTAATGACTGGAATGAATGCTGGTAGCAGAATTTAAAATTGTGCTGATTTGCACCAGGTAGGAGAACCTATTTAGACATTGAACTCTGCAATGACAATTGAAAGTAGAAGTGGGGTCCAACCAAGTAGACAAGCAAGTTTTCTCCCATTATTAATCATTGAGTGGTGCTTATCTTCTTGTGTTACTCTGATACTACAAACATGCAAGTACACAAGGAAGTTACTAAAAAAAGACAAACAAGGGATGGGCTAAGTGATTGTAACAAAAGCTGGTTTGGATTCTGCAACCCAACATTGCAACAAGGGTTCTGCTTTTCAGGTTGGAAATCCAACGGTGAGAAACCAGTCAGTGAATGCTCAGGATTGAACTGCTGGCTCCAACCAAGGTTGTCAAAATCGTGATTTTGACACGACACGGAAGTCAATCCTAAAACTCGGATCGTAAAATCGTACTTAAAATTTTTCCATACAAAAATCGTAAAATCACAGGTAAAATCTTTTAAGTAGAAAAATCTTAAAAATCATAAGTAAAATATTTTCGAATACAATACAACATAATTATGGTTATAATTATAATTTAAAATACATTACAAAATAATTAACTAATTAAGTTTTATGGTTATAACGTTAAAACATTAAAATCGGTCCGGATTACGGATGATTTTAACGTTTTTTTTCCGAGTTTAATGAAAACCGAGTTTTCAACCCGATTTGACAAGTTTTGTTGAGTCAACTCGCAAAATTGTACTATTTTGCGAGTCAACTAGCGAGTTTAACAACAACGGGTCCAACACACAAACATGAAATTATGCCATGTATTTCTTTCTTTTAAATCTATTACAACTTTCTTAAGATATGGAAAATGTACTCTGAATAAGCAATGTTTTGAATTTTCGACATCTATCAGCAACAATGCCTTTGTACACATTGTTCCAGGAGTAGTGGTTGCAGTAATGGAAATCGGCACTTCATTATATGTCCCCTGCCTGTATGGAAAGAAAGTAGTGTCTCGTGTTCAAGGAAAAAATAATCCTGTAGAGATGTAGTTTTGGCTTGAGTTTCCGTTCTTGCTTTTATTTTTTTTAGTTGAGCACTCTCTTTCAAACGACAGTACAGCTCTACTATTTAGGGGGGGACATAGTCTCATCTTCACCCCTGATCCCACACTGCCTTGCCCTTGCAAGACATTGCTGTGTGGATGAAACCTGCTTGCCAGCATAGGATTCTTTTTAACTAGTCTGGAAAAAAAAGGATTGTCGTTGAATTAGAAGAATCCAATGAGGGATAGCTTATTTTATTTTATTTTATTTTTTTAAAAAAAAAGAGGGAGAGCTTATTCAACTGAATATATCGAGACAACTTAGAAATTTGGTCTCGATGTTGATTGGTCTGATAACAATCCTGACCATGCAACCAAAAAAGAACATATATAATTGACATCCATTTATTTATTTATTGCTTTTAATCAAATCCTTGGATAATTTTTTCTTTCAATTCCATTCACAGGTTAACATAATTATAACCTGCAAGTCAAGTGATTGTCATTATATATAATATCGCTCTGTTCTTTTTAATTAATCCGAGATGTTATTTCTTAAAACAAAATATTTTTATGATGGTGTTCAAAATCTATAAATCATATATAAAACCCTAGAAAAACTAACACGAGAACTTGATTTGAAAGAAGAAAGAACAGGTAATGAGAATTATTCTTGAGCCAAGATTTGAACAGATAGTTCTCCAGTTCCATAAAAGTTGACTGGTAAAAGAATAATATAAGGAATTCAATCTGCTTCAGATTATATAAAAGAATAATAAGAGATGATTACATAAAACATACTAGTAGAAAGTGCATATATACATCAAATATGGGAAAATATTTTCCAAATTTATTTTTCATGAAATTTGTTTTCTAAACGGATCTTACTTTTGGTAAACAAAAGCAACCTAAAATGAAAAAAAGCTGTCGAGAAATGATCCTATCGTAGAACTTGCGCGCACAACAAATTGTGTCGTAAAATGCAAAACGAAAAACAAATAGCACCCAACAATAAAAAATAAAAAAAAAAAGAGAGGAGAAAACAAAATAACATCGGTTTTGTTCAAGGACAAGGAGGAAACGAAAGAAATGCATATCTGATGTCTCGGTATATAATATACTTTCAAGTACATTGCCTTGAAAAGGTTTTTACCAATGGAAAACCCTAAACTGATATTTTCAGGACAAAATATCTCGTCATCCCAGCTGAGCTTGATTTACAAGAATTTTTTTTCATTATATCATTAGACCATGAACTACTTGAAATTGAATGAACGGAGAAAAATGAGCACACTTTTAACCAAATCTTTCCTGACCTTGATTTTCCTGTTATTATTAAACATGATCGAAAGTCGTATAAACTTCATTTCTTCCATGTCTACCTTCCTACCAACACTGGCAACTTTCACCACCGCAAAGCTTCACCAAAAATATGCACGTGTGCCTGGCATTTGACTTAAAAGCTAGACAGTGTTTGAATCCAAGAGGGGTATTTCAAGCCTGTAGGAAAATAGTATCTGCTGCTACTGCATGGGTAACGAAATTTCATTTGCTGGATAATCATGTGAGGTCATAGCGGCTAAGAAATTCAATTATGCATGGATAAACTTGCTCCACTGCCTGTGAGGATTAAAAGGCATATTACAACACATAGCACTGAAAAGAAACTATAAAACAAGATGTTACGCATTGCTGCAGTTATGAACCACTTACCAGTCTCCCCCCCACCAAATCATAGTGTGCATAATGAGGGCCTCCAGGTTCGCCAAACACTTTGTAGGTGGCCAAATGCTCGGGGATGTGCTTAACAGTTTCTAATGCATTCAAATCATTATGAGAAAGAAGCAAACGATTGTTCTTATGCATTCAAATCACTATGAGAAAGAGGCAAACGATTCAAAGCATCTATGAAAGACATCTAAGGAAGTTACTGTAGTTTACACACCTTCAACAGCTTCTGGTGGGCATATCAGATCTTGGTCTCCTGCTATGGCCAATACAGGTACACTGTTCTTATGTAGATGATCCTGGTAGAAAAACTTACCACTCCTGTCACACAACCCACCATGTCGAAAAGCTGTTGTAAGCTGTAAAATAAGTTTTGCGGGTATGGTACCTGCCAGTAAAAATCAAAACATATGTTTACAGAATAGTACAATAATGATGATAAAAAGAGGGAAACTGACCTAAGATGCTCAAATAACAGTTTCAGATTAACAATGGAAAGCCATCTATCCCATTCTCAAGTTTGTATAGGGGTGAAGTGAGGGCGGCGAGCAAAGTCTGAACAAATCAAGTTATGAAACCACCAGCAGTAACAACATGACAGTGCTTGTGAGACAAGCTTAAAATATAGCCTGTGTGGGGACAGACATTGTTTTGACGATCAAATGCATTCTAATAATGGAAAAAAGAAAAGGAAAGAGAGTGTTAAGTCAACAATCGTTTATTGTCAAAATTGTTTTTTCAATAACAATCCCTTAAATTCATCAATACCAATTTTTCCTTTTACCCCCCTCCTTGGAAAAGCATATGTCCCAGGTCAACTGCATTAAATTGATACTTCTTTTCCCATGAAATCATTTTGAGGCAGGCCAATGGTATCTTGAACAACATCCCACTCCTCGTAGGGCCAAGTGTGTATGTGTTTTAAACATGGTCCATAATATTTTCCTCATGAAAACAATATTGCTAACTTTCCACTTTCCTCAGAAACCCTCCCTGGTCTCATTACTTAATAGATGATGTTTTCACAGTTGAACAGATCCCTTCAACCAACCCACTCATTTTCCCATAGTTCTACACTCATCAGTCAGCATCAATACCAGGACCTTCTCCATCCGAGCCTGAGAACAGTTGAGTAATTATGGGACATTTCAAGATGGCATGAATGAGCCAGGATTGCATACATGTCCAGTATGAATAAAATATAAATTTGATTTTCCTCCGCGTACATATCCCTCATGCACTTTTACACTCGTTTTCATCAATGTATAGTGCCAGTGGAAATATTTATTGATTTCCAACAATTCCATGCTAAATCAGTGGTTGCTGTTCTCTCTGTCCTAGGTCCATTACAATAAGGAAAACTTGTCATCACCTTACATGACAGAAAAAATCAGGCTCAAATCCCCATTGATTTTACAGTCTAAACAGAGCAAAACTGTACACACAGAAAGAGACTAAAGTGAAATAGAAAAAAATTGAACATTTTTGCTCAATAGAACTGTACTCACAAAAGTTGTTCAAGACAAGCTTTTCCAACAACTCTGGATGCATCATGTCCTGTGCTGATATCAAATCATTAACCCAAGACAAGACATAAGGAGGGTGGGCTGAAAGAGGATATGCTGCTGACAGCATTGCTCCCAAAGGAACAACAGGTACATTAAGAGCTTGAGCAGGGTCTGCCTATTTGCCAATCGTCTCATTATTAGTATCTTAAATAAGGCTACCTCACGTGATTTCCAAAGTAGACAGTTACATCTGACCTAGATAAACAAAAAGATGATGTGCAGAACTTGTTTTCAACTTACAAGGGGTAAAAGCAATTTGAGTCTCGATTTTGAAGCTGTGTAGTCAAGTGATGAAGCTAGAGTAGCAATAGCAGCCAATCCAGAGTCTCTTCCTTCATAACCTTGAATATGATAACAAGAAATGAATATTATTAGTAAAAGTATCACAATTTATTTATTTTTGTATTCAAATCATAACAGGAAAGAAAAAAAGAGACCAGGAGATGGAAAGAAGACATCGTTTCAATTTTATTCCAAGGTTGGTGAATCTTGCTATAAAGGCTAACCATGTTTTCAACAGATAAACTAACTTGGTACATGTTTAATAGACGTAATCATTATTCAATGAAAGCATGGGAAACATTAAATACATATTTTTGAACAAGGGTGGTTTCAGCCACTATCTAACCCTACCATTCTGCAGACTACAGCATAGTCTAACAGATGCAGCTAGTCATGGGCAGAACATTCAAAGTATACATGTTAAACATGCAGTGTCAGTAGTTTCACCTTCACATCAACTCCAGAGTTCAAAATATGGGAAAGTGCTGCATTGAATTCTTTAATTAATCTTATTCTTAACAGACCCAACATGAGTCTTAAAGTACAGAAAAAAAATTAATTTGCAAATATCACTACCATGCTGCAAGTATTCATAAAGTTATGATGTTCAAATGTAAGAACATGTAATGGTGTAAATTATTTATGGACATAAACTCAGTAAGCAATCGAGTATTTGTAAGCGCTGTGTGAAGAATCCAGAGGTTTTCAAGAAACATTTTCATTAAGGTTTCTCTCTCCTTTTCTTTTTCTTGCATTGTAAAATTTCTTAGGTGACTTAATGCAGCTAAAGCTGGTAACAAACAGACTTAGGCTTCACAAAAGTCAATGACCATCTCCACACAAGCTAGCATTCAATTGTTTAAAATTTAGAAACAAGAGTAAATGTCTACTAGAAAAGGAAAAGACACAAAATATAGATCATGAGAAGTAAAAGATAATGCTACAGGCAGAGGAATACACCATCTCTACCATATTCCAATCCATTATATCTGCCAAGTCCAGGGTAGAAGATTTTAGGAGACGCTTGAGAAAGCTTCATGTTTTTCATGTTAAAATTCCTACAACTACATCCAGTTGGCAGGTTACAAAGAACCCGGATACTCAAAGATGATCACCTGTCCCACTGAACTTAGTCTTGCTTTCATTTAAAGCTTGGATTATAGGTAAGCCTTGTACTTCTCTAATTCCTTGGATATGAGAGAGAATCTCATACCATTCACCAGAAATATTCAATCATGGTTTAAACTTCAAACAAAGATTCTAGCCAGAAGTCCGGTCCAAATCTTTTAACATTTGTAAATGCTAGATACACATTTGGGGCTTTAGATGAGCATCATTTATTTTTATTGATCGCCAGATATAAAAAACATATAAACTTATTTCTGAAGGGAAAATGACTAAACCCAGAGTCCAAGATATTATGGGACTAGCATGAGCAACTACAAAGAATATTTTAATGTGTAGGAAAAACAGGTTTACAGAAATGTGTGCTATGTCCCTTATAAGCAGAAGAGTTTACAGTTACATGATATCTTACTGCATCGTGAGAGCATTGCGTAGAGCAAGATGCCTCCCATGGAGTGTCCAATAGCAACCAGTTTACCATCCTTTGGCTTGGTTTGGGCCCTTATATACTCCATCTACATGGATAAAGGTAAAGTTTATTAACGCAAGAGGAATCACCGAGAACTGTTTATACCCAAGCTTCAATGATCATAGTAAAAAAATTATAATGAAAAGGCTAACTGCAAAGACAGAATGGTGCATAGTGTCTCAGCAAGATAAAATGTCACCTCACCGCAGCAGGAACATCCTCTTCCAGGTAGTTATCGAAGTCCCATTCATACTTCACAATCAAGTCAAGTTGTTTCTGGAAATCTTCAATGGTTGATGAAAGACGCTCTTGCAAGTCAAACAACTGTGGTGAAACAGATTTTTGCCCTTCCTCAATAACATTAACCAGCCCTTGACTCAGATCCCTGAATTGACCAGCAATAGCTGAGTTTTGTCTTGCCTCTATCAAGCTCAAAAGTGTTCCCCTTATCTCGTTCATGCGTTCAGATAATTGAGAATCTTCTAAGATTTTTGCTATCTGATCGACTAGCTTTGTAAACATAATCTTTGATTGACTTTCACTGAGAAAGCCAGAGAGTCTCTCAGACAAACGCATGAAAACTTCTGTTAACTTTGTCACTAGTTTTGATTCATCCCACACGGTTACAATCCCTGCCAGACGTTGGTCCTCTTCAACAATAGAAACCCTCGAATTTGACATGGGACTGGGAGCCTTACTTGGCTGCTGGTCTGTAGACAAAGATCCATTTGTCACACTCTTAGCTACAGCTTCCATCTGCTCAGAGACTTCATGGGCAGTCTGCTGAGCATCTTTGGGGGTTGATCCCTGTAAACTCAAACCAGCACCCCGGACCTCAAGAATCCACGTCTCAAACCCCTGGCCAGACATATACCGCGCAAAGGAAGCCTGCAATCATGAAACGAACGCGAGAAGATAAGGTGTTGAACAGTCGGAAAATACAAGACATGCATACGAGTAGAATTAATTTTAAGATCCCCGCCCTATAAAGAACAGAACAAAATAATCATTCATCGTTTTTTGGAACAGCAAACCCCTGAAATTCAAATCAAGCTCACAAGATAAAACCTGATTCACTGTGTCAAGCGTTTTGAAGCAGTCAAAATTAAGCTAAACTTAAATGGATAGAGATATTCGGAAAGGTTAATCGAACTAGAAACGTCCCAACATTTTTTGGAAAAAAATCGCATTGAAAGCAGCATATGCTACAATCAAAAGTATGCTGCCCCGTGCTTTACTAGATAATGTTTTGCCTTAAAAAAATAACTGCTGCAATTAAATCACATGTATGTTGCTTGAAATGGAATTAAACATGACTCGCAAAGAAGAGTGTTACCCCAGGTGAGAGATCGTAACCAATGGCATTAGTCCCGACTCCAGACAATAGCAATAGCGGATGATTCCTTGGAGGCGCCTGTAATCAAATAAAAAAAATGATTCAATAAAGGAGAAGATTATAAACGAACGAGAGCATGAGATGTACTAAGTAGGACCGACCTGGGGAGAAGGATGGTAGCGCCAGAGAGCGGGACGCCAGTCAGAGTTGGAGACGGAGACATAGTGGAGCTCATCGGCAGTGCAAATCGGAGGCTTCTCTGGAACCTTGAGGACAGGTTCAGTTGGCTCGGAGGAGAAGGCTCTCGCTAGAAACGACGTGGGAGTAGAGATCCTACTGTACGAGGATAGTAGTGGAGAAAAAGACAATCGCGCAGAGGAAGCGGTGGCGCGTGAGAGGATGAGATTGGGATTGACGATGACGAGATTGGCTACGTGGAGGGCGGAACGAAAATCTGATTGGATTGTTGTTGTCATTTTCTTTTTCTTCTGCGTCTTTTGATTTTTAATAAAAAACAGAAAAGTTGTGGGGGCTGGTTGTGTGTATTTCTGGTCGGGTGTCGGATGTTATTTTGCTTTTGGTATATGTAGGGTGCGGCAATGAGGACTGGAAAATGCGGGGAGGTGGAGGTGGAGGTGGAGGTGGAGACGGGGTTCCTTTCCTTTCCTTGCGATTCCTATCATCTTTGATGGACATCAGGATCTTGGTCGTTTGTCGGTTATCTACCCTTTTGACTTTTGGTGGGGACGGACGAAACAGGTCGGTGTGGGCTGCAATAGTCACAGAAAGCCCATGACGCTCACCGTTCTTCCAACTTACACAAGATAATAGTTTGATACCGAATTTTAATATATTTAAAAAAATAAATTAAAATACAATTTATTTTATTTTTTATTAAAAAAATTGATATTTTTAAATTAATTTTATGTGTTGATATTAGAAATATTTTAAAAAAAATATTTTAGAAAATAATCTCAACCAAACTATCCGCATACTTTTCTCCTGAACAAAAAGAAATTAGGTGTGCAACTACATGGTCATTCCTGTTTATCTATCTCCATTATAATTAAATGATACAAAAGAGATAATTTCATAGGGTCGAAGCCCAGGGGATATGACTAAAGGACCCAATCCACGGTCCAGTTTCGAAGTTGAAACATCAGGCCCACTTCACTCCTCTGTTTTTTTTTGTTCTTCATCAAACCCCCGCTCATCTTTTCACCCGAAAAAAACTCGCAGAAGGTTTTGGCCGCTCTCTCAGCTCGATCGCTGCAGCAACCAGCAAGTCTCTCTCTTTCGAAGAAATTCTTGAGATTATTAAAAATAAGGTGAAGATGAGTGGAAATAAAGAAGAGAGTGAAGTTGAAGTAAAGAGCGTGTTCACAGGAGCAGGATGCAACAGAGTAGTGAATAACGTTTCCTGGGGCGCCTCTGATTTGGTTTCCTTCGGTGCCCAAAATGCTGTCGCTATTTTCTGTCCCAAGGTATCTCTGCTCTTCGTATTTTCTAACTATCAGATGTAACCTTGCTGTAGTAACATTCTAACCAAACCTGGGTTCTTTCTTCTTCTTTTTCTCTGGGATAGACTGCTCAGATTCTGACCACACTTCCTGGTCACAAGGCCTCTGTCAACTGCACTCACTGGATTCCAAGCACAAAGTTTGCTTTTAAAGGTGCTTTCTTCTTCCATGGGTTTCTGGGCTGGCCTTAGTTGTTTACTGAACAAAGCTTTATGTATGACTAGTGTTCTATTTGTATTCTTGGAATTCTTACTTCATAGGCCACTTCAGGTTACATTTTTGTAAATCCCTAATGAAATTTATTGTTTTTGTTGACAGCAAAACAATTAGACCGTCATTATCTGCTTTCTGGAGACACTGATGGTGCTATTATCCTATGGGAGTTAACTCTTGCAGACAAAAAGGTAATCTGTTTCTTCTCTTCTTGTTGTGTTTTGGTGTGATTGCGTTGATGATTCAATCCAAAATTAGTTCCATTTCATATTGATTTGGTAAAAAGTTTTTCCCCTTATTTTATTGCTTATCTATATAACCTGTTGAATAATGAACGTCTGGAATCATAATAGATAGCTGTGATGTTTTGTTTTAGGTATTGTTACTTTGTGCCGTGTTTAAATAGCTCTAGGTATCTCTTACTCTTATAAAGCAATTCGGTAATTTATATTCTATAATTTTCTTTTTTTATCGTTGTGTTTCTTTTGTTTTCAGTGGAGGCAAGTGTTGCAGATGCCACAATCACACAAGAAGGGGGTTACATGCATAACTGGAATTATGGTTTCTGAAACAGATGCAATCTTTGCATCGACTTCTTCTGACGGTTCAGTTTCTGTGTGGGAACTGGTCCTACCTTCTACTGCTGGAGGTAATCAAGTAAAAAAAAATTGACTGTTTCATTTTCATTGTTATTGAAATTTAAGGCCAAATAGTGTTTAGTCTGCTTGTTCTTGACATCATTACAAATCAGAGAAAAGTTGCTATAGAGACGACATCTGATGGAGATTTTTTGTCAATAAGAACTTTCTTATTTGGCCAATGCTTGTTTTCCATGTATATAATACCTTGTTGAACTTTCTATACAAACTTCTAGTTGCCTTATTACTCTTAAAAAAATTGTGCGAACATTTTTTAGAAATGGTTATTGTAATAAAGCTACAGAGTTTGGTTGCAGCTTGATATCTTAAATGTTGATTGAATTCAATAACCCCAGTCTATATTTTGTACAGATCATGGCTTCTCTACAACATTTATCCTAACTCAGCCTGTTTGCTGTCATCATTGATGAGACATTGAACTAATTGCTCTTGATGATGATCAAAGCTTTGTTCGCTTGTTTTAGGTGAATGTAAATTGTCATGTCTGGAGACCCTATTTGTTGGCTCAAAGCCTATGGTGGCTCTTTCATTGGCAGAATTACCTGGGAATTCTGGGCATATGGTCCTTGCTATGGGAGGATTGGATAACAAAATTCATCTTTACTGTGGGGAGAAGACAGGAAAGGTATCCAACTCTCAATCTAAGCCTACCTATTTTCCAGCACAAAATATCTTCTGAGCATCTCAAACATGCTGGTTTCCTTTTCCTATGTTTCCAGTTTCTTCATGCTTGTGATTTGAAAGCACATACAGATTGGATCAGGAGCTTGGACTTCTCGTTGCCCATATGTAATGATGAAGCAAACAGCATTCTGCTTGTAAGTTCGTCTCAGGACAAAGGCATACGCATATGGAAGATGACTCTTAGGGGTTCACTGACCAACAACCACGGTACATATAGGAAAGAGGAAATAAGCGTGGCATCTTATATTGAGGGTCCCGTACTTGTTGCTGGCTCTTCCTCCTATCAGATATCATTAGAATCTCTCTTAATTGGACATGAAGATTGGGTGTATTCGGTGGAGTGGCAGCCCCCGTCAACTACATCTGTAGAAGGGACTACCTACCATCAGCCACAGAGCATTCTGTCTGCTTCGATGGACAAAACAATGATGATCTGGCAACCTGAAAGGACAACTGGTATCTGGATGAATGTGGTCACCGTTGGGGAGTTAAGTCATTCTGCTCTAGGATTTTATGGGGGCCATTGGAGCCCAGATGGAAATGCAATACTAGCACATGGATATGGTGGGGCATTCCATCTATGGAAAAATGTTGGTGTTGATGTGGATCATTGGCAACCACAGAAAGTTCCATCTGGGCACTTTGCTGCAGTGACAGATATTGCATGGGCAAGGTCTGGCGAATACATGGTATCAGTTAGTCATGACCAGGTAATGTTATGTTCATAATATAGAAACTGTTTAATGATATTCCTTATTGCGAGCACAAAATTCTTTCCAGTTGATTTTAACGGGCTAAAACGATATTAAATAAATACAAAATGTAAAGTTAATCAGGTAACATGCAGTGAACCATTTGATGAACAAATAAATCTTGAAACTTAACATGAATAAGAAATGTTTGTCAAACAAAGAGGTATAACAATAATCCAATATCAGAATGCTTTATAAATATGTTTTATATCATGTCTTCTTACTGTTGTTTATGTAGACACTAGACAGTATGTGTAATGATATGAATTGTGCTTCTACATATGAATGGCGCTGTGTGGCATCATAAAAGCTGGGGCGTACATGGCAATTAGAACATTTCTTTGACTTGTCATAACTGAAGTTCTTGTCCAAAACAAATTTACTAAAGCAAAAGCATCGGAAAGAAAATTCATACCCACTCTGGTTTTATCTTGTCAAAATGTTGCTTGCGAATTCAAGGAAGAGAAATTATATAGCCTTTTAAAGTTTTCTTTTTTTAGAAAAAAGAAAAGAAACAAAATAGTTATGGGAAGAGCTTAAAAGTAGCAACCCTGAAGACATTCATGATAAAAATTGAATTGTTGAATTTTTGTAGTGTTATTCTCGTATTATTACTTAGTAAAACTGGTTGTTTATCCCTATTAAAAAACTTTTCGTGATTTTGCATGCATACAACTGAGTTTTACATATTACTTCAGTCACTTTTGACAAAGAGTCTTCATTTCAGACAACTCGTATTTTTGCTCCATGGCAAAACAATGTTTCTCTCGCAGAGGAGGAATCCTGGCATGAAATTGCTCGCCCTCAGATTCATGGCCATGACATCAATTGTGTGGTCATCATCCAAGGAAAGGGGAACCATCGTTTTGTTGGTGGAGCTGATGAGAAAGTTGCCAGAGTGTTTGAAGCTCCTTTATCATTTTTGAAGACACTGAATCTTGCAACTTGTCAAAAGTCTAGTTTTCCTGAAAACCTTCAATTTGATGTTCAGATTTTGGGTGCAAATATGTCTGCTCTTGGCCTGTCACAGAAGCCTATTTATGTTAACAGTGAGTGTCTTTCCCTCTCTCTCTATATGTGTGCAGTTTAATAATATTTGTAACAATTCCTGTACTAACTTGCAGTTTAATAATATTTGTAACAATTCCTGTACTAATCTTGCAGTTTAATAATATCTGTACCAATTTTAAAGTCTTGGACATGGTTTGCTTCATCTAGATGAATTAAATATGTCAAATACTTGATGCATTCTTAGATTATGGAACCGACAGTTTTAAGCATTCTGAGAGGGAAAAGTTTTTACTTCTCTTCATGTGACATTTTAAATTGCTACAGCATATCTAGTGCAATGAAAGTTTGCAAAGTAAACAGTTACTATAAGTGAAAAATGTGCTGTATTAGCCTCTTTAGCCATTCATGCAATCATATTCTTATGCCAATTAGCCTTTTTTATGTGGATTGGATTGGTGCATCCCTACCCTGCTCCCACTCTTGAGCTCCACCCTCCAAATCTACAGATACATATATTCCAGCACATGTGTCTGCAAGTGTGTACGCATGCTTGTGTATGTATTTGCCTTACAAATAAGACTAGAACCTGTTACTGGGTATGAAAGTAAAAGGGTATTGGTTTTGAAATAGAAGGGGCGAAACTGTTGGGTAGCAATTTGATACAAAAAAACAGGAGGGCTGGTTTCAAATTCTTCCTCTGGACCATGTTTTGTTGGAGCCATAATTAGATAAAGGCTCTTCATTGTTAATAATAAAAACAAAAAAAAAAGTTAATGACAGGCCATTTTTTGTTATAGAATATATCACTGAAACTGATGATTTCCTACTACTTTTTCATAAGAGAAGACAGATTTTATGCAACTAGCAGCAAGTGCAAGTTTCCAACTAAAAGCATTTAACTGATGTTTTTGTTTTGCAGCTGTGCTGGAGACCCCAGAAAGGAATGGAAATGATGGCCTCGACACCCTCGAAAGCATTCCTGATGCAGTTCCAGTTGTGTTCACTGAACCTCCCATTGAAGATCAACTGGCGTACCACACGCTATGGCCAGAGTCACACAAACTTTATGGTCATGGAAACGAGCTTTTTTCCCTAAGCTGTGATCACGAGGGGAAGCTTGTCGCTTCCTCGTGTAAGGTATATGCTTATAATACCAAATGTTACTTTTGTTTTAAACTCTAGCGTGAACTTCAACTAAAATACCCTTAGGCATGGGAAAGGAGAGAAAAAATTGCTTACAGCTGTCCTTGTTGCAACAATTATCCTCAATTTCCAAATAAAGATGGAGAAAAAAAATACAAAACTCCTATTCCAGTCATGTTCCTTCCAATTTTCTGTGTTTAGTCTGATTCAGCATTTCAGCTGCAAAAGTACTTACCCTTGGGTGGATGGCAATTGCCTTGGTGCTTTACTTCAGCCATGAACGTTCATGTTGGAAAAGACATATCCAGGAAACATGCTCAATAATCAATAATTGCTCTGGTGCATTGTATTTTAACTGGAGAAGATATTATATCATCCAAGGGAATACGTGTTCTTTAGAAGTGATTGAACCTGGAATACTATGTCCATTGGCTTTCGTAGTTACGTTTATATGAATTGGTCTAATTTTCAATGCTATTGTAGTCAAATGGGAACTGTAGTGTTTCATAAACAAAACTTATTTGGGAACTCAAAGAGGTGCATGGGAAGAAAAAAATTTTTTTTAAAGTTGAAGTGGACCAGTAAGAAAATTTCCATTCGCATATATCAAAAATATTAATTTAAACTGGAGGATATATTATAAACTCAATATAATATGAGTAGTACTCTTGCAACAATTTGTATAAATGATGAGTGGCATTCTTTCCACCACATGTATAGATTTTTAGGCAAGTGCATATGATTGTTCTAATACTTGCCCCTGCAAGCACGCAGGTTTGGGAGCTGTAAATTTTTATTATACATATTTTATGCTTTGCAGGCCCAGTCTGCCATGGCAGCAGAAATATGGCTATGGCAAGTGGGTTCCTGGAAGGCAGTTGGTCGTTTGCAGTCACATAGCTTAACAGTGACACAAATGGAATTCTCTCGTGATGACAGTATGCTTTTGGCTGTGTCAAGAGATAGGCAGTTCTCCGTTTTCACAATCAAAAGAACAGGTACCCCATATCATGAATTTCTATGCTGCTCTTTAGTGTCATCGTCCTTTTACTTGTGGATTAAATTCAGGGTAAAGCATGTGCTATGTGGAAATGGTCAGAAGAGCGATTTGCTTCAAATGGAATAGCAAGTGTGAAATATTTTAATTTACTTTTCCTGTTCTTCTGGGGCATTTAATTGCATTTTCCATGATTGTTTGTTTCATCCAAAATGAGATGTTAGAAAGTCAGTGCACTTTATTTCATTTTCCTGGCTCAGAATAAATTGGACTCGGAAACTATTCTCTGGGGATGAAAGTACGTGGTTCTTCAGATACATGATGGGATTAATTTTATGCATAAACTTGCCCAATAGTGACTGCCTTTATAATTCAGGACTCCATGAAATTCCATAGCATGCTATGATCAAATCTTTTATTTATGATATTTGTATAGGCACGGATGAAATTAGTCACCAGCTTCTAGCAAGACAGGAGGCACACAAAAGAATCATATGGTCTTGTTCCTGGAACCCGTTTGGTCACCAGTTTGCAACTGGCTCCAGGGACAAGACAGTGAAAATCTGGGCTGTAGAGCAAGAATCATCAGTTAAACAGATGATGACTTTGCCACAGTTCAACAGCAGTGTCACTGCACTGTCATGGATCGGTGTTGATCGTCAAAGAAATCATGGGCTTCTCGCAGTTGGAATGGAAAATGGACTCATCGAATTGTGGGGTCTAACGATCAATAAAACTGCAGCTGCCAATCTTGCAGTACGGCTCGATACTTCATTGTGCCACGTGTCTTCAGTGAATCGACTTTCATGGAGAAACCCTGAAAAGAGTGAAGAATGCAGGCGTGTGCAGCTTGCTTCTTGCGGAGCTGATCACTGTGTGAGGGTGTTTGACGTGATTACTAAGTAAACAGTTATTATTGTTATTTTAATCCTGTAGCAATTTTCAATGTATCTACTAACGACACGATCTAATTTCATAAGTTATCTGATTTATGTTTTTCCTTTTCGTGCCCCGTGTCAGCTTGACTGATCCATTTCTTTTTCCTTAATTTTCTATACAATATACCATCCAGGGGCTAGCTCTAGGTTTTGTTATTCCAGGGTATTTTATCCACCTTTTATTAAACATTGATTAGAAGTGCTGAATAATCCACTTAGCCAATGGTCATGATATAAATTGCAATTTTAAGCAGCTATTTGGGGCTGGACGGCATCTTTCTTTTTGGTCCCTTTGATAGGCAATTAGTGCCATGCATTTTCGAAAGTCCATATCTCGAAAACTAGTCTTTGGAGACCAGCAATTGATAGAGGCAGAGGTGGAAGCCCTCTCCTGACATGTATATTTGACCATATAAAAAAAACGAGGATATCTCTCCCGTCTCCTCGCGTTCGAGCGTAGCATGAGAATTGTAGGCGCCGTCATTATATTCTTTGCTTTCCCAGAAAGCACGCCTAGGCTTAGAGACGACCCGTTCAGGTTTTGAACATTGAATGTTAGATTGTCAAAATCCAAATCTTTTGCTCTAAGCCACCCAAATCCTTTAAACAGATGCTTAGTCACTAGAAATAATTTGTGTGGAATGCTACTGTCTCACTGCCACCGTTTCTTTTTCTCAAAAGATTGCTCAAATCTAAGAACTTTAGGACGGGGGAAATAGATATTTGTTAAACTAGAAGCTCATTGTTCTTCTCAAAAAAAATAATTACCAAAACTTGTAACTGAAGGCGATATTTTTTTTTTTTAATTGATTGGAACTGTTATTTCAAAATTAATTTTGGACAAATAGGTCTTTTTTCACGATGAAATGACTTCATTACTCTTCAAAATAATATATATATATATCTTTGATCCAAAAGTTTTTTTTGTTTTTTCAATATTATTTACACAATAAAATTACGTTACTACCTTGTTAGGAGAGATGAACTATGAAGAGAGGGGATGATGAGATAATTTCCTTTGTTCGCTACAATGGATAGAGGGACCTAAAGTTGGTTTCTTCTTATCCGTCATCACAAATAAACTCACGATCCGACTGAGTTTGGAGAGATCGAGTACCATCATGGCATCATCTTCTCCCCTTGCGTGTTAGCCAATTTTGATGAATGGATTAACATCCATCCTTCTCCTCCTCACCATTCCCTTTTGTCCTTTCTTACCAACACAACCTAAATTCTGATAAAGGAATGGGATGGCGTGGAGTGGAGTCAGCATCGATTCTATGCTTAACTAATCCAGAGACAAGGCTGATTTTGTAGGAAGGAGGCTGCAAAAACACGTGTTTGGCTTGATAATCAGACACAAGCAGCTTAATTTCTCCCATCTCAAAAACGCAAAACACAAAACCTCGTACGCTAGCTAATGCATAAATAAAACAAAACAGAATCTAACGTGCCGTGGCAGTGCAGTCACATGACAAACCAGTGACTCACACAATATCCCCTCTCTCTTAGGCCTGTTACCAACAGCAGAAACAAATTTGATCCGATCTTTCATGAGATTGTAAAGAAAGAAAGAAAGAAAGAAAGAAAGAAAGAAAGAAAGAAGAAAGCGTAGCCCTTGTTTTGTTTTTATGCAAACAGCTTTTTCAAGAGAGTGAATGCAGTGGTGGTGATCATTCAATCATGTTGAGTATTGGTAGAAGGTAGGTAATGTCTTTTTGAAGGAACCAAATAATGGCCTATAATTTCATAGCATAAATCGCGTCCCCTACTTCAGGCTAGCCCGTGTGTATGTGTATCTCATTTCGTACTTTTGAACAATCTACCTGAACGCCACTTCACGCATAAATTTCTTCGTTATTAAGCGCAGCAAGAGATGATTGAAAGAGGGTGCTTACGTAAACTTAGAAAGATGATTGAAGAAGAGGGAAATAACAGGCGAGGGCCGGAATCTAATTGTGCATTTTACCCTTAAAATAACATCAAAAGACTGGGGGGGGATTAGACGCGGCTCCACAAATTTCAAAAACTTCATAGCAGAAATGAGACAGATTAGCCCAGGATTTCTCTAGTTGCATATTGCTTTCATTTACCAGGTTTATTTGCTCGAGAGTTTCTGCTAGTTACGTTTTGAGTAACAAAGATAAAACAAAAAAGACTGGAACAAGGTCGTGTGCAAAAATGCAGGCCTCCTGGAACATGGATTTAAGAAATTGAAAGCTCTTACAACTTGTGTACATATTTATTCAACAACTGATATATGAACAGCACAATCAAACGATATATGTAGTTTGAGCTTTTACAGTATTATCCAGACCACTTTCATTTCCTATGACAATAACAGCATGACGTAAAAGAAAAGAGTAAAGACGAGCAGAGTTCCTTATTATCTACCACAAATGCACAAACACAAACCAGTACCAATTCCAAGACAGACGCTAAACAGAAAAATGAAATATATAAACCACACACCCTTCTTTCAAAATTGTCTTCTTTCCTCTTTCAACTCGACTTACATTGCCTGTGAACTTCTGATCTGCTGCTTCATGTTGTCACTGGCAAACTGTGCGGAAGATTCTGGCAATGCTACAGCACTAGCCGCTGTCATAGTTTGGTACTGAGGCATCGCGGGTGCCATAGGCTGGGCATAGTATATCTGACCATGTGCAGGATCGCCAAACTCGTAACCATAATTAGCAGTGCTAGCAGAAGTAGGGGCAACAGACTGAGAAGGGTGATGGACTTGAGAGTAACCAACATATTGCTGTTGGTGTTGGTTGGAAGGGACCTGGACTAGCTGTGGCGTGCCTGGAGTTGCTGTTCTATAAGCAGCCAGTTCAGTTTTTGCCATGTGAGCATTTCTCATGGGATTGAAAGTTGTGGGAGTGGGCAGCATGTTAGGATTGGGAGGTGTTTGAGGGTGGCTAGACGGGATGGTAGTTGTTGGTTCACTGATACTAGGTTGTTGGACAGGTAAATTGTAAGCTTGGGGTTGCCTTGCCTGCACATAGTACATAGGGTATTGCTGATCAATCTGAGGATGAGGGTGGAGTTGTTGCTGGGGAGGGTATACAGGATAATATGCTGACATTGGCACTGCCCCCGTGGGATGATATTGAATATAATGAGCACCAGCATGTATAAATTGCTGCTGTTGTGGCTGCTGTTGCTGCTGTTGTGGCTGCTGCTGCTGCTGCTGTTGATCGAACTGGTGTTGCAATACATACCCAGAATCCTGAACCTGTTGTTGAATCTGAAATCTAGTATTTGGATCAGAGATAGTATTGATCTTTGAATCAACAGGATTAGCAGTAACCCTGTTGGCTCCAGATGGGATTTGCATAAGTTGGTCCGGATAAATCATGGGCTTTTGTCGATTTATAGCATTGCTTAGACTGCTATCACTGAAACATTAAAACAAACACAGACGACCCAATTCAAAATCTAATCCTTTTTTCACAATTAAACCAGCAATCTAACCACAGAATTTAAATTTAATAAATCAATAAAGCTCAAACAAGTACATATGGAGTAATAAATTAGGTACCTTGAAACTGAATCTGGAGAAGGCAAATCAATAGCACCACCAGCATTGCCAGACCTCTGTTGGTTCTGTGGAATCAAAGTCTGCACCTGAGTCTGACGTTGTGGTGGCTTTCTATAACCCACAGGAACCTCATGGTCGGATCTCTCATCGTCAGAGAAAACCCGATTCTGATAATCACCGACAACCACTTGACCCCCAACAGGTACACCAGACGCCGCAGCCGCAACAGGCGGCGGCGGCGGAGGCGATGACAGAACCGCAAACCCATCATCCTGCCTCTGCCCAACACCGCCACCACCTCCACCACCGACAGTCATTTGAGCAAATTGATCCTCAATTCCCACCGCCACTTTCTGATCTCTAACCCCACCACCATCCTCCACATGAACCCTAATCGGGGGCAAATTCGCAAGCGAAGGCGAAGAAGAGGTAGACCCAAAAGACGACGAATTTTCCAGCATAGGAGAATCAGGAACTGAATGAACATCTTGCTTTACGACTACCTTGTTCGACCCCTCCCCATCCCTACTACCACCACCAACAGCAACTAGATCAACATTACTGTTATTATTACTATTGTTTCCATTATTTAAACCATCGCTGCTATCATTACAATCAAGACCCAACAAACAATTAACCGAAGCGGAATCTGAAAAGCCTCGGTTCAACAACCCAGCAGCAGCAGCTCCGTTCAAAGCATTCAAGAACCAATCTTCCGATTTCCCACTGTTCTCGAGAATTGGCCCAATAGACTGCGACAACTCCGGCTTCAAAGGGAACAGAAAGAGGCGCAATCGCGACGGTTTTGGACCGTTGTTGCTATTCGTCCGGTCATACTCATCGATCATGTTCTCTAAATCTTCATCTGTGGTGACGGAAATCAGAGAATCTAAGTCTTCGCTTGGGAGTTGGTACTTGAAAATGAAGGGTAGGCCGTTGAGGAGAGTGTTGGAGAGGCGAGAGGAGAGTGAGGAGAGAGTTGCGTGACGGTCGACAACCACGATGCGGGTGTCGCCTCCTACGTAACACAACGACTTGTCGTGTGGGCGCGGGACTATGTGGCCGCCATAAGAGCACATAAGCCGGAGTTTTGAAGAGAGAGGGGGTAGTGGGTCGTCGAAGTAGTTGGAGTCGGTGTTGCGGGAGCGAGGGGAGGAGTCAATGGAGTCTGGATATGAAGTGGGGGTGGGGAGGGTGGGGGCGGGGAGGGTGGAGACGGCGGCGGAGAGAGGTGGTGGGTCCATGGGAGATGACGGTGGTGGGTTGGGAAAGGAAGAGAGAGAAGGTAAAGGGGGGTGAGGTAGTGGAGGTTGATGCTCTTATAGGTACTCCACGCCCTGTCTAGGTGGGTCTCCTCCTGCTGTTCTTTTTTCTTTCAAATATTTAAGCTTTTAATTAGATTTATTTTATTAACCTTTTTGGGAGGAGATAAAAAATAATAGGAGACTGGTGAAAGGGAGAAGGGAAGTTGAAACAAAAGCTGTGGACAGTGAGGTGGGGTTTGACAGCTAGCTAGTTAACTGATGGGTTACAGTTGGGGGTGGTGTGGGTATCTAGTAGAACAAGGACTATGTTAGTTTTTGCTCTCGGAGTTTGGATTGGTGCCTTTTAATTTTTGACGTGTATCATATGTTGAAAATGAAATTGACCGCTGCTAATAAGCGTCAAATGCAGGCAATTTCAGACTTAATTGAAAATAGGACTGGTGTTGTCCTAATTTAGCCATCCTTATGTTTTGGATTTGATCACTACCATAACACTTTTTTCCTTTTTCCTTGTCCAGTTTCTTCTAATTAAAAAATGGAAGTTTTGTTTATTTCCTCGGGGGGGAAATAAGTTTTGGTTTTAATCGATATATTGCTAAAGAATGCCTGTATATAAAGCATTGTTCATGTTTTTCTTAGTCTGAAAAATAAAAATAAAAAACTTTTAAAATGCGTGTTTCGATCTTGATATTAATTTGAAAAAATAAAAAACTAGTTTCTTATTTTGATGAAGATATATTATATATTTGAACAAAAAGTTTCATTTCTTTTCTTGTTTTAATTTTATAAAAAATGAAAGATGCAATGTTTCTGCACCACCCTGTTTTTTTTTATTACTTTTATTCATCCAAATGTAAGGTGAAAGTAAGGAGTAGTTTTAATCAGAGATGAAGTTTCAGGGTGATAGTCACCAGGTTGCTGTGCTCGTTTTAAGGATCGTGATCTGGAAATACAAAGCTCGAATTTGATTTGGTGTCGAGTGAGGATTTTACAGGGTGTGGGGGCAACTAATTTCCTTGAATATCTCATAATCGGATAAATTTTCCTATATTAATTAAACCACTATGGAATTTAATTAAAAAGCTTTTGATTTGGATGTACAAAATCATATTTTAATGTTGGCTGTAATGAAAAGTGCAAGCAATGCTACGCGCAAAAATATTTTATATAAAAAAAAATTAAATTATTAAATATTTTTACTCTAATAATATACCTTTTACAATGAATAGTATACTATACTTTAAAACAAGAAGTTGTTTTATCATTCTTCTATTTTATATAAATATTAAAAATCCTATGAGAATTTGTATAACTGTATTACACATTTGGACCGTATGATCCACCTCGTGAACGTCTCTCGAGGAAGATGTTGAATGAACAGGTAGATTATATGGAAATAATTGTAATTCCATTTATGTAGAAAATAAAAATAAAGAGGTGGTGTTTTTACAGATCACTGTCTCGCCAAATTTTAATACTTGCAGTTTATTTTTTATATATGGTTATTTTTTTCTCATGATATAGGTTACAAGTTTGATAGGTAACTAGTCAAGTTATTTCTTTAATAGGTATTTTTTTACCATTCAACATTAAATTGATTAAAAATTAGTTTTCATAATTTAATTTGAGTTTTTTTACAAGATTATATTGGTCTAATGATCCGATTCATAAGTTATGTGAGTTAACTCGCGTAGATTCCTGTCTTTTTTACATTTTGATATGATTTTTGATTTTACTATTCAACAACGAGTTTATTAAAATCTAAGCTTTGTAATTTATTTTTCATAGAATTATCTTGGTCTTGTAATTGAGATCACGAGTTTAATAGGTTAGCTAAGATTGATTAGGATAATTTTTTCAATTCTCCTCACATGAGTTTATTGCAATTTTGCGACTCGTGTTATGAATTTGATAGGTTGACTCAAATTATTTTTTATTTTATTTTTTTACAGCACTTTTCAATATTAAATTAATTGAGAATTAAATATCATGATATATATATATATATATATATGTGTGTGTGTGTGGTCTCGAGTTCTTTTTTTAATTATTAATTTTTTTAATTATATCCTTAAAACACCAGGTTGATCAAGAATTTAATTTTATAATTTATTTAATATAATATTATTATGGTTTAATGACCCAAAACATAGATTTGGCAGGTTAATCCAAATCAATTAAATATATTATCGTCTTAATATTTTTTTAAATAAAAAATTGTATTGATTTTTATAAGTCAAACTATATTCAAATTATTTTTGTCATAACATAATAGATTGGAATCTATCAAATTAACTCTGATTTATTTATTTATTAAACTAAAAAAACACCAGCAGCCTGTTTAAAAAATATGCAAGTAAAGTATCTTCTCACTTTACAAAACGCGTTTTCAAAAAGCAAAGGAGAGGAGGGAAATAAAAATACTACAATACTCCCCTGAAGAATACTGTCAGCCGCAGTCTTAGCACCTGTTTGGGAGGGCGGCACGTTTGCCAAACTCCATCCCAAACAGGTGCTTAGTGCCGTTAGTGTGTTTGGTTAGAACAAAATGGCATTTGAAATGGGTGGGACCCACGGGAATTTAAGTCCCAAACGGAGGTTTTTGAAAAGCACCTGGGAGGTGCTTTTCAAACGCCGGTTTGAACGGCGTCCCTGACCCATTACACATGTTTTTTTTTCTTCTCAAAACACCCTCCCTCGCCGATCTTCTTCTTCCCGTTCTGAAAACCAACTCTCTGGCCTTTCCTTTTCTTCTTCTTCACTGCACCTCCCCGTCATCTTCTACCCATCACAGCTCACGGGTTTCACCAAGGAATCAGTCTTCTCTGCAAGGAATCTCTGCCAAAAGCCAACTGATTCAGGGGCATCTTCTCAGACTGCAATTCACCCTCAATAAAGACGAATCTCTCTCTGCCAAAAGCCTCTTCACGGGCCATCTTCACTGCACCTCCCTCTCTCCAAAAATCCCGAAAATCTTATCTTCTTCTGCACAAAACCTTATCCCACAGCCCCTTTAAATCCACCTCTCGTCGACCCCTTCTTCTTTGCACAACACTCTCTCTAAATTATCCCACAAAAATCTGCTCAAAATTATCCCACAGCTCCGAAGTAAATCCAGCACTCACAGTCAACCTCAGCTCCTTCTCTGCACAAATCCAGGTATTTGTCTCACTTCTCCCCTTCTGTAGTTGGTGTTTTTATGTTTAATTGTTGAATTAATATGTATTTTAATTGTTGAAAGTAACACAAAAATTTAATTTGATGATGTTGACGCTGAGTCTCCCTTTACTCTGTCTCTCGGTTTCGATAGGAACATCTGATTGTATTCTGCTTAGGTATAACCATCAGTTGTTAGTTAACGACTATTCTTCTTTGATTTCATTTATTGTTAGCTGAGTGGTGTTTTTTGGACGTTTTGGAGAACTGTTTAAGCAACATTACATAGCATCTGGGTCATTGGGGAATATGCTTGAATGTTTCGGTGAATGATGTTTTGTTAGAGACTGGACAATTGCTCAGCTATATTTGTTCTTTACATTATTAATGATGAATTCTTATACAGCATTAGTAGAGCCCTGTTAATTTGCTTTTAGAAAAGTTTTTTTGTGTCTTTGAAGGAGATCTGTTCTTAGCTGCTAAAGGAGATCTGTTCTTCTGCTAAAGGATGTATATGTGTGTATATTTTCATGCCCTTTTAAGTAATTTTACTTTTAAAAAGCAGTTTGTAAAATTTGGAAACCAAACACCAAAACTCTTTTTTTTTCAACCTTCAACTCAACCACAGTTTTAACCAAACACTTTCCATTTTTAAAAACTCCATTTTCAAAACTCCATTTTTAAAACTCCATTTTCAAAACTCCATTTTTAAAACTCCATTTTAAAAACTCCATTTTCAACCACAATCACAACCGCTACCGCTCTCCCAAACAGGTCCTTATTCCGCCACAAAATTACGAGTTATGTGAGCACACACCGTGGGTGATGCGATCATCCTGCAAACTTTTGGCTAAAAATTCACGTCCAGACTTGCATACCACGCGCCATAAAACATGGAGCTATTAGCTGTCTGCCAGTTGGAAAATTCAAGAAATAATGTTATGGGCGCGTGTAAGGTTGGAGAGTGGGGATGATGCCAGACGGCGTCCATGTAGAAGCTGGGCTGTAAAGTAACAGTAACGGTAGGATTAATTGCTTTCGTCACGTCACGTTTCTCCTCCAAACAACGAAAAAAAGGAGTTAAAATCCAGAGAATCAGGTGCTTCTGGTCTACAATCTTTTTGTGCTTATGGCCTCTGGACTCAGGTCTCTTCTTCTTTTTTTACTCCTCCCCTTTTCCTGTTTTTTTTCTTGAAGTTTACTGGCGTTACTAAATATTTTTCATGGGCATGAGACTTTTGACGAAACTCTCCGTTTTATCATCACACGTCATTGCATTGCATGTTTTTTAAGGGTATTAAATAAGAGAATTTCGCTGGAGCACGAGTAGATACCGCTAAACTTTTCATTGATTCCCTCTGCTCTGCTTTTCCCTGTCGCTTTCTTAACTGTATGTCATATCAGAATTGTGTATATATTATTTTAAAAAAAAATTGATCTAAATATATTAAGATATTTTTTAATAATCTTAATATTCTAATATTAAAAATAAAATAAATTATATTATATTATATAATATATTTTCAATTAAAAAAAATTACATGACAATTTTAAATACAGTAAAGATGCGTTTGTTCAGGTGGTGGCTGCGATGCACAACGTATACAAACGAGGTCTTCTACTCCTGAGGTATTTGCGGAGGGAATAATGATTATATTTTTTTTCTCTCAATAAGGATTTAACATGGATACATTAAAAATAATTTATTAAAAATATAATAGATTAACTAAATTACTTGCAAAAAAATTGACACCCAGGAGCTTTTTTACATTTTAAATTGGGTTTTTAGTAATTAGGAAGTTTAATGATGAATAATTTGGTATTTTAATATATATAAAAAATAAAAAATAATTGACGCGTGCAATACATGTATCTACATGTGTGGGGTATTTGTGATTTTATGACGTCTTGCGAGATATTTTTGTGCTGCTTAAAATTTCCTTCCTCCATCGTTGTGTATCTCCTTCGCGTTGGGCTAGCATATAGCTCGACAACAAGGCAGTTTTATTGCTAGCGATGCCTCTTTTTTATAATATTTGTTTCCTTAAAATTTACACTTATTTTTAAAAATTCTAGAGTTGTCGTTGTATTTTTTGAGATTTTAACTTTTGATCTTTTTTAATTCTTTATTTTTAATTTTGGTGATTTTTTTGTAAAATTTGATTTGCTGTCAATTTCATTCTCCGGTCCTATGTCGTGACATGTTTTTTTTTCTAACTTGCTCTTCGTTTATTTTTATTTTTCTAGGTCCTTTTCTTAAAATAAATTTTATTCTTGACTTCACACTTCAATAAAAAATTACGTGTCCTTTAATTTATTTCAATCTCGATATTATTCTATTTATTATTATTTTTGTTATTATCCTTTTTTATATTTTTTTAATCAATCTCATACTTCAAAATTTAATTGGTTTCTAATCAGGCTTTGTTGTTTTTACATGTGGTGCTTATGTTTTAATGACCATATCAAGAGTTACAGAAGTTAGCATGAGATTACATTATTTATTTTGACTTGTTTTTATCATTTTCTTTTAAAAAATAAAATAAAATAGGACGTGTTTTTTTTCTATCGGGTTGGCACAAGTTTGCTAAACCCTTATCGTGGGTTGCTTTTTAATTATTATTTTTTTTAAATTTCCCCCCCTTTAAAAATTCGGTTCCTCCTAAAATTATTTTTCATAATTATTTTTTTTGTAAGGCTATCCTTCTAGAATCCATAGTTGGTTTGTTAAGAATTATTTTAAAAAAAAAAAAAAACATCACATGTTTTTTATCAGTTATCTCATTCAATTTGTCTCTAGAAAATACATTTAGATGGAGGTCCGGTTCTTGCAATCCAAAGCTTTAGCACGACATGAAATTAAAAGGGCAATTTTGTACTGGAAACACACAAATAAACTGACAACGAGTATCTTTGAACGAGATCTATAATATTAATTTATAGCTACCTATTATTTATTAGAAAAGAAATCATATATTTTTAAAATAGTCATCATTTTCAATACTTAATTCATTATTTGTTATTATTTATCAATTAATAAAAAATAAAAAAGTTAATATGTATTATTTACATATACGTGGCTCATGTAAATAAAATAAAATTGATGTATTATATTGTATTAGACAAAAACAAATTTACAAGTATATTTAAATAATATCAATAGAACGAGTTTTAGATTATATTTGACAATACTATATATATATATATATATATATCAAATCTTAAAAACAACACAATAAAGCAAAACGACACACCTGCAATTTCATTGTATAAATAATGATTTTGTAATTATATTTGAGATTTTAGCTATTTTAGATATTTTAACAAATGATGTTACTATAACGATGATATAATTATTATTATTTTTTAATTTTACAAAACAACTTTTTCCAATATCTTTTCTTTCTCCACCCCTGCATTTTGTTTATCATTTTATACATGACCCATGCATTATTATTTTTTATCTTTATTTTTTAATGTATATTTTTGTTTTTGTAAAATACTTTTTATTCTTCACACTTGATCTATTTATATCACTCTTTCTATTATTATCTTTATTTTTGTTATATAATCTTATATATATATATTAATTATTCTACACTGACTAAAATAATATTCATATATATATATATAACAAATTATCCAACCCACTAAAAAAAACAGTCCAAGTGGCTAATATCCATCCATTGAGGTTAGTTCAGGTTCCATCGGTTCCTTCGAAGAAAGCATGTCCAGGTCTTTGTTAAGGAACCATCTCACCTAAAAGCTTAAGCTTATAAGTGAGGCCCCATAATATGATTTATATTATTCTCTAACACACCCCCTCAAGTGAAAGCCCTTTGGGCTTGAAACTTGCACAGGCCCACATCACCTTGTGCTTGATTTTTATCAAATAGAATGGAGGTGGTGAGATTCGAACTCGTGACCGCTGGGTCATCAAGGCTCTGATACCATGTTAAGGAACCATCTCACCTAAAAGCTTAAGCTTATAAGTGAGGCCCCATAATATGATTTATATTAATATTCATATATATATATATATATAACAAATTATCCAACCCACTAAAAAAAACAGTCCAAGTGGCTAATATCCATCCATTGAGGTTAGTTCAGGTTCCATCGGTTCCTTCGAAGAAAGCATGTCCAGGTCTTGTCGTGCGAGGCTAATTTGCAGTCTCGGATTGGAAGCCGAGTGCGGCGGCGCTGCGCGCACTCCGCAAACTAGTTTCCATGGATACACTAAAATCCGTCATCACTGCAGTTTGTTAGAATAAAAAATGTATTCACGATATAAACTTTCGGCCGGAAAAGAGCTACCGTGGACCAACTAGTTATTCCGCCGGATCAATATTTTCTTTAAGAAAACAAGAAAACACTAATGACACCATGAATGTTAATTTTAATTATGGTGTTGTTAATTATTGTGTTTTATAAATATTTAAAAATTATTTTTTTAAAAAAAATTTATTAATTTAATATATTTTTAAACAAAAATATTTTTAAAAGGGTCCAAGCGAAAGAAAGGTTGGGAGAAGTAGTGGAGGAGTTGCGGCCCAGGCTGCCATCGCAGCACTTTTTTTTTTTCAAATCCCCAAAATAGATGCAAAAGAGTGAGCATTATGCGGCCGCTTGCATGCACTAAAAGTTAAGGTTGACCTTTTAAAAAAATATAGTTAATAAATCATTAAACATGGCACAACTGCGGATAATGTGGCGAACGCAACAATTATTGTTTTACACTGCGTTTCAGCTTTTATTTAAATTTCCTGACATAACAAACATTAAATTAATAAATAATTTTAATGTACTATATAAATTTAATATATTATTAATGTTAAAAATAAAAAATATTTTAAACAAGAATTATTGTAATATATTTTTGTAAAATCACACATTATACTATCCAACAAACACCAGCTAATAGAAATATGATTCACTAGTTCAATCTTAAATCATCCATAAAATTAGTATTTCAAATCATTTTTTTATTAATATCGGTGTTCAAATCATTTTGCACATACCTTAATTGATCTCACAGGTCCTGATAGTAATTTTAATCTTACAAACCCCAATGAGATTCGAATTCTAAAAATATCCCGGGATTCTTTTTTATTTTAAACCTAAATCAACAGCTAGCCATATTAATATTGGTATATTTATAGGAAGTTGATCGTTTTTTTGTTAATATTGATGTTCAGATCATCTTACACGTACCTCGATTAATCTCTCGGTCTCGATAGTATTTTTAATCTTAAGAACCCCAATGAGATTCGAGTTCTAAAAATATCCCAAGATTCTTTTTTATTTTAAACCTAAATCAACAACTAGCCATATTAATATTGGTATATTTACAGGATTTTTTCCCAGTAATTCCGATTATAGATGATAACGAGAACGAACTCGGTTTTTCCTCAGATCTGAGCCCACAAGTGAACATGTTGCTCGATACATGAGTTTTGAGTTTTTGGTACATTAGACTTATTGCTTAAAAATCTTTGAGATGGTGATTTTGCCAAGACATGCATGTTGCGAAGGTTAATTGTTGTCTAAAAACAGCTGACGTACAACAATTTCTGAAGTTATTTTGTATTAAAACTTGCGAAGCATAGAGTAAGAGATGGAGAATCACGGAATGAAATTAATTAGTACAATGATCAAGCTGTGGGTCGCAGAAGAAAAGAAAAATGAAAGGGTTCATAATTTAGCCTGGCTTCTGAGATTTTCTACGGCTTCTTTAGCATGGTCAGGCACAGGCAGGTTGCATATGAGAGTAACCCTTGACGACGACACCATTGATTTGGAGGACTCTGTGTTTGAAGGATCCGATAATTTCCAGATTCGCACATCCCACACCTGCATGCATCAGCCATGAAACTCCGATGCGTTGGATCAGAGAAAGGAAGTGTAGGTGATCATCAGGTACGTACCTGAACGGTTTTGCCGATACTGAAGGGAGTGGCTTCGGCCAGGATGAGGTCTCCAAGGTGGGCGCTTTTCACATGATTGATGCTCAGCTGAATCCCAGCCACTCTCTGCAACCCCGATGCCAGATGAGCTCCCATGCTGGCCATCGATTCCGAAATCAGCGCCGATATTCCACCGTGCAAGACCTTAAACGGCTGATCGATCGCCGGCCCATTTCCACCAATTTATCATTTCAAGACAAGAACAAGGACAGATTAAATCAAGTGTTCGATCAGGCAGACAGTTTTAACTTAATGAAATCGTTCCTTTTGTACATGAGAGAGAGAGAGACCTGAACGCACTTGGGATTCACAAGAAGGCGGCCAGTTACTCTTTGAGGTGACATTTCTCCATATTCGAAGCCAAATGAATGCAAGGCTACATCAAGACGCTCCTTGTTGGAAGAAGAGGAGGAGGAGGAGGAGGATCGATCCATGAAGAAATTAAGAATTGTTTGGAAGATGGAATGGACCAAACAATTAATCACGGTTAGGTGAGGTTAGGTGAGGTCACGTATAAATAAATGTCTCGTTACGTGTTATTGAGAGAGTTGGCGACTCTACCGCACAAAGGGTTGTTTGTCATTACGATCGGAAAGTGTTTATGAAAAAAATTGAAATTTTTTATTTTTATTTTTTATTTTAAATTAATAAAATTTAGTATTTTTAGATTATTTTGATGTGCTGATGTCAAAAATAATTTTTAAAAAATAAAATAAATATCATTTTAATGCATTTCTAAACAAAAAAAAACTTTAAAAAACAACCGCAATCACACTCTAAAAAAGTCACATGCCCAGATACCACCACCAGTACTAAGTTGTTTAAGGTTTACACGTTATCGCCTTGGCTTCCTACGTTTGTCAAGCCAGAACCCATGCATTCACATCCACACACCACCATCTAATTAATGCCTTGATGCCTAATTCTATTTTTGTTTTATTTTATTTTTCTTGTTTTGCTATTCCAACTAGAATGCACCGCTCGGTTTTGCCCGAGCGAGAGCTGAACTTTTTTATTTATGTAAAAAATTGATTGATTTTATATGTATTATATTTTATTATTTTAATATTTAATTAGTAAAATTATAATTGATAAAATCTATTAAAAACAGTTTTTTTCCACTAAAAAGTGATTGAATGTTGCTATTCTTAAAATATTTTTGATAAAATTTGGTAGAAAATTTGCTAAGAAAATGAAATAATTTATTGCAAATTTGTTGCCACGGATATCCTGGTTAAAAACATACAAAAAAAGAAACCCGGTAAAAAAAAACTGACTTGGACACCTTGGTTATAAAGTTTTTTAGAAAATATGAAAAAAGGTCCCCGTACATTAAAAGAAAAAAAAAAGAAAGCCAGTCATAAAAAAAAATACAAGGGGAAAGCATTTTTTTAAGAAAATTATTTGACTTGAAAATTTAAAAACTATACCGCACTATGCTGCGGGCTGAGTGAACAATTTTTATAATTGTTTTGATTAAAGAAATCAATAGGATTTGCCAATCCAAAATTAAAATATAATATCTATATATGCAAAATTAAATATAATAAAACAGATCACCACACCCTATTATAAAAATAGCAACATCGAAGCTTTAACATCTAAAACTATCATTGCTATTACTGTCAAAATAATAAAAATTATCAAATTATCTCGAGGAAAAAAGCTGAAAAACAATTAAAAAGAGTAAGCAAGAAAAATAATTAAAATAATTCTTCTTCTTCTTCTTCTTTTTTATTATTATTATTGTGTTAATAATGAAAAAAAGAAAACAAAAATAAATGAAAGATTAAAAAAATCTAAATAACTTTAACTAAAGATCAAACAAAAAAATAAAATAAAAATTATCAGGTAAAAAAAAATCAATTGACTGGAAACAAAACAACCAATAACAAAATAACAAAAAGAGAAAAAAAAAACATAAAAAAAAAATTATTAACTGAAAAAAAAAATCATTTGACTTGAAAATTAAAAAATTGACCCCACTACGTTGCGGGCTGAGCAAACAATTTTTATAATTGTTGGGATTAAAAAAATTAACAGGATTCGCTCGTTCAAAATTAAAATATAATATTTATATATGCAAGATTTAATATAATAAAACATCATCACAACCTATTATAAAAACAACAACATCGAAGTCTTAACATCTAAAATTATCATTGCTATTACTGTCAAAACAATAAATGTATCAAATTATCCTTAGTGAAAAAAACTCAAAAACATTAAAAAAAAATAAGCAAGAAAAATAACTAAAACTATTATTATTATTATTATTATTGTTGTTGTTTTTGTTGTTGTTGTTGTTGTTACTGTGTTAATAATGAAAAAAACAAAAATAAATAGAAGGTTAAAAAAATATTTAAAACTGTAACAAAAGAAAAAAAAATTATTAGGTAAAAAAATTTAACCTAACTTGAAAATAGAAAAAAAAAACCAATAAAAAACTAAAAGAAAGAACATAGGGAGAAAAAAAAAATATCTATTTTCAAATGATTAAAATAAAATTTAAGAGCTAATTTAAAAGAAAAAATATCACCTCAATAAATAAGAACATGACAAAAATTAAAAATCAAAGATAAGAGCACACTTATATATACATGGACAAAATAGGGATTATTCCATAAATAAATAAAATAAAAGGATTAAAATAAAAAAAATAAAAGTATAAGGGCCGACATGAAAATCAAATCTAGGGATTAAAATCAAAAATTAAAAGTATAAGGGCCGAAATGAAAAAACAAATATATTATCAATTTAAATCAAAGGATAAAATTGAAAATATCAAAACTTGTGTACCGAATTTATTGATTTATTTAAACCTAATCCGGAAATTAAAACAATGAGGACCGAAGTGCAACATTAACATTTAATTAATTTCAATCGAAGGACCCAATCGAATTAAATAAAAACTTATATAATAGAAATCAGGACCAAACACAAAATTGAAAGTTGAGGGACCGAAGTGAAAAAAGAAACAACTCGGGGGCCTCTTCTGCACTTTTACGTGCAGGAGAGAGAGAAACGTGGCCAGCGAGTTTAACCGGCCACCACCGCGTCCACGGCCACCCGTCACCAAAATGCGCCGCGCCGGGAGGAAGAACTTGCGGAGGCGCATCGATTGAGACGGCGGTAGCCCATCTCCGGTGACGGGAGCATACCTCACGTTCCACCTGAATAGGGCGTGAGGCGGAATACCGTTGGTCGCGTGCAACGCACGCGCCGACCGTAAATCAAAAATAATAATAATTTAAAAATGTCAATTACCGGTATGCTTCTGTTCCCAAGTCAACAATTTTGTCTTATTAGGGACTAAATAAGTATTTAGCCAATTTCAGAAAATAAAAAAAAAACGCTAAAGTGCGGCGAATCGGACCGGACCGGCATGCGCAATGACCACGAAGCCCCTCAGTCCGGCGGCGTTTTTTGTCTTTTTCGGAGGGTTTTTTTGTTAATACACTGTTCATAGCTGGAAAAAAAAAAAAGAACATGCACTCGCGAAGCACCGAGTCAAATGTCCAATGAACAGTGACTATGAGTCACGATGAACAGTTGAAGAACACTAAAACACTGATGTGTTTTAGGTTCTTTGTTAATACAAGTTGATGTTCTCGCAGACCAGGATAAGATTTCAAAGGCAGACCGTGACCAGGGTAATGCTGTCATTGCTATTTTAATTACCATTTTATTTCAAATAAAATTGTAAGACGAGCAGCTTAATATTTATAACCAAAGCATAATTCTTTTAGTGAAAATAATTTTTAATTAGAATTATATATATATATATATGGCAATGCCTCGTGATATTAACATCGACATTGACACAGTTCCATACAAAAAATGCCAAGTTTTAGTAACTCGTTTTGTTGGGCTTAGAGATTTTTATTGAGTTTTATATTTTAATACTGGGTTGGTGACAAATATTTTTTTTATTATTATATAATAATATAAGAAAATCAATATAACCCTATAAAGTGAATAACTCAGGTTAGGTTAGGGTTTTGACAAGTGTACAGAGTATCGATGAAAGAATCATGATTTATATATTATTTGTTAACAGTCCAGAAAATTTAGATCCAGATTCCAGACTGCTGTAAAAAGTGCATGTGATAAACTAGTTGAAAAAAAAAATAACATTGAAAGAAAGAAAAATTTAATTTAAAGAGGATCAGAGCATCTCTGATGACAAAAATCACCTGAAAAAGCTAAATTGTTAAAATAATTTTTTAAATAGTATAAATATATTTTTTATTTATAATTAAAAAATTATTTTAACAATACATCTATATTTTAATATTTTTTTCAAAAATGCGTCGAGAAAAATCTTGCAGATTAAGGAAGAAATCTATGAATGATTTATTTTAACTCTCTTGATAAATGGGCTGGAATTATGTTTTGTAAAGAAGAAAATATCTTAGTTTTACATTTAACTATCCTTTTGAAGCTACAAAATCAAAATAAAAGCAATATTAAAAGAATAGTTATTTATTTTTAATTCCAAAGATGCCCTCGTTGATTAACCCACAGGGGCGAAGCTCAACCTGGAATAAAGCAAGTCTCTTGGCTCTCGTATTCTAAGTTTCTAACGAGGGAAATGATGGCATGCACGAGAGAATGTACTGAGTAGCCAGCCAATAATAGCGGTCCACGAGAGCAATGTGTAAAACCCACGTAGTCATCATCATGATCTCCTGCCATTTACGGTAATTTAAGTGTCGGACAGAGCAACAAACAATGGTGTATCAGATCGGATGTTCCTGGGTGGATGACAGCGTAATGATGGTGCCAATAATAATAGGCTCCGAGAGTGGCCTGGAAATTTTTACAGCACCCCGAGAGTAATTAATAATAAAATATTTTTTAATGTAGTTGAAAATATCTTTATTATTTTTAATTAGATTGAATTCGATTTTTTCTTCTCTTTTTTAAAAGTTTGTTTTCCCCTGGAGTAAATTTATGAATTAATTATTAATGATTGATTTTGCAATAATATATTTTTCTAACGTTGATTAATTAATTGAAAGTGAACTTGGTTGTCGCTGATGGGAGATCTGATTTAATTATAATTTTTTCGAGCCTTGGATATGTACGTGGCAACTATGTCAAGTTGAGAACATAATTTGCATATACCTTTTATCTGCCTCTTTGGATTGTAAAGGAGAAAAAGTTGGTGCGAGCCGGGTACACGTGTGTATTTAAAAAATCTCACTATAGGTTACTGTTAATTATTCGATTAACATTTTAAATTTAATTATTCGGTTCGCATGTCATGAAAAACTATTTAAAATTTATTTTATTTTAATTTCATCGTGATTATAATATATATCTATAACAAGACATCTGAGTTAAATTCCGGGAAAATATACATTTTTAGTCAAAATTCCCTTTTTTATTCATGTTTTTTTTTTATAATATGTTTTTTTTTGTTAGCAACATGGTTTTTTTTAAATAAAACAAATATTTCTAAGCACTTGCATTGATTTCATTCTTTTATTTGTTTATTCTTCATTTTGATGAAGTAATTTTTATCTGGAGATTTGTTTTTTAAAAAAAATCTATTGTGATTTTTAAAAATAAAGTAAAAGCATGACACAATAATTTTCAAGTGATTGCATTAAAAAACACTTAATTTGATAAACTAAATAAAAAATTAAAATACACTAAAAAATTCAATTTATAATATGATGTCCAATATTTAAAATTCAATATGATCAAGAATTTGAGTTTTTGAGTATCTAGATGATGGTTGATCACGTGTTCATGTTGTTTTGATGGAGGGGTTGAAGTATCATATTATTATGATATCATTAATGAGAGATAAATATTTTAGACGTACTATTAATAAAAGATAAATATATTTTTCATACTATTAATTGAGAATAATTATTTTATACATGATATTAATATCAATAGAAATATAGTAGGTGCTTGGTAAACCCCTGTACTCCTAAAAATATAGAAAGATGGTTATTTTTTGACTATTAACATTTAATTATTAACAGTCATAAAAATAAACAAAAACAACTTTTGACTTAACATGAAGTTTATAATGATCATCAATCACATGCATATGTAGATTTGAAATGATCTTGAATCTAGATGTGACAAGTCTGATATTTAGTCAGACTCACACGTGTATAAGCTTGATGTATAAATGAGCCCAAAAAATATCGGATCTGATATTTGATTAAATTCACATGTACTTGAACTCAACTCGTAGTTAAGCTCAATGATATTAAATTTAACAGCTCGTCGAACCCACATGTATTTTGAGTTGTCATATGATTAAATAAAAAAATAATAGGTGTGGAGGAAAATCAGACCCATGTTATCTGGGCTGACTTCTTAACAAGCTTAGGTATATAAATTACTATACTATCTTTGACCGTTGTAAACATCAACTTCAAGTAAAAAATAACAACACATATATAAATATACCTGGTCCTGTAATATCCACTCAATCTCTTATGATGAGCGGTAATTGTCTATCGAGAGTTTTTATTAAGGGTCTGTCTGGGAGAACGGTTGCGATAGCTTTTTAAAGTGCATTTCATGTTGAAATACATCAAAATGATATTTTTTATTTTTTAAAAATCATTTTTGACATCAGCACATCAAAATGATCTAAAAATACCAAAACATATTCATTTAAAATGAAACAAAAAATTGAATTTCAGCAAAACAGCGGTTTGGCTGCAGTGCCAAACGGGCACTAAGAAGAGGACGCTGAATCTGTAATCTTAGATGAGGTGAATTAAAAAAAAACATGATAAAAGCTCGATTATAACTATTATACTCCACGAGTGAGCAAAACATCGATGTCAACAAATAAATTATTTTACCATATCACCCCCCGCATGCAAAACCCTACCTGAAATTGAATTTTAATTATTATTTTTACTTGATGGGTTGCAAGATGCGAATACTTTCATTCAAGCTCGGGCAAAGCTTGCCTTAGTGTCTAATTATTTGGATGGGGTGATTCGAAATTCAAGTTAATTAAGTCCTTTGAAATAAAAATGAATTATTTTATCGGACAACTTCATCGTCCATCCATAAACACAAAAAGTTAAAGTGACCCGGCAAAGAAAGGATCAAACCTGTAGCTATGAACCCCGAGATCGAAGAAATTTTGTTGCCAGAACAAGTTGTAACCGCTCGGAGTAGGAAACAGGTAGTCAATACTCACGGCAGCTTGGGACCACTTTAGGAGACAGCTAATTAAGCCCAGCTGGTTTTTTCTCAGGACCGCGCGAGATGCGTCAAAGTTCGAAGTTCAAGAAAAAGAAACGAAGGAAGGATTACCTCGATTCTAACAACTCCACCAGACTCTCGTACGCCTTTCTTTCAAATAAGCTGTGCTAACCATTCCTCTTTTTCACTGAAGCCGTGCCTGTTTGTTAGTGTATAAATTTGATTTTTAAAGTGATTTTTATTTAAAAATATATTAAAATTATATATATTTTATTTTATAAAAATAATTTTTGATATAAGTACATTGAAATGATTTAAAAATATTTTTTTAATTTAAAATATAAAATAAAAATAATTTTTAAAAAAATATTTTTAAAATGCAATATTAAACACCAGCTCATCTAACTCGAGCAGCTGACGAGCATGTTTTATTTTCACACGCCTGAGACCCAAACTTTCCTAGCAACATTAGATGCCAGACCCTAAGAAAGGAAATCAATCTAGGAATTTATTTACACCTGAAAAAACATCTAATCTAGAGTGTCCTCGTCATTGCGGCTAAAATACCATTTACTGAAAATTTAATTTTTATTTTAATATATTTAGAAAAACATGTAAATCTCAATCTCTAACAAACACACGTTAAAAGAGGTCAAAACAGTTTGCTCCTGTGTGTTCTGGGCTGGATCTTGGTTGATAAAAACCCACCGCGTGAGGTTACAAGATACAACTCGGCAGGAATCAAACTGGGATTATAGTGATTTTCTTACCCGTTCCAAGCCCACACCAAGTAATTTGCATGAAGGGACTCTCGAGTTATTTTATGTAATTGCAAAGGGCTAAACCATAAAGGTCCATTCGTCGCATTGTGAATGGATCATCGTCTATTGATCGTCACACACTTGAACCAATGGATTCTCTTGAAATCATAGAAAACATCCACCGCCACTCGCGAGTCAGGAGACCTTGAGATAAATGCGAATAAGTTCCAGTAATTTTCCTTGTCAGCTATTACTGGTCTGATAATTTTGACACCTTTTGCGGTTGAGTTTCAAAAGGTAATGATATAATTGATGGAGCCCCAGAAAAAAAACGAGCCAAGTTGCTATATCTCTTGGAAAAAACAATGGAGCTCTCTAATCTCGACCTTGCCATGAGAGATCAGGCTGGCGGGGGCCACCTTGATATTATCTGAGATATTGGAACTAGAGAACGAAGAAAGTATTCTTATACGGTGCCGTCTGGTCTACATTCCCAGGATGAGATGACGATGATGTGATACAAAGGTGTTTTACGTGGAATGATTCGAAGCAACCACCGTTCATTCTTGATAGAGCGACCGTTTCGTTGATCTTATATTAAGAAAATAATCTTCATCATTTAACTAAACAAGCTATAAAATGAGAATACAAGCATGAAAAAAATTGTCGTGCTGACAAGTTACAAGGCATTATTTCAAATCTAACATGTAGTCATGTATTGATATAATTAATTAAAAAGATTATCATAATTAAAATATAAGAAAACTTTGTAATGAAAGATGAAAAAAGAAGAAGGAAATACAGATATTTAATTGATTGATTGACTGTTAATCAATGTGTTTAATTACACTTGGTTGTAGGAACTATTAATGTCTTCAAAATAAGAGGAAATTGCTTTTATTCCAAGGTTTGACATTAAGTTTTAAAAGTGTTTTTGAAAAACAAAATTATTTTTTATTTTAAATTAAAATATTTTAATATTTTTTTTTATCATTTTCATGTGTTGATGTCAAAAATAATTTTTAAAAAATAAAAAAAATTATTTTGATATGTTTTTTTAACCAAAAACACTCTAAAAAAACTTAACGACTATCAAATAAATACTAATAACATGTGCCCTTAGATTGGGTTGAATTTAACACTGACGTATTGAAACTTCTGTGAATTAAAAAAAATCATCGTCGTTGCAATCAATGTCAGCATAGAAATTTTTGAAGCAATCAAAATTCAAGTCTTGCAACTCATTATCTCATTGTAATAATCAATGATGTCAGGGATCTTATTCTTTAAGCATCGTCATAATCCCTAATTTTTTTGTGGGCTCTCTCGCGGGCCTCATGTGTCACTGAACAGCTACCCAAAATATATCAGATCTGGCCCACGAAATCTCGAGGCCCAGAGGGTTAAGAGCAGATAGCAGAGCTTCTGTGCCCGCACTTCTTTCCCTGTAATTCCGTGGTTCACGGGAGTGCTTATTTCTACTTTATCCAATCTTTTTTTATTACCTCTGTTTCTCGTGTTTGACTTTGACCCACGAAAGTAGAGATCAGAGCTACATATTAGGTTTCACAAACGTGATGGGCAAATGATGGGCTGTGTGGGAGGTTGCGGTTGTTTTTTAAAGTACTTTTTATTTAGAAATACATCAAAATGATATTTTTTTATTTTTTAAAAATCATTTTTGAAATCATCACATCAAAATGATTTAAAAACACAAAAAAAATTCATTTAAAATAAAATAAAAATTCAGATTTTGGGGAAACGGCGGTACAACCGCCGTCCCTAACAGGCTCGATATCTACCTTCGCAGTTCATACTTTGTAAAATAAAACTTTTTATCTAAAAAGCTTAATTTTAGATTGGATAGTAAGATTTTGATGTAAGCCATAATAAACTTATTTATAACTTTAAATCACCATTTAATGTGTAAGAAAATTACAAATTTAACCCCCTTTTTTTATATAATTACCTGTCTACTTTTTTATTTTTTTTGACAATAAGAAGAGTTGATGACACCTCAATTGTAATTCTCTTTCTGATTTAAATCTATCGACACCAAGTTTGAGTTTTTCTTTCGAAATGTGGTCCGGCATTTTTTTTTTCCATTCATTGTTTTTCCATGATTTTTTTATTCTGTAAAAATCTAAAGGACTACAATGTAAATATGAATAAAGTTTTAAATCAAAATAAAAACTATAAAATTAAAAGGACAAACAAATGAGCTAAAGTATAATATTTGGATCAAATTGTTTCACCCCCTGTAAATCGGAGTAATGTCCCGTTGTTTGTGATTGTTTTTGAGTTCGGTTATCTTTCTTTTAACTGTTTTTTCTTTTACCAATTTCAATAAAATCATTGCCTTGTAACAAAATATAGGTATTGAATTCGAGTAAGTATTTGCATTTTTTGTAAGATTTAAAAAACCGAAATAACCAGAATTTTACTTGTTTAATTGAACCTTAAAACATGTTTTATGAGTGGTGAAATTTAATTAAATCCAAAATAATAGAATATAGACAAATATCAACACAAAAAATATAATAAAATAATATTAAAGGATAAAATTAAAAAAAATAAAATGAATGATAAAAAAATAAAAACCACTTCTATAATCAACATTCAATCGTGAGGAAGCGAACAACCTTTCAGTTTTATCTTGAAAAAAAATCTCAACCCTGTGGTATCTGAATAAAATATTTAATGGCCAATGATTCGAGCGTTGGCAGGGATTATAAAAAAAAAAAAAAAAACTTCTCAACGTGCTCAACGTGTAATAACTAAGACATATTCTAGAAAAATCCTTTCTTGGATACAAATGCGACTTTGAAAAACTCATCGAAGAATATTAAGAAGAAGAAGAAGGGCATTGAAGAGTTGTGTTCTTTCCAATTGTCTCTAGCGTGCATTAAAACGTCGTCGCCGCCGCGACAATTCATGGAAGATGGCATTTTCTCGTTGGCAACTCTGGCTACCCTTCCCATTTACTGGACCCACGCGTTTAAACCAAACGCCCCGACGGCCGAGCCAAACGATACACACTCGAACCTTTTACTGGTGACCATGATCAAGCGATAAGAAAAGTTGATACTGTTTCAAAATTAAAAATGAAAACGGTTACTATAAAAACGGTTACAAAGGCCTTTAACATATATACCGGTCTAGAAAATCTTAACCGCCCAGAGCAGCGGGCAGAGATATCAATTTCAAAGTGCCCTCAATCTTCTTCTTCTTCTTCTTCTCTATCTCTCCATAACCGTAAAAATCAAAAGCCGCAATCTTGCTGGCGATGTCCCATGCTAAACCAAGCAGAGTCTTATTCCCTTCCAAACAGGTCATAACTTTTAATGCTGTATAATAACAGTATACGGTTCGTATTCACCTTTCTGGGTCCTGTGATGTGTGCTGAATCATTGCCTTGTCTTACAACCCACACATTGCTTTGAAATTACTTCTTGTCCTCTTGTTTTTTTCTTCCCCTCCCCTTCCTATTAAAGATAAAGGGATTCCTTTTTGTTCTCCTTCCTTGTCACTGACTGATACTCTTTGCCACCATTTCCACGTTCTCCGCTTTCCTTCTATTTAACTCTCACTCAGAATCAATTAATGATCTTTCCCTTTGTTGGGTAGTGCTTTATTCTTCTGCGTGGAAAATAATTTCATCGCTGAGTTTGTGCATCGATGGCGTGGGGGAACATGATGTCATATTTTTCTCTCCCGAATTTCCGTGCTATCTTTCAGGTTTGTTGGGCATCGTGTGTGTGCGCGCGTGGTTTTTTTACCGTTTCATGTTCAGGTTATTATTATGTCATCATCATAGGACTAATTTAATTTTGGAGGCAAATTTGTTAAAGATAAATAATGTTTAGCTATATTAGAAAAGTTATCTGATATTGTGGCTTGTGAAGTTATGATGAAAGGTTTTTGCTTTCTGGGGGTTGCATGGTTCCGTGGCTATGGATAATGGACAAAATTGGTCCATGAATTTCTGGGGATTGGTCGAGGTACAGGTCTCGAAACTAGATTTTATGGACTCTTTGAGTCCTGGGTTCTCTTCTTCACCATAATTCTCTGTCGGTAAAGATATGCTTGAATGCTTCAATTGCTTGCTAGTTTTAATCAACAGATTCAAACAAGAACCGGAATCTTACTGGACAAAGCTAAAATTTATGGTTGTATACGTTGTGGAGTGCTGAGCTGTTTAAGTAAGAAATTGAATGAGAAATTAGAATTTTTCCTTTTTTTGATTTTCCTACTCTCAATAACAGGGCAGAGTGAGGCAGGCGGGGATGCAAACACACACCATCAAATCTCATGGAGCCAAAATTGCGAGGGATCACTTGCACGATTGGCTTATTTTACTGCTACTCGTAGTGATTGAGGTCATTCTCTTCGTAATACATCCATTTTACCGGTTCGTGGGAAAGGATATGATGACAGACCTGAAATATCCCCTGAAAGGGAACACAGTACCTGTATGGACCGTGCCTGTAAGTTTTCTTCAGCATTAACTTATCAAGTTGTTTGTTATCTGGAAAGGGTTTACGCTTTCAGAAAGGTGTGCATCGATTGAACATCCCAAGCCAAATATAGATCGATTAATTTTTCATTATTTCTGTTTGTGCTTCTGTGTTGCTGAGAACGAATATATAATTCATCAGGGTCTTTACCTTTTTGATATTCAGTTGTATGCAGTTTTGTTGCCCGTTGCCGTTTTCCTTTTAGTTTATATCAGAAGAAAAGATGTCTATGATCTGCATCACAGTATCCTAGGTAATGTCATTTGAACTATGCTTTTTATGTCTGGCCTGTACCTTTTTGTTTCGTTTTGAGTAAAATAATGATGAATATTGTTTTACGAAATTAAGAGCAGGCCTCTTATTTTCTGTGCTGATCACTGCTGTCATCACCGATGCAATAAAAAATGCACTTGGCTGGCCTCGACCAGACTTCTTTTGGCGTTGCTTTCCTGATGGGAAGGAAGTATGTCTCTGTTTTCCCTTTCTTGAACTCTTCGATGCATTTTTTTAATATACAATTTTTTGGTTTTTTGTAATAATTATGTTTAATTATCTTTTTATAAAATCTTTGCATCCTAACAATTTTCTTCTTCTTTTTTTTTTTATTAAAAAAAAAAAGCAATACCGTGGCCGCAGCTGAGCTGGTTTTGACCATTTCAATAAGCCTGATATTTTCTTGATTTCTTGTGCAAGCTTTTTCCTTGAACTTAATAAGTCCCCAGCAAGTTGCTACATTCTGATATAGACCTTAATATTAATTATTTGTGTCATGTTTACTTGGCACTATTTACTATTTTCAATCGTTGTAACTTTTTATTATTATTTTTGCGCTGCTCAGCTCTTTGATCGGTGGGGAAATGTAATATGTCATGGAAAAGGAAGTGACGTTAAGGAAGGACATAAAAGTTTCCCAAGTGGGCATACTTCATGTAAGCTACAGTTTTATATATCCTGCGATGCTTATCTGTCTTGTTTTGGTCAATTTGTGCTGTGATCTGTATCAACCATGGGATGATAATATGGTATATAGATTCAAAATAGTATTTCAATAAATGACCACGAGGGAAACTATGAAATGGAAATTTGAAACTTTCCTGATGTTATTATTTGGCGACTTTCCAGGTAGCATTTCCTATGACTAAGGTAATGTTCAAAGAGAAACAATTATTAACTCAACTGTGCAAAATATTTAAGAAAATAAGGGTTAGGTCACTTTTCAGTCACAAAGCAGTTTGTACTTGTTATTTCATAGCAGCATTCCAGGTAGTAAGTGTTTTTAAAAGGAGATATTTGAAGAACTCATTGAGTCAACCGATAACAACTAGTGCTGCAACGTACGCAGGGTCCTTTGCTGGATTAGGTTTTCTCTCATTGTACTTATCTGGAAAAATCAAAGCATTTGATCGGAAAGGGCACGTGGCAAAACTATGCATCGTTTTTCTTCCTCTACTCGCTGCATCTCTCGTCGCCATCTCTCGAGTTGATGATTACTGGCATCATTGGCAAGATGTGTTTGCTGGAGGCCTTCTAGGTCTGTTTTTCTGTTCTCAATTACTGATAGAGAAAGGGTAGATAAATATGCATTTCAAAATTTAACTTGATTGGCTTTTATATGGTAGCAGGGCTGATTGTGGCAGCATTCTGCTATGCACAGTTTTTCCCACCCCCTTACAATGATGATGGTAAGATTTCTATTGCCTTTATTTCCTCGACTCATTTACTCTTGCTATGTATTTCATATTTTCTAAGATAGAGAATAATATAAATTATATTTTAGAGTTTTATTTAATAATTTAAGCTTTTAGATAAGATAGTTTCTTAACATGAAATCAGAGCATTATTGACCCCGGTCACGAGTTCAAATCTCACTACATCTATTTTATTTGATAAAATCAAGCACGAGGTAATGTGAGCCCGTGCAAGTTTCAAACCCAAAATATTTTCATTTGAGAGGGTGTATTAGAGAATAATATAAATTATATTCTGAAACCTTATCTAATAACAAATTTTTAGATGAGTTGGTTCCTTAATATTCTAGACTTCTGAATAAGATGTTGCATCCCCTTTGCATTTTTTTTTCTTAAAAAGACCAATAGTATCTTTCATTTAACATCTTGTCGCATGCACAGTACATCTTGAGCTATTGCTGATTATTTCATTAGACATTAGAAGTTCGTTCTATCTCAGGCAGTGCTGGATCTTCCTGTCTGCTGATTATTTGTCATGACAAAATCTATCAGAATAAGAGTTGCTCTCTGTTTGCACTCACTTTTGTTTCTTTGATGAAATTGACGAGCTGTTCTAAGCTGTCCCCTGTACTTTGTTGAATTCAGGATGGGGACCTTATGCATATTTCCAAGCTTTGGAGGAGTCACGTGCCAATACAAATGCGGGGCAGTCGATGAATGCACTTAATTCGCAGCCCATGAATGCACTTGTGGTGAGTCAACAAGGCAGGCAAAACGGAGACGACCTCGCCCCTCTGGAGGAATTGGAATCCGGAAGGATGTGAATATGCGAGTTTGGCTTCTGATATGCTTTTGTCCATATTTTGTGCGAGTTGTTTTATTGTTTATTATTATTTTTCTCGTTTTTTGGAAAATAGAATGTACAAGGATGATTAACAACTTTAAATGAATGGTAGCGATTTGTTAATGATATCTTGTACGCCATGGATGCGATGATGAAAAGCTTATTAACAAAGTTTTGTTCTTCCTTTCTTTGTAATTTACGGTTAAATAATTATAGTTTCTGGTTATTTTCCATTTTTCTTTTATATTGATCTCAAATTCCAGACTCTGAATATCAATTAATTAATGAAGCAAATTTAATTAACTACAAGATGAATTCCTTGAGATTCAAGCATGACCTATTTAACACGTCCATCCCATCAGTCGCAATTCGTTGATATGAGTCAGGGTTTAGCCGTTTAGGTTATATTTGATATTGTTTTTGTTTTTGTGGTTGAGATTTTAAAAAAATAGTTTCATGAAAAGCACTTTAGCTGCAATTTAAAATAATTTTAAAGTGTTTGGTTAGAACTGTGGTTGAGTTTAAGGTTAATGAAAGACAGTTTCAAGTGTTTGATTACCAAACTTTTCATATTATTTTCAACTTATGAAATTATTTTAAAGGACTTAAATATACACACACATATTATATTTATATATATATATATATATATATATATGTGTGTGTGTGTGTGTGTGTGTGTGTGTGTGTGTGTGTGTGTTTAAATATTATATTAATAATCATAATTTCATAATGTAATGAATAATTTAAATAAATTGGACACTTCTTTTTATTCTCTCATCAAACTATTTGTAATTCCATCACGAACTAAATCCATACGTGAAGACCTTTGCGATCTCTGACAATTTGATCAAGGAACAACATCCGGTAAAATATCATCTGAAATAAAACTAGGATCGTCAGACAAAAATTATATTTTGATATATTTTAATATATTTATTTATATTTTAATTAAATTTTTAGATTTTTAAATTATTTTAATATTATTAAAAAACCCCGTGAACCCCTATGCTTCTAATATATTATTGTAATATTATTTTATAAACCCCCCTATGAAACCCCTCTGCTTCTAATATATTATTTTAAACCCAACATCTTCGCTTCTCCTCTGCTACCCCCCCTCTCTCTCTCTAGAACGCACCCAAAAACACCAAAATATTGCTTATTGCAAACCACAGATTTAACCAATTTTTGTGTGGGTTTCACAGCTTTTCAGATTATTTTTGTTCATTACCAAACACAATAAATCTGCCTCTTGCTCCAACCGGAGATTGGATCAATGACAAACGGGCACTTAGGGTGTGCTTGATATTGATTTTGTTTTTGTGGTTGAGGTTTGAAAAAATCAGTTTCAAGAAAAGCATTTTTGCTACGGTTCAAAATAAGTTGTGAAGTGTTTTGTTAAAATTGTGGTTGAGTTTGAGGTTGAAAAAAAGCAGTTTCAAGTGTTTGGTTACCAGACTTTTCATATTGCTTTTAACTTGTGAAATTACTTTAAAGGGCATAAACATATACACACATATTTATTTATATTGTATTAATAATCATAAATTCATAATATAAGGAATAATTCAAGTAAAATGGGCACTTCTTTTTATTCTCTCATCAAACTATTTGCAATGCCATCACGAACAATATCTATACGTGAAGGCCTCTGCAATCCCTGACTATTTTCGCGTGCTACAATATCTGGTAAAAATATATTTTTTATATTAATAAACATATATTATGTAAATATTATTTATATTTTAATTAATTTTTAGATTATTTTAATATTATATATATATATATAAAGTGTCACAAACCTCTGTGGGACCCATGCATCAAAAAACAGTGTCACACCCAGGCATCAAAAAGCAAGAAAAGTAGCAAATTCCTGCTTTTCTTGCACCGGTGTTTGGAGGCAAATTTCACGTGGGACCCATGCTACAAAACTCCGTTCGTTATGTAACCAAACACTTATGTGCTTTTTTTCAACCTCCTTTTTTCAAACCGGAGGTGTGGCAGCAATGCCAAACGGCCTGTTAATCAGCTGAGTGTGGTAGCCCTCGTTTGACGTATAATTTAGAGCCCGTTTGGCTCTGCGTTTCAACCGGCGTTTTGTCGAAATTTGAATTTTTTTTTCATTTTAAATGAATATGTTTTGGTGTTTTAGATCATTTTGATGTGCTGATGTCAAAAATAATTTTAAAAAAATAAAAAAACATCATTTTGATGTATTTCGGCATGAAAAACACTTTAAAAAACTAGCAAAACCGCACTCTCAAATAGGCCCTCAATCGACGTATGGGTTCTTAAGATAATTCTCCCCAGCATGTAACCCAACTAACCTGGATGGCAACGACCCCCCCCCCCCCCCATGCAATCAGACACGAAGAGTTTCTTTCTTTCTTTTTATTTATATTATCTTCGGTTGTGTATATTTACTGGTCATGGACCTCTAAGCGGAAGGGAGAAACTTTGTTATTAGTAGTATTTATAAGAAAGTAGTGGCTTTCAAGTATCATATTTGAGGAACAAATCCACGTCCTCGGATGATTTTTAAGAGCAAAGACTTGTAATTGCACTCTATGTCGTCATCTTTATGTCACCGTAAAGATACATTGAGCGTACTATAATGCCATGGAGTTCTTATCTGGTGAGGTACAGGCAAGAAATCATCATGTGTTAGTTTCAATTGTATCAGATTTTTTATTCAGTTTTGGTTTATATCAGGCTTATTGATCCCGTCCCGTTCCGGCCGGAACGGCCGGAACGACCCGTCCCAATGCAAAATCCAGGACAAAACGGCGACGTTTTTGTCCCGGTCAAAATCCCGGCCAAATCCGGAAAATCCGGCCAAATTCCGGCCGGAACGCCCCGGTTCCGTACCGGGCGTTCCGTTCCGGTCAAGCCAAAACGACGTCGTTTGGAACGGAATGCAAGTAGTGAATATAAATAGTTGCCGACACTTTCATGCATCAATGTTTTGGTGTCTTCCCTTTTAATCTTCATTGCTGAAGTTTCCCTTCTTTATTTTTCTGCAGATATGAAGATGTAAATCACTCCGCGTCCAAAAATGGCTCGCCCTTGGCCACACCACTTCTACCCACTGCACGTAGCCATGGTTGCAGCGGGTGACGATGCTAAGGCCGAATTGGTGCACAACAGGTAGACTGCAAGTAGAAAAGAAAATGGAGAAGAGGAGATGAGGGTGGGCGGCGGCGGCATGGGAGAAGGAAATTGGGATTTAGGGTTATGTTAGGGGTTTTTAACTTTTTATACTTAGTTATTATAATAATAATAATAAAAAATAAAAAAAGAAGAAGGTAGGTTTCTACTTTCTACGGGGGGTTATATAAATTATTATTATTAATAATAATAATAATAATAATAATAATAAAAAAAGTAGGTTTATACGGGGGAGGGGTAATAATAATATGGGGGTTTATAATAATAATAAAAATAACAATAATAATAATAATAATTAGCATAAAAAATAGTTAGCATAAAAAATATTTTTTAAAAAATCCTATTAATTAATTTAAGATAATAAATAAAATTAATTAATTTATATTTCACATCAACAAAATATTTATTTTTAGTTTGTTAATTTTTATCTAATGAAATTCTATGGACATAATTGTTTTGTAATGTATTTTTCAATTATTTTGAATCATGCATGAACCTTAATATTTTATTTTTTTCATATATATAATTAAATAAATATGAACAGTACAAAACCGGAACGGAACGCCGGAATGCACCGAAACCGGAACGTTCCGTTCCAAACAAAAAACCGGAACGGTACCCGGGACGGGATCAATAACCCTGGTTTATATCAATATTTCGACCTTAATTTTTAAGACATGTCGACTCTTCTCTTCTTTGACTCGTCATCATTCTTGACTAGCTGTTTTTTCTAATAAAATTGAAAAAATATATATTAATAAGGGTTGAAACTTTCCCCTTAAATAAAACAAAACAAAACTAAGTTCATTCAACTCAAATTCGATAGTCGAAAGATCGCATGGTATTATTCCTCCCCTTTACGTCTCTCTCTCTCTCTCTCTATCTATCTATATATAGATTTTTTTTATTATAATATAAATTTAGATAAAATAATAAATTCGTGTATATTTCCTGTTAAGATGAAAACGCAAAACATTTTTTACAAAAAAACAATCACTAAAATTATCATTATTATAGCGCAAACAATAAATCATAAAATCATCCAATCCGAAGAATATATAAAAATAACAGAAAACACAAAAAAAGAATAAAGGGAAAAAGGGAGCAATATTAATTTGAAAATGATCACTAACATAAATTAAAATTTCAGGACTGAACCAAATAAAAATAAATCCCTAATAAAAAATAAAACGATAAAAATTAAAAAGAAAAATTAAAAACATAGATGCATAAATATGGATAAAAAATAAACGTTGTCCAAGAATGACAGAAAAAACCAAAGAAATTAATAGTAAATAAAAAATTCAAACAATAAGGACCGAAATGAAAAATAAAATATCTAATTATTTCCGATCGAACAAAAAAATTGAAACAAATAAAAACATTGAGACCAAAACAAATAAATATATTTTTTAAAAAAAATAGTGTAATTTTGTTAAAAAAAAAATAAAAGAATAAGGATTGAAATATGACTAATTTCAATTGGAGGACACAATCAAAACAAATTAAAAAAAACTATATAATTAATTCAATTGAAAGATAAAATTGAAAAAATTAAACCTTGGGACCGAAATAAATAAGGACATTTTAAAAAAAATGTAATGTTTTTATAAAATTAAAAGAATAAGGACCGAAATGCAAGATAGAATATATGACAAATTTCAATTAGAGGACCCAATCAGAAGCAATTAAAACTTGCATACTGAAATAATTAAAAGAATAAGGACTAACTTGAAACCCAACATATATAATCAGTTTCAATTGAAGGGCATAATTGAAACAAATCAAAAACTATATTAAAAAATAACAATAACAAAAGAGAAATTAAAAGCCCAATGACCGAAATAAACATTTCTTAAATAGCAAGGACCGACCCGTATCTCCGGCCAGCAGGAGAGAGAAAAGGGAGGAAAAACTCAAAACTGTCCACTAGAGCTTCCCCGACTACCGTAACCTGACACACGTCGTACCGGGAGAAAAAGGACATGTCGGCACACCATGTGATATGGCAGACGGTGGTATCTGACCACTGTCAAAAGGCATACGAGCCGCCTGAAGAGCACGTTCGCCGAAACACTGCAGGCGTGTCCGTACGACGCGCTTGCAATTTTTCAAAAAAATAAAATAAAATAATGGACAATTACCTATACACCATTGGACCCACCCGATAACCACAAAAAAAACTACTATGGGAAACACGGAAACACCCTTGGGTCCGTTGTCTGTTTTTTGTCGTTTAAGGGGGCTAATATCGTCATTTTATTGTGCAACAAATTCAAAAATACCATCCATGTCCCGGGAAAATTACTAAACTACCCCCGGTCCATTTTGATTATTTTGTCATTTATGGAGGCTAGTTTCGTCTTTTTACAGTGCAACAAATTTGGAAATACTATCCGTGTCCCTTGAAAAAATTGAAAATGCCCCCGGTCCCAGGGTTAAAAATTTTCGATCCTGAGGGTAAACTAGTCATTACACTGTAGCAATGAATAGTGAATTGTGTTTAGGTGAATAATAAAGAAATCCACAGTAAAAGGGTCACAAGATTTATTGTTTAGTTAATATATATATATGTCTGCTCTCTATCACAATTATAATTTTTTTTTTAAATATAAGAAAAACATCAAGTATTCAAATAATTTTTTGATAATGTTATTAAACTTAGTCGAGTTGGTCCAACCTAATTTTTTTTGTAAGAACTTTTTATTTAACTTGAGTTTTCAATCAACTTACATGGATCAATTTATGAATTACAATGTAACTTGGATGACCAGTTTAAACATAACTTAACTTTTAAAAACCTAGAGATAATAACTTTTTTTAAAAAAATATTGAGATAACAAAAGATTGGACCAAACTCGAGTCTCTGTAACCTAGATCATAAACTATATTGGGTTTGATAATTTTCTTATATTTTTTATTTGACTATACAATAAAAATATGTACTCGCAAAATCAAACATCAACTCCAAAATAAGTATTAATTTGAGACTTTGATAACCATGCAAATAAATAAATAAATCATGCAACTATTTCATTTTCAACATAGCATCAAAGGAAAAAAAATACTAAAAAATAAAAGACAAATGATAAAAATAAATAAAACATATTTGCTCTGTAGGTAAACTAGTCAAATTTATGAATTGGATACCTTGGGCTAGCACGTCAAATCTATAAATTAGGTTATGGAATCCACTAAAATTATAATTTGATTTAAAAAAACTATATTTTAAATTATTTAATAAAAAAAATAGATAATCATAAGATTAAATATTAATCTAATACCAAGATATTTTTTTAATACTGTGATAATCCTATAAAAAACAAAATGAAACTATATTCTCAACTAAATCGATATCGAAATATGAAATATGTAATAAAAAAACTCATGAAACTCACGAACCATGGAAGCCAACCAAATTTATAAAGAAATTTATGATTTTTTAAAGTTAAATAATATGGTTTTTTATTTTTTTAATTATATGATAAAAAAATAAACAATAACAAAGTCAAGTTAAGATAAAACAAATAAAAATATGAAAAAAGACACTATCAAACTATACCTAAGCAATTTAGATTACTTAACAAATTCATAAACCACTCTAATCTTATATAATAAAATAAAATAAATAATCAATTGTCAGTTTCCCAGAAAGATGAAATTAAAAAAAAAAACGAATTTGAAAAAATGTAACGCGAATTCAAAAAAACAAAATAATACATGGTCGATTACTATAGTAAAATGAATGTGAGTTGACAGTAATTTCACTACAGCCGTTTAACTTTTCTGCTATTTCACACGCGCGTGTAAGCGCAGTTGATGAACTAATGGTGAGAATGATTGAGTTTGTTTTTGAAAAAAAATATATTTAAAAATATATTAAAATTATATTTTTTTTTATTTTTTTAAAAAATATTTTTAATATCATTACATCAAAATAAATTTGAATAAAAAAAATAAAAAATTTAAATTTAAAAATAAGAATAAAAAAATATTATTTTTTTTTTTTAAAAAAAACGATTTTCAATCTCATCCCAAACTTCCCTTGTTAACCGCAGATGCCACGCTGCCATCTTTTTCTTGACGGCAGTGAATCCTAGGAGGAAAAGAGGATAGGGTCTTTTATGTCATGAACAAGTAAAGAATATACAAGGACGAACAGCGGTTTGACAAATTATAAGAGCTTTGAGTGAAAGCTGGATATATAATAAAATTATTTTTTATCTGACAACACAAAATTTATAACTTAGTTTAATAGATAAAATATTCTTTTTTAAGGGACTAAACTGTCAATTCAAATGGGTTTCACATACTTTTCACTTTTTTTTGTTACATGTAAGATTACTAAAATACTTTATAAGGTAATTTAACTGAACCGAAGGGTGAAGAACCGTTTTTCGAGCATTCCAAAAATTACTTCTGGGAGCTTAGATTGGATTTGAGTTTTTTTTTTCAATTTTTTTATATAATTTTATTCTTTAACATCATGTTGATTAGATTTATATTTGATTTTTTTTTTTACTTTTTTTTATAATTTTAGCTTGTTCTCATGTCTTGAATTATGGATTCAATAAGTTTACTTATGTTTTTTTTTTTTATCTTGCACCTTTAACACATCCAGATCACCTTAAAATTAATCTTGATAGTTTTATTTGATTTGTTTTTCTCAATAGAGTCGGGTGCTCCGCCGGGGGACCCTGCATGCATCCCATGCGAGCATTTATTTAAAAAAAATATTTAACCGACATTTAAAAATACACTCAATTATCACTTTTTAAATAGTTGGGAAAAGTCAACGTACTCATTTGTAAAAATCATAATAGTTTTTTTTTTTTTGGTACTGATCGGGGCGTTACGCCCTTCTAAATTTCACGAGGAATAGTAGACCCAATAAGGTCATAATACAGCAAAGGATAAATACCTGACGGAGGATCGGTTATAACATCCGAACCCCTGTCTAACAAATCTCTACCTAAACCAAAATTAGCCAACCAATCAGCCACATAATTGGTCTCCCTATAAACATGTAAGATTTCAACATCTCATTCCCTACCCAACATAACTTTAATCTGCATAATAAGATTATAGTGTCTATCAACCCCCCCACTACCAGTCTTAATAAGCTTCACTACAACCTTGGAGTCTGACTCCAAAATCACTTTCCGAATCCCTTTATCCCATGTAAGTTGCAACTCATCATATACAGCCCATAACTCCGCAGTTACTGATGAACAGATACCAATATTTCTTGCAAATCCTTCTATCCAAGTTCCCATATGGTCTCGCATCACTCCTCCCGCACCTGCCAAACCCGGATTGCCTTTACTGCACCCATCAACGTTTAGCTTGATCCAGCCTTCAGCTGGATATTTCCACCCTATATAGTTAACCACCGTACCTCCAGTCATTTCCCCATAACTCATCCCCCTGCACCATCTTACTATCTCCCACCATTCTCTTTATAGCAAGCATAGTCCCATACCAATTTCCTTGGTTTCCTCCGAGTGTTCTACTGCATCTCTCCTTCCATATGTCCCATAACGCTACTCCGAACACCAACTGCCAATCCCCAAAACGATTAGTCCTATTCCTGGATGATAAGTTGGACACCAACCGAGCATACCAATTTTGACTAAAAACACTTCCCTTTCCTCCACCTTTACGAAGGCCTCCCAAATTGTCCTTGCTTTAGGGCAATCTCAAAGTGCGTGCGTTAAAGATTCCACCTCATTAACGCAATAACAACAACACTTATTATCTGTTAACCTCCTTCTCCATCTCATTTCATTGGTCATTATAGCATTATGAGCTACAGTCCATAAAAACACTCTGATTCGTTCCATCCCCTTCCACTTCGAAACAATCCTCCATATAGGATCTTGATCCATAGTCCCCCTTTCCTCCCGAACCAAATAAGTTGTTTTAATAGTAAAACTACCATTCGCTGAAAGATCCCATACCACTGAGTCTTCTAGCGCATCTTGCCGAGGAGGGCTATAACCAGCAATTCCCATCACAGCTTGCACAGTTAGTAAGTGAGCAAAAACTTCCCATTTCCAGTTGCCTCTACCGTCCACCATTTTGAGCCACTGTATAGTTTAGAGACTTCATCTGCGTCTCCTGTTGTAATTGATTAACAAGGGGGCCACAACCTTCCACCCAAATATCTTTCCAAAACAAAACCTGTCTTTCGTTCCCCAAATTCCAGCTGATATTTCCATGCACTACATCCCATTCCCTATATATGAACTTCCATAGCATTGAGTCTCTAGATGTTGCCACCGGACGACCTTCTCCCCTATTAGAACTCATATATTTATCTTTAAAGAATTGTACCCATAGACTATTATCCTTTAACAATCCCCAAGCCAATTTCATAATAAAAGCTTTATTCATCAGCTCCATTTTTCTGAATCCCATCCCACCGTTCTCTCTTGATTGACACAACTTCTTCCAGTTTACAAGATGAATCTTGTCTCTACCCTCCTTCCGACCCCAAATGAAACATCTGCAAAAATTTTCTATCTCAATACACGTATGTTTCGGAATAACCGCAGCTTGCATCGGGTATAATGAGATGGTGGCAAGAACAGCTTTGCACAATGTGACCTTTCCTGCCAGAGATAGATTGCTAGACTTCCACCCTGCCAATCTTCTTTGCAAATTTTCTATTAAGTAGCTATAAGTCTGCTTAGTAACTCTTTAATGCAGCAAAGGCACCCCTAAGTACTTTCCCAAGTCTTTTGTTACTTGGAACCCACTCCGTCTGCTAATATCATTTGCCAAAGCAACTGACACATTCTTGGAAAAAAATATTCTTGTCTTTGCAGCACTGACTCTCTGACTCGAAGCTGAGCAAAACATATCAAGACATTGAGCAACATTTTTAATCTGTGTCATGCTTGCCTCTGTAAACAAAAACATGTCATCCGCAAAGTACAAATGAGAAATCTTCAATCCATTTCTTCGCACACTAAAGGGCTTCCAACTATTATCCGCAACACTCTTATTTATTAATTGCGATAATCTTTCCAAGCAAAGAACAAAAATATACGGAGATAAAGGATCACCCTGTCTTATCCCTCTGTTAGGACTAAATTTCTGAGTTGCAACACCATTCCACAAAACATTAAGAGAAGTAGATTCAATACAACTCATGCTGATTCTTATCAGATCACCATGAATTTTAGCTTCAATTAATGTATCTCGAATAAAACTCCAGCTTAGGCGATCGTAAGCCTTCTCCAGATCAACTTTGATGGCCATAAATCCTTTTTTTCCTTTCATTTTCCGCATGGAGTGGATAATTTCCTGGGCGGCAATAATATTATCTGTAATATGTCTTCACGGAACGAAACTACTCTGGACTTCACTAATCAGCTTCAGCATAAAATTTTTCAGTCTCCCAACTATCACCTTAGTCACTATCTTGAAGATCACATTACATAAACTTATTGGCCGAAATTGATGAAGGTATTCCGGCACTTGAATTTTTGGAATCAGGACCACATATACCTGGTTTATTGGAGCAATGTCCATATTGCCTGTGAACACATCCTTAATATACCTGCAAACAGACTGGCCAACCACCTGCCACTGAGATTGATAGAAAACTGGCTGATACCCATCAGGTCCCGGGGCCTTGTATGGCTTCATCTCAAAAATAGCTTCTTTTATTTCTTCATCTAGCACTAGGGTACCCAACTGCTCTATATGGATGGGGTCAATATTTGGGAATCGACCTTCTAATCTTGTCTCCTCTTGAATCACCTCGTGATCATTCCGAAATAATTTCTGAAAAAACTCTCTAGCCATTTTCTTAAAATTATCCTCCTCCCACACCCAAATATTCCGCTCATTCTTCAAAGCCTTAATTTTGTTCTTTTGTCTTCTAATAACCGTTTTCGTATGAAAATAGGAGGTGTTCCTATCTCCAAATGAAATCCACTGACATCGTGATTTTTGATACCAATGAATTTCCTCCTGATGTAGAATTTGCCGATATTCAGTTGATAACTCATCCTCTAATTTGTATAAAAATGGATTTCCTCGCCATGTTATAGCTTTCTGGACTCCTCCCAATCTTGCCAAAACTCTTCTTTTCCGTTGAAAAATGTTTCCATACACATCCCTTTTCCAAACTTTCAGTTCAGCTGTCAAATTTTCCAAAGCCTTTGGAACCTCGAAACCTGTCTCCCAACCTTTTCTCAAGAATTCTGCAAATTCACCATGATGTAGCCAGGCAGCCTCAAACCAAAATGGTTTTCCTTCTCCTCGAAACCTTTCTCTTTGCTCTTCTAACTCTACAAGGATAGGGTGATGGTCTGACTTTACTCAGGGAAGAACTAACACCGTCGCATCCTGATAGGATTGTCGCCATTCAACATTTCCAAAGCACCTATCCAGACATTCATACACTCTACCATAACCATTTCTAACTCCCCCTCTCCATGTGAATCTAGGGCCTTTGCTCCCTAAGTCTATCAACTGACAATCCTGTACCCATTTAGCAAACCGGGCGATCCTCTGATGATCAACTTCGGCTCCCCCAATCTTTTCTGTGGCCATCAATATTTCGTTGAAATCACCTATAACCATCCATGGCTTCTTAATATTTCTAGCCAACTGCGCAACTTCATCAAAGCATTGCTTTTTTAAAATGACATTTGGATTTGCATACACCACCGTAAACATCCACGAATCATTCATCCCCTCATTCACAATACCATGTATATTATGTTGCGAATAATTCAGAATTTTTATATTAACTCTCGATTTATTCCACAACAACCATATACCTCCTGACATACCCTGAGCCTCCACCCTAAATTGAGATTCAAAGCTTAATTTTTCAATAATTCTGTCAGCCCTAACTCCACTAACTCTAGGTTCCACAATTGCCAAAATATTACAGTGATATAATCTCCTCATATCATGTACTACCGTACAAAATCCATTATTTTCAGCCCCTCTACAATTCCAAAATAAAAAATTCATAATAAATTTTGTAAATTGACACTTACCAGACACCATAATTATGTCCTTGTCATGTGACAAGCCTCTCGGCCCTCGACCTCTTCCTCCTCCAATAAATTATCCCCCACAATTGTGGATAATCTGTCTACCTTCTCATAATTTGTAACATCTGCAACCACCATACCTCCTTCATCCATCCATGTTGTTTCGTCCGGGGGTTCAGGTTCCCGATTCATCTCCATTGGATTTTTCAACATCAGACTTCCATCTCTGTACACATTGCAATCCGGTGGCAAAGCTTGCATGTGTTCTAACTGTGGAAAATTACAGGTGTTATTTTCCATGAACTGAGTTATTCTTCCCTTCCTGTTATGCACCCCGACGTCGTCCATTTTTCCTTTCCCTTTGCTTCCTCGTGCTTGTAATTGTGTTGCTGGGTCATGTTCCTTAAAACTGGCCTTTGAAGAGCCTTTCGGTCTGGGCTGTCTGTCTCCAACCCACTCTGCTTTGCCTCCATCACCTGGCCCATTCAGTCGTGGGTTTCAGCCCATCTTATGTCCATTTTGGACCCGTTACATCTGTTGTTCCTGAAGGCCCGACTGCCCTCATTTCTCTCTATTTAAATCACTTTCCTTTATTTCTCTCCCGATTATCACTCTTCCTTCTTCATCATCTTCCTTCAATCTTTCCGCTCCCATAATCTCAGCTTCCTCATTCAAGTTCATTAAAGCCTCATAACGACTTGTTGCCCTTAAATTACCCTACTTTATTGTTCCAGATCTTCCTCTCTTATTCTCGGCTTGATTTCCGTTCTTTACCGTTGTAGTGAACTTCTCAGTCACCGTTTTCTTGATCGGCCGGCGAGGTCGTCTTTCAGCTATCATCCAGTTACCAAAGGACTCCAAAATTTCTGGTCTTACAACTGGAACATCAGTTCTATTCTGCACTTCCATCTCATCTTGGACCTCCTGTTCTTCTTGATTTTCATGCGGGCATCTCTCCTGTTTATGGCCATATTGGCTGCATTTAAAGCAAACCAGGTGCAGACCTTCATATATTATCCTTCTAACTCTTCTTCTTAGTTTAAATTTTGCCAGTAATGGTTTTGTAAGATCAACCTCCACACACATTCTCGCAAAATTTCCCCTGATTCCAATGGTTGTTGCCCGGTCCACTTTTAGGGTTTTCCCAATCGTATCCCAAATCTTCCATAACACATCAGTGTCATAATACTCCATTGACAAATCTGGCAACCTAATCCACACTGCAACCTTGTCAATTGAAGCCACCAGTGGATCGAAATTGGGATGCCAAGTTCGGACTGTTAGGTAGTGATCTGCCACCATCCAAGGCCCTTCAAAGAGCACATGTGCTCTGTCCTCTGTGTTGGCAAATTTTACCAAGTAAAATTCATTTCCCAAATCTGTCAATGTGAAATCACCCCGTAATTTCCACATATTTTTCAGTTTTTGCATGAGGAACATGTATCCCACCTTTCTTCCCATTAGCTTTATGATGATGGTCTGTTTCCATGGTTCTCTGATGCGCTTCTTCTCCTCAGCCGACAACTTGATTACTGGGCAATCCTCCTCATCACAATCATCTTCATCATCATCTGAAATCTCTTTAGTGGCGTAGTTGTCCTCTGCAGTTTTTGGTTCGACAAATGATTCTCCCATAAGTGATTCGAGGTAACTGTTACCCCCTGTTGATCCCATTGTGTTATTGTTATCTCCAATTTTAACTTTCTTGCTTGATCGTGTCAATAGATCAGCTTCTTCAGTTGACGTCTCAGTAGCTTCAATACAGAGCATTTTGTTCATCCTTCAGCAATATTGACGATGATGCCTCCCATGCAAAGTTACAAGCCTTGTTTTAAAACCCAAATAAGATAGTTTGTAATTGGAATTTGAGTGTGCAATCTAGAAACAAATCATAATAGTTATTAAGACACTTGAAGAGCTATGATCTCATTTAAAAGCGCGAATAAAATGTTTCATATTTCACCACTACTACAAATTAATTTGATTTTTAAAATAAGAGCTCCTTTTTACTTCTCATGGAGTTCACCTCCCCATCGTTCCAGTAAATAATTAAAAATGCGTGCTTGGCAATGTCAGAATATTGTTTGATTTTTTTTAAATGAAATTATATTTATTAATGTTTTTTTATCATTTGAATATCTTAATTTTAAAAAAATAATTATATTTTAAAATAAAAAACATTTTAAAAAATAATCATTATTATTTTGGAAAAAAAAATAACGTTAACCTATCACCCAGGATTGAATTACACAACATTCACTGCAGTTTTTTTAAAAAAAAGTCTTACATGTGTCAGGTTTTGAGTTGATAAGCTATTACATAAATCAACTTGCTAGGTTAACTAAATTTAATAACCATATTAAAAGTAGTCATGACTGTTTTAAAAATAAGATTTTAAATTTTAGATCTACAACCCATGTGTATAGAGACCAGAGTACAAACCACTAAAAGATTTTATAAAAGAATGAGATTTTGCTGCACCTCCCATCTCAAAACACTATTCTTTAAAATAATATTTTTTTTAAAATATTTTTATTACTATATTATACCTATCAAGCTTTATAATTGTTCTTTAAAAAATAATTTTGATAAGAGTATCTCAAACTTATGAGTCGTGTTGCAAGTTTGACAAATTATTTTGATTGACTCAATTTTTTTATAATTTTAATATTCAATATTGAACTTATTAAGAATCAAATTTTATGATCTATTTTAGTTCTTTTTGTGTGAGGTTATCACCATCTCGTGACTTAGATCGCATGTTCGGTGAGTTAACCTAGTTGAGTGAAGTTATTCTCATGTGTTATTTTTATTTGATTTTTTTTCAATTTATATTTTAGCATTAAATTGATTGAGTTTCATAATTTATTGGGTTATCCTAAATTCACGAACTGAGTGACGAGTTAACCAAAATTGTCGTGATTTTTGTTCTTTTAATTTCACCATTCATTAAAGAATTTATTATAAATTAAACTTTAAATTTGTGTTGATTTGTTTCACATGAGGTTATTATAGTCTCATAATCCGGTATGCATATTAACAAGTTAATTTAGATTGATCCGAATCAATCAAATATATTATTGTCTCAATATTTATAAAAAAAATCATATTAAATGTTTATTTCTGACCAATTTACATCAAATCAATCCCTACTTGATTTATTTATTTTTACTATAAAAAACATTAACAACACTGAAACACTTATTTTACATAAAATAAAATAATAGTTTAACTAGCAACACAACACAAATCAATAATCTACCATGTCCCGAAGCTATCCAAAAACAAGTAGTTGATTTTCAACTATTTTCTCTGTTATTAAAAAAAAAAGGATTTTTTAAAAAGAAAGATAAAATACGATGGTCAGTGTTACACCGCAAATCAACAATATGATTTTGATTGCACCATTTATTTTTGTGTTTGGAACTTGAAAAATATCATAATGATATATTTTTGGTGCTTTAAAAAAAATTTAATGGGATAATATTAAAAATAAAAGAAATATTTTAATATTTTTTAAATTGAAAAACAATCCGCATCACATCACAGGACAGATATAAAATTCACAAGCACGCGGAGAAGATGTGATCGGGAAAGCTGAAGATTGACAAATGAAAGAAACCCACAAATAAAGGCTAAAGCATGCCTTGGAAGCAGTCAAACTCGCGAGCCAACTCGCAAACTCGTACGAGTTTACGAGTTGACTCAGCAAACCTGGTTGGACCGGAAAGAAAAATCAAAACCGGTCAAACCCGGTCAAAATCGGGTTGACTCGTAAAATCGGACCGGACCGGTCTGATTTTACGATCCAGGTTTTTCATTATTTTAAAACCAAATCTTGCACTAATTTACTTAATCACCTCTTATATTTATACACAAAAAAATTTATCTTCTTATTTCTCATCCAATATGGGATAATTAAAGAAGGAAACACTTGAGACTCTCGGCTGGAGAGGGGAGAGTCCGAAGAGTGGAGACTCTCGGCTGTATTTAAAAGGAGAGGAATTGAGACAACATTGTGTTTGTCCGATGTGGGACAAATGCAATTTATCCCACACTCTCCAGCCGAGAGTCTCTCGGCTGTATTTAAAATCCTCTCAATTCCTCTCAACATTGTATTTGTCCGATGTGGGACAAATGCAATTTGTCCCACATCGGACAAATTATATATATATATATATATATATATATATATATATATATATATATAATGTTTTTAATATATATATTAAAAAAATAAAATTGTTGTGTTGATTTTATAAAAAATAAAAATTATATATATATATATATATATATATATATATATATATATCATGGAATCACTCTTGAAAATCAATAATATTAACTTTAAAATTTATACTTAATTTTTTTTAATTTTTACTTTTAATTAAAAAAAAATTGATGTTTTACATCATTTTCATATTCTGATGTCAAAATAATTTGTTGGAGTTGGAGCTAGTACTAGTAATATTGATGTTGACTGTTGATACCAGTATTAGTAATTTAGTACTGATAATCCTTTCAATAATAATCCTTTTGATAAATGTATTAAAAATAACTAGGAAAATGACGGACATGAGACTGATTTTAATTTATATAGCATATCATTAAAATATTTATTTTAAATATGTTTGTTTTTACCTAATGAAATTCTATGGACATAATTGTTTTGTAATGTGTTTTGAAGTTATTTTACATCATGTATGAACCTAAACTAATTAAGTTTTATGTCCATAATTATGCTATTTTGTATTCAGAAATATTTTACATACGATTTTACGATTTTTCTTCTCACACGATTTTAGCTGTGATTTTACGATTTTTGTACGGACAGATTCGGGTACGATTTTACGATCCGATTTTTCGGAGCCCTTTCCGATTCGTGTCAAAATCTCGATTTTGACTACCTTGCCTCTAACCCCCAACATTGATGATTTACACTTAATTTTAAAATTATTTTTGAAAAAAAAATATAATTTTCACTTTAAATTAATTTTTTTTTGGTGTTTTTAAATATTTTCATGTGGTGATATCAAAAATATTTTTAAAAAAATAAAAAAAATATTATTTTGCTGCATTTTCAAATGAAAAATACTTTAAAAAACAACCGCAGTTACACTTTCAGAAAGACACGAATTTGTTTGTCAATGTGTTTCAAAAACACTTTTGAAAAAAAATTCTTTGTATTTTTTATTTTAGAAAAATGGTTTTTTGTGTACTAGATTATCTTCATGTGAGGATGTCAAAAATTAATTTAAAAAAATAAAATAACATTATTTTAATATAATTATAACCAAAAAACACATTAAAAATAATATTTCTCAAACAAAACAATCACTAATTCAATTTGATGATTCAGCCTGTCCGAGGAGACCTGGACCGAGTGAGCCTGCATAGTCGATTCTCCAAGCAAATCCTGTTGCGTTCACGGCAGTAAATCGCGAGTTCTTTTTTATGTGTATATATAAAATAAATTTCATTTACATAATTGAAAATCAGAAATAAATTGAACTTTCCTTTGATGTACCCGTGCTTTGTACTACCAACGGGAGGCTTTAACCCGATGACAGAAATAGGATCAGCTTCATTAATTTGGACGGAACGGATACATTCCGGTGGTGGCCCTTGGTATATAAAAAAACACTCCGAAATTATGACGCAGAATGCGGCTAAATATGGAAAACTAGAGGATTTTAGGTGAACAGAAACTTTTCCTGTCGATTCTATCCCCACCACTCCACTACTGCCACTGTCGCTGACCCTTATTTACACACACATTTGTTTGTCTCTTTCTAAATTACCTTTTCTTTTTGTATTAATTATTATTATTATTATTAAGTAATTAAAAGTTCCAACTGTACAAATAAAGAAAGATTTGATGACAGATGATACGCGCATTTCTTTTTCTTTTAAAAACTCGCCCTTTCTCTTTCTCTCCACATCTCATCCACATTCAAAAATTCCGATTCTCTCTCAGGTCAGTTCCATCTTCTCAATAATTTGAATTTGCAACAGCTTTCGTGTCTCTATCTTCTCATTCACTTTTTCCGATCATCTCAGTAGTGAAGCTGATGCTTGTAATTTCTGTCTCTGGGTTATTTTCAACTCTCTGGTTCCTGAGAAACCGAAGGAAAGGTAACGACAGGGAAGGAAAGGAGATTGTGTTTTTTTGTCTCTGTTTGCTAATAAATAGTTGAAGAAAAGGCTAAAGACTTGACATGATGCTGTCAGGCTTATTATTATGGATTTTGTTTTTTGTATTTTCTCGTATCTTCTTTTTTTTTGGAATGAGACTGTTATTTTTCTTTACCTAGTAAACAACCAAACGCAGCGTTTAATTCAAAAACCTGCTTGAAGAGACACTAGATCGCTTGCTTCGGGTAAATTTGAGTCCAGCCTAAAAATTGGGTGTTAATCTTAGCAACTTGTGTAAATCTTGAAGGCATTTAGATCATAGTAGAGACAATCCATGATTTGTAGCGTAATTCAGCTATGCCTGGTTACATATTTGTACTTGTTTCTGAGATGTGTTGAGGCCTGTGTGCTGTGGCAATGTAGCTTGAGATTGCTTTACTGCCATGAAACTAATAAAAAATGTTAGCATGAAACTGTTTTGTTTCATTTTAGGCCTTCAGATCACTTCGTTTTTTATGGCATTCATATCCTTAGAATATTGCTGTACTGTACGAGTTGTAGTTCGAGTGACTAATGCTGTTGATTATCATGCTATGATTAATAATCTCCTTCATAACTGTGTTAATAATTTGTTTCTTACAAAAATAAAATATTTTTTCCATTTATTTCCCCTAGTAACGTTTACCATTTTTATCTGCAGTTTGATTTCTCCAGTGGTTTTGCTGTTTGTTCCCGAAAAAAAGTAGAAATGCCTGATATTCAGTTGGGTACTCACACTGTAAGATCCCATGGAATCCAAATTGCGAGGACACATATGCATGACTGGTTAATTCTAATGCTTCTTGTGGTTATTGAGGTCGTTTTGAACGTTATAGAACCTTTTCACCGCTTTGTTGGAAAGGATATGCTGACAGACCTGTCATACCCACTGAAGGACAATACTGTTCCTACTTGGGCTGTTCCTGTATGTTTCCGCTTTACCAAAATTATTATTACAAAAGAGAGGTTATTTTTTGAGATTCAGTTATATGACAATTTTGTTAAACAATGCTCTCTCTCTCTCTCTCTCTCATAACAGATTGTTGCAATATTGCTGCCTTTAGCTATCATTCTCGTGTATTATTTCATAAGAAGGAATGTCTACGATATGCACCATGCCATTCTGGGTAGCTCCTGTTTTCTTTTTGAAAATATTGCTTCTCTTAATGTATATTACTATTCTGATTGCCAACACCAGATGGATTAATGATTTTTCAGGCCTTATGTTTTCTGTGCTTATCACTGGAGTTATAACTGACGCAATCAAAGATGCTGTTGGTCGACCTCGTCCAGACTTCTTTTGGCGATGTTTCCCAGATGGAAAAGGGGTATGCTATCCCAATAATAAACTTCCTTGATATTTTTCTTAATATTTTGTTGATCCAAAGTTCCTGCAAGCAAGTTTTTGCTTGTGTTTGTATTTGTACTCAGTCAACATGCATGTGTTGCATTTCCAGGTGTTTGATCCTGTCACAAGCGATGTAATGTGTACTGGAGTGAAGAGTGTCATCAAGGAAGGTCATAAAAGCTTCCCAAGTGGACATACTTCTTGTAAGTAGGTCCATTACTTTGAGGGCTATGATTTTCAAATTATGGATTCTAACACCTATCCTTTTTGTTCCTAGTCATATGTACTTGAGAATGGTGTTTTCCTATGATCTCTTTGCCTCTAACTGCAAACACATTATGGTGCTGTTTATTCCTATTTTTACCATAACACTTAAATTACCCTGCCTGAGATGTACTGTTTTGACTCAAGCGCTGCTTGCCCTTAAATTCCCCAAAGGTTAAGGTTCCATTTAATTTGCTATCATACAATGATGAATTGCTGAATGCGAAATAAAGTGTGGAGATTGATATTTAGCCTACGTTCTGTTGTTTGCTAGAAAACTGAGTGAGTTTCCACTAAAAACATCTGCTGTCAAAATGAATTATTATTCCGATGTTTGGCTCTGCTCTACAAAATAAGCAGGAAAATGTTTTAGCATTCTTCAGCATCTATTCAAGCTCTTCAACATATTCTTTATTGCCGTGCTATCATTTTTTTTTTGGTGGTAGTAATGGTCTGTTCATGCTATGCTGCTAAGTGTTACACTTGTTTTTACTTAGGGCTGAAGTAACGATAGGTAAGCTTGGGACATGTAAACCATCCCCCCTTAAAGCTCTGAAAATTATCTTATTTAGTTTAAAATAGTTAAGAAGCAATGTTCTCTGCATTTCATCAAATGATATTGTTTGGAGACAAAAAAATACATGTTCTTTTGCCTAGTATTTGTGGCTGTTTGGGAAACAAGTGAAGAATTCCATGTTTGCATGAATTCAGTCCATCACGTGTTCCATTATGATTAATAGTTGCCAACATCTGCTTTTTTGGATTACGGGTACATTTATTTTGTGTTTGTGTGCACAGTGCACATGCATCTGTATGTTTGGAAGCTATTTGCAAAAATTCGACTGTTTTGAGGTAGCGGCTGTTTATCTAACTTTAGCATAACCAAAAATAACTTTGCTAAAGGAAATTTACCTGTTGATATGCAGGGTCATTTGCAGGTCTTGGGTTTCTGGCCTTGTACTTGTCTGGGAAAATTAGAGTTTTTGACCGCAGGGGCCATGTTGCAAAGCTTTGTATTGTTTTCCTCCCATTGCTTGTTGCTGCTTTGGTGGCAGTTTCTCGAGTTGATGACTACTGGCATCACTGGCAAGATGTATTTGCTGGGGCACTTATAGGTATGTTCATCTAGGATTTCATTGATACTGCTTCAATTCCCAACTTGTTGTTACAGCGAAACCTTTTTCATTTCTTTGTCACCTTTTCATGCAGGGCTAACAGTTGCTACATTTTGCTACTTGCAATTCTTCCCGCCGCCATATGATATCGATGGTATATTCTTCTTTATTCCTCTTCACAATTCCTCTGCACAATCTGTTGTCTTCATTCTCTACAACCATTTTCTTTATATATTTGGAATTATGCTTTCATCATTTAAGAGTTGACACTCAAAAATGCATTTTGTTGGCATGCTAAGAACTCGTGGAAAGGTTTGCCCTTTGATTTACTCAAAAAAAGAGTACAGTGACAAGGCTGTTGGATTCTTAGATATTGGCCGTTTCATGTAATTTTGGTCGTGGATATTTGTAATATGCACTACCTAGCCTATGGAGATTAGAATGTTAAGGTTGGGGCTTTCTCTATGGATGTTTCTGTGTATGTTTAAGAAAGACATCCAGAGCTTCATAGAGCTTGGTCTGAATTCAAACCAGAAGCAGCAATTTTATTGATTTGTCATGAAACAGATGCTTTAGACGCTTGGATTTATAAAATCCTGAATTCCTAAATATCTTCCTTTCTAAAGGTGTCTTTTTCCTTGCTGTATATTAGAGTGGCAATACCTGCCATGTGCTTTTTTCCCCTTCCATTAGACATCTTGTTTGTTGTGATCTATCACAAAGTATTTGAAGGTGCCTGTGCACATGCATTATGTTGCTTAATAGCAAGGTGGTTTCCTCTTTGCTTTCCAGTGCTCTTATTGCAAGATTCACCTTTCAAATCTCATGATGTATTTGGAAGTCCTTGTCCATCTTCAGGGAAATAAAGAGACTTGCTCATGAATGTACAATAATAAGAGAAAAACTGGAATACTGCTCGCTTTTAATTAGAGGCTGAAATAAAGTGCTTGTGATCTGCATAGAAATTCTCAAGTTCGAGTCAGAACGTATATCTTTTGTAAGAGTCTGAGATAACTAGGGTTTTACTCGCTTACTTGAGCCTACAAAATGTGCTTTCCAGGGATAGAGTTTCCCCGCATCTGAAAACAGGGTCACATCAAGAGCCTATTTGAATGTTCACGCAGCATCAAAAGTGCATACTATATTTATTGTATTAGTAGTTGAAACTGTTTGGCCAGAATTTCTCATGTCATTTATTGAATGTGGCAGGCTGGGGACCTCACGCATATTTCCAGATGTTGGCAGAGTCTCGAAATGGCGTTCAGTCATCCAACAACATCGAATGTCTCAATGTGCAGCGGTCAGAACTTGAGAGCGTATACGTTGATTCTCAACACGGAACCGAAACTTCAAGAGTCACTATTTGGGACACCAGGCCGATGCTGGACGGAGCAGAAAGCGAGAGGAATAGGCTTTGATCGTAAAGTAAGTAGGGATAGCACCCGTCCGTACAGTGTTAGGTTCAATTCTTCAGTGTAAGAGCTTTGGCTTTCCATATCTTATGCTAGTTTGTTTGATTCTGATTTTGGCTCAACTCCCAGCAACACCCCTTTGTTTCGTTGAACGGCATCGTTTAGGTGTACATGGCTTGTGTTATGTTCGGCAAGAGAATTTCTTTATTTTTATTAAACGTGGGCCTTTTGTGTACGATAGAAAGCGTTCAAGGTCAGCGCGAAGCCCTTAGTCTAACTTTTGGGAGAGGTAGGCAGGCTGCGGAAGTTTCTCTTCGTCGATCAAGTCTTCAATTTCTTGTTGGGCCGGCAGTAGAGTACGGAGGCCTTTGAATGATGATACAAGAAGATTGAAAAACTCGCATTATCATTTTTATTTTTTCAACGGTTAGGATCTCACTGGGCAGATTTTGTAAACCAAGACTGATACCCTTTTAAATCGAATCTCACGTGTGCCATCTACATCAAACCATTGAATTTTTTATTTTATTTTTCTTCTTGTAGCTTGTATTAGATTTGAATGTGCGAGCTGATATATTTAAATACATGTATTGCATAAGAGAACAAATATCATTTTCTAATTATGGCATTGCAACGTCATAATCCATGCCAGCCCCCTTGGAGACTTGGATGGACGAATGTTTAATTCTGGGAGAAAAACCACTTCAACTTGTTTACAAATTAACACCTTAATTAGCTTTTTAGCCCCTTGTTTAGAATCCACTGAATTCTTTAATAAATTGTACAGCATATAAACTCCGTTTTTTAATGAGAAATCTTATATTAATGTTATTTATTAGTTATTCTGAATTTATTTACAAGAAAAGATATATGTTAGACAAAGATATTTTTTAATGGATATATATGAATTTTATTCTCTCTTTCTTATAGTATTTGTATATTGTTTTTTAAAACGAGTTTAAAAAATAATTAATAAGATATTATTAATTATTCCACGATAATCATAATTATTCCACAAAAATCATAAAATTCTCCATTTTCAGCATTTAGGAGTCAATGAAGGGGAAAAAACCCAGTCAACACATCCTGGTCAATTGAATGTTATCTTGATGGTATAATAATTATGGACACATATTCTTTCTTCTTCTTCTCTAATTACGTTGGATCTAAAAAAACATCAGAGTGACTGATAGGTCCCTTTTAGGGTTCTTTGGAACCGCATCACCTGGAGAGTTTTGCTCAACTGCTCGACCTGGATCCATCATGCCTTAGGATAAGCAGAAAATCAGACAGATTGAAATTTATATAATTATTCATTTTTTTAATTGGTGATCATATATATATATATATATATATATATATATATATATATATATATATAGATAGATAGATAGATCGAAGATTTAAAAATATTAAATTTTGTTCTCTGTGTTTCTTGAATTTGATTTTTATCTTACTTAAATTTTATAACCGGTGACTCATTCATATTTTTATTTATTTTTCATATAAATATGTTTTTATTACTATAGAATATGCCACGCACACATATAATTATAAAATGAATTCTTTCTCACGATGCACGCGAAGCAAAATCAATCGATAGTAGAATTTTGTTTCTCTTCATTACACGAATGTGAATTAGCCACTGCTTTAGCAATGGGATCGTTAACTTGGAGAATTGACTGTGCCGAAAAGAGGAGTCTGGAGCGCCGGCCCCCAAACAAAGGAATGAAAGGTCAAGAAACATCAATTATAATTTGTATTAATTTATTAAAAAAAATCTCCAATATAATCAAATTAATAGCATATTAATTAGACTTTAAAAAGAAAGGCAGACAATGCTTTTAAATAATATTTATGTAGACTTATTTATTTTTATTTATTAAAAATAAAATAGTAATTTTTGTTTAACCTATATATACTTTATTTGTATTGAAGCTAAAACTAAGCATTCATAATATACAATTCACTTAAAATTCTAGCCTCTGGTGTTTGATCTTAATTATTTTATCAAGTGCCACAGTGCATCGAAAGAGGAATATAATTGTTTTTTTATCCTTAATTCCTAGCTAGGTCAGAAATCCTGTCTTTGACCCAGCATGGAAGAAAAAGTACGCAGCTCGCATAAATTGTAAATCCCGGCCTGAGTATACTTGGAAAATACAGATAAATAGAACGGGAAAAAAAACTAATAATTAACAAGCCTCCTTATAAAACTCTCTCACAATATCTTCCCCTTGCAAATCTCTTTCTCTCTCCTCCCCCCTCTCTCGTAGCAGAAAAAAATGGAGATGATTTCAAGTACATGTTATGAGAACGTGAAGAGGTGCTGGAGGAGGAGGAGATACCAAAGACTCAACGGTGCAAATAAGAGAAAGCTGACAATCGCAAGGCTTGGTTCAGGGCGGCGGTGGAAACTAAAAGCAGTCCCGAAGTTGCACATAAAAATCGCTTCACCGATCAAACTTCTGGCAAAGTTTCATGATGCTTATATCGGTATGATGATTCGGCTGGCAACCAACATGGCCAGCTTGAACAACAAAGGTTTCTTCAGGGGGAAGAAGGTTGCCAGAGATCAACATATTTCAACGGTATCTTCCGGTGATGAGGTTGATAGCAGGCTGCTCCTGGAAATTTACAAGAGATTGGCTGCTTCTCGTGACTTGAGTGATTTTTGAAGCAATAAGTTTGTGCCCCTGTTTTTTTTTTTTTTTTTAAGTTTTATTTTCCTTATGTCCACTCGTTATATATTATACGCTTGCTGTTTAATTGTATATATTAATACCTTTGAGAATAAAGAATAAGAAAGTTCGAAGCTGTAGAATCGTGCGTATGAGCATCGTTGTTATATGCTTGGAATTTAACTGTACTTGAGCTAAAATCAAAATATTTTTTTTTGGATGGGTGAAACTCATCTCGGAAAATATATTTTATAGATTTAGATGAGCGAGTAAAATTCTGGCTATTTTATACTCTTATAAAAAGTACAAGTCTTGACTCGAACTCGAGACTGTTATACAGATCATAAGTTCTGTCATTATATCCATTGAGAAAAAATCAAAACATTTTCAATATGATCATACCAGTTACATTTTTTCCCTTTTTGAAAATCTAGACTGGGTTGTCAATATAGATGATTATGGCAAAACATAATTATTAAAGAATTAAAAATGCTGGATCTAACTCGTTGGTTAACTCAAAATTTAAATTAAATTGTATGGAGATTATTTTAATATAATCTTATTAATTGAGCAGAGTTTACAGTGAGTAATTAGTTGATGATAAATTCAACCCTTGTAAAATCTATTAAATCAAAGTAGTTTTTTTTATTATATAATAAGAAATACAAAAAATATTTATCAACAACAGATATAATTTAATAAGGAATGAAATTAAAAAACAAAGAATCAAAGAGCCAATAAAAAAGAGACCGGTGTGCTGGGCTAAACCTGTCACGATATAGCAGACGTGTAGGCTTGAGTGACACCTCATGCCCTGGCCCAATAATTTATTTTTCTTTCCACCCCATCTGTTTTTGAAAAGAAAAATACACGACGATCGTCTGAAAGAAAATAGCACTGCTTGAACCCGCAGCCCTGGCTTCGACCCGCACACCAACCACTTCAATTGTTTTGTTAGAGACCCAATTTAAGATAAAAAGGTCTCGGCAGCTCACCTTAAGCAATTAGCGGTTAGCCCATTGGAATGATGTGTAGTAGTTCTAAGGCCCAACCGTTTTTTTTAGCTGGACAGTTGCTCCAAGCTTTGTGATAGTATGCCGATTAATGTAATGAAAAATAATTTCATAAAAAGAAATTAAATGGTATTTAATAAAACAACAAAAATAAAACGTTGTGACTTAATAAAATCTAAGACTATAATCATGAAGGGTTTGTAAGAAAAAACACACACTAATATAAAAAAAGATTATGGTTTTATGGAAATAAATAGAGTCCCGACGACACCCAATAAACAAAATTTCAAAATAATTTATAGTTAATAAACCAAAGTATAAAATATATATATAAAAAAGCCACCACACACGGGCTTAAGTGTTTGGCCCATCCAAAAGAGGCTTGATTTTTTATTTTTTTTTTAAATAACGCATATGACTCATCACCAGCTTGCTTAGTTTCCAATAACCCGAGGGTCACCAAAAAAGCGAGCCATGAGTTTTTTTTTATTGAAAATTTAATGTTTAATATTTTATTTGATCTAAAATGTTTTTTAAAAAAAACACTTTAGATATATCAATTAACATGTAATGGCTTTAATAATCCAAAAATATAAAATCAATCTGAATTAAAAAATTTATAGAGCTTAGATCTATCATTTCAAGTAAAAGGTAAGGACAAAAAATAGATTGTCAAAACTCTCCTTACTAAATAGAACTTGATAGCAACAAAATTGTTTTTTTATGGTCAAAATCATTATCAATTGATATATTTTATCTGTTTGACAATAATCCAACCTCTATTTTTTCTCGAATTATAAACTGAAAAAAATAAAGTTTTAAGACAAAATTGATTTTTAAAAAAAATCTTGAAGACTAAAAGTTATCATTTGAAAATTACAACAATAGTGAATCTTCTGCCCCAATTTTGAAATTGTGATTTATTTTATCCACATTTCTAGCTTATGTCCGTGTTCTTTCAATATTATCTTCACTTGACAAATTTGAAGCAGCAAACCTTATTTGACCATAAAAAATGAAAATTCCAGATTAAATGGATGAAAGACTAAATTAAAAAAAAATAATCTAGTGAGCTTTGGTAGAATGAAATCACCAAAATAAAAAGCTGGATGACTACAAGAAAAAAATCATCCTGTGAGGCTATAGTGAAAATGAAAGCTGTTAAAGGGCATGAGGCTGAAGTATATTTTCCCCACTAGTTATCGTGTACTTCATCAATGCATATGATGTTCAGACCCAAACATGGTTGTCAAAATCGCGAGTTGACTCGTAAAATCATCCGACTTTACGAGCCAACTCATCAAACCTTGTTAACTCGGGTAGAAAAATCGATTTTAGTCAAACTTGGTCAAATTCAACCAAAATCGGTCAAAATCATAAAATTGAACCAGATCGGTCCGATTTTACGATTCGGCTAATTCATAATTTTAAAGCCAAATGATTCACTGATTCACCTCTTATATTTATACAAAAAAAAATTTACCTTCTCATTACTTATCCGGTATGGAATAATTGAAGGAAACATTTAAACTTTGCTGCCTCGGCTGAAGAGTGGAGAGTGGAGAGTCTCGTGTATTTAAATGGAGAAGAATTGAGGAACAAAGGTATTTGTCCGATGTGGGACAAATTGCATTGTCCCACATCGGACAAATTTTATATATATATATATATAATGGAATCACTCTTGAAAATCAGTAATATTAACTTTAAAATTTATACTTAAATTTTTTTATTTTTTACTTTAAATTAAAAAATTTTGATGTTTTTAAATCATTTGTTGGAGTTGAAACTAGTACTAGTAATATCGATGTTGACTGTTGATACCAGTATTAGTACTGATAATCCTTTCAATAATAATACTTTTGATAAATGTATTAAAAATAACGAGGAAAATGACGAACATGAGACTGATTTTAATTTATATAGCATATCATCAAAATATTTATTTTAAATTTGTTAGTTTTTACCTAATGAAATTCTATGGACATAATTGTTTTGTAATGTATTTTTAAATTATTATGAATTATATATGAACCTTAACTAATGAAGTTTTATAGCCATAATTATATTGTATTGTATTCAAAAATATTTTACTTACGATTTTACGATTTTTCTACCTACACGATTTTTGCTGTGATTTTACGATTTTTATACGAAAAAATTCAGGTACGATTTTACGATCCGAGTTTCCGAACTCCTTTCCGTGTCGTGTCAAAATCGCGATTTTGACAACCATGGACCCAGAAGATGGAATGGGCTCGACATATGTTATCCATCTTTATATATATATATATATATATATATATATATATATATATATATATATATAGACACACACACACACACACATATACTATCTACTTATCCCATGTTTCGTTGCAGCTAAAATTATATTTTTTAAAATATATTAAGAATGTGATATTTTTTTATAATATTATAAATTTAAGCAAAATAATAAACATATACAAAATTTTTCTGAACGTGAGTTTTCAATAAAATTTATAGATTTTAAATTGATATGAATGTATTTATTTAACAGTTTCAATGAAATTATTAGCATAAAATTATATCATTACTACTTAAATAATAAAAATTATTAAATTGCCCCGAATAATAATAAAAAATCAAAACACTTCAACAAAATAGCAAGCAGGAAAAAAATTTAAAAAATAATTACTAAAATTATCATCATTATTGTGTAAACAATGAAAACCATAAAGTTATCTCAAAAAATAAAATAAAAACCCAAATTTTTTAACAAAAGAATAATTAAAAACAACAAAAAATGACAAAACCAAAATAAATATGATTAACATAAAAAAAATTATTTGATTTGAAGGACATAAAAATAACAAAAAAAGTATAAAAAAGAACAATGAAAAAACAAAGAAATAACAATTTTAATAAATAGCAATGGGTTTTATTTTTATATATATATTTATACACACAACGAACATGGTTGGCAAATAATAACGAACTCCAACCTGGTACCACAAGCCTCGTTGTTTTTCGAAAGTAGTTTAGATTCAGAGGATTGCCCCTTTTATGTTTTTCATCATAGGGATTTGATTGCCTTGCTAAAATAGGGGGTGAAAGAAATCCTAACTGTGCACCTCGAAACTTCCATCCCAAATTTCCCCTTTGAGGGGGTGTTTGAGAGATCTTATGAAAGAAATTTTGAAAAAAAAAAAAAAAAAATTATTTTTTATTTTAAATTAATAATTTTTAGATAATTTTGATATACTGATATTAAATTTTTTTTTAAAAAAATAAAAAAAATATTATTTTAATATATTTTTAAATAAAAAATAATTTTAAAAATAACTTTAACGACAATTCCAAAATGTCGTGACTGAGTTATCAACATCAACGATTCCTGATACGTGTTTGATCTACCTACTCTAGAGTTCGGCAACCGGTTACAAGTAGTTCGTTTCCATGCCGTCTTATAATTTTTGTCTGTAGCGAACACGTGGCCTGTTCTCACATTTTCCCGCTAGCACTGCACTGCCATCTTGCACAACAGGTGTAAGGGTTTCAGGCGAGTTGTATGAAACGAAGGGGCCGGTGTTGATAAAATGATAAGATATATCAGATATGGTAGTAGGGACCATCTTGACAATTGCTATTCGAAGTCTGGACCATTCATTTTGTGCAGTTACAAATATATTAATTTATCATCTATTTTTACAGTGTTTTTTTTATTTTTTTTTGTATATTTAATCTATTTTTAAAGAAAAAAACTAAAGTAATCACATGTGTTAACTTGAGATAGATATTTTAGAACAAGTTTGTTTGCAAACGTGCTAAATAGGACCGGTGGTTACTACCTCTCCGTTGGCGTCGTAGATTTTCTTTTGAATAAATTTCAATATTTGTTTTTGAACCGAAGTAAATTTTGATTTCTTCCCCTTATATTTGTTTTGTTCAGATTTTCCCCCGGAATTAGTTTTTATATCAACACCCCCCCTGATTTTTCAAAATTATCTTAATTATATCCTTTATCCAGACTCCTTGACAACGGTTTCGATGTTGCGGCCAGCTTCTATACGTGAGAAAGCCAACCTCTTTGTCCCATTCAACCCCCTCTCAGGCTCTCACTCTCCTCTTCTGCATGCGGTATACTTTCAATTTTAACCAAAAGATGGCATCTAATTGTAATTTTTACACTATAAGCAATTCTTTTTTTAATTTCACTCTTATAATATTCTATCCCCTGTAATAAAAAAGAAAGAAAAAAGAAGCGTGGTGGCACCTATATTAAAGTCACAAAGGCTCATCTCTATATATTTTGTCAATTATTTTAATATAAGACGAGAAAAAGAATGTGATCGAGATGTATTGGAATACCTGGGGGTGAAGATCGATACAAAAAATAGTTTCGAAGGAAAAATGTTGAGAAAACACAAATCCGTGGGTGAATAAATAAAATCGACATTTTCAGTTTTAAAAAGAATTGAACACGTGATTTTGGGTGTTGACTAACGAGGCCAGGCCATTGCAGGATTTCTGGGCACAGCTCAAGATTCGAGTTCCCACTCTCTCCGTAAATGGCAGACCTTTCAAAGCAAGAAAAAGACCATGCCGCTGCTCACTAGCCCAAAAAAATTGAAAAAAAAGAGAAGAAAATTCCTTTTTTTTTTTCTTTTTTTTTCCTGGGTGCTTGCTCCTAATAAAATCATGGATGGCGATGATCTGTCTAGAAGTGAGAGATTCCATCCAATCGACACCGTAACCTCCGGACAAGGAATCCTTGCGAATCAGAATCCAAGATTCCATTTTTGTTGCTAAAATGATTCTCTCTCTTTAATTAACTCATTAAACAAGCGAGGTTATAAAAACTATACTCAACGTCACCTCCACAGCACCAATCGAAAGAAGACATTGAGATGGCGAGTACAAAGGCGTTGAAACATAATATTAAATTTGGAGAGTCTAAATTAGCCCTTAATGTATTACATTATTGTCAATCAAGTCTCAAATCTTATGATTTAATGAGTTTTTTCCAAACATAATCTATATTAGACATTTAGACGTATCATTTCTCTTTACATTTACTGTTATTATTAATTAATTAATTTTATCCAATTTGCACGTGAGCGCTAATTATATATTTCCACCCAAAACATCAAAATATACTCTAATTTGCCTTAAAGCATAAGCTTAACTATAAAGTAAATTTTCCTTTTATAAAGGCCAGTGAAGTGAAGGGAGAAAAAAAATCTTTTAATGGATGGAGGGGTGGTGTTATTCAAATTTAATGGACACCGTCAAATGTTGATTATGTTCAGAGAAAAATTGAAAAAGTAAAGAAGTTTGGGATCTAATTGATAAGCAGGTAATACGAGGGACTAAATGTAAGTTTGACCCTTCAATTTTGGTGGGAAATGAAAGCCTGGGACGTAACCGTCATTTCCTTTTGGACATACGTGCTCCGAACATAGCTGACCAGCATGAAAGCTGCGATCCAAAATAAAAGTCATTGGTCTACGATCCAAAAAGGCGGTGGAGATACTGATTTTTAGTCTTAACAATAAAAAATTGCTTGAATCAAAGACATTGCAAGTAAATATAAGATATAGACACACTGTAGACTCCTCCGAGAAAGGAAGACAGAGAGCTACAGAGAGTGAGATTGGCCAGTTTGGTTGCAAAACCAATCAATCTCTTAACCCCCCTCTCTGATCTTTCTTTTGTAAGTTCAAACATGGGTCTTCCAACACACACAGCTCAAAACGGCAGCGGTTCCCTTGATACAGGCAATGCCCGTCTCAAAGAGCTTGGCTACAAACAAGAACTCAAGCGTGACCTCTCGTAAATCTCTGAAGAACCCTTTTCTTATTTCTTGTTTTATGTTTTAAAGCTTTCTTGTCGACCCTGTCCCTCTGATAAATTTATAATGAATCGGACCGATATGGTTAAAAAATTGCAGGGTGTTTTCGAATTTCGCGTTTTCATTTTCGATCATATCAGTGTTGACTGGTATAACCACACTATACAATACTGGACTCAATTTTGGAGGGCCAGTTTCATTACAATATGGATGGTTCATAGCTGGTGGGTTCACCATGATTGTTGGGTTATCTATGGCTGAAATTTGCTCTTCTTATCCAACTTCTGGTGGTCTCTACTATTGGAGTGCAAAGCTTGCTGGTCCTAATTGGGCACCCTTTGCATCTTGGATAACAGGCTGGTAATCTTTTTTGTTTACTATTGTTTTTTGGTTCTTAATTTAGCTTGCCAGCTTCAAATTTGATTGTGGTTTGGAATTTGAGGTTTTGATTTCACAATTTACTTGCCTTTATTTCTCACGACCTTATTGCTGTAATCACCGAGTTTGTCAAGCCTTTACTTCATAACAAGGAACTGTATGTGGTGGGGTGTGAAACATTTTAGGCTTCGCAAATTTTCCACAGTGGCAGCCATGACTCAATGTGCTTGATGCTCTATATTTTCCCTTCAGGGACAGTTTCATAGTCTTTTCTATTTTTAACTCTAGGCACCACATGCAGGCTAGTGTTTTTTACATTATAGGCCGCGGAGATGAAGTTTCTTGAAATTGTATGCCGAGCTTTACTCATTAAACTGCAAATTAAACTGGTTTATCAGTCATTGCAGCCTTGGAGTCACAGTAATATTTTGATGAGCCTGAAAGGGTCGCAATAGTAAGATGTTCTGAAATACAGTAGATGGCTTCCGAGTGATTGTAATTTGAAAAGTTTTAGCCGCCGAAGAAAGATTGAAATGGTAATGCACTAAAATGTAGGTTTCACATGACCTTCATCTTGGTGAAAGTGAATGCAAGTAAAACTCCTGCACGATACAAACATACACCACACCTGAAACCTCAGTCAACGAACCGTAGCCAGTGCTCTTATTCTGTCTTGAGCAGATTCTCCAGTAAAGTGTGGAATGAGAATTGGATATCTAGAATTTACTTGTTTTCAGTTTTCACCAGCTTGTTCTTTTGAGTTCAAAACCTCAAATTACAGATATAATTATGTGACCTGCTTTGGTCTTGTGAGGAAAGTTAGATACATAGCTTGTACAACCGATCACTTTTGCAAAATTGGTCTTCCCTTAGGACGTTTTCTGATGCAGTAAAATTTCTCTCTTTTTTTGCAGGTTCAATATTGTTGGTCAGGTACAGCTAAGAATTTTCACTCGAATTTGATTGCCTTCAATATCTTCTGTTATAAGCTCTAACCAGTTAACGTACACTCTTACTTTCAGTGGGCTGTTACGACCAGTGTAGATTTCTCACTTGCACAGCTGATTCAGGTTATCATTCTCCTAAGCACAGGTGGAAAAAATGGTGGTGGATATGAAGCATCAAAATATGTAGTTATTGGTATACACGGGGGAATTTTACTCCTGCATGCTGCGCTAAATAGTCTTCCCATATCAGTCTTATCTTTCTTCGGGCAGCTGGCTGCTGCCTGGAATCTTGTAGGTATGAAGAATTATGATTACAGTTTTTCTTTTCCTTCTTATGCCAACTACTTCTTAAAATTTTTACTGAATCTTTACACTTTTAGGTGTTCTGGTTCTTATGATTCTCATTCCCCTTGTTGCTACGGAGAGGGCTAGTGCCAAGTTTGTATTTACACATTTCAACACTGATAATGGGGATGGAATCAATAGCAAACCTTACATTTTCGTTCTGGGACTTCTGATGAGTCAGTATACCCTCACTGGGTATGATGCATCTGCTCATATGGTATGTTGCATTGTTCTTTGAATTACGTGGAGTCTAATTCCTATGAACTACAGTCCTGGAAATTTCAGATGTTACATTACTTCTCCACATATAAGTTTGATTATTTATAAACGCAACAGTGAAACCATAAACATTCAGTTTGTTGAGATCAATTAACCCCTTTTTCAAAAACATCACGAGCTCCCACGATTATTTACTTGCATAATAGCTAGTACATGGTTTATTGTCTTCCTTTTTCCCTTTTCTTCTGCTTTATGGATAATTCGAGGAATGAAACTATATAATCTCCTCTTTTTTCCCCTTAACTGCTATTTCTAGACAGAGGAAACTAAGAATGCTGACAAGAATGGACCAAAAGGAATAATTAGCGCCATCGGGATATCGGTTATATTTGGATGGCTTTACTTACTTGGTATCACCTTTGCGGTTACCAACATCTCTTCTCTCTTGAGTGAAGACAATGATGCTGGTGGGTATGCCATTGCTGAAATATTTTACCAAGCTTTTAAGGGAAGATATGGCAATGGGGTTGGGGGAATTATTTGTCTGGGAGTGGTTGCTGTTGCCATATTTTTCTGTGGCATGAGTTCGGTCACAAGCAACTCTAGGTAATCTCACTTGCTTGACATCCCATGTTATTTGAAACTTCTGACGAGTTTACAATTCTTACTTGGTTTCTGACTAATCTTTGAATGTTCATTCTCAGGATGGTTTATGCGTTTTCTAGAGATGGAGCCATGCCACTCTCATCACTTTGGCACAAAGTGAACAATCAGGAGGTCCCCATGAATGCCGTTTGGCTCTCCGCAATCATATCTTTCTGCATGGCATTGACGGTATTCTATTTTCATTATTTTCAGTTTGTTGTATTTGTTGTGCTTTCTGAACTTCTTGCCAAAAACTTTCCTCATCAAAATCGTCCTATCGAGTTTGTGCTAGTTCCCAGTGACAATACATCTCTGTTCTGTTTGCTGCAATTCCAAGAAATCTGGCTTTCCTAATATAAATGCGCCCATGAAATTTTATTCAAGAGCTGGCATCATTTCTTGCAATAACCGTTGTGTGCCCTTTGTTTGCCCTGTATCTTCTGCAGTATCTCGGAAGCGAGGTGGCATTTCAGGCCATGGTATCTATAGCTACTATCGGGCTGTACATTGCTTACGCCCTACCCATATTCTTCCGGGTGACTTTGGCACGCAAGTCCTTTATTCCAGGACCATTCAATCTGGGTCGCTATGGTGTCCTGGTTGGTTGGATTGCAGTCCTCTGGGTGGCAACCATCTCAATCCTCTTCTCATTGCCTGTAACCTACCCCATCACCAACGAGACACTCAATTACACTCCCGTCGCTGTTGGCGGTTTGTTAATCATTACCATCTCTTCTTGGATCTTGTGGGCTCGTCATTGGTTCAAAGGTCCTGTAACCAATGTAGAAAGCTAAATATGCGCATAGAGTGATTTTCATTTCTCAGAAATATTGATTTTTATCTTGCATGTATATACTACGTGTCAAAGAAAGATAGTTTGAAGGAATGAAATTCAACTGATTCATGAAGGAAGAAGCCCTGATCAGATTTACAGGGGAATAATATCTCGCAGTTGACAGCAGATTAGCAAGTTGATGAGATTCATAACGTCCATTTGAACACTGTTCAAACGAGTTAGAACATGGTTAAATTTACTTCCCATATAATTGTCTGATCAATCCGGTGCACTTACAGTAGAAATCAAGAAATTGTGGCAAACGATTAATAATAATTTTCTTATTTGTCTTACGTCAGCTTCTTTTTTTATGTAAAAAATAGATGAATACAGTTATTATAACATCAGATATATGGCGATGTATTCAATCAAAAGCAGTTTATTTTTAATCTCGATTGGATTCTAGATTCTAGATAAGAACGGAAAAATATATTACCCGCTGCCAGCTTCTGCAATGGACTTTCCAGAGCTAAGTGAATGACTATTGATGAGAAAACAGGGGAAGCATGAAAAAAGAAACAGGAAATATGCACATGCACTATAAATTTACTTCGATTGCAGGTGGTATCGGAAGCTATAGCGTGTACAACATCTAAGGTCTACTGATAGAATTATTATTCTTCGCAAAACATATCTGCATCCATTAGTCCTCCCTTTCTTGGTGTCTGATCAAGTATCTGAGAATATGGTTAAGTTCTAAGCTTTTAAACTTTGAGATAATTGTCCAGAGCTGTTCTGTTCAGAACAAGCAATGGAGTGCTGAATTTTATCCAGAGATGAGAAAATCGAGTTTTCCGATCAAGAAGTTTATTGTGTGCCATCTCTGAGAGTGAAATATATTATAATTGCTGTATATACATTCTCTTTCAAGAAGATTCTCTTGATCTAAATTCAAAGTCTCTTCATTGTTTAACATTAGTATATGCTCTCCAGGTTATAGATGGAACTATAATCGTTCTCTGTGCTTATCAGATCACATCATGTATGCAGCTTATTCATCCCAAGCATCAGAAGCAAAAAATAATACTCGCAAAATATACTCTACAGTGGCACAATTGCTCTTATTTTTTATTTTTATACTCTTCATAGATAAGCTTTTGAGTTGAAACAAGTGTTTAGTCTTGTTGAGAGACTCCGAAGTCTTTAGCACGGAAAGTAAACTGTCTTCTAGCTGCAAAAACCAGGGTTGTCAATTTTGTTCTGTTTTGGTTGAAATAGCCAAAACGTTTCATAGTAGTTTAAAAAACAAGACAAAACGGTGTTGTTTTTATCTCAGTTAAAATTCCGGCCCATTTTGGATTTTTTGGCCAAATACCGGCCGAAAAGTTTCAGTTTCATTCTACCTGTTCTGTTTCGGCCAAATAATATTTTTTTTTAAATAATAAATAATTTTACAATATCAATCATATTTCTTAATCCGACCATTAGATTGAGATGAAATTTTACGAGGAGTCTCTTGACATATTTATATATATTATGTTAAAATTTCAGAGCAATCAGAGAATGTAATAACTTTGCGAGATTGTTATGACATTTTCGTAATATTATACATGTTCATAATTTTGATCAAAAAAATCATTTTATTGTCTTTTTTAGATTAAATTGCACAATTCTAAATAATTTTATTTTTGGATTTGAACTATTTTTTTTGAATATATATATATATATAGCGTTTCAACGCGCCGTATCGGGGTTGTATTGTTTTATATATATATAGACACACATAAACAATATAACCCCGAAACGGCGCGTCGAAAAGCTCCGAAACCAAAACATTTTATCCCAATTGAAAAAAAGAAGCACCGACCGAAATGGAATTGACAACCTTCACAAAAACAGTAAAATTTTCAAGATGGTTGGAAGCTTCAAACCATCTTCAACCGTGATTGTTGGCCTTTATCCACCTCCAATGTTAAGGTCCTACAAGCACTGGATTTGAATTTTTGTGAGTTACGGGATGCATTGTTTGCCAAGAACAAAACATAACCAAAATCACCATTTGATGTAAGAAGAATCGTAAATGTAAGAAAAATATTTCACTGCTTTATATCAGTTGTTAGATTGGTCCAGTGACAAAGTTGAGGTTCACGAATATTACACATACCCTCATGGTTGTGGGCTGTCGTTCTCCAGTAAAAGTTGTGATAGTGAATCAACCTCATCTGGGCTTGGTTCGTCAGTTAAACCTTCGGAGTTGACAGGTTCTTCCTCAAGCAAATTCAGCGTATGAGTAAAATTTGACAGGGACCGACTTTGATTTAATGAACAGGAAGGAGGACCCGTGACTGCTGAAGCATCCAGCTCTTGAATCACTTCATTCAAGATTTTCATAAACTCATCCGTATTAATTAGGTTGTCTGAGTTAGGATTTGAAACTTTGGGATCCAGATTGTTGGGATTGCATCACGCACATTTTCTGAAGTAGGAATTGGAGGTGCTATAAACTCCAGGTTTCGGTTCCTACCATTGGAGATAATTGCTAACTTGATTGATTCGGCAACTTTCTCTATGGTGAAATGTTCTCCCCCATAACCCTCCTGTTGCCCTTTTGATGTCCAAGCAGACATCAGTGGAGCCTTGTTCCCGTTTCCTGAAAGGTGGGATAAAAAGATATCTTGATTAACACCATCTGTAGGTGCCTCCAAGATCTCAGATTTTTCTCCTGAAATTGAAAGGAAAAACAATTTGGAGACTATACGCTGCATTCCTTTTTTAATCACGCTGATGGAATGTGAAATCTTCCCGATTTGTTCAATCAATTACAGACAATGAACTGTAATATAATCCATATTACCTTCAATTCCGTTGCCGGAACCTTAGTTTCCTGCTTGACCCCTCGTTATGCTAAGAAGTTGGAGTATTGTAAGTTGAAACATTAAAGAAAAAGGTGCTTGTAAGAAAACGAAGGATAACGAGAAGTCAATTCTATACTTCCATTAGTGTTTTAAGCATTATATTAACAACAACAACAAATTAATTAAAGGAAGAGGGTGTTTTTGTTAGGTGTGTTGTCATTACTACACAACATCGTCCACCGATAAAAAATAAAAAAAGTATAACAACTAAAAGTATAACAAATGTTAGGTGTTCAAATTATTGACAAAATAAGATGTTATTGTTGAATATAGCTGTTAATTTCTTCTTTTAGACATTGTATAAAGTAACAGTAAAGTAAACTTTATTATTGCTATTTTAGTATAGGTTTTGTTCTATAAATTGAATCCAAAACTGTAAGAGAAACACAATTGAATAAACAGAAGATTATTTGTATTTCGAATTCTAACATGGTATCAGAGCAACTCTGAAATCTCGAATCGAATTTTTTTTTCTTCGAATTTTTTTTCAACACCCCGAAATCCTAGCAGCCTACTGTTCACAGCAAACCCAGAAATTCCTCCACAGTTCAGTCAAACCCAGAACTTCATCCACATAACCCAGAAATTCTTCCACAGTTCATGCCAACCCAGAACATCACCAGAAAATCAAACCCAGAAAATCTCGAAATTTCTTTGAATCGTATTTTTTTTTCTCCTGGTTCAAAACCCAGAAAACGATCGCTACAGTACCTGTTTTTCCCGAGAAAAAAAAAACCCCAGATTTTCCCGGAATCCCAGTTTTTTCCCGGAAAGCCAAATATTTTCCCCAGATTTTTTTTCTCTCGAATTTATTTTTTCTCTTTTCGAATCAAAGTTATTTATCCCCGGAGGCTACAGTGCCCATATTCCCGAACCCAGAAATTTGCACTCAAATCCCAGAAAGAAAAAAAAAACCAGCCAACCCAGAAATCAGTTAACAAAACCCAAACACCAGCCAACCACGACTAGCCTAACTCCAGAAATCTCTACACTTACTGTAGAAATCACACAGACATTCAATACCCACATTAAACCCAGAAAACCGAAACATCTCCTGTTCAAATCAAACACAGCAGCTCAAACGAAACCCAAACATTACGAAGTCACAAACACGAACATTCAAACACATCCACAGACCATCAACAAGACATCAATATGGAAATGCGAATCGGTGCAAAAATAAAGGTGCAGGCGAGACGAGGAAACCCGACCCAACTGACCCGAGAAGAGAAGCTTGGATTACTGAGAATCATCGAGTCAAAAGCTCGGATGACCACATCTTCCTCAGTGGTTTGGACCCCGTATTTGACCAGGTGAGGGGGGAGATTCTGAGGAAGGAACCGAAGCTCGAACTGGAGCATGCCTACGCCGCCATTCGCCGAGAATACTCCCAGAAGCAAGTGATGGACGGCGGTCACCGTGGCGGCCCTCCGATGGTCTCTGAGCCTGCTGCGATGATGGCAGTTCACCGTCGATCGGGGGCGCAAGGGAGAGGAAGGTTTCGAAACAGTGGGGAGGAGTGATCTGAAGGGGGAGAGAGGAATGGAAAATTAGGGCGAAATTTTTTTCCTTTTATAGCTGACCGGGTTTGGGCTGACCGGGCTGACCAAGCTGACCGAGTTGACCAAAAATACAAAAATATTGGTGGATTGATGTGTTCTCACTGCGGGGAAATAGGGCACTCAAAACAGAGGTGTTATGAAATTATTGGCTACCCGGATTGGTGGGACTTTACGAAAAAAACCTCGGAAAAATTTCCGAAAACCTCTGGTTCATCTGACGGAAGCAGATCTGACACAGTCCACAGCGAATGTGGCCCATCCAGGTATCATCGAAAACGAATTTGCACACTCTGTTATTACAAAGAATAGTACTTGGATTATTGATACAGGTGCATCTCATCATATGACTAGAGATTCCGATAATTTAATATGCCATAAACCCTCTTTACGGACAGATATATACACTGCTAATGGTAGTACCTCCCCTATTACGGGGGAAGGATCTCTTGTTTTAACTGACACTATTACACTAGATACTGTTCTTATTGTTCCATCTCTTGCGTCAAATCTCCTCTCGGTTAGTCAAATCACGACTACCCTTGAGTGTATGGTCACGTTTTGGCCTCTATTCTGTATTTTTCAGGACATTCTAACCCGGAAGATTCTTGGTTATGGTGTTAGACGGGGCAACCTGTATTACTTGGAATTAACGAAACATGGGGGGTTAAAGCTAGGTCATGCACATCAGACCAGAAGTACGGATCAAGCTCAGGCTCTTGTTTGGTTATGGCATCGACGACTCGGACATCTTTCATTTGGGTACCTTAAGAAGCTACAACCGCATTTATTTTCAAGGTTAAGTATTTTGGATTTTAAGTGTGACATCTGTGAACTGGCGAAAAGTCATCGTATTTCCTATTTGCCAAGTTTGAATAAAAGTGTAGAACCTTTTGCAGTTATTCACTCTGATGTTTGGGGTCCTGCAAAGGTCTCATCTTTTTCTAATGCACGGTACTTTGTTACCTTTATTGATGAGTGTACTCGGATGACCTGGATATCTCTCCTCCGAAATAAAAGTGAAGTAAGTACAACATTTCAGGAATTTCAGAAAATGGTGCTGACCCAATACCAACGACAGATTCGTACATTTCAGTCAGATAATGGTACGGAATTTATGGATCAAGTGCTAGGTAATTTTTTACAACATCACGGAATTCGACATCAGACATCCTGCACATATACTCCACAGCAGAATGGATTAGCTGAAAGAAAGAACAGGCAAATTATGGAAATAGTTCGGGCCTCGCTATTTGGCATGAATCTGCCAAAATACTATTGGGGTGAGGCAGTCAAATCCGCTGCGTACTTAATAAATCGAACACCATCCAGTGTAATTGATTTTCAGTCTCCTCAACAGAAAATGGAATCTCTTCTCTCGGTTCCTCACTTACCAAATTTGGAGCCACGAGTTTTTGGTTGTACGGTATATGTCCATATCCCTAAAGTTCTGCGAAGCAAACTGGATCCGTGTGCAAAACGGTGCGTGTTTGTAGGTTACTCGGAGTTTCAGAAAGGATATCGGTGTTATGATCCTCACCATCGAAAGCTGCATGTAACCTTGGATGCATCATTTCGAGAATCTGAACCCTACTATTCAGGGGGAGTTCCTGGTTCTTCTCTTCAGGGGGAGAGTAACAATGAAGAGAATGAAGATATATTCGAATTAGAGGAAATGAGACCAAGCCGGGATGATAACCTGGAAGGTTGCACAGACCAGAATGAAGATATATTCGAATTAGAGGAAATGAGACCAAGCTGGGATGATAACCTGGAAGGTTGCACAGACCAGAATGATCTCAGTAACGACCCCCCTATGTCTCTTGAATTACCACCGCCTACACCATTAACCGAAGAATCAACCAAGAATGTCTCTCCTCAGTCCCCTCAGGTAACCCTAAATCCTATCCCTAATGAGATAAATGAAATTCCTGTCTTAGAAAATAATATGACTAATAGATACCCACAAAGACTAAACTGGGGAGTCCCAAAGAAACAGTATGAACCTGATCCAAAACACAAAACTAAATACCCTATCAGCAACTATATCTCTACCCATAGATTATCGAAATCATATGCATTTACTGTTAATCAATTATCCAATGTGTCTATTCCTAGTAATGTACAGGATGCATTAGCAGACCCAAAGTGGACTAAGGCGATGAATGAGGAAATGGAGGCTTTGCAGAAGAATAACACGTGGGAGCTATGTCAACTACCAACAGGAAAGAAGAAAGTTGGGTGTAAATGGGTGTTCACAGTGAAGTTGAAAGCAGATGGGAGCATTGATAGATACAAAGCAAGGTTGGTAGCAAAGGGATATACGCAGAAGTATAGGGTGGACTACCAAGAAACTTTTGCCCCGGTTGCAAAAATAAACACAATCCGGATTCTCATATCGATAGCAGTGAATCGAGACTGGGCCTTACAACAATTTGATGTTAAGAATGCCTTCCTGAATGGAGATCTTGAAGAAGAAGTTTATATAGAATTGCCACCCGGAGTGAAAACCAGGTGCTCACGAGAAACGGAAGTGTGCAAATTAAAGAAGGCTTTATATGGGTTAAAACAGTCACCCCGGGCATGGTTCGGAAGATTCTCATCCACGATGAAAGAGTTTGGATATAAGCAAAGTAATTCAGATCATACTTTGTTTATAAAGCACAAGGGAAGGAAGGTAACGGCTCTAATAGTATATGTGGATGATATGGTCTTAACAGGATATGATCCAGAAGAAAGAAAGGCTCTACAACAGTTTCTGGCATCGAAATTCGAAATGAAAGATCTCGGACAACTGAAGTACTTCTTGGGGATTGAGGTCTCGAGGTCAAAAACGGGGATATGTCTTTCACAACGAAAATATGTGTTAGATTTATTGGCAGAAACTGGAATGCTTGCATGCAAACCGGTAGATACACCTATGGAAATGAATCACAAACTGGGACAGGCAGAAGATCAGACGCCAGCCGACAAAGGATGTTATCAACGGCTAGTGGGAAAACTAATATACTTATCACATACTCGGCCAGATATCGCATATGCAGTAAATGTGGTAAGTCAGTTCATGCATTTACCAGGAGAAGAACACATGGAGGCTGTATATCGGATCTTAAGATATCTAAAAAGTGCACTAGGGAAAGGACTTCTATTTTCTAAGAAAGAGGTCCAAAATATTGAAGGATACACAGACTCAGATTGGGCAGGGAATCAGACTGATAGGAGATCGACATCAGGATATTTTACATTCGTAGAAGGCAACCTAATTACTTGGAGAAGTAAGAAGCAGAAAGTAGTCGCGAGGTCAAGTGCCGAAGCAGAATACCGGGGTATGGCTCATGGTGTGTGTGAATTATTATGGATTAAACAGGTATTACAAGACCTGGGAATTGAGTATGAGACATCTATGGGTCTACACTGTGACAATAAGGCAGCTATCGAGATTGCTCATAATCCGGTTCAACATGATCGTACCAAACATGTTGAAGTCGACAGACACTTTATTAAGGAAAATCTTGATCGAAAAATCATACAATTTCCATTTGTTCGATCTGAAGACCAGCTAGCTGATATCCTCACAAAGGCAGTCTCCGGAAGAATATTTCATAATGCAATTAACAAGTTGGGCATGATAAATATCTACGCTTCAACTTGAGGGGGAGTGTTGAATATAACTGTTAATTTCTTCTTTTAGACATTGTATAAAGTAACAGTAAAGTAAACTTTATTATTGTTATTTTAGTATAGGTTTTGTTCTATAAATTGAATCCAAAACTGTAAGAGAAACACAATTGAATAAACAGAAGATTATTTGTATTTCGAATTCTAACAGTTATCCTTCATTTGTTTGCTATAAAAAGAGGCATCATTTGAGAGTAGCGGGGGTGTTATGCAGCCTCCTCACAAAACAATATTAAATGAAAAAATATTTTATTTATCTTTCTGAGTTATATATATATATATATATATATTCTTATTTACATTATTCACAATTTTCAATTTAATTTTTACGAGGTTATCATAGTTACATGACTTAGACCGTAAATTTAAAGACTTAACTCGATTGACTCAGAGTTTTTTTCTTCTTACCTTGCTAATTGTTTTTCTCATATTCATCATATTTCTTTTAACATAGCAAACTATTTTATATGTACAAACATAATAATCTCGTACACAACATTTGTTACTGTTTTGAGATATATGAAAAATATAAAAGACAAAAATATAGGATATAAAAGATACAATAAACAAGAATATAAAAATAAAACTGTGTTTATAATGATATACAAAATAGAGTGATTATATTTTTTTCTTGTGCTGGCTGATGATGAATAAAATTTATATCTTTATTTCACTTTTAATATGTATTATTGTTAAGTTTATGTATTTTAAAAATAGTAATTAGATTTTTTTTAATTTTAGTTTTATATCGAGTATGAAAGTTAACAATAATATAAAATATAATCATAATTGTAAAACTTGAATTGACTTAGTGGATTGCCCTAGACCAATTAATTTTTTTTTTGTAGGGATACTTCAAAAGTAAGAAAAATAATAAATATTATCTCTAAAAATATATTTTTTTTACATCTAAAAATATATGTCAAAATTATATTTATTTTTATATATTTCTCTGTTTTTTTTAACCAAAACATATTTATATCTTTGCTATTTATGTATTTTATATACAAGAAGAATACGTATCTCGCATACTTCAGAGAACAAGACTCCCAGCAGCATTGGATATCATTTTTTAATTTCATCTGAAAGGGGATAACATAATGTATAAAGTTGTCAATAATAATAATAATAATAAAAAAGAAAAAGCACAAAAATATTCTTCTACACAAAACTAAGAGGGTGTTTGGGAGTGTGGCCAGATTGGAGGTTGAGAAAAAAACTATAGTTTTAGGTGTTTGGTTAAGGTACATAAGTTGAAAAAAACATGTGGGACCCATTTTAAAATTAAGCGAAACTCCGGTGCACGGAAAACAGCAAATTGCTGCTTTCTGTGCGTTTCATTATTTGGGGCTGGGGTTCGGCTCGGGGTTGTTTTAATAGTTTAGTATTTATTATATATTTTTAATATTAAAATAATCTAAAAAATTAATTAAAATATAAATAAATATATTAGAAGTAGATGACAATATAATTTTTGTATCGTAATCCTAATTTTGTTTCAGATGATATTTTACTATATATTGTTCCGATATCGTAGAGGCCTTCACTTATGGATTTATAGTTCATGATGAAATTACAAGTAGTTTGATGGGAGAATTAAAACAAGTGTCTAATTTACTTAAATTATTAATTACATTTTATTATTATAATTATTAAATATTTAAAAAACAATATCTATACACACACACACACACACACACACACACACACACACTTTTAAAGTAATTTCATAAGTTGAAAACAATATGAAAAATTTGATAACCAAACACTTGAAACTGTTTTTCATTAATTTCAAACTCAACCACAATTTTAACCAATTACTTTAAAAATTATTTTGAATCATAGTTAATGTACTTTTCATAAAACTATTTTTTTTAAAACTCAACTATAAAAGCAAAAATAATACCAAACACATCTAGGGTGCTTGTATAAAGCAATGGTACGGAGCTGTTGATGAGTTGTTATTGTTGAATGAATACAAATAGGCTAGTCCAAAGTAGAGCCCGTTAATATTGCAGAAGCCAGCCCAACAGAAATTGATCAAACCCAGCCCAACGTAATTTCAGTAAACCGCCTAAACACGCGGACTGTCTCCCCTACTCAAATTTCCTTGTTCATCCATCCTCATAATCATCACTCACTGTAAAACCAATCAAATCAAAGCAAAGCTAAAATACTTACTTGACCGTTTGTCAGGAAAGAGTTCTTGATTTTGAACGGTTCTACTAATGGTGCGTCTCTCTCGTTCCAAATCCTGATTTTAAAGCTTAAACGAATCGCTAGGGTTTTTTAGCTCTAATAATTTTTTATTTGTTTGAAATTGAAGGCTGATTTCGTTGAAGATCTTGATTCCCTATTTGATTACCGTCGCGTGCAGCCTATCACAATCCCTGACGGTTTCTTCTAAATACACTCTAATTTCGTTTCTTTCATTAATTCCCTGTTTGGTTGATTTATGGTAGAAAGAAAGCTGAATTTGGCTTGTTTTTTTCGATGGCAGATGGCGACGACGACAACGACTGCCATGTTAAGACACCAGTTCCTTCTCCTAAAAAAAGGAAGATTTCCAAGCATAATGTGGAGGTTTTTTTCCTTCTTCTCATCTCTTCTTTCCACTTTGTTAATTCATGTGTGTTTTGATTAGAGAAATTGAGTGAAGATGGTGTGCTTTCTATTCTTTGTATATATGTTAGATTGTTGGCGGTGATCGTGAAGTAAGCCAAGTGACCAATGACGATGAGGATTGGCTACTTCCTCCTCCCAAGGACTCCAGTGAGTCCCTGAAGCAGATTGATGAGGACTCAACTATTAAAGAACTGAGGTATGCTTTTCATTGATTATTTAAAGTGTTTGATTTGTTTGTTTAGTTTTAAATGCTAAATATATTTCCTTGTTGATTTATAATCTTTCTCGTGTTTAATTTTTGCGCACACTAATGTCACTGTGACCTGTAAAGCTTGTCAAATAGATCTTTCTGTTTAATGTAATTTCATGTTTAAGAGTTCTGAGTTTGGGTTCATGATTGTTTGTTGTTAACTATTAAAGGAAAAAAATTGCTGAACAATTTATGACAACTCAAGATCAGTTAGCATATAGAATACTGCTAGCATTAGAGATTAGATCTGGAGTGGCAATTAGTGGTGCTGAGTTAGGGAGAGCTCATTTTAATCGTTTGGTGAACACGCACATATCATGCACACATGTGCATGATAAGAATACTGTGAATGCTACTTTGATACTAAGGTTTATTTCTCAATGTTATCTGGTGGCAATGTTGAGGTTTCTATCTTCTGAGAGCATACTGCACTTAGGTTTACTTAAATTTGCATTCACAAGGCATGTGCAATTGGCTTTTATGGCATTGTGAGACAATGCCAAAGAGAATACATTTGCAATGAAGATCACTATTATGAAATTGAGAAAATCAGCCTATGTTGTGAAAGTATTTTGTTATCTTCTAGTGTTCCCATTTTATATTAACCTTTGGTTTAGAATTTTATTTCAACCATTCATGTAGGTTAAGGAAGCAGGAGCTAAAAGCTTTTACAAGTAAAGAGTGTTTGTTTCAACCAAAAAGAGAGAGTGATTCAGTGCAAGTTGCTCTGGAGTCTGGGGCCGAGGAACCATCAAAGCCTCATCATGAAAGAGCTAAAATAGTTATTTCAATTCAAGACAAGGATGAAGTCAAACAATTTCGTGTGTACAAGGTAAATATATCTAAAGTTTAGCCTTTGTTTATAAAACTGATTGTTTCATGTAGCCACAATAAAATTACTCATGCAAACCCCAGAATAAAATGGAGAGTGCATGATAAGATTATTAACTTCTCTAAGACAAAAAATAAAAATAACACCATATATGGGTATCCCCTTGTGGGAAGTTGTCAAGTGACATCTACAGTGCATGACACCTGGAAGATTTAAAGGCAAATATGCAACTAGAGCTGCCATGAACTTCAAAAGAAAACCAGTTATGAACAGCAGTCTCACAATCCAAGTGAAACATAAGATGCTAGTATTGGAAGGGCTAAACTTTGTAGTGTATTAGCATTTTCTATTAGTGCCTTGCTTGCTGAGTCTTGGATATTCCTCTGCCCCATTTCTAATGAATGGAATTGCAGCTCTTTTGTAGCTTGAAGCTTGGGTTAGGATATTGTCATCTCACACTTCTAATGCGAAGACCTTCTATTTTAAATTAGGTTTTCAACAGATCATTTGGAAAGTCATCACTGGTCATTTTAAATAGATTTTGTTGTGTAAGATGTTGCCTCAGTTATTCATTAATTTACAAGCGCAAGTACCCTTGATGATAAAGTCATCTTAATTATCATTCTGGATAATTTTAACAAAATCCTCTATATCTGTACTTTGTTATGTATGCCTTTTGTATATTACAAGTGGTGAAACATATATAATCAATGGTATAAACCATGTTAGAAGTTCATTTTTTTGACAGGATGAAAAGTTTGAGCGACTCTTCAAACGGTATGCTGATAAAGCTAAGCTTCGAATTGAGAGCCTAGTTTTTATGTTTGACGGGGACAAAATCAATCTGACAGCCACCCCTGATAGTCTTGGAATGGACGATGAGGACATTATTGAAGTGCTTGCAAAGAAAAACTGACTAACATGCCCTCTTATGAAATTTTGGTATGTAATTGTGAGTTTTCAATACTTATGTTGGGATGAGGGATGAGGGATGAGGGATGAGGTGTTGAATTTTTACATTTGTGAATTGCCAAAACACTCACTTTTGGGGTTTGTTGGGATGATACATCAAACTCTACTGTATGCTTATATTAAAATTGATCAGTAGTATGCTCTATGCAAATAGTAGTGAGGCTTGTAGCTGCTACAATCGAGGTTGTAAATGACTTGCTATATTTAGTTGCATATGTTCAATGAATGTATCATTGCTTTCCTATGCTCCCCTCCCTCCCTCCCTCTCTCTCTCAGAATATGGTGCTTTCCTTGCCTGCAGCATATCCTTATTTGTCTGTGCACTAGATTGCAATTTATTGTTTCTTTGCTTTAATGCAGGCGCATTACCTTCTAGCAGCTCAATTGTTCAGAATTCTTGCTACTGCTTCAGGTTTTTGTTTTAACTTAATGTCTTTGCCTTTTGTTTTAACTTAATGTTTTGGTACATGTCTTTGCTTATTTTGGCTGTCATTTCCAGCCTTTGGGCTCAATTGTATAGTGACCTCGATTTAATTGGGGATGGTGTGTATGCAAGCAAGAAGCAAGCTCAGAAACTATTAGATCATGATAACACTATTTGTCGAAGAAAACCTGCCCATATTCTTGCTTGCAATTGTGTTTCTTGTCGTTCTTGCTGTTCATTTTGAAACAGACTGCTACCTAGTTTTTCTCTCTGTATAAATACGTAAGTTGCACTTAACCATTTCTGCTGGAGCTTTGTATTTCACGTCTTAATTTATGAAAACCTTTTGAAAAAATAGTTCATCTCCATTATTTGGCAGTGGATTATTACTAGTATTTCAGGAAAAAACAATCAAAGGCGGCTCCTCTGAACTCTGGGACGAAAAGGGTTTATATTTTTTTAATTTCTTTTGGAATCAAATACCAGTGGGTCAGCCACCTTGAAAAATAAACCTGTATATTTATGTGTCACTGGATACGTGAAGCTCAAGAGGGAAAAGTTTAAAAGTGCTGTGTGAAGTTAAAATGGATGTGGTAGGTGTTTGTTCATCTCAGGACCAATTTGAGCAAATGACGTACATGATTAGTAAGTGGTAGCCGACCTTTTACAGAGAGTCGTTTAGGTTTCGTCAAGGAAGGGATTTAGCATTCCTCAAAAAATGTCATTGTTTAGGAGCTTCATTTGCAGATGGCTTGAATTTCATGTGCGGCCAAAACACAGCAAGTCTTAGATCTCAGATATTCGCTTACCACGACTTCTGGGCTACGGCTGGTATTTTAGCATGTGGTAGAAACCAGAAAGCGCTTCTTACCCATGATATGACGCCAAGGAAAAAAAACAGGTTGCGTCTAAATTATGATTTGCACATGAAACCTTTTCATTTGTCTGGCTTGTAAGGATGTTTTAGAGATAAAAATAGTTATGTGGAGATTAATCATGTAGCTAATTTTGGTGATTTGACTTGTAAATCTTGTCAAAATAAAGATCTTAGACCTCTAGAAAAAGACTTGAGTGTGTGTGTCTAAACTAACTCATGCATTTAAGTCTTCTTTATTTTTTATTTTTCTTAAGGGACTATTTGCCACTTGATTCTTTTAAAATTAATTATAGGCGACACATTGCTTGCCTTTTCTAAATTCTAGCAATCTGTAGTCGCTGAAAAATCAAGCTGGTGCGATTCAAACCAAGAACAACTTATTTTCCATTATATTTTGACTATAAAAACACTATAAACACCTTATAAAATATATATATAACCTCCAACAACTTGAAAATTGGCTTCAAAACACACAACCAACCCCGAAACTAAAATTATTTTCAAGTTCTTATCTATAATTTCAATCAAGTTTAAGGGGACACCTTGGAGTTTATAAAGTATAGAATGAAAACTAAATTTTATAGTTGTTAGGGATTGTAATTATATATTTTGCAAAGTTGGAGGATGAAAGTATATGTTTAGGCTAAAGTTATACTAGGAAAACAAAAGGAAAAAAGAAATTAGTAGCGTAGCTAGTTCAACAACTACGGCATAAACAGAGATTTCCAAATCATCTAATATTTGGCTTAATGATACGAGTTTAGGACTAAGAGGTTTGCTTTCCTTGTAGTTTTATGTTCAAGTCTGATGATTGTGTATATAATAGCCGTTGGAGATTTACAGTATCATTAAATTTCAAGTCCATAGAATTAGTAGAGGTGCACACAAGTTAACCCGGATATCTATATTAATAATAAAAAAGAGGTTTCCAACTGCCCAACTCGGGGCTTTTTTATACACAAACGCACCACCAACCGTTTTGATTTTGCATTAGATTTTGATGAATTATTCAAAAGAGGTAATTATAGTTGTGATGAAGAAGCAAGGTCTTCTTTTAACTTGAAAAAACATGATGTTTTTTTGTTCTTCCGGTACGGCGGAGGGCATGTGTCTTAATCTATATTCTTGACTTGAAAAATCGAATTTCCTGCGGCACCACCACCACCACCCTTGCCTTCAATTAACTTCAAGACCAAGCGATTTTATAATCGAATGCCATCTCTAACCGCAATGGCACCTGCGTGCTGTTTAAATCACCTTCTTTTTTTTGTCACACTGTAACCAAACTCAAAATCATGAAAATAAAAAAAACAAAATTTGATTTTATGGTCATCAGATTATAGTCTCCCACCCTCCTGACTTGATGGGTGGACCCACCCTCAAAATGAGAGAGGCTACTGCGGGTGGTCCATTAGGGAGGTAGTGTTTAAGAGAGTATACATAGCGTAACGGACAAATACGAGCAAAACAAAAAATCTATTTTTTTTCTGACAATTTTATATTTTTTTATTCTGAAAAAATATAGAAATTTACTCTGAAATTGCTAAAGAAATATATTTATATTTATTTTTATGTTTTTGTTTTTGTTTTTTTCTTTATTGTAACAATAATCAAATATTATATAAGAAAAAGGTTGATTAATCAAGACTAAGATCTGCATGATGGAGTTAATAAATATACATATTGTTTTTCAATAATGTCATCCCTTCAATAATATTTTGTTACCTCCGATATCTAATAAATAAATGAGAGCACGAGAACTTTACTAACGCCTGAGCGGACTCGTTCCTTCTTTAATAACGCAAGATAATATAACGTGTAATTAGCAACAGTGAAATCAATGTACCCGAAAACAAAGGGACCCGGCATTGAAAGAAGCTTTGGCTGAACCGTTTGATAAAAAAACAAATCCTGATCACCGTGAGAATAAACGTTTAGTATTCATCCAATAGATATAGCATCAGATACAGGCGAAGGAGGTAGCAAGGGGAGAGAGTAGCTAGCAACCAGCAACGAGCAAGTATCACAGAAGGGTTAATTTAAGTTGAAAACTTGAAATAACTAAAACACCCTTCAGAAATTACAAGGAAAGGCCTCCTTTTTCCGATGGCAAAATGGTAAAAAGAGGCAAATTCTGTTAGAAAGAAAGGAATGTTTGTTGGATGAGGAATGATTTTAAAAAAGAAATTTGCATCCTCTCTTTCCCTCCAATCTTCTCTCTCTATAAAATAAAACCCTCCTTTCCTCGCTCTTCATCCGGGTGGTTCTCTCTTCCCTTCTCTCCCCGGTTCAGGTTCGCATTTCTTTTTATTAATTTTCCAATCATTGTTTAAGCATGCTTCATTGTTGAATAACAAGCTTCTGCAATTCCTATATTTTTTCTATGATTATTGATAGTATCATTTTCTTTGTTTTGTGGATTTCGATCATAGCAGTGTCGCATAAATTTCCACCTGCTCTGTCTTTCGTTGATGCTTGATTAAGTTCTGTCGGTGAAGAATTAGTACGAAATAATAGTAATTTCAATTGACCATTGAATATAATTTAAAGAATTTTCTCCGTGTTTGATTGGGGGGGAATTCATTGAGAAAGGAAACTCGAAAAGACACCTCCTCCTCCTTAAACAGAGAATTCACCACCTCCACGGTCCACCGCAACAAAGTTCCAGGGATACCGTCTAAACGACGTCGCTTACAACTCCGATATTTTCCCTCTCTCTCAAGCCTCCCACTCTATCGACAACTCTAGCTTCATAATGCAACACCAGGACCTAATAAACCGAAGCGCACTCTGCCTCGCGCGCCTCCGTGAAGTAACCTCCGAAATGAAGTATCTCCGCCAAGAAAACGCCGATCTTCTATCTATCAATCGCGAGCTCAACAATCAGCTCATCGTCCTAATCCAAGCCTCGCTCCACAAACAAAACAACGACTCTACAAGGACGCCGTTTGACATTGATAGTGGTTTCCACAATCTGTGCAACATCAGCAGCGGAGGAGGTCATGACATGTGCGAAGAGGATGATAGTCCGACGAGCGTCATGGAGGCAGGGGGCGATTGCGGGGAGAGGATTTCGCTGCATAAGGGTATTTCAGTGAGGTTTAAGAGCTACTCGAAGAGGAACCAGGAGCAGGCGGCTAGTGCTAGCGTGACTAGGGCCATCACTCGGCCGAGAACACCAAGTCCACCCAATACTGAGGTAATTACTAATTATTCCTTATTAGATCTCTCTATTCAATTGTTACTAATAGCGTCTAGCAATTGTTCGCTGCATTCTTTTTGCTTCTTTTTTTTTTCCAAATAGTTTTGTTTAATTAATTTGCTTATTTGCAATTTTTTTCAGAAATAATTTCTAGATTTATTAGGACATGTGTCAGCTGATGAGATTAAAATGAGAGAGAGAATCCATTGATGTGATTTAGCATCATAATATCAGGAACATGTGAGTGTTAAAAATCTTGATGAGCTGATGTGCCTAATCTGATGTTGGGCTTCGATGCTAGTTCTTTTGCTTCTAGAAATCTTGAGTTGGGCTGAAATGAAAAGGAAATTTAGCATGGTGGGAGGTATAGATCATTATTCGTAACAGGTTTGTGAAATCCTTTGTGAGATGGGTAGAGGTTTGGGAGCTAGCATAGAGATTGAGTGCAATTGGTTGGTTCCTGTGTGATGACCCCACCATAAAATAATAATCCACCCCTTGTTTGGCACGCAAGATAGTAGTAAATACATTTCAGAGGCGAGGAGCCATTTCATGCTGTAGGTGGTTGAAAAAGAAATTCAGGTAGGAATTGCTTCAAATTTCAACTAAATGCATAGGTAGATATCCAGAGTCCAGACTATGATATATGCTGAAATTTTAAATGCTATGCAGAAATTTTGTTTGCAGTTTGGTATTTTTTATAGGAGTGGCACGGTATATTGTGGCTCGGGCTCCACCTGTTTGAATGAAGACCTATTTAGTTATCACGGCGCAGTCTTGGTGATGAAATTTAGAGCATGCTCAAAAGTTTATGGCTTGGCATCTGATAAATCATTTGTCATTATATCAGTCCATTGCTTCCATATTAGCAAGCGTGCATTTAAATGGAATTCTCTGTAACTCTGTGTTGTCATTAACAACTTGCACGATCTTTTAACGCAAGTTGCATGATGATGGTATTACAACAGAAGGTTTATGTGCGTAGAGGAAAGAAAGAGGAGTCACTTGAGCTGGAAGTGTATAGTCAAGGCATGTTCAAAACAGAGTTGTGCAACAAATGGCAGGAGACAGGGGCTTGCCTATATGGCAACCAATGTCAGTTTGCTCATGGAATTGAGGAGCTCCGCCCAGTCATCCGCCACCCTCGCTACAAGACCGAGGTCTGCAAAATGGTCCTCGCCGGTGATATCTGTCCTTATGGCCATCGCTGTCACTTCCGCCATGCCCTCACTGAGCAGGACAGGTTGTTCCTTAGCCACATTAAGCCCAGGGAAATCAAGCCTGGCAGGTAAAATAATGATGTTGATGAGAGATCATTGAGTTTGATGTGGAGAGATGTTTATAGTGTTGCAAGAGAGTGGCAAACCACAACAATACTTTCAATCTGGTAAAGTATAAATATATATCAGTTCAAAACTGGACATATGTAAGTTCAATATAATTACTAGTAAATATGACGAGGTAGAAAAAAAGTTGCGAGTGATTTTGTGCCCGGAAGGTGGAGATCAGAAGGGGGCTGGAAAGAGAGAGAATATTACTCTTATTCTTTTCTTTTTTTATTGTTAATGCAATATTGCTCTTATTAATACACACACACACGCGTTCCACTTTGATTTCAAACCAAGAAACTAGTTGTAATGACGCTTTTTTATTCTCGGAAAAGCAAGTAATTTCTGACTGGAGTTATCGTTCATAATTACCGCTTTCATTCTCGTTTCCTAGCCATCACCCAGCCGTGGCAAATCATGAATGTAATATATGTTCTGTGTGACTTCGCTTATGATGAACTTTGGTTTGGCTCCTTATTCTGTTTTCACATTTTCAGATGAGAACAGAACTCCAAGGATTGCAAACTGAAGTTAAAATTTGAGTTTTGGCATGGGCATGCAATGATTCTATTTACATCGTGATGCAACTTCTTCATTAAGGTTAGTCTGGGGCTATTTTATTACCAGTAATGTTTAGTGTTGACCATGCTGTATCTCACAACAAATGCTCAAAAAGTTAGGACTAAATCATAAACAATGAAAAGCTCAAATATCAGACAGTGGATTATACTGGAGCAGTTCGGTAGGTATACACATGCGAAGAGACATACATAACTCACTGTTCCACCTCAGGCCATCTTCTTTTTATCCCAGCCCGCAAGCCATGCTTCATCTCAAGAATTAAACTAGCTTTAGAGATCACAGGGCGGGTTTCCACGACTTGAACATGGTAGCTATAAACAGTAGCTGCAGCCTCCTGCAGCAGTAGCTATAAACGGGATCCGATGCTGATGGTTGAGGAGGAGGCATGCGTCTACTCACATTTATTTCCTTTTATGCCCTTAATCTTGGTAAAAGCTATTGCTGTTGCGTGAAACAAACTTTCGAGGCCTCACGCGCCGCTCTTTGTCCACCAATGGCCAGACAGTGAATAAACACGTTACTCCTTTTGGATTTCTAATGGGACATTGAGCCGTAAATGAGGCCGTCGAGTATCAAATGATTGATCCTTTTTATACCAGCCCGTGGGCTGGGCTGGTGCCTTACCATTCCCACTTGCAATTTCTACATGCGTTTCCAGGAATTTTTGAGAAATTGTAGCGTACCACGTTTTTTTTAGGAATTATTTAATACATTTTTAATAAATGAAACTCCCGAAGATTTTTCATTTATAACTTGCTCTGAGCCTGTTTCGTGCAAAAACTACTACAATTTTAAAGCTTGGCTGGGCTCGATTAATTTATTTAATATCATGGCATGTTCGGCACGTTGGGTTCGCTCACTTCTTGAAGCTGGATAAAGTTACTCTGGGCAGCTTTAGTTGAAGAAAAAAAGGTATTCAGCACAAGTTGGACGCATAAGATTTTCAATAACCAGAAAGCAGAACATCAAATTATATATTAAAATTAACAGTCTAGCATGTTCTCTTAAAGAAAACTTAAAAGCATGAAATAAAGTTGAATTACGATAAGAACATAGTAAAGGTGATCTGTCCAACGTAGTTTTTAAAATATTCTGCCAGGGTGTTTTGAGAAATCCGTGTCAGATTGTTTACATTTTTTACCATCCATCCATCTCCGAGACTCGGTTGAAATATGATTTCTATAATGTAAAATTAAGAATTCCAGATGCTATGACTGTGGAATTGAAGTTTTGACCCTTTTTGTTAAGTTCACTGATAAAGAATATATTTTTTTTGTAATTTTTTTCCCTCTCGAGTGCCAATTAAGAAATTGAAAAACCAAATGCTTCCCAACCTCTGGGAGGGAAAAGCCTCTTGAAGTACCTGGAAACAAAAAAAATCATAATCGTCAAAAAAATAAAAATCTATTAGAATATTATTTTCATTTTACCTGGCCCCGTAAATGTAAAATTATTCCTAATTTGAAGCACTGGGATTTATGTCTGTGAAATACGAGAGAAGCTAAATACATTTCCTTACCAGTAGCTAATCCAGAAAACAGTGGACATCTTCGCTTTCTTTTTCATCCTTCTGTTTACTCCTATTTCGATTTTATTTTAATACAACAACCAGTGGAAAAGTAGCCTCCATCATCGACGAGTAAATGGCATCATCATGACGTAAGACGCTGTGCTTATGTCACTTTAATCACCAGTACAATGGACGGCTAAGATTCAATTCACCCACGCAGTATTTCACTGGCGGGGAGCAAAATGAACAAATGATCCCCAGACGTGTCTTTTTTTCTCGCTTCAAAAGTGTTGTTTTATTGTTTTAAATTAAAAAAAATTAGTGTTCTAAGTATTCATATTAAAAATAATTTTAAAAAATATTATTTTAATACAATACTAAATAAAAAATATTTTAAAAAATAACTTCCCAATCAACCACTAAAAATACCAAATCAAAATCAATTTTAATCCTAAATTTACTGTTTTTTTTTAAGTCACCAGTATTAGAGATAAGAGAAAAAATAAATGGATATCAGTTGTAAGTAAAAAATTGATTTTAACACCAGTCATACCACATAAATAGTTGATTTTGGTGTTATTTTTTTGTTTAGCACTCTGATTTTTTAAAGTTATCCATGAGTTTATCAAAGTGTTTTGGATTAAAAAAATATTGAGAAATAAGTTTCCAAGTAAAAAAATAATAGCACACGTGTGCTGCCCATTTCTAAATGGACCAGGCCTGGTTGTTAGGCCCAATAACATTTGATTTATATATTTATTTGTATAGCTGATATATATTTAATATGAGTTTTTACAAAAAAAAATATATGTTTATAGCGTTATATATCAAAATTATCTAAAAATATTTTAAAATTAATTTAAAGTAATCAAATAAAATAAAACTGAATTGTTATGAAAAATAAAAAGGTGGTTGTGAGTGGCTAAGAAGGAAGGCTAAAATCTTTTTAAAGTTTGCCCCACAACCACCACCTAGGTTCTTCTATTTTAATTACCCTAGCGATTGTAAGTTTGTAACTGCACTGCACGAAATGCCCGTCGATTACGACCTTAGCTTCTGTTCATTCTTTTGTTTCTAACTGTAATACTGCGCGGGTTGATTTGAATATTGCCCAGTAATCATCGATTACAAATTAAAAATATAATTAATTGTTCAAGTATCTATGTACAGAATTTATTAACCTCATTTTTTTTTTCAATAAAAAAGCAATGTATAATTTTTTTTTTATTAATATGGGTGTCCGGATCAATTTGCATGCATCTCAATTAATTTTACAAGCTAAAATTAATGACCACATGAGTTTCCAGTTACTATTTTATTAACAACCACAAGAGTTAAGATGTACAGTTTTTGATACGGAAGCATCAACACTACAATACTTTTAACATGGCATGACATTTCTTATGTCTTTCACCATATTTGTCTATTCATGTAAAACCCTCCAAACACTATCTCATTGTTGTTAAGAGTTTTTTTTTTTTTTTTTAATATCTCAGAAACATTCTGCACTTCGTGATTTCTTATACCATATTTGATATCTCTTTCTTAATTTTTAAATAAATGTAATGTAAAAAATAGGCAGTTTAACTTTTATCAACACGATTTTGAAAATTAGAGAGGGAATAGGAAAAAGTGATTAAAGGAGAATCTCACCGCTGACTTACAATTAAGCTTTATATCTTTGCTCTCTCTCTCTCAGATTTTTTTTCATTTTTTTTTTCATGGTATGGACAAATCCATAGTAAAGTGATTGAGAGACTCAAACTTTCCATACCCATTTGCTTCTTCCTGTATCAAACCTAAAAGTGTCTCCTCCATGTCTAAGTGAATGTCTCTGTCCAGCCAAAAAGACTAGCCAGCGCAATTATTTCTTCAAATTTAAGGTAACATACCCCACTTCATTTTGACAAATTGTTACATCACTTTCTTTGTTTTCTTGTTTTCTTTTAGTTTTTCAATACCATTAAAAGAAATAATCATAAAATATTTGGTATTGCGTTTCAAATTGTTTACCCACCCGCTATTGGATATGTAAAATAAAGGAAATTAAAAAGATCCCTTGACGATAAGATGGATTCTGAAGCCATGAACGTCAAGTAATTGGAGAAAATGAGTGTCAAATTATTAAACACACGTATAACCATATATTATTGTGGAAAATAGAAATAGTGCATGAACCCAGTAAAGGTGCCTAATTATATATAGATATATCTGTAGCTATTACACCATTGAATTCCAACGAGGGTTTATATATATAGCTGACATAACTAATGCGATTTTGTGTGTTCCGAGTTCTTCCCAGTATGCACCTCTATTCCAGGAAATTTTTTGCCTTGGCAGAAAAAACAAAAACTGTAATCCAGCCTGCATCCTGCTTTCCATGAACAGTACTGCAACATTGCGCCACCCAAGTTGCAAGCAAGTAGGCACATAATAATAGCTGATTGTATATTTTCTTATTTTTCCCATCTGTCTGCTTCGAATTTTCATGCTATATTGCTCTATAGGTGATGGCTAGCCAATAGCTGGCCATGAAAAACAGCATCTACCCACCTCTCAATAATAAGGTAGTTAAACTAAAAAGTTTGCAATGAAGACGACTTTTTTCTTGAGCTAAGTGAAAACTAGCCACGTTCACATACACAGGCAAATAAACCCCATCAATATCAACTTTTTTTCTCCTCCATGGGAATAATATGAGAACTCCAAGAGCCTTGGAAACCGAGTTAGTGGAGTTATTTGCATTCCCCCACAAACATGCCCTTAGTACGTTTAGACCAATGGTTTAACATCACCTTTTTTATACATTAAAGAAAAAAAAATCACAATATATTGGGAAACAAAATTAAAAAGCCGCACTCACATTAGACCACAAGCTACAATCTTGCCTTTATATACGACCCATCGTGTCACCCAAGCCCTTTATTCACACTCGTTCTAGTCTTTCTTTTGCTAGTAGGTTTAGCACTAAGCTTTTGCCCACATTGAAGCTTGGATATCCATTCATTCTAGCTGCTTGGTAAATTTCAATCATGATCAGAGGTGGTAACCGGAGGGAGTCCGTCAACTATGGCGGTGGCTACAAAGGAAGTGGCGGGTGGTCGTGGTGGCATCAAGGAGTAGAAGAGTTCTTTTGTAAATATGGGTAAAACTGATGGCAAAAGAACATACAAACAAGGCTTTGCAATTGCACTCTCCTGAGTTTCTAGCCTGGTAAAGGGCAGAATCGGGAGAGTGCATTATTGCATCGCAGGGAATGGAGGGTAGCGGTCCGATTTACCTTAACTTTAGGTCTTTTTTAATTTTTCATTATAGTCCTTGTTTTACCTTATGCTCTGTGTTTATTACGACTTCGCCTTTGGTTGTCTTTTTGTGTTAATTTATGTTTTATTAGACATGGGATGTAAGAGATGCATACAAGGTAGCTAGTTTGTTAAGGTGAGTCTTGATAGTCTGGTCTTGAATTAGCTATGGAAATGGTGGAAATGCTGCTGGGCATGCATCGCTTACACCTATCATGTACTACTATTTGCTTTGACATGTGATGGGGATTAAAGAAAAAAACTTGTTTTGCTTCTCTTTTTTTTTTTTTGATTATATTTCTCTCCCAGTATCTCAGTCTTGCTTTGATTATTGATCTGTACCGGCCAGAGACTTGGGTGAAATTAAGAGTTTTTTTTTTTTTTACTTTACTGTTTTTCTGTGTTTGCTTGATCGCTTTAATTATGATCTTTCACCGATAAAGCAACATGCATCGAATCTTGAGTTCTTCGGAATGGATATCTCGAATTGCCGTTCCGATGGTCCCTTCCAACTTGACAACACGACATCGTATTTTTCACGCTGCAGCCGGGCAAGTCAATTGAAGAATTACGAGTATTTTGTTTTTTAATAAATCAAAAGAATTGCACGAGCAGATGGGCACTCGAACTCTTTTTTCAGGGGAGAGAAAGCCACATGCTCCTACAATCTCATCAAATGTGGGATTTTAGATTTCCTTCCTGTTTAGAACTAGCTGACAGCATGCCATGTCAGTTTAGTGTGAATTTCCAAGTCAAGTCTGGTCCCTGCAGGATTACAAACATTGTACTGCAGAAAAGCTGGGAAAATATTGTGAATCCTGTCGATATATAAGGTCATTTTTAGGGTTTTTTTATATCCAGAAAAGGAGAGAAACGACTTCTGGTGTAAGCATCGAAACTCTATGATGGTACTTAATACAATCGTCAAAGAAGCCATGATTTGGCTTCAAGTATTCTTGAGAGATTGAAATGTCATGATGGTGTCTTCGCCATTTAATTTATCAACAATCATTGGCATAAAAGCAGAATACGTTTGAAGATACATGCACTCGAGTACACCTGAATTTCCTCCTTTAAAGAGAGCTAGCTAGCTAATTAAAAGCGCAATTAGTTTCAAAAAAAAAAAAAAAAACTTGCCACAGCAATAATCAATGAATCCGAAAAGGAAATGTTTATCTCTTCTCAGTGATCATAAAAAGAAGTCCTGATCTGCATCTTTTTAAAAAGCTTCATCAAAAGCGCATTAGAATCATTTATTGGTTCCACTATATCCCTTGCTGAGACGTTTTGTCATGAATTAATTCATGATACGCAGATGATCAAGTTGAAGCATGCGCGCGTTTGGATCTCGATAATTAATTAATGAGATTAAGGCACGGTAGTTTAGTTAAGGAGCGAGCTTGTAATTAGGTGCTTAAGGGATTTTCGATTTAATTATTATTGATTCTGTAAGCAATAATTGCTGCAGAAAGGTAATTTCCAAGCAATGCTGCTCAAGGATTAAAGAAGAAAAGGTCCATTTCATGAGACAGACAGCACAGCAGACAAAGAAATCTAAAGGAACTTGTGTTTTTTTCTTTCCCTTTTGGATTTAAATAGAAATAAAAGAAAAAAAAATAGCTCACTGGAAGCTTTGCTACTAGGTTTCCAGGCATGGTATAATTTGCTTGTAAGAAAAAGACATTAATAATAAACGAGATTGACTTACAAATTTTATAATATATTTTTATTTTTATTTTTATTAAAAATAATAATAATAATATAGTATTTTTTAACGAATAAATTAATTCAAAAAAAAAATTTATTTTTAAATTTAATTTTACTCGTCAAAATAGTGGAGTCTTATTTCCTGGTTCCTTTTTATATAATCTATTCACAGAAAGGGCTTTTGAAGGGGAGAATCTTTCAGAGATGAGAGCTACCCATGCAGCCAGACAATTAGTTACACAACTTGATGGGTAAATTGTTTTAGATTTATTTATTGGGCCTGGAAGATTGGATGAAGTGCAGTAAGCCCATCTAAACTCAGAGGCCCAGTGCAAGCTTGCTCTCATGTGAATCTACACGGGCTAGTGGCTTCTCCCTCTGGAGTCACAAATAAACTTCTTCTTCTTCTTCTTCTTCGAATGACTTGAATTTATTTTTTCTAATTTATAACAAACTTAATTATTCAAAAACCCATCCAGCCATTCATGTTAATGTTCACAAAAAAATCAAACACTCCATGTAGGAATACGAGAACATTCCACCTCTGTATTTCTGAATTGTAGAAGATGAAAAGCCAGCACCACCACGGACCACCTATCTTGCCACCCAAACCAGCTTAATACGCAGTTGTTGACAGGCTTGATAAATCAGGGAAACCCATGGAGATGGAGTTTTCCTGGTAGAAAAGCTATAAATCGAGCATATAACATTTTAATGAATGGGTGGTAGAAAAGCTACATAGTACCGAAACAAAAATGGGGTGCTGGCAGCAGGCATGAGCATGGATGATCGGAATACTAGCCTGGTTTTTGTTATCAAGAATTAAACCAAAACATATGCATCTGTTTTCTACGATCACAAAACAATTTCCTGGACACTACTCTGCATCACTAAAGCCAAACACATGCAGCTGAGCTATTTCCACCGCAGACCATTTCGGCACCAGAACTTCTGTCATTTTCTTTCTTTTCTTCCTGTAATTTTATTTTTCTGGCAATCAATGTCATTCTACAAGCTTTTCTCCACTGTGTCAGATATTAGCAATTCTGTTGGAGAATCTGATTGAGGTTCTTTGGAAATCGATTGAGGGAATGATAAAGCAGTGGGAGGTAATTGCAGATCATCGATATTGGCTTCAAGCATTTCCACGACTTTGGTCATTGATGGACGATCTGATGCTGCCTTTTGGATGCACCACAGCCCAACTAAACACAGCTTTCTTGGTATAGCAGCCTCAATTTCAGCAACATTTTCAAGCTGTAAATCTCCTCCCTCACTCATGAAATATTCCTCACCTGGACAATTTCCCTTTGAATTAGAGTTCCTTACTCTTCCAGCCATTTCCAATAATAACACCCCAAAACTATAAACATCTGATTTGCAAGAAACAGCTCCAAGGCTCCTCGAAATCATTTCAGGAGCAAGGTACCCTATAGTTCCTCTGGTAGTACTGATGGACACAAAATCTTTTTCCCTGGGATAAAATTTTGCAAGGCCAGCATCTGAAACTTTTGGGATGAAATCATTATCTAGCAAGACATTCTGAGGCTTAATATCTGAATGAAGAACACATACATTGAATCCCCCGTGAAGATGCTCAATCCCTCTAGCTGTCCCTAAGGCTATTTGAAGGAGTTTCTCCCAGCTAACTAGATGACGTTCTGCTTCTCTTGAAAGTAAAAGCTTGTCAAGAGATCCATTGGCCATGTATTCAAAGACAAGAGCTCGGAAAGACCCCTCAGAACAGAATCCCATCAGCCATACTATATTGACTTGATGAATTCTACCAATTATGGAGACTTCATTAATGAAGTCTTCATCGTTGCATCTGGGATTGTCGAGTATTTTAACAGCAACTGAAAACCCGTCACGAAGCTGTCCTTTATATACAGTTCCAAATCCACCTTGGCCTAATTTATCTTTGAAGTTGTTTGTAATTGCAATAATGTCAGAGTAAGAGTACCTCCTAGGCATCGGGTGCTGCTGGCGGTGCAGAAATCTCTGCTCGTTGTCAATCACCTTCTTTGTTGTCATATACTTGTGGATTAGGAATCCAAATATACCAATCGGAGCGAGGATGAATCTTCCAACTAGATATATTGCTGGAACCAAATTGATTTTTTATTTATTTTGAGAGAACCAGTGCAACAATAAGCTCATAAAGTATTAGGAGTTCCAATGAGAAAGATATACCTGACAAAACGTTCCAAATAGTGCGGAAAGCTGCAAGCCAAGGGGGGAGATAATTACCTGCACAGGGACATAAGCGATGAAAACTTGAGCATTTTACAGCATCACTGAATAAATGATCAGCAAGAATCTTTTAAAAAATTTAGTGCTAATTAACGCAGATGAAGAAACAAAAGAATATCGCTGGGATTTGACTGGCCTGATTTGTAACAATCATAGCTAAATGACGAATCCCAGCACCCAATAGACCATTCAAGATCAAACCCAGTTTGCATCAATTGCAGGATACTGTCATAGGAAGGAAACAAGACAGTCTGATAAACTGTGGGAACTCTTGAAATGAACGAGCAAGGTCCTTGGAGATTAGAAATTATGTAGTTATCATAACTAACATAAAAACTAGACCCATTTCCGCTCAAACAAGGAAGTAGTCTATAAGCTTGCTCGCTCAAATTACTTGAACACTTGATGAAACTTGTATAAGTGGTGGAGACTAATCTGTAGTGATGATCATCTATAATCTCATCAACCGACACTGATTTGTAAGGAAGGCTGCAGCTACCACTAGCTAAGTTAAAATCAACAACGCGGAGTCTATTATCAGCATACGAAATTTGCTTAACATAATACATCCCTGAGTGGAATTCTAATATGGTCTTGTTGTTCTCGCAGGAGAGTTGAAAGGCTATTTCACCACATCCAGGTGGATCGGTCTTTAGGCGAAAAGGGTAGTCGATGATTTCGATGTCTCCGCATGAAGAACGGGAGCAAACATGCGGGGTGAATCTTGCTTCAACTTCAGTTGAGAATAGAAAGATTAGCAGAGAAAACAGGGTGGCTGAGGATACCGGTGATTCTTTCCTTGTGGTCATGGTTTCTTTCCGGGAGGGGAGGGGAGGGGCGGTGCTTTGATAGTGTTTTTGGAGAAATCAAGTGACTTGACTGGTTAATGTTTATCAAGGGGTAAAATTTGATCCAGTTCAACAGTCAATGTCTAAATAATACGTAATGATCAGCAAGTGGAAATTGAATTTACTTTACCTAGAATAGATATAGAACTAGATTCTTTACCTGCCCTGTTGTCCACTCTTTTTTAAAATATAAAAAACATTAAAAAATGATGTATGCTAGCTTTTAAAATGTGAGGAAGATAATATATTTGATGGTATTTTCTAAAGCAATAATAAAATAATAATATATTGACTCAACTTGAGTTAATTATAGTTAATTTATAAAATTCAATACCCACAATATTTATACAATAAACTAAAAGAGCTCAGGAAAACACTGTAGCTTGTGAGTGAAAACACTGTGCATTTCAATAGTGTTTTTTTTTTTTTCCTTTTTGAACAGTACATATACTATTTATATATTATCTCATAGAAAGAGACAAAGAAATAGCTTAGCCTATTGGCAAAGACTAAAACCTCTCAAGAGAGCGGAGGCGCCAGGCAGGGGTTCGACCCCTTCCAGGCGCATTGTTTTTTCACAAATCTTGTTTCTTTTTTTTTCATTTTCCAGTTATGTTTTTTTTTTTTTTTTCATTTTGATTGTTTTTTTTATTTAATTTGACGTTTTTTTTTTATTTCTTTTTTTTAACTTTGTTTTTAAAAAAACAATTTATTGACATTTTTTTTCTTTGATTGAATTTTTTCCAATTATTAACTCAATAAGAATAATAATATTAGTTTTTTTTCTTGCTTTCTTTTTTTTTATGTTTTTTTTTCATCGTAATAATTTAATATTTTTTATTGTTTTAGTTGTAATGGTAATAATATTCTTAGATTTTAAGACTTCGATGTTTTCATTTAGGCCCTTATATTTTTAATTTTGGATTTTAATCCTTTTATATTTAATATTCATTTCAGCCTTATTACTTTTAATTTTTCATTTTAATCCCTTTATTTATTTTAATTTCAAGAATAATCCTTACTTTTGTCCATATATATATATAAGTGTGCTTAGCTTTGATTTTTAATTTTTTTATTTTCATATTTGTTGGGCTGGTATATTTTTTTCAAAAAAAAAAATAGTTCTTAAATTTTATTTTATATCTATGATCATTTGGAAATTGATATTTGTATTTTTTTTGTTATTTCTTTTAGTTTTTTTTTCCTTTTTCCTTTTTTATTTTTACGTCATATGACTTTTTTTACCTGATAATTTTTATTTTATTTTTTTGTTTTATCTTTTATTAAAGTTTTTATGATATTTTTAGTCTTTTATTTTTTTTCATTATTAGCATAATAATAATAATAATAATTTAATGTTTTTCTCTTACTTACTCTTTTGTTAATGTTTTTTAGTTTTTTTTTTTCTCTCGGGATAATTTGATAATTTTTATTCTTTTAATAGTTATACAAACTTTTTACTCAGCCCTCAAAGTAGTGTAATATTTTTTTATAAATTTTCAGGTCAAATAATTTTTTTTCGAGTCAATATTTTTTATTGTTTTTTTCATTTATTTTATTTTTCATTTGCTTTTTTGTTAATGTTTTTAGGGTGTTTTTAAGCCTTTGATTGAATTTTGTTTTCTTCCCGTTATTAAAACAATAATAATATAAATATTAAGAATAATAATAGTAATTTTAGGTTTTTGTTCTTACGTGCATTTTTATTATTTTTTTTTGGTTTTTCTCTGAGATTTGTTAAATAATGTTTATTGTTTTGACAGTGATGGTGATGATAATTTAAGAAGTTAAGACTTTGATTTACTATTATTATAATAAAGGATGTTGATCTTTTTCATTATATCAAATTTTACATACTGGGATATTATATTTTAATCTCAACAATTGTAAAGATTATTTGTTGTCCGTACTATGCCCGCAACGTAGTGCGGACAATCCAGCTAGTAAAACCTAAAGTGAAACAAGATAGAAGGCCTTTCAAGAAAATTAAAAAAAGTTATATTTAAGAAAATTAAAATATTAAGGGGTTACCATAATATTCTTATATTCAAACAATTGATTTAATTGAATTCAACACCAAAATATAAAGACATTATTTCACTGAAGACGTATTCTCTGATGCTTTATGAAACAAAACTTCACAAGCAACAGAAAGAAACCCTCCTTCACGGATAAATTTATGCTGCCGCACTAAGATCTAAGAAGGATACTGGCGAAAGGGAAAGAGGGATTGTGTTTATGCTGTCATCCCACAAAACGTGAAGGTTTATCAGTGAAGTACGTTGTAGAATATAAACAACCAAACAATTCATTAAAATAGCAAATACAGGAAGAAAAAAATCAGCAAGAAATGTAAACAATCGCAAGCGACTTGAAATATATCCTAAAAATGCAGTACCTTAGAATCACTTCTCAGTTCTGCCCAACAATCATCTGCAGAAATCAAAATTTTAAAGGACAGGAACATATAAGTTCATCAATTAGTAAGAGAAAATCAGTAGCTGTCAAATAGTTTCAGCCTCCATGTTGACAGGAAAATTTTTAACCTAGATTAATATACTTGTATCCAAGAGCTCCTAGCTAGTCCACTTAGTGGACTATTTGATTAAAAAAATTACATGTCCTGGGTAACATTTATACGAAATAATCTCACCCCATCTGAGGGGTATGACCAAGACCATTATCCATCAGATTTCTTCTTATTGCTTCTGCTTCACCAGGTTCCCTCGCACGAGCAGCATGGCTAACTTTCATGACCATGTTTTTTTACAGTTTTCAGAAGTGGTAGCTAGCCAGGAGTGTTGTTCTGTATTAGGGTTATCTCAATTAAAAATAATTGATCTACAGCAAGAACATTCTGATCACCGATAAAGAATTTTACACGTTTCAGGGGTTATCAACCATAAGCCTTGTAGGGAATCTAATTAAGCGGTGACATTGGAGAACTGACCGAACTGAGATCCTTGTAACCTTCCTGTTTCTTAAAATCTATCTTAAAATCTTGATGTTTAAGCTCTGAGGTGTTATTTTGTTTCAGGGACCTGTCATTTAACCCAAACCTTGAAGGATCTCTCACTCCACGGTAATGATAACTGCTAAACTTGCACATCCTGTGAGATAAAATATGACGCAGCAGAAAATCACAAGGGAATATGACCAACGTCAATATTCCGTAAATCAACAATAACGAGAATAAATCTCAATAAAACTCAGTGTTTATTCAATAAAATGATAATTGAGTCGGCTGCAGGTTTTACATTGATACTTAAAGTAAAAACCCTAGCCTAATTCAATACAGAAAAGAAAACGACATAAAACATTAAATTTGCCATAAATGGCAAATTTGGGATAAATGCAGAATGTGAAAGGCCTATAAATTCTGAGAGAGTACCAATTGACTAAAGTCAATTCGGACTCTTAAATCAAAAGTTATGGCTAAAACAAAACTTTTCTAAAATAGCAAAAATGACGATTTCGGGGCCGAAACGATGGAATTTGGTCAAAAACCAGTCGAGATCAAGGGCAAAGCCGCTGACTTCTTCCGCAAACGACGAAACGCATTGACTGGGTGAGTTTCGCGTCATTTCGACTTCGACAACCCGGTTGCCGAAATTCAGTTGCCTTTGAATTTCGGGTGATCCCTCTTTAGCATGTATGATTCCGCAACCTGTTAGATAAAATATCCAATTTTCTACATGGCCAGCCTGCTTATATAATTCTTCCTGGAAAATATCAAAGTAATTGCATTTTACGTGTCTTTCCTGCAAGTTTTCAGAATACTTGCTGGTTGTAGTTTCAGTGGTAGTATTCCAGACGAGCTGGGCAATCTTGCGGAGCTATTTATATAGTAAGAGCTGTCAAACTTGCAACAATTATGAACACATGTACATGAATCAGCAGAGATGCTATATCTTCACTTCATCCAAAATTAAACTCTCCCTCTCCACGGGGCTCTCTAGATGCCAATTATTATTCACTTTAATAATATAATTACTATTTTATTCTTTAAACAAAAAAATCAATGAGTGTTTTAGATTAGTATCCTGAACTAGCCGTACTTTACCCGGCGAAACCGTGTCAGGAATATGAGGTCAAAATTATGAAGTATTCTGGTCAGTTGATGACTTCCAACCCCATGAAATTTTCAGGCACCAAACATGTATATATAAAAGGAACCTGAAAGTTCAGAGAAATACAGATCGCTTTCGTGAAGTAAGGTGGAAGCCATTGAAAGCAGCTCGAACCTGCATTTGCTGTGTAATATTTGGCTTAACATTAGCGATAAGCAGATGATCAGAATCAGACATCGCAAACTAGTGTTTCTTCTTCCGGGCAAGAACTCTCCATCATCAGTTTCTCTACTTCCAAATAGGACTCGTCTTTGTACCGCTTTATTATCTTCATCTTCTTGTCATGGATTTTGGAAAGGTATTTGAACTCTGGCTTTCCGATGACTACTACTCTGTTGCTCAATGAATTGAAATGAAAAGTTTATCAAGTCCCAGAATGTCTTTTTTTTTCTCTCTCTCTAGAAATTCCATTTTCTTTTTCAAGACACATATAAAAAAGCTAATGGTGAACTGGGTTGAATGCAGGCACTTCTTCTTGTCCTTCTCTTGTTCTTCACAATAAGGAGTTAGATATGTTTTAATTAGGAATTTTGGGACTTGTTTTAATTACTTTTTCATACTTTCTGTGAACTTGAAACAGATTGCTTCACATTGAATATATTTATTATATACCTTCCATGATGCTTGAAAAAAAAACAGGATTGATTATCTTCTACAATTGTTTTTTTCCACTCAAGTACTGTTTAGAAGCTGATTTTCAGTTCTTACAGGTAGCAGTCATTTCAAGGCTTCCTTGTCGACCAGGAAAATTTCAGCTTCAACAAGTTCGTTGTCTTTTAAGGAGCAAATTGAAGCTGAAAGTAGAGTCGAGCATGTTGGATTACTCAATGCAGTTGAGGATAAGTATGAAGGAATTGTAATAGAAATGAAAGAACCTATGGACTCTACAGAATTTATTCCTTTACTCAGAGCTTCCATAGTCAAATGGAGGCAGCAAGTAATGCTTTTTTTGTGTTCATTAGTCTTTAATGTTTTCCATTTGCTCTCACATGACTTTATGATAATTTTCATTTCGTGACACTCCTTTCAGGGGAAGAAGGGTGTTTGGATCAAATTGCCCATTGGACTTGTTGGTCTTGTTGAACCTATTGTTCAGGTAATTAAGTTCATCTTTCCAGCAGCAACTAGTGCTTGTTCATGAACTTTGAAGTAATATTTGTTAGAGAATAATATAAATTATATCTCGGGACCTCACCTATCAGCTTAAGCTTTTAGGTGAGATAGTTCCTTAACATAGTATCAGAGCCTTGTTGACCCAGCGGTCACGAGTTCGAATCTCACCACTCTCATTCTATTTGTTAGAAATCAAGCATAAGATAAGGTAGGTCTGTGGAAGTTTCAAGCCCAAAGGGCTTTCACTTGAAGAGGTGTGTTAGAGAATAATATAAATTATATCTTGGGACCTCACCTATCAGCTTAAACTTTTAGATGAGAAGATTTCTTAACAATATTTTATAAGCTGTGAAGGAAGGATTCAGGTATCACCATGCTGAACCAGACTACTTGATGCTGGTATATTGGATTCCTGACACTCCAGATACTCTTCCAGAAAATGCGTCTCATCGAGTAGGGATTGGGGCTTTTGTGTTGAATAAAAATGGAGAGGTATTTGATGATTATCTTTAATCTCTCCAGCTTCTGTTTGAGTTAGTTTTGATGGAATTGATTTATATATTTTGTTTATAAGTAGGTGCTTGTAGTTAAGGAGAGAAGTGGAGGATTTAAAGGCACAGGTGTATGGAAGCTACCTACTGGGGTGGTTGGTGAGGTGAGCAGGATTTCGAACCATTTTCTTTCTCTGCAGGCTGTAGTGTTGTCTCTTACAGTGTTCTTCCCGTAAATTTTTAATATTTTTCCATCCACAGGGCGAGGATATTCCTTCAGCTTCAATTCGAGAAGTTAAGGAAGAGACAGGAGTAATTAATCAATCTGCACACTTCTAGACTTCAAAAAGGGTACAACAGGCTTAAATATCTTTGGATTCTTATTTTCCATGCTAAATCTAAGGCCATCTGCTTTCATCCTGTTTCAGATTGACGCAGAATTTATGGAAGTTTTGGCTTTCAGGTGAGATGTCTGCTGTAGTCTAGTTCATCTTGTGCTTCATTTGACAGAAGAATTCCCATTCTTTCTCAGCATAATCTCTTCCCCACACCTCTCTAATTCTGTTCCTTCACGATTTCTTTTTTGTTGTTCGCTCACAGACAAAGCCACCAATCATTCTTTAGAAAATCAGACCTACTTTTCATTTGCATGCTAAGGCCACGCTCCTTTGACATCCAGAAGCAAGATTTAGAGCTCGAGGCAGCTCAGGTACTTCACTCTCTTAGTGGAAAACTGATCATCCTCTGGATCAGGTCATGTCTCTAGATTAATCAGTAGTTTTTTTTATATATATAAATGGGGTGTCCGGGCAGTCTTTGCACACCACGACTAATCCCTGGATCCACTGAATACCCTACAAGCCCAGTAGACAGGTAAACACCGTGGGGGTGATAGGCATGCACAAAGAGGATCGAACCCCGGCGCGGGGAAGGGAACAAGACCCTTCACCGCTAGGCCACGACCTCAAGTGCAATCAGCAGTTTCTTGTGCTACCTGAGTGTTGTTTCTTTTTGCTTTTCTCAACTGTCTTTTTCTCTCAGTGGATGCCGATTGAAGACTACGTGAACCAACCATACAACAAGAAGCACCAGCTCTTCAAATATGTTGCCGAAATCTGCAAAACCAAAGCCAAAATGGACTATGTTGGGCTTTCTGCGGTGCCTGTAGCCTCAGCTTCTGATAAAGCAGCCTACCTGTACTTCAACAACACATATTTCCACCAAGATTCTGCGAAAAAGAGCCACGGATTGCTCCAACCTGTGAAACTCTTTAGTTCTTCATGTCAACCTTCTCTTGTTGCTAAATGATGAGCAAACTTGACATCTTGTGCTCAATAAAACAGGCCAAGACTCTGTAATTTTTTATGCAAAGACTAATTTTTTCTTTAATCAAATCTTGTTTCGCTTATTGATTTGTTTTTTATTTAACAAAACACTTTTCTATCAAAAGTTTTGATTTTTTAAAACAATATTATCATAATCTTAATTAAAGCAGGTTTCAATAAATCAAAATAATATATATTGAATTGATAATTTTAACACAAATGTATTAAAAGACATAAGACACTAATATAGGTAAAATTAAATTAAAAATATTTTAGAAATCTCAAAATATATACTAATTTAGAAAATTAGGCATATTTGGTTTATATATACCTATTAAGAAATCAATTGCTGATATTACCATGGAAGAAGCTAATACCATTCTAAAATAATGGCATAATTGAATACTTGTTTAAACTACATTTAAATAATTTTATTTAAAATATTTAAATTAAAACACAAGAAAAGAGAGAAAAATAAGAAAGGTTTTTTTTTGAAGTGTTAGACACTTTTGAGCTGGAATGCGCACTTGCCCCAAAAAAAAAACTTGCATTTTTTATTTCATCCCTGTTCTTTGTTTTATTTACTTCCTTTATTTTATTTGCAATGACAACAACTTTTTATATTTTAAGTTTAGTGACATTTGATAGTGAAGTTAAACTTGTTTTGAAATGTTTTTCATTTAAAAATATATTAAAATGATATTTTTTTTATTTTTAAAAATTATTTTTGATATCAGCACATATAAATAATCTAAAAACACCAGTTTTTTTAATTTAAAATGAAAAAAAAAATTAATTTTTTTTCACAAATATTTTTGAAACACAATGTCAAATAGTATCTCGTTACGATTGTCTCTTTCTTTATTATAAAATCATTTTCTGTAGTTGAGTGAAATTAAATGAAAGGAATGATATATACATTGTTGTTTTTAGTTGAAAAAAATAATGATATTCATTAAATATAATACTTCAATACCCATATTAAGGCAAGTGTTGTTTTAATGGTAAATATACATTATATTTTATATTTATAATAAAAAAAATTATAAAGAAATTAATAGTGAATTTATAGAGGTATGTGAACTTGAGGTAACTATTATTTTTTTATTTGAAAATATACCATGATAATATATTTTTGAAATATTATTTTCAATATTAACATATTAAAATAATTTAAAAAATAAATTTTGAGCAGGGAAATAATCCGCAACCGACCTAAAATATAAATATAGTTTTTTTTTATCGGTAAGATCATCCTAGAGAATACCCCACCAGAAAATCACTAGATGTCTCTACAGCAATTTTAAATTCTTGAGGGCAATGAACTACCAGGGCTGGTCATGTCTGGTTTGAATTTCTTTAATTAGTTTTGTCTTTAGCTCCCATGGGCTGAGAGAGGCACGCCCCATGCCACTGAAAAGGAATCTTGTAATTTAATATTGTATCAGAAATATACGAGCTGATTTGCACGCGCGTTGCGCTGAGCTTTTTTATATGTAGAAAAATAATTGATTTTTAACGTGTTGTAATTTTTTTTTATTTTTTAAAAATTATTTTTGACATAAGCACATCAAAATCATGTAGAAACACTTTTTTTAATTTAAAATTGAAAAAAGTTAAAATTTGTTCAAAAGCGATTTTCAAACGCACTACCAAACACTCTTGTCATATCTCACCAGAATCATAGTTCAATCAATTTCTTTAAATAGTAATGAAAAACAAAACCACATTTCAAATCACTGTTTATTACTGTTTGAAATTGTGATCTCCTTTGGCTATGTACAAAATAATAGTCATGGTGCACGTAAGCTAGCTTGGACATTCTAGTTATAAAAAAATTTTATAAGTTGAAAAAAAATAAAAAACAATGTCAAAGGATTATTCGTGACACGTGTAACCTACCCCGGTTATAAAAAATATATATATGTGAGGAAAAAATTATGGTGTGTGTAAACTGACCCGGACACCGCGAGTATAAAAAAAAAAAAAAAAGAAGCCTGAAAAAAAGAAGAGGAAAAAACATTTTAAAATATTCATAAACAGTGAAAACTGTAAAAAAAAATTAAGTTAAGAGATTTATTGTGATGCGCATAAGCTGACCCGGACACCCCAGTTATCGAAAAAATGACTGAAAAAAAACATGTCAAACACTTATGAACAATAGAAAACAATGTTCTTTACTCAAAAATCATTTTCGGTGGCAGGGGGACTTGAACTCCAGCAACCTGAGAAAAAATATTTACTCCTATTATCTATAATGAACTAAATAATTGGCGATGTGGCGGGTTTTTTTTTATCTATGTAGGAAATTAATTGCTTGTATATGTATTGTATTTTATTATTTTAATATTTAGTTAGTATAATTATATTTAAGAATACTGATATGAATTTTTGTCATTCAAAAAATCCAAAGTCATTTTCCCTCTCTCTTAATATATTTTTATGCGATAATATTCAATAAATATCAGACATATTAGAAATAAAAATATTATAATTTGTTTTTCAAACATAAACTTAATTTTTTTTGTGCTATAATTATTTATTTGCCGTCTAAAAAGAACAGTCTAATGGAAACGGGAAGTGACTTGTATATTTTTTAATTTGACTTGTAGATAATGCAGGTAAATTTGTCAACATTTTTTTTTTAAGATTTTTTTTTCCGCAGTAATATTATATCTAAAATATTAAAAATGAAAACATTGGAAATCCTTGTAAAGAAATAAACTTAAATAAAAGAGCACAAAATTAAATTTTGAAGGCAATTTTTTTTTATATAAGATTTATTAATCATATTATTATATTAAATATATTTAAGAAAACATGATATGAATTTCTGCCCTTCAAAAAATGAAAACATTGGAAATCCTTGTAAAGAAATAAACTTAAATAAAAGAGCACAAAATTAAATTTTGAAGGCAATTTTTTTTTATATAAGATTTATTAATCATATTATTATATTAAATATATTTAAGAAAACATGATATGAATTTCTGCCCTTCAAAAAATCCTAGGTCATTTTTCCTCTCTGTCAATATATTTTTAGGCGATAATATTCAATAAATATTCAAACATATAATTAGTTTTACATATTTTAATTTGACATAAATATACAAATATATAATTAATTTGACATAATTTAAATAATATATTGAATTTAAAGGATAATCTTAGGCTATTTTGTTCGCTCTCTCTATATATTCTTAGGTGATGATATTCAATAAATATTAGAACATATAATTGGTTTTACATATTTTAATTTGACATAAATATACAAATATATAATTAAAAAGTCAAAACACTGCAAATTTATTTCAAGAAATAAACTTAAACAAAAGAACACAAAATTTAATCTTGAAGCCATTTTTTTTTATAAGATTTATTCATCGTATTATTATATTAAATATATTTAAGAATATTGATATGAATTTCTGTTATTAAAAAAATCCTACGTCATTTTTCCTCTCCCTCTATATATTTTTAGGCGATAATGTTCAATAAATATTTGAACATAATATTAGTTTTACATACTTTAATTTGACATAAATATAAAAATATATAATTAATTTGATATACTTTCAATAATATCTTTAATTTAAAAGACATAATTGAAGTAAACCCAAACATTGAAATCAAATAATTCAAAACAAAACCGGAAAATTAAAAGAACTGGGACTGAAATGAAACTGAAATCCATAATTAACTTGCATAGAAGGATAGAATTGAAAGAAATCAAACTTTTGATACCTAAAATATTAAGGTTTATAATAAATTTGCATGGAAGGATGAAATTGAAATTAATCAAAACTTTGATACCAAAAATATTTAGAATTCCAGCCCACCCCGCAAAATTAAAAGCATGAGGACCGAACTGGAACTTCAATACCTAATCAATTTCAATTGAAGGACGAAATTGAAACAAATCAAAAACCATTTAATAGAAATAAGGGCCAGAAAAACAAATTAAAACGTTCAGGGACTGAAATGAACTTTGACAAAAAACAGCTTAGCTGACGTCATCTGGCGCAGGCAATAGAGAGAAATTGAAGGGGAAAATTCAAACGACTATTGACACGTCTCCGGACACCATAGTGCAACACGCGCCACCCCATGTGGAAGAGAACATGCCTGAAAATCATTCTAGACGCCGGTTGGGCGTTTTTCGACGTCTGATGAAGCGACACGCGCCGTCCGAAGAACGCGTGAGCGTTCAAAACGGACGGCGCGTCCTCCAACGCGCCGCAGATGTTAGCGAAAAAAATAAATAAAAAATTGGCTAATTACCGGAACGCCCCTCACCCCCAGGCATGGTTTTTGTCGTTTTCGGGGGGTGAAACCATCGATGCACTGTTCATTTTAATATTTAAAAAATAAAAAAACTGGCCGGCCGAACCGGTCCGGACCGGGCAATGACCGTCCAGCCGCCGAAAAAGACGGCGTTTTTTGTCTTTTTCGGGGGCTATTTTCGCCTCTACACTGTTCCTAGCCAAAAAAAAAAAAAAAGAGGATATACACCCGCGAAGCACCGGGCCAAAATGCACATGAATAGTGCCGATGAGTCTGGGTAGTGCCAATCCGAACAGTAAATGTGCGTTCTCTTTTAGCTGTATAGATAATGTCACATGAACCAGGTTTTGTTACCGGCACACGGGTTTTTGTCATCTATAAAGCAAATTATAAAAACGACCAACGCTCTACCGTTTATGATGAGGCCACCTATGTGCTTGACTGAATTGTCAACATAAGAATGTTTTCGTGGTGATTCAAACCCTTTGACTTTCCAGAAAAACAAAAACGAGCCGAGCCAAGGTAATTACTGTTATTACTGTATGTGCTAGGACTTAGGAGTGCTATATGAGTTTTATTTTTATTTTAAATATATTAAAATAGTATATTTATTTATTTTTTAAAATATTATTTCTAATGTCAGCACATCAAAATGATAATAATATTTTTTTTTAAAGAATTTCCTTAAAAATAATTTTAAAACACAATTTCAAACACTTAAATACTCATTTACTATAATTTATCAATATAAAATAACTAACTTAATCGCATCAGGTTTGTACACCCCCACAAAACACATAATGTTTTGCAGGAATTAAGATCTTTGTCATGCACCAGTTCTTGAGAATGAAATATCAAAATGAATGTGTGATCGTTAACTATCCAAATTCTTAAAAATCCAAATTCCGGAGCATATTTGTATTTTAAAGCATTACCTCACTTAAATAACTTATACCTTTTCTAATTCATTTGAATAAATATTAAATGTTAAAAAGGTGAGTGTCTCATCGTTAGCGAGGAATATGTCATCTCTTTTTAACTAGCTTACTAATCCATTTAAATCCTGTTTGTTATTGTATTTAAAAACAAGATGAAAAAATTTATTTTTATTTTGTATTTTAAATTATTTTTTTAATGTTTTTAGATTATTTCATGTGATGATATCAAAAATTATTTTTAAAAACAACTGCAATTATAATTACAAATTAATTCCTCGTAACATTTATGACTGTAATAATAACGAAATCACCTAATATTACCTAAGGAGCTAAAACAGCTCGAGGTTGTTCCTGTAGCTTCAAACACATTAGCACTGTGGACTGGACATTTTTCATCCGTGCGTCGCGCGAGTTCGTCCACCCCTTTTTTTTTTTTTTTTTTCCGCTTATGAACAGTGTAGTAACGATTTTAGCCCCGATAATAAGACAAAATAACGTTTCTGGCTGAGGGTTAAGGGCGTAATTGCACGCGTACGGACCGGTCCAGTTCGGTCCGGTCCGCCGCAACCCTTTTTTTAATATTTTTTAAATGGATAAAGACAGTTATAGCCCCTAATAAGACAAAATTTATTAATTCAGAACAGGGCTATAACGGTAACTTACCATTATTATTTATTTATTTTTCGAAATTCTGTCGGCGCTTGCTGTTCACGCGACCGACAGTATTCCCCCTAACGCCCCTTTCAAGTGGCGCGTGTGGTAAGATACGGTGGCCGGAAATGGTCTACCGGCATAAAATCCAGTGCGCCTACGCTTGGTATTCTTCCCGGTGCGGCGCGTTTTTCCACACGGTGGCCGTGGACGCGGCGGTAGCCGATTAAAGCCGGTTGCACCGTTTCTCTCTATCCTGCACGTCAAAGTGCGGAAGAGCCTCCTGGGTTTTGTATACTTTCACTTCGGTCCCTTGACTTTCAATTGTGTCTATGGGCCTGATTTCAATTATATAAGTTTTGATTTACTTCGATTGGGTCCGTCGATTGCAATTAATTAAATGTTAATGTTTCACTTCAGTCCTCCTTCTTTTAATTTCCAGATTGGGTTGAAAAAGCTTAATATATTCGGTACAGAAGTTTCAATTTTTTCACATTTGTCCTTTAATTGAAAATGTTAATAAATCTGATTTTCATTTCAGCCCTTAAACTCTTAATTTTTGATTTAATCCCTTTATATTTGATTTTCATTTCAGCCCTTATACTTTTATTTTTTCAAATTTCTAATATAACCCCTACTTTTATCCATGTATATATAAGTGTGTTTAACACAATAATAATTATAATAATTTAATTGTTTTTCTTGCTTGCTTCTTTGATAATGTTTTTTATTTTTTTTCTTCGGATAATTTGATAATTTTATTTTTTTTGCAGTAATAGCAATGATAATTTTTATTTTTATTTTTATTTTATGTCTTTGTTTTAGCTTTTGTTCAAGTTTCTAGCATTTTTTTAGTCTTTCATTTATTTTTGTTTCTTTCATAATAATAATAATAATAATATTAATAATAATAATAATTTAATTGTTTCTCTTACTTACTCTTTTGTTAATGTTTTTTAGTGTTTTTTTTCAGGATAATTTGATAATTTTTATTATTTTAATAGGAAGAGCAATAATAATTTTAGATTTTCACACTTTGATTTTGTTATTGTTATACTAAAGGGTGTTGAGCTATTTTATTATATTAAATTTTGCATAAATAAATATTATATTTTTATTTGGATCCAGCAAATCCTATAAAAATTGTTTACTCAGCCCGCAACGTAGAACATATATTTTTTAAAATTTTCAAATTAAATAATTTTTTCAGCTAATATTTTTTTTTTTGTTTTATCATCTATTATATTTTTTTATGTGCTCTTTCTTTTAGTTTTTTTTATTGGTTTTATTGTTATTATTTTCAAGTTAGATGAAATTTTTTTTCCTGATAATTATGATTTTTTTTTTGTTAAAGTTATTATGATTTTTTTTTCTTTTATTTATTTCTGTTCTTTATTCATCATTAACACAATAATAATAATAATAATAATAATAATAATAATAATAATAATAATAATAATAATAATAATAATAATAATAATAATAATATATTCTTTGTCTTGCTTACTCTTTTATTAATGTTTTTGAGTGTTTTTTCTTTCGGGATAATTTGATAATTTTAATTGTTTTTGCAATAATACCAATAGTCATTTTGTATCTAATATTACTGGGGATAAAAGACAACTCAAGAACAAAAAATAGACAAATTTACCTAGGTTATCTACAATTAAAAAACGATACAAGTCACTTTTGTCACGATTACATTGTTCCTTTTAAACGGCAAACAAATCATTATTATATGTTTTAATATTTATTGCATATTATCGCCTAAAAATATATAAATAGTTAAAAAAAATGACCTCAGATTTTTTTGCAGGAAAAAAATTAATATCAGCATTCTTAAATACATTTAATATAATAATATGATGAATAAATCTTATAAAATAAAAAAAACCATTTGGCTTTGAATTTTAATTTTGTGCTCTTTTGTTCAAGTTTATTTCTTAAAAAAAAAAAAAACAAATGGATTTTTTTATATTTAAGATCTAATATTACCCGGGAAAAAATACAACTCAAAAAAACAAAAGGTCAACAAATTTGCCTAGATTATCTACAATTAAATAATATACGAGGCACTTTCTGTTTCGACTACACTATTCTTTTTAGACGGCAAATAAGTAATTATAGCACGCAAAAAAATTATATTTCTTTTTTAAAAAAAATTGCAATATTTTTTTTTATAATGTGTCAGATCTAATATTACAGGGGGAAAAAGGCAACTCATATTTTTTTTTTACAAATTTACCTAGGTTATCTACAATTAAAAAATATAAAAAGCACTTCCCATTTCGATCACACTATATAGTATGTGAGACTAAGTATATGTTTTTAATATTATCGCCTAAAAAAATATATAGAGAGAGAAAAAATGACCTACGATTTCTTGCAAAAAAAATTAATATCGGTATTCTTAAATATATTTAATATAATAATATGATGAATAAATCTTATAAAAAAAAACTTTGGCTTTGAATTTAAATTTATATTTGAGACTCTTTTTTTTTCCTTTTAAGAAACGGTGACTTTTTTTTTCACATGTATTTTTTATTTTTTAGTGTCCAAGTCAGTTGTTCTTTTTTAACCGGGTTTCTTTTTTTGTTTTTTTTTTTAACCAGAGTATCCGTGACAATAAATTTCTAATAAATCATTTCACCTTCTTAGCAAATTTTCTAACAAATTTTATCAAAAGTTTTTTAGTAATAGCAATATTCAATCAAATTTTGTTTGAAAAAAACTATTTTTAACAGATTTTATCAATTATAATTATATTAATTACATATTATAATAAAAAAATACAATATTTATAAAATCAATCAATTTTATAAATAGATAAAAAAGCCCAGCGAAACAGGCAATTCGGATCGTTATTGTTTCTAAATTGCAACACCGATTACAATCTTATCAAAGGCATCATCTTTCAATATTTTATTATTGAAACTGCCGTGCAAGCAACTACAATCAAATCAAGTGTTTTCTATTAATAAATTGAAAGGCACTCTTTTAAAAATAAAATAAAATAAGGTATTCTCATACTATTTCTCACGCACTCCTTTGATTTTTGTTTTCTTTTAAATTTTTTTAGCCATTTGGTAAAGCAGTTAAGATTCGTCATGCCAAATGGACCCATGCATCGAAAGTTAAAAGCCAACAATAGCATTTTTTGTTTTTTTTTCCTCTTCTTTTAAATCATATAATTCCACATTCAATCAGCGTTGCATCACCAAATATTCTCTTCGGAAACTCGGATCGTAAAATCATAAAATTGTATCTGATTTTTTCTGTATAAAAATTATAAAATCATAGCTAAAATCGTGTAGGTAAAAAATTCATAACATCATAAGTAAAATATTTTCAAATACAATATAACATAATTATGACCATAAAACTTCATTAATTATATAATTAATAGGAGTAAGTTATATAATTAAATAATTGCTTTTGAAAAACCCTTCAACAATAAAAATATATTTTTAATTATATTTAAATTAAAATATAAATTAAAATATAATTAAAAGACCCACAATATTTGAGATTTGAAATTTAAGCTACTTATTGTATGTTTTCAAGTAATTGTATTTTTTTTATGGTTGTTGTATTTGAAGTTAATTAATGTTATTTATTGTCTTAAATTAATAGGATTTTTTTAAAATTATTTTTTTATGCTAACTAATTTTTTTATGCTAATTAATAATAATAATAATAATAATAATAATAATAATTATTATTATTATTATAACCCCCGTGATGATTATTATTATTATTATTATTATTACCACCCAAAAAAAAAAAACCTACTTTACTATTACTATTACTACTACTATTATTATTATTATTATTATTATAAAAGGCCCCCCATAGTAACCCTAATTCCAATCCCCCATCCTACCCCCCCACCAAAGCTGTCAATACCGTTCCGGTCGCCGTTACGGTTTTTCAAATGGAACGGAACGTTCCGGTTTTTCAATCGGAACGGAACGTTCCGGTTTCGGAGCTTTCCGGCGTGCCGTTCCGGTCGTCGTACTGTTCATATATATATATATATATATATGAAAAAAATAAAATATTAATTTAACAAGCATAATTAAAATTCAAGATAAATTAACTTTAAATTATACAATACAAACATAAAGTCAAACAAATATAATCTCAAAATTAGAAACATCTCTAAAATTCCAAAATATTATGAAAGTAAAATGTTCGAAAATAAAAGAAATATAAATCAAACATCTTCTACATCATTAATAAAAGAACCATTTTTTTTATCTTATTTTAAATAAAGTTCAAGTATTTTATATATAGTTTAATTATACAATTAATTATATAATAAATAGGAGTAAGTTATATAATTAAATAATTGCTTTTGAAAAACCCTCCAACAATAAAATTATTATTTTTAATTATATTTAAATTAAAAAAATGAATTTAAATATAATTAAAAGACCCACAAATTTGAGATTTGAAATTTAAAATAATATTTTAAAATTAACCCTCCAAAAAAAATATATTATTATTATAAATTTATAACCCCCCGTAGAAAGTTAGAAACCTATTTTTTATTATTATTTATTATTATTATTATTATTATTATTATTAAAATTTATAACTAGTATAAAATGCCTCCCCCCCGGTAACATAACCCTAAACATCTCCCACGCCGCCGCCCACCCTCAGGCCTCATCTCCTCAATCCTCATCCTCTTCTCCTTTACTCTCTTCCTCCTCATCTGTTTTACTCTCTTCCTCCTCATCTCCTCATCCTCTTCTCCATTTTTTTTTCTAGGCTCCGTTCGAAATTTTGAATTAGCTTTTGAAGTTTGAACCGGCTGCATAATTTATTTATTTTAATTTAGAGTCTTATTTGGAATTTTTTGAGCCCGGAACGGAACCAAAGCGTTCCGGCCGGAATTTCCGGAACAAGCCGGAATGAAAACCGGGATGAAACGACGTCGTTTCGTCCCGGTTTTCTCACCGGCATGGCATGTTCCGGCCGGAACGGCACGGAATTGACAGCTTTGCCCCCCACATCTCCCTCCCTTTGCCTTGTGTCACCGCCCACCCACCCACTCATCTCCCTCTTTTGCTTGTGCCGCCGCCCACACACATCTCCCTCTCTTTGCCTTGTGCCGCCGCCCACCCACCCATCTCCCTCCCTCCCTCTCCTTGCGCCGCTGCTCTCTTCCTCCTCATCTCCTCATCCTCTTCTCCATTTTTTTTTCTTGGCTCCCTTCAGCCAGCCACCTCATCTCCCTTTGTATTGTTGTTGCCCTTATATACAAAGGGGGGCTAGCTTTAAAATTTTGAATGAAATTGAAATTTTGAATTGGCTCTTGAAGTGGCGGTAGAATGAGCAGGATCGTAAAATCTGACTAATTCGGTCTGATTTTACGATTTGAACCAATCTTGACCGAGTTTGACCAAAATCGATTTTTCTACCCGAGTTGACAAGGATTGATGAGTCAACTCGCGATTTTAATAACCATAATTTACACGGCTCTCTCTAAGCTTTTTAAAAAATGTGCAACAAATTTATCCTCCATAGTGGGATGCAAATCACAGCATAAGTTCTTTATGTATTTTAAAATTTTATTTTAATAGGTTGATATTAAAAAAACATTAAAAAAAATATTTTAATATATTTTTAAATAAAAATTATTTTAAAAAATAATAACAACCACACTTTTAGTCATTATCAAACGCTCAAGTATAAAAAAAATATTTGAATTTATAAAAAATACTTCCCAGGCTAAAACGGTGGGAGCAAACGTGTCAAATACAAAAGGCACATGGGTTCTAGCCAGGTAGCCCTAAAAATCTTGACCTTAACCTAGATAGATCGTAGGCTGTCCTTTACTGCAGTGTAGATTTCATAGATAAACCTGCTCTCTTATCATCATTCTCCACATTCGCGCAAAACCATCCTGACAAAATGACTTTTTTGGGGTGTTTGTCGCAACTTTTTAAAATTGTTTTTTTCAAGAAATAAATTAAATTAAATGTTTTTAATATTTTTAAATTATTTTTATCGGTTAAAAATAAGTTTTAAAATATAAAAAATTTTTTTTACTATACTTTTAAACAAAAATTATTTTCAAAAACACCCTAGTGAAGTAACGGCTTCAAGCAACAAAGACCCTGCAGCTCAACAACGAAGAGCTGAGTTAAATCTATTAAGATATAGCAAACAGTACTCCATCCCACAAATAATCTACAAAATGAATAAAATAATTAGAAGGTCCGTCCAATTAAGGGCAGTCTTGTGAAGGTGTTTACATGAGGGTACCCTCTAATCATTATAGACACGAGAAGCTGAAAAATGTACAGCGGCAAAAAAGAAAAGAGCCCGACGGCCTGCAAGACACGGGAGGTCGTGAAAAATATGCAGTAGCTACGAGAGGGGTAAAAAAGAGAGTTCACAGCCGGTCAAACCGCCGCAGACCTTCTCAAAATAGAAAGGGTAAAAATAAGTCTACTTCAAAAAAAAAAAAGGCACCCACCAATTATCATCATCACCACCATGCCCACGCATCATCTCAGGGAGAACCAGTCCGCTAAATCATCTCCCACGCGCCTCCGCGTTTCTTCCACGCGCTCATCGGACACAAGGGAGGACCGACAAAGGGGGCAGTTAAAATTTAGATGATCAAGCCACCCATCAATGCACTCCTTGTGAAAAACGTGGCGGCAATCAAGCTTCCTCACCTGGTCCCCGTGTCTTAGCGTGCACAAGCACACCACACAATCCGATCCTCCCTTGTCATTTATATTGCTCTCACCACCACCGCAACAATACTTGTAAGAAGAGACCCGGTTGAGCTTACGCTGCTCGGCGAGCACGATGAGGCCGGCAAGGCCAGAGCCAACTGAGCCAAACATCCCATCATCCATAACGTGGGCCTGGTATAATCGTTGAAGGCCCACGGAGTGGAAAACGCTGAAAAAGAAGGAGCGAAGGCAGGCAACACAGTTGGCTATGAGTGCTACGAGGAGCAACGGGATCGATTCAGAAGACGCGTCGTAAAGCTGGTTTTGTAGACCCATCTTTTTGGTTGAGATTAAAATTTACAGTGTTTTATGCTGTGTGATAAAAAGAAAGAGAGGGTGGCTATGATATATGGAGATTAGAAAGGTGTCTGATAAATAGCCAGAGAGAGAGAGAGAGAGAATTCGGTTGAGAGGGTTGGTGATGTTATGGATGTCGAAGTTTGAGGGCCTAAAGAATGGGAAGGGGAAGGGGATTTTGGGTCTCCTCAAAGGCCATGTGTAGTGGGTCCCATTTTCTAGGGGAAACACGTGTACTTTGGGTAGAGTGAGGTAAAGGTAAATTTAAAAATAAAAAACTGTTTGCAAATATATTTGCTTTTGTTTTTTGAATTAATTCATTTAAATAATCTTAAAGCAATTTAAAGAAAAAACACAATTGAAGTGAAATGCTAAAGATGAATAATAAAAATAAAAAAAATTCAAGCACATGGCCTTTCACGATTTTTTTTTTTATGAAATAATTTTACGATGAGAAATTTAGATTGCTTGATTTAAATGTAACTTGAATAAAATCGTACATAAAGTTAAATATGATTATTTTACTAAATCTGGTGTTTGGCATTTAAAAATATTTTTATTATATTTTCAAATCAATTTGATTTTAAAAATAAAAAGATATTTAAAAAACTAGCATGGAATGCAACCATGAACCAGGCGACAGCCGCACGAAGTGGAAAAAAGGGGATTCTTTTCACAATGTCGAAGGGCCAACTGGTGGCTTGCTGGCTGTATCATCGAATTTTGTTGAATGTCCCTCTAAGGACACAAGGTGTCGGTACGACATGAGTGATTCCCCCCCCCCCCCCCCCCCCCCACAAGGGTATGCAAGCACCAGTGTAGGCTATGCTCGATGCAAAAAATAAAAATATAGATTTATCATATGTGATTATGAAAAAAGAAATCACGAGAGAAGATCAGGATGAGTCAGGCCGCCAAGAAATAAATACAGGTAAATTGACTATACTCTCTCTCTCTCTCTCTCTATATATATATATATATTACGTACACGGAAACGAGAGGGATTCTATCATGTAACGAGAGCTTATAATTATCACTGAAATTGATTGATTTCTCATACACCCACTCGATTTATCTTTATTCAAATATGTTGACGTGGAAGTTAAGCTGTCACGTCCTGAAACTGTGTATATGGAATCATAATATTCATATATTTTTAAAAAAATGAATAGTCAATTTTGACAAGGAATTTTCCTCGTGAACAAAGAAGGATATCATAATCTATGTGTGTTCTTTCTGGACGCCTTCACCTTCCCTTGCGTACAGGAGAGGTATGATCAGTCGATATTATATATTTTTTTGTCTAATTCCGGTAGTGGAGATTATATCGTAAGGGTCCGTGTGATCTGTTTAATAGAATTATACGTACCCTTGTATTAAAAACAAATATCTTTTCAGTTCTCGAACAGTAAAAAAAAGATCTTTAATAGCGAAAGATATTTTATTTTAATGAATAAAAAGAGGGGACTCCTGTATATATATTATGTAGAAGCACAAAAATAGTTAAGGCTTAATGCAAAAATATAGAAAACATCTTATAGTGTATTTAATCAGAAGATAATTCATACTCCTGCGGAAGTATTTACTCGTTACGAAATCTCATGTGTCAAAATTGATGAAGAAGAAGAAGAGTACTTGAGAAAAAATGGAAGAGTACGTACCTGGCAAGACGTGCGTAACCTAATAGTAACAGTCGCAAATACTTCGAGAGAAAAAGAAGGAATAAAAAGGTCAAACTTCTTCCTCCTCTAAAGGGTATTGGCATGGAATCATGAAAGCAAAAGAATAGAAGCTGGGAGAGGAGGGAACCCCACGCCAAACGCTTTGTTCATGGCAGACAAATTACATGTGCAATGCGTTTGCTGATACAGACAGCACTGTTACTGCTGAAACATAAAGGGAGATAGGATCAGGTGATCTTTGCAAGAAATTCCATGAGATTACTATACGTACGAGCGATTGAAGATGGAGAGATTTTGGCCTGAATTCTAGTTTAACCGTCCTCCAGCTAGCTACTAGATCATTATGTTCTACTAGAGAGAGTTGGTATAATAAATGTACACAGAGAGTTGACTACGTACGTTTATATGTACAGACTACAGAGAGAGTTGGTATATGAAATGTACAGAGAGAGTTGAATACGTTTGAATGTACAGAGAGAGTTGAATATATACGTACGTTTATATGTACAGAGAGATCGAGTTGGTATAAGAAATGTACAGAGAGAATTGAATACGTTTGAATTTACAGAGAGAGTTGAATATATACGTTTATATGTACAGAGAGAGTCGGTACGTATAAGAAATGTACAGAGAGAGTTGAATACGTTTATATTTACCAAACAAATTAAATCAGCAGCAGCAGATTATACCAAATTATTGAAGGACCACGCCCATGTGCTGAGGGAACCCTGATAGTTATTAGCTTTTTTGAACCTTTTAGAGTTGAGACTGCGCGCCATTGGAGGGACCGCAACTGTACGTGGAGCTTTGCTTCTGTACAGTGCTTACTTAGGGCATATTCTCAGGGCATTCTTCTTTGGCGGGCATGGGTTAGCCAGTTAATAAGACAAATAAAGAAAAACAAAGGGGGAAGGGCGTGAATTAGGGACGTAGAGATGGGTCAAATTGACGTGTATACTTGCCATCTGACAGTTGGCTCGGTGGTATGCTCCACATTCAGAAAACTGCATATTTAGTGTTTGATTTCTTATTATTTTTCATTTCATGTCAACCTTTTATTGTTGCTTAGAATTGTTAAGCTCTTACTAAATAGAAAAATAATAAAATATCTATCATCGAAATGCAATTTTTTCATTAAAACCACCAATATACACTGAAATATATTGTTTTTTTTATATATATAAAAAAAAGGAAAATTCAACGACTCTAATAAGAAGGTCGGATTTAAAATGAGGCATCCAAGTAAAAAAATAAAATATAGATATCAAATCTGCAATTTTATCGCTTCTGTCACTGTGATTTGGAGATTCAAGATAACTAGTAAAAATTGTAATTTGCTAGAAATATATATTTTTTTTAAAAAAAAGTGTATTAAATGATTTATAGCTTTTTAATCTTGTGTGTATATTCATATATTTTTATTAGAGCAATTCTTCAAAAAGGTTAAAAAAAATTAAGATGAAGGGATTTGCTCTTCCTATTATTTCAGGTTTAAGTCATGTGGTTGCTAATATAATAGTCACTGAAAAATTATATGGTCATTAACTTTAGAACTTGTGGGATTAGTCAAGATACGTACAAGCTGGCTCGGACAGCCACGTTAATAAATAAAAATTACCGCAATTATAAAACGTGGAAGATTTGTGAACTTGAACGAATTGACAATTCTCCATTCCAATTTGACAATATTCATTGTATTTGATCAGGCAGCCTGTCAAAATCCAAATGCAGCTCCCCGGTCCAGATTAAAAAAATAAAAAAATCCGATCTCCAAATTTCCATTCATTTTAAAATACAGATTCAAGAGATATGATCTATCCACTTACACAAATTAGAGATACACGCCATCAAAGATTTCATACATCCACTCTGGATATTGCTGCGTAATTCACAGGCGGTGAGTAATATAGAATGATATATAAACAGCTACACTTTGCATTCCTCGCGCATCTGGAAGAACAACAGCAAAAAAAAAAAAAAAAAAAAAGACTCAAGTCAACGCCACAAGGTCATGGATTTGAGTGACTGCTAACATTATTTCCAAACACACAACATGTTCTCTGCACATTTTTTTCTAAGAAAATAAGAAAAGTCAGGTGCGCGGTTTTGTCACTAGGCTAGCCCTTTGCTATTTTTTTATTCCTTTCCCTTTTTTATTTGTTTTTTTACTCTCCAATATTTTTTTAATCAAATCCACTTAACTTTTTAAAACATTATTATAAATCTGTGTCTAGTTTTTAATGTTTGTTTAATTATTATGTATTTGATATGAACAACACAATAATTATAAAATATTTTTAAAAATAAAAACAATGATTTCAATAAAAAAAAATGTGTTGGCTAATAAAGAATGAATACATTAGTAAATAAATGTTATTTTAATAAAATAAAATAAAATAATTATATTCTCAGGTTTAACAATACTATTATAATATTCATGTGACTTGTATATTTTTTTTGTTTTAAAAAATAAAAACTCCCAGTAGCATAGCGCCAGCATCCAGACCAGTCTATGCTTATTATAAGTGGAGAGAAGTTAGGGGTGCCCTAACCGCTTGGTAAAGGAGAGTTCTGTCACCTTAATGACCAACATAAATGTGGTTAATAAACTAATAAGCAAGTTATCAAATAAATAACTATTAATTAAAGGTCGGGTTGGGCGGTGCGTAGACAGGGACCGACCCTGACCGAGAGAGATTTTCCACGATCTCCGTGACTTGCATAGAAAATAAGAGAGGCATTAAACAACGATGGAAAAGCCATGCTAATCAATTAATTGAACATATATATATATATATATATATATATGTATATTAGAGAGAAAAGCCTCGGATCGGGGGCCCTGAACTCATGATGAAATCCCCACCGTCCAGAAAGATCCGCGTATCCACCGTCCACACTTTCAAGTGGCTGTGCATGTACTGAAATCTTCGAGAAGACAAACAAAGAAGCAAATTATAAAAAGCTTCCCTTGCTATTTTTTTCATTTTTCACATGGCCGTTGGGTTGGAGAACCTAAACTATGCACATGGCTTAGACGGTTGGTTAGTGTATGTGATGTTATTTTTTGAAGTGGTTTTTTTTTAGAAATATATTAAAATAATATTTTTTAAAATTATTTTTGATATCAACATATGAAAATGATTAAAAATATCAAAAAAAACTAATTTAAAATAAATAAATAATACATATTTTGAAAACATAATGACAAATAATACTTGTGGGCTCCCGAGCTTCATTGATCATGGTATCAATTATTAATGTTTAATTATTAAAATGATCTCATTTTGTTGATGGTAGTTTTCTTGATGTTAGAGAGAGAGAGAGAGAGAGAGAGAGAGAGAGTAAAAATCTAAAAGGGAGGCTCAAAATGGAAAGCCTAGTTAAGAGAAATTAGTTTGGTTGATTTTATTTTTTAAATTATTTTTTTGTTCAAAAATATATTAAAATAATATTTTTTATTTTTTAAAATTATTTTTGACATCAGTATATGAAAATGATCTAAAAACATCAAAAAAGTTTAATTTAAAATAAAATATAAAAAAAATAATTTTTTTTCAAAAATACTTTTAAAATACAATTTCAAACACCCTCCAAGTGGTCCAATCCCTCACTCCAACAAACTTAAATAATTCTTTCTTCAAGGCATTTGTCAACATCTTTTCTTTTATCATACTGCGTTCGAAGAAGCCAATAATACATTAATAAACTTGTCCGTTAGTTTGCAGAAGAGCCCAGATAGAATTTGATTGATCATAGCGATGATAGCGCCAATAATAATGACATTAAACCTTGATTCGGCGTGATTATTTTTATATTACAACCTAAATTCAAAAAAAGGATAGCAATGAGCTTGAAGCTTTGTGTCTGTAAAAATCATTCGGATATACTGTAAGATGTTTAGATGGTCCGGAAGATTCAGGCTGGATTCCTGTCGTATGATTAATCACTGTATTTGAAGCCCCAGAAGGAGAAAACATTGACCCCCTCTTTCCATCTCAGAATCATTGATCACTGAATTGAAGTAAATTATAATTAAAATTAAGTGATTGATAAAAAGAAAATGACTTTTTTTTATAATGGACAATAGTTTTGAGACATCAAAAAATAGAATAAATTGACAACATTTTTTAAACGGAAGAAGGAATCGATTTTACTGTTATAATCTTAATTGTAACTTATTGCCTTGACTCTTTCAATCAAACTTCTCCTTTTTATTTACTTTCAAATAAAGATTAACGGTGTGAAGTAAATTGGAAGAAGAATAAAAAGGCCGACATGCCGTGCAGTTAATTGCACTCTTTTGATATGTTAAAAATCAAATAAAAATTTAGTTTGGGAAGGTATAACCAGGCGAAGAGAATGGAGAAAAATAGATATATATATATATATATATATATATATAATTTGCTACATTTTTATTTAAGATATCTCTCTTTACAAGTCATACCAGTGTAGTTTAAAATAAAAGTCACCAGTAAATATCTGGATCCATTTTATTTCCAAAGAGATTTACAAAGTTAACCTTAATTAAGTATCCGGCCATAAGCCATTGTACACCAGTTGTCTTCTAACCTATCATGTCGTATCCAAAATTAAATTTATTTTTAAAAACATGTTTCTGATACATTAGATGTGGATGATATCCAAATCCAGTGCGTATTCGTAATCCGAGCACAATACAAATATGGAGGTCATAATTCTACTTCACAAACCATCACTGGTAACCACGGCCTATATCAGATGACTAGTAACTCAATTGTTGTTGATTTTGGAAATATAATAAGAAAAATACCACTAATCGCACATTTCAAAATGACGTTACTTTTCTTTGTAAACAGAAACCTGAAAAGTGAAAAGGGACCGGGTGAAAGTTCATCTGTATCAAGTTGAAGCACAGCTTGGACCGCGGTACAGAATGAAGAGAATTAGATGGCGATTAGCCAAAGTTTCTAAATATTTGTACAATGACAGCTAGGCCATGGTCATTGATTGTAGATCTGCTTAAGAGCCTACTTGAATTATCTGATAAAGTTCTTGCACGAAAAGGAATGATTAGGTAGAACATTGAACTTCAACTATAATATTTTTCTTGTATGATTGCGACGCACCAAAGATGACTACGTATTTCAATTTTGAAAGCAAATAAGACAACATTGAATCAGACATACTTATCCAACTTGGAAAGAGAGAAACAGAACATCCACCCTTCATATATCACCAACAAAACCCTGGCAGGAGGACTGAAAAAGAAGGGGAAAGAAAGAATTGCCACTACTATAATAAGGGTGAGAATTCTGCTATCATATAACTTCACACAGACGAAAGTCAGCCTTAGTGATCCGACGGTGCCGAGTGGAAGGGCCATCGCTCAATGGATAAAAGTTACCCTAGGGATAACAGGTTGATCTTCCCCAAGAGCTCACATCGACGGGAAGGTCTGGCACCTTGATGTCGGCTCTTCGCCACCTGGGGCTGTAGTATGTTCCAAGGTGCAAAACATGAAGGGAATTAATGACACAAGATGCCAATATACCACCCCTCTTCAGCAATTCCTTCAGAAGCATATGTCAAAAGATTAGTGCATGGAAGTCAATGCAATTTCTTCAATCTTTTCATCAAAACACATACCAGTTCAAAGCAGCAACTGGCAGACATTGTCTTTCTTTTTTCTCGCGTCAACAATCTCCACACCAGCTGAAATCATATGGATGTTCCTTCAGCTCTCAAAAAACTGAACTGGAAAGAATAAGGTCAATTTTTCACTACTGTTATTGACGTATATATGACCAACAATTTGGCAAGCAGCTCCGACTTTCACACTACTGAGCAACGAACCAGTAAGAGAAAAACAAGATCAAGTTCGCAGCTCTCATGCAAGAACACATTACAGCTGTATTAGGAAGTGATCATTAATGGGTGTTAAGAGGAAGCCTGAGAATTAGATCTTCTGAGATTCCATGCTATTTCAAAACTACATAGAACCATGGTGAGAAACCAGAGTTAATCCACCCAAACGAGGAAAGAAAACTACATAGAAATAAGAGCAGTTTCTATATTTATAAATGATTGATTGTGAGTTATAATTTACAAGCACAGAGCCTTACTGAATAGAGATGCGATAACTATAGACAGGGGACATGTATAGCCATCCATCAACTTTTCAAGCATGGTTTCCAGTCCAAAGTCATCAAGAACAACACCAAATTGTTCATACTGTTCGGGCAAATTATATGGAACCTCTTATCACACACCCATCTTTCCATGCTTTCTACCCAAGCAATCAGAACTTTGTAACACAAGGAAAATCATGCCATTTACACAACAGATGACAAGAGAAATAAAATAAAACCTCATTTACCAACATTTCACAGAACTTTGGCAGATACATTGCAAACGTATAAACTCTCTTCTGTGTTCTCATTGGTTGCTTTGAGAAATGGAAGGCCTATGTGTTGGCATTCATAGTATACAACTCCTTTTCTCGACTCTATAGCAAGAAGTAACTAGCCAATAAGCTGAGTGTACAAAAAAACACATGACAACTAATATTTGTATGCTATATGCAAAACATGAAAATTCAAATCATTCTATGCTCATTTAATTTTGCAACAATTATACACTTATCACCATGGAAACTGTGAAGTGTTTAACAGCAGTTTTTCAGTTTTGAGAGGATGCATATGATGTCAGCTATCATGAACGCCTTTCCGTATTAGAGGGGGCAAGTGCCAGCATAAACTCTAGCATCATAGGCTGTAAGAGAAACTTGCACTCAGATAGTGTTTGTGCAAATGATCAGAGGTTTATACTAAAAAACAATGCCAGGAATGATTAAAAAAATCAATCTGGTAATGAAAAAAAACATAGACTAACATAAAACCTGGTAAATAAGGATACACCACTTATAAATTGAAAAAATAAACGATAAGAGAAAATTGTATTGATAGCTAAAGTGACGTACAAAATAAGAACAAGTCATCCTACGAAATATGAAACAAAAAAAATATTTCATATGAAAGCACCCCAATTCTGCTGAATATCAGCTAACGAAACTACCCTGAAAGCACCTGAAACATGACACCAAAGAAAAAGGAAAACTACCCCATCTCATGCACAACAGTTTTTTCTCAAATTTTGACTTCGAAATAAAAATTCAGAAACTAAATGCACCTTGTAGTTTGATAGAATATGTTGTCTGTATTTTCTAAGCTTTTGGACCCGCTAGTTTGCATCAGAAATCAGTGAAACTGGCAACAGTATGACCATTTAGAAAAGAAAAGCAACAGAACAATGATAAGACCATCAACTAGAGCAAGAGAGGTGCATCAAAATTTCTGGAAATTCATTGATTCCCACCACACCATTAGCAGTTCAGGATATTCTGAACCTATATGGATACAATCCTTTTCATCAGTAATTAAAGATTGATAGGAAAAGATCATTTTGTCAACCTTTAATTAACACGATGTGTAAAAAGTAATATTCTCACTAAACTCATTTCAGAAAATCAATAAAAATCTCAAAGCGCAACCTCTGAAAGAACCATATCACGATGGCTAGTGTAGCTGATCATGCACCATTCATGGATCATTCATGAGAAGGTCCTTTACGCAAATATAGATGAAGACGAAAAAAGTGACATCAAGAAAAAGCTCTTCGCTATTAAAACCCACATCCCCACTATACTACAAGTTAGTACGGCATATCAGTTCTACGATGTAAAAGACGAAGAAAAAGAAAGGCCAGTTCTTACTCATCCTAGGAGCAATCAACCCTGCGCATGAAGAGACAGATTCTCTCCCGAGTTACACTAACAATTTTCCCAAATTCAATCCTCAACCTCATAGACATAAAGAGCAAACATTTTCATAAACCATTAGAAAGAGCGATGCCGTTGCGAAATCGAACAAAGCCACGAACATAACAGCATTTTTTTCAGTTTCCCTAAATCACTAAAGAATGAATGAAAATCAGAGTTTACTTAAGTCGACAATCCAATTCATAGATAGAATAAAAGAGGTGGGGGAGGCGGCAAACGCGAGCGCGTTCACCCTGATGAGAGTAGCGAGTGAGAATGTCACCGAGGAAGTGGACTCAACGATCACGAAGTAAATTGAGCATGTTAGGAGGCAAGTACCGCTCTAGAGAACTGAAGATTCGAGGACTGTAATCCAATTGCATGTCCTCGTAGCTCTCCGGGTTGTGCTCCTTGTTCTCGAACGGTTTCAGCCTCTGCGTCGATAGCAATTCGACGCCGTTCCCATTCCCCCTCATTTTTTCATCCATGAACGTTTTTCAAAATACACATGACAGGTCGCTAAAAATCTACGAAAAGTTATAGACTTTTCAAGGCTTTGTTCCTGTTTGGAGGTGGGTTGGGTTATTTTTTAAAGTATTTTTTGTTTAAAAATATATCAAAGTAATATTTTTTTATTTTTTAAAATTATTTTTGATATTAACACATCAAAATAATTTAAAAATAGCAAAAAAAAATTATTTAAAAAAAAAAAAATGAATTTTAACCAAATTTGACCGTAGTGCTAAACAGTCCAGCTGGAATGGGTTGAGACTAGTTTTGGACAACTGGACACATCGCCTTAAAATTTTGGTATACGGTAACTTTCGGACGTTTATCTATTTCTTAAAAGTATTTTTTTATTTTAAAATATATTAAATATTTTCTATATACGTACATTAAAAAAAATAATTTAATATTTTTCATGGCAAACACGGTTTTAAAAACAAAAACAAATTCGGTCCCTGTATGCGTGCAAAATTAGTCATCCAGCTCGTGCTTGATTACAGGTGGTATTTTTTTTCAAAAAACAAATACTTGACTTTTTTAATATATAGTTTGACATGGAAAAATCCCAAGCTATAAATTAAAAGTTAATATATGTCTTTAATTAAATAAATCAAAAATAATATATGCATTTAAGAGAAGGTATAAAAGTAGCTTTATAAGAAAATAAGGTTAATTGAAATTATAGTCTTAGTAGGTTTGATATTTTTTATAATTATATAATGATAAAAATAGATATTCTTAAAATTAAAAACAACTAGATATCAAAGGGTTTGTTGTCCTATTAAAAATCAACAAAACATTCTATGATTAATTGGAAGAAAAAAAAAAGCAAGAAAAGTTTACAAAGATCGAATAGTAAAAACATTATGTTAATTTATTTTTAGAAGAAAAATATTTTTAATTACATTTTCAAATAAATACTTAAAGATGAGGTAATGCGGAATAAAACTTTCATTATCAAATAGAGCTTGTTAACAATTAACAATTAACAAGAAAACTAAAATGCATCGCTGAGATACTGTTCATTCCTGTTCACACACACCCAGCTCACTGTGAACTGGGGTGTGTGATCGTCTGCTTTGCGTTCATTGTAGGGTCACAGCGATCGGCCTTGGTCAAGAAAACTAAAATGCATCGCTGAGATACTGTTCATTCCTGTTCACACACACCCAGCTCACTGTGGACTGGGGTGTGTGATCGTCTGCTTTGCGTTCATTGTAGGGTCACAGCGATCGGCCTTGGTCTTAAGCAGCATTGTTGCAGGCTCTGAAGGGACGACAAAGTTGATCGTTGCTTTTAGCGTGAGTCGCTGCTTTTAAGGTTTTAAATGCACCTTGCGTGGATGACAGGAAACGGGACACAGAGGGGCAGGCAACGGGGCACAGAGGACTTAGGCAACGCTGTTGCAGGTGAAGGGACGGAAAATCAGACCACGACCGATTGCTGCCTTTGAGGGTGAGACGCTGCTTTTAAGGTGTTAAAAAATACACCTTGCGTGGGTGGCAGGAAACAGGACACGGAGGGACAGAAAACGGGACACAGTGGTTTGGCGCTGTCTTATTAGGCGCAGCCGTGGGGATTGAAATGAAAGGCTGCCTCATCAAAAAATTAAATAGGCGCGCCGTGTCGGTCATACAAAAAATAGCGTCTAAATTTTACAATGAACACATTAAATAAGATGCATGTGGGACACAGAAAAATCATTTGGCGCTGCCTTATTAGGCGCAGATGTGGGATTGAAATGAGGCGCAGCCTTATAAAAAAAAAGAAAAAAACTAAAATGCATCGCTGAGATACTGTTCATTCCTGTTCACACACACCCAGCTCACTGTGGACTGGGGTGTGTGATCGTCTGCTTTGCGTTCATTGTAGGGTCACAACGATCGGCCTTGGTCTTAAGCAGCATTGTTGCAGGCTCTGAAGGGACGGCAAAGTTGATCGCTGCTTTAAAGGTTTTAAATGCACCTTGCGTGGATGACAGGAAACGGGACACAGAGGGGCAGGCAACGGGGCACAGAGGACTTAGGCAACGCTGTTACAGGTGAAGGGACGGCAAATTAGACCACGACCGATCGCTGCCTTTGAGGGTGAGACGCTGCTTTTAAGGTGTTAAAAAATACACCTTGCGTGGGTGGCAGGAAACGGGACACGGAGGGACAGAAAACGGGACACAGTGGTTTGGCGCTGTCTTATTAGGCGCAGCCGTGGGGATTGAAATGAAAGGCTGCCTCATCAAAAAATTAAATAGGCGCGCCGTGTCGGTCATACAAAAAATAGCGTCTAAATTTTACAATGAACACATTAAATGAAATGCATGTGGGACACAGAAAAATCATTTGGCGCTGCCTTATTAGGCGCAGATGTGGGATTGAAATGAGGCGCAGCCTTATAAAAAAAAGAAATAGGTTCCACGCGTCCGCTGCTTCTGCTTTCATTTATTGCTAATTTGACAACCTCTGGCAGAGCTATGCAGCCTTGCAGGTTGTAGCTTTGAAATTGGTCCTTCGTGGTTGGTTGCAGGCTTCTTGGATTTTAAAATTCGATGCATAAAACGCACACGACGCCTGCGTTCATTGACAGTGTCAATTCCAAAGCTTAATTGAAGCCTGCTTCTCAGCAACTTGAACGCTCATTGCACGCTAAATGGGAAACTTCCACGATTACATGCCTGGCCGTTGCATTTGATGAGGGTAACATAATTAACCCAGTGGTTGTCATATGTGCTATCTTTCATTTTCTTAATTCCTTGCGTTAACAATTTCTTATTATTATTTGATTGCGATAGAGCCAGCTACCTGCTTCAACGAGCTGCCAAATACTTATTAAAATTTTGTTGTTTTTTTCGGTGTTATCCCTTATTAAAGCAAATCCATAAATGCTACGTACTTGCGTGTATATATATATGTATGCATGAATGCATGAGGTCGATCCCATGCAAGCTCTACTTAGTGATCTCTGATCAGAAGCAAAAGAACATGGTTCTTTTATTTTATCTCCGAATTACAGTTCCTGAGATATCTCGAGTCTTTCCACGACGACGCCTGTAGAAAGAGCTAGGCATAACACGCACACGACGCCTGTAGAAGTTTATCTCCAGTCTTTTCTTTTCTTTCTACAACTGCCTTTTAAGCTTAGAGAAAGAACTAAGCTTAGAGAAAGAGCGCGGTATTACCCCAATATTTTTACGCTCATTGCTGCGCGGGTTTTTAGCGAGAGGAAGAGCATGCCAGAACGGAAAATTTTAAGCTTAGAGAAAGAACACGAGGGAGCGATGAAAAAAAATGTGGAAGAGTTGAGAAAACTAAAGACAGCATATCGGCTTTATTCAAAAAGTTACACATGAGTCCCCGAGTTATCAGTTAATTCTCAATTGAGTTTATAAACTATTTTTATTTTCGTTAAGTCCTTTAAAAGGAGGCTCAGTCTGGTTGGTATGTGTGGAAGTTGATTTTTGACGTTATTGTTTATCTTTTTATTTTAAAAATATATTCTTATGAATATATTAAATGGATGAAGATAATACTTAGGATGAGAGCAAGGAAGGATATAATTACGATGTTCTGAAGCTGGAAGAACGCTCTTATTATAGCTGGAAGAATGCTCTTATTATTGAGCTGGAAGAATGCTCTTTTTATTTTCACTTCTTTTTTTTTCGTTATCTTTCTGTCAGTTTTGAAATTGATCCTTTCATTGTTGATTGCAGGTTTCTTGAGTTTTAAAATTGAATGCATAACACGCACACGACGCCTGCGTTCAACCTCTTTCTGTCAGTTAAACTGTTAAACTTGGTTGTTGCCCTGTTTTCGACCTTTGTTCTTCTGCATTAACGGTGCGTTATTGTGTTTGTATCTGTAGCCTCTTCATTTTACATGTTTGATTGGATTTTTTCAATCAATTTCGTTAGCCATTGTTCGGTTAAAAGGATGTTAATTACCTGCTACTTTTTTGTTGTGCAGTTTTGCTGTGCTTTGTTCTGGTTTTTGTACCTTCATCGATTTGCTGATTATCTGGTCTGCTGTGATTGGTGAGTTTGTTTTTTTGTTCCGCTTCTTTCTTTGTTTTTGGATGCATTTCTTAGCTGTGTGCTTGCTGTTAACACACTGACATGCTTCCACAATTAGCTCTTCGTTTATTTCTTCTTTGTTTTTGTTCATCATAGATTATCATTGATGAAAGCTAACCATTAAAATGTTTCTTCGAGGAAAAAAAAACGGTTCAATTAAGACAGATGTTTAGTAGAGGGTGAGAAAGATGTTCAAGTAAAACAGTCTTATAACATCATCAACTTTCATGGAATTGGGAAGTTGACCTCTCTAAGTGCGCAAACAGTTGGATCATATATATATAGCTCTGTTTTTCTTATCGGGAATACAACATCTTTAGGTCCTCAAAATTTAGTTACTTAGGTTATCAAATTTCGGGCAGGCTAGACTTCAGAGAGGAAAACATAGCAGAGGGGAAAAAATCAACTTCTGTCTACTTCAATTGTCATACATTAGTTCATTCAAAACATGATCATTAGAGTTTATGTTATTGTTTTTCATTTTCTGCTTCAATTTTTTCCTTGAATTCATACTTTGTTACTCAGAAATCTACATTTTATGTTGTTTTTTCCCGCTGACATAAAAAACTGCTCTTGCACATATTAATACAGTCTTTTTTCTGCTGTCATAGCTGCTTTGTCAGATACTCTTGCCTTTTTGCTCATTGGGTTTCAATTTCGGGTTCAAACTTGCTGCAATTCTTGCACTGGTATGTTCAAAAATTTAATCGCATTTTTTTTCCAGTTTATTGTCATTGCTTTAAAGCTCTTTCAATTATTATTTTTTTACATTGTCGACGAGAATGTTGTTTATATGGATTTCGTTTGCCGAATTGCTTTAGCTATATTTTCTTTGCTTTTGCTTACAAATATACTTCTTCCTTCAATTGTTGTCTATATTTTCCCCCTAGCATAGTATTATGCATTTGTTGTTTTCGTTTCATCGTTGTCCATTGTATTGCCTAATGTTGCGTTGCAATAAAAAAAAAATACAGAGATCATTGTTATACTCGCTCTTTAAATAATTTGTTCTTAATATCGCCAATCCTTTTGATCAATACACATCAAATAACCCTTTAATGACAAAAACAAACAACTCATGCTCAAAAAATATGGTGATGGTAATTTCGTTCGCTGATCAATAAACTTATCACCTTAGCTTCTTTTCCGGGAGTTATGTGGCGTATCAATTAACAAATAAAATGTGAAAAAAAATTAATCCATGTTTTCAATTACTTTAAAGTCTTTGGTTCATCAAAGTTTTTACGATCCTTATCAAACAATACTTATAATTTTGTGCACTAGCTCAACCTTAGGGTATTTAGTTGCTGACAAATAAACTTATCACCAGAGCATCTTTTCTGGGTGTTATATGGCCTATCAATTACCAAATAAATTGCAAAAAAAAAAAAATTAATCCATGTTTTCAATTATTTTAAACTCTTTGATTCATCAAACTTTGTATGATCACCATCAAACAATACTTATAGTTTTTTTTTTCAGTTGCTCAACCTTAGGATATTCAATTGTTGTCAAATCCAAGAAAAATCAATTAAAATCAAGTTAGATACCACAAACATTTACGCAACATTAGATCGAAACACAGTTGTGATTAATAATTGTTCACTACATTTTAAAATCATTCCTTAAAATGCTGTAACCACCAATTACCGCATACACTTTTTTAATTTATGAAGCTTCATTTACATAACAAACATTAATCTCTATGCACCAAAAAAATATTACCTTAAATTACTTCTATTAGTTTCAACTCCATTATCTACTAATAAAATGAAATTATGGATAGCTACAACGATCTCAACATTCATTTAATTACATGCATCGATTCAATTAGCTTCTACTAAAAACAAAAAATTCCTGTCATCAACTTGAGTCTCAACATTCATTCAATTACATGCATTGATTCAATTAACTTCTACTAAAAACAAAAAATCCCTCTCTTCCACTAGAGTTTTAAAGCTTCCCGGTCAAAACACATTGGTGATCCATAATTGTTCGCTACATTTTAGAATCATTCCTTATAATGCTGTAATCACCAATTACCACATACACTTTTTGAATTTATGAAGCTTCAATTACATAACAAACATTAATATCTATGCACTAAAAAAATATTATCTTCAATTACTTCTATAAGTTTCAGCTCCATTATCTACTAATAAAATTATTTTAGGAATAGCTGCAGCGATTTCAACATTCATTTAATTACATGCATCGATTCAATTAACTTCTACTGAAAACAAAAAATTCCTCTCATCAACTAGACTTTTTAAGCTTGCCGGTCCAAACAAATTTCAAACAGCTCAAACATACCCCCCAGTTTTTTCCCCATAAACAAAATTTATATAATTTTTAGAAAGTGTTGGCAAATCTTTTTGCTCTGTTCCAATCTTATTGATGAGCGTGCACTTATAAAAAAATTCAATCATTCATCAATTGGCCAATGAAAACTAACTCATCTCCAAACAAATTTTTCAAAAAATAGTTTGGAATTTGGAAATTATCTAATTACGCTTGAATTGACTATAACAAATTAGCTCATTCTTCATACAATTTCCCAAACAATAGTTAACCTTTTGACTATTAAATAAACATGCCAGTAATTAAAACAACTGTTCCAACGAATCCAATTTTCAAACAATTAATTAAATAACTCATATTTTATATACTTTATTATATGCTTCTTGACTATTTATCAATTAAATAGACCATCAAATTGTTGGTTCATGATCGCAAAAATTTTTCTTCTCACAGATGGATTTTGGTAATGTGTCGCTGGTTAGACGATTTATAATTTTCGTAACTATTCATTGTCTTCTTACGATTGCTGTTACAACAAGACAAATAATCAAATTGTTTCCTGCGTACAAACAATTGCTTCTACATTTACAAATGATCACCTCATGTTTATGCTTCTTTAGGGTACATTTTATTTTCTTATCATTTGATGTTAATTATTTTTGCAATATTTTATCCGTCCAGTTTCAATACATGCTCCTATGACAAGCAAACGACAACGCTTGCAAGGATCACGTTTATTCACTGATGAAGAAGATTGTTCATTTAACACACCGGATGTAAATAGTGATGATCCTTCAGGGTCATCTGGTGTGTTAGCGCACTCTTCAAGGTATCACAAACATCATGATCCTTTCCTCAGCCATAGTCAACGTTTTCCATTATATCTCAGCGAGGCTTCTTCCTCTCAAACATCGATACCCCCCATCATCAACATGATCAATCCTTGGCTCTTATAGCAGCCAATAATTTTTACGAATCAAATTCAATGTCTTCATTGCTTGCTGAAGACCCTGTTCCCTCAGAGTCAGACTCTTTGAATCATCATATTAGCTCTTTTCTTAATGACCACCAATCAACTGGGCAAGCTTCACATCAAAGAAAAAGAAAAAGTTCGTCCAATATTTATTTACCTTATCTTTAATTTGTCAAAAAAATTTATTCTAACGTATTTATTGCAACATTTCACACTCAATTTTCATGCCCAGGGATTTCACATGAGTACATTGACTTCGGAAACAAAACATTCAATTGTTGTCATTGCAACGCACTATTTTGGCTTAATGAGCGTCTCGCACATTCAAGGCAGTCCAATCCAAAATTTTCTCTTTGTTGTCTTGGTGGAAAAATTAAGCTTCCACGGCCACCACCAACACCTCATCCTCTTGATGACTTGCTTAACAGTATATATGGCCAGAAATCCAACATGTTCCGCAGAAATATTCGTGCCTACAACTCTATGTTTGCTTTTACATCCATGGGAGCAAATATTGATCAATCAGTTAATCATCAGTCTGGCCCGTATGTTTTTAAGATAAATGGTCACTGCCATCATCTTATGGGATCTCTATTACCTTCTGATGACAATGCTCCAAGGTTTGCACAACTTTATATTTATGATCTTGCGAATGAGGTTTCCAATCGGATGTCACAATTCCCACATTCAACCTCTGATTCATCATTGGATAAGACTATTGTTGCTGATCTTATTCAAATGCTCACCTCAACTAATTGTTTGGTTGGCTTATTTCGTCATGCATCCCAAAAACTCTCCGAACCTGGCAATCCTGGATATAAATTGCAATTGTTAGGCCAAAGGACATCTGACACCAAACAATATAATTATCCAACTTCAGATGATATTGGTGGTTTAATTGTTGGGGATATTGGTGATTATCGATCTGAACGAGATATAATTATCGAAAGTACCTCATGCGGTTTGCAAAGAATCTCCAAGCTGCATCCAAAATTTATGGCCTTGCAATATCCTCTTCTATTCCCATTTGGTGAAGATGGTTATCGGACAAACATTAATTTTGCAAATCATGGCAGCCCTATCTCTAGAAAACGTCAAAGAGTCCCCATGAGAGCTTTTTATGCTTATCTTATTCAAGAAAGAGAATATGGTGAAGACACTCTTATTAAAGGTGGACGCCTTTACCAGCAATTTTTAGTTGATGCTTTCGCCAACATTGAAGAAGACAGGCTTGATTACATCAGAATGAACCAGAATAATCTCCGGTCTGATCTTTATCATAATATTACTGAAGCAGTGCTTAAAGGGGATGTTCAAGGATCGTCAACTGGAAAAATTATACTTCCATCTTCTGTCAATGGCAGTCCACGATATATGATTAATAATTACCAGGATGCCATGGCAATTTGTAGAGCTTATGGAAATCCTGATCTTTTTATTACATTCACATGCAACACAAATTGGCCAGAGATCCAAAGAGAGCTCAATAAAAGTAGGGCTTACAAGCCTGAAGACAAACCTGATATCATTACACGAGTTTTCAGATCAAAACTTCTTGATATGTTAAAGTTCATCAAATCTGGCGCTCCTTTTGGCAAAACAATTGCTGGTAATGCAATCATCTCAATTTATTTCTTTCATGCTTTCCTTTGTAAAGAAATTACTAATTATGTTAAAAAAAATTTGTAGATGTTCATGCAATTGAGTTCCAAAAAAGAGGTCTTCCACATACACATATCTTAGTTTGGCTTGCCTCGGAATACAAATTCAAAACTTCTGCTGATATTGACTCAGTTGTCTCCGCTGAGATACCAGCTAAAAACGTTGATCCTTTATGTCATGAAATTGTCTCCAAATTCATGATACATGGTCCATGCGGTGTTGCAAAACCAAGTGCGCAATGCATGTCAGGAAATGTTTGTACAAAGTCATTTCCAAAAAAATTCAGGAGCTCCACTATTTTGGGCGAGAATGGATTTGTATATTATAAAAGGCATGAAATGCGTGATAATTTTGTTTTGAAGAATGGCATTATGTTATTCAATGACTATGTTGTTCCATGCAACAAAGAACTCTTGATGCGTTACAATGCCCATATAAATGTTGAGATATGCTGTCAATCAATGCTCATCAAGTATTTATTCAAATATGTCAGCAAAGGCCCTGATAGGTGTCGTGCCGTGATACAACATGACACCAATGATGAAATACAAGCATATCTTAATTGTCGTTTCATCTGTCCTTATGAAGCTGCTTGGCGTATTTTTCAGTTTCCAATTCATTCAAGAAATCCTCCAGTTGAGAGACTTCAAATTCATTTACCCTTTCAGCAAAATATTGTTTTCTCGGGCAGTGAATTTCTTCAATATGTTCTTAGAAGGCCAGGAATCGAGAAAACAATGCTTACAGAATGGTTTGAATGCAACAAACAATTTTCTGATGCACAAGAGTTGTATTACTCAGAATTTCCGAAAAAATATGTTTGGGATCCTAGACAAAAAGAGTGGACTGTGAGGTCTAAAGGGCTATGCCTTGGGCGTATAGCATATGTGCACCCTGCTGCCGGACAACTTTATTTCTTAAGGCTGCTTTTAAACCATATTAAAGGATCAACTGGGTTTACAGATTTAAGAAAGGTTCACGGCATTGTTTATCCAACATTTCAGCTTGCTTGCAAAGCACATGGGCTTTTGGGAGATGTTAAAGAATGGTCTGAAGCTTTCTGTGAGGCAATTGCAACTGAGACAACTTTTTGTTGGTATTATATTATTTTGTCAAGTTGCTGACCCTTTGATTCTATTCAACCAGTTTTGGCACTCCATGCATGATGACATCCTTTGCAAGTTAAGAGCATCTTTTAAAATGTCAAACCTTATTCTAGCTGATGATCAACTCAAAAATTATGTGTTATATGAGCTTGAGCAACTTTTCAATGCTTCCGCAATAACACTTCAAGATCATAGCTTGCCAATGCCGAATGGACAACTCCTTAAAGAAATTGCCAACAAGCTTCTAAGAGAAGAGCTTAATTATGATCTGGCTGAACTTAGAAGTCAACATTCCTTTAATTTTGCTTCTCTCAACTATGGGCAGAAGGTTATATATGATTTGATTATTGCGGCCATCTTTGACAAAAAAACAGGCTTTAGTCTTTGTGCATGGTCATGGGGGAACTGGCAAGACTTTTTTGTGGCACACAATCATAAATCGTGTCAGATCTGAGTCCTTAATTGTTCTTGCAGTAGCGTCATCTGGTATTGCATCTCTTCTTCTTCCAAATGGTCACACAGCTCATTCAAGATTCAAAATTCCACTTTCTATTGATGATTCATCAACATGTGCCATTAAGAAAAACACACATCTTTCGCACCTTCTTAAAAAAACCTCTCTGATAGTTTGGGATGAGGCACCAATGATTAACAGATGTTGTTTCGAAGCTCTAGATCGTTCAATGCGTGATGTTCTTTCAGATGGTGAAAACAGCAACAAAGATCTCCCATTTGGTGGAAAAACCATATTACTTGGTGGTGATTTTCGTCAAATATTGCTAGTTATACCCGATGGAACAAAAGAGCAAATAATTAATGCTTCTTTAACCAGCTCAAGTCTATGGCCCAAATTCACTGTATTGACTCTTACAGAAAATATGCGCCTCTCTACAGATGGATTAACTTCTGAAGAAAAGGCTGAAATTACTGAGTTTTCCGAATGGATTCTAAATGTCGGTAATGGTGAAATATCTAATTTACCTTCACTTGATGAATCCGATGCTTCTTTTGTCACCATTCCCTCCGATCTTCTCCTTGAAAACTCATGTGAACCAATATCAACAATTGTCTCGACAATTTATCCAAGTATTTGTGACATTCAGGTTGACCCTAGCTATTTCAGAGAAAGAGCTATAGTGACAACAAAGAATACAATAGTTGCTGAAATCAATGATTTTGTACTTGACATCGCACCTGGAGAAAAACGTGTATATCTTAGCGTTGATTCTATTTACACATCGTCAACACAGATTGATGATGCAAGCTCCTTATATCCCATAGAATACATAAACCAGTTGGAATTCAATGGGGTCCCATCTCATCAACTTGCTCTCAAAGTTGGGACACCAGTGATGTTGCTTAGAAATATCAGTCCATCTATGGGTCTATGCAATGGGACTAGACTTATCATTACACAGCTTTCGTCAAAAGTCATCCAAGCACAAATAATAACTGGATCTAACATTGGCAATCAAGTGTTCATACCAAGAATCATCTTCCCAATCAATGAAATCAGATGTCCTTTTACAATTAAAAGGCGTCAATTCCCTTTAAAGCCATGTTACGCCATGACAATAAATAAAAGTCAAGGACAATCTTTGAAAATTGTCGGTGTTTTTCTGAAAGATCAAGTTTTCACCCATGGTCAGCTTTATGTTGCTCTCTCAAGAGTCACTTCCAGAAAAGGTTTAAAGATTATTTCATGTGACAATGAAGAACGTCCTTCTACTTATGCAAAAAATATTGTCTATAAAGACATTATAAGCGCTATTCCTAGAGGTTTTTCTTCTTCTTCTTTCAATCTTTAGTGAAAAAAATTATTAATCATTGTTTACTCATCAATACTTTGTACGTCACAACCATTACACTTCACTTCTTGGAATGTTTAACTCTTCATTCAATCTGAAACAAAAAAAAACATTATTTCCTCATCAATATTTTGCAGATCATCAGCGTTAATCTTTGGTTCGACACTGCTTCTTTTATTAACTTTATATATTGCACTGTTCATCCACCTTATTAATTATTTAGTCAGGTTTTCATCAACCTTATATATACTTCTAACATTTTATGTTTGTTTGTCCATTATGGGTTACATTTCTTTTGTCATTTATAATTGTTGATTCTTATATTCTATTGTTTATATCTTTGCTTTCAGTGTCATGACGCTATCGATCCAAAACATAAAAAAGTACAGCTTCTACCAATCCTTACGTGAAGAGTTTGTCGTGTTTGGATCCCAAGGCTCAATGGTCAAAATAGCAGTTTCAATTGCCTTTTCATTGATGCCACGGTAAGCTTACATGTGACACCCTTTCTTTATCATCTATTTTTTCATTTCTCTTGCATTTTGTTATACCATAGCATATCCTATTCAAAAATATCCATGAGAATTTCAATTCAAAAGACAAATTTCTACTTTTAATCATAAAATATTTATCATACAAAAAATTATGTGCAAACTTTTAAACCAAAACTAATGCTTTAATACAAATGTATTTCATCAAAACTTACATTCAATATTATAAATTATTTAATTCCTAGAGACACTAACCTTTTTATTTACATTCCGCTACTATAAAACAAAAAATAAACTGTTAAATTTAGTCTTGCAAACATTTTATTAACAGTAATCAAGGGTTCTTGACATTATTACAATCCATTTACTGTAATTACATATTCCATTTCATTTGACAAATGAAAAAAAAATTGAACTTTAAAAATAAATGTCCTTAAAATATATTTATTTCCTTTTAAAGACCTTTGTAACGAGCACAATAACGGTCGTAATAGTTTCAAAAGTCATTAAATAATACCTATCTCCTACTTCAAGTCAAAAACTTAAACATTGAAAAAAACTCCTTTAACATTTTACAACTGCAAGAAGAACTTCGCCAATCTTTTGTATGGTTTATACTTTAATTCCTTATGCACAATATCTTCAATTTCATTGATGATAATTTTCACTTTGTTACAACAGGGTAATGCAATTCAGGCCTCCGCTAAAGGCAGAAATATACAACCATTTGCTGCTTCAATTATTGAAGGTGATTACTATCAAATCTGTGGATTCTACACCTTTGAGAACAAATATACAAATTATGTTGTTGCCCACGAAGCAGTTATTGATCTTAAGTCTGACACCAAAGTTACAAGGATTGATCCTATGACACCTCCCATACCGCGCCATTACTTTACATTCATCGACTTTGCACATCTGTTAACTACAGGAAGACGATCAGGGGTGCTTACAGGTTTTATCACAAGCTTGCGTTCCTCATATGTTTTTATTCTTCTATTGTATTTCTTTTCACCACTTGCCTTTTTTCTTTGCATTAGATGTGCTTGGTCGATTAAAAGCCATTCAACCGCTTGAACAAATTATGGTTCGGGGTAAAGATATGACAGACAAAAGAGAATTTATCATTGAAAATATAAGGTTTGTTATCTTAATCTCATAAATTTATCGGCTTAATAGCTTATTTTTAACAACTCAAAATTTCATGCAGAGGCGAAGAGCTCAGGGTTACTCTTTGGGGTGATGTTGCAAAAAGCTTTGATGATTTTGATCTAAGCAATCAATCAAGTCCAATTATAATTGTCTTTGCTGCCTTTCGAATTACTGAGTTCAAAGGTTTTTCTTATCAACCATATCTCTTTAATTTTTAATTATTCAATCATTGATTGATCCTGATACCTTTATATATTTTCTGCCTTATTAAACTCAATATGAAGTAACCCCAGTATATACACTCTTCTTTTGACTCCCAGGGAAACCAAATCTCTCCAGCACTGTTGCTTCCTTATGGTATTTCAACCCAGAAATCCAAGAAATTCTTCCCTATAAACATTAGTAAGCTTTCCATTTCTTTGTTTATCTTTATAAAATAATTTTTTTTAACCTATTTATAACAAAAATCCTCGATCATAAGCTATAAGGATATTCCCGTTGAGGTGCATCAACTCCCTTCTACAACGAACACTCAAACCGTTGAACAACAGCTAAAAGAGAATAGAAAGACAATCAAAGAGATCCTTTGTATGGATCCATACCAATACAAAGTACGACAACAATTATCTACACTTTTCTTTTCACAAATTAGCCTTAATTTCTTTTCCTATCAGCTATTCAATAATATATGTTTGTTTGGTTATTATTCCAAAAAATGCAGAGCCAAAGATTTACATGCAAGGCCTTAATAGCTGACTATAATCTTCATCGAGGCTGGTGGTATCATAGCTGCCCAATATGCACAAAATCAATATCTGACAAAGGCACAGGTTTTAAATGCATTGAACACAATGAAGTCACACCAATTCCATGGTCAGCAAAAATTCAACATTACTTTTCATGTCCACACCTACATCATACATGTTTTTCACATCATTTACACTGCATCTCAAATTTGATTATCTCATTTCTTACATTTTCATAGGTTTAGAGTTGATTGCATTGTAACTGACGGCACTGATGTGACAACATTTCTAATGGTCGGGAAAACTGCTGAAAACTTCTTTGGCTCCTCTGCCCATAGTTATGTCTATGATAAAGGGTTCATTGATTCCATTCCAACTCCTATGATAGACAAATTACAAAAGCCCAAAATTTTTCAGCTGCGATTCAGAACTTTTCGCTCAATTATGAATCGTTGTGATATCATTGTTGCCAATGTTTTCGATGACATTATAGAAGTTGAATCTCCACAACAACATGTTGAACCAGAGCTTCATGGTATAAATGTTCCTTTAATGGAACAAGCTTCTGCATCTTCCTCTGCAAAACCACTTTTATTAGACCCAATAACCCCAACACCTATTCCACCATCTAGAGCTCACGTTGCTACTCCTTCACAATCACAAACTAAGTAACATCTACTATTTGAAGATGACACACCTCTGCAAAGGTCACATGTTTCTTTCTCTCTTCATATCTTTTACCTTTAAATTGCAATCATATCATTTATATATGTTTGTTTTCTCAATACTAAATACACAAAGTGTTGGTTTTTTTGTAATTCACAGCTTGGCAACAGATACTTCAGCTGAACCTCCAGATGTGATCTCATTACTCGATCCCAGTGCATCAACAATGCCTAAAGAAGATGACCAACCAAATACTTCAGCTGAACCTCCAGATGTGATCCCATTACTCGATCCCAGTGCATCAACAATGCCTAAGGAAGATGACCAACCAAAAAAACGTCACTGCCCATCAAAATCACTTGATGATTAGGTTAGTTTTAACTTGCTCTTCACTTATGCCATTTCAAAAACTATTTCTTGGTCTTCATCGCCTTTTCATCTCACACAAAAATATTATGCTATATACTTTTTCATGCAACATCGTTTACAGCTTTTCTACCAGGCACTTCAAATACACAAACCTTGCACTCTTGATTCTTGCATCTATTGTAAATTTTGTGCAAACCAAGATTAAACTTTCTACATAAACAATATCAAGACAAAATATTTAGAATCCTAAGATGAAATTCTTATACCTGCAAAATCACTTTGAGTTATCAATGTTTTTTTTTAAATGATAAACATCACAATCAATGTCTATAGCTTTTTCATTGGCAGGATCTTCTAAGGAACATCGTCTTAGCTGATTTTGGCATGCCTCCTTGCACTATTTCCAGGTCTCTATCCTCTCTTAAAAAACAATGGTGCTTTTTGCTATGTAATGGCATCCTTTTGTTATGGTGACATAATATGTTAATATTATTATGCTTTCAACTCTTAAACTGGTTGGCTAATCTATTAACTATTTTGGATGTCAAATATGGACAATGTAATAGATTGGCCAATTTAATGATATAACAGTTTCATCGCATAACATCTATACACTTTAGAAATTATTGTTCTGCAAAAAAAAACCGATTGATGATTGCATTTTGATGCAGTTCAATTAGAGTATCAATACGTTCATTTTGGCTTTCTGTTATTTCAAATAAAGTTTTGTGGTACTAAAAAGTGACTGTTGTGGAGTATTCAACTGGTTACTACTGGTTTTTTGAATAAGCTGTTTAAACTGTAATTAATATGGTTATGCTTTTGGAATAGCTTTTTCAAGGGAAAGAAACACCTTCCATATTATTCTCCAAATTCCCTATGCATGTTTTTAATTGTTTACTTCCAAATTGGGGTTTTACATGTTTCCAGTAGCCCAAATGAAGTAACTAAAAGCTGATTGCGGATCATTTTGGTGGCTTAGAAGGGTGTTTATGCATTGGGTTTGTGTCAAAACTGAATCTTCCGAGGTTGGTACGGTTTTTCCAAAAATATCGGTAATATTCTCAAGAAAGTTGGTGTTTGAATTGAGGGGCTGGGAAGGTGAAGATTCTGAGATGGGGTTACTGGGGAATTCAGCTAATTGTAGTTATAACATACGCAACAATTAATCAATTATAGTTTTTCAATATCCAAATTACAATTCGCTCATCTTTCATAAATTTTATCACTTACAATTTCAAAATTTATCGATTCAATTATTATCCGAGTACTTAAACTTATAACCATAATCAACTAATTCAATACATAAAAAAAATTTACAACATAATTTAAAAAATACAATTTTCTATCTACCAACTAAAAAATTCTTTGTTTACCACATAAATAATCAGTTTGCTACATAAAAAAAGCCCGACTCAACGCGCGGGCTACCCAACTCGTAGACACTAAAATCTATTATTTTGTGGTCTCAATCACTGTCAACCATCATTTTTTATCTCTAACATTAGAATCTCATGATCTTGTTTTTCTATTTTTATAAGGAAAGTAAACCTCTTAACCATGAGCGATTTTTATATTAAAAAAAATTGAATTTTTTTTTTTGCAAACTAACCAAAGCTAACATTTTATTTAATTTTGAGATGATCATCCATCGTGTTTTCATATTCTTCCTCTTGCAAGTGGATTTTTGACCTAGCGGTAAATGAAGAGGCTTGTTCCTTATTATTTTTCTGAGTTCAAGACCTGTCATATATGTTTGTCATCTCTGTAATGTCTTATTTGTTTACTGGGCTTGCAGGATATTTGGTAAGCTCGTAGATTAATTGTGGCGCACGCAAGCTGGTCCAAATACCCTGATTACCACCAAAAATATTATTCCTCTACTGCTAAAATCTTCTTTTCCCTGGTAGAATAGAGGCAGACGACCTTCAATTTATCCACAAAATGATGTAATCGCACGAGGAAACAAACTTGATGACCGCAGTGGAAAGAAAAAAACACTATGAAAGTCCATAATAAAATGCGAGAGGGTGAATAATAGCAAGGTAAACAATATTTTCCCAACTTTCATTGTTTTCTATAGTTATGATATTTGAGTTTTTTTATATAAAAAAAAAATGTGTTAAAAGGGTAGACTTATTTTGATTTTTACGACTCACCTGTTATATTTCTAAAATATACATATAAATTTATTTATTTTAAAAAAATCAAAAGTATTTTAAGCTTTCGGGATGCAAGGATAATAAATTTTTCAATTTATAATAATACCAGATTATCGATGTTTAATTATTTTTTCACGGTGGAGAGGAGCTGAACCGAGGTGGGGTAACTTGATTATTGTGTCGTAATATTCTTAAATATGTTTTTGAAAGAAAAAATATATATATATATATTTTTTAAATTATTTTTTTTATATTTTTAAATTATTTTCATGTACTAATATCAAAAAAAAATTATTAAAATAAATTTATGAATTAAAAACATTCAAGTCATACTCACACGCTCGACCGGCCTGCGCCCCGACCTCGGATATGGATGAGATTCATATTCCAGCAATTAATTAATTCTTTTTTTAATCAAATATTATATATCGCAACTCTGAGCCATTGATGTGTCCAGCGAGCCCAACAAGTCAACAATGGCATTGGGACCACATATACAGTGACTGTTTGTAAATCTACTTAATATTATTTTTGAAAATATTGCTTTTAGAAAAGTATCAGCGGTATACCTGCACGATGCGGCGGCTTTTTTTATCTATGTAGAAAATTTATTGTTTTTATTTGTATTATATTTTATTATTTTAATATTTAGTTAGTATAATTATAATTGATAAAATCTACGTAATCAAAATGGAAAGTGACCCGTATATTTTTTCATTGTAGATAACCTAAGTAAATTTGTATTTTTTTTTAGTTTAATTTCTTCCCTGGCAATATTATATTTAAAATATTAAAAATGAAAATATTGTAAATTTGTTTTCAAGAAATAAACTTAAACAAAAGAGTACCAAATTTCAATATTAATTTTAAAATGATATTAATGTTTTTTTATTCAAAAAATCCTAGGTCATGTTTTCTTCTCCCTATATATATTCCTATGAGATAATATCCAATAAATATTAGAACATATAATTAATGAAAGACTAAAAATATCCTAGAAACTTTAACAAATTAAAAAAATAAATATCATTGCCATCACTGTCAAAACAATAAAAATTATTAAATTATACGGAGAGAAAAAAACATTAACAAAAGAGTAAGCAAGAAAAACAATTAAATTATTATTATTATTATTATTATTATTATTATTATTATTATTATTATTATTATTATTATTACTATTACTATTATTATTATTATTGTGTTAAGTACAAAATTAAAATTTGAAGACAAATTTTTTTTTTGTTATTTGATTAATTCATTATATTATTATATAAAATGTATTTAAGAATATTGATATTAATTTTTTTATTAAAAAAATCCTAGGTCATGTTTTCTTCTCCCTATATATATTCTCATGCGATAATATTCAATAAATATTAGAACATATAAAAATATGTTTTTACATGTATTGTGTTTTGTTATTTTAATATTTAATTAGTAAAATTATATTTGATAAAATCTGTATAATCAGAATGGAAAGTGGTTTGTATATTTTGTAATTATAGATAACGTAGGTAATATTTTTTCTCTGCCAAAAAGGAACAGTGTAATCGAAACGGGAAACGACTTGCATATTTTTTAATTGCAGATAACGTAAGTAAATGTGCAATATATTTTTATTTTTTTTCCCCGGTAATATTAGATTTAAAATATGAAAAATTAAAATATTGTAAAATTGTTTTTAAGAAATAAACCTAAACAAAAGAGTATTAAATTTAAATTCAAAGGCAATTTTTTTTTGTAAGATTTATTAATCATATTATTATATTAAATGTATTTAAGAATATTGATATTATTTTTTTTTAAGAAGAAAATCCTAGGTCCTTTTTTTTTCTCTCCATATATATATATATATATTTTAAGGCGATAATATTCAATAAATAGTAGTCTCGCATACTTTACAGAGCAATCGAAATGGGAAGTGGTTCATATATTTTTTAATTGTAGAAAACCTAGGTAAATCTGTCATTTTTTCTATGAGTTACTTTTGTTCCTCAATAATATTAGATCTGACGTATTATAAATAAAAAATTTGTAATTTATTTTTAAAAATAAACATAATTTTTTTGTGTGCAATAATTATTTCTTTGCCGTCTAAAAAGAACAGTTTAATCAAAACAGGAAGTGACTCGAAAATTTTTTAATTGTAGATAACGTAGGTAAATTTGTCATATTTTTTTATGAGTTGCTTTTTTTCCCTAGTAATATAAGAACTGACACACTGTAAATAAAAATATTGTAATATGTTTTTAGGAAGAAAAAAAAAATTGCTTGTTATAATGGCTTATTTGCCGTCTAAAAAGAACAGGAAGTGGCTCGCATATATTTGAAATCTAGGTAAATGTGTCAATTTTTTGTTGAATTGTATTTCTTGCCCAGCAATATCAAGAACCAAAATATTTTAATTTTTTTGAACAAATAAAGTTGAAAAAAAGAGGACAAAATTAAAATTCAAAGCCATATATTTTTTTTGTTACCCAATTTATTCATTATATTATTATATTAAATGTATTTAAGGATACTGATATGACGTTTTTTTTCTTCAAAAAATCATAGGTCATGTTTTTCTCTCTATATATATATTCTTAGACGATAAGATTCAATAAATATTAGAACATATAATTAGTTTAACATATTTTAATTTGACATAAATATACAAATATATAATTAATTTGACATACTTTAAATAATATAATTAATTTCAAGAATAAAACTGAAGCAAAACAAAATATTGAAATTAAATAATTTAAAACAAAACCTGGAATTAAGAGATTTGGGACCGAAATGAAATTGAAATCTATAATAAATTTGCATAGAAGGATAAAATTGAAAGAAATCAAACTTTGATACCCAAAATATCAAGGATTTATAATAAATTTGCATGGAAGGATGAAATTGAAATCAATGAAAACTTTGATACCAAACAAATTCCGAATTCCAGGCCAATCCACTCAATTAAAAGAATGAGGACCGAATTGGAACTCCAATATATAATCAATTTCAATTGAGGGACGAAATTGAAAGAAATTAAAACCTATTTAATAGCATTAAGGGCAATAATAACAAATAAACACGTTGAGGGACTGATATGAATTTTGACAAAAAACAGCTTTGCTGACGTCATTTGGCGCAGGCAGGAGAGAGAAAGTGGGGGTGAAAATTCAAACGACCATTGACACGTCTCCGGACATCATCGTGCGACACGCGCCGCCCCATGTGGAAGAGAACATGCTTGAAAATCATTCTAGACGCCGGTGAAGCTTTTTTGGACGTCGTATGAAGCCGCACACGCCGCCCGAATAACGCGTGAGCGTTGGAACGGACGGCGCGTCCGGCGACGCGCCAACAGTTGTCAGCGTAAAAAAAATTAAAAATTGGCTAATTATCTGGAATGCCCCTCACCCCCAGGCCTGATTTTTGTCTTTTTCGGGGGGCTAAATCGTCGATGCACTGTTCATTCTAATATTAAAAAAAATAAAAAAACCGGTCGGACGAACTGGACCGGTCAATGACCGTCCAACCCCTGGAAAAGGCGGCGCTTTTTGTCTTTACCGGGGTTCGTGCATACACTATTCATTTAAGAAAAAAAAAAGAGGATGTACACGAAATTGCCAATGAACAGTGCACATGAGTCTTGAGCTACAGGAATGAGCAGTGAACAACCGATGCCATTTAGTTTCTTTAGTAATATTAAATTGATTTTTTTATATTTTTTAAAAAAAAATTTTAATATCAGTATTTTTTTAATCAAATGTACAAAAAATTACATTACCAAAAAGAGAGATACAATTTTTTTTATATCACGATGGTCTCATGTTAAGAACATCATTATGCGGGGTGAAAATATTTACTGTGTGTTTAGGCTTAGGTTGTTTTACAATATGTTTTGCTTGAGGTTGTTTTACAATATGTTTTGAATTATTTTAGTTGATTTTAATTAAAAAACATAATAAAAATTTATACATGAAACTTTTTAAATATTAAGAAATGGAATTTAAACACGATATTAAATAAATTAGAGGTTAATCACCATCTTGATCTCATTTTATACTCGTGACATGAGCATCTTTGTGCGAATTTGAAGTATTTATTATGTGATCGTGCTTGAGTTGTTTTACAATATGTTTAAAAAATAATTCCAAGTAATTTATATAGCCTAAAACTAGAACCGTATAACACTTTTTTAATGCCGGCTCTTTCGTGGATGCAAGAGCTAAATAGACTAGGCAGGTAGCCAAAAGCCATGTTCCAACTGCCTTTGGTCCACGCTGGCAAAGGATTTCCTTTAAAATATTAGTTAAGTGAGATGATATACTTTAGAGAGATCTATTGATATTTGCTGGTTGGCAAATGTTTTTGAAGAAAAAAAGTGTTTTTGAAGAAAAAAAGTGATTTTTTATTATTTTTAATATCATCATACCAAAATAATTTTAAATTATTTTATTTAAAATTATTTTGGTATGATGATAATAAAAATATTTTTTTAAAATAACAATAATATTATTTTAATATATTTCTAAATAAAAATATATTTAAAAATCAATCTCAACTACGTACCTTTTAAACAAGCATATAATTTTGATGGGATATCAGCGTTGGATATAAAATGTTTTTTTATATATATATATATATATATATATATATATATATATATATATATATATTACAAAACACATAATCGGCGTGGCCTTTTGCACTGTGCTTCCTCTCTCAAATCACTGTGGATTGTGACAGTGTGGAGACGATTTTGGGCTTCATCATCCGGCGTTCCTTTTTTTTTCTGGGGGTGTTTTCGGTTTTTGGCTTTTTTTTTTCACTTTCCGCTTTTGTATAGTGCATTGACGCCTCTGACCTTCGAAAACGACAAAATAATGCACAGGGACGAGGGGCTCCATCGGCTTTTCACAAAGTAAGTGCACAGTGCACCGACAAAAAAAACCCTCGATAGCAACAAAATAATGCACAGTAAACGGGGACACGGGCGTCCTTTCCCCTCCGGTTTTTTCATGAATCTCGGTTGGCTCAGGGGCGTCTTGGTAATTAGCCTATATTTTATTATTTTCCCGTCTGCACGGCTGGCGCGTCCTCAGGACGCGACAACGGCGCTCAACGCCAACGGGCCATGTAGGCGGCGCGTGCGGTGCCATACGGTGGTAAAAAATTTCCCTCCGCCGGTGAATATGGTACGCCTCCAGGTTCGCTGTCTGCCGTCGCGGCGCGTTCCGGTCATAGATTTTCGTGTAAGCGGCGACAGACGGTGTTTTGTCGGCTGTCGCTTTTCTCTCTCCTGCCGACGCAAAGTCAGCTCCGGTCCCTCATGTTTGTGGTAAGTTCATTTCAGTTCCTTAGGTTTGGATTTCATTTTTTATTACTGATTTATTTCAATTAAGGTTTTATTGTTTTCAATTGTGCCCTTCAATTCAAATTGATTATATAAGAAATTTTGAATTCAGTCCTTATACTTTGAATTTTTGATTTATGTTTGCTTCCTTCAATTTTTCCGGTACGGAAAGTTTTGCTTTCTTTAATTTGGTCCTCCAATTGAAATTGATAATATATACAAAGTTTGATTTCAGTCTCTCTTCTTCTAATTTTTTTTATAGAATTACAGCATTTATCATTATTTATTGTTGGTCCTCCAATTATTATTTTTTTTGCAATTTTATCCTTCAATTGGAATTAATTTTATATATGTCATTTGTAATTTTGGTCCTTATTCTTTTAATTTTCTATTTGATATTAATTCATATGTTCTTTTTTTAATGTTTATTTTTATTGGTATTTATGCGTCTATGCTTTTAGTTTTTGTCCTCTTTTTTTAGGTTTTATTCTTAATCGATTCAATCCTAAAATTTTAATTTGTGTTGATTATTTTTAAATTAATATTGCACATTTTTTCCCTTTATTTGTTTTTTATTTTTTAAGAAAATGATAATGTTTTTTTGTTTTGCCAGTAATAGCAATGATAAAAAAAAATTATAATTTTTTTTTTATCTTTTTTTAAAGTTTCTCAGATATTTTTAGTCTTTCATTTATTTTTGTTTCTTTCATTATTAACATAATAATAATAATAATAATTATTATAATAATAATAATAGTTATAATAATAATAATAATAATAATAATAATAATAATAATTTAATTGTTTTTCTTGCTTACTCTATTGTTAATATTTTTTTTCTCTCCGGATAATTTGATAATTTTTATTGTTTTGAGAGTAATAGCAATGATAGTTTTTTTTTTTTTAATCTTTTGTTAAAGTTTCTAGGATCTTTTTAGTCTTTCTTTTATTTTCTCTTTCATTATTAACACAAAAATAAAATAAATAAATGATAATGATAATGATAATGATAATGATAATAATAATAATAATAATAATAATAATAATAATAATAATAATAATAATAATAATAATAATAATAATAATAATAATAATTTAATTATTTTTCTTGCTTATTGTTTTGTTAATGTTTTTGAGGATTTTTTTCCCTCAGAACAATTTTATAGTTTTCATTGTGTTGAAAGTGATAACAGTGATAATTTTTAGTTTTTATTGTATTTTTTTTATCTTTTGTTTTTTTTTTTTACAATTTTTTTAATCTTTCATAATAATAATAATAATAATTAAGATAATAATTTTTTAATTGGTTTTTCTTGCTTGCTATTTTGTTCATGCTTTTTTTTTGCCCTCTGTATAATTTGATAATTTTTATTTTTTTTATACTAACGGCAATAATAATTTTAGATGTTAAGACTCCGATGTTGCTATTGTTATAATATTTTAAATTAATATTGCTTCATTTTCCCCTTTATTTTTATTTTTTATTTTTATTTGCTCTTTGTATTAAATGATTTTTATAATTTTACTATCTGCACAATAATGATTTCAGTAATTATTTTTTTTTTCTGATTAAAATATTTTGCTCTTTTTTCTAATTTTAGTTCGCGCTCTTTTGTGATCGTTGATGACGCAATACCTATATTCTACAAGATGTAATCTATACTTGCGTAACAAACTCAACTCAAAATTTTATACATTTTATCTCCTAATCTATAACTTTTATTTACTTATATCATATAAATTTATCGTTATAGATTTAATTATATTAAATTATATACACAAGAATACTCGCGGCAACGTGCGGGGCAATTAGCTAGTATATATATATATAAAGGAATCAAAAGGAACTTGAACGTCAGATGTTAGGTGGAAGCCACGGTGAACCACCAGATCTTCCATGCATGCCTTGACCTTGGCGCCCGAAAATCCCGAGTGATTATAAAATCATGCAGTTCATAATCGGTAGGTAGACAATCAAAGAGTCAATCTAAGGGGTGTGCTGCGAATTATGAGAGAGAGGTTGCTTTAATGTGTTTTCTTATATAAAAAAACCAATGTGTAAAATTAAAAGGCCTACAAGAGCATCTAATCAAATAAATTGGCAATAATCTATGTAAGTAGATAGATAAAAATCGATAACAATAACCAAGAAAAAAACTGGAAAAAAATAAATCATAATTAATATAAATCAAAATACTCAATCATATAAAATAAGACATTCAAACAGTTGTGTTTATTAAACTTATTTTTTTTTAAAAAATAAGTCCACACCCTGAAAAATCATGGCTTAAAAGATAAATACAAATAAAATTGACTAGATAAACTCATGCCAAAAAATATCATGCAAGGCCAAATACATCAGCAATATTATTTAAAAATAAATATTTGTATTTTATTTTAAAAAATAAGCGTCATTTGTGTAAAATAAAAAACAATATAAATATATTAAAAGATCAAATAGAAATAGGGCAACTAGAAAAGTTTATATTAAAAAAAAACATGTATAACATATGATTCAGATCATAAAACCAAGACAACTTGTAAAAAAACTTGAAGATAACCACAAACCTAATATTGAAATGAAAACTAATATAAAATGACAATACAATAAGAAGCCAGATATCCAACAAATTAAGTACCTATTTGGAAGTGTGATTGTAGTTGCTTTTGAAAGTGCTTTTCGTTCAAAAATACATTAAAATTATGTTTTTTTTTATTTTTTAAAAATCATTTTTGACATCAGCACATCAAAATTATCTGAAAACACCAAATTTTATTAATTTAAACTTAAAAATAAAAATAAAAATTTTCAAATTTTTTCAAATTTTTTTTTGAAAAGCCCTCCCAAACACCCCTAAAACACCCCTAAATGTTAAGAGACAAGACTAGGAAAAAAATCTATAAAAAAAAGGTAAAAAAAAAACATTAATCACATCAAAGGTTAATTGAATAACTTCGATAAAAGGGAAAACAAATTAAAAGAATGACGGTAAACTGAAAAAAAATAAAGAAACAAAATTTTGACGGGTGATGAAATTGAAAGCCACTTTCTTCTTAATAGGAATGCCAATCATTTTTTCTAAAATGACATGTAAGAAATTGCAATTGAAAGACTACATTAAAAATAAACTTGTATAATATAAAAGAAATGAAATAGCAAGTCAAGGCAATGAGAACTAAAATTAAAAAGCAATAAACTAATAAGACATCTCCACCCGAAATATTTTTTTTTGTTTGTTTCCAAACAGCCTTGGTACCTTCTAATCAAAGGCAACCATTTGTTTTTGTCAAGGCTGTTGACATCGGTATACTACTGTGGCAAACAATGCACCATCAATGCAATTTAGCACTCTAAATTAAAGACAGACAAATTTTTTTGCCAGGAACATAGACATCAATCCACTATGGTAGTGAGCAATACACTCAGTATTTGGGTTACACTCAGACAATTGTGTCAAAAATCCGAGTTACAAGATATAATACTTTGAATTACATCTGATTTTTAATTTTAATTTCTATTAATCGTTAATGATTATTTATTTATTTTATATAATTTTTTTGATTTTATTTTTATATATAAAAAAAACATGTAAAAAAACCTGCATTTTGTTATCAGATTTTTTTGACACAGTTGCTAAAAATCACACGAAGAACAGAAAAATTAAAAGCAGCACCAAAGGAATTAGCAAGTTAGATATCTGACGGGTATATAGACAATTATAAGGGCAAGTCCAATGGGAGAGGTATCCCGAGAGCCAAAGCCAAATATTTGAAAATATGTTTGTTCTTGCTCAATTTCTGCTCTCCAACGGGAGAGCCATCCTGAGAGGCATTTTGCCTCTTCTTCTTGGCTGAAGGCATTCCCACAGGAATTGATGCAGAGGCAAAAACAAATAAATATAGCTGTTGGTAGAATTTTGACAGTTGCAACAACAATGTATAAAATCACAATCACAATTGCAACAACAATCTAAAAAATCACAGCAACAACAATCAACAAAACCACAACAAATTTTATTCTGCACAAATAATCGATCAACATCTGCCAAAAACTCAACAACATTTGCACTTCGATCAATATACGTACCAGGTGTGTTCTCCAAACTTGTTCTTTGATTTAAAATCAAGTAACAGAGGGGAGAGGGGGTTGGGGGGGAGTAAACGGGGGGGGGGGGGGGGGGGGGGGGGGGGGGCTGAGAGAGAGGGAGAGGGGCTGGAGGAAGAGAGAAACGGGGGCGTCGCTGAGAGAGAGGAAATTAGGGTTTGGGTGGGGGGGCGGCGGGTGAGGAGGGGTTTATATATTATTATTAATAATAATTATAATAGTTAGCATAAAAAAATAAATATGCGAAATTCGTTAATTAGGATTTTTTTTGTCAGTTAAAATAGCTAGCATAAAAAAATAGTTAACACAGAAAAATAATTATGCAAAATTCATCAAAAATAGTTAAACAAGATAGAAAATTTTTGTTAGAGCAACAAGCTTTATTGATTAAACAAAAGCAAGAGAAACAAGAAATAGAGATTATGAAGATGGATACTTCTACAATGGATCCAATTTCTGCAGCGTATTTTGAAGATAAAAAAGTTGGAAATTATAGCAAAAAGGAGTACTTATTTGTAATTAATTTGATTGAATTGTTTGTAATGGAATGTATGTTAATTAATTATGTAAGAACTTATTGGTTATTTGTTAATGTGTTAAATTTATTTTTAACTTTTTCTAACACTCAAAATTTCAAATTTCAAATATTCTAGATCTTTTAATTATAATTAAATTCATTTTTTTTAATTTAAATATAAATAAAAATAATAATTTTATTGTTGGCGGGTTCTCAAAAGCAATTATTTAATTATATAACTTACTCCTATTAATTGTATAATTAAACTATATACAAAATAATTGAACTTTATTTAAAATAATATAAAAAAATGACTCTCCAAAATGACTCTTTACCATTGGACAACACATCAAGTCAAAAGCCATTTACACACTATTCAAAGAGTCATTTTTATGACTTGACTCTCCAAAATAGCTATTGTCATTGGACTTGCCCTAACGGTGACAAAATAATTGAAAAACACACGCGGGTCTTTCTCTGCTTTCACAGTCACAGCAGCGGACGAATCGTGGGCGAAATCCGATGGAGCGTGGGAAAACTGCTATAGTTGTTTTTCAAAAATATTTTTTTAATATAAAAATTTATTTAGATATATTTTTTATTTTTGATGTAGCAACATGGGATAGAAAATAATTTGAAAATATTAAAAAAATTAATTTAAAATAAAAAAATAAATTTGTTTAAAAGCACTTTTAAAATTTAGAGCCAAACAGGATCTAAGGCTGTGTCAGTTTTATTTTTGGTTTGATTTTTATAATGTTTTTTATTTAAATATTAATAATTTTAAAATATAAAAAACTTAATTTAAAATAAAAAATAAAAATATATTTTTTTATTTTTCTTCAAAAATAATTTTAAAATACAGTGTCAAAACTTACACCGATGTGTTTTCTCTTCTCTTGCGTACCCATGTTTATATAATAATATTTAGATATTAAAATTATTTTTTTATTTTTTAAAAATTATTTTTTATATCTTTCATTAAAATAACTTGGAAATACTATTTTTTTTATAAAAAAAGTCATGATTGAGACGTAAAAACAAAACTCAACAAAATGAACCGTGCGGGGTGTTTTAACCTTTTTAGTAGGTGGTAAAAAAATGAACGGCTTATGACTTGTCAACAACGTGAGGACAATCTGGGAAACACATGACAAAAACAAATCCACCTAAAGGGACTGTTTGGTATCCCCGCTTGTCTCTTGTCCTACTCCCTCTCCAAAAGCACAGTCGGATTCCACGAGGTAAAATTAAGTTGCAAAACACAACTACACTTCACTTTCGCACTCGTGTTATAATCCCACCTACCCACAAACACCGAACCAAAAGCAAAGTAAGAGAGAAAAGGGAAAAACCTTAGCAGACCGCGAAAACCTTTTTTCTCGTAGACATCGAAAACCTTACTTCTCTCTCGATCTTGATCTAATTATTATATCTCGAAGTAATGGCCTGTGCAAACTTCGTAAAGCTAAACTCAGCGTCGTCTTCATGGATCGGCCAAAAGTCACCTTTCGGTCAGCGATCTCAGGGATCCTCAACTCGTCGAGTCTCCTTTTCGATCCGTGCCAACTCATACACCGACGAGCTCGTCCAAACCGCTGTTAGTTCCTTCTTCTTCTGTATTTAGATTTGTTTTCGTTGTTGATGCTTTGGTTATATTTGCTGGTTGACAAATCAGATATTCGAAATTGCTTGGAATGCTTCTATTTTTATATCTATTAAGCTTATGTTAAACCCAGGCATCATTCCTTAAAATTTATTTTTGTGTTTTTTTAATTTCGAATTAATTATATTCTTTTCTACACATCGTTTTGCTTTCTAAAATGTATTTTTATAGACATGACCTGTATATGTATATATTGAATGATTTTTTTATTTACTCCTTTCAATAATTGTTGTTCTATATATCGCTTCTGTATTTTTAGATTTTATTCAAAATGGAAGGAGACAAATAATTGGGTCATCATTAGTTTTTATTTACGTAGTTTTTATTGTGCAAAACTGAGTCTGGCTTCTGGATTGATGGTGTAGAAATCTATTGCATCACCTGGCCGTGGTATCCTTGCCATAGACGAATCAAATGCAACTTGTGGGAAGAGGTTGGCATCCATTGGCTTGGATAACACCGAAACCAACCGACAAGCATACAGGCAACTCTTATTGACTACTCCTGGTCTAGGCGAATACATTTCTGGTGCTATTCTTTTTGAGGAGACACTTTACCAGTCTACAACTGGTGGAAAGAAGTTCGTGGATTGCCTGCTTGATGAGAACATTGTACCTGGCATCAAAGTTGACAAGGTACATGGTCAATACAATCTACAAAATATAAATCGTGTGTTGGATATTTGGTTTTTCTCTTTCACAATGAGCTTTTGTGTGTTAACAACGCAACTTTTATTGTTTCAGGGTTTAGTCCCTCTACCAGGTTCAAACAACGAGTCTTGGTGTCAAGGTTTGGATGGATTGGCTTCAAGATCTGCTGAATATTACAAGCAAGGTGCACGATTTGCTAAGTGGTAAGTCTGCTCAAGTATTATGTAATATTGTTGTGCTTTTGTTAATCCATTTAATTTGTATACTATTCCAATAGCATTTTATATTCCTCACGGTTTTATTGTTTCATGATCACAATGGAATATCCAGGAGGACTGTTGTCAGCATTCCCTGTGGCCCTTCTGCTCTGGCTGTCAAGGAAGCTGCATGGGGACTTGCACGATATGCTGCCATCTCTCAGGTATTCTTTTGTTCTCATAGCACATTCCTCACTCGTTATTCCAAACCCCTTCCAATGCTGTCCTTTTCCTTTTTTTCTACATATTTCTTTCTTGGCTGGGAGAGGTAGGGTAGTCTGTGGCTTGTGCTGATATATGTTGCTTATCAGAATTTGTTGAGGTTATTATCAGTTTGGAATGTTGGTTGGGATTTTCCCATCTAAGAATAGGTTGGCATTTATTGTGACGAAGTTGTCAAGTCCTGATAAAGCTAGACTACACCAATTCCTTGTTTTATTACTATGAAATTCAAGTTTTTTGAGGTTCTTTGCTACTCTTTGCTGATGATAAATTTTGTGTGCAGGATAATGGTCTTGTGCCCATAGTTGAGCCTGAGATTCTACTTGACGGGGACCATCCAATTGATAGGACCCTTGAAGTTGCTGAGAAGGTCTGGGCAGAAGTCTTTTACTATTTGGCTGAAAACAATGTTGTGTTTGAGGGCATCCTCCTTAAGCCTAGCATGGTAACGCCAGGGGCTGAACACAAGGAGAAGGCATCTCCAGATACCATAGCCAAGTATACACTGACGATGCTTAAAAGGAGAGTACCTCCTGCGGTTCCTGGTATCATGGTATGAATACAGGAACCCAATTTTTATTAGGAATCTAAATTGATGTACATTTATTTCTTGAAACACATCAGTTTCCTCTTCTTACAATGGGAAATTGAACAGTGAAGGTCTCAAGTGCCTAAGGCCAAATATTACTTGCATATCCTATTAGAGGGACCGGGCTTATAATTGGAATGATATGATTGATCCTGTTATCACTCACAATATGGCCTAGAATGTTGCCAAGTATCCTTTGCAAGAGATTTCAAACTTCTGTTGGTGAAATGAGATGGTACTGAATTCTTGAAAATTGGATCCGAATTTATTGTAGTAAACAAATTGATTCAAGATAGTAAAAGAAACTGAAGGTCTCCTTACAGTAATCTATACATTGACTTCAATTTGAAATTTTGTTGAATCATTGTTGATGATTTAATAGTAATTTGACTTGTGAACTACATCTGTCTACTTTTCAGTTTTTGTCGGGAGGGCAATCTGAAGTACAAGCAACCCTCAACCTCAATGCAATGAACCAAACCCCCAATCCATGGCATGTTTCCTTCTCGTATGCCCGTGCTCTGCAGAACACCGTGCTGAAGACATGGCAAGGACGCCCTGAGAATGTGGAAGCTGCTCAGAAGTCACTTTTGGTGCGTGCCAAGGCCAACTCCTTGGCTCAGCTCGGAAGGTATTCTGCCGAGGGTGAAAACGAGGAAGCTAAGAAGGGAATGTTCGTGAAGGGCTATACCTATTGAGCAGCATTAATCAAATCAGTGCTTCCTGCCCCCCAGTAACGTGTAATTTCGCCCTTTGTATTGTTCGTTGTTGATTGCTAGCTATGCAGGCTGAGAAGTTATAGCATTAGATGATGAGCTTCTTTGTTTTTTTCTTATGTGGCTAACGCAAGAGAGCTTTGAATAAAATCGTTGTGAAAGGTAAACTTTTGCCTACTTCGATCAGCGAGGCGGGTTTAGTGAGATGAAGACTTATATATTCTTATTTTAAAAAATACATTTTGAAAATGGCTCAGCAGCATCAAATACATCTTGTGAATACATTTCTTTGCTCTTATTTTTCTTGTGAATCTGTAATAAGTTTTCCTAAAAAAATTATTCTTTTATTTCATATATCAATATGAACATTATAATTATAAAATCTGGACAGTCATGTTGATCCGGGGTTTTGTAAGGAACTGACATTGCTTGGATTGACTCGTGACCTTAAATATGTGGGGTTTTTTACCTATCAAAACCCTAGGTAGAACTCGGATTGACCTGCAGCCGTGCTCCAGTCCAGAGGAAGAGGAGTTATAACTTATAATTAATTTCAATTGGGATTTTTTTCCTTGTTTTCTTAAAAATCAAAGATTAAAAGAGTGCTCGTTTAAAAAAACTAAAATCGATCAAACTTTTATTGTGGATATATAGACTCGATACACTGGATTTGAGCAGTGATTTTGTCATGCTAAAAATGACGAGGGTTACGGTATTTTCATTTTTTTTCTCGGGTTTCACTAGGTATTGTTGAGTTAACAAGGTATATTGGTTTACTTTTTTTTGTTACACAGTAGATTTTTCTTTTTCATTGAAAACAAAATAACATATACTTATCATATAATGAATTATATAATGGTATTTTTGGTATTTTGGATTTAATCATATAATGAATTTATTGAACTTACCTACGAAAAAAATAAGGAAACGGTGTGCAAGGGTAATTTTTTTTTCAAGAAATTTTGTTTTCTCTAATTAAATTGTATTAATTTATCTCATTATTCAATATTATATACATTGAATATTGAGTTTCTTAATTGAACCTGAATATAAATTTAACAGGTTGTGTCTTTACAAGATTAATCTAAATTTAGAAATCATTCATCCAAACTTGTTTGGTTTTTTTCATCTTTTGAAATTAAATTTCTCCGGTTCTATGCTCGAATGTTTTATTGGGATTTTTTTAATACTTCATATGAGATTTTTTATTCATATTAAAAAAAAACCATGGGTTACCCAAGTTTTTTTTAAAAGTATTTGTTAAATTTAGTTGTTTATAAAAGTTTTTATTTTTTAAATTAAGTTAAATTAATTAATTAAATATAATCATCAAATATTTATTTTATAATATTTATTTATTTGGTTTGAAGATAGATGATCTTTTTAAATCATTGAATTGATGTTTTTTTCTTAATTGTCTTTTCATAAAAAAAACAATTAGCCCGAGCTCAGGGGGTAAATTCGAAAACGAAAAGAGGTGCAGATTGCTGAGCGAAAAAGAAAGGAGGCAAGTAGATGCATGGAGCCACCTAGCATCTACGTGGAATCCCAGGTGCCCCAAGGCGCGTGAAAATAGACACTATCGTTTCGATTAAGAAAACAAGCTCGCTCAACTCAACTGTCCAGCCAGCACAGCACCAGAGAACAACCTGAAGAATCATCGATCAGAACCTGTAAAAATTTTCCACCAAAACGATACCGTTATTTCACCTCGCATGCTATCTACTCTCCTTCATTCTTCTCCCTGGCAAATTCCCCAAACCGTAAATCCCTCGACTTCTGTCTCCTCTACAGCAATGAAGGACCGGCCGCCGCCTTCCTCATTCGGCGCCGTTTACGTCCCTCCACACTGCCGTCTCCGCTCCCTCGCCTCCACTCCCTACTTTCACTCCTCCTCTAATGCTTTTTCTCCTCCTCCAATTGGCTCCAAATCTCGCGAAAACCACAGTGATAGCACTGCTGTTTTAAACCCTAGAAACCGTTCTCCTCTTCATCAACAAAAGAGGAACGGTGTCGCTGATAATATTCATTTTAACAGTAATAAGAAACCGGCACTGAAATTTGTTTCTGCCTACGATGACCGTGTATCAGAGGAAGGCTCTGATCTTGAAACGAACTCCACAGTGGTTCAACCTGTGAGTAACGTATCAATAAATGTAATGTCTATATTCAATCAATTTAGCTTAATTTTTGGATTTTTAATTGCTCTTCAAAACTCTGGTTGTCAGGGTGCTTTCCTTTCTGATGACAATGAGGAGTGGAAACGGAAACTAACAATGCTTTTGCATGACAAGGAGCAGCAAGAGCTGATTTCAAGAGAGAAAAAGGATCGTCGTGATTTTGAGCAAATAGCAGCTCTTGCGAGTAAAATGGGCTTGCATAGGTGGTATCCTGTATTTCTTGATATATTCCATTTGGTGTTTTTACTGATTTTGTTTTTATTTATATTGGCAGCCATTCCTATGCGAAAGTTGTTGTTTTTAGCAAGGTTCCGCTTCCAAACTACAGATTTGATTTGGATGACAAGCGTCCGCAGAGGGAGGTACTTTCTCCTACTTCTTTTTACAGAGTTTTGCTCTCATCTGTCTAATGTAGTTTTGGCTCATAAACTAAAACAATGTCGTTATTAACTTATGAAAGCTGAATTGCTGAAGTATTTATTTCTTTTTTTGCTCTGTTCTGGTCCCTGTTTTTTGCACGCTTCATTTCGTCCTAAGTTTTTAAATCTCTTTCTATTGAGTTGTAGGTCTGAAACACCGCATGCGTATTTTCAATGTCCATTTATTCTTGTTCTCTTTTGCACATTTGTTTGCCCCTTGTTGGAAAAATCATCTGCATGTTCCATATAAAACTTTTGTACTTTTCATCACACATGGTCTCTAAGCTCTAAATTGAAGCTTTGAAGAATTGGCAGGTGAACTTACCACTTGGTTTGCTACAAAGAGTTGATGCTTATCTTGGAGACTACCTCTATCAAAGGTCCAGGACTAATAATAATTTTCCAGATACATTTTCTAGATCAAGCAGTAGTAGTCTCTCTACAGATGATGGGCTTTTTGAGCAACCTGAGCCACTGGCTTCCAGTAAGGCTGTTATGGAGAAAATTCTGTGTCGGAGAAGTATGCAAATGTGTGATCAGCAACAAGCTTGGCAGGTTATCTTACCCTGAATAATATAGAACTATTTCATGTATCTATTGCTATTTCAATGTATCTCTTCCATTTAGCTATCATCTCAGGCAAATCTCCATACCAGTTACTCCATGAAAAGTATTAATTGGACATAGAGGAAGCCTACTTGCCCTTTTCTTTTCATAGTCTTAAAAACAAGACCATCTATCCTTGAACTGGTCTTGTCCCATTGCCTCAAGAAAAATCCTGGAGAAAAACCAGTCCCACTGGCTTTGGAACAATCAGCTGGTTTTTTAATGACTTGAGAGAATAGACGACATGTTAACACAATTACTATTATTATTTACAAAAAAGCAGCTTCGCAATTGGGCGTTGAACCCCTGCCACTGCCAGGAAGGTGGCTCCTCGTCTTGTGCACTAAATGAATAGTATTGGTTTTCCACTTTGTTTCCCCTGACAAGTCCCATATGATCCAATATCTTCTTAAGTCGATAATTGATGTGCCTTTTTAACTAAAAGTCTCACATCATTTTTTTTTTAAAAAAGATTTGATATTGGGATTTCATTTGCTGGAAAATTCGAGTTATATGTATTTTTTTTTATCAAAATTTAATATCCTGAACTAATTATCAGGCTCCGATACCAATATTTTCTACTCTTTTCACTGATAATTTATAAATAAATAAATAAACCCAAAAAATATGATGTCCTGGGGATTACACCAGTAGGCCCATGTTTGAACCTCTGTTCATGACACCATCACTTTATTATTTTGGTGGCAGAGTTAATTTTTAAAAGTTTGCCTTTTGTTTTTCGTTTTTTCCCTTAAATAAATTTTGGCTTATTTTCTTATGGCATTGCTCCATGTCTTAACTTAGATAATTGTAGGCGCATTTCTCATTCTCAAACTTGGGTTGTTTACGGGAACAAATCAAAACCTCAGCTCTTGGAGGGGCTAAAGTGTTACAATTTCATTTTGCAATGGCCATTTTCACATAAATGTTCTGAAAAGTTGTAGAGGAGAGAGTCCCTCTTGTAACTAGCAGTTTTGGATTGCAACTTGTCATGTAACATACCTTTGCTCGCCATTTTTATTATATCAATGTGGTGGCCCACAGAGGGTTTTTCAGATTATATGTGCAAATAAGATTTGGACAATAATATCATAGTTTCAGACAGCATTTGAATTCCTTGTCCTTGCATTTAGTTTGTAATCCTAACGAAGGGGAAAATGTTCATTCGGCCCTTGCTAGGTTGTGTTTATACGGCCTATTATTGAGTATATAATATCCTGAGCCTAAACCATTTTTTACAAGTGGATGCTGGTCCAGACTTAGGACTTGCTAACTCTCCTCTTCATTGAGGTTGTCTGTAAGTCTGGATGGTGCTAGGTAACTTGTTTCCCAAGCAAGAATATATGCACTGTGTACTTGCAAATATCATCTGAGATTCTAGTATGTTTGTTCATATTTTTGATAAACATTGAATTTTGTTATTTTTTGATTAAAGAACTTTAGAGGTTTAGATTTTGTTTTGTGGCATGTTTCCTGATTTTGAATTCTGAAATATGATGAAGAGAGTTTTTTTTTTATTTCTTTTAGGAATCTCCAGAAGGCTGCAAGATGCTTGAATTTCGTAAAACTCTCCCTGCTTACAAAGAGAAGGATGCCATATTGGCAGCCATTTCACAAAATCAGGTTTGTAATGCATAAGTCTTTTGTATTTTTTCTTTTCCTTTTTTTTGGCTACAAGTTGTTTGGTTCCAACCCTGCATGGAAATCTGTTGTCATTAATTTTGTTAAATGAAGGTATCTGTTTGTGTTTCTAAGAATAAATGTATTCAGCATAAGGGTTAAGAGCTCACACTTGGTTTGTATAAAGTTTATTCAAGCTTGTCTAAATGGGCCAGGCTAGAATACCTATATGCTAGTATAAATTTCCTTGTCTATAATCCATCTCTTCTGCTAGTAAACCTCCTTTGAGGTTCATTGCAATGATGTAATAAGCTGGTCAAAAGGAGATCATTACTTCGGTTAGGTTTTCCTATATTTGAAGATGGTAAATCCTGTGGTCTACTGAACTTTCAAGTTTTTTGTCTTAATTTTTGTATTGGGATGTTTTTGTTATATATTGAAGTTGAACTTCCTTACACACGAGGATGGAAAGACTTGTTAAGTTGGCATGAATTGATTATTTACTTTGCTTGTCAACTATTCAAGTATCAATGCTATATGATTTGCAATCAAGCCTAACTTTTTGTATTTTACAGATTGTTATAATCTCTGGTGCAACTGGCTGTGGCAAAACCACGCAAGTTCCACAATTCATTTTAGAATCTGAGATAGAATCTGCTCGTGGAGCTGTTTGTAATATTATATGTACACAGCCAAGACGGATATCTGCTATTTCTGTTTCTGAAAGAATTGCTTCAGAGAGAGGGGAGAAATTGGGTGAATGTGTGAGTTTCTTGTCAGAGACATTCTGGGTTACTTTGTCTGAATCACTATCTTCTATCAGTAACACATTTCAAGAAACTGAAACAAATCTTCTTGTTTTATTGGCTATTGTTTGCAGGTTGGATACAAGGTTCGGTTTGAGGGTGTAAAAGGAAGGGATACCCACCTTCTCTTTTGTACCTCTGGCATCCTGTTGAGAAGACTGCTTGTTGATAGAAATTTAAAGGGCATAACACATGTGATTGTGGATGAGATTCATGAACGTGGAATGAACGAGGGTAACTTTTAGCTGTTTGAGGTTTTATTTTGGGGATGATGAGATCTGATTTCTCACAATGAACTTTTGGCACCAGATTTTCTGCTCATTGTCCTTAAGGATCTCCTTCCTCATCGGCCAGAACTGAAGCTGATTCTGATGAGTGCAACCCTTGATGCTGAGCTTTTCTCATCATATTTTGATGGAGCTCCAATACTTCACATTCCAGTAAGTTAAAAGTCCAGTTAGCAGTGTTGCACCATCTTCTTTCATTGTTTGTCAAGGCAATTTATAGTTAGATTTCATCAGCATGTGAATTTGCTTGGGCTGTCCCTTTCTTTGCTTCCTACTTACTGTTTTATTTTTATTATAAATCACTTATGGAGAGAGAGGTAAAAGTTATGCCTTTGGTTATGAATAATATTCTTTGAAGAATGTTTTCTTTTTTGGGGCATTTGTAATGCTTGTGGTTTAGTGCTGGTATTTTAAATCATGCACTGATTATGTGCTGTAGTTATGATGCCTGATCCTGGTCATTGCACTGATATGACAAGCATCTGGTGATACAAACAATTTTGGCATGTTAAATCTTTTGTTTGTCTCTTGTTATTATTATTATTATTTGTAATCCATGGGTTGGAAGGTTTTTTCTAATGGTCCTTCTTTTAACGGTCTTATTTAGGGTTTTACATACCCGGTACAAACTCGTTTTCTGGAAAATATTTTGGAAATGACGGGTTACAGATTGACCCAATGCAACCAAATTGATGATTATGGTCAAGAAAAGATGTGGAGGATAGGCAAACAAGCTCCGAGAAAAAGGAAGAGTCATATTGCTTCAAGTGTTGAGGTATAGATGTTTATAAGGTTATATTCTACCATTTTGTAATTTTTATAAATTTCCTGATTTTTATTTTTGCATTTTGAAAAAATATAACCAGGATGCTCTTAGAACAGCTGATTTTAAGGAGTACAGTAGCCAGACTCAAGAGTCTTTGTCATGTTGGAATCCTGATAGCATAGGTTTTAATCTTGTTGAGTATCTCTTATGTAATATTTGTGAGAATGAGAGGCCAGGTGCTGTTCTTGTTTTCATGACGGGGTGGGACGACATCAGTTCTTTGAAGGATAAGCTTCAAGCTCATCCTTTCTTAGGAGATCCAAGCCGAGTCTTGTTGCTCACTTGCCATGGTTCTATGGCCAGCTCAGAGCAGGTAATTTATTGTTTTAATTTACTCTTCTGATTTGATTTGACCATGTAGTTTCTTACCACTCACATGCTTATTTTCTGCAAAATAATGTCACCCAAAGTTATACTTCGTCTGCAGTGGAAAGCAGAATAGCAAATTCGTACTGTATATTCCAGCTGCTTTTTACTAAGATATTTTTTGTTATCCTATCTTTTAAGATTGCACAGGACATTCTTCCCGCTCAATTTTCTTAAAAAAAATACTAATATGATGTATTTGGAATGCATTTAGAGGTTAATATTTGATGAACCTGAAGATGGTGTGCGGAAAATAGTACTGGCTACTAATATTGCCGAGACTAGTATCACCATCAATGATATTGTTTTCGTTCTTGACTGTGGGAAAGCAAAGGAGTCTTCCTATGATGCATTGAATAACACTCCTTGTCTGCTTCCTTCCTGGATTTCTAAGGTTTCTGCTCAACAAGTAAGTTCTTCTGTTGGAGATATGAACTATAAGATGGCATCTGGTGTTGATTTTTGTGTATGCTGTGTTTTGATCATTTGAAAAGGTCATGCTCACAATTTCTTATCAACCATTCTTTCTCTCTTTTAATAACCTCATCGTCACAAAAATTCCTGTATTGGTTCGACACATGGTGGGCTAGTGGGACAGGTATTTCCCTTTCCCAGCCTGTTTAGAGCCCGTAATTACTGTCTTGACAAGTAACAGAAAAGTACCAATTGTAGTTTTTGTACATGAAATTCAGTTTGGGAACCAGATGGTAGGTGGTCTCGTTTGAACTCTAGTGGTTGATAAATTAGATTAGTCATTGAAGGCAAGCCAATTATCTACAAAGAGCCATTTAAGTTAGCTTTTTAGAACTAGAATAGTTTCATTTTTTCCCATGATCATGTGTATGTTTGTGGGCATGCATTCATCAGAACCATGGTTTAAGTAGCTGTTGTCATGCTGCTTAACAGTTACCACCAACAAAGATTTTCACATATTTGACAAATCAATTAGTGCTAATAGTTTCAATAAATGTCAAATCATTTATAAAAAAATATTTAACCCTAGCTGATGCATGCACTGATCATAACAATTCAGTGTAGTGTTGAATTCAGATCGATGATATTACTAATCGACTTTTGTTGGCTGGATTAATGCGGTTAATAAGGGTTATGCATTATTGTAGCACTACTTGATCTGCTGTTAACTTAATTTGATCAGCCTTTTTGGTTGGGGGTTAAGCATGGTTGGGCATTAATCCTGAAAAGGGGGTTTGTTTTAATAGGAAGAGCTTAGCAAGGTTAAGCGACCACCACTACATCCCCTGCCTTATTGTAATAACAATTCTGGAGTTTGTACAATGCCTTGTGTCAAGTTGTAAAACCCTTGTTGCTATATTCCTTTTTCTAAAAGTTTTGTTGAGTTGGTGCAGTAATAGGGTGTTTCCATTGTTTACCAGATCTTATGTGGCCCTTTAATTCTTTCCATTCCTTTCCCTACACTATCTCTAAGGCATGCATTTCATTTGAAGTTGGCCTATTGGTTACTGTATTGTGCTAGCCCACTCAACTGGCTAAAGTAGAAAGTTAAATTCTCTGGTCAACTTCTCCTTCAAACTAGGCAATTACTGGATGCCTGAAATTAAACAATAAAAAAGGTATATAATTAGTACACAGGGTTGAAGATAGTTTATTCAGTAGAAAGAATATGAAACTTTAGCCTTATACTTGGTGCACAGTTAACAGAAAAAAAAAAAAAGGAAAAGGAACAAAAGAATTTTCTTTATTCTTGTAAGTTGTAATGCATCAAAGGAAGAAGCTAGATCAAGGAACGTTACACTATCTGCTTAAATGTTAACAGTATGGCATATATTTGGCCTGCAGGAAGAGATGTGACTATTTCTGTATAATGGCAGAATGCCTTTTTTTTATTTGTCTGCTTAATTGATATTTTCAAATTCATGTTTATTAACCATGTTTGGCTTCTCTTTATATTTTGTATAATGTAGAGAAGAGGTAGAGCTGGCCGTGTTCAACCAGGAGAATGTTATCACCTCTATCCTAGGTGTGTATATGATGCTTTTGCAGAGTACCAATTGCCAGAAATTTTGAGAACGCCTTTGCAATCTCTTTGTCTACAAATCAAAAGTCTGAAACTTGGAAGCATTTCTGACTTTTTATCTAGGGCTTTGCAGTCGCCTGAGTTATTAGCGGTACCCTTCTTTCATTATTTTTATAATGATGTGACATACTTGGGCTTCCTTTTATTTTTTTGCCCTTGCCTGTAGAAATTATTGTTGACTTTTCCCACCATACAAGGGATTTGCTCATGCCTACCTATTGCAGGTTCAAAATGCCATTGAATATTTAAAAATCATCGGAGCCTTGGATCAGAATGAAAACTTGACTGTTTTAGGTAGGCCTAAATCTCTCTCTCTATATATATTCTTTATCAGTCTTTAGATTTGTGTAACTTGTGCTAATGCACAAGCATGTGCTGATGGTAAGATTTTGTTCCATTCAATCTGACTATCACTTGGCAGGTCGATATTTGACTATGCTTCCAGTGGAGCCTAAGCTTGGAAAAATGCTCGTTTTAGGTGCTATTTTGAATTGCCTGGATCCAGTACTAACTGTTGTTGCCAGTCTTAGTGTCAGAGATCCTTTCCTGATGCCATTGGACAAGAAGGATGTAAGTCACCTTCCAAACCTTATATTGTTAGATGATAGTCATATTCTCTTTGTGCTTCAATTAGGATGAAAGCAAAAGGTCTTATATTAATGGCCAAGTCTGCTATCGGCTTCAATGGGCTGCACATGATTTCATTAAACGTTTCTTAATAATTCATATGAATACGATCATGCAAACTTTGTTTTTCCTTTAGTTGCTTTTGTTGAGATTGTAGTTAGGCTTAGGTATTACCAACTGGCATGCAAGTATTAGATGTCACCATAAGTGAAGGGGGAAACAAACTGTTGACTCAGCTTCTGTCCTGATACAGATTTAGCATAGCAGTGGCTAGCAAGGGAGCTTCTGGGTTGCACTTCTAATAATGGCTGGCAACCCTGCAGCTTTGATGCTTTGTGGTTGCCTGAAGATACGAATATTCTCTGGGTAGTAGGGCTTTACTGTTTTTCTTTTTGTGGCATGTGACTGTTGTGGGTATTTGTGTGCATTGAGGTTTGGGGGTGTGGGATTCCATTTGTGGGACTGTAGGATAGTGATAATGAAGTCTGACATGCTGCTGATTATTCTTACTTGATATTCTTAAAATATGATCATGTAGGAGGTGTTTGTTTTGTGTGAAATATTTTAAGGGAAATGTTTTCCTGATTTTCTCATAATATATTTTATAGGAAAATTGGTCAACATAAAATATTTTACTACAATCAACATTTAAACCCTGCTAATTTTTTGGCATGTATTTTCAGCTCATGAAGTTCCATAAAATAATATGGATTACTCCACTTACAATAACTTTTAATTATTTCATCTGCCACCATCTCCGCCTCCATCACCATCCCACAACCACTACTCTCATCAATACAACACATCGTCATCATCATCATCATCATCATTCTAATATCATCATATCATTACTTGCCAAACATCGTAACATTTCCATGTTTTTTTTTTCTGTTTGTAAAATATTTTACTCAGAACAAACACACCCTTGTCTATTTGTGCTATGCAGCTAGCAGAGGCTGCAAAATCTCAGTTTTCCAGTGATTATAGTGACCACCTAGCACTTGTCCGAGCCTACGAGGGCTGGAGAGATGCTGAAAGAGATCTTTCTGGATACGAGTACTGCTGGAAAAATTTTCTCTCGGTACAATCTATGAAAGCTATTGATTCTCTTCGGAAGGAGTTCTTCTCCTTGCTCATGGATACTGGGCTTGTTGATGGCAACCCTACCACCTGCAATGCATGGAGCCATGATGAGCATCTGGTTAGAGCAGTTATATGTGGTGGCCTCTATCCTGGAATTTGCTCCATTGTGGTGAGTAATTTTATTTTCATGGGTTTTCATGCTTTCACATTATCACCCAAATTATGATGTGTGTATATATAGCTCATCAGTTCCTTTGATTTGAAATGGCCTATTTATTTTATAAATGTGCTATTTAGATGATGTGGTGGGAAAAGAGGGATGATACCTTAATTTTGTGTGATTTTCACAAATCATGAGTACTGACTTAATTTCATATACAGAACAATGAGAAGTCATTTTCACTGAAAACCATGGAGGATGGCCAGGTGCTTCTGCACTCTGTAAGTTCATTCTTCCTGAATGTTATCTCTTCTCTTCTGAAATGAGTGTAAGGCGCTCCGTGTCTTTGTTCTCTTATTAGTTGCTTGGTATTTCCTCTCCCCAGAACTCGGTTAATGCTCGAGAATCAAAAATCCCCTATCCGTGGCTGGTTTTCAATGAGAAGATAAAAGTTAATACTGTTTTTCTCCGGGATTCAACTGCTGTTTCTGATTCAGTGCTGCTTCTATTTGGCGGGAGCATCTCTAAAGGGGATGCTGTGAGTTTTTCTCTTCTTTTAAAAATCGCTTGCTAGCTGGAGTTGCATCACTGCATGTGGTGGTTTTTCTTTTACTGATCACGTTTATCCATGCATAATTATCTTACAGGATGGGCACTTGAAAATGTTGGGAGGATATCTGGAATTCTACATGCAACCTTATGTAGAGGAAATGTATCAGAGCTTGAGGAGACAGCTTGATGAGCTGATTCAGACCAAAGTAGGCAAAGTTGGATGGGAACTGGGTTTATATTTTTTTCTTTAGTTTTGATATGTTTTGTATGCTGTCTCTCCACTTCTCTTGCTAAAAGTTACCAACTGTTCAAGGGTCTAATACTGTTAATTTTTGTCCATTGTTCATGGTGAATACGGACAGCTGCTGTATCCCAGGATGGATATACACATGCACCACGAGCTTCTCTCCGCAGTGCGTTTGTTAGTTTCAGAGGATAAGTGTGATGGCAGATTTGTGTTCAGTTGCCAGTTCTTTAAGCCCTCAAGACCATCTGTTTTTGCAACACAGCCAACCTTAATTTCAAGGATTGATAGTGGACCTGGAGGTGATAATTCCAAGAGTCAGCTCCAGACATTGGTCACCCGGGCAGGATATGCTGCACCATCCTACAAGACAAAGCAGTTGAAGAACAACCAATTTTGCGCCACTGTTGAGTTCAATGGAATGCAAATTATGGGACAGCCTTGCAACAACAAGAAGAGTGCAGAAAAAGATGCAGCGGCTGAAGCCCTGCAGTGGCTGACGGGTAGGACCCAAACAAACCAAGAATACATCGATCACATGTCCATGTTGCTAAAGAAGAGCAAAAAGGATCATTACTAAAAAAGCTTTCTGAAGCTACCTGTAGACTGCTTTTTTGGAGAGCCACTAGCTGAACCTTGGTTCCTAGCAATTCTTGAACGCAAGGAAATTTATTCTTCTTGTTATGTAGGTCCAACTCCCCTTCTCCCTTCTTAAAGAGGAAAATGATGGTTGAACGACAATGGTACTTTAGCAAACCTAACCTTATCTTTGATGAAGGGTCATGACCATTAGCAATTGGACAGATGCTCAAGTCCAAGACAGGAGCTGCAAGCTAATGCTAATAACTTGTGGGTGATTTGGAATATGAGATAACATGCATTTAGACTCGGAGTTGAGCTGGAGAGTTAACGTTAAGAGAACTGGTATGGATCTCTCTGCTTTTCCTGTTGGAGCTGCATGATTGACGATGCCTGAAAGTGTTGCCACCCGAAACCAGCCACTTCTGATTTGTCGCACAGCATCAGTGATACTATACGCACTGGCTTTAGATGGAATCAGAGCTAACCCCTGTTTTGGGTCCAGTATTCATTTTGATTGGATTTTTGTATAGTTAGATGAAAAAAGATTAGGATGCCCGGAACATCATGGGGGCTGTATACACGAACATGTAAATTATTTATTCATGTTTTTAGCCAGGGCACAAAGACTGTTATTCTGTAATGCTCATTAATATCTCATATTGTTCATTTGCATGTCTATTGTCTTAAGGTGGAAGGATCCGGATTTGCACAACAGCTTCGGTTTCTTTCAACTTGGATGATAGGAATGCAAGTTGCAACCACTTTGAGGTCCTTAACCTTCCAGTCCACGACACTTTTGGTGGTTTTGCTTGATGAATGCTTGGGGTTCGGTTCAAAGATTGAATTCCAATTTCGGATAGAAGCTGGTTGTAGTCGAGTTTTTCCAGTCACTGACGCACAAGTGCACCCTGAAAACCGAGCAAAATTTGTCAGTAATTATAAAAGTTATTTGATGGATTTGAGGCTTGATGAGAACAAATTGCATTTTAAGGCAGATTAACCGAGTGGCTGCAAAAAATGAATGAAAACACACTTTGTAATAAGATGATCTTGAGTTTCGAACTTGAATGTCATTGACCTCTTTCTCACCAGTCATTTTATTTTGATGATAATTGGTTAAGACTACAATATCTAACCCCCCCCCTCTGGATTTTATAACGACATGAAGGTACTACTGATAAGGGAATCATAAAAAGAAGTGAACGCTAACACACCATCTGTCATTATCTTTACATGTCCCAAACGTGCTCTACTTTTGTGGAACTCAGAATAGTGATGAATCTAGTGATAATACATCTGATGGACAAGGTTTTGGCAGCTTGCTCTAAGTCCCATTCTAAACACCAAGGTCCCTAAGTGCTCACTTGAGCTTCCAAGTGAAGCCAGCCAGCACAGATCATTGTTAGAGAGGGCCTGTGCTGGGGTTGCATGCCCGTGACTTTGATAAATATTTCCTCCATATTTTTTTTGGATGAGAAGAAAACTTATATCTGGAAAACGCAATGAGTAAACGAATAAAACTCTGGCTCTCGAGACCTATTTCCTCCACATGTTTTCAAGTAAAACATACAGTGCATTTGCATGTGAAGATGGCAAGTATTATATTAGGAGATGGGCTGTTGAGTCTTGAGATTGCTGTATTGACAGATAGATCTGTCGATTAATATAAACTGTTTTCTTTTCCACAAGCATCACTAGAGATAAAATTAACTTTCTCAAATCTAAAGCCTTCTTGACTTTTTCTAAAAGAGATGGGGGGGGTAAAGAACCTCGAGCTCATCAGATTCATCGACGATTCTACTCCACCACTTGCCATGGGATCTCGATCCCTTGAATTTTATAATAAAATTACATGACCATCCTCGAAACGACATTGATTTTGCTGTCGGGGTCAGGCCAAGGTTGATTAGGTAAAATAATTTTGAAAAGAGTGGAATCTGACTGTGAGACTACGAGACAGGCTGCGTAAGGTTTGCTCCTTCATGTCAAGATTCTTTACAGGAGTAAGAAATGCTTTTGTTTTATTTTTATTTATTTTATTTCTAACTTGATTAAATTAAGTTTTGCTGGGGTATTAGAGAGGGAGGAAACTGGAAGTCAGAAAGTGGAAGCAGATATGTGTTATTGTCTGGAATTCTATCATCCTCGAATTGTACTTCGTTACCATTTATTGAGATCTTGGCAAGTTAGTGCCCCAATTGACCCTAATGAAGGTGACCCAATTGACCCTAATGAAGATGACCCCGACCATGAGATGAAGCATCTTCGTCGTTACGCTGTAACGTTTCTGGGGTGTCGGACCAGAGTTTAAATTCCCATAGGAATCGATAGTAGTGTTAGGGTCCCTTCATATTTGTAACATATGACTTCAAATTGTGTGGATCATTTTCAATGGTTGCATGAATGAGGAGCTCCTTGGCCCACATTTTGCTCCGAGAAAGGGTCGGGTTCGTGCATGTTTCTTCCAGATTTTTAACATATGGGGCAAGTGGGGAAGCTTGCTGGTTGTGGATGGAAAACATCGATGGTGAAAGCACTTTCTCCTCGTGTAAATGGGAGCATTTTGAACATAATGAGAGCTTGTATTTTCTTGAACTAAATGAGAATTACAGGGATTAACATTGCAATTTACTAGAAAAAAACAATCCTTGAACCTATATAATATAATTAAACCCCCTCCCCCCCCCCTCGGGTGATTTCTTTGGTCTCCTTTTTTCAGCACGACTTCCATCTCGGATCACTTGACAATGGAACTATGAAGGTTTCAAATAGAGGGTCAGTGGCAATTATCTAGTATTTATATATTAGAAGAAGAAAAAAACAGAGGAGGAGGTCAATGGTAGGGGAATCTCGCAATATCAGGGACGCTGCCGGTCCATGGAAGAGCCATGTGCTTTTGCTTAGGTTGGAGGAACCTCATTTTTACCCCGTAATGTCCTGAATAATTTTAAGAAAAATACTTTTCTTATTCATTAAAAAATTACAGCATTTTAACCTAGTCTCTGTAGTTTATTACATTTAACAGATCAGTCCCTGTAATATCATGAATAATCAAGGAAAACATGTTTAGTCCTAAATGTATGATGTTATTGTCAATTGATTCTCAAACATCTTCAGTTTAACACATGTGATTTTAGACAATGCCACCCTCATAGTTGTTCATTATTAATGACACTTAAGAAATTATGTCAATTTTGACTGAGGTTTGCACGTGCTCATTAATTTCTTTTAATCCTAATGTACCATCATTGTTGGACTAAAATAGGCCAAAATGATGAAATAAATAGGGATAAATTATCTTAAACATCCTTTATTTGGATATGACAGTAACACTTTGCTACCTCACTTTTTATAAATTACAAAAAAAAAATGACATAATTAATAGCATAATAAATTAAGAAAAGCATAAATCACCCAAAAAAGTGATTGATGGTTGTTTAGAAGGTATTTATCATTTAGGAATAACAATATATTTTAATTAATGGCATAAGTGTAATAATATTCTTGTTATCTTTGAGTGGGAAACTGGGAACCTAACAGCAAATGGAAGGTGCTATACGAAATTAGAAAAAAAAACTAAAGTAGATCGGTCATCTACTATTCACATAGACTCAAAACTACTGTGGAGTGGATATATTATCTGCTGCTTCGGCGTCCATGTGATTGTGAATGCAAAGAGGAAAATACGCTCTTCACCCTCCCCTCAGCCTGTGCACAATAACTGGACCAGGGGTAATATCGTTTTTTTACTCGTTGATGTACAGTAAATTAACGAATAAGCCCACGGATAAGACAAAAGCTTAAGCTGTAAGCGGGGGTACTCCGAACAATGCACATTTCTGGAAAATGGGTAAATACTACTTTAGCCCCCGACAAGACAAAAGTTCAGATATGATTGTGGGGGTCCTTTCGTAATTAGCCCTGCTTTGTACTGTTGGAATTCCGACGCACTGTTGGCGCGTCGTCGCTACCTTCTCCCAGGCCGTGCTTTTCAGGTGGCGCGTGACGCGCCATACGATGTCCGAAAATACCACTCCGGCGTCTCCGAGGCTTAACCACCATTTTATCTACCTTATGGAGTGGCGCGTGTCATGTAATTATCACCGAAGAGGTGAAGGTGGTCGGTTGAACGTTTTTACACCCTTTTCTCTCTCCTCAGAGCCATTTTTCCCTTCAGTCCCCTGGGTTTATGGTATATTAATTTTAGTCCCTTATCTTCTGATTGTTGTGTATAGTCCTAATTTCAGTAATAGAAGTTCCGATTGGTTTCAATTTCGTCTTTTAATTGAATTTCATGATATATTGAGTTTCCATTTCGGTCATTCTTCTTTTAATTTTTAGTTTTGTATTAAATCCCTTGATTTGTTTGGTTTAACAAGTTGTATTATTTTCAATTGTATCCTTCAATTGAAATTAATTATATATGTTATTTTCATTTCAGTCCCTATTCTTTTAATTTTGATTTTGATTTTAAATCCCTTAATATTTGTGATATACAAATTGGAATTATTGTCAATTGAGACCTTCAATTGAGATCAATTATATATTTTATTTTTATTTCTGCACTTATACTTTTAATTATTCTTTTCAAATTTAATTTTTTTATTAGTATTAATATAGTTATGCACTAATCTTTATTGTCTTACATGTTTATGTGTATATGCCTTTTGTTTTACTTTTCGATTCTTTTTTATCTTCTCTTTTGTTGGGGTTGTATTTTTTATTTAGTCTTGAAATTTTAATTTATGTTAGTGATCATTTGAAATTTCATATTTCTTTTCTTTGAAACCAAATTTTTTTTAAGGCTAATAATATTTTGTTTTGTTTTGTCATTTATTTTATTTGTTTGCTTACTCTTTTGTTATAATTTTGAGTTTTTTTATTCTTCAAGGTTCATATTTTATTATTACTTATGCAATAATAGTAAGAATTATTTTTAAAATTTTCTGTTTTGTTGGAATTGCTTATTTTTTTATTTAGTCCTTAAATCTTAATTTGTGTTAATGATCATTTCAATTTTTTTTCTTCAGGTTAAATATTTTTTTAAAGCTAATATTTTTTTTCCATTTATTTGATTTCTTCCCCCCCCCCCCCCCCCCTTTGTTAAAATGTTTAGTTTTTTTTAATCTTTGAGGTATTTTTTTTTTGTTGTGAAATAATGGTAATCAATAATTTATATGTTTTCTTCAAAAAAAACAAATTAAAGCTAATAATATTTATTTTTGTTTTGTCATCAATTTATGTTTTGCATACTCTTTTGTTATATTTTTTTCTCTTGATTCTTCAAGGTAAATGTTTTATTTTCATTATTTATGCAATAATAACAATAATAATAATAATAATCATTTGGAATTTTTTTTTCAAATGATGTAATATTTATTTTTCTTTTGTCATTTTTTATTATTATTCTTTTTGTTATAATTTTGAGTAATTTTTATTCTTCGAGGTCTTTTTTATACATATAGGCAATGATAATAATAATAATAATAATAATAATAATAATAATAATTAGAGATATGTTTTTTCTAGCTTACCTTTTTGTTTAAATTTTTAAGTTTAATTATTCTTCAGGAAAAGTTAATAAGTTTTATTATTTTAACAGTACTACTAATAATAATAATTTAAGGTGTTGTAATCTTGATGATAATGGTGACATTATAAATTATTATAATAATAAAGATTATAATTTATTCTAATAGTTGTTGTGCTTATCATGTAGCTACTGATGACTTTGGTGGTAATAATAATAACAATAACTCATAAAATAATATAAAAGTATCAATAATGACAAAAATAATTATATGAATGATAATAATACTAATTATAATTGAAATATTATTCATGGAAACAACAATGTTAATTATCGTGATGATTATTGTCGTAATAATGACAATGATTATAATAATATTGTCAGTAATAATCTGAATATTAATTACTTACAACAATTATTATAATGGCAGCTATAATAATTATGATAATTTTAAAAAAATTATCATTGAAATATAATAAAAAAGAAAATAATTCATTAGTTGATTTTTTTTTCCCAGAATGGACCCGCGCTATTTTTTATGTATGGTATGTCATATTTAATATCACATAACCAAAAAATATACAAAATCAAATTTAAACAAAATGGGTAGGAAAATTGTTGCAAATTATTTACAAGTGTTTCGATGCACGTGGACAATCTACCAATTAAATAATTATCCAAACATTCGAACAATAGCAATATTCAGTAACTTCAATACACAAAACAAGTAACTCGATTGAAACGGCTTTTATTGATGATGATTTAACTAATTATATTTATATTTAATCAATGAAAACAGGCATAACAATCAATCAGTTTGCTACATCAGCGCTGAGTTCCTTTGATATAACAAACTGATTGATTGTTATGCGTGTTTTCATTGATTAAATATAAATATAATTAGTTAAATCATCATCAATAAAAGCCGTTTCAAATGACCAAAATAGTTAAAACAAAACCACCAATCAAATTGTTTGTTGCATAAAACAAATCACTCATCTGTGCTAAAATTCATCGATTGTAATTCTACTATTTGCTAATGAAAGAATTCATGAAATAAATAAAACATACACAACAATCAATCAGTATGTTACACAGAGCACATGGCTCATTTTAACAAAATTTCTTTGATTCCAATTGTACAATCTATCGATGAAATAATTATCAATACAGTTTTAACAGTAGCAACATTCAATCACTGTTAGGCGGAAAAAAATGTTTCTAAAAGATTCTATCAATTATACTTTTACTAGTTAAATATTAAAATAACCTATTACAATACGCACAAAATCAATCAATTTTTTTAATAGATAAAAACCCCAGCGCATCGCGCGGGCAAATCAGCTCGTTACATACTAAGACATTATGTAAAAATTATATTATAAAATATGCATAAAGCGTGCTGTGGTCCAAGAAAATTACTGTCGTTAAACTACGAGCTGTTTAAAGTAATTTATCCAAAATTTGATTTACTTTGACACTATCAATGCTTGCTTCAACATATCCCGAGGTCTCTTTGGGAAGAATTAATCAGAGAACACGTAGAGATTACACCCGAGTCAGATGCAATATGTTATTTCTTTCTGGCATTGAATGAATAGGGTGTTGATATTATATAATATTTAATTATTTTCGGGATAAAGTTGATAAAAATAAGAGATTTAATACTGAGATACTGATTTTAAATTGACTAATTAATGACTTCAAGAGTTGTTTGATTTTCCTTGTTTAAACTTTAAACACGTTTTTCATCTATTAAGAGCCTATTTGGGACGGCGGTTGTACCGCTGTTTCCTCAAAATTTAATTTTTTTTTCATTTTAAATGAATTTTTTTTGTATTTTTAAATCATTTTGATGTGCTGATGTCAAAAATAATTTTTAAAAAATAAAAAAAATATCATTTTGATATATTTCTAAATGAAAATCACTTTAAAAAACAACCACAACCGCCCTCCCAAACAGACCCTAAATCGTGGCAAAACCTGCACTTAAAAAAAGATATTAAATGCAGTTTTTTTAATGTAATTGCACACTAAGGTATTTGCAATAAATTGAGGTCTCTCCAAGTAATTAGGAGTCATTTGACACCACGTTTTAAAATTATTTAAAAAATGTTTTTTATTATTATTTTACTTTAAATTATATATTTATGGTGTTTTTAAATTATTTTTATATTAATATCAAAAATAAATAATAAAAAACATCATTTTAATACATTTTTAAACAAGCAAGTCACGAAGCATCACAATTCCTAGTAGAAATAGGCGAGTGAATTTCTTTTCTTGGATCCGTACTTTATAGTTTCAAGACTCGTACGGCAAAAAAAATTAATTCTTTTGATGTGCCATTTCAACTCCAATTAATACCACAAAAATCCTTACAGAAACCGAACTGCAAGAAAAACTATATTTGTTAGCTTGAGCAAATATCACGGAGGTTGTTCTGACAGACTTGCCGGTGCTTTTTAAAAAGGATTAGCCTAGGTCAATAAAAATAAATCAAGATTGACCTTAAAAATTGCGGGCTTCGGATTCTACAATTATAGTGCAAGTGCTGTTGTATTTCAAAAATGGTTTTGAAAAAAATTTTAAAAAAAATATTTTCATTCTTTATTTTAAATTATTTTTTAATGTTTTCAGATCTTTTAATATATCAATGTTAAAAAAAGTTTTTTTAAAATAACTTTAATTCCATTCTCATACAAGTTATTTGATATAGTAGGTCACCGTTGTGGGAAAAAAAGAGTAAAATCTGATGGGTCATACAAATGAATTCATCTTGTCACCATTTTAAGCTAAACAAAATAACATTTCAATAGCGTGTAAATCTTATACGTGTCTCGCATTAGCTCTTATCGTCATCTTTTTCACCAGGTCTACAGTTTTTCACATGTAAATCGTACGAGACCAGTAGACACGTGGACTGAGCAGCACGTGGTCAAGTAGGACCAGCTGCAATTCACGTGCAAAAGTGGTCCATGGGGTTGAAAAGAAAAAAACTAGGTCATTCATCCGGTCACGAGTTTAAAGACAGCTGGATAACTGGACAATAAGAAAATATAATATTACTAAAAAATTAAAGAATACGACCTCACAGAACAACATATTAGAGCTCAATTCACGTGAAATATTAAGTTCAAGGATGAAATTTATTAATGAGCTGGAAAATAATTTATTAATGAGCTAATTTTGTTAAGTTAGGACCAAGTTTTATAGATAGAAGTTGAAGGATAAAATTGAAAAAATAATAATTTTAAAAACTAATTCAAACAAAATAGATAACAATTAAAATAATAAAGACCAGATATGATAAATAAAAAAATTGAAAACAGTAAAATTAAAAATATATAATTTTATAAATTACTTCAAATAAAATAAATAACAATCAAAATAATTATGACCATATTGGATAAATAAATAAATAAATAAATCCGATAATTAATAATATATATATTAACAACTATTTTAAGCCGATAATTAATTTTTATTTGAAGTGCCGCTACAGCTGCAACCCAATTTGTAAACCAAGGAAGGTTCCCTGGCAGAGGCCGCACCTGCTGACCTCGGTGGAGCCCCTTCATAACAAGAGGTCAGTGGTTTGTGCAAAACAACTCGAGATTTCATTCTCCCAGCTGGAATATTCTACCGATGCTTTTTTTTCTTTTTTTTCCCACTGGGATCATCATTTATTTTCAGGTAGGAACCCCACATGAAAACACTGAGCACAGCTACATGCTGTTGCCCTAGAAAGGGAGAAAAGGGAAATTAATGCAGGAATGTGTGTAGGGGCAATAATAATACAATCTTTATCGGCGACATTCATTGTGGGTGCGACTATTGTGTTGACCCATTTGTGTGTGCGTGTCTTTGTTTGGCATCTTCCTCCCTCTTGAGTCTAGTTGTCACTTCTTACAGAAGTGGCAGTTTGATGTCTTCTGTCCCCCATTAAATAATTCCATAAATATGCCATTCATTTAAAAAGTTATTAGATGAAAGGACAAATTGAGCAATTATTACACTAATTTAAAACAATTGGCAATCTGACATCCGAGCGAAAAGTTTTATTCACGACCACACTTTTTCCCTTGCTAAACTGTAGAATGTGAAAAAGATAACGGTCTATTTTCTTATAATTTAATTAATGGGCAAACCCGTTTGTAATGTTTGGTGAAACTTGTCATTTAGTTTTGAAAATTATAATAAAAATCTCAAACCGTCAAAAATAACAGTTTTAGTAGGAATTTTTATATTTAGATATTTGACTAGTCATAAACCTGCGCTCCGATGCTGCAATTATTTTTATCTAGTTTTAACATATAAATTTTTTTTTTGTATTTTGGTTTTTATTCTTTCTTTTTTGTTTAGTTTTGATCCTTTAATTTTTTCGGTCATTCTGAGATAATTCTTAATTTTTTATTTGTATCTATACACCTCTGTTCTTAGTTTATATTTCTAATTTTTATTCGTATTAAATTCAGTTTGCGTTGAAAAACATATTAAGTTTAGTCTTGGTGATTGAAAATGAGAGTTAAACTCTCTCTTATTATACACATGCTATTTTGTATTTGTACATTATAAAAAACATGTACAATATCTTTAACAGCCCCGGATTTAACTGTTGATTTTTGTCTTATTAAAAGGTATTATGGTCATTTTACTATACCCAGAAACATTAAAAAACAAAAAAATGGGCTCGGGAATAGTCGTGGTGCTCGTAAGCTAGCCCGGATACCCCGGTTATAAAAACAAATATATAAGTGGAAAAAAATGCAAAAACAAAGTGGGTCCAGAGATTAGTCGTGGTGCGTGTAAGCTGACCCGATACCCCGATTATAAAAAATATATATATAAGTGAAAAAACAGGAAAAACAATATAAAAAAAGTAGGCACGGGGATTAATCGTGGTGCGCGTAAGCTGGCCGAACACCCCGGTTATCAAAAAAACAAAAAAAAATGTATAAGGGGAAAAAGCAGGAAAAAAAAATGTTTAAGCATGAAAGCAATGTAGCAATCCACAGTGTTTTGGCCCAGACACCCTGGTTATAAAAAGAAATGTATAAGTGGGAAAAAAGGAAGGAAAAAGATGGAAAAAAATTAGATTCGAGGATTAATCGTGGTGCGCGTAAGCTAGCCCGGACACCCCGATTATCAAAAAAAAAATATAAGAGAAAAAAAAAACATGTTTACAGGGGAGAGCACTGTAGCAATCCACAGTGTTCTGTGAGGAGAGCTATAGTGCTTTCCCCCACAACATTTATATATATACTAGATAATTGCCCGCGCGTTGCCGCGGGTATTTTTTTGTATATAATTTAATATAATTAAATATACAACGATAAATTTATATGATATAAGTAAATAAAAATTATAGATTAAAAGATAAAATGTTTAAAATTTTGAGTTAAGTTTGTCACGTAAGCATAGATTATATTTTTTAGAATATAGGTATTGCGTCATAAACAATCACAAAAGGGCGCGCATTAACATTAAAAAAAAAGCAAAATATTTGAATAAGAAAAAAAAATGACTGAAATCATTATTGTGCAGATAATAAAATTTAAAAAATCAATTAATAGACAGAGTAAAAATATGGAAATAGCAACATCGGAGTCTTAACATTTAAAATTATTATTGCCGCTAGAATAAAAACAACAAATATTATTAAATTATACCAAGGGAAAAAAGTAAAAAGCATGAACAAAACAGCAAGCAAGAAAAACAAATTAAAATATTATTATTATTATTATTATTATTCTGAAAGAATAAATAATCACTATTATTATAATAATAGAATACATAATCACTATTATTATAATATTCATAATAATAACTATTATTATTATAATTATTATTATTATGTTAATAATGAAAGAAACAAAAATAAATGAAAGCCTAAAAACATCTTATAAACTTTAACAAAAGATTAAAAAACAAAAAACTATTATTGCTATTACTGTAAAAAAAAAATGAAATTATCCGGAGGGAAAAAAAACATTAAAGAAAGAGCAAGCACGCAAAACAATGTAATTATTATTATTATTATTATTGATATTATTATTATTATGTTAATAATGAAAGGAAAAAAAACAATGAAAGACTAAAAACATGCAAGAAATTTTAACAAAAGATAAAAAAAACAAAAACAATTATTATTGTTATAACTGGAAAAAAAAATATTATCAAATTATCGGGAGAAATAAAAAAACACAGAAGAGTAAGAACAAAAAATAATTAAGTCATTATTATTATTATTATTATTATTATTATTATTATTATTATTATTATTATTATTATTATTATTATCACTATTATTATTATTATCACTATTACTATTATTATTACTATTAGTATTACTATTACTATTATTATTATTACTATTACTATAACTATTATTATTATTATAATTATTATTATTATTAGTATTATTATTATTATTATCATTATTATTATTATTGTGTTAAATACACTTTTATATAAACATGGACAAAAGGAGGGATTATTGTAGAAATATAAAAAAATAAAAGTATAAGGACTTAAATGAAAATCAAATATAAAGGGCTGAAATTAACAAATTAAAAGTCAAAGGGCTGACATGGAAATTACTTTTATTCTCATTTGAAATCAGAGGGCAAAATTGCAAAAATCGGAATTTTTGTACCGAATTGATTGACTGGCATACAGCCAATCCGGATATTGAAAGTGGAAGGACCGAAGTAAAACTTTGACATTCAATCAATTCAAATCGGAGGACCCAATTGAACAAAATCAAAACTTATATAACAGAAATGAGGACCAAAAACAAAATTCAAATTCGAGGGACCGAAGTGCAAAGTCCAAATATATGGGGGACTCTCCTGCACATTGACATGCAGGAGAGAGAGAAACGTGGCCGCCGGCTTCAACCGGCCTCCGCCGCGTCTTCGGGCATGTTGTGGATACACGCACCACCGCGGGAGGAAGACCACGCGGCGGCGCATCGTTCTTCCCCCCGGGATCTAATTTCCGGCCACCGGAGGAGTCCGCACGCGCTGCCTGAACAGGGCGTGAGACGGGAAACCGTCTGGCGCGTGCGCCGCACGCCCCCAGAGACGCTGATTAAAAAAATTGAAAAATAGGGTCAATTACCGTTATAACCCTGGACCCAATTCATTGTTTTTGTCTTATTAGGGGCTAAAACCGTCTTTAGCCATTTCCGAAAATAATAAAAAAAGAAAAAGTTGCGGCGGACCGGACCGGGCTGGTCTGGCCGCGCGCAATTACTCCTTTGTCCCGCGCCCGAATGCCTTATTTTGTCCTATTACCGGGGACCAAACCGTCATTTCACTGTTCACAAACGAATATTTAAAAAAAAAATTAAAAATTAAAAAGGAAAAACCGCATTTATCCCCGCCTGCCAGCCCCTCCTCGCCGCGCGCCCGAGGGCCATTTTCGGGCGTGCACTGCTCGAATCCACAGTGTTTACTGAGAGGGTGTACAGTGGAGAGGCCACGCCGTTTATTTTTCTTGTAATATATATATATAATAGTTACGTTGTGGCTTTTAGAAAGATAACAATCTCTAAAAATTCTTGTAGGAATTTAAACATGATACAACAATCAAGTCAAAAGTTATGATATTTTTAACTTGTTATTTTGTTATACCATAGTTTTTTTTTGTCTAAACTTGTCTTGCTAATTTATAAATACATCTACTAGATCATCCATATAATTTGTTTGGGATAAATTATCGTTTGGTTATAGCAAACTCGCACCTGATTGCTCAAAATCATTCATTATCACAAATACAACTGCATCATTAGCATTGAAAAACAAAGGACAACTACTACATAAATGATAACTTTTTGGAGATTTTAATGGGAGTTATTCTTTAATCTACAAATTGTACTACCATATATATTCTGACTAGTGAAACAATTTTGGAATGAGAAATTTATAAATTCATATATGTTGTTTATGAAAACATAGGATGTTTTTTTTTTCTTTCTCATTTCTCTCTCCTGTAATGGCAAAATACATGTGGTGCCTTTATGTTTATGACTATTTTATTTCAGTTTCTGATTTTTTCTTTCTTTCTGATTTCTTCAATGGAAATTTTAACTGTTTTCAGTTGTGCTCTTCAATTGAAATTGATCATATATGGTATTTTTCATTTTAGTCTTTATTCTTTTGATTTTTTGTTTGTTTTTTGTTCCTTTAACGTTCTTGGTCTACAAGTTTTAATTTGTTTCAATTTTGTTCTCCAATTAAAAATGGTCATATATTCTACTTTTCATTTTGATCCTTATTTTAAAAAAAAATACATTGCTATTTTTTTTAAATCCCTTTATTTTTTTTAGTCCAAAAGTTTTGATTTGTTGCAGTTTTGTCCTTCAATTAGAATTAATTATATATTTTATTTTTCATTTCAACCCTTATAATTTTAATTTTTTATTTAGTATTAATTTCTTTGGTTTTTTGGGTCCTTCTTGGAGAGTGTTTATTTTTTGTCTATTTTTATGCATCTATGCTTTAGTTTTTAATTTTTAATTTTTATCATTTAATTTTTTATTAGGGGATTATTTTTTATTCAATTCAGTCTTAAAATATGAATTATATTGGTGATAATTTTAAAATTTATATTTCTTCCTTTTTTTCCTTTGCTCTCTTTTGTTATTTTTATTTTTTTTCCGGATCAAATAATATTTTTTATGCTTATAATTTTACTTTAGTTTTGTCGATTTTTAATGTTGTTTTTGTTTGCTCTTTTGTTAAATTTTTATTATTATTATTTGAGATGATTTTATGGTTTCATTATTTGTGTAATAATAATGATAATTTTAGTGATTATTTTTTTTTGTTTTATTTCTTTTTTTATAAAAATGTTTTGCTTTTTTTATTCTTCAGAGCGATTTAATGATTTTAATTATCTGCGCAATAATGTTGATAATAATTTTAACTGTTATAATCATGATAATGATAGTAAATCACTATTTTGACCTAACCGGCACACACTCCAATTTATATTGCTAAGTTATTTGGTTATTGTAGGTGTTTTCATAATTTATATTTTGTGGTTGTGTTTAATTGAAATTAGATTATAAAATGAACTAATCTTAATACAATTAATTCGATAATCTAGGTATCTGAATTTTCTTGATTTTTGAATGACAATGATAATTTTATGTTGGTGATTTCATTGAAATCTGCTAAATAGATAAATTTATATCAATTTAAAATTCATATAGTTTATAAAAAAACTCTCGTTTCGCAGGAATTCTACACATATTTATTATTTTTTCCAAATTTATATTATAAAAAAATTACATGATTAATATTTTTTATGTTAAAAATATAATTCGGACAGTGGCAAATCACGAATAAGTATATATATATATACACACATGGTGATTGACTGCCACGATGTGGTCCCATCATCCTACTAAGTATTGCTCTATTGTTTTTTTATTTTATCAAATTTTTGAAAAGAAAATGGTTCCCCTGTAAATCTATTGTTCTCTCCTGTCCTTCGCTATGCCTTTCGAATTGGCCCTTTTTAAAATTTCGTACAACCATGTCTAACGCAGTCTCAGCAGTGTGCGCGAAAACATTATTTCGACCTACCTGGCACACGCTCCAATTAATGGCACCGTAACAACGAATGAGACCCCATCATTTTCTTTTTAACGAATTCAATTTTCTCTGTGCATAATTTTTATCTGGAGAATTAGTGCTGGATTTAGGGTTAGTGATTTTTTTATATTATTATATTTAAATGATTCAAAACCACTAAAAATTTAATTTGAAATAAAAAAATAACAAAAAAGGGTTAAAATTCAATATTAAACATTTCCTTAATAGTGTTTTTGCTTTTAGATACAGTGTGTGTTTTTTTCTCAAAAAAACCAGGAGAGATACTTGGTCACTCAACCTAATTTATATGCAAAACCCATTAAACTACTGCCCTTTTTTATTATCTAAACAATCTGAATGAATCAATTATGTTACGAGTATAGTTGTTTATATGAACAATAAAGCAATTTTTTATTTTTTAATATATGTATATATATATATATATATATTAAAAAAATCATTAACCAAACAGACAATCAAACTCCGGTTGCATAATTCAGACTAGATGGAGTTTTGCGGGGATTTTTTTTTTGCTCCACCTCTTCTAAGGATAAAAAAAGTCAAAAAGTCTGTGTAGGTACTATGTAGAGTGGCGTTTCACTCCATGGAGTGACAAGTGGCACTTGAACGTGGAAAGGATATAATTATAATTTAATGACAGTCAAAGCTGGGTGTTCAAGTTGTTATAGTACTCCCGCGCAGTCTGGAAATGGAAAGTGTTTTTATGGCACCAGAAAGAAACTTAATGTTTCAGTGCTTGTCAAGTCATCTGGCCGAGCTGGCAAGCAGTGCCACACTTATCACATTTTTTTATCATTATTTTTTTACTTTGAGCTTGCTTGAACTTTTATATTTTATCGTTGAATTAAAAAATATTTTTATCATCCAATCAAAAACACACAGCATCTTCGACGCTAGAATACACTCGGTCACAGCATAAATTAATTTCTTCCCAAAATGATGAACTTCTTATACCGTTTGAGATATCTTTAAACAAATTTTATACATCGGTATATATTTTATCATATTCTTTATGCCCTCGGGATGAAAAATCATTAGATAAACTTTGTGTATAATATCATCACTAGAGTAAGGGCCTCTTTGAAAGTGTAAATAAATTTGTTTTTTAAATTGTTTTTCATTTAGAAATGTATTAAAATAATATATATAAAAACATTATTTTTTTTAATTTAAACACGAGAAATTAAAATATATTTTTTTTAATTTTGTTCAAAAACATTTTTAAACACAATTTCAAACACCTCTAAATCAACAAGCAAAGGATACTGTGAGCAAAAACCGATTATCCTCTTCATGCATTTCATATGACTTTGTTTGCACCTTTTTTTATTTACACACTTAATATATAATTTTTTAATAACATTTACTCACATAAGTTCAATGTATTCAAAAAATAGTTTCCTTGGATCTCAATATTCTAGTTTTAAAAACCAAGATAAAAAACATCATAAACCGATTTCGCTTACATAATGAATCTTGAACCATTTTATATTACAATGCCACCCATCATCATGTTTTCTTTTTATATATATAAAAAATAGTTGCTAATCATTGCAATCACTATTATTATTATCACCATCACAAAAACAATAATCACTTGCTGTTGACCACCACTCATACCATTATAAACACATTTTTTTTCTTATATATAAATGCAACCGCTATTTTATTAACATTTTATCACAACCTCAAACATCATCACCGTTGCATTAAGCACCACCATACCTCTAAAAACTATTGGCCATCATGTAACCATCATTTTTATTGTTTTTAATGGAATCATTACCATAATAACATTATTATTATCAAGTATCAAAATATTATTAAAATAATCATCATTTATTCATCATTATCACAATCTCCATGTCATGACAATCATAATCAAAACTATCACAATCACCACAATAAATACTACCACCATCATTACTACTTCTATCATCAATATTATCATTTTTCCTCATTTTAATGTCAACATTAAAAAAACCATCAATAAACATAAATATATAAAAATTAAATTGCTAAGGACAAATATCATATATCAAACATTGTGCTTCCTCTCACACTTACCAAAGTTTTTTTTGTGTGGCTAAATTGAAGGTCAAATGTTTAATACTTGTCAGGGAGGGACATGATTGAAAGAAAGAGGTTCACAAATGATCATCAATTCATTCAATTATATACATACATAGTAATTTTTATTCATGGTTAAACTTTCTTGGGCTACAAAGCATGTTATAAATAGTTAAAAGGTATGCATGGGATTTCAAAGAGATTCAATCTCGTATATTCACTATTATTGTTCCTCTGTTACAAGTTGAATATATATAGCTATTCTATACAAGAAACCCTTACGTTACAGATCCTAGAGTTTAGGCTTGAGTTGCTAATTACATGGAAACCTATTTATACTAGGATACACTAACATATTTTCCGGGATACTGGAATATATCAATCCAGCTAGTATCCGAGACAATGTAGGACTTGAATGCTGCAAATCCAACTTGGAGATAATTACTGCATTTGTTAACACTCCCCCTCAAGTTGGTGCGTAGATGTCCCTCATTCCAATTTCGCTGAGTATAGCACCGAACGTGTGGTTTGGCAGTGCCTTAGTTAGTATGTCAGCAAGCTGGTCTTGGGATCGAACATGAGGAACTTCAATTAATTTTTCTTCCAGCTTTTCCTTGATAAAATGTCTGTCAACTTCAACATGTTTAGTGCGATCATGTTGAACAGGATTATGAGCAATATCACACGCTGCCTTGTTGTCGCAATACAACTTCATAGGGTTGACTGGTTTAATATGTAAATCCATCATCAGGTTTCGAATCCACAACAATTCACATATAGCTTTAGCCATCCCTCTATATTCAGCCTCAGCACTTGATCTCGCGACCACCTCCTGTTTTTTACTTCTCCATGTAACCAAGTTTCCCCCTACAAATGTGAAATAACCAGATGTAGAACGTCGATCTTGAATAGAACCAGCCCAGTCAGCATCTGTATACCCATTAACATCCAAATTTTGTCCTTTTGTGAACAAAATTCCCTTTCCTGGAGAAGACTTCAAGTAGCGTAAGATACGGGTCACAGCATTCATGTGTGCTTCGCTTGGGAGGTGCATAAATTGGCTGACCACACTCAATGAATAAGCTAGATCCGGCCGAGTATGAGCAAGATACATTAACCTTCCAACTAACCTCTGATAGCGTTCTTTGTTAGTCGGAACTTGATTTGAATCAACATGTAGTTTCAAGTTCTCTTCCATGGGAGTGCTAGCTGGACTGCATGCTGTCATACCTGTTTCACTTAGTAAGTCTAAGGCATATTTTCTTTGTGATAGAAAAATACCTTTACCTGACCGTGACACTTCAATGCCCAAGAAGTACTTCAGTTCTCCAAGATCCTTCATCTCAAACTCACGGGCAAGATGCTCGTGTAATCTCCTCCTCTCGGCTGGATCATCTCCGGTTACTATTATATCATCAACATACACAATGAGAACTGTAATGCGTCCTTCATTATGCTTCAAGAATAAAGTGTGGTCCGAGTTACTTTGTCTGTAACCAACTGTCTTCATAAAACTTGTGAACCTCCCGAACCACGCTCGGGGAGACTGCTTTAAACCATATAGGGATTTTCTCAACCTGCAAACCTGTTTATTACCTTCCGTTTGCTGTTTACAGCTAGGTGGTAATTCCATATACACTTCTTCTTGGAGAGTTCCATGTAGAAATGCATTTTTTACGTCAAATTGCTGTAGGGGCCAGTCAAGATTGACTGCTAGTGACAGTATAATACGAACAGTATTAAGTTTGGCCACCGGTGAAAAGGTCTCCATATAATCAATTCCATATGTTTGAGTATACCCCTTGGCTACCAGCCTTGCTTTGCACCTTTCAATAGTTTCATCAACTTTGTATTTAATGGTGAAGACCCACCTACACCCAACAGGTTTTTTTCCTTTTGGCAAGTCAACAACGTCCCATGTTGAGTTCTTTTGAAGAGCTCTCATTTCTTCATTCATTGCCTCCTTCCATCTAGAATCGGCTAAGGCTTCCTGCACATTGTTAGGAATAGATACAACGGATAATTGATGTACAAATGCCATTTTTTCATTTGACAGTCTATGATAGGATACATAGTTATTCATAGGATATTTGACTTTTGAGTGAAGGGTTGGTTCATAATTCACCTTTGGTTTACCTCTTGTGACTCGATTAGGCAGTTCCTTTAGAGATTCAAATGGGTGAATTTCATGAGACTCAAGTCTGGAATCAATCTGGGAAGACAATTGGTTAATTGGTACATTGTGGGAAGCTGTCGGCACCTCCTCCTCCATGATATCTTGGTTATCAACAATTTCTGGACTATTATTGTCATAGCTTGAGTCATTGGTATATTCTTCCATGTCCTGGTGCTCCTCCGTGTTCTCATTAACTGGACATTCTTCATTATCACTCGATGGATTATCCCAAGTATCAATCGGTCGGTCACCATGTGCAGTGATCTCCACACTGTCTGCAGCCTTAGTTGCTGTCTGCACTTCATCGTTCCCTTTAGTTTGAGGTGAGTAATACATAGTAGCTTCATGAAAGACCACATCCAGTGTAACATACAGTTGTCGAGAAGGAGGGTGATAGCACCGATAACCCTTTTGATACAGAGCATAACCAACAAACACACATCTAAGTCCCCGAGGTTCCAACTTAGTCCTCACACCTTTATGAAGGTGTACATAAGCTACACATCCAAAAACTTTAGGAGGTAAGTTTGGCATTGTAGGAGCACTTACGCTGCGATGAAGCACCTCAAAGGGAGTTTGGAATTGTAGAGTACTAGAAGGTACTCTATTGATAATGTATGTTGCGGCAGTAACGGCTTCTCCCCAGTAACTAGTAGGCATGTGAGCTTCAAATAAGGATGCACGAACGACCTCAAGAAGGTGACGATTCTTCCGTTCAGCCACTCCGTTCTGTTGAGGAGTGTAAGGGCAAGTTATTTGATGAATAATACCATGTGCAGTCAAGTAATCTTTCAAGTTATGATTGATAAACTCTCCCCCATTATCGGTCCTGATTACCTGAATATTGGTCTGATACTGTGTTGCTATCATTTTGTGGAATTGCTGGAATAAATAACTCACTTCACTCTTCGACTTCATTAAGCAAATCCATGTCATGCGGGTGTGATCATCAATGAATGAAACAAACCAACGTGATCCATTTAGAGAAGGGGTGTTTGTTGGTCCCCATACATCTGAGTGAACAACCATAAAAGGTGCAGAACTTTTATTCATACTAAGAGGAAATGAAACGCGATGACTTTTCGCACGTTCACATACATCACATTTAAAATCTGAGACAATCAACTGGGAAAATAATTGTGGAAACAGTTTCTGTAAATATCCAAAGGAGGCATGCCCTAAACGCCTATGCCATAGCCAAATTTCCGACTGCTGGTGGACACTACCGGTCGACCGCTTGACTGAACCGGTCGACCGCTCTGAAGGCAAAATTGAACCGGTTGACCGCTCTGGATACAAAACTGAACCGGTCGACCGCTCTGAAGACAAAACTGAGCCGGTCGACCGCTTGACTGAATCGGTTAGATGGAAGACTTGTGCCAACTGATTTGAGCTTGCTGGAGTTAGATCCAGGTAGTACAGCTTTCCTCTCCTAGTACCATAACCAATTATCTTCCAAGTTTGAATATCCTTGAATATGCACAGATTTGGCCAAAAAATTACAACACACATCAAAGCACGAGTTATTTGAGCAACAGATAATAAATTATGATTAAGACTCGGAACAATAAGGACTGACTCTAAGCTCAGATTTTCTGTGAGAGTAACTGTGCCTTCTCCTGACACAGAGGAAGGAGTTCCATTTGCTGTGGACACTATGTGGTGATTTGAGGGTTGTATGGTCTGAATATTATGGTTAAATGTCATATGATTTGTGGCACCTGAATCAATTATCCATTCACTATTTCTAACAGAAGTGGAAGAGTGAAGAGCCTTACCTGCATTCTCAGCATCATCACCTGTGTTCATGGCAGTGTCACCTGCATTCCCCGTGATGGCATTGGAAGAGGAGTCCTTCCCAATTTTATGATTTGGCTCGGCCACAACAACAGACACATGAGGATTATTGCCAAACATATGATTTGGCTCTGCTACAGCAACAGACACATGAGGATTTGCCTTTGAATTCCTCTTACGGGGTGCTTTGGAAGAATCCCACCAGTCTGGATATCCAATCAATTCATAGCAGCGTTGCTTAGTGTGTCCAGTTTCACCACAGTGAGTGCACATGCGTTCTGGTCGTGCAGCTCCCACTTCATAGCTACAGTTTTGTGATCCAATTGACTGATTATGATTTGGTGGACCAGAATTTCGATCTGGTTTCAAATTCAGTGGGCGTTGATACCTGCTTCTGCGAGCTATCATAGCAGATGGCTCTAGGTGTCCAGGTTCCCCATTCAATGTGTTTCGACGGATAGAATCACGACGAACATAAGCATATGTTTCTTCAAGATCTAGTGCAGACTCTCTCCTGAGAATCTCACCACGTACTTGTTCAAATTCTTCGTCAAGGCCATTCAGAAAAATATGCACCCGCAGTCTCTCAATTGATTTTTTGTAGGCAATGACATCATCGGGATCTTTCATAACAATCTTATCACGATGATCAAGTTCTTGAAATATTTCTACCAAATCACCATAATAGGTAGAGATAGGACGACCAACCTGCTTGGTGGAAAACGCACGCTGGTTCAATGAAAAAAGTTGTGATTCATCTGCCCCATCGTAGAATGCTTTGGCTAGGGCAGTCCAAATTCCATGTGCGGTAGGCAGTCTGAGATAGCGTTTCATAATTTCTGGTGACATGGAGGTAAGCAACCATCCTTTGATCTTCTGATTTTCAGCATACCATTTACCGTAGGATGGATCAGTTTTCTCAGGGATTGTGTTGCTTATGAGATATTCAAGTTTCTCTCGCCCCGCAATTTGCATCTCCATGATCTGAGACCAGACATCATAGTTGCTTTCAGTAAGGGTGACATTGGTTGAGAAACTGGAGTTTTCTGATTGAACCTGGATAACTGGAACAGAGGAGGATTCGGTTTTGTATGATTCAGTTTTGTCACTGGCCATGGTTTTGTATGATTCGATTCGGTTGTGTATGATTCGTGGTTCGGGGTTAGATATAGAGCAGATAATAAACTTGGCTCTGATACCAAGTTAAAAGGTATGCATGGGATTTCAAAGAGATTCAATCTCGTATATTCACTATTATTGTTCCTCTGTTACAAGTTGAATATATATAGCTATTCTATACAAGAAACCCTTACGTTACAGATCCTAGAGTTTAGGCTTGAGTTGCTAATTACATGGAAACCTATTTATACTAGGATACACTAACATATTTTCCGGGATACTGGAATATATCAATCCAGCTAGTATCCGAGACAATGTAGGACTTGAATGCTGCAAATCCAACTTGGAGATAATTACTGCATTTGTTAACATAAATGTTTGCACATTCATTTTCTTTCTATTGAAAAAATTCAAACTCGTCGCGATACACAAGTCACATAGCTTGTTTATTTTACAATAACATGTTTTTCAATACATTTAAATATTTAAAAACAATCAATGGGAAAAGATACCATGAACAAATATATTCTACGAAAAACATCTTTTAACATTGCAACATGGTATGATAAAATGTCTTGGAAAAATAACATAGTTTATAAACAGACAGTGGTGATTAGCTTATGTGACATGAGATAATTCATTTTCCCACTCTCTTTTTTCCTAGCTAATCTCTCCTCACACACCAGCTTACCTCCTCTTATATTTCCTAACCATTTGATCTTGAAATTCATATTTTAATCGTTGAATATTCATGAAAATGTGAAACAACTGTTGTGTATGTATTAATTTGCATGAAATATGCAGTGTATCTATAAAACCAATATTTAAAAATTACAATTGCACTGTAACCGTGTTATCTTTCCAGGAAAAAATCCCAAAACGGATCCGGATTGATTGCATTGATTCTCTAATCGGCACACTCATGATTGACCAGCACATCGAAATCATTTTGAAAGGAGAAAAGAGTCCTCCATTAGCTTCTCTCTTCTTACGAGGCTAGCAGCCTAAAGCGAGACCCCCGCTAGTTTGAACAAAACATACCTTTCAGGTGAGTGGCGGAGGCAGTGCAGCCTGCAATGATAAAAATTGAATGGTCAAACTGGATCCAATCCCATCATTAATGGATATCATTAAAGCTTAAATCACTGCTACTTTTTTATTTTTATTTATTTTTAGATTTGGATTATCAACTTTCTTTTCTCACCGACACTGCCTGTGATTCCTCCCCCCTTGTAATTGCACTGGCTGTTGTTTTTGTTTCGTCAAGGGGCGTCGGTGTATCGTTTTTTCCTTCCAATTAAAATGAGTTGCTTGTGTGTGTTAAACACTGACAAAGTGGCTTATCACATTCATCGAATCATTGTCACCGTGGCGTCGAGCCAAGAAGAAGAAGAAGAAGGTGTTTTCAGTTTTTAATCGAAGGAAAAAAATATATGTAATCCACTCAAATATGATTAACTTTTTTAACTTAAATTCAAAGATTATTACAAAAACAAGTAAAAATGATTTTGAAGGTGTTTGATAGATAGTGTCAACCCTTTTTTTTTTGTTGAAATTTGATATTGTTGCTTTAAATTATTGTTTTTAGAGTTTTTGTATTGTTTCGACGTGTTAAAATAAAAAAATAAATTTTAAAAGTAAGAACACATTATTTTAATGTTGTTCTTAAACACCCTTTTCAACTTTCAACATGTTGGTTATAATTTATATTTTTTTTTATTAAAAAAAAGTTGTTTTGATTTTTTTTATCAAATATTTTTCTATTTTTATTTCAACATGCATGTTAGAGAATAAAACACGAGTTATTACCTAAATGTTATTGTATAGTGGTATAAAATCTCTACCATGTGAGGTTTAGCTTAGAGTGATGTTGTATATTTCCAGTCCTTGTCTTACCGATTCAACTCTATATTTATTACAAGTTTTATTGACGGACTAAACCATCATTTATGTCTAATATAACCATGGTGCATCGACAAACCAAAAGAATTCTCTATTTTTTTTTAAAAAAATATATTCGAAAACGAGTCATCTATTTTTTTCTCTTTTAATTCTACAAAACGAACCTTTTGTGATTTCTCTGAGAAATTCATGTAGATTTGCTTGCTAGCCATTTCGAAAATCATAAATTAATTTCTGGACAAGTTAAGTGGTCTCTTCTTTCATTTCGAAAATCATAAATTAGCCCGTCGATTTTATTGACTGTTGATTCATCAACAAGTGTGTTAGTTCTTGTAAACGTTCGCACACTGGCTTCATTATTTGATTTACTTTCTATTTTCACATACAATCATAAAAATAAATATCACAACCAACCTTTTAAGGTGAGGTTCATCATTGCTAATGGTGATGTAGCAGTAACTATGGATGTTAAGAAAGAGAACAAGATCAAAGAGAAAACGAGTTTGAAGCAGAAAAAAAATAAAGCAACAGATTTTTTGATAGGGTTTGGTGGAAACAGAGAAGTTTTATTTACTAATCGAAAGATTGGTGTCCCGCGCTAGGACCATGCAAGTATTCCTGAATAACAAAATAAATAAATATTTGAGTTATTTAATTGCTTGAGTTTAATAAAGTTAATTGATTTAATGACATGAATGAAAATATAATGACAACAAACAAAATGAAATTTTTTGACAGGAAAATAAAATAAAAAAACTATTTGAGCTCATTTGAGATTTGGCTTGCCTTGTTTATGATATTGGTATAACCTTATTAAAAAGAAATTAAATAAAATCATGAAGCTTAATTATCAAATATCTAATATCGAAGAACAAAATTGAAAAAAACAAAAAAAAACTAGAGTCAAACTAGGTTAACCTAATGACTGTGCGCTTATGAACATAAAATTGAAATGAACTCCATGGAAATGAAGACAAAAAAGGTTTGAGACCAATTCTCAAGTAATCAAGTGATGAAAAATTAGAGTGAAATATATATATTTTTTAAAAAATCTTGTGTTGACACTTAATCCCATCGAAAGAAAAATGAATAAAATCATGAAGTTATATTATTAAACAACTCAGTGTCAAAGAAAAAAACCCAAAATTAAACCGAGTTAACCTTGTGATCACATGCGTGAGATTGTGATAACTTTATAAACACGAAAAGCAATAAACAAATCATAAAAATAAGCTCTCAATCAATCAGATGTTAAAACATAAAGTTGAAATAAAAAACCAAATGTTAAAGGATGTTACATGATAATGAAGAAAACATCAAAAGAGAACGCACTAACCCTGCCCCATAGCATTTAAAATAGAAAAAAAACAAGGCTTAATTTACAACAAATAAAATATTGATAAAAAATTAAAAAATATATAATAAAAAACAAGATAAAAACCCCAACTCGAGTCCACCCGATTTGTATGCAATTTTTGTATGGCTTTATATCCAATTAAATAAATGATGAATGACGAGTCTCTAGAAAATAGATTAAAAAACCATTCAAACTCAAATGAACACCCTAAATCTAAGTTAATATTCCAAATTCACAACCTATGAAATTATAAACCTAGGTTTAATAAAAAAATCTCAATTCTTAATCAATTTAGTATTGAAGTATAAGATTGAAAAAAAATATAAATTTAAAAAATACTTCAAGTAAAAAAATTAGTGATAAAAAGAACGAAGATAAAATATGACAGGAAAAATAAAATAAAGGAAGATGGAATAACATTCTTTTTAAAAAAAAAACTACCTCAAATAAAACAAATAAAATCAAAATTTGACATATAAAATATTATTTATATAAAAAACAATAAAAAACACAGGTCAAATTTCAAGGAAAAACAAATAGAGAAACATTATGAAATTTCAAAGTAACAAACATGAAAAACTAAGGGAAAAGAGAAAAGAAAATAAATAAATAAAAGGCTAATTTTTAACAAACTCATCAGTCATATAGGTTGACACATCCTAGATGGATAATCAAGAAGATTCAAATGTAGTTGTGAAAAGTGGTGTCTGATTACTAAAGGGGACACGTGTGCACCTTAGATATTCAATATTTTTTATATTTGTTAAATTATCAAACAATTTGAAAGTGAATATAATTGTAAAAATAAAAAATCATAATGAAAAGATGAAAGTGCTATTTTGCAACATCTCAAGAGTTTTACTTATTTATTTTAAAAGTAATTAAATCATTTTATCATATTTAAAAAAACTAAAAAGCCTCTTTATGCAAATTTTACATTTTTTTTCTTTTAAGTATAATTAAATCATTTTAATATGTCAAAAAATATAATAAGATTAACTCATTCAAATATATTTGGAAAATGACTAATAAATCATGTTAAAAAACCGCAATACCCCTAATTGCAAGGTTGCTGATATTGTTTTTAAAGGGCAAAACAACCATTTCATTGTTTTAATGTACAATAAACCTTGTCTTGGCAATGGAATATGATTTTTAGTTTTTTTTTTAATTAAATCTCACAGCGAATTAGACTGGAAGATTTAGTTGAAAAAGAAAATATATTCTTAAAATAAAAAATGTCAAATTGGCGATGGCTCACAACTTATCAATCATCACCTAATTAACGGAGAACTAACTTTAAGACATGAATGGTAACATAAATAAAAAAACGAGAAGAGGGATCGACTATATTGTTTATTAAAAATATAAGTACCAAGTTAAACATGGATTTTTTCTTTTTAAAAGCCTGAAACCCGGCCGCCCCCTTCGTGTAACAGAGGAACCGTATCTATCTATCTAATAAAACATCTACAAAAATCTATCTTTGACCGCCGTACTTTCTTCCTCTCTCTCTCTCTAGCTTTTGAACAGGCAGTAGCGTAGTAATCCTCTCTCTCTCTCTCATCATCTTCGTTACCATCATCTCTCTCTCTTTTATTGATTATCAACAAAAGCAAAGCCTTTTTGCCCTTTTTTTTGTTGTTTTAAACCTCCTCCTCAGATATTATGTACTTCGTTTCCTCTCTTCACTGCCATTAATCATACCTCGCACCGATCCAGATTTTGTTTGCTCCTAACCAGAGAGAGAGACCCGTTTAACTTTTTTCTTTCTTTCTTTCTTTTGAAGTAATACCACAACTCCCTCTACTCCTCCTCCTCCTCCTCCTCCTTTATTTGTTCTTGATTTCGATTACCTGATCGGACGGTCAAGTTCTTATTTGTATTCGCCTGCAATATCGTACTGCCAGGGATCTTTCTTCTCTTCCTACGTAAGTGCACAACAAAAAAGAAAAAAGAATGAAAAGCCCATTTTGCCTTTTCAGGCACTTTCTGTGTATCTGTTTTTCTTTTCTGAAATAAATATCAGGAGTAACAGTTTTTGCAATTTGCATTTTTAATTAAATAAAAATACCCAGAAACAATTTTTGTAAACGAGACCTCTTATTCATTCGTTCATCTACCTCTTCTTTGTTTCTCGTTTCTCTCTGTCAACATACACTAATAGCATTCACCGTTGCCATTTTGAATCTGTTACTCAAACCATTTCTTGTTTCTCTTATCAAGGCTTTCTTAATTGCATGCAATGATTCGATTCTGAATTATAGGATACCCAAGTTGTGGTTTAGTTATGTATGAATCATTTAATGATTCTCTTGTGAATTTTCTGTTCTAATTGGATGTATTAGATGTGTTTTTTTTTTTTTTTTTTCTAATCAAGTTTCTGTAAATTCTATCACGTCTTTAACTGTTGAGATTTCTGGGTTACCTATGAAAATGATATTTTCTTTTTTACCAACATTAAAAATGGCCCCTTCCCATGAGTTTTTGGTTATAAAGATGGAGTGTAGTATTTTAAGGTAGTAATGATGCCTATTATAAGCTGCATAGTAGTTATACAGGCTGTACTGTTCGGTGGTTACATGACTACTAGGTAACTAACTGCCTCATTATTGTGGGGTCTTATTCTCTGTACTAATTAATTTGTTTTTTCAATCTGTGGTTTGCATGTTTTGTAAATTTATTATCCTTTTAATAAATAAAAAAGGTTGCTTATTTCTTCTCATGTCCTAGTTTTGACCACTTTTCCTAGTCATAAAGCTGTGACCTCTTTTCAATGATTACCGGGTTTTAATATTGTAGCTTGTGTGCAAGCTTCATGTTTTCTCTTGAATATGAGATTTGGCTAGGTCTAATCTCTTAAATTTTCATACCCTGGTTTTTGAATCCTATCAATTCTCAGATAGCGAAGCTGTGGCATATTTTTGAGACTGTAACGCAATTACAAGGACCTCATTTCTGGCTTTATCGTTACAGGGGTTTGAAGTTTCTTAGACAAGTATCTTCTGCACTCTGTCAAATTTATCCTTACAATCAGGCTTCTGAAAAAAAGGAAGAAGAAAAAATGTGGAAAGTTTGAAGAGTAATGGAATACAGTTAAAAGTTGGGATCTTTTTAAGGGTCTTGTTGATCAATTTTTCCTAATTTTTAGTCAAATAACATGAGAGAGTTTTGAAATCGGTTATGCTGGTATAAGTTTCTTATTGTTTCTTCTATAAGTTTCTCTTGGTGAATCCTATGCGCTGTATAGAATACTGTTTTTTAGGATGCGAGCTTACATGAAATGGGTTGCATTCTTATTTAAGAATGCTAATCAATGACAACATTACTTTGTAGGGTATTACTACGGGACCATGCTTTTATGTATGACGAGGTGGTTGGTTTTGTGCTTGATCACATTTATTGGAATGTTTCTGAATTCTTGTACCTTAAATGTTTTGTAATGCTTTATGCTCCTTGAATCAACAATGAAGGTCATGTCTGGTAGTCCCATCGAAATTGAATGTTATATGATCTAGCACTCATAACATTTGAATAACAAAACCATCATGTTTAGTATGGAATGGGCAAGAAATGAAAAGCAGATTTATCACCATACATAACTTATTGCATGCCTTTAGTTTTCTTATATAAGAATTTGTATTAGCTGCTGTATTGGTTCCAGTTATGGTTTTTCGTGTACAAAAACGAATCTTTAGAATTACATTTTATGTTTGCTTCTTGATATTATAGCTGGTTAGTGGAATCAATTGTGAGATATAATTAATTGTTAATCAATGTTTGGCCTCACAACAGAAAGAAGTCATATTAGCCTATCCCTTTAACGAGTCTCCTGCAGGCTTGCACTGCTGATATAGTTGTTGATCATCTTCTGAATAATCGTTTCTTGTTTCCTTGCCACTTTCATATAAACTAATGTTCTCCCATATGGTTTGAAACTCTGTTATTATTATTTTCAATTGTTCACATAATTTACTTTTTATGGGTGGCGAGGGCAAGTTTGGTCCCCCCTCTCTTGGAAGCACTCTCCATCTCTTACTTGATCTATGATTTTCAGTGAGCAAGTTGCATCTCTTTAGCACTGGCGTTCATGGAGCTGAATGGTCAAACAAGAGTGAGAAGAAAGGACAATTTTGCTCATACAAACGGTGATTTAGCATTAGCAAGTGTTGGTGATGTAGATCCCTGGACTGCATGGGCATACAAGCCTCGAACTATCTCGTTGTTACTTATTGGTGCTTGCTTTCTAATGTGAGTGACTGCTACTTCTTTACCAGCATCTTAAAGTTGGCCAATCAACCTCTTTATTAATTGATATGTTAAAATTTGTTATAATAGATGTTAAATTTTAGATATTTAACCTCTTATGTGTTTCTAGCCTGCCTGAATTGTTTTCTCTTTGTACTTGTATTTTTTGTTTCCCAACTAGAGCCTGTTGGATCTGCTGTCATCATGGATCTTCTTTTGGTCCTCTGTAAGAAAATACTTGTACCTGTTGGTCGTCAAAATTGCAAATTGTTCTGTGACTGCATTGCTATATCCAATTGTTAGTCTGGGTTGATTCAGAGATGCGTTTGGTGCTTTCACAGTTCCTTTCATAGGTTGAAAGTGTCACTCTTAATCAATTTGCTTTGATCAAATGAAGTTCCTTTTCTTGTATCAAACAGAGGGAGATGCACCTGGTAATTTTAATCTTATGATTCTCCAAGTTCAACCAAAGAATGTTTTCCTTGGTGTCCAGGTCTTACTTTGCATAGTTTTGATTGTGTGAATTTGATTTTTCTCAAATTATCTTGCTTTCTTTCATATTTGGTTGCAATGTTTAATTTTTTTTTTGTCATATGGAGTCTTTCTGGAATCTGGCAAGACATCATTTTTTTCTTTACAAATACTTAAGCAATAAGTGTGACCATATTAATGAAACATGTAACCTGAACGTCTGCATCTTATGTCATATTGTCAGAGGAGGCTTTCTTTTGGTTAAGCTGTCGATATTGGACACCTGCAGTTCTCTCTGTTTTAAGTTTTCTCTTTCTTCCCTAGTGCCAGGGAATTCAAATGAATGATATTGATGATCTGGGTGTATGCTTCTAGTTAGTTTCCCGACCCAGAGATGTTTTGTGCTGCCTTAAAATGGCCTGCTTGTGTTTTTAGTGTTTGTCTGTGCAGAAGATGACCGTACATTTATTTAAAACACAGTCGTGCATTACTACAGCAGCTTAAGCAGTACTAAATTTCTTGAGCAAGTTTTCATTTATTGTCTGTTCATGTGATTCCTAGATGGGCGAGCGGAGCCCTAGATCCGGAGAGCAGCACATCTGGTGATGTTGTTGTATCTGTGAAAAGGTTTGTACATACTTGCTAGTGTTTTTGTTTGGGATTGGCTAATTTGATTTTATACTGTGAAAATTATGTTAAATGCCACATGATGTGCTATTTCTTGCAGGGGTATATGGGCAATGACTGCAGTTTTTCTTGGTTATTGCTTGCTACAGGCCCCTTCAACGTAAGTTGCTGGATTGAGTTATCCTGAAATTTGCTTTTATGCTGTTACTTGAATTTGTATATCAAATTATTAAGCACATGGTATGGTTTATTTTGTCACCTTGAAATTTGAGAATATAAAATTTAGCATGCAGGTGCTTAACTTATTTGTTGGGGCTTTAGTTGACCAACAATCACAGATTATAAATGATGCATTTCAGGTAGTTTTAGGTTTCAATGTAACTTGGTTGTTGGCAAGCTAATTTGTTTGAGAAGAATATCAGAAACAGGTGGGTGCAAGAGGACATAAATTATCTGGCTGATTTGCAAACTTGTGTGACAAATTATATAGGCTTAACATGGCTCTCAATTGAACTCTTAACATATGAAGATTTTTATGTTTTTGCAGGGTTCTAATAAGGCCACATCCAGCAATTTGGCGGTTGGTTCATGGATTGGCTATTGTTTATCTTGTTGCCCTCACATTTCTGCTTTTTCAGGTTGGTTTTCTTATTGTGAAGACTTCTCTTTCATGCATACTTGTGCTAAGCTGTCGCACCTTCACCAACTCGCTTCTTTAGATTTTTCTTAAGCTAACTTTCCTCTCATACATGATCTTGTTTTGTGTCTGTAATCATGTGCATGCATGTTTGTGACAGGCAATTTGCTCTAACAGAGATAGTTTCCACGCACATATACATGTTTGTAATTTGAATCTTATCTGAAAAACAAACATAATCAATTGTCTTTCGATCCTATTTCAAGAAATAGCATATAATGAATACTTTTAGATTTCTATATGTCAATCCAAATTGAGCTCATTCTGTCCATATGAATCATACGTGTTAAAATTTGACATGTACTTATCAATTAGACGCTCTTCATTTCTTAAGCACCCTTCATGAGCTAATATTTTCGCAGACCTGTTGGATGATCTGTGCATGTTAAAGAATAGTTATTGAAGTTTAAAATTCCTCCTTTGCAGAAGCGTGATGATGCACGGCAATTTATGAAGTTTCTCCATCCTGACCTTGGAATAGGTAATGCTTTGTAACTCACCATAACCATTAAAATTCACTAAAGGAGTTGATAAATCATTCTGTATTGCAGCCACAGTACACCTGTAAGCTACCTAACATCTCATTCTCATATTGGCGGGATATTGACATCTTGCTTAACCATCTTCATTATTTTTCACACTTTTTCTTATGCAGAACTACCTGAAAGATCATACGGCGCTGATTGTCGCATTTATGTGCCTGAAAATACTACAAGCAAGTTTAAGAATGTTTTGGTATGATTTCTTGTGGTAGCGCCCCCCCCCGCACACACGCACACAGTATCTGGATGTAAAATAATTCTGATTTTTTTTTTAAATTTTTTCCAGGACACTCTTTTTGATGAATTTGTTCTAGCACACATCTTTGGATGGTGGGGCAAGGCTATATTAATCCGTAATCAGCCACTTCTATGGGTGTTGTCAATTGGTTTTGAGCTGATGGAGGTTAGTAGCTAGCCAATACCAACATTTCCATTTGTTAGTCCCGTAATGTCCTCAGCTTCCAAGTCTGTCTCTGAAACATGTCCTCAGCTATGTTTTCAATCTGCTCAACTAACTTTATTACTGGTCTTTTCAGTTTACCTTTCGCCACATGCTACCAAACTTCAATGAATGCTGGTGGGACAGTATCATTCTTGACATCTTGATATGCAATTGGTTTGGTGAGAATTCTTGAGCTGCTGCTTCTGTTTTTTTTTTGCTTGCTTTGTCAGGCTATCATTTTGATGAATGACTAATTGTTTATGAATATAAAGTCTGGCTATAGGAGATTTCAGGAGTTTGAAGAAGTTAAAATGAAGAGGCATTTTCTAGATGGTCGTTGAATATATATATAAAAAATGATTGGAGAGAATAATGCACTACTCAAGTGGTTACAGTTTTGATTTCCACTTTAGAGGGCTCAGGGTACCCTCCGATGTTTAGCCTATAAGGCCCATTGGCCTCCCAATGAAACAAAAGAAACAACACCAATATCTATAACAAAATTGAGTGGTAGTGTACTCGGAGATGATTTCAATTTCTTTTGCAGAACATTTAACCTCCATTTAAGTGTCTTACTGATTTGGGGTTGATAACAGGCCAGTTGGGGTTTGACAGTCTTAATTGGCATGCATGTTCTTATGCACCACATGATCATATAGATGCACAGGTTGGGGGGCATAAATCTTTACCCTATTATACATATCAAATCCATATCCACTCATAACTGAAGTGTTGTGTTAGGCTATTTAATTAATCATCAATTTTTAAGGGATAGTTGTTAATTATCATGTTATCTTGATAGCTAAATATTTTTAGTAAAAGTTTAGTGTGATGACAATCAAGTGCAGATGGAACCTGGATAAGTTAGGCTGTTAAGTGGTTCAAAGATGCATCTCAAACTTTATATAAACGAGTAGAAAACTCAAATTTACCTTCAAATGGTTGCTGGTTCAATGATTTGGTCGAAGTTTCTTAAAATTTTAGTCCATGGATATATTGAGGTTATTTGATATGTGCTCTAAATGTTGAGGTTTTAACAATTTTATGTAACTAAAAGGCCATACAACTGATGTAAAATATGTTCAGAATATCCATGTAGCAGCCATGATATGTTCTGCCTTTCAAACCAAAACTAGTGTTAAGTTTGGCTCAATTCTGGGCTTTAATGCACCACTATAGTATAACTAGCATCTTTCTTACCTGTCGCAGACAATATCTTGGTCATTTTGAGTGGCCTGTAAGTTATGTGAAGCTTCTGGCAATCTTTCCCCTCCCTCTTATTCTTTATCCCTTTCCTGGCAATCCTCTCAGTTTCTTGCAATATCAGATTCTTCTGTCTTAACATTCGAAGCTAAAATATCCAGTATTTAATCCTATTCATTAAAACTAAATAAGATAAATGAATGAGATTTGTGCAGTAGTTTTCAAAATGTGGCTTGTCATTTAAATTATTTCATTGTAGCTTATTGTGACCTGTTCTGTTGGGTTTCTTCGCAGGTATTTGGGCTGGAATGCATACAGTCGGGTATTTTGATGGAAGAACATACGAGTGGGTTGGTATAAGTCGCCAACCTAATATAATGGGCAGGGTATGTTTAGAAATCTCATTATTCTGCTGCCCCTTTTCTGAGTCAGCGTCATCTATAAGTGCACACTTCTACTCGCCAGTAGAGGACATTGGGGTTGAGAATTTGTCATTAAAACTACTTCACAATGTTTGTACATACTGGTGCCGAGGAAATTTTAAGAAACCACTGAAAATATTACTCATGGTAGGCTACTTCCACCCCCTCGAGGGTAGAAAAGTAGGTCAATAAAAATAATCATGAGAAACATTTTGCACCCTTGCACTGGAAGAAAGAAATCTTATACCTGACCGTATCATCCTTAATATATCTGAAGAAGAGTGTCACTTTTTCTAATTTATTGGTAAAATATGGCCTCGACAACTAAGTTCCTCTGTCTGTTGTTGACATTTTTTAGTTGCAAACAATGTTCTTTACGAATACAAACCAGAAGTTAGTACATGCTATTTGAATTTCCTACCTTTTTTCCCCTCTCTAATATAGTCATCCTCACTGTTTCACACCTGTACTCTTTGGCTTCCAAATCTTGATCTTAGTAGAAATAATTTTCATTTGATTAAAATATTGCTGCAGTGTTAACGAATACTGATGCATGATTTCTAACCATGCAACTTGACCGCTTGCTAAATAGGTCAAACGAACACTGGGACAATTTACACCAGCACAGTGGGACAAAGATGAATGGCATCCCTTGCTTGGTCCATGGCGATTTATCCAAGTTCTTAGTCTCTGTATTGTCTTCCTGACGGTAGAGCTCAACACATTCTTTTTGAAGTTTTGTCTCTGGGTCCCTCCTCGGAACCCTGTGATAGTGTACAGGTTGATCTTGTGGTGGCTAATTGCCATACCTACAACACGTGAATACAATTCATATCTCCAAGATCGGTACTCCCCCTCCCCCTCTCTCTCCCAATGCTGCTCTGCTGGTTATATGGCTGAATTACCTATGTGCTTATCCTTGTTGAAATTATGTCAATTTACCAGAAAGCCTGTGAAAAAGGTTGGCGCTTTTTGCTGGCTTTCCCTTGCTATTTGCATTGTGGAACTTCTCATTTGCATCAAGTTTGGCCATGGTATGCTCTCTATTTGTATCTTGTTATTTTATGCTTCCACTTGGATAATAAAATATTCAGCATCCAAAATGACTCATTTCCTGCAGCAATGACCTATTGTTTTGATTTCTGCCAGGTCTTTATCCCAAACCAATGCCTGTTTGGCTGGTCATCTTCTGGACATCTGTTGGAGTTAGCCTTGTAATATTCCTGATTGTGTGGTCATGGAAAAGCTTGAGAAGAAAGATACGATGATTTTGCTAGCATGGTACACTATTCTTTTATTCCTTCATGTCCTTGTGGGTATGCATCTTGTAAATACCCTATCGCTTCATGGAATTGTAAATGCTTATTCTCTTAGGTTAGTGGATCACAGTTTTAGAGCATTCAATTCTTTTATGATAGGTAGTTGGAAAGTGCTTCTGATGGTAGGCATGTGTTGCTAATTTGCAGCAATCATCAAATTGGCAAAGTTTTTCCAACTTATTCTGAGAGAGGAGCAATTTTTAAAGCCCTTAGTTTACTGCACATTTTTCTTTGGAAAATGCAATGCCTGACAATTCCTTGGGGGCATTTTGTCAGAATGTTTAAAATATTTATATTTTGCGTTGGCTCTATAGCATATGCTTATTAGCATTGAAATATGATTCAACTGAAGTATTCTCGCATATTTTGCTGTTTACGTTTATATGATTGTTGTGTTTAGTTCGCCACAAGCATCCTGGAAGTTATTCGATCCGGTTTCTTGACGTTATCTTACCACCTCCTGCTGTAAATCCTGTGGTTTAAACTGGCAATTATTCAAGGCAGTTCTTAAAGAGTTGAAGGTTTTCTTTCCGACTTTTGCGAAGCCTATGAAGCAACAGTGCAAACAGTCGATGCTCGACAGAAAGTCAATCTCTTTGCTCGCCTACGACAAATCTAAAAGAGAGACTCGGCAAGGTTTACCCGATTTTCGTAAAAATATTTGTGAACTGGAGTCATTGATTCAATCAAAGTGAAAGTGGAAATCATTTAGAAAAGCTAATGTTTTCTTAATCCGTGTCCATGTCGCTGTCCGTGTATATATATTAATCGAAAATGTGTCTCTCTCTCTCAATTATGCAGGATTTTGGTTATTGCAATCAACACGCCCCCTACCCATAATCTCAATCTTCTTCTTCTTCTTCGAAAACACTGTACTTAAATTTATTAAACCATTCCTTCTCTCCTCAACGGGTTGAAGAATATTCTACTTTTTTCTTCTCTTTTTTGGGGTGTTATTAAACATGCATGATAATAATTACATCACTCCTTTTACTCATGGTCTCTTGCTTTATACAGGCAGAGAAGGAATCTTCAATTAGTCTTTTCGACACATCCTATTGTGTTTTTTTGTTTTGGTTTTTTTTAACCCTGAAAGTTACCGCCATTGCCACCTTCCCAGGAACTCGCTTCGTACCAGGGGCACCTTTATTCGGATCTCCATTCAGGTCCTATTTAAGAACAGGGCCAGAACGTAGAAAGATTGTTGCTAGCTCTCTGTTTTTTTTAATGTATGCATGCATTTCACTTGATTATTCTTACAGCATGCCTTGTCGTATCGAGGATGTCTCTCTCACCCGGCGACGTTAAATTGACTTGATAGTTATTGACGCTCGATTTTGTGGAGCAGCCAAGTTTTCGCAGCATACTGAGAAGCTGTGTTGGGTTGCGTCGTAAACAGCTTTCAATATTTTTTTGAGTTTTTTAGTTTAAAGTTTTATTTTTTATGTTTTTGCATCGACTTGCTATCAAAAATATTAAAAAAAAAAAAAAAACTTGGAAGAACAATAGTTATTATACTCTTAACAACCTCGAGTTTCATTGCGCTGCAAAGATTGTATCTTTCGTAATGTTTTTGTTCTTACATTCATGGGTATAAAAGCTAGCTACTTGATAGCCATCTCTTCTCTGACAAGGAGGCTGTAGTTACCAAGAATAAAACAAAGAAATCAACGGAAAAGAATAAACAGAAATTATTCAAGAACACGAATACAAGAAAGATTCTAAAAATGAAGGGAAACCCTGAATCGATTTAAGTAGCGATGCACAGAACCACGAAACCGCCTCAAGAGAGGATGCTGGGCTGGTTTTTCAGGATCCAAAACTGTACTGTTGTTTCTTTGCGATATCAATTCAAACCATTTACATCGACACTAAAAATCATTTTATAGTCAATTAAAACCAGTCAAAATATTAACACTAAAAATCATTTTATAGTCAATTAAAACCAGTCAAAATATTAATTAATTAAATAAAATAAACACAAAATTGTTCTTAGGATATGTTTTCGCTGTCCGATTGTGTTTTGGTTTTGATCTTGTTATTTGTAGATAAATTTTGGGTTGGGAGTTTTTTTCATATATAATCTAACATGAATGGAATAATTAGATCAAACTTGACACTTAAATAAAAGTTATTTTAAAAAATAATTTCAATTACATTAGAAGAGAGCGAGAATTAATCTGCCATTTGCATGGGCTCCAATTGTAAGTCCAATGGGCTTCACCAGTCAACAAGGTAGGCTACTTCCAAAATCTGACAAGAAGGAATGGAACGAGAAAAATATCAGTGGCATAACGAGAACCAACCAATCTTTAAACGTTTCAGATTCATTTGCCGTGGATGTATAGCTAATTGCAACATCGTGAGGGAAAAAGAAGAAGTAATACTCCATTGAAATTATGGGAAGCGCGAGTCTCATCTCCCATTTGCAACTCCACAATTGCTTCTACAAACGCTTGGACTCCGTCAGAAACCAACACCAACAATTTCCTTCACTACAACTCAACATTCATTCCAAGAGGAGAGGGAGATTGAGACTCGATGCTCCGCATACCAGGTCGACAATTTTCAGAAGAGTCGTTTGTTTCGCTGCTGTTGAAGATGACGTCTCCGAGAAGCAGCAAGATTCAACTAGTACTAGCTCACTTCTCGAGGATAGGCCTGGTAAGATCATTCATAATGACCCAATTTCGCAAATTTCCTTTTTCTCTTTCTTATTTATCGGAATTACCTTGTCCTTAACTATTGGGATTGAGGGAAACCAGATTTTCATGTGGTTTATTTATGGTCCTGTTGCTATGCTATGCAAGAAGGGTATTTGCTGTAAGGCAGTTTTACTCTCCGCCGTCACTTACTTATAATAATAGCGCAGAAAATGTGTTTTTGATAGTAGTTTTGCAAACTAGTTTGTAATTTCGAGATTCCGAATATTTTGATGGAAGCTTGTTCTGGATTCATGGGTTCTTAATGATTCTTTGTTAGTTTGTCTTATCCAGGTCTTTGTAGCAATCATGCTTACTTGACTTTATGTAAGATGTTAATATCAATCTTGTATTTAACAATACAGATTCAGATGACAGCTTGCCAAAAAACTTTGGGCAAGATAGTGAAGGAAGTCCGATTTACAATTTTCTTTATCCCGAAAAAGAACTACTTCCCGAAGATAAAGAAATGAGTTTATTTGATCACCTTGAAGAGCTGCGAGAGAGAATATTTATTTCAGTTTTGGCGGTTGGAGCTGCTATATTGGGATGCTTTGCATTTTCAAAAGAACTCGTTATGGTTCTTGAAGCTCCTGTTAAATCCCAAGGTGTGCGATTTCTGCAATTAGCTCCTGGAGAATTTTTCTTCACAACTTTAAAGGTTAGACTGAATGGATATCTTTTTCCTTCTTAATGCATGCCCACTTTATTAGTTGCAGTTACATGATATTACCAGTCCAAATGAAAGGAAAAGTAGGAGTTTTTTTTATACGTTGAATTAGATACACATAATGAACTTATGCTTCTCATTTCGCTCCTCGTGTTGTATTCTCCCTGCATCCAAAGACATGTTTTTTGGTTACATATTATTCTAGCTATTTAGTTATGAAGTTGATGTGCTGAATCATGACCTTAATGAACCCCTTATTATAAAGATCTCTCACTGTCCATATTCTAGCTCTGTATTTAAACTTGTTCTGCAATTTTCAGGATCAGTGATTCACTGAAAGAGTCTGTACATCTTATGATAGCCCCGCCAGCTTATTGCATAAAATAAAAGTCCGGAAACTTTGAGTTACCTGTTGATTTCCACATGGTGCTGACTCATTAAATTTTTGGTAACTGAGATGAGCTTTATGTCACACTTGTATGTTGTCTTTTTATGATGTAGAACAAGAGAAGAGATTACCAAGCAAAAGACCCCAGGAGTCGCAAATAATTAAAAGGAAATAATTAATTATTTCAAGATTTTCTTTCTAAAACAAATGCAGCTAAATTTTTTTGGTGGGTCCTAAATCACTTGGTCAAGTGGTCTTGCCCACTGAAAAAGAAATTGTACTACTCAGGTAATCCTCAACCTGAGACTAGATAATGGTGGTCTTCCATAAGATGTAACTAGTTTTATGTTCATCTTCAACCTAGTGCAAATCCAACCCCTTGAAAGTGGCTACACTGCGAGTTTTGTTTATTAACAGTTAAGAAAGCCGAACTTGCTTGAGGAAACACAGTTACTTCAATAGCAATTTAATTTTATGATGATTCATGTTTTTCAAGTGGTAGACAAGGCTTTCAAACCATCAACCCCCTCTCTCTTTAAACAATAAAACTTGTAAAGTGCCAGGGGGAGCAACCATGGTACCATGAAGTGTACATGATAAACATAAATGAAATCTTGTAGAGAAATGACAAAAAGAAGAAGAATAGAAAGATTAGAGAAAAAGAATGAAAAGAAAGCATGGACACCTATTTTGGAGAGATGAAACTGTTAGTAGCTTGAAACCTAAAAAGTTGTTACCTGCTCAGCTCTGATCACATGTTTGATATACTCTTGTCTATGACACGTACATTTGACGTTTCTACCATGTGCATCTGCTCCATTTCCCTAACCACCACTAGTAGCACCTCTGTAACGCAGAAGAATGCTAAAACAGAACACACAGAGAGCATGTGCCTTACCTATTCACTCTGAATGGTGATGTTTGATGATTGTAAGACTCATGCCACAAATGTAAATCTTTGGCTCACTGTCTAATGTGGTCTGCTGGCAATCTAAAGACCACTTTGAAGGGGATTTTTTATCTTGAATGTTGCATCCTGCTCATTTAGTCAAATAGCACTCACTGTTATTGTTTCTTTCTACTTTTTACCTTCCATTTGGCCTAATCTCCAGCATAAGCCTTTCTTCCCATTATCATATGTACCTTAGAAATTATGGGATCCCAAAGGTATACGATATTTATGCGAGTTGATTTTCTTAGTTTCATCTTACCTTGTTAAAATTCAACCTCAGCACCCTCATTCCCTTACCTTTCGTGTTTTAATTGGATATTAATAAGTTGATGTCAATAAAAATAAAATGTTTGTTGTGCTGCAGGTTTCAGGATATTGTGGCCTTCTTTTGGGAAGCCCAGTTATTCTCTATGAGATCATAGCCTTTGTTCTTCCAGGTTTAACAAAATCAGAGAGAAGGTTCCTGGGACCGATTGTTTTCGGCTCCTCGATACTTTTCTATGCTGGAATTATTTTCTCCTATTTGATTTTAACTCCAGCAGCTTTGAATTTCTTCGTTAGTTATGCTGAAGGGGCTGTGGAATCTTTGTGGTCTATTGATCAATACTTCGAGTTTGTGCTTGTGCTCATGTTCAGCACAGGCTTGTCATTCCAGGTAAATATTTTTTATAGTCGTTTACTTCCTCCCCATTTTGTCTGTTTGGATGTGGCATTGGCTTTTGTTTATCATGCCACGAAGAATTGTTTTTAGCTGCAACTAATTGGGAGTGTTGTATGCAACAACAGTATCCTTGGAGTTTTTAACTAGCTTCATTGTCTTTCTTCTGTTCAAATAAATATCATTCTTATCATTCTCTTGTTATATAAAACAAGTTAAGATGATTCATCTATCTATCTATCTATTTATGTATTTCACTTCACTCTCTCGTTTTTTGTGTGTGGGTGTCAGTGGGTTTTATATAAATATATATATGGGGAAGAAATGCCAAAACATCACAGGAAACCCAGTGTGTGATAGATCAAGCTAACCTTCTTATTCAACAGGTTCCTGTAATACAAATTCTTCTTGGACAAGTTGGCCTAGTTTCAGGAGACCAAATGCTTTCCATTTGGAGATATGTTGTAGTTGGTGCAGTTGTTGCAGCAGCTGTAATTACACCATCAACAGATCCTCTTACTCAGATGCTTCTAGCAGGACCACTTCTAGGTCTTTACTTTGGTGGTGCATGGTTTGTCAAGCTTACAGGCCGATGATTGATTGTCCACGCTGTTCAGCATTTGGGGTTTGTTGCCAGTGGCCTGTGAATCAGGAGTATGACAGGTTTCTGTTAATTACCGTGGGATGATGAATGTCAAAGGGATGGAGAAGGAGAGTGGGCATCTTTAACATCTCTGGTTTGACTTGTTCTATCAAAGAAGAAGAGCTTTGTCTGATATATACTGATGGTAATGCTGTATGAAACACATTATATTGAGTAGCCTAATGATAATTGTCAAATATGCCACTTTTATCTTAAATCCACATCATGACCAAATTGTAGATGGCATGAAGAAGAAAAGGTTTTTGTAGATCAAGTAATACTCACCCCGATCATCCCCTGGGTATACCATGAACAGAGTTCATTCCCTGGCAGAAGCTTTTGCATCTATGGAAACATGCAAAATTATTACATCTCTTTGAAGTTTTATTATCCTATATTTACTTGGATTGGACCTCTCAAACACTTGGAAATATCTCAACTTTCTGGCATTAATTAGGTGGAAAGACCTTTATTCAGCACTCAATTCAGACTTTCTGATCGGCCTCATTTATTTGAGTTTCATTGAACATGATTGTAGATTGATCGTATGTATTAGCAATTAAGTTACTTTAGAGGTTTTTCGTCAATGATAAAGAACAGCAGTAGTTCAAGCGCACAGACGCTATAAAGGTTCCACTAACTAATGCAAGGTAACGCTTAATGGATTTTCAGTAAACAAAAACTAAACCATGAAATCACGCTGTTATTGCAAGTGAGAAGTGAGGATCCTGAGGAGGTTTTCGGGACCTATGACAACATTGTCTATCCGACAGACCTTCTATTTTCAAAAATCTAGAAGGTCTCAGTGCCAGAATAGCCATAAACCAAGCAATATATATATATACACACACACACACACACAGGAAAAGAGGAGAAGAAAAAAGACTCGTGCAGTAACATTACAGAAGGAGACGGATATTGCAGCGCTTGAAAGAGCTAGCTCTCCCAAATGACCCACCATCATATTTGATATAACCAGTAACAAGTAGAGGGAAGTAGTGGTAACCACCATGGGTCCTGCTATATAAGCGAGCTTTTTCGCTTCTTGAGTGAACACATCCCGTGTTAGGGCTAATCTTTCCCTTCCTTCTAATTCTGATCTCTTTTTCGGTAGCAATAAACTCTCTTCCATGCTCTTCTCTGTCTTTCGTGGGCTCCTCGATCTCCACCGTTTCTGTCTAGATGTTGAGAGATATGAATACGAGAAATTGATGAGGATTGGTCATATTATCAGAGCATCTCTTGGAGTTTCCCATGTTCTTTTTATCTGTATATCAGCACATGTTTTTTTCCCTACGTTTGGAGCCCCCCCACCCCCCACAAGGATGCAGTTAAAAAAACACACACCTTTCATTGGAATTATTCAAAACCTCAAAATCAAGGTTGCAGCTGCCATGTTGAAAATGAGAGACAACCTTGGCAACCCATTTAAGCACTTTCTCGTAACTAACAACTTCTAATTCTCCATGCCGGAGACATTGAAACTTTTCAAGGCTTACATATACAGTACACATATGGCTTAATAGAAAAATGGTAAAATTTCTAGTCAAATGGACACCATTACTGCTTTGCCGCAACATGACTTCGTTATTTGTTTGGTGTTTGGTTTTATAGATAGTCTTACGGGTCTGTACTTGATTTTTTTGGGATGAACTCCATTCTAAAGTTATGTTGGTGTGGGTTCTTAGGCTAGTGAGAGAGAATTTCTTAAGGGCTATGCTGATTGATAATTTACAGAAAAAATTAAGTTGATGCACGTGTGATTACAAGGCTGAGGAGTGCGAATATCACCTCCCCATCTCCATCTACGGCAGTTTTAACACTCATAATGCAATTGCAGATTCTTTCTAAAGTATTTTTCTGTCGAACGTGTATTTTTTTAATGGAAAAACATTTAAAAAACATCACATGATCGAAAAGAGTTTAAAAAAACACGACCAACTATAAAATAATTATTATTGTAAGGAACACATGTAGGGGATGGAACTCCGAGACAAATTGCAGTGCTCGGATCATTTTAAAACTGATTTTCCATTGGGATGACAACGCATCAGTATCTGAAATTGCAGAAGTCATGCCTCTGGAGTTCAACACTTGTTAATTAACTTTCACTGTGACAGAATCTTGATTCATTGTTCGTCATTATCGACGAGGATGGCCACAGCATTTAAATAAATGCCAATAAATGATTGAGCTCCTCAATAGATTATTACAGTCCCCGGAATCTGTGAGAAAGATTTTGTTATTCTGGGAGTATTTCATTTTTTCCGGTCGATCCAATGGGTATGCTTTTCGTTTGAAAAAAGAACATTAAACTTTACTTGCATCCCGAAAAAAATAAAAAAAAATTGCAATCATAAAGGGCTGGGGTAGGTGAGGGTATCTATTTTCATGACACCAAAACAGAGTTGATTTTCTCAATTAAATATCTGAAATTTTCAATTTAACGATGAATAGACCAGCCATGCATGGAATAAGGGATGTCAAGGTCACCGCACTTTGTGACTGTTTGGCTAAGCGGTTGAACCGTCATTTGACCAAATTTTTTTAAAAAAAATTCATTTTAAATGAAATGTTTTTGGTATTTTTAGATCATTTTGATGTACTGATGTCAAAAATGATTTTTAAAAAATAAAAAAAATCTTATTTTGATGTATTTCTAAACGAAAAGCACTTTCAAAAGCAACCGCAACCACACTCCCAAACACCCCCAAAAGGGTTTAATGGCTGCTGAAGTGAAAAGAAAATTAAATGAGAGAAGAGTAAACAGGTGCATTGAATTTATTCAAACAGGAGGGGAAATTGTTATTTCTATTCTTCACAGCATACATATTTTCATAGTATTTTTCTCTAAACTATCATTACATGCTTTTTTTTCCTCTAGAAAATAATTACTTAAGCATACAATAGTTCTCTAACTTACTATAGAGGACCTTTGTAGTTACTTAAGCTTGTTTATCACGAATGTTTTTAATTTTTTTTAAAAAAAATGATAATTGTTGTCATGATTTCGAAATGCACAATGTTTACCTTCAAAACATTAACAGTAGATTAGTGGTTTTTATTTTTAGAAATGAAAAATAATAATCAGACAATACCAAATAGTTACAAATTTAGTAATATATATATCTATATTAATGGAATCTTATTGAAAATAAATAATTCTAATTAATTAAGTCCTTTGAAAGATGGAAAAAAACACTACAAGCAGAAGTAAACATTGTAATATGCTAGTGAGCCAGTGAAGTTACAATACCAGGAGCGCCATGAAATATCCAAGTTATAAACTTAAAAACGAAATTAGGCGAGCAATCTCGTCCACGCAATTGCACAGAAAACCACCTTGAAGATTTAAAGCTGATTTGCTCGATGTACAAGGTATTATACGGTGAAAACGTAGAGGATTAAAATATGATATACGTATGTATACACACACTACCGAAAGAACAAATGAGTAGTAGCCTCGGGTTCTCTCCGCCTCGATAGGATTTTGACACGGGATCTGTAAACAAAGCACAGCAGTTAATGGAAGCAAACTTTTCTTCTTATTTTTTTATTTTTTAGAAAGAGAAAGGGTAAGAAACATGGTCATAATTTATAACACAAACACCAATAACTCCAGCAAATGAACTGGTTAGAATAAAAAAGTAAAAGCCCAGGGAGAAGTACTGGTCCAACTCACACGCGCGAGAGGGAGCATGCGGTCGAGCGCGCATGCAAGGTATTAGCGCCTCACAATCTAACGTTTTTTTTATTTAAAAATATATTAAAATAGTATTTTATTTTATTTTTAAAATTTTATTTTTTTTATATTAACATGTTAAAATTATCTAAAAATATAAAATAAATTAATTTGAGACAAAAATATTTAAAAATTTCATAGTTATTTATAAGTACTTTTAAAATAAATAACATGCTAAAAAATCCAAATATATATATATATATATATATATATATATATATAAAATTCGAACACAATATGTATTGGTGAGTTTTGAGTGAGAATGTGATTTTAAAGTTAAAAGGCACATCCTCTCCATGTAAATTTCTGTTAATACATGGAAAAGCCTGAAATATTCATTGCGTTTTAGATATAACGAGTGGTATACCCGCGCGATGCGGCGGTTTTTTTTTATCTATGTAGAAAATTGATTGCTTTTATATGTATTATATTTTGTTATTTTAATATTTAGTTAGTATAATTATAATTGATAAAATCTATGTAATCAAAATAGAAAGTGACCCGTATATTTTTTAATTGTAGATAACCTAAGTAAATTTGTATATTTTTTTTTGTTTAATTTTTTCCCCGGTAATATTATATTTAAAATATTAAAAATGAAAATATTGTAAATTTGTTTTTAAGAAATAAACTTAAACAAAAGAGTACCAAATTAAAATTCAAAGGCAAATTTTTTTTTATAAGATTTATTAATGATATTATTACATTAAATGTATTTAAGAATATTGATATTAATTTTTTTTAAGGAAAAAATCCTAGGTCAATTTTTTCCTCTCTCTATATATTTATAGGTGATAATATTCAATAATTTTTTTTTTATGTTATTCGATTAATTCATTATATTATTATATAAAATGTATTTAAGAATACTGATATTAATTTTTTTTATTCAAAAAATCCTAGGTCATGTTTTCTTCTCCCTATATATATTCCTATGTGATAATATTTAATAAATATTAGAACATATAATTAATGATAGACTAAAAATATTCAAGAAACTTTAACAAAAGATAAAACAAAACAAAAATTACCATTGCTATTACTGTCAAAACAATAAAAATTATTAAATTATTCGGAGAGAAAAAAATTAGCAGGAGAGTAAGCAAGAAAAACAATTAAATTATTATTTTTATAATAATAATAATAATAAAAATAATAATTATTATTATTATATAATATTTAATAAATATTAGAACATATAATTAATGATAGACTAAAAATATTCAAGAAACTTTAACAAAAGATAAAACAAAACAAAAATTACCATTGCTATTACTGTCAAAACAATAAAAATTATTAAATTATCCGGAGGGAAAAAAAATTAGCAGGAGAGTAAGCAAGAAAAACAATTAAATTATTATTTTTATAATAATAATAATAATAATAATAATTATTATTATTATTATTATTATTATTATTATTATTATTATTATTATTATTATTATTATTATTGTGTTAAGTACAAAATTAAAATTCGAAGATAAATTTTATTTATGTTATCTGATTTATTCATTATATGATTATATTAAATGTATTTAAGAATACTGATATTAATTTTTTTTATTCAAAAAATCATAGGTCATGTTTTCTTCTCTCTATATACATTCCTATGAGATAATATTCGATAAATATTAGAACATACAATTAATGAAAGACTAAAAACAATTATATTATTATTATTATTATTATTATTGTTGTTGTTGTTGTTGTTGTTGTTGTTGTTTTAAGTACAAAATTAAAATTCGAAGACAAATTTTTTTTATGTTATCTGATTTATTCATTATATGATTATATTAAATGTATTTAAGAATACTGGTATTAATTTTTTTTATTCAAAAAATCCTAGGTCATGTTTTCTTCTCTCTATATATATTCCTATGAGATAATATTCAATAAATATTAAAACATATAATTAATGAAAGACAAAAAATATCCTACAAACTTTAACAAAAGGAAAAAAATAAATATCATTGCCATTACTGTAAAAAAAATAAAAATTATTAAACTATACGGAGAAAAAAAAATATTAACAAAAGAGTAAGCAAGAAAAATAATTAAATTATTATTATTATTATTATTATTATTATTATTATTATTATTATTATTATTATTATTATTATTATTATTATTATTATTATTATTATTATTATTATTATTATTGTGTTAAGTACAAAATTAAAATTCGAAGAGAAATTTTTTTTATGTTATCTGATTTATTCATTATATGATTATATTAAATGTATTTAAGAATACTGATATTAATTTTTTTTATTCAAAAAATTCTAGGTCATGTTTTTTTTTCCTATATATATTCCTATGAGATACTATCCAATAAATATTAGAACATATAATTAATGAAAGACTAAAAATATCCTAGAAACTTTAACAAAAGAAAAAAAAAATAACTATTATTGTCATCACTGTCAAAACAATAAAAATTATTAAATTATACGGAGAAAAAAAACATTAACAATGGAGTAAGCAAGAAAAACAATTAAATTATTATTATTATTATTATTATTATTATTATTATTATTATTATTGTGTTAAGTACAAAATTAAAATTCGAAGGAAATTTTTTTTTTGCCATCCGATTTATTAATTATATCATTATATTAAATGTATTTAAGAATACTGATATTAATTTTTTTTATTGAAAAAATCCTAGGTCATATTTTCTTCTCCCTATATGTATTCCCAGACGATAATATTCAATAAATATTATAACATATAATTAATGAAAGACTAAAAATATTCAAGAAACTTTAAAAAAAGCAAAAAAAAATCTAAAATTATCTTTTCCATCACTATCAAAACAATTAAAATTATTAAATTATCTGGAGAAAAAAAAATTAACAAAAGAGTAAGCAAGAAAAACAATTTAATTATTATTATTATTATTATTATTATTATTATTATTATTATTATTATTATTATTATTATTATTATTATTATTATTATTATTATTATTATTATTATTATTATTATTACTGTGCTAAGTACACTTATTTATACATGGACAAAAGTAGTGATTATTCTTGAAACATCAAAAAATAAAAGTATAAGGGCTGAAATGAAAATCAAATATAAAGGATTAAATTGAAAAATTAAAAGTCCAAGGGCTTAAATCGAAACCACATTTATTATCAATTTAAATCAAAGGACAATTTTGAAAAAATCGAAACTTGTGTACCTAATTTATTGAGCCATTCACAGCCAATCCGGAAATTAAAAGTAGGAGGACTGAACTGAAACTATATATTATAGTGATTTTGAATCTAAGGATGCAATTGAAACAAATCAAAACTTATATGATTGCAATAAGGGCCAGAACAACAAATTCGGGCGTTCAGGGACCAAAGTGAACTTTGCCAAAAACACTGCCTCGCTGACGTCAGCTTGCGCAGGAGGAGAGAGAAATGAGGGGGGGAAATTCAAACGCCCATTGACACGTACCTGGGCATTGCCTGTATACACGCGTCACTCCATGTGGAAGAGAGCACGGCGAAATATCGTTCTAGACGCCGGTTGATCATTTTTTGGCGCCGTATGATGGAGCACGCGCCGCTCGAAACACGCGTGCGCTCGGAAATTGACGGCGCGTGATGCGACGCGCCAACAGTGACTCGGCGCGAAAAATAATAAAAAATTGGCTAATGAACGTTTCACCCCTCAACGCTGTGCGTTATTTTGTCGTTTTCGAGGGCTAAAACGGTGACTGCACTGTTTGAAGAAATATTAAAAAAAAAAAAAAAAACCGCTCGGATGAACCGGACCGGAGTGGTCAATTACCGCGGAGCCCCTGAAAAAGACGGCATTTTTTGTCTTTTTCGGGGGCTTTTTTCGTCAATACACTGTAGAAAAAGCAAAAAAAAAAAAAAAAAAGCAGAGGTGCACCCGCGAAGCAGCGGGTGAAATTGCCTATGAACAATAAAATGTGTCTTGGGCTACAGTAATGAGCAGTGAATGTGCGATGCCTTTTAGGTTTTTTGTTAACTAGTAAGGACAAGGAACCGTAAGAAGAATGTTTTTCCCTGAATTTATAAATAATAATAATAATAATAATAAAAAAAGTTATTAGATCGTCCCTGTCATCCTCGAATACATGATGATACATGGTCTGCTTGATACTCAAAAACAAGCTTCGGGATAAAAAAAATAATAATGGAAAAACGACTGCTATCCTCATCAGCTTAATCAGTCTTTCCCTTTTACAATCTCTCTCATACAAATCAAAATTAGATCACTGGTAATATCTCTCGAATCACATTAATCCATTGTCATGGCCTTCAAAAATCCTCTCCCTTGCCATTCTTGCCTGCAATACAAAACCACCAAGAAGAAATGCAGTACCAGCAGAGCATAATATAAAAAAGCAGAAGACAGGGTAGATGCAATCATCATAAGAAAGAAAATAAATACATAAATAAGAACATAAGTTGATGCACTGTGTCAAAACAATGTCGCTTCACACTTAGCAGTTTTTTGTTTGTGATTAATCAACAACAATGGGGAGATTCAAAGCAAGACTGATCCATGCAAGTGTACAAGATTGAATAGCACACCTGTTTTTCCCAATTCGTGCGGCGTGCAACAAAAGAGAGTGAAACTGTTTGAGTGAAGGCACCAATTTGAATTCCAATCCAAAGGCCCATGCCTCCTAAGTTTAACCAGAAAGCCAATAAGGCAGCAACAGGAATCCCCAGAAGATAGAAGGCTCCGAGGTTTACATAAGCCCCAATATGCTGCCATCCACACCCTCTTGCAACCCCTGAAGTAAGGGAAATTCGAATCTATAAAACGGTGCAAAACTTTATCCATGGCACAGAAATACTTTGCTGATAGAGAGGTCTAACCTGAAAGTACTCCCTGTAAGCTGTCCATTATAACCGACAGACAAACCAGAGGAGCCATCTTTGTGACATAATCAATTACCTCCTTTTCATGGCTGAAAAGATAGCCAAAAACACGCCTGCTGGCAAAAAGGGCTGAGGTTACTATAATTGTCTCTGAAACGGCAAGAAACATCACAGCATAGACGGCTAAACGCGCTGCTTGTGGGTTCCCAGCTCCTAATTCATTTGCGACTCTAGTGCTGTACAAAGAAAGATAGGAGATATCAGCATGATACATCAGTATTATATAGATAATTTATCTTGTAAATATAAAGCTCTCGGTAGCACGACCTTGCTGCGGCACCAAGTCCATATGGTATTCCATAAAGTGTTGAAATAGTCATGAGACTGCAGAAAAGTAGACAAAAATCAACGTAAATTCAGTCCATTTGAGAATTAAATTTTCCAATTATGTTTCAAACTTTCTGCAAACGATCCGAACCAGATGGGGGCCAAGAAGATTATAGAGAAGGAGAACATACCACACGGATAGGACTGAAGTTTCAAGCTGAGGATTTGGTAAGAACCCTGAGAGCAAGATAAGCAGCTCAAATGACCACCACTCAAGGCTGCAATCATCAATATAATCTCAAACATCGAAGGCTGTAATGTCTAAAAACAACAAACAACCTAGTCTACAGCTAAATTACCAGATCATTACTGCAGATGGGATGGCGAAGCGGAAAAACTCTCCGACCCCATAGAATAACTCCATAGAAATTGGAGCGCGAGTTTTTGCACAGGCGGAAGAGTACTTTATGTATAATCCAAGAAAAATTGCATTCAACCAATATGAAATACCCATTGCTACCGCTGCTCCCACATTTTTTAGCCCGGACTTGTATACTAAGGCCCAGCAGAGAGGTATATGGAAACAAAGAGTGGCACAAGAGCTAATCAGCATGGGCATGATAAAACTTTGTGTCTGAAAATATCTAACAAGTGGCTGAAGTGTTGCGTAAGCAAAGAGCGCAGGAACAAGCCACGCTGTAAATTTTCCAGCTTCATGCGAAATTGCAGGATCTTGACCAGTGTAATGGAGTATCTTTCCCATGTAGATCCATATGACAGATAGAGGGATACAGACTAAGTTTAGGCAGAAAATTGCTGTATAAGTTTGAGTTCCAAGTTTTTTATATTGCTTCGCTCCATAAGCCTGCCCGCATAGAGTTTCCAATGCACTTGCCATCCCCAACTGTGTATTAACATGCACAAATTACACGTTATGGTCAATTAGAAGCACAATAATCAGCTTCAAAAAACAACAGACTTTTGGTTTGGTCTTCTTTATTTTTTCCGCAAATTATCCATCCTTCTGTTTTCATCTTACACACATGTTTCTACGGATTTAAAACAATGATAGCTACCTTGTTGATTCTTAATAGTAATTATCAAACACCACTCTTTACTTTCATACTTCCTATATGACACTGTGTTCACCATCATTTAGAACATTTGCGGTAATATTAATTAGGTAATGGTAAGGTAGTTAGGTCACTTCCACAATTCCAAGCTGCTGCTGCTGCTGGGTCGTTGTTCCAACTTAAATTGATGCAGCAAAATTCTTTACCTTGCAGGCCATATATATATATATATATATATATAGCCACACTCTTGATGAAATTAATGAAGGCAAAACCAAATTTGGTTGCTTTTCTTTCTCGTTCTCTAACCTATAATATTATTTATACTGGGGCCTGCTTGATCATGATCGTAAAGCTGCAAATAAATTTCAGACAAACTTCCAGCTAGAGGACAAAGATAATTTTCTTTATTAAAATATACGTCTTCATCAAGGCATTTGACTGGTAAGATGGTCTACTAGACTCTTTGCTTTTATCGCATAAGATAGAGTAAAAACTAATAGAAAACAGCAACTTGATACTGCTTGATCACTTACGATGTAGACTCTGACCTTTTTTTAATTGCATGCTTCCTTACATTATTAGGCAAGCTTGTTCCTAGTCAGTGAAAGCAACCGTTTGGAATCATCACAGCCAACAAATTAAAAAGAAAACCAGCCACAATTCATATGATAAAAATAAAATTTAGAGCCCTACTGCAAAGATCATTAGGGTGGTAAGTTACTATTTTGTCAGATGTAGAACATGAAAATATGTTACATTTAACTATTACCCCATCGAGTAAGTTTATACCTGTCAACAATATGGTTGGATTTTCCTCTTTTTTAGAAAACAAAATTGGGAGAACAAATTAATTGTTATTTCACGTTGTGGGGACAAACTAAATTAATTCATTGAGCATGCTGATCTCTCATTGTCTTAATTTCTTAGTTATAACACATTCTGACTGGCCAATTAAAACCATTGCTTAATCATTTAGCTAAAATATTGTCAATGAGCTCAACTAATAAAAGTCACTGGATGAGACAAATTTTAGTGCGATGAACAGAGAAAGGAGGAGGACGTGTACAAAAATACAGAGGCAGGGAGGCAGCATAAGCACCTACTGACCACTTCGATCCTTCAGTACTGTTTGTAAAATTAAGACCAATGAAATGGGCATGTAATGTAAATAAACACTGTAATTAGATCAAGAAACAGACTGAGACTGACAGGACAGCAATCAAACTCAATCACATGCGGTGTATATCATTAACAATAATTAAGGGGGGGAAAAAGATTCAATACCATGAGACTGAAACCGGTGACACCAGAAAGAGAGAGAGCCATGGCGGCACTAGAGAGGGCAAGCTCGCCAAGGTGACCAACCATCATCATGGATATAACTTGCAAGAAGTACTGAGTTAGAATCACAGCCACCATAGGTCCCGCTATGTAACCAAGTCTTTTCACTTCTTGAGTGAATACAGCCCATGTCGGGGTTTGAGTTGGACGAATAACACCCTGTCCTTTCTCGTCAACTTCTCTTGGTAGCAAACTTTCTTCCATGTTCTTCTCTCTGTCTCTATGGCTTGTCTGGCAATGGAACCGAGTTCTGCTGGGTTCACAGGTATTAGATCGTTGGAATATGAAAAGGCGAGAGCTGGAGAGATTAGAGAGAGAAAGAGAGAGACGTCTAGGTTTGGCAGCTCTTTTGAGGATATTTTTATCATACTTCTAGGCTCACCGGGCTTCGCTATTCAAATGGGCGTGTACGGGTTTTAGGGATTCGTTTTTTTGTTTCTTTTTCGTTCAAAAATATGACATTTTATTTTTATAATCGGGGTGTCCGGGCTAACTTGCGCGCACCACAATTAAATTTTCGGGTCCATTGAACATCCTGCAAATCCAATGAGCATGTAAGGCACCGCGGGGTGACAGGCGTGTCTGACAAGGCTTGAACCTGGGGTGAAAGAAAAGAAGAAACTCTTCATGACCACCAGACCAAGACCCTGCTGGCAAAATATGACATTATTACTTTAGTCGAAAAACGTTGAGATCATGCTTCAGGACATACGTGGGTAACCATCCGTGGATTTATAGCACAGTGTTTCTCTCTAGAGCTTTCGTATCCTAATAATAATAATGGATTTTGATGGAGGACCCAATTGAAAATCTTAGATACACAGGAGGCCAAATTGAAAGAAAAAAACAGACTGGGGATTCAATTCTAAAATGAGTGTGTAGATTGGGACTGATACGAGGCTAAAGAAGGAAGGAAACAAAACCATGAGCCATGCCTCCTAATGAAATGTGGTTGGTGGCGATGACAGATTAGATTAGATTAGATTAAAAGCAGCCTCGTGAATGAAAATATATATTTAATTTCCTGTAGACATAGCATTTCCATGTGGATGCGTCATTTAATTTGAGTTTACAGCATCTCATGGTTATTAAAAATGAATAAACGGTACAGTCTAAAATAATTCGTTCGACTTTCTTCTTCTGCATGGATGTCTCCATTGCCTCAGCTTTTAGCCCGTTGGACTTTCCGGTCCTTTTTATTTTTTTTTAATATTTTGATGTAGGTTTTTCTTATGACAGTGGAGTGGAAAGTATTAATTATTTTTAATATTGTTTTTCATAATGTCGTAGAATGAGAGGTTAGATGAAATCAAAGTGAGAGATTTTATATAGTAACACTTGTTTGTGGCATCCCTTTTTGTATCTTTAATTTTTGTTTCATTGTGAATTTATTTTATAAAATTGATGATATAAAAAGTATATATTATTTTATGTGCTATTAATTTCTAGGACAATATTCAAAATCTGCACAAAAATCCTCAAAAACATCTTTTAATTTTTATGTGTGGCCTGATATGATTGATTAATTTCGGATCCACTACAGATGTGGTTTTCTTGACGTGTTATAGTCGATCATAGCTCTCCCTGTAAATGCATCTACTGTATTATTATTATTAAATATTGAAAGATTGATTAATGATTGGTTGAAATTGATCTACTGTATTATTATTATTAAATATTGAAGGATTGATATTGGTTGAAATTGATATATATTTTTTCAATAGAAAACTCTCACAGCACTAAAAAAAAAGGGTGGATTTCTTAAGCCTCGATTGTGCTAAGATTTCTTGATAGGTACTTAAATTTGTTCTTCACCAGCACTATCATAACTCTCTTTTTTTTTTCTTTTTTTTTTATTCGAAGAAATCTCATTTTCTTGGTGAAAAATATATCTTATGGGTTCAAATGAAAGAATAAAATTCCGGCTATCCTAGATTCTTACAAGAGATACATGTCCTGATTCGAACTCGAGATCTATTATACAGATCTCAAGCCTTTTATCACCACGTCACGCTGCTTGTGAACGCAATACTATAACTCGTCAAAGTGAAACTCAGGCAGGTGAGAAATTTGAAGGAGTAATTGTTGTGAATATCAATTACTTCAAAAGAAAACCTTAATCTTATAATTATAAAGACGAGGAGCAGAAGCAGAAAGAGTAAGAAACTGAAGGAAGTTAAAGCGCCAATATTACACTTACCGGAACTTTTATCCTTCCTCACTCGTTGTCGCCGGGCATGAACACCGGATCATGGATGTTAATTGGTCAAACAAAATATTGCTAAAGGAATTGCTCCTGCACATCAGCAAACTCGAGAGGACATTAGGGGGGGTTGAAGGATCTCGTGACCAATAATTATCTTACAGAAGCATGAAACCCACGTACAGACAAAGTGAAGAGAAACTTTAGGATGAGAATACAGGAGCAGACGCAAGTGAAGAAGAACATAACAAGTGTTGTTTATGGCTCTAATGGTTGATATGACAGAAGTCTGGATCTTAATTCAAATCGAGAATCCGAAGACATGTTCATGGAGAATGTTTTGTGTTCGCGTGGAAGGTGAGTCTGTATGTAAGAAAGGAAAGCTGGAAGAGGAGAAACAGAGCGGGTGAAGAGGGAGGGGAAACTGGGAGGAAGGCCTGAAAGCTAGGAACAAATTTATAGTCGCCTTGTTTTGCCCGGGTGAAGGGGAAGGTTTTTTTTCTCTTCTTTTTTCTATTGGTGCAAGTGAAGTGGAATTAATTATTTTGTATAATACAAACCAGCCTTGAAGAATAGACCTAAATTTTGAATGATAGAGCAGGGGTGATGCTAGCTGCTATGCTGAGTTCTTGAACCATCATGTTATGATCATTATGAACATAAATTAGATAGATGATATCACCATGATGTTGATGATACATGGGGTAGAGGAAGTAAATTAGATAGATGATATCACCATGATGTTGATGATATAAATGAGCTTGCCGTGCTATTGTATTATATTATATTATATTATATATATTCAATAATCGATCTGCTGGGTGTTTTTCCTGCACTCTCCATTGACTAACAAAGGCCAGGGAAGATGGAAACTGGAGCGGAAAAATCCAGTCTTGAATCGCTTCTGATTCTGAACCAAGAAAAAAGCCATGGAGTTGACGGGGAGGTATCTCAGCGAGGGTGTTTTTGCAGGGATGATTTTATTGGCGAAGCCAAGAAGCAACTATGCCTTTCTGGGCCTCTCATAGCAGTGAGTTTGTTGCAGTATTGCTTACAAATAATATCGATTATGTTTGTTGGTCATCTTGGCGAGCTTGCTCTTTCCAGTGCTTCCATGGCGTGCTCCTTCGCTTCAGTTACTGGTTTCAGTGTATTGGTAAGTAGATTTCCCTGGTTAATTTATATTCTGTGGTGCTGGTTCAGTGGCATCTAGATCGAGTTGAACTTGAAACAGTGCTGTTTGCACTTATCACTAATATAACAATGACGAGGCTCCTCTTGGAAATGGGCCTGGTCCACTTCGAGGGCTCAGAAAGGCCCTGAATTCCACCTTAGAGATTGTTGGGCTTTACATCCATAATATTTAGTCCCTTAGGAAAGGAAAAGGCCTTCAAGTAAGCCATCTTTTACCGGTCTCCCTCTGGACTCGCTGGCTTGTGTGCTAATGCACAAGCTGACTGCTGCGAGATCGAAGGCTGGCAGAGAGAGTAGTAGAAGAAACGTGGTATATTTAGGGGGTGGGGGCAATAATTTAAATATATTTTATTTTTATTTTTTTAACTTCCGCTGAGATGAAATTACTGTTTATGAGTGTGTTTGTGATTTATTTTTAAAGTATTTTTTATTCATAAATATATTAAAATAATAATTTTTATTTTTTAAAAAAATATTTTTAACATTATCACATGAAAATTATCTAAAACATCAAATTTTCTTAATTTAAAATAAAAAAAAATCAATTTTCATAAAAAACATCTTTTAAATACAGTGCTAAACAGAACCGAAATGTGGTTCCAAACACTCCATTCATTTTTGTGTGTTGATGAGACTGTTTTACCCAAAAACTTTTTAAAAGAAATTACCTAAAACATAAACGGCATCCCTCTTTTGCATACAGACACAATTTAGTATTCATTGCTATAGTGTAATTACTATTTTACCCCAGGGTCAAAATTTTTTAACCCTCAGGACTGAGGGTATTTTCGAATTTTTCAGGGGACACGGATGACATTTTTAGACTTGTTGCACAGTGAAACAACGAAAATAACCCCCCTAACGGATAAAATAAGGCAAACCGGACCGGGGGCACTTTAGAATTTTCCAGGGTACATGAATGGTATTTCTGAATTTGTTGCACAATGAAACGACGATTTTAGCCCCCCTAAATGACAAAACATAGACGGTGGACCCGGGGGTATTTATGCATTTTCCACGGTGTTTTTTTGTGGTTATCAGGTGGGTCCAGGGGTGCTGTGGTAATTGTCCATTATTTTATTATTTCTTTTCGAAAATACTGAAGGCGCGTCCGTATGACGCGCCTACAGTGTTTCCGTCGCACGCTCCATTCGGGTGGTGCGTGTGGCTTCATACGGTGGTCAGAAACAGGATTCCGCCGCGTCACATGGTGCGCCTGCATGTCCTCTTCTCCTGGTGCGGCGCGTGGAAGGTTTAGGTTTCCGTAGAATCTCCGGTGGACGGTTTTATGGGTTTCCTCTCTTTTCTCTCTCCTCCCTGTCGGGAATACACGTCGGTCCGTGATGTTTGCGAATTGTTTACTTTGGTCCCTCGACTTTTAATTTATCTTTATTATTGTTTTTTTATATAGTTTTTGATTTGTTTCAATTGTGCCCTTAAATTGAAACTGATTATATAGGTTGAGTTTCAATTTAGTCCTTATTCTTTTGATTTTCGGTTTTCTTTTGGTTATTTTAATTATTTCAGTATGCAAGTTTTAATTGCTTATGATTGGGTCCTCTAATTAAAATTTGTCATATATTCTATCTTTCATTTCGGTCCTTATTCTTTTAATTTTATAAAAACATTACACTTTTTTTAAAATGTCTTTATTTATTTTGGTCCCAAAGTTTTATTTATTTCAATTTTATCCTTCAATTGAATTAATTATATAGTTTGTTTTAATTTGTTTTAGTTGTGTTTCCAATTGAAATTAGGCATATTTCATTCCTTATTTTTTTAATTTTTTTTTAATAAAATTACACTAATTTTTTTTTTTACAATATATATTTATTTGTTTCGATCCCAATTTTTTTATTTGTTTCAATTTTGTTGTTCGATTGGAATTAATTATATATTTTATTTTTCATTTCGGTCCTTATTGTTTGAATTTTTTATTTGCTATGAATTTCTTTGGTTTTTTCTGTCATTCTTTGACAATATTTATTTTTTATCTGTATTTATACATCAATGCTTTTAGTTTTTGTTTTTAATTTTTATCGTTTTATTTTTTATTAGAGATTTATTTTTATTTGGTTCAGTCTTGAAATTTTAATTTATGTTAGTGATCATTTTCAAATAAATAATGCTTCTTTTTTCCCTTTGTTTTTTTTTTTTGTGTTTTCTGTTATTTTTATATATTCTTTGGATCAGATGATTTTATTATTTTATTATTTGTGCCATAATAGTGATAATTTTAGTGATTTTTTTTTATTGTTTTTTTGTAAAAATGATTTGCTTTTTTATCTTAACAGAAATTCTGTACAAATTTATTATTTTATCTAAATTTATATTATAATAAAAAAATCTCATATATTTAATTTTTTTATGTTGTGAAAAATATGGTGTCGACGAGGTGAGTCAAGCAAGAAAGTAGAAGAGGCATTGGCTAGTGTTATATAGAAGAGGTTGGTTCGGGTCCGAGTTGAGCTACAGATTACACTCATTGGCCCCACGGTAAGAAAGTAGACAAGATTTGTCTCAGGCCGACCTTAAAACTGATCGTTGTGATGTTCTGCTCGCTCCTGAGTCAAGCTAATGCCCACAAATCCACAAGTAGAAAGGCACCATGGGTCGGTGATGCTAGTTATTTATTTCACGGGATTTGAATCTGAAACCTTTCATTTTTTGTAGCTAGGAATGGGAAGTGCATTGGAGACGCTGTGCGGGCAAGCCTATGGCGCCAAACAATACCACATGCTTGGTATTCACACACAGAGAGCAATGCTAACGCTGCTAACAGTAAGCATCCCTCTGGCAATCATCTGGTTTTACACCGGCACCATTCTCTTATCTTTAGGGCAAAACGCTGAGATTTCAGCCGGAGCAGGGACATTTAACTGCTGGATGATTCCGAGCCTGTTCGCCTACGGCCTGCTTCAATGCCTCAACAGATTGTTACAGACCCAAAATAATGTTTTCCCGATGATGCTAAGCTCCGGGGCCACATCTTTGCTGCACATTCTTGTGTGCTGGGGTCTTGTTTTTAGATGTGAACTTGGGAGTAAAGGTGCTGCCTTGGCGATTACTATTTCGAATTGGATTAATGTATTTCTGCTAGCAATATATGTAAAGTACTCGCCTGCCTGCGCGAAAACTTGGACCGGCTTTTCAAAAGAAGCTTTGCATGATATTTTCAGCTTTGTAAAGCTTGCAGTTCCTTCAGCAATCATGATATGGCAAGTTCTCGTTTTAAGTAGTTGGGTTGAAATGTTCTGTCAACTCTATGGATTTTTTTATTCATTTTCTTGCTTGTATAAATGTTTTATGTAGCTTGGAGTATTGGTCATTTGAGATGGTGGTTCTGCTATCTGGTCTTCTCCCAAATCCCAAACTAGAGGCATCTGTGTTATCAATAAGGTACTTCTTTTCTCAAATTCTCTTGTTCATTTTGTAATCAGCTGCATAAACATTCAATAATCACATCTTTGTTTTTTATTCAATCAACACAGCCTTAACACATGTTGGATGGTCTATATGATCTCTGTTGGCCTGGGTGGAACCATAAGGTCAGTTCCCATCTTATATTTTTGCGGGGTTGTAACTTTCTCTCAGGTTCCCTTGCTATCAATGAGATTGAAGCCCTCCTCACTTCTGCAAAAGATCAAATTCCATTTTGAATTCTGAATTCTGACGATATGGTTCCTTGACCTCTCGCAATCCTAGCACAAGAGTATCAAATGAACTGGGGGCTGGGCGCCCACAAGGCGCACGTTTGGCTATCTGTGTTATGATCATCATCGCCCTGTCAGAGGGTGCAGCGGTTGGAATTCTTACAATCTTGGCACGCCAAGTATGGGGAAAACTCTACAGCAATGAAGAAGAAGTGATTAGATATGTTGCTGATATGATGCCACTGCTAGCACTATCTGACTTCTTGGATGGATTCCAATGCGTGCTTTCAGGTCCGCATTTCTTATGGCAAGCGCCTTAAACGAACTTGTCATTCATTTTTCTTGTTTCTTCGTAGCACACAATCTACATGCAAGCTTTAAGACCAATTCGATGTCAAGTATGTATACTTTTTCGAATTTGTAGTCATTATTAGCCTGTTTATTTGCTTAGGTGCTGCAAGAGGATGTGGATGGCAAAAGCTGTGTGCATTTATCAACCTTGGAGCTTACTATGTTGTGGCAATTCCTTTAGCCGTTCTCTTTGCTTTCATCTTCCATATTGGAGGCATGGTAGATCCCCATCTCTGATCTTTTGCCCTCTCTCACTCTCGGGAAGTGAAATAAGCATGTTTTCTTACTCAAATATCTTTTTTGTTCGTACTTTTCTATTGTTATATGTTATCAGGGGCTTTGGATGGGAATCATATGTGGCCTCGTTGTGCAAGTTGTGGCGCTTGTTGCTATAAATGCATGTACAGATTGGGATCGAGAGGTAAATTCTTTTATCCTACCATGACTACAGAGAAATGAATTTAAACATACCAGTAGTATATAGCAAATGAAGGTGAATATTATGGCCTGGTTTCTTTTTTCTAGCCTAGATTAGGGCTCCTTGACTTGCAGCTTATACGAACTATAAATCCTTAGCTTTCTGAAGATGTTGCTGCATATGGGCAGACACTTCAAAATTCCCGTTGTTAGAGGTTGGAGCTAGGCCATGAGGGGCTAGATTAGCAACCTTGATCCTATATTTTATATGGATGTATCTTTTTTTCCAACAAGGACCATTAAAAAAGTTGCTTTTCTGATAAGCAAAATCAGTAAAATAAAGCTTTTTTCCCGTTTTGATTTCGTTTTTCAGGCAGCTAAAGCCATCAGTCAAGTGGAAAAAACTGGCATTGGCCATCATGGAACATAGAGTTGGGGTGCCGAAACAAGCTGTTGCCCATGGATTTGAATATCATTGAAAATTCAAAGCAAACTGCTGTCTCATGTCTGCTCACAAAATTGAGGCTCTACCTGCTCGTAGTAAAGGAAGTACTTTCCTGGAACGAGTAGCCTTACCAGTTCTCCATGCTAACTCTGCTGCCTCATATAATTGACATAACGATGCGAGTATTTACGAATCTTCAAGTGAAATATTGATGATAAGTTTGTCTTTCAAGAATTGAGATGTAAGAACAGAGATGACGAGAGAGAATAGAAAAAGATTCTGATGCTATTTCTGTGAAGAAACGGGAAAGCGTAGCGATTCGAAATTTATAATAAATCAAATTACAAACACAATAAACGGCGTAGGAAAAACCCTGTAGCGCCCCTCACAGTCCACTGTGAACTCGAGCAGTGTAGGGGCGCTTTTGTCCCTCGGGCGCGCGGCAGAAGGGGCCTGGCAAGCGGGGCTAATTTCGCCTTTTCTGTTTTTTTTTTTTTTTTTTAAATATTCGGATGGGAACAGTGTCATGACTATTTAGTCCCTGGTAATAGGACAAAATAACGGCTCCGGGCGAGGGGCACCGGTGTCATTGCGCGCGGCCGGATCGGCCCAGTCCGGTCCGCCGCAACTTCCGATTTATTTATTATTTTCGGAAATGGCTAAAGACGGTTTTAGCCCCTAATAAGACAAAAACCATGAATTGGGTTCAGGGGTGGAACGGTAATTGGGCCTATTTTTCGAATTCTTTATTCGGCGACTGTCAGGGCGTGTGGCGCACGCGCCAGGCGGTTTTTCGCCTCACGCCCTGTTCAGGCGGCGCGTGTGGTGTGCTACGGTGGTCGGAAATTGTCTACCGGTGGCCAGAACGATGCGCCGCCGCGTGGTCTTCCTCCTGCGGGGGTGAGTGTAGCCACCAGATGTCCGTGGACGCGGCGGAGGCCGGTTGAAGCCTCCGGCGACGTTTCTCTCTCTCCTGCACGTGCATGTGCAGGAGAGTCCCCTATGTTTTGCTGTTTTTCACTTTGGTCCCTCGGGTTTTAATTTCGTTTTTAGTCCTGATTTCTGTTATATAAGTTTTGATTTAGTTCGATTGGGTCCTCCGATTTTAATTAATTGAATGTCAAAGTTTCACTTCGGTCCTGCTACTTTCAATTTCCGGATTGGCTGTATATAGCTCAATTAATTCGGTACACAAGTTCCGATTTTTGCAATTTCATCCTCTGATTTCAAATGAGAATAAATGTAGTTTGCATTTCAGCCCTTTGACTTTTAATTTTGTAATTTAAGCCCTTGATATTTGATTGTCATTTCAGTCCTTATACTTTTATTTTTTTAATTTCTAGAATAATCCAAACTTTTGTCCATGTATATATAAGTGTATTTAACACAATAATAATAATAATAATAATAATAATAATAATAATAATAATAATAATAATAATAATAATAATAGTAATAATAACAATAATAATAAAAATTTCATTATTTTTTTTTCTTGCTCTTCTGTGTTTTTTATCTTTCTCCCGATAATTTGATAATATTTTTTGTTTTGCCGGTAATAGCAATAATAATTGTTTTCTTTTTTCTTTTGTTAAAATTTCTTGCATATTTTTAGTCTTTTATTTTTTTATTTTCTTTCATTATTAACACAATAATAATAATAATAATAATAATAATAATTAAATTGTTTTTCTTGCTTGCTCTTTCTTTAATGTTTTTTTTCCTCCGGATAATTTGATACTTTTTTTTTGACAGTGATAGCAATAATAGTTTTTGTTTTTTTTTATCTTTTGTGAAAGTTTCTAGGATTTTTTTTTTCTTTCACTTATTTTTGTTTCTTTCATTATGAACATAATAATAATAATAATAATAGTAATAATAATAATAATAATAATAATAATAATAATTTAATTCTTTCTCTTACTTATTCTTTTGTTAATATTTTTTAGTTTTTTTTTCCAGGATAATGTAATAATTATTTTGTCGTTTTCGAGGGGTTGATTCGTGATTACACTGTGCACAATGCGGCTAATTAAAAAAAAAAAGCCAAAAACCGAAAACACCCCCACAAAAATAATTAGTGCGCGCTCTTTTATGATAGTTTATGACCCAATACCTATATTCTAAAAAATGTAATTTATGTTTACGTGACAAACTCAACTCAAAATTTTAAACATTTTATCTTTTAATCTATGATTTTTATTTACTTATATCATATAAATTTATTGTTATAAATTTAATTATGTTAAATTATATATAAAAAAATTCCCGCGGCAACGCGGGGGCAATTATCTAGTATTTACAACTCATAGTTAATGTTAGATGGCGTTGCTTTTGTTTGTAAATACTAAAAAGCATTTAAAAATTATAACATTATTTTTTCACATTTTAATTTTTTTATCAGTCCCATGATAAAGTACAGGCAGAAAAATCGTGTGCTGGCTATAAAAGGTATATTGCACATTAAAACAATATGTTGTATAAAATAATTTTATATTTTCTGCAATCAAACACGCTTTTAAAACATTTCCCCTGTAACTCGTAATATTTCTCGGGTTCGTTCCGGAGATAAGGGCAGTTTAGTCTAAACGAATTTGACTTTTTTTTTCCTGGTTTATTGTAATTACCGTTCAAGGTCACAATGGTCTTTCCATGTATCAAATATATCCTATCGCCGCTGCTTGCTGCTGTTATTATTATTACTATTCCTTTTAACCCCCCCGCATTTTCTCAATTTCCTAACAAGCAGAAAAGGAAAAACTTTTTATCCAGCCAAGCACGACGCCGTCTGGAGCATTCATCGAATTTCCTTCTCCTCTGCTCGCTACGTGTATTCCTTGAAACTATCAACAAATTCGTATCAACAACTTTTTCGTCCATGAGCCATACGGCATCGTTTCACCTCGTAACAATGAAAACACAGTCGTATAGCTCTACCTCGCACCCTTGGCAGCATCATGATTTTTCTTAAAGAAAAAAGAGAGGAGCAAAATCGAGTATTCCCATATAATGAGGAGTCATGGTAAGTAAGTAACAGTAAAGCAGTGAATCACGTCTACTATTATCAGGGGCTTAAGAGAGTGAGCTCACCCTCTCTCACATACCCTAACATTTCATCTATCTTTCTCTGAAGCCCTAACCAATGGCTTCACGCAGACTTTTATCTTCTCTTCTCCGATCATCTTCTCGCCGATCTATCTCCAAATCTACGTTATCAAGTCCTACTCCCAAGATTTCTGCATCTTCCACGCGCCGCGCGTCTCCTTACGGTTACCTCCTAAACCGCGCGGCTGAGTACGCGACCTCTGCCGCCGCCGCATCGCCTCCTTCACAACCGCCTCCTGCCAAATCGGAGGGGAAGAAGGGGAAGGTCATCGATGAGTTTACTGGAGAGGGTTCGATCGGGCATGTGTGTCAGGTTATTGGAGCCGTTGTGGATGTGAAATTTGATGAGGGTTTGCCTCCGATTTTGACCGCTTTGGAGGTTCAGGGTCACTCAATCCGGTTGGTTCTTGAAGTGGCCCAGCATTTGGGAGAGAGTGTTGTTAGGACTATTGCTATGGATGGTACTGAAGGTTTGGTCAGAGGCCAGCCTGTTCTTAACACTGGATCCCCAATCACTGTAAGCAAATTTCTTGTTTTTGTTTATTATGTTTGTTTTTAGATTTGATGGTATCTAATGAGAAATTTTTGGACCTTTTGTTATTGTTTTGTTTTTTGGAGTATGTGATGATTTGTTTGATTACAGTTATTTGTTTTGATAGTATATCTGAGTGTCCGGTTGCTAGAATTTCGGATGCAAAACAATCGAAAGTTCGGGGTTTGGGAAGAAGAAAACTTTGTCAATTGATATCTGTGATAAAAAGAATTAGTGTGATGCAATTTTTAGCCCAGGAATATGTGAAATTTAAAAGGATTTTCTTAATGATTTTTTTTACTGAAAACTAAAAAAAAGACTCACTTCAGTAGAATCAACTGTGGATTTGTATGTTGCTGGATTTTATGTAACTGTTTAATTGTTTTTGGGTTGTGGATCAAGGTTTTATTTCAGATATGATTGCTGACATTGGAAGGATTACATCTTATGTACTATCCTTATGCATTGTCGTGTCCTTCATAAATTATTTTTTCTGTCGTTGACTGCTCTGGTTTTGTTGGTGCTATACCTTTTGGTTTTGATATGACTTTTTCTGATTTTCCTACTCTTGTGTTTTGTTTCTGTCAAAAGTTGGGTATCTTTGAAGCTGATTTCTTCATTTGGCATATCCTCAATAGGTGCCTGTGGGTAGGGCTACTCTAGGTCGCATCATCAATGTCATTGGAGAAGCCATTGACGAGAAGGGAGACCTCAGTAAGAGATAAATGAACCCCATTCGTTTGGTCAGTATAGGATACCATTATGATGTTAAATTTTTTAACAACTATGTTTTAATCCCTCTCAGAGACGGAGCACTACTTGCCTATTCACAGGGAGGCTCCATCTTTTGTTGAGCAAGCAACTGAGCAACAGATCCTTGTAACTGGCATCAAGGTATTCGGCATATATATAGTCTTCTATGGAATTGTAGTTGATGCCAAGGCTCTAGTTTTTTCATCCATGTTAAAAACAGAATGGATTTTGTTGCCATGCTTCATTTACATTAATGCTTTTAAAACTTGACCCCCAAACATTTGGAATTATTTGGAATTTATGTTCTCTTATTCCTCCTTATAGGTGGTCGATCTCCTTGCACCATACCAAAGAGGAGGAAAGATTGGACTGTTTGGTGGTGCTGGCGTGGGAAAAACTGTGCTTATTATGGAACTTATCAACAATGTTGCAAAAGCTCATGGTTTGTTTAGTTCTTACAGTATACAAAGTTTTGTTTATACATTTATTCTTTTCACATTTTACTGAATACTTATTGTTTTCTGGGATCAGGTGGTTTCTCTGTCTTTGCTGGTGTTGGTGAACGTACTCGTGAGGGAAATGACTTGTACAGAGAAATGATTGAAAGTGGTGTCATTAAGCTAGGAGATCAGCAGGTTAATGCTATTGAACATTCATGTATTTTGGTACTTTATTTTTCAAGTTAATATTTACTGAAAATGTTTTATTTTGTCTTCTGTTATACCAGGCTGAGAGCAAATGTGCCCTTGTGTATGGTCAAATGAATGAGCCTCCTGGTGCTCGTGCTCGTGTTGGTCTTACTGGACTTACTGTGGCAGAGCACTTCCGTGATGCTGAAGGGCAAGATGTGCTTCTATTCATTGACAACATTTTCCGCTTCACCCAGGTAAAATTGGATGCCAATTTTCTGGAAAAAAAAAAATTCCTTAACCCGTCACTCCCTGTTACTGAATTACAAACTCGTTCATTTTGCTCCTCTTTGTCCTGCAGGCTAACTCAGAGGTGTCTGCCTTGCTTGGTCGTATCCCATCTGCTGTTGGTTATCAGCCAACCTTGGCTACAGATCTTGGAGGTCTTCAAGAACGAATTACAACAACCAAGAAAGGTTCCATTACCTCTGTTCAAGCTATCTATGTGCCCGCTGATGATTTGACGGATCCTGCTCCTGCCACAACTTTTGCTCACTTGGATGCCACCACTGTGCTGTCAAGACAGGTGTGATTTTAATTATTTGAAGTAGGCTAGTAATCACAGCAATTGTGTTACTGATTTGATGTGACTGTTATATTGTCATTCTTACTGGACAGATTTCTGAGCTTGGTATCTATCCTGCTGTGGATCCCCTTGATTCTACATCTCGTATGCTTTCACCTCATATTTTGGGTGAGGAACACTACAACACTGCTCGTGGTGTGCAGAAGGTCCTTCAAAACTATAAGAATTTGCAAGATATCATTGCCATTTTGGGTATGGATGAGCTCAGTGAAGATGACAAATTGACGGTTGCACGTGCTCGTAAAATTCAGAGGTTCTTGAGCCAGCCCTTCCATGTTGCAGAAGTTTTCACCGGTGCTCCAGGAAAGTATGTCGAGTTGAAGGAGGGTGTAGAAAGCTTCCAGGTGCTTTTCCTTCTCCTTGGTCCTTTCTCCCCCAATATATCTCTGACATGTGAATAAATGAACTCACAACTTGACTCTATGCCTACTAGATATTTATATTGCATTTGCTATCAAGTTTGACAACGCTGTCTAGCTGGATGATGCAACTCGAATAATCATAAATTTAATTTGGTGGCAATGCTGCTTCTTTTTTTTGCCAGGGAGTGTTGGATGGGAACTACGATGACCTTCCAGAGCAGTCATTTTACATGGTTGGTGGTATTGAGGAGGTTATTGCCAAGGCAGAGAAGATTTCCAGGGAATCTGCTGCCTCTTAAACAGACCGACTTTTTTCTCCGTTTATTCACTTAATTTTTGCGAAAATCAATAATTAAAGGTGGTGCTGGTGATGCCAGCAGCAGGATGTTCATTTGTTGAGATCAAATATGTTAGGATTTGCAATTTCTATTTTAATGTCATTGCAGAGTGTGGAAGAGGAATAGAACTGAGACCTGTCCAGCCAAGCCCCCTTTTTTCATGTTGCTTAAATAAGGGGGGAACAGGGGGGTGAACTTGTAAATTTTTCCCTTTTATAATCAGGACATCAAATGTCAGCTGTCTCATGAACAGCAGCAATATTTCTGACTGAGTTTTGCTATGGATAATATTGCAAAACTGATTCGATTGACTGTCAGATTTGGAATTGTGGTCTAGTTTGATTTTGAAACAGAATTTCGTTCATAAATATATTTTTTAAAAATTATTTTTTATATTAATATATAAAGAATCTAAAAACACTAAAAAAAATAATTGAAAATACAAAATAAAAATACTTTTTTATTTTAAAAAAAAAAACGGATTTGGAAATGCAGTGTCAAATATAGGCTAGGCTGCTTAATGGAATGCCATGTGATTGATTGTTCGTGGACCCTTACTGTGCAATTGATTGGATTATTTTTTGTAAAATTAGCTAGGGATATTCATGGTCTGGTCTGGTCTGGGATCAAAAATCCACCCAAACCGGGAGATGAATTTGCACCACAAAATGAAAAGTCTGCGTTAAGAATGAGAGGAGAGAGAGTCGGTGGCGTTTTCTACTATTGTAGCTTTGTGGTTGTGACTGGTTTGTTTTTTTAAAAAAAATTTAGTGAATTTCTATTCAGATGTTCGGTCAAATATTTTCAAACAACGTTTTTGTTATCCTGTCAATAGTAAATAACGAGCGATTTACCCGCGCGATGCGCCGGGTTTTTTTTATCTATGTAGAAATTTTATTATTTTTATATGTATTGTATTCTGTAATTTTAATATTTTATTAGTAAAATTATATTTGATAATATTTGTATAAAAGAAATGAAAAGTGGTTTGTATATTTTTTAATAGCAGATAATGCAGGTAATTTTTTTTCTTATGAATTGCATTTTTTTCCAAGTAATATTAGATTCGAAACATTATAAATAATAATATTGGAATTTTTTTCCGATAAATAAACTTACATTTTTTGCGTGCTATAATTAGTTATTTCAATGTTTAATTATTAAAATTGCAATAGATAAAATATGTTAGAAATGAGTTTTTTGCGTGGTATAATTAGTATGCTTGGCCGCGCATCGCGCCAGGGTTTTTTCTATGTAGAAAACTAATTGATTTTTTACATGTTGTAATTAGTTGTTTAAATATTTAATTAGTAATATTATAATAGATACAATATGTAACAAATATTAATTTTAAAATTATCACCAATAAAAATTAAAATGTAAATATATTAAAGAAACTTAATAACCGTGGAAATAATAAAAATTGGTAAGATCATAATTATTGTAAAAAAAAAATTAATTTTATAAGATTTATGGCTCATATTATTATATTAAAATTACTGAAGAACAATGATAGTATTTTTTTTCATAAGAAATCAAGGTTGTATATATATATATATATATATATATATCAATTTTAAAATGATAATCAACGCAAATTAAAATTAATAGTTTTATTATTATTATTAGCGATGCGGTGTCTTTTTTTTTATCTATGTAGAAAATTGACTGTTTTTATATGTATTATATTCTGTTATTTTAATATTTAGTTAGTATAATTATAACTGATAAAATCTATGTAATCAAAATGGAAAATTACCCGCATATTTTTTAATTGTAGATAACCTAAGTAATTTTTTTTTTACTTTAATTTTTTTCCCCGGTAATATTACATTTAAAATATTAAAACTGAAAATATTGGAAATTTGTTTTTAAGAAATAAACTTAAACAAAAGAGCACCAAATTTAAATTCAAAGGAATTTTTTTTATAAGATTTATTAATGATATTATTACATTAAATGTATTTAAGAATAGTGACATTAAATTTTTTTAAGGAAAAAATCCTAGGTGATTTTTTTCCTCTCTCTATATATTTATAGGCGATAATATTCAATATATTTTTTTTATGTTATTCGATTAATTCATTATATTATTATATAAAATGTATTTAAGAACACTGATATTAATTTTTTTTATTCAAAAAATCCTAGGTCATGTTTTCTTCTCCCTATATATATATTCCTATGAGATAATATCCAATAAATATTAGAATATATAATTAATGAAAGATTAAAAATATCCTAAAAACTTTAACAAAAGGAAAAAAAAAAAAAATATCATTGTCATTACTGTTAAAACAATAAAAATTATTAAATTATACGGAGAAAAAAAAAATATTAACAAAAGAGTAAGCAAGAAAAACAATTAAATTATTATTATTATTATTATTATTATTGTGTTAAGTACAAAATTAAAATTAAAAGACAATTTTTTTTTATGTTATCCGATTTATTCATTATATTATTATATAAAATGTATTTAAGAACACTGATATTAATTTTTTTTATTCAAAAAATCCTAGGTCATGTTTTCTTCTCCCTATATATATTTCTATGAGATAATATCCAATAAATATTAGAATATATAATTAATGAAAGACTAAAAATATCCTAAAAACTTTAACAAAAGGAAAAAAAATAAATATCATTGTCATTACTGTTAAAACAATAAAAATTATTAAATTATACGGAGAAAAAAAAAATATTAACAAAAGAGTAAGCAAGAAAAACAATTAAATTATTATTATTATTATTCTTATTATTATTATTATTATTATTATTATTATTATTATTATTATTATTATTATTATTGTGTTAAGTACAAAATTAAAATTCAAAGACAATTTTTTTTTATGTTATCCGATTTATTCATTATATGATTATATTAAATGTATTTAAGAATATTGATATTATTTTTTTTTATTCGAAAAATCCTAAGTCATGTTTTCTTCTCTCTATATATATTCCTATGAAATAATATTCAATAAATATTAGAACATATAATTAATGAAAGACTAAAAATATGCCACAAACTTTAACAAAAGGAAAAAAAATAAATATCATTGTCATTACTGTTAAAACAATAAAAATTATTAAATTATACAGAGAAAAAAAAACATTAACAAAAGAGTAAGCAAGAAAAATAATTAAATTATTATTAATATTTTTATTATTATTATTAATATTATTATTATTAGTATTATTATTATTATTATTATTATTATTGTGTTAAGTACAAAATAAATATCATTGCTATTACTGTCAAAAAAATAAAAATCATTAAAAGATTTAGGACCGAAACGAAACTGAAATGTATAATAAATTTGCATATAAGGATAAAATTGAAAGAAATCAAACTTTGATACTGAAAATATTAAGGATTTATAATAATTTTGCATGGAAGGATGAAATTGAAATCAATGTAAACTTTGATACCAAATAAATTTCGAATTCCAGGCCAACCTATAAAATTAAAAGAATGAGGACCGAATTGGAACTCCAATATATAATCAATTTCAATTGAGGGACGAAATTGAAAGAAATTAAAACCTATATAATAGCATTAAGGGCAATAATAACAAATCAAAACGTTCAGGGACTGAAATGAATTTTGGCAAAAAACAATTTAGCTGACGTCAGCTGGCGCAGGCAGAAGAGAGAAAGGGGGGGTGAAAATTCAAAGGACCATTGACACGTATCCGGACATAATCGTGACACACGCGCTGCCCCATGTGGAAGAGAACATGCCGGAAAATCATCCTAGACGCCGGTTGGTTATTTTTGGACGCCTTATGAAGCCGCACGCGCCGTCCGAAAAACGCGTGGGCGCTGGAACGGACGGCGCGTCGCGTGACGCGCCAACAGTTTCGGCGAAAAAAAAAATTAAAAAATTGGCTAATTACCGTAAGGTCCCTCATCCCCAGGGCGTGTTTTTGTCGTTATCGGGGGGCGAATTCGTCTCTGCACTGTTTAGTCTAATGTTAAAAAAATAAAAAAACCGGTCGGCCGAGCCGGACCGGTCCGGACGGGGCTGGTCAATGACCGTCCAGCCCCCGAAAAAGACGGCGTTTTTTGTCTTTTTCGGGGGCTAATTTCGTGCATACACTGTTCATTTAAGAAAAAAAAAAAAAAAGCAAACCAACAGCCGCGAAGCACCGAGACTTATTGCCAATGAACAGTGGCAATGAGTCTGGTGCTACAGGAATCTACAGTAAATGTGCGATGCCTTTTAGTTTTTTTGTTAATTTCTCGAAAAAACAAATAAAATAAACAAGTGGAAATTTGAGTAAACCTGATCTGAGTTAACTCTTCTCTCGATCCTTGATTACCTGCTCTACTTTTTTTTTCCCCTTCCTTTCCCAAAACGCGATGGGAATTTTAATCGTTTTTTTCCTTTCTTTGATTATCATTGTAGCTCGGTCAGATAAGAACAAAGATGGGAGGGGACAGTAAAGGAGCGTGGAGCTTTGGACACGTGGTTCAATGAAGTTTGAGTTATAAGCTATATGTATATACTAGGCTAGATGTCCATGAAAAGCAAAAATCAAAAGCCAATTATTTGCAAATAATAATAAAAATTATTGGTGTTATTTTTTTTTCCTGCGTATCATAAATATATGAATTGAGAATAAAAAACCGGTCTAATATATTAGACCAAAGTAATCCTATGATACGCATTAATATATATATGACTTGTTTGACCTGACACGCTAAAAGCAAACTAATTATCCTTTTTCAAATAACAATTTAATTAAATCTGAAACTAAATTGAAGAGTTTTAATTTTTTTTTGTTAAAATACAATAATAATTTAAGAAATAAATAGATGCTAGAGGGTGAAATATATATATATATATATATATATATATATATATATAAATATTAGCTTAAAGAAGAAGAAAAAAATGAACTTGACCGGATTTTCTAAACCTAAATTAATTTTCTAAGCTTGTAATCCATGAAATTTTAAACTAAGGTTCAACCAAAAAACTCAATTTTTAATTAATTTAATATTAAAAAATAATTTTTTTTTAATAAATTTGCTAAAATAAACAAAAAACACAATTAAAAAAATGAAAATCAATTTTTTTCAGGAACAACAAAAATGATGAAATTATATATATAAAAAATATAAAAACTATCTTAAATAAAATAAATATATTAATAAAAAATAGAAACTAAATTTGAAATTTGAAAAAATTGAAGGAGAATGAAATTGAAATAAAAAAATTATAGTCTATTTCAAATAAAACAAATAGTAATCCAAAAAATATGGATCAAATCTTAATGGAAAACACATTGAATGATTATTTCAAAATTCTAGAGGGTTAGACACGAAAACTAGATAAAGAGAAAAGATGGGAAAAAATCATGATACCAAATCAAGATTAGTAAGCCACACAAAATGTCAAGGGATGAAGAAGCCATTGAGTTGAGACAATTCAAGTATCATTCTGAAAGTCATACTTTTTTATACATTGTCTGAATAGCATAGAAGCATTTCACATGTATTAATTTTTTTTTCAAAACAATATTTATATTTATTAAAAAAATTAAATTGTCCTTCAATCAATTTGGTTATAATAATAAAAAACTAGGATGAAAAGTGAAAAAAACCTTGGATTTCAGTTAAATCAATTTTATTTTTAAAGGTAATTAAAAAATTTTCCATGCTTAATAAAATAATAAAAAGATTGATCTATCCCAATCAATCTCATAATGAGTAAAGGACAACGTAAAAAGATTAATTTATCACCCTAATCCAGCTATATCTTTAAGAAGAAAAACCTGGATAAGATGAGTTGGCAGCAGCAAGAACAGAAACCAACAGCACGAGTTGAAGCAAACACTGCCATTCTCGATCGACAAGGATTGGATATCAAGGGCCACAAAACAAGGATGAGCAGGGAGCAAGTTTCACAAACGGCATGAATGAAAATGATTGTTAATATAATAGTCATTGGAAGCTTACATGGTCATTAATTTCAAAGTTCATGAGATTAATCGAGATATATGCAAGCTAGCCCGAACACCCATATTAATAAAAAAAAGAGAATAAATTGGAACGTATCTTGATGTTTTAAATAAAAAACATTTAATTGCAATTGCAAATTGCACAAAATCTTTAATTTGCATCTCACTAACAATGGATGGAGGGATGGGATTGCCTATTATTGGTTTTATTTAAGCAATATTGATAGAGTTAAAAGGCTATGGCCTCAATTGATAAGAGACAAATTCGATAAAATTGAAAGGGCTTGAACTCAATTGATAATAGGGTAATCCTTAGGGACTAAATTGATACTTCACGTTTAAAGAAACTATAATAGACAACAAGTTCATGGGCCCGCTACTTATCCTACCCATTTACTGTATCGCTCGAGGACATGCCACGTGGCATCTTGCTCAAAACAATTCATCCACTGCGTATTCTATCAAACGCCACCCCCACCTTTAGCGCCGCCAACTCTAGAGGCCCAACTAACCGCTTTTCTCATATACCTCCGTAAACTAAAAATCAAACCATGTCTGTTAAACTCTCTTCCTCTACTCTTCTTTCTTTATCACCGCCTCTCCCCCATGCGTACTATAGCCCTCCCCACCTTTCCATGTCTATCCTACGCCGCCTAGCTCCAAACCACCTAACCACACATCTAAGGCACCACCACAGGCGGCGTCTAGCCACAGCTGCCGCTGCAGTACGGCAAGACACATCAATCTGGACACAAGCTCCTCTCTACGAGATCGAACCAGCAGCCGAGTCACTCTTCCACGTGAGCATCGACGTCTCAGATTCTCCGGACCTCGTAGCTTCTCACACACGTGCTGGACAATACTTACAGCTGCGCGTCCCCGACGTGGAGAAACCTTCTTTCCTGGCCATCGCCTCGCCGCCGTCTTACGCAGCGGAAAAAGGTGCGTTTGAATTTTTGGTGAAGAGCATAGCGGGATCGACGGCAGAGCTGTTGTGCGGGCTTAAAAAAGGAGACGTGGTGGAATTGAGCCAAGCTTCGGGGAGAGGTTTCGAGATCGATCAAATTGAGCCTGCAGAGAAGTATCCTATCGTTCTGATTTTCGCCACTGGATCTGGCATCAGGTGCGATTTAATGGTTACTTGATAAGAAATGAACCTCTGAATTTTGCTAGCTTGATATGCTATCTACTCATTTCTGCTAGAATTTATTAGAAACTCTTATGTATAATATCAATCCGTTGAGAAAATGCAGCATGGGTAGTAGTCCTTGTCAGGTTCTTGAACATGTTTGCGTCCCCTTCGATGATTTATAAGACCAGATGATGCAATTAGAACCACCACTTGCACTATAGAGTATGCCATTTAGCCATCATTAGATGTTTCTTGTTTGGTATTTAGCAACCTCGCATCATTTCTCTTCAGAAAACGATCCTGGTTATGGCCATTGATTTCTGTGTACTTTATATATGCATTTAGATTGTGCATTTGTTTCTTGACTCGTACCATTTTCTTTTCGTTTTCTCCTGCAGTCCAATTCGATCTCTTATAGAGTCTGGGTTTAGTGCTGATAAAAGATCTGATGTGAGGCTGTATTACGGGGCTAGAAACCTTAAGAGAATGGCTTACCAGGTTTGCTTGCATCTTATTACTTTATGGTATATACTACTGTGGAATTACCATTTCTTGTCTGGTTGGTTTTGAACCTGGTGCTTCTTCCTCGTATAGGATAGGTTTAAAGATTGGGAATCTTCTGGTGTTAAAATTGTGCCAGTGCTCTCACAGCCAGATGGTAGGTGGACTGGTGAAAGTGGCTATGTACAGGTAGAACGTACATACATGCTATCCAAGGTTTTTGATGTGTAAAAACCCTAAATTAACACCTCTTCATGTCATTGTTTTTTTCAGGCTGCTTTTGCCAAGGCCAAGCAAATTTATAGCTCTACAGGCACTGGTGCTGTTCTCTGTGGGCAGAAACAGATGACTGAGGTTTGTTACTTCATTTATTTGTCAATGGTTATGTTCTCACATAATCTTTCTGAGCACATATTCTCCCTGCATTTGTAATTCCTAAAAATAAGTTGTTCATTCATTTGCCATGTTACTCATGATCTGACATTTGGCATAATTTACAAATAATAAGTTAGGAAGTTCTTGATTATAAAGTGCATCCTTTGCAATTGTGTTGGCATGGATTTTTTCTCACTTGCCCAAATCCTGAAAAATTAATGCAGATGATAGAATTGATGGAAAAAATCTTCAATATATGCCAGAACTTGCTGAAACGTTTTTTGACTATCAACCATGTAATCCTGCATCTTACCCTCTTTCTCCAACCCCTTCTTCTTTCTCCGGAAGCATTGACACTTGACACTTGATACTTGAAATAATTGATGTCCTTAGCTAACTAAATACATGCATTATAAATTGTTTAGACTATGAGGAAAAGAAAAATACAGTGCAGATCTTAAAAGCTTATATGATGGTTGTTATTTTGAGGAGCTTGATTTCTTAGCGGGGAGAGACTCTCTCCAAACCAAGAACCACCACGCGAGAAACACACTTTCAAGTTTGTTAACTAGTAGTTCTCCATTCCCCATACAAAGGCTCTGGGCTCCTCACCTTAACAAGTTGGCATTTACTTAGATCAGTTTGTCCCTTGTGCCAGGGAGCTGTTGTATAAAACAGCAATCATTTGGACAACATTTTGCAACGTTTTAGCTACTGGCTTGGCTGTGCTGTAGAGTAAAACAGTTGTTCATGGTGAGGAGATTGATTGGGTGGAGTGGCCCGAAAGAGTCTGTAGTTATGAACTGAAAGAGCAAGATTACTAATATAACATGTTTTTTGAAGGCAGCAAAACATTGTTTAATAATGTAGTGATAGCTGGTGAAGAATGAGTGATAATTTGCAGGCCCAGCTTGGCCTAGTAGGATAGCAGAGTACATCAGGGAGCTGTGTAATATACTTTTTGAAAATTACTCTGTTACAATAGTAAGAATGGTGCATATCAATTTGCAAAAATTGCTGTTGGTTGATGATGCTTTGGATAATTGCCCCTGGAATACTGCTCTTGCAAAACATGTAATTGTTGGGGGTGAACAGGAAAACTCTACTACTATTACTCCAAGCAAACTGTTTCAATTGAGAAGAAATCCATGCCACAGTGATTCAAATGACATAGATAATGCTGTTGATGTGCATAATTTGTGGTTTTCTAGTGGTTTGTTAATCTAGTGAATGAATAGTAATCCCACTTTTACTGTCTTTATTGTCTAGATTTATACGAGTAGCATTAATGTTGATTGCACTTTGCAGGAAATAACGTCAATTCTTGTGTCAGATGGAGTCTCGAGTGAGAAAATACTAAAGAACTTCTGAAAGTTAGAGACGGGGTTTATCCTGCTGTATTGTTTGTGGAGCAACAGTTAGTTGATAGTGATTCTTTATTCCAGCTGCTGGAGGTGAAATGTGCCGCTCAGCGAATAAAACCAGTTTTGGATATTTGGGGATCTTCGTTGTATGTTTAAATAGACAAATTAGAACTGCAAGCAGAGAAGCTACATGATCCATACCTATCAGGTTAAACCCTTAATTTATCTCAGAATTTCGTGTGATCTTGAATGATCCAAGAGTAGGGCATGGTGATGTGAATCCGTGTAACTTATTTTTATCATATTTATAAGAATGACTTTTACATTATAATTTAAAATTAAGTCATAATTCAAAAACGAAATCTATGATCTCATGGTCTTAAAAAAATGCGAATTGTCCTAAGCATTGATCTTGGTTTTTCTGAGGTCTATAATTCATCATATGCCAAGCAAATGAACCTCATTTTTGTTTCGTGGCTTCACGCATGTCATCAATGGCAATCTTGTGTTGGTGATCACAAACCGTGCAAATGCATCCTGCTCTGATTGCTGAATGGTTTTCCAAGGACGAGCACTTTCGAGGCTCCACCTTCTGGTTGTGTTTCATGATGTTTTTGTAGGGTTCGTGCGATGCAGAGATGGATCTTTCACAGCCTAAAAAATGGCACACAACTGCCTCGAGAAGCATGAATCACAAAACCTGAAAAAATGAAGCAACTAGCAGACAAGTGGAAAAGCAAGATTTACGAACAGAAAGAATGAAGCAGCAAAATAACTAGCTGGTGAATTCTTGGTCTGATAGTTTGAATAAGTTTGATCAGTCATACAGCCTAAAATGGCAGTTCCAAGCGTCCAACAAATTTCAGTACGAATCAGAGTGAGCATCATCCACGAATGAGTTTTGTGCTCATCCATACCAGAGAGAGAGAGAGAGGGAGATTATTAGGATCATGCATATCATTCCCAGCCACCACCATATGACTCAGACCGGTGATGGTGGTGTTTGTGGTGCCTTAAATGATCTCTCCTTCTGATAACACCGTTGTCTTCATCACTAGATTCTGATCGCCGTGGAAAGCATCATTGCTTCACAATCGCTAGTCTGATCTTGAATTGCAACGATGCCCTTGTCTTGAATGGTTTCTCTTCCTTGCCTCTCCTATAGAATCAGACTCAAAATCATTGGCTTTCTTTTCTTTTCCTGATTCCTTACACTGCAGTTACACAGCTCTTATTAGTTGAAGGGATCTCCTGATGTGCAGATTAAGAATTCAAAACGGATGTCTAAAACTGAAAATCCAATTGTTATGGTTTCCCAGGCCAACTTGAAACAGCCATCGATAGTTTCTTTCCCGTGAATCCAGTCCCCCCCCCCCCCCCCCCCGTTTTCCGTACATTTGTAAGAATAGAGGTCTATAAAACTTTAACTTCAAAGATGGCTTAATACCTACATGTCTAAATTTTTTAGCTCCTCTAATTTCCTGTAAAATAAAAACATATCACTATTTAGTTTTCTTGTAATATTTTTTCATAAAACATAAAGAAAGATATGGAATAGTTAGTTTGACGAAAATTTATCTGAATTTTTTATTTTCACCACTCATTGCTAGTTGTTATTGTAGTTAATTCATTACTTCAACCCATACCAGTTTTAACAATCCCGAAATGGCACGCCCTAATTCATTATATTTAATTTTTTGATTTTTAATTTTTTTCATATAATTAATTATATATGAACAGTACAACCCTGAAATGACATGTCGAAACATTTTATATAAATAGTAAAAATAAAACAACAACCGAAAATATATTGATAACCTTGCTTGAAACAGCCATAGATAGTTCCCCCCCTTTTCCCGTACATTTGTAACTTTTATAGAATAGAGGTCTAGAATAATAACATACGAGGTCTAAGAGTATTTAAGCTTAAAAGCTCTCATCAGCTCAACAAATAAATAAATAAATAAATAAATAAATAAATAAATAAATAAAAAGAAGCTAACATTTTATCAACTAAAAAAACCGTCGATCACAGAAATTCGACAAAATGAACACGTGATATTATATTACTAGACAATGCCCCCGCGCTTCGTCGCGGGCAACACAATATTTTTTTTAATATAAAAAATATTAATTGTGTGTATTTTTTTTTATAATATAAATTTAGCTAAAATAATAAATCTGTGCAGAATTCATGTCAAGTGCAAGTTTTCTATAAAATATATGAATTTAAAATCGATATAAATTTATCTGTTTAGTAGTTTCAAACGAAATAACCAGCATAAATTTATCATCATCATTAAAAAAGCAAGAAAACTCGGATATCTGAATTATTAAGTTCACTGTATTAAGATTAGTTCATTTTATAATTCAATTTAAATCAAACAAAAATAAAATATAAATTGTGAAAATACCTACAATAATAAAATAAAAAAAATAAGTTGTTAATTTTCTATCAACAAAAAGAAGAAAACATAGATTGAAAATTCATCCTGACGTTATTGCCATTATCATTGCTATAAAAGCTAAAATTATTACTAACATTACTGCCAAAACAATTAGAATAATTAAATTACCATGAAAAATAAAAATAAAAAGCAAAATATTTTTATAAAACAACAATAAAAAAATAATAACTAAAATTATCATTATTATTGTATAAATAATAAAATCATAAAAATCATATAATCTAAAGAACAAATAAAGAAACAGAAAACAAAAAAAAATGAATAAAGGGAAAAAAAAAGTAATATTACTTTTAAAATGATCACCGATATAAATTAATATTTAAGGAAAATCTTTAAAAAAAAATCAAAAGATTTTTATAAAAAAATAATCACTAAAATTATCATTATTATTGCGCAAATAATAAAATTATAAAAATCATCTAATCCAAAGAACAAATGAAAATAAAAGAAAACATCTAGCCATGGCACCCGCGCCTCGTCGCGGGCGAAATCATATTTTTTTCAACGTAAAAAAATATTTATTATGTATGATTTTTTTTATCATAGCATAAATTTAGACAAAATTATAAATCTGTATATAATTGGAAAAAAAAATATATAAGTGAAAAAAAAAGCTTAAGCTGGCTGAGAGACCATGGTTACAAAAAAATATATAAGCAAAAGAAAACAAAAAAATAGTATAAGCGTGAAAGCACTGTAGCAATCCATATTGTTTTTTAAAAAATTTGGCCCAAGAATTAGTCGTAGTGTGCTTAAGCTGGTCGGAGATCCCGGTTATAAAAAAAAATGTATAAGTGAATAAAACAAAAGTATAGAAAAAAAGAAAAAAAAATGTACCAGCAGGAAAGCACTTTAGAAAAAAAAAGTGGGTCCGGGGATTGTCGTGGTATGCATAAGTTGGCCTAGACACCCTGGTTATAAAAACAATTTGGATATGAAGATTAATCGTGGTGCATTTAAGCGAGCTCGGACAACTCGATTATTAAAAAAAAAAAAACCAATATAAGTAGAAAAAGAAAAAAAAATATAATAAGAAAAAAATGAAAAAAATAATAATAAGGAAAAAATACAAAAAAAAAAAGCAAAAAAAGAAGAAGCAAAAAACAAAGGAAAAAAAAGAAGAAAAAGAATAATTAGGAAAAAAAAGCAAAAAAAAAAAAAGAAGAAACAAAAAAAAAAAAAAAGAGGAGCGTAATAATAAAATAAAAACAAAAAAAAAAGCAGAAAAAAAGAGGAAAAAAACGTAATCAGAAAAAAAAAAGCAAAAAAAAAAAAAAGCAAAAAAACAAAAACACTGTTGCAATCCACAGTGCACTGAGTCTGTGTGCACAGTGCGTGGGTGTACAGTGAAACACCCACGTCTTTTATATATACTAGATAATTGCCCGCGCGTTGCCGCGGGTATTTTTTTGTATATAATTTAACATAATTAAATGTACAACGATAAATTTATATGATATAAGTAAATAAAAACTTATAGATTAAAAGATAAAATGTTTCAAATTTTGAGTTAAGTTTATCACGTAAGCATAGATTATATTTTTTAGAATATAGGTATTGCGTCATAAACAATCACAAAAGGGCGCGCATTAACATTAAAAAAAAGAGCAACATATTTGAATAAGAAAAAAAATAAATGACTGAAATCATTATTGTGCAGATAATAAAATTCAAAAAATCAATTAATAGACAGAGTAAAAATAGGGAAATAGCAACATCGGAGTCTTAACATTTAAAATTATTATTGCCGCTAGAATAAAAACAACAAAAATTATTAAAGTATACCGAGGGAAAAAATAAAAAGCATGAACAAAACAGTAAGCAAGAAAAACCAATTAAAAAATTATTATTATTATTATTATTATTATTATTATTATTATTATTATTATTATTATTATTATTATTAAAGAATAAATAATCACTATTATTATAATAATAGAATACATAATCACTATTATTATAATATTAATAATAATCACTATTATTATTATTATTATTATAATCATTATTATTATGTTAATAATGAAAGAAACAAAAATAAATGAAAGCCTAAAAACATCTTATAAACTTTAACAAAAGATTAAAAAAAAAAATTATTATTGCTATTACTGTAAAAAAAAAAATTTATGAAATTATCCGGAGGGAAAAAGAACATTAAAGAAAGAGCAAGCACGCAAAACAATTTAATTATTATTATTATTATTATTATAATTATTACTATTACTATTACTATTACTATTACTATTATTATTATTATTACTATTAGTATTACTATTACTATTACTATTATTATTATTACTATTACTATTACTATTACTATTATTATTATTATTATTATTATTATTATTATTATTATTATCATTATTATTATTATTGTGTTAAATACACTTTTATATAAACATGGACAAAAGTAGGGATTATTGTATAAATATAAAAAAATAAAAGTATAAGGACTTAAATGAAAATCAAATATAAAGGGCTGAAATTAAAAAATTAAAAGTCAAAGGGCTGACATGCAAATTACATTTATTCTCAATTGAAATCAGAGGGCAAAATTGAAAAAATCGGAACTTTTGTACCGAATTGATTGACTGACATACAGCCAATCCGGAAATTGAAAGTGGAAGGACCGAAGTGAAACTTTGACATTCAATCAATTCAAATCGAAGGACCCAATCGAACAAAATCAAAACTTATATAACAGAAATGAGGACCAAAAACGAAATTCAAAGTAGAGGGACCGAAATGCAAAGTCCAAATATATGGGGGACTCTCCTGCACATTGACGTGCAGGAGAGAGAGAAACGTGGCCGCCGGCTTCAACCGGCCTCCGCCGCGTCCACGGACATCTGGTGTCTACACGCACCCCCGCGGGAGGAAGACCACGACGCGGCGAAGCTATCTGGCCTCCGGTAGACAATTTCCGGCCACCGTATCACGTCGCACGCGCCGCCTGAAGAGGGTGTGAGGCGGAAAGCCGCCTGGCGCGTGCGGAGGACGCACCCCCAGACACCGATTTAAAAATTGAAAAAATAGGGTCAATTACCGTTTTAACCCTGGACCGAATTAAGTGTTTTTGTCTTATTAGGGGCTAAAACCGTCTTTAGCCATTTCCGAAAATAATAAAAAAAGAAAAAGTTGCGGCGGACCGGACCGGACAGGGCCGGTCCGACCGCGCGCAATTACGCCGGAGCCCCTCACCCGGATGCCTGTTTTTGTCCTATTACCGGGGACGAAATCGTCAATACACTGTTCACAAATGAATATTTAAAAAAAAAAAAAAAACGGAAATGGCGAAATTAGCCCCGCCTGCCAGGCCCCTTCTGCCGCGCGCCCCAGGGCCAATTCCGCCCGTGCACTGCTCGAATCCACAGTGATTCTAGAGACAGTGCACAGTGGAAAACCCACGGCGTTTATTGTGTTTGTAATAGTAATAATTATTATTTTTTTAAAATGGGTTTGGCTAACAGCTAACAAAGAAGAAAGATTGACGATAAAAGAAAATAATAACCTAAGCCCTGACCCCAAATCACATAACCAATCAAAATAAAGGGAAAAGGAAAGCAAGTGAAGATAACCTCGAAAATAGACTAAAAAGAGAAAAAGAAGAGCTTTCAGTACTGTTTGGTATTTGCCTACCTGCCTCCTGCCTCACCCGTGCCAGCTACTCTAGGGGTTGTTTGTTTTTTGGATTATAAGTATAATATAAATTTTCTTTGAGTCAACAATATATTTTTTCATTAAGATTTTAATTTAAATAAAATAAGATTAATATTTTATAATTACATTATTATAAATACAAAGTACTGAGGTGACTATTATGAATTATTGTTTTGATTTATTTTTAATGAAAAAATAGTTGTAACCTTAATGTATTTTTTATTTTTTGTGTAAAATTTACATTCGTTCTTAATAAATATCGAACATTTGTTAAGAAAATCTATTGAAAAAAAACTAAAAATCAAAAAGAAAAACAGTTTTAATACATTTCTAGCTTTCTTGTGTATTCAAGAATGTACGTCCTCTGGAGGAGTGTAAGGGATTGTCTCCCTTTCTGCTTCTTCTGTACCTGATATTGAACATCGTGCAATTTCATAAGCCAGACTCAGAAGTTTTCAATGGCGTTTAGAGCCTCCCATTACAGGAAAGGTCGGTGTTCCAACTACTATATGTGGCTGTGTTACTGAATGGAATTATGTGGTCAACAACGGCAATATGCGTCTTGATTTAAGAATAGAACATGACACCTATATCCATTTTTATTTACTTAAGAGTGTTTAAATTCTATAATCTGTGGAACTAGATCGAGGATTGATTACCAGACACCTGCACATCCTATGATGAGAAAACGACATGCAGGCTACCAAAATCAGAAGAGAAGGGAGGAACAAATCCACAGGAGGCAAAACCTGTCAGTTTAGTCCAAGCTAGTTCCTTGTTTTTTAGGCATGTTTCCCATTACTGCATTAGAGATTAACCAAATTGTTTTCAAGAAAAAAGATGTTTGTAGTGCATGATCTCCAGTTCATTGGCGTTTGGTTTCATTAGTTTTGTTGTCTTCTATTTAGGTTACTAAAAGTGTTTGAAGTGTTTAGATTGTCAATTGAAGAAATATTTCCAGATTTCAATCTCAATAATACCTGTTGTTACTGTTTTATTGAACAAAAATCTGACAAAATTAATTTTTCAATTGCTGCAATGTGTTTTAGTGTTTGAAGTGTTTGAAAAGTGTTGGCAAAAAAAAGAAAGAAGATGAGAAAACAAAATTGATGCTGCAAGGTTTATTAAGAATCAATAAAACATAATTGCTTTTTGTTGACAGCAATCTCGTACATATTTATAGAAGCAAATGAAAACTAAAAATGCTAAAATCAAGCCATGATCTTGTTAACAGACTAACAGATCAATAGACTCCTAGAGACTAGGACAAGTCTTTATTATTACAGTAAAAATAGGAGCTGAAAACAGGATCTTTGACGCAGCAACTTGAAGCAAACTTCAACACTCCTTGCTTTAAGAGCTGCAGACTCCTAACATTTTTCTCAGAAACTCAAACCTACTTACTGGAAGTGGTTTGGTAAATAAGTCAGCAAGTTGATCTTCAGACTTGCAATAAGTTAGCTTAACATCACCATTTTTCTGCACCTCACGTAGAAAATAAAGCTTAATATTCAAGTGCTTAGTTTTCCCATGAAAAACTGATGAGAGATTGCAATGGCAACTTGATTGTCCACTAAAATCTCTGTTGGTTCTTTTTCCTCCATTGATAAATCACTTAAGATTTTCTGAAGCCATATAGCCTGGTTTACTGCTGTTATGGCTGCAATAAATTCTGCTTCGGTCGTGGATTGTGCTACAATCTCCTGCTTCTTTGAACACCAAGAGAAAACTCCAGAACCTAGATTAAAACAGTATCCTGAAGTGCTTCTCATATCATCAAGGGAACCAACCCAATCACTATCTGAAAATCCATACAACTTGAAGCTTTAACACTTCTCAAATTTGACCCCGTAGCTGACAGTCCCTTTAACATACCTTAATATTCTCTTTGCTACTCTTAAATGTAATTCAATAGCACCATGCATAAAACGAGATAAGAGACTTACAACAAATAGAATATCAGGCCTTGTTGTTGTAAGATATATTAAGCAGCCAATCATGCTTCTAAAGTATCCTTCATCAATTTTATAAGCCTCATCATTCTTGCTCAACTTTTCCTTTTGGTTCATTGGAGTGTTGGTTGCTTTGCATTCTTCCATCTAAAATTTCTTCAATATCTCTTTTGCATATTTCTTTTGCCTGGTCACTTCATTCTGGCTTTGCTTGACCTCCATTCCAAGAAAATAAGTCATAAGACCAAAATCAGTCATTTCAAACATATTCATCATTTCTTGTTTGAATTCTTCAACTAGCAGCTCATTACTTCCTGTCACCAAAAGGTCATCAACATAAAGGGACATTATGAGAACATCATTATCCTTCGTTTGACATACAAGGTGGCTTCGAATATAAGCTTTTTACAAAGCCTAAATTTAGCAAATGCTCATCAATCCTGCTATACCAAGCTCTAGGAGCTTGCTTCAGCCCATAAAGAGCCTTTTGTAACAGGTAGACCTTATCTTCTGCTCCTTGAATCACAAATCCATTTGGTTGCTCCACATATATTTCTTCTTGTAAAATGCCATTTAAGAAGGCTGATTTTACATATAACTGAAACACTTCCACCCCTTCTGTGCTGAGATTGCTAGCAGCAATCTGATTGTGTCCAGTCTAGCAACATGAGCAAACATGTCAGAATAATCAACACCATAAATCTGAGCATACCCTTTAACAACAAGCCTGACCTTGTGTTTGTTGATGGAGTTGTCTGCATTTAGCTTTGTTCTGTATATCCATTTCACTCCTATAACCTTTCTACCTTCAGGTCTTCAACTAATGTCCATATATTGTTTATTCTGAATCATTGACAGCTACTCCTCATGGCCTTCTTCCATTTGCTATCTTTGAGTGTCTCTTCATATCCAGCAGGTTCATAAAATGCAATATTGCATTTTGATAGATGTCTGACAACAACCTTTTGCCTCTAATTGGAGGATCATCTTCTAGTTCATTCTGTCACTGAGGAGCTATTTGATCTTCAGAAGGAGTGCTCTGTTGAAGTTTCTTCCAGTCCCATTGCTCATCTTAATTGAAGTGTACATCCCTTGTAATTGATATCTTCTTTGTTTGTGGATGATACACTTTGTATGCTTTGGAGACTAAGTTGTATCCCACAAATATGCCTGGAATTGCTTTCTTATCAACCTTGTCACGCTTGACCTGAGGAATATGGACAAAACATACACTGCCAAATACTTTAAGAAAGTTCAGTGAAGGTTTATATCCATACAAGACTTCGAATGGTGTTCTTTCATTCAAAAACTTGGCTGGAAGTCGATTTTGAAGAAAGACTATTGTATTTGCTGCCTCTGCCCAGAATTCTTTAGACAACTCCTTGTCATGCAACATACACCTAGCCATCTCCATTACATATCTATTTCTCCTTTCACAAACCCCATTTTGCTTTGGAGTGTAAGGACAGGTGAGCTGATGTTCAATTCCAGCTTCTTCACATAATAGATTAAATGTTGCTAAAGTATACTCCTTCCCATTATCTGATCTTATTCTTTGAGTTTTGCTACCACTCTGATTTTCCACCATTTTCTTGAACTTCCAGAAAACTCCAGCAACTTCTGACTTGAACTTCAAGAAAAAGATCCAGCACATCCTTGAAAAATCATCAATGAACACAATGTAGTAGAGAGTACTTTTCAGTGATGGTGTTATTTGAGGTCCTGCTACATCCGTGTGAATGAGTTGCAACTTTTAGATGCCTTCCAAGAAGATTTAGGAAAAGGCAGCCTTCTTTGTTTGCCAAATTGACAAGCATGACAATTCAGCATTTGATCCGCAAGAGCATGCAGTCCTCTTATCACTTCATTCTTCTTCATTGTCAGCATTCGCTGGAGATAACAATGCCCAAGTGTCTTGTGCTAGGTTTCAGTGAGGCTTGTATTTGTGGAATAGACTGTATGCTCCTCCTCAGTTGGAGAAAATGAAAAACTTTTCCCTTTCATTTTGACCTATAAATTTTTTTGGCCAGCAGCATCATATATGAGGCAGCAATGATCTTCTAATGTAACTTTGAATCACTTTTCTATTAGCTGACCCACACTTAGCAAATTCTGATCAATATCAGGTACGTAAAGAACATCTGAAATAGTTTTTGTACCTGAGTTTATTGTAATTGAAATGGTTCCCTTTCCCTTTGCTGAAATATAGTCACCATTTCCTATTCAAACCGTTATGGTTTCAGTTGACTGCAAGTCTTTGAAAAGGGTTCTGTCATATGTCATATAGTTTGTACAATCACTGTCTATCAACCAACATTCTGAAGAGCTCTTGGTTGAAAAACAGGTTGCCACAAAAATCTAATCTTCATCATCTTTCTTAGCAATTTGAGCATCTCCTTCTCGTATCTAAAATTTATTCTTACATATAACAACTTTATGTCCAAGCTAATTACACTTGTTACATTTTGCATCTAGTCTTTTCCAGCATTTGAATGGAGGATGACCTGTTCTGCCACCGTGCTTACAAGGTGGATAACTTCCTTTTGAATCTCTTCCTTTACCTTGATTTTTGGTGCTCATAGTGACTTCATTGTTTGAAGCCTGAAATTTCTTGAACAATTTCCATTTGCCGTAGTCTTGATGCTTGGCTGGTAAAGCTTCTTCAGCAATATGATCTTACCTCATAAGCCTTTGTTGCTCTTGAGCTTGCAAGGCATTCAATAATTCTGCCAAGGTGATCTTGCACAGATCCTTGGTATTCTCCAAGGTGGTTATGGATGCTTCATATTTCTTAGGTACAATTACTAGGATTTTCTCTACAATTCTGGAGTTAGAGAAACTTGTGCCTAGTAGCCTTACCTTGTTGACGATTCCAAGCAATTTGTCTGAGTACTCTTTTATGGACTCATAATCCTTCATCCTCTGCAATTCAAATTCTCTTATCAAGTTGAGACTTTGCATGCCATGAATTCTTCCATCTCCTGCGTATTTCTTCTTCAAGTAATCCTAATCATCCTTTGCTGATTGAAGTGACATAATCCTGGTGAAAATGGTTATGGAAACATCAACAAATAGACATGCTTTTGCTTTTGATTTCCTTGTGTTTCTCTCTTTGTGGTTTTTGATCTGAACTATTGTTGGATTATTAGGCAGAGGATGGACTTCATAATCTTCCTCAACAACTTCCCACACAGATCCATAGCATCTAGATAGGTCTCCATTTTTATTGCCCACAATTGATAGTTTTGTCCATCAAAGATAGGAGAAGACATGTGAGAAAAACTTGTTTTAGCCTCCATTACAGGTCCCTTAAAGAAGATAGCTCTAATTCCAAATGAAAGTGTTTGAAGTGTTTAGATTGTCAATTGAAGAAATATTTCTAGATTTCAATCTGAACAATACCTGTTGTTACTGTTTTATTGAACAAAAAATTGACGAAATTAATTTTTCAATTGCTACAATGTGTTTCAGTGTTTGAGGTGTTTGAAGAGTGTTTGGAAAGAAAGAAAGTAGATGAGAAAACAAAATTGATGCTGCAAGGTTTATTAAGAATCAATAAAACATAATTGCTTTTTGTTGACAGCAATCTCTTACATATTTATAGAAGCAAATGAAAACTGAAAATGCTAAAATCAAGCCATGATCTTGTTAACAGACTAACAGATCAACAGATCCTATAGACTAGGACAAGTCTTTATTATTGCAGTAAAAATAGGAGCTGAAAACAGGATCTGTATAATTACGCAGCAACTTGAAGCAAACTTCAACACTTACTCGAGTTTTAATATTTATCTTATTATTATAATATCGTCTTGTAAATTGGAGGACACACTGGAGAAGTGACATTCATCTCTAGATGTCTGTTTGCCATAGTTGGCAAAGTTTTACAAGTACTTATTTTAATGCCAAGCATCGATCCTTGAGCTGTCCACCCGATCAGGACTGATCATATCTTCTGAATGACAAGATGAACACCGTGCTCGGGCTCCAAAAGCAAACCCAAAGTAGGGGAGTGATGATAGCTGGGGGAGATGCTAAGATTGAAGCTGGATAAGATCATAGCAAACAAGACTTCCAATTGTATCATCCCTAATTTCTGGCCGGGACAAGCCCTAGCCCCAACTCCGAAAGGAATATAGGCATGTGAAGACTTGCATGCACCTGAGACTCCGTCAACGAACCTTCCAGGATTGAACTTGTCTGCGTCAGGCCCCCAGAGGTCAGGGTCGCGGTGCAATGCCGGTGCCCATATCCACATGTTTACACCTTTTGGAACCTGCATATCACAAAGCTTCACATCTTGCAGGGCTCGCCTTGAGACCACCGCCACTGCCGGGTAAAGCCTCAGCACCTCTAATACCAGCATCTTTAACTGCAGCGAATCAGGGGGGATATTGGAGTTAAATGAATAGTTGTATATCTGTGCTTTTTAATGGACCAGTCAGCTATACCTACCACTTTCATCTTGCCAAGCATGTCGAGATCTGGGAGATGACCATCACAGACTAGCTTAACTTCGGACCGGGCACGAGCTTGCCATCCAGGATTTGAAGCTAAAAGCATCAAACCCCACATTGCAGCAAAAGCAGTCCCCTCAGAGGCAGCAAGCAGAATATCCTTGCAGTTATCAACTATGAATTCATGAGCACTTGATTCACCAGGCCCTCCATTTTCGGAACCTTCCAAGATCACCTGCAATATGTCCTTAGCTGTGCTAGATCCACGGCGGTCCTTCACTATGTCCAAAATCATCGAATGGATCTCCTTTTCCAATCTCCACGCATTTCTATTTGCTTTAGTGGGAAGATACCTGATTCAAGGACAAGAAAAATGAGTGCAACTTCACAGCTCACCGTTGCTTAATTACGTACACACACACACACACACACACACACACACACAAGGAGAGGAGAGGACTTGCCTCAAGAATGGAACCCCAATTGTTGTTGCTGCTCCCGTTTCCTTAAAAATAGTGTGGCACCTTTCGGTTACTTTCACTCCTCTACAATGATCATGCCCGAACACAAGCTTCGAGATTACGCCGGAGGTGAAGCTTCTGATGTAGCCATCCACCATGATATCTGCATCAAATCCATCCTTGGATTCGATTATTCTTTCCCATGATTTGACCACAGTGCTACCAGATTCAACAATTATGTTCAACGTGTCCTGCATAACACAAGGTCCCACATCATACACTGATCAGAATCAATCAAGCTGTAAATTCAATTCTAGTTAATTAACCTTGTCCACATAAAGCTGGGGGCTTAAAATCTTTCTCCGGTGAGACCAAGCCGGTCCATTTGCTGTAATAATGCCTTTGCCTAATAAAATTCCCCTGCTGTCCTCCTGTAGATAAGCAGGTTTTCCCAGGTCCAACGATCTAAAGAGTTTTATCGCCTTCACCATGAACGGATCAGTGGCATACAAGAAGTGCAACGCCCCAAGTTTAAACATGTACCTGTTACCTATCATTTTTTGAAAAGTAATTAACCACAGCATAATGTTGAACTAATTAATATCCCTGAATACATAGTTTTATGATAAAAGGAGCACCCACACCAGATGAAAAGAACTGTGATACAGAAAAAGAACTGTATAATTATGCAGGAAAATACCATACACTACAAAAAAAGGGTGCCGTTAGCAACGGCAACATTCCGTTGCTAAATTTGCATCCGGAAATTGTTTAGCAACGGATATTCCGTTGCTAAACTAATTGCAAAAATTAAAAAAAAAGAAATAAGTATTGCAACGGAACATCCGTTGCAAACGACATTTGCAACGGATGTTCGTTTTTATTTGCAACGGATTGTCCGTTGCAATTGCAACGGAATGGCCATTGCATTTGTTGCATTTGCAACGGCTAAGCCGTTGCATTTGCAACGGATTGTCCGTTGCAATTGCAACGGAAATGCCGTTGCAAATGTGAAATGCACCGTTTTACCAATGGAATTGAATATCCACTGTCTTCCTCTTTCCCGGTCACATTTACTCCCACTTACTCACATCAGCCGAACAACAAAACCAGAAGACCTTTCCCTTCTTCTCTCTTCTTCCCGGCCTCATCAGCTCTTTCCCTTCTTCTCTTTTTTCTCTTCTTTTTCGGTTCGGTTACCTTCACTCTCTAAAACCAGAAGACCTTCTCTCTCGCTCTCTCTCTCTCCCTCTCGGTTCAGCAAAATCAGCCATCAACTCCGAGCACCACCTCGTCGGGATCCTCCCCTCTGCACCAGAAACCCAGCTGCAACGCCACCATGGAACAACGAAGGTATGGTCACCATTTCAAAATTCAAATTTCTGCTCAGTTTTTTGTTTATTTTCTTAGTTTCTAAATTAGTTTAGGGTTTAGGGAGTTTTGGGGGAGCTTTCTATTAGATTTTCTTGCAATTTTTAGCATAGCTAGGCACAAAAAATTTGCATTAAAAAATTTGGTCGAGGATGGTGTTAATTTTCTTGCAATTTTTAAGCATAGCTATTCTTATGTTTATCTCTATGGTTATTGGAACCCACAGTTTGATATCTGAGAATGTTGAGTTTTCTGCTTTACGCATTGCTGTAGTAGATGAGCAACAACGCTGTTGTCTGCCTCCTTGCTCGAGTATGATGTCATTTTACTGTAAATATCTAGTTAGCTTATCTGTTATTTCTTGTCTGTTGTTGTTGCAATCACTTGCTATACTTGTCAGTGAAGATTTACTCAAACAGCATGATGATGTGATTTCTTTATTTTTTCTTGGTGTTAAATTTCTTGAGAATATTGTGGCAAGGAGATTAGAAAATATTCAAAAATATCAAATTTTAAATACAAACATCTTCTCCATATTTCTGTTGATGTCAAACCAAGTTATGAGTAAAATAAAAAACAATATTTTTCTTAAGAGAATTCTATGAAATCTCAAATACTCATTTATTTGATCAAACAATGTTCAAACACATTATTAATGCCTAACTGCAGTGGCTTGTATGGGTCTGAAGCTACTGCAAGCAAAAGAACATTAGCCTAGTTGGAATGGGAGTTGAGCCCGAGGTTACAAGTACAACTCTCACCGAGGAGTTGAGCTTCTATACTCATCTGAAGAAAATAGGGAACATTAAGCCATAGAAAATCATATTAATAGTTTATAGAACTAAATTCTAATACTTTCTTAAGTGCTAAATAGGAAATATAACGTTAATGAAAAATACTAAAAACATAGAATAAGCAAATATTAATCCTGCAAGTCACTCTTCGTAATCCATCACATGTTATAGGCCAATGGCTTGATAATTGAAGCTTGTTGGGTGAATGATTCTGGAGATTTGTGGTTGCTTTGAATGGTCACAGAAACTGAATTTCAATGTTGGAAGCAAGTGGAGGTACTGAGGAGGTTTGAGCTGGCTGTGTAGAGTTTTTTATGCAAGTGTCATGCACAGCTTTGGTGCTTTTATGATGTGGATGATTTTTTAGTACAATGAGAAGGAAAGGGTTGTGTAATCTTTACTGAGTTGATGTGGCCTATGGGGGTCATTGGTTTCCAAACTTATTGATGATGGCAGAATATAACTATGCCAGGTGAAGGATGATTTTATATGAATTAGTGATGTAATGCCAAAATATTTAGACAAGAATTTCATGATGTGAATTGGTGATTTATAGATGAGAATTTTACAAATTAAAAAAATTTCTAGGTTAGGTCTTCCTAATGGCTATGCTTCAAACATATCACGGTGTGTGAAAGAGGCACAATGTAAGGTCTCCGGCATGAAAAGTCATGATTGCCATGTTTTTATGCAAAGACTTCTTCCTGTTGCGTTCCGACCTTACTTGCCTAGACCATTGTGGGAGGCATTAACAGAATTGTCAGTATTTTTTCGGGACATCTGTGCGACTAATTTAAATGTCCAACACTTGGAGTTGATGCAGAGAAATATTATTGAAATAATTTGTAAACTTGAAAGGATTTTCCCTCCATCGTTCTTCGACTCCATGGAACACTTAGCAATACACCTACCTTATGAGGCACAAGTTGGTGGACCCGTTCAATATCGATGGATGTATCCATTTGAACGGTATGTTTCCATACGATGTAATTTTAATTCACTTTAATTGAATAATTTGTTTATTTTTCAAACTAATTAACATAAATAATGTAGGTATATGTTCTATTTGAAGAAGAAAGTCACCAATAAAGCCCAAGTAGAGGGTTCCATATGTGAAGCGTACTTGATAGATGAAATTACAAATTTTGCGTCTTATTATTTTGGTGATGACGTTCAAACAATATTGAACCGAGTTCCACGAAATGACGATGGTGGAGCTAAGAGTGAAGGTGGACAACTTTCTATTTTTTCCTATCCAGGACGAAAATTGTCTAAAAAATATTATAGACGGCAATTATCGCAGGAAGAAATGAAAATTGCGCACAACTATGTCATTTTCAATTGTCAAGAATTGAAACCCTATATAGAGTAAGTGTGAAATATTTTATTTTGTTTCTGAATTTATAATTACTTCATTTCAACTAACAATTTAAAATTTAGGCAATGTCGCCATGAGCTACATTCACGACAACCACAATTGACCGATATTGAAATTGAAAAACTATGCGAGGTTGAATTTCCAATTTGGTTGAAAAACCATGTAAGTATTTTTCACGACATATTTTGTTAAATTTACTATTTTGTATGAAATAATAATTCATACATTGTTATTGTTATGCTAGGTTGAATACAAATCAACCGGAATTGAAAATCAAATCTTTGCTCTTTCTATGGGTCCGTCAAATTCTGTGAAATGTTATAATGGGTATTATGTCAATGGGTTTAAATTTGATACTCAATTTTATGGTCGCTATAAAAAAACAATGAATAGCGGGGTTTGTGTAAAAGGAAGTTGCTACAATGGTAATGAAATTGATTACTATGGAATGCTTGAAGAAGTGATATTTAGGGAGTAAGTGCAAGGTTTTTATGTTTAAGTGTCATTGGTACGATACCAAACGTGGGCTTAAAGTGCATCGTTCAAATGGTTTTGTTGAGATCAAGCATACCTCTAGACTACATGGAAGTGAAGATTTTGTCTTGGCGCAACAATGTCAACAAGTCTACTATACGTGTCCACCCGATAATAAATCTTCAGAATGGTGGGCAGTTATGAAGACAACAGCTAGAAGTCGTTATAATGTTGAGATGGGTGAATTTATTGAAAACAATGACTATGTTAAAACATTTGATGTTGATCAATCAGATGAAATTTCTCAACCATGTTGTGTGCTTCCTAATATGACACTTGATGAACCAAGTATATTTGTTGACACATCTTATTATGAAGAAGTCAACCAAAATGATTTGCTTATGGTAGAGGGAAATTGGGGAGACGATAATGAAATGGATTCGGATGAGGAAATTGATTATGATAATGAAGTCGTTGGTGATGATGATAATGATGATGATAATAATGATGATTTGATTAGAAGTGATGATGATGATGATTAGCATTATGCAGGTATATTCAATGCATTTATTTTTATGTGATGATGATGCTGATTAGCATGCTGCTTGTATTTCTTATATTTAATTGATATATTAACTTATGATATTTAATATTCTTTTGTTCATATTTCTTATTATTGTCATATTGATTAGTTTTTACCAACAATACTTATTGACGACAATCCAATTGTTGTAGGATGTCTAAACATGCAGCTATATTACAATATTCCAGAAGTGATAGGTCCGCATCCAGAGCGAATAAAACTCCATCTACCGTGGATAAGAACGCATCATCTTCTCACCAACCCGAGCCTGATCAACTACATGATTATTATACACACCGAGTTGCAAGTACATTTCCTCATCAAGAGGAGCATCTGAGGTTAAATGCACATGAAGCTTTCGGGTTTCAAGATTTGTTAGCAACACAAGGTGTCCCGCGAGATGATACAAACATGTTCAGAGAATTTAATGTACATCATCAAGGTTATGCGGGAGGAGTTGGAGATGAAGTTGATGAAGATGGTAATGATGAGAGAGAATTCGATGAGTCAAGAGAAGGTAGTAACATGCGATGTTCAGAAGATCCGGATTGCCTCCATTCAATCCATGGTTCAAGCTGTTCTCGAAGCAGTGTAAGCATTAAACAGAAGAGTTTTGACACGGCAATAGATCCAGTGTCGGGAAAAAAAGAACTCAGTTTGTATGGAACATCCGAGTAAGTATAATATTTTTATTACATAGTTATCATTTGTGTCATTATTGTTCCATGAACGTTTGTTACTTTAATTTTTCAGGTTCAATAACGCTTCATGTGGCAGAGAAATCAGAATAATTTTGAGAACTAATTTCAAGGGGCCATGGCACTCTTGGGATAAAGTTGATGCCATGTGTCGCGACAATGATTTTTTACGCGCTTTGCGCCCCGCCGTCCCCCTGGTTGGGGAGACAACGACGCGCGGTGAAAATGAGGGGTTTGTTTTATAGTCGCAAAATTACGACTATAATTATTAGGAGTCGCCACCTAGTATTAAGGTTACTAGGAACCTAGTGGTCTGCGAGAGTCTTGGGTAAGGGGACTTGTTGTGCAAGGGGAAGACGCATCACCCCCAGTGCACCCTACCTAAGGCAAGCTGCATTGTTGTTTGATTGTTTTTTTCTAAGTTATTTCTATTAGTCTTTTTCTAAGGTTCGACGCAGATCTCTCTTCGTGAGAGAGTCTCTACATCATTAGAAGTTTAAAAAAAAAAACTAACTTTTCTATTGTTCGGAATTTTCCACACTGCAAAATTTTTTTTAATCCGCGGGTGTACTTTACAATGTAATTTTACACCCTGATAGATAAAACAAAATAATTATTAATTTTTTTTTATCCACGGGTGTAATTTAACAATGTAATTTTACACCTTGATAGGTAAAACAAAATAATTATTAATTATTTTTTGATATTTTGGCCGAATCCCGATGGATAACCGTAAACTGGTTACGATATCCAATTTTTGTTTAAAATATATGAAAGATGCAACATATATTTTTTATGAAGAATATGCTTAAAAAATCACGGAATTCGGCCGTATGCACGAAAAAAATCATTTTTAAATTTTTTTTTGTAATAATAGTAAAAAAAAATTAATGTCAATTTACATTTTCATTTTTTATTTTATTTTTCTTTTTCCCTTTTTTTTTGGATGGGCTGTCAGCCCAGGTGGGCTGACAGCCTGCCTTATTTGGACTGGGCTTGCAGCCCGGATGGGCTGGAAGCCCAGTCAGTTTTGGGCTGGGCTGACAGCTTGTCTTCAGTGGGCCGGGATGCTGGGCTGGATCGGTCAGCCCAGCCCGAAGAAAAGAAAAGAAAAAAAAAGTAAATAAATAAACGAAGAAGAACGTGAGCAGTGCAGAATTAACACTGTACACGTTCTTCTACAGTAAATTGTCGAATTCGACGAGAGGGTTACCTGATGATGCAGCCTTGTACAGGAGATCGAGGTGGTCCTTTCTGTCGTGGTTGTGTTGAAAATGGAGGCCCGTGGTGGCCGGAGGAGGGCTGGAAGTGGCTGGAACCGCTGCTATTGCGTCGTCCCTGTTACTGCTGGTTCACGTCGAGTTTGCCGGGGAGAGAGAGACGATGGTGATCGGCTGGATGCTGCTTGAGGGGAGAGAGGGCTGCAGTGCAAGGCTGACGGTGAAGATGGAGAGGGAGAACTGTCACCGGCGATGGAGATGATGGGCTGCTGTTTCCGTTGCCGAGGGAGGCGAGAGGGGCTGTTTGTGCTGTTTTCTAGAGAGAGAATCGTCGACTGGAGGAGAGAGAGAGACAGAGAAGGACGCTGGAGATGGAGAAGAAAATGGCTGCCGTTGGTTGTGGCTGACGAGAGAGAAGGGGGTCTGTGTTTTTTTTTTAGTGTTTTCAACCCAGTTTTTATCCCCCTTTCCAAAATTTTTCTTCCTCCCGTGACAGTCTCCCTCACTGTCAAAATTTTCCCGCAAAATTTCTCAGTCTTCACCCCTTGTTTTCTGTCAATTCTCCTGCTATTTATAGGCGAAGGAGGCAAGGTGAAAAGTCATGGGGGTGTTGTCCACGGGATGGTGTTGCAGAGGGAGTTGCTTGTAGGGAATGGTTGCAGCATGGCTCCGGTGATGGGCAAGCATGGCTGCTGGCATGGTGCAGCATGGCTGCTGGTGTGGCCAAGCATGGCTTCGGCAGTTTGCTGTTCTCTTTTTTTTTTTTTTAATTTTAAATCAATAAGTTGTGACAAAAAAGAGTTTTTTGATGGGAAAAACCAGGAAGAACGATGTTTTTATCTTTAATTTTGACTTCCGATTTCACCCGAAAAGTTTCGTCACCGAAAATTCCGATCATCTCAATTTAACCCAAATTAAGCTCAAGAATTTGATTTTTTATCGATTAAGCCTTTAATTAATTTGACGTGACCAATTTAAAGTATAATTAGGCCATTGTGCTTAATTAAATCCTTCAATTAGGCCGTAAATTAATTCCCAAACATAATTACACTTTTAAATTGATCGACGATTAAATCAAATCAACCCATAAAAATATAATTATGTAGCACGACTTAATTTTTACACAGATTTATCCGATGATATATTATTTTTTCTTAAATCTGTATTTTTCTCTATTTTTGGGGACAAAAGAGATACGATTAGACTCTCGAAAACAACCAAAAATTCCACATTGATTTTTCTACCCTCGCTGACCCTTTTTATTTTATTTTTGTTATTTTTTGGTATATTTTGGGGAATCACCCAAAAATTGGGTGATGACAGTTGCCCCCCTCTTTACAATGCTTACGACTAAAGTCTTGTAAAAGACTTTAAATAGTAAGCGTTGTAAAGAAAAAGAAAAATGGATTTACCAGACCAAGAAATGGTTGATCTATCCAGAAATGAGAATAAGGGTTATAAAGTGTACTCAGAAGGGAATGGTAAGATAAGGCTAGAAAGCGCACTACCTAAGAATTGAGGCCTAAGGGGGATACTCAAAAAGATGGAAGATGATGATGTTTGTTAATGACAGGAAAATGGTCTCATTGTAATGGATGACCTAAACAAGTGAGAATGGTGAAGATGGTAAAAACAAAGAGATGGTCTTGTTGTGATGGGCGACCTGCCCAGATGGAAGTGAAAAGTGGTGATGAAGATTTCATGGGATGGAATATAGGGCTAGAAAGCTCGCTATCTAGGATCTATGGTCGAGGATCGGAAAACGCACTCGGATGTGAGGAAAATAGGGCTGGAAAGCGCGTTATAAGAATTGATGGTCGAGGGTTTGAAAATGCACTCAAAGATGAGGAAAGGAATGGCTAAGAAGCGCACTATCCTAATTAATGATTGAGGGATGGAAAACTCGCTCAAGAGAGGAAAGGAATGGCTAAGAAGCGCACTATCTTAATTGATGGCTGAGGGTTGAAAAACTCGCTCAAAAGAGGAAAGGAATGGCTAAGTAGCGCACTATCCTAATTGATGATTGAGGGTTGGAAAACTCACTCAAATGAGAGGAGAGGAATGTCTAAGAAGCGCACGATCCTAATTGATAGTTGAGGGTTGGAAAACTCACTCAAATGAGAGGACATGAATGGCTAAGAAGCGCACGATCCTAATTGATAGTTGAGGGTTGGAAAACTCACTCAAATGAGAGGAAAGGAATGGATAAGAAGCGCACGATCCTAATTGATGGTTGAGGGTTGGAAAACACACTCAAGAGTGGAAGAGATAGGGTTCGAAAGCGCACTATCTTAATTGATGGCTAGAGAGCTCACCCAAATTCTGGAAAGAGATAGGGCTAGAAAGCATGCTATCTGAGTTGGTTGATGGCTAGAAAGCGCACTCAAATAAGGAAAGGGATAGGGTTGAAAAACACTATATCTGAGGAAAAGCTCGCAAACGCTTTTAGGGAAATGAAAGTGGTGAGGGCTCGAAGGCGCACACAAAAATAATGAGTGGATGTTTGTGAATTACTATTCCTCCAAAACATTTCTTGGATTCCTAGGGAGATGCAATGCATAATGACACCCAAAATCAAGAAACAAATAAAGTTGAAAAGCATGCTCAAGGAAATGAGAGAGGTGAGAGCTTGAAAGCGAACACACAAAATGATGAACGAAGGTTCGTAAATTACGATCCCTCCAAGATATTTTTTAGATTTTCAATGGGGATACAATGCATGAATGCATGTATACTTACCTGAGAGATATAGGTCCCCTTTCTTCCTCTAGGCCTTCTTTTCTGGGATTTGGACCTCTGGATTTGATGGCTTCTCGCTTCTGCTTACTCAAGCCGCAACTTGTGATTTTGACCACTGGAGATGATAGATTTTCCATATCAACATGCCCCCCGAGTTTGATCCAGATTCTTTGAAAAGGAATTATGGAGTCAACTTCATGATTTTGACCACTGGAGATGATAGATCTTTCATATCAACATGCCCCCCTGAGTTTGATCCAGATTCTTTGAAAAGGAATGATGGAGCCAACTTCATGATTTTGACCACTGGAGAAGATAGATTTTCCATATCAACATGCCCCCCGAGTTTGACCCAGATTCTTTGAAAAGGAATTGTGGAATCAACTTAATGATTTGACAGCTTCTCGCTTCTGCATACTCAAGCTGCAACTTGTTGATTTTGACCACTGCAGATGATAGATTTTCCATATCAACATGCCCCCCCAAGTTTGATCCAGATTCTTTGAAAAGGAATTATGGAGTCAACTTCGTGATTTGACGGCTTCTCGCTTCTGCATACTCAAGCCACAACTTGTTGATTTTGACCACTGCAGATGATAGATTTTCCATATCAACATGCCCCCCCAAGTTTGATCCAGATTCTTTGAAAAGGAATTATGGAGTCAACTTCGTGATTTGACGGCTTCTCGCTTCTACATACTCAAGCCGCAACTTGTTGATTTTGACCGTTGGAGATGATATGCCCCCCTGAGTTTGATCCAGATTCTTTGAAAAGAAACGATGGAGCCAACTTCAATTGCATTTTAGATTGCCCCCCTGTTTGGTCATGCCCCAAAAGTGTTTTGGGCTTCAGGTGTTTGCAGGAAGGGGTTGGTTATTTGCAAAAAATATTTTCATGCAAAACTTTTGGAATTTCAAAGTCATTCCAAGCACAAAAACCATTTTGATGTTTGTTTAACAAACTTGTTCTCGAAAGAATTCAAGTGATCTCATTGTCAGGTTTTATGTTGACTTTGACAAGAATGTGAAATGATATTTGCAAGTCTTGTATGTCAGGAAGGCTTCGATCAGGTCGTGTAAAACATTTGTAAGGATTGTTTCAAATGGAAAAGCATTGCTTATCGATCCAGATAACTCGTATTTGATCAGAAAGGGCTTTATTAGGCTTGTAACGTAGGCTTAGGTTACTGGCTACGAAAAAAAAAGATATTTGTAGGCTCAAAAAGTGTTTAAGGGTTTTTTAGACTAAGGATCACTTAGTGCTTACTCTTAGAACTTCATTTAGCCCTCATGATTGATTTTCATAGTGACCTAGCATGCCCCCCAGTGTTTGTTTGGGCTTCATCTTGACATGCCCCCCAGTATTTGTTTGGGTTTTTTTATTGGTATTTGGCACTAACGTCGTGCTGACTTGACATGCCCCCCAAGTATTTTGTTTGGGCTTTTTCATTGTTTTTTGGCAATAATATTATGCTGACTTGAATGCCCCCCAAGTATTTTGTTTGGGCTTTTTCATGGTTTTTGGCACTAACGTCGTGCTGACTTGACATGCCCCCCAAGTATTTTGTTTGGGCTTTTTTATTGGTTTTTGGCACTAACGTTGTGTTGACTTGACATGTCCCCCAAAGTATTTTGTTTGTGCTTTTATCGCGACATGCCCCCCAGTATTTTATTTGGGCTTTCTATGTTGGGTTTTTAGTATTACCAAAATATTGAATTAATTTGCTATAGTGTACTAAAACCTTTTTTATATTTATATCCCCCAGCTTTGTTCGGGCGTCACTTGTCATTGAGGACTGTTTTGTAAATTGTTTTTTTTTTTGCACTTGCCCCCCAGTGTAGGGTGTGATCCTTGTCAGGGTTAATTATCAAGAAAAAAAAATATTAGGCTCAAATAGGGACTGCAAAGGATATTTGAGACTGTGAAGGCATATCAAAGATGGCCTTTCCTCATTTCAAAAACATGCAATCTGAATCAATAAGCTTTGCTTTTCCATACGAAACAAGTTTTTGATTTTTTTTTGGATTATTTGTTTGGCTAAGAAATTAGCTTTATTATGTGGATTTTGGTGGTATGAGATCACCTTTCAATGAAATCCTTTGAATTCCCAGAACACATTTATTAAATAAACATCAAATTGGCATTCATTTTCGTACTAGACTTTGATTTGCCAAAAATCTTTATGAAATCATGGGATCAAGTATACTTTGGATGAAAGGGTATATGGAGTGTTTGTGTTATTTAAACAAAAAGAAAGAGCACGCCATGAACACAAGAAAATACATGATCTTATTGGAGACAAAAGCTTGTTTAACAAAAGGTCTTGTGGCGTTACGAGCAAAATGACCGACAAGTCAAAATAGGAATATAATGTGCGGACATGACCAAAACAAAAAGGAAATCATGAAAGTGGACTTCATTTCCCAATACTAGTGTGCTCCTTTCTTCAAAAGCTTTTGTTGAGGTCACTTTAATGGTGCAGATACTTGGTACCTCATCTTCATGAAACTTAATTGGGCGCAGGACCTGGATTTTCTTCGGATGTTATCCACCCTGCTTTGATCAATTGCATGAGTCTCTTCTTGAAGGCACCACAAGTGTGAATGCTATGTCCTGCAGCACCAGCATGGTATTCGCAGGTGAGGTCAGGTTTGTACCAAGCAGGGTAAGGTGGTTGCAAAGGTTCCTGAGGTTCAGGAGCTACTTGCTTAATGCTTACCAATTTTTCATACATCTCATTCAAAGGCAATGGTAGCGGAGGTAACTGTTCTTGGGTTTTCTGGTAATTTCTTTTCGGGAAATCTTTGGCTTGAAAATTAATGTTGGCAATTTGAGATGAAGGGTTATTGTAATTTTGGAATTGGTTGTTCCTACCCTTATAGTCATCTTCGAAATGCTCGGTATCTCTTCTCTTGCCTTCAAAGCCCTTTTTCTCCACAAGTGCAGAAATTCTACCACTTCTAATTCCCTGCTCTATTCGCTCTACCACAGCTACAACATCCGTAAATTGCTGTGCTGAACTGCTCATCACATGTTCGTAATAGGGCGCTCTTAGCGTGTTGGCGAACAATGTCACCATCTCTTTATCTAGAAGCGGGGGATGTACTTGTGCAGCAAGATCTCTCCATCTCTGAGCATATTCCCTTATGTTTTCTTTGTCTTTCTTCTCCAGATTGGACAAACTTGTTCTGTCGGGAGCGATGTCCATGTTGTACTTATATTGCTGGATGAAAGCATCTACCAGATTTTTCCAACTACAGATCCTGGTGTTGTCCAGTCTCATGTACCAATTCAATGCTGCCCCACTCAAACTGTCTAGGAAAAAATGCATCAGTATCTTTTCATCATGCACTACTTCTTCCATTTTGTTACAGTATGATTTTAGGTGAGTGACAGGGCATTGTGTCCCGGTGTATTTGATAAATTCAGGGACACAAAACTTCTTTGGTATTACAACGTTCGGGACTAGACACATTTCTGCAGCTTGTACTGGGTCATATAAGTTTACCACTTCAATGGCCCTTATCCTGGCTTCCAGCGTCGCCATCTTATCTTGGTCAATACCCTCTGATGCTTCTATAACTGTTGGGGTTGGAGCAGGTGTCGGCACTGCTGATTGTACGAAAGCTGGGTTCTGTTGCGGATCCTGAACCCTTTCTCCTGTCACCTCTTCTTGGTGGTCCATTCCTTGTGTTTGAGTAGCCGCTGTGGGTCTAGTTGAAGGACCCTCGCCAGAGGCATTTCTCAGTGCTTGCTCGAGTAAGCTGGTAAGACTAGCCACACTAGCTTTCAGAGAATCCAATTCTTCTTGAAAATGAGCATCGCGGTGTGCACGCTCTTCGTCCTCCATATTTCTCTGTTTGAGTCTAGTGGTAGGAGCTCTTCGGGGACCTATATTTTGACCTGTTGATGATATGTTATGCACGGTGATGGATGCATGTGGATGCAAATGTATGTACATGCACATCGGCAAATTATTGGGGAGTTTGTAATCAAAGGCAAGTTATAAGTCATTATATGAGGGGTAAGCTTTCTATCTGGTCTCAAAAGGTCTATGAACTGCCCAGTGACCGCCTCACGTGAAGGTGGTGTAGGGGTTTACAAGAAATGGTTGGGGCACAGTATGACCGCCATTATCAAGTAAACACTCAGTTCATAGTTGGATGTTTCACGAATCTGAACCCCGACTGAAAGTCATGAGGCAGACCGTTAATCCCCACCTAACCTAGAATTGGGTTTATTTGCAAAATTAAAATGCATGATGAAAACAATTCACATCCGATGATATGCATTGACTAAAATTAAAATTGCATGCTAAAGCAGTAAGAATGCGAGTAAAAAATGAACTCAAAAATAACAATCAGACAAACAATGCTCAGTCCAGCAAAAGTCCCCAGTGGAGTCGCCATCTGTCGCGACGACGATTTTTTACGCGCTTCGCGCCCCGCCGTCCCCCTGGTTGGGGAGACAACGGCGCGCGGTGAAAATGAGGGGTTTGTTTTATAGTCGCAAAATTACGACTATAATTATTAGGAGTCGCCACCTAGTATTAAGGTTACTAGAAACCTAGTGGTCTGCGAGAGTCTTGGGTAAGGGGACTTGTTGTGCAAGGGGAAGACGCATCACCCCCAGTGCACCCTACCTAAGGCAAGCTGCATTGTTGTTTGATTGTTTTTTTCTAAATTATTTCTATTAGTCTTTTTCTAAGGTTCGACGCAGATCTCTCTTCGTGAGAGAGTCTCTACATCATTAGAAGTTTAAAAAAAAAAAACTAACTTTTCTATTGTTCGGAATTTTCCACACTGCAAAAAAATTTTTAATCCGCGGGTGTACTTTACAATGTAATTTTACACCCTGATAGAAAAAAAAAATTATTAATTTTTTTTTATCCACGGGTGTAATTTAACAATGTAATTTTACACCCTGATAGATAAAACAAAATAATTATTAATTATTTTTTGATATTTTGGCCGCATCCCGATGGATAACCGTAAACTGGTTACGATATCCAATTTTTGTTTAAAATATATGAAAGATGCAACATATATTTTTTATGAAGAATATGCTTAAAAAATCATGGAATTCTGCCGTATGCATGAAAAAAATCATTTTTTTAAATTTTTTTTTGTAATAATAGTAAAAAAAAATTAATGTCAATTTACATTTTCATTTTTTATTTTTTTTTCTTTTTCCCTTTTTTTTTGGATGGGCTGTCAGCCCAGGTGGGCTGACAGCCTGCCTTATTTGGACTGGGCTTGCAGTCCGGATGGGCTGGAAGCCCAGTCGGTTTTGGGCTGGGCTGTCAGCCCAGGTGGGCTGACAGCCTGTCTTCAGTGGGCCGGGATGCTGGGCTGGATCGGTCAGCCCAGCCCGAAGAAAAGAAAAAAAAAGTAAATAAATAAACGAAGAAGAACGTGAGCAGTGCAGAATTAACACTGTACACGTTCTTCTACAGTAAATTGTCGAATTCGACGAGAGGGTTACCTGATGATGCAGCCTTGTACAGGAGATCGAGGTGGTCCTTTCTGTCATGGTTGTGTTGAAAATGGAGGCCCGTGGTGGCCGGAGGAGGGCTGGAAGTGGCTGGAACCGGTGCTATTGCGTCGTCCCTGTTACTGCTGGTTCACGTCGAGTTTGCCGGGGAGAGAGAGACGATGGTGATCGGCTGGATGCTGCTTGAGGGGAGAGAGGGCTGCAGTGCAAGGCTGACGGTGAAGATGGAGAGGGAGAACTGTCACCGGCGATGGAGATGATGGGCTGCTGTTTCTGTTGCCGAGGGAGGCGAGAGGGGCTGTTTGTGCTGTTTTCTAGAGAGAGAATCGTCGACTGGAGGAGAGAGAGAGACAGAGAAGGACGCTGGAGATGGAGAAGAAAATGGCTGCCGTTGGTTGTGGCTGACGAGAGAGAAGGGGGTCTGTGTTTTTTTTTAGTGTTTTCAACCCAGTTTTTATCCCCCTTTCCAAATTTTTTCTTCCTCCCGTGACAGTCTCCCTCACTGTCAAAATTTCCCCGCAAAATTTCTCAGTCTTCACCCCTTGTTTTCTATCAATTCTCCTGCTATTTATAGGCGAAGGAGGCAAGGTGCAAGTCATGGGGGTGTTGTCCACGGGATGGTGTTGCAGAGGGAGTTGCTTGTAGGGAATGGTTGCAGCATGGCTCCGGTGATGGGCAAGCATGGCTGCTGGCATGGTGCAGCATGGCTGCTGGTGTGGCCAAGCATGGCTTCGGCAGTTTGCTGTTCTCTTTTTTTTTTTTTTTTTAATTTTAAATCAATAAGTTGTGACAAAAAAGAGTTTTTTGATGGGAAAAACCAGGAAGAACGATGTATTTATCTTTAATTTTGACTTCCGATTTCACCCGAAAAGTTTCGTCACCGAAAATTCCAATCATCTCAATTTAACCCAAATTAAGCTCAAGAATTTGATTTTTTATCGATTAAGCCTTTAATTAATTTGACGTGACCAATTTAAAGTATAATTAGGCCATTGCGCTTAATTAAATCCTTCAATTAGGCCGTAAATTAATTCCCAAACATAATTACAGTTTTAAATTGATCGACGATTAAATCAAATCGACCCATAAAAATATAATTATGTAGCACGACTTAATTTTTACACAGATTTATCCGATGATATATTATTTTTTCTTAAATCTGTATTTTTCTCTATTTTTGGGGACAAAAGAGATACGATTAGACTCTCGAAAACAACCAAAAATTCCACATTGATTTTTCTACCCTCGCTGACCCTTTTTATTTTATTTTTGTTATTTTTTGGTATATTTTGGGGAATCATCCAAAAATTGGGTGATGACACCATGTGTAAAGATGAACTGTTTAAGGAGTTCAAGGTATGTTTTTCTGTTAACTATTTTTTAGGGAGATTTGACAATCATGGCACTCTTGGTATGCCTTGTTTGTTTAGTAGTTTGGAAATTGAAGGGAAAGTTTGAAGCTTTTTGAATGATGGATTGATTGGTTAGATGTTTTGTTGATGTGTTTTTGACCAGTTTGGTTTTGTATTATAGTTGGAATTAGCTTACATACAGATAATTTATATGGATTTATGATTTGGGTCTGGTTTTGTTCTTGATTTGGAATTGTTTCCCTGAAAGTATCATGATTTTTATGTGAAGTTGGCTGATGGATACTTTGTTTTCTTGAGGGAGTAGTTTTCTTTATGATTAATAAGAATAATGAATTTGTATCTGTGTCGATTATGGAGCTTATGTTGATATATGGCTCGGGATGTGTTCTCCACTGGATTGTGGGGATGGTTTAGCTGAATGAATGATTGAGTGATCACTTAATGGATTTTTGCTGTTCTGGGGATGCTATGAGGTATCTGGCTTAGTAAATGCTAGGTGTAGATGGTGTTGAGCAGTTTTTTCCTTTGGTTTTGGTTGTGGTCTAAATATGTGTTTTGACTTTCCTGTTTTCAAGCACACTTGATCGATAATAATGTATTATTTTAGCATGGAGCTCCAATGTAGTTTATGCTTCCTTGCATAAGTGGAATTTTGATGCAACTTGATATAACTAGATGTTTTGCAAATGATTGGCACGAGATACTAGTTTTTTGTTAAATGATGAGGTTGTTTGAGATAATAGTTTGCACAAGGGTGCCGTAATCTTCGAGAAATCTTTGATAAAGCGTCGATAGAAACCTGCATGGCCTAGAAAAGAACGAACCTCCCTCACGCATGAGGGGTAAGGCAATGATGAAATAACATCTATCTTAGCTTTATCAACCTCTAATCCACGTGAAGACACAACATGCCCAAGAACTATTCCTTGTTCTACCATAAAATAACACTTTTCATAGTTCAAGACAAGGTTAGTTTCAATGCACTTTTTCAAGATCAAAGATAAATTTTCTAGACATCTATCAAAAGAATCACCATACACCGTGAAATCATCCATAAAAACCTCGATTATTCTTTCAACATAGTCAGAAAATATACTCATCATGCATCTTTGAAAAGTTGCAGGAGCATTACAGAGACCAAAAGGCATTCTCCTATATGCATATGTACCAAATGGACATGTAAACGTAGTCTTTTCTTGATCCTCAGGATTAATAACAATCTGATTGTATCCACTATATCCATCAAGAAAGCAGTAAAAAGACTTACCTGCTAGGCGTTCAAGCATTTGATCCATGAATGGTAATGGGAAATGATCTTTGCGTGTAGAAAGATTGAGCTTTCTGTAATCAACACACATTCTCCATCCACTCGAGATGCGAGTAGGAATGAGTTCATCATTTTTGTTTTTCACCAACGTGATTCCGGTCTTTTTGGGCACCACATGGATTGGCGCGACCCATTTACTGTCAGTGATGGGGTAAATGACTCCTGCATCTAACAGTTTCAAAATTTCAGCTTTCACTACCTCCATCATAGGTGGGTTCAACCTCCTTTGCATTTCTCTTGTTGGTTTTGTGTTGTCCTCTAATAGTATGTGATGCATACATATTGAGGGACTAATGCCCTTGATGTCGGCTAAAGTCCATCCAATGGCCGTCTTGTGATCACACAACAACTTCACAAGTTTTTCCTCTTGCATACTTGTCAAACCTTTTGCTATGATAACGGGAAGTGTATTGTTGTCGCCAATGAATACATACTTCAAATTATCGGGCAAAGGTTTTAATTCTAACTTGGGGGCCTGTAAAATAGATGGCAAAAGCTTTTTATGTGAGAGTACTAAATCAACAAAGACATTACCATGGGGAACGGTTTGCAAAGCTTGTAAGGCCAATACTGATTCGTGCACGTTTTGGGGAACACACACGTGCCTCTCCATCTCTTCTATCTTGGTGAAATCATAGCCATAGCTTAAAGCTATGCTTAATCCGTCTTCGCAATCAAAATCACAAACTTGCTGCACACACTTATCAATTTGATCATAACATGTGATAGAATAAACATTGCTATAAGGATATTTCATTGCATCATGAAAATTGAATTCAATTTTTTCATCTCCTACCTCCATAGACAAGGTATCCTTACCACAATCAATCTTTGTATTGGCGGTTTTCAAGAATGGTCTCCCAAACAATATAGGAGTGCTGGTTGATGAATCACAAGAATCATGTTCCATATCAAGAATATAAAAATCACATGGAATAACCAAACTATCAATCTTGACTAGGACATCTTCTATCACACCAAGTGGGTAAACAAAACTACGATCCGCAAGTTGTATTACAATGCTAGTTTTATTCAAAGGCTCAAGACTAAGAGAATCATAAACATGTTTAGGCATAACACTAATGGATGCACCTAAATCGCATAAAGCTCTTTTAAAACTAGCATTACCAATAACACATGGGATAGTAAACGCACCTGGGTCTTTTTGTTTCAAAGGCAGATTCTTTTGAACAACGGCAGATACAACTTCACCCATACTTATCGTTTCATGACCTTTCAGTTTGAAAGCTCTCTTGGTAGTACACAACTCCTTCAAGAATTTTGCATACTTGGGAATTTGTTTGATAGCATCGAGCAAAGGAATGTTCAGTTCCACTTTCTTGAAAACCTCTAAGATCTCTTTTTCTTTGTCTTCTTTCTTTGACCTAGAAGAACTCACAGGAAAGGGTGAATTTGTTTTAAAACTGGAATTAATTGAGTGAAAAGTTACCTTTGGAGTGTTTGTCTTTGTATCTATTTGTGGAGGAGGAGGATGTTCTTTCTTTGTACTCAATTCAGTTTCTATCTCTTCTTCCTCCTCCATCTCAATTTGTTTCAATTTTTTCTCTTCAAGTTCTTTCCCACTTCGCAGCATGATAGCACTAACATTCTCTTTTGGATTCAATGCTTGGGAGGGCAACTTTCCATTTATTTGTGCTTCCAATTTCCCTACACTTGAAGCTACTTGCCCCATTTGCTTTTCCAAGTTGTGAATACTTGACCTTGTTTCCTGTTGAAAAGACATGACATTTTGTTGCAAGGTAACAGTATTAGAAGCCAAAGTTTTCATCATCTCACGAAGATCATCATTGGATGACGACCCCATAACATTGGAGTTTGTGAATGGAGCAGGTTGTCTTGCTTGATAATTTTGTTGGGGCTGAAATCCATGTGGATGGAACTGTCGGCCTGGATTTCCTTGTTGGGATGGGTTGCTGTAGCGTAAGTTGGGATGATCTCTCCATCCAGGATTGTACGTGTTGGAAAAGGGATCATATTTACGCTGGGGCTGTCCGTTGAATGCTCCATCAATTGCATGAGCTTGTTCAATGTAATCTTCTTGCATTTTTGGGCACATATCCGAAGCATGTCCTTGTAAGGAGCATATGTTACAGACTTTCACCTGCTGCACATTTCCACAAGCCAAAGAACGCACAAGAGAAGTAAGATCATTAACTTTATTTTCAAGGTTAGAAATACTTACCTCATTTACTCGTTTGTTGGAGAGGTCTCCACGAGTGCCAAACTGTTTTGAGTTGGCTGCCATGTTTGAGATCAATTGGCGTGCAGCCTCGGGTGTCTTATCCACCAATGCGCCTCCACTTGCAGCATCAATGATACTACGGTCAGTAGGCATCAATCCTTCATAGAAATATTGAATGAGCAGCTGATCGGGTATTTGATGATGAGGGCATTGAATACATAGTTGCTCAAATCTTTCCCAATACTCGGAAAGTGTCTCTCCATGAGATTGTCGAATCCCACATATTTCTTTCCTTATATTGGCAACTCGAGATGCTGGAAAATATTTCTCCAGGAAAATCTTCTTCATAGCATTCCAAGTTCCAATAGATCCTGGGAGAATAGAGAAAAGCCATGCCTTTGCTGCCCCCTTCAAAGAGAAAGGGAAAGCTTTCAACTTAACTTGTTCTTCATCAACTCCATTCGGTTTCATGCCAACACAAACCATATGGAACTCCTTGAGATGAGTATGAGGATCTTCTCCTGCAAGACCATTAAATGTTGGTAACAAATGTATAAAACTAGATTTGAGCTCAAGATTTACATTATTGTCAATATTTATGCACAATGGTTGATTTTCCACGTTAGGAGCAGCAAGCTCCTTGAGTGTTTGTTGTCGTGCAATAGCCATGGTGTTGAGGCGAGCTTCCTTTCTCAACCTGCATAAAGTGCTTTCTATTTCAAGATCAATCTGCACTTGAATTTGATTAGTAGAACGGGTCACAGGCATAAATTCTTAAGAAAACTCAAAAGAAAGTAACCACACAAGAGATCAAAACCAATGCAAATTGTACGAAAACTTTACGGTAGAAAACTAAAACTGCCTAAAAACACTATAAAACAGAGGAATTTGGCCTCAATAGGGTGGGGCTAGTGATTTATCACTAGTTCTGTTCAAAATGTCCTTTTCCTACAGAAAACAAAAGATCGATACCTAATTTCACCAAAAACTCTGTTTTGAACAGTACCGCTGCCGCAACTGAACAGTACCGTCGCAAGCAAAAATTCTGTTTCTTTTTTTTTTTTTTTTTTAATCACAGCAAATAAAAATAACAGTACAAGCACAACAATCAACTAAAATTACCTCCCCGGCAACGGCGCCAAAATTTGTTGCGATGTCGCGGTCGCACAAATTAATTACCCTAGCTTAAAACACACAAGATAGTATAGAGCAAGCAAGGGGTCGATCCCACGAGGAAGTTTCAAGTCAGATTTTTATGCTGTACGTTATGTGATTGGGGGGATTTGGTTTGTGATTATCTAAACTATGGCAACAATTAAACTAGCAAACAAAATCAATTAAAACCGAAACTTATCAAGAAAACAAACCTTGGTCACAAGCATACATCCACCTACGGAAATTAGAACCGATCCTTGAAACAAAAAATGCAATTTATGTTCTGAAATTTTATCTTTTCTTAATGTGATTAATTAACGGATCCGCCGTATAACTAATCCTAACCAACAAACAATCAAAGTGTCCGCACTAATGATTCAATTTAATGGTAGCTTTAAGAACTAGATAATTTCATCAAGATTAACATACAAGTTGTCCGCAACTTGTGTCAATTTATTCATATGTTCTCCCTAAGTTCAATAATGTAGTTCCGCCACAATTATCAAGCTTAGTTGCTTCACAAGTTCATATATCACAACTCCGGTTTTGATATTAAACTTAGCAATAGATTGTTCACAACAATAACTTAGAGTCCGCTCTAGCAATCATCAACAACAATCATAGGAAATATGCATAGGAAAACAAATATACTCATTCATAACATAAACTAAAAATAGAAGGAAGAATAAATCTCACGGTTCTTGAAATCCGAAGGTTTTTGTGTCCTTGCAACCAAGCAAAAGAGTCTAGCCTTGCATGTTTATTGAACAACTAAATAAAAAGATGGAAGAACACATGATTTAGGATTTGGAGGAGGAAGATTTTGTGGTTTCTTTTATGCTAGCCGCCACTTCCTTGCTCCTCTTCTCCTTTATATATGCTTAGAAACCCTAATGTTTATTTTACCAAATAGTCCTTCCTTAAGTTGGCAGAATTTAGTTGTCCCTTGTAAAATTCATATCTCCTTCATATGACATCATTTTGAGCTGAACTTTGGAGCGTTTATAGGACTTTGAGTCCTGAATCCACGAAAATTTAGTTTGCATCAATCGGACTTTTGTAGCTCGAGATATTGAAGTTGGAATGGACAAAGGTCAATATCGGCAGATTGCAAGATTTGACTTTGAAGGCTGCGATTTCCATGATGTTCCTTATTTTATTTCTTTTCCTTAGCTTTCCATAAATTTATGGATGTTAGCTTTTGAATGTCACTGGAATCACTTCATTTCGATCTCTAGAGCTTCCACTGTGCACAAAACACCGACTGAAGGTCAAATCTGTCAATCACCTCCAATTACCTCCTTTTTGCATCTTTCATCCAAAAATGCCTTCAAAATATAAAACAAAGAATATCAAGGCATTTTATACATAAAACATATGCAAAACACTACATAAATATGGATGAAATTATCAAATAATATGGTCACATCATTGTTCAACACTTGTAATTTAATTTGTTTAATATTTTTGTTGCTTACTTTTTTTTTCATGTTCGTAGCAAGAACAGGCCGGGGGGAAAGAACTTCCCTGGGATGAGGTCTTTTCTGCTTTGCATCAAAAATCAAATGAGACCGGCATATTTGTAGATAACCGGTCTAAAATAGTGGTGGTAAGTACTTATATTTTATTTTATATATATATGAAATATCATTCATATTCAAATTAATATATTTTGACATGGACTTGTCTGTTTGCAAGAAAAATATAGAAATGAGATGGTTGCAAGATATGGACCTGATCAGGACAATCATCCCTCATTTGATGGAGCAGCTTGGTGTGAGGCTTCAGGGGGAGTAAGCAAGGGTCGAGTATATGGTGCACCCCGTATGCCTAAATCTAAAGTTGATGTGAGTTCTTCTTCACATACCTACTCAGTAAATTCATCATATCCAAGCACAACAACTAAGTATCAAGAGCAATTGGATAAAATGGAAACTAAAATTTCTTCCATTGAAGATTGTCTTAAGCTCTTGGTAGGACATATGGGTCTAAGTATGCCAACACCTGTTGCTCCGTCGGTGCCATCACCTGTGGCTCCGTCGATGCCATCACCTGTGGCTCCGTCGATGCCATCACCTACAATGGCACCAGGATATCGACCTCGACCTCAACCTCAAATGCCATATAATGGTCCATCTTCCTCTCATCAACAACATCGTAGATCATTTCCGCCTTAAACACTTTAAAATATGTATTTTTAATTTCATGTTTATTTACTTAGTCATGTAAATATAATCGAATCTGTAGTGTATTAAGGTTCCACGTTTATTTACTTAGTCATGTAAATGTAATCGAATCAGTAGTGTATTAAGAATTTTAATTTATAATAAATTTTATTTAAACCATATTTATGTTATTTTCAATATTAATAATATTTCAATAATTGCTAGTGCTTTTAAAAGATTTAGTTGTAATTAATTAAAATTAAAATATATTAAAAATAGATTTTAAATATATAAATATTTAAATAATATTCCTGCCGTTGCCATTGCAACGGGATGTCCGTTGCAATTGCAACGGACCGGCCGTTGCAAAATGTGTATTTGCAACGGGAGAAATTGCAACGGATTAGCCGTTGCAAATTATTTTGCAACGGATAATCCGTTGCAAACTAAATTTGAAACGACTTTTTTCTAACGGATTGTGTCCGTTGCAAATGCCGTTGCAAATTAATATTAGCAACGGATTTCTTTGTAATTTACAACGGATCAATCCGTTGCAAAACGACCTGTTTTTTTGTAGTGATATTTCTTGCACCACAGCTTGAAACTTGGGAAACCTGAAAACCCGTCGTCTTCTATGCTTGGAGCACTTTCACTTCTACTTTGAGCACTTTCACTTCTACTTTGAGCAATAGCCTGCTTGATTTCTGGAATGTTTCCCATTAGAAAACTAGGCGGCGGACCTCTGATTCCTTGCTTTCTAAGCCGTAGTTGGCAACTTTCGGGCTTCCGCCATAAAAAGTAGTAGAGATAAACGATCAAGCTCAATGCGAGAAGCAAAATAAGACAGGTGAAATTGTAGGAGATGAAAAACCCTTCCATTGCTCTTATAGATCGTATAAACGAAAGGAGTTTGGATATGCTAGGTTTACGAAGAGCAAGGCTATTATATAAGCACACGGTATGCTATTTCAACGTAATTTAATTATTGTTTTCCGTCACAATTTACACAGGGCAGACGTGCAAAAGACCATATATAATGTCATCCAGCCAACCGACCATGTCAATGTAGTTGCCCTGTTACTGGGCCTATATATTTTGTCTAGAATGTCATCATTCAATCAATTTAATAAAGTAAATGATATATTAACCTAAAAGCTAAAATATTTACTGTTTGCAATTTGTGGTTGATATTGCAGTGTCAACGCTAGTCCCTTAGATAGTTTTCATGGCCGTTTCTTAATATGATGTGGGAAAACTATAGCACTTGCTCTCACAGCTAGATGCTGTGAATTGTTTTTTAATTTAATAATCATTAGAAATTTAAATTATCCGAACACCTATAATAATAAAAAAAATGAATTGCTATGGTAATTCCGCACAATAAATAAATTAATAAATTAATTAATTCTGTCAAGCGGTGATGAAATCTTTCCACTAAACAATACGCAGGTACTGAACAAGTCACTTGTTCCCCTGTTTGTAAGGAAATCAAGAGAGAGTAGTACTTCGAAACTTTTAGAGATGATTGTGTTGGCTTACACAGCGTGTGATCGATTCACTGGTGGAAAAAAAGTGTAGATGGAAGGACAGTGCTCTAGAGATAAGAAAGCGACAACCTTGAAAACACGACAGCAATGAATTTTGCATGGCCGTGGATAACGCATGCAAGAAAAACAGTTTTGATACATTTCTAGTTGTCTTGTGTATTCAAGGCCGTCCCCTGGATGAGTGTAAGGGACGATCTCCCTTTCTGCTTCTTCTGTACCTGATATTGAACATCGTGCAATTTCAGAAGCCAGCCTCGGAAGTTTTCAATGGTTTTCCAGCTACTATATGTGGCCGGGTTATTGAACGGAATTATATGGTCAGCAGCGGCAATATGCGCATTGATTTAAGAATATATAGAACATGAAACCCATGTCCATTTTATTCACTTAAGAGTGTTTAATTTCTATAATTAATCTGTGGAGCCAGATCGATCGAGGATTGATGAGAAAACGGCATGCAGGCTACCAAAATCGGAAAGAGAAGGGAGGAACAAAAATCCAAAGGTACACAAGGAGGCAAAACCTGCCAGTTTAATCCAAGCTAGCTAGTTCCTTGTTTTTTAGGCGTTTTTCCCGTTACTGCATGCATTAGAGATTAGCAAAATTGCTGTCAAGAAAAAAGATGTTTGCAGTGTATGATCTCCAGTTACTGCCCCCAGAGGTCAGGGTCGCGGTGCCCATATCCACATGTTTACACCTTTTGGAACCTGCATATCACAAAGCTTCACATCTTGCAGGGCTCGCCTTGATACCACCGCCACTGCCGGGTAAGGCCTCAGCACCTCTAATACCACCGTCTTTATCTGCAGCGAATCAGGGGGGATATTGGAGTTAAAATGAATAGTTATATATCTGTGCTTTTTAATGGACCAGACAGCTACCTACCACTTTCATCTTGCCAAGCATGGCGAGATCTGGGAGATGACCATCACAGACTTGCTTAACTTCGGACCGGGCACGAGCTTGCCATTCAGGATTTGAAGCTAAAAGCATTAAACCCCACGTTGCAGAAATAGCAGTCCCCTCAGATCAGCAAACAGCATATCCTTGCAGTTATCAACTATGAACTCATGAGCACTCGATGCAGGCCCGCCATTTTCGGACAACCCGGTTGTAAAAATAATAATAATAAAGGATTCCTATGAAAATAGCTCTATAATTTCAATTTACAAAACTGCACGTTATTTCAAGAAGTCACTGTGTGTGTGGGGGGAGGGGGGGGGGCTCTCGAGAAATTTAATTATTGTTCTCCATCACAGTTTACAGGGCAGTCGTACAAAGACCCATAATGCCATCCAGCCAACCGACCATGTCAATTAGCTTCCCTGTTATTTTTTTTAATTTTTCTTCGCTTTTCCAAACTACTTGTTTTATATAAAGCTGGAATTTCCTTATTGGGCCATACCGTTAATGATTATTATGTACTCTTCAACTTTTAGCATTGTCACGGTACCGCAGGAGATATTAGATTGTGTTTTGCTTGTGGTTGCTGTTGTGGTTGAGGTTAAGAAAAATAGTTTTATAAAAAATGTTTTTAGCTGTGGTTCATAACTAAAATTTTAGTGTGTTGTTAAAACTGTGGTTGAGTTTGAGTTTAATGAAAAACAGTTTCGTGTGTTTGGTTACCATGTTTTTCATATTGTTATCAACTTTTAAAATTACTTTAAAGAACACACACACACATATAGTTTTTTTTAAATATTGTAGATTAAAAATCATATTAATAAAATCATATTAATAATTTAAGTAAATCAGACACTTGTTTTTATTCTCCCATCAAACTACTTGCAATTTCATCACGAACTAAATTCATACATGAACGCGTCTGCGATTCCTGACTATGTGATCGATGAACAACATCTGGTAAAATATCTTCATTTTATATATCATTTTAAATATAGTGCAATTATTTTGTATATAATTTAATTATGCAATTAATTATACAATTAATAGAAGTAAGTTATATCATTAAATAATTGCTTTTAAAAAACCCTCCAACAATATAATTATTAATTTTGTATATAATTTTTTACTTGTTGAGATATTTTTTAATAAAAACAAAAATAAATATTTTTGATATAATTACATCATTTTCAATATATATATATATATATATATATATATTTTCTACTATATATAACGAATATTTATATATTGAAAATAATTATATATATGGGGGAACAGATATATATATATGTCCCTCCCCTCATCCCGTTCCCCCCCCCCAACACACACACACACACACAAAGACGCCCCACCCTCCTCCCCTCAGCTCACCCCCAGAAAGCTTGTTCCCAGCATGTTGGGGGGGGGGGGGGGGGGGGGCGGGATGAGGGGAGGGACAGAGACGCCCCACCCTCCTCCCCTCAGCTCACCCCAGACATCCCGTTCCCAGCCCCCCCACACCCACACACAGAGACAACCCCAGCGAGCACACCCACCCCTCCCCCCTCAGCTCTTCCCGTCCCCCCCCCCCACAGCCCCATCCCTAGCGAGCACACCCGCACACAAATAGAGACAACCCCAGCCAACACTCTCGATTACTGTGTTTTTTCCTTTTTTGCAAGACACCGTAGCTGCAAAAGCAACTCTCAGGTGCTTTTGCAGCTGCAACACAACGACTATTTTTTTGATGGGACCCACAGTAAAAAACAGGGGTTTCGTTTGGTAATAACTGTGTTTGGCTCTGTGGTTCAACGCAAACGTAGCGTGAACCGCGGAGCCAAACGACATCTTAATTAGATTGGAAAGGAGTCATTGCCCTGTGTTTTTCCATAATTGGTATTATATATTTTAAAATAAAACAAATCTTAAAGAGAACAAGAATTTTTTTTCATAATGTTATAAATCTGGGAAATTAATAAATCTTGTTAGAATTTTTGTAAAACGCGAGTTCATAATAAAATATACAAATTTTAAATCGATATAAATTTATTTAATAGACAAATGAAATTAAATGATATCTCTTTTAAAAAAATAATGTTAAGTAGTACAATTTTAAAAATAATAAGACCAAAAATTAAAGATAATATTGATCCACAAAATTTTTCCAAACCATTAATCAGATATTTTAGATTTGAAATATTATACATAGAGAAGTTGCATTACTTAATTCTTAAAAAAATACAACATTAAATGATAAATTATTTTAATTATTATTCTCATTGTTAGTATTATGATTGTTAAATTGTTACAATCATTATAGCTACTATTATTATCATTACTATAAATATTTAATATTTTAATTATTATTGGCATTACCATCGTTGTCACCATCGTTATTGTTCTTATCGTAGGCATTACCATCGTAATAACTATTACGATCACTAACACCGTATTATTATTGATATTATTAAAATTATCATCAGTATTATTGTAATTATTAATATACTTATTATAATTATTTTTGTTATTATTGATATTCTTAATATTAAAAAAAACAATCACTACAATTGAAGGACAAAATTGAAACAAGTCAAGACTTCTATGCAAGAAATTAGGACGGGGAAAAAACACCAAGAATTGAAATGCATAAATTATAAACAAAGAGGACTTGTTTGCATTTTCGGTTTCTAGGGAGAGAAAAGGAAAAAAAAATCGACCATCGGCAAGTCTCCAACCACCACGAGTCAACACGTGCGTCACCATAGTTTCAATCGACATTCTAAATATGAACATGATAATTATAACTACTATTATTATTACTAACACCATTATTGTTATTAATATCATTAAAATTATCATCAGTATTATTATCATTATGAATAAAATTATTATAATTGTTTTTGTTATTATTGATATTTTTAATATTATTTTATGAGTTATTGTAATTATTATCACCACAACAATAATTAATATCATGAGCACCATAATCAATATAATAAATTATTATGTTATCATCATTATTGTAGTAACGTCACTATTATTATTATGATTATAACAATCAAAATTATCATTATTATTACTGCTTAAATAATAAAAATATTAAATTGTCTCGAAGAATAAAAAAATTATCAAAAGATCAAGTAGGAAAATAATTAAAAAAAATGGCTAAAATTATTATTATTATTGCATAAACAATAAAAACCATAAAATTATCTCAAAAAATAAAATAAAAAATCCAAAAACTTTACCAAAAGAGCAAACAAAAACAACCAGAAAGAATGACAAACTAAAATAAATATTATTAGCATAAAACAAATCATTTGATTTGAAGAACAAATAGAAATATTAAAAAAAGAAAAAAAAATAAGAAATATCAATTTTAAAATGATTATCAACATAGATTAAAATTTCAGAATTAAATTGAACAAAAATAAAACCCTAACAAAAGAGAAAATGATAAAAACTAAAAACTAAAACTAAGAGTATATACACATAAATATTAACAAAAAAATAGGGATTGCCTTAGAAGGACCGAAAAAATCAAAGAATTAAAAGAATAAGGGCCGAAATGGAAAACAAAATATACGATTAATTTCAATTGAAGGACAAAATTGAAACAAATCAAAACTTCGATACCAAAAAAATTAAAGAAGTTAAAAACAAACCAAAACTGAAAAAGAATGAGGGTTGGAACAAAAAATCAATTATATGATTGATTTTGATTGGAGAAAAAAATTGAAACAAACCAAAACTTTAATTGAAGAAATTAGGATGAAAAAAGAATCAAAAGACCAAGAACTAAAATGCACAAACCATAAACAAAGAGGACTTGTATGCATTTTCGGTTGCAGGAGAGAGAAAACAGGGGGGGCAGAACAACCGACCACCGGCAAGTCTTCGACCACCATGAGCCGACACGTGCACCACCATGGTGAATAGGACATGACGGCGATGACAGTTGGATATTTTCAGTCACTGAACGACTCTGCACGCGCTGCTTGTATGGCGTGGACGAAAGAAAAATGTCGGCGTGCCAACAGACTCGCCGACATATTTTTTTTTCAAAAAAAATAAAAAATAAATAAAATTACCTTAACCCCCTAGTCCGCCCCCAACAATGAAAAAATGCATACGCAAATACCAAAATACTCCTGGCCCAACTCTTTATTTTTGTATTTTCTAAAGGTAAATTAGTGTTTTCACCGATAAAAAAAATAGATAAACCAACAATACCCTTGTTGGTAACCCTTATTTTTTGTCTCATTAAAGGACAAAAGAGTTTTATTTGATGTGAGTAAACAATGAAAAATAACTTATTTTTTCTAAAAATATTTTCTCCATAAAACGAATCTTAAATAGAAAAGTTTGTAACCATCAATAAAATAAAAATGAAGGGGAAATTGTTGAAAAAATACAGCAAAGATATTAATAGTTAACCAAGTTACAAAGAAGAGAGTTTTATCCAGCAACTTATTTAGCCATTAAAAATGATTAAATAGGAAAATAAAAATAAAGCTAAAGAATTGACTATCTCCCTTGTTTTATTTATACTCTTTCCTCACCACTAACTTTCTTATCCAAAAAGGACAAGGAACGACGGCACAATATCTAATTAGTTAATAGCAAGAGCTGTATGTTAACCACCACTAATTCTTACACGTACCTTGGCACCTGAATCACTCAATCTTCTTTAACAGTAATTAAACTGTTAACAAGATTTAAAAGGCATAAACATCCCCAAATCAAGCACATAATTTTTATGGACTCAAGGGCATAAAAAGAATTACACTACTCCAGTCCACTATTAAATAATTGATGACCTTTGATTGACACGTATCATTTCATTTACATGGCTTTTCCCTTCTACCTGAAAGACATGTGTCGTTTTTTTATAATAGAAGTGGGTTGCATTTTCTATCCTTTACTGTTAGGGATGTGACTCACATTAAATCTTGATGCATTACTTGTTTTGACAATAAGTTTCTTTTTAAAGAGAAATAAAAAATAAAAAATAAGAAATAAGAAAATAAATGATCAAGGAAATGAAGTTATCAGATGCGTTTTTCTCTCCTTAATTCAAATGATTGATATTTTTATAATGGCCTTTATTATATTTATTAAAAAAATGTTACAAATAAAAAGGACAGGTTCTAATAAAACGAATAGAAATTACATTGATAAAAAATATTAACTCGTAAATTTTTTATCATTAAACTATTATATTCTAAGCAAATATTTTCCCTGTCTTTGATTTAATAACCTGTACGCGGTAGGAAAAAAAATAATAAATAACAAAACATATATCTTCTTTTCATTCAGTATTTATGGGCATATTTTTGTATATTAGATTCATATAAAATGATTCAAAAAGAAATTATTACAAATAAAAATAATTTTATTTGAAAACTATAGACATTCAGATAATATTTAATTATTTTATTTATAGCAACTTTTATTCAAAATTAAAAAAGAAACTATTTTTTCAAAATATAAAAAGTAGTTCAAATGGACTTGTGAGGATGGCCAGGAATGTCTGGTGTTTTTTTTTTAAATGGGCCAATATATTTTGTTGAGAATGTCATCATCCAATCAAAATTGATTTTTTAATAAAGTAGATGATATATACCATGACTTCACTCTTAAAAACGAATCCAATTGGCTCTTTTTTTGCCAAAATATTATAGATAATCTTTTTTTCTAGTGATTTTCTCTCATCTCAAATAACATTGCATAATAAAAATAAAATATAGGATTAAAATATAAAATTAAAAAAATAGACATAAAAAATACTTAAACACATGTGAATAAAGTAATAAACTGTCGAAGATGGATGGATTGTTCATAATGAGTGTCCAATTATATACCGACAAAAGATGGGTTGTTCTTTCATTCTCTTCAATGGCAAGGAAAGTTTCAAGTCCACTAGCAAGACATGACACCAGACTTTTGGCAGATAGAAATTACACTGTACAAAAAGTAGCAAAATATCTAACTCACAAAAAGTACAATAGCGACGGCAAGCCAAATTAATAAATAGTTTTAATGGTGTATGATAATGGGGTGTGAGATTTTTTACTTTTTATTTTTATTTTTTTATTTAGTTTTGATCCCTTTATTTTTCGGTCATTCTGAAATAGTTATTATTTTTTGTTTGTATTTGTGTATTTATATTCTTAGTTTTAATTTTTAATTTTTATTGTAATTTATCTTTGTATTAAATATAACTTGCGTTAAAAAACAGTGTAACTTCAGCTTTGGTGACGTGAAATGAGAGTGAAACTCTCTCTTATGCATGTATAGTGAATCTTATGTTGCTAGTCATTTGTTATTTTTGTGTTTTTTGCATGTATTTTGTCTATGTGTGTCATGATATATTTTTAATTTAAAGTGTTTTTTATTTAAAAAAAAATTAAATTATTATTTTATTTTTTAATATTTATTCTTCATATTATTATATTAAAAGTATTTTAGATCATCGAGATTAAATTAATTTGAGATTTAAAGAAAAAAAATTAGTTCATTATATATATATATATATATATATATATATATATTCAGACGTTCATATTAAACAAATATCAAAATATATAATTATTTTCAAGAGAATCCTTAAAAATAATCGTTCTTATATTTTAAATGCCTTATCCATAAAAAAAAATGAATATATAAAAAAAACTAAATAATCGAAAGGTTTGTAGGATGATTATTTCTCTAAAATGTATAGCATAAAAAAAAATCTAGGATAATTAATATTTTTTTTACATGTTAAAAAATTTGGTCTTGGTTGCGGCGAAGCGCAAGCCAAGTTGCTCATGTATTTTTTAATTATAGATAATTCGGTCCATTTTTTTCCACCTGTTTTGTCTACGTGTGATTCATGTATTTTTCTGTTTACGTGATATTAGATCTGAAATATCATACCTAAAAAGCTGCAAAAGTCATTTTTTAACAAAAACAACATCGACTGATAAATTATTTCGATTATTATTCTCATTGTTATTATCATGATTGTTAAATTGTCATAATTATTGTAGCTAGCATTATAAATATTATTGTAAATAATTAATATTCTAATTATTACTTGTAATATCAACGTTACCACCATCATTATCGTTATAAAAAGAAATTCATTTTTTTTATTTTTTACAATTTATTCTTCATATTATTATATTAAAAGCATTTCAGAACACTGAGATTAAATTAATTTGAGATTAAAAAAAAACTTAGTTCTTTTTCTAAAATATATTTTAAAATGTTAATATTAAACAAATATCAAAATATATAATTAGCCTCATATATTTTTAAGAAAAATTACCTTTAAAATAATTGATATTATTATTTGAAACGTCTTATCCATAATAAAATGAATATATATATATATATATATATATATATATATAAAATCGAAAGTTTTGTAGATTGATTATTTCGCTCAGATGTATAACATCATAAAAAAAATCTAGGACCATTAACATTTTTTTTACATGTTAAAAATTTTGGTTCTGGTTGTGGCGAAACGCAGGACAAGTCGCTCGTACATTTTTTCACTGTAAGTAATTCAATCCATTTTTTTCACCTTTTTTGTCTACGTGTGACTTCATATATCTCTTATTTACATGATATTAGATATGAAATATCATATATAAAAAAAACCACAAAAGTCAATTTTTAACAAAAACAACAAAAAATAAATATTATTAGCTTAAAAAAATCATTTGACTTGAAGAATAAATAAAAATAATAGAGAAACTAAAGGAAAGAACAAAGGAAAAAAATAAGAAATACAATTTTCAAATGATCACAAACAAATTAAAATTAAGGACTAAATTCTAAAAAAACATACAACCTCAACAAAATAGAAAATAATAAAAATTAAAAACAAAGATTAAGAGCATACACATATAAATATGGACAAAAATAGGGACTATTTCAGAAATATATAAAAAATAAAGGAATTAAAATAAAATAAAAAATTCAAAGTATAAGGACTGAAATGAAAACAAAATATATGATTAATTTCAATCAAAAGATAAAATTGAAGAAAAAAAACAAACTTCTATACCAAAAATATTAAGGGATTTAAAATTAATCCCAAAATTAAAAGAATAAGAACCGAAATGAAACCGAAATATATAATCAATTTCAATTGAAGGACACAATTAAAACAAATCAAAACTTATATAACAAAAATTAAGACTATACTAAACAATCAAAAGAGCAGGGACTGAAATGAAAAAAACCATAAATAAAAGGGATTGTCGTGTAGTTTAGCACATAAGAGAGAGAAACGGGGAAAAAAGATCAACCGACCACCGTCATGTATCCGTCCATCGTGGTATGACATGCGCACCACCATGAGGTGGAGGACATGGTGACGCATCTGGTGAGATGCCAGATGAGCATTTTTCACCACCGAGCGCCGCCCAAAGGGTGCGTGCCGAAAACTGTTGGCGTATCTTACCGAAACAGTATTCAACAAAAAATAATAATAAATTAGTATATATCTACCTCTACAACCAACTTTTGAATTTTATCTTTTATAGAGACATATTCATATTTATACATTTAAAAAAAAAATGAAATGTCTGAAACACTCCATAGTAACTCGTCCCAATAACAAAAAAAACGCATAAGCAAATACCAAAAACCCCCGGATCAGCTCTTTATTTTTATCTTTTCTAAAAGCAAATCAGTGTTTTCTCCGTTAAAAAAAGAAGTTAAACCACCAATACCCTTGTTGGCAACTTTTATTTTTTGTCTCATTAAAAAGTTTGTAAGTATCAATAAAATGAAATGAAGGGGAAATTGTTAAAAAAAAAAACAGCAAAGATGTTAGTGGTCTGATGTTGCACGACTCACGTCGTTATAATTAGGAGCAAATTATTGTATACGGCATGCAGACCAAACTGGTAGGTATAGTAGCTGTCTGTGATGGAAGCATTGTTCTCCCTCTAATGAACAAAAGTGAATCAAATGATGTGGGGGAGAGTCGATCGGTGGACTTTGTTGTTGTGGTTTTAAATAATTTGATTCTACAATTTATATCACTGGATTAATTGTTGGTCCTATCATGTGTATTTGCTAATAAATGTTTTTAATTAACGCTAAAAAACGGTCTAAACACTCCATTTGCCGCTGGAATCCTATTATCAATGGCACATGGCATGCCATACGTGTCGGAATAGATATATCATACACGCAACTAAACATAATTGATTTTTGTTTTATTACACCAATCGACTAATAATTATTCAACCGAAAAACAAACAAATAAATAAAAAAACTAATGATGGTGGTCTCAAGGGCGGATAATATAAGGGATCTTTTCTCCTCTGTAGGGCCAACGGGAGTCTTGTATATTTCTCGGGGTGAAAGCAAATGGATGATTTTACTGTTGGATAAGCTTCAACATTATGGAAAGCCTAAGATTTCCTAAACAAGAGAAGTTAGGATAAGATAGGCTTGATGTAATCCTAATAGAATTAGAAGTTGTCTAGTTCTAATTAAAATAGGAAAGTTGTGCTAGTGACTTATAAATATCATTGTTGAGTTGTAACAATGATCACAACAAGAGCTTGTGGTGTTTAGTTTTGAGTTATTTTCTAAACATAATAAGAGAGTTATTCTTATACACAAGCTAAGAGCCTTGATTTTACAAACTTGAATTGGTATCAGAGCTGTAGGCGAATCGATCAAACCAAACCATGGAAGACAACACCACTCCTCCGCAGCCAAAGGAAGCCATCCCCTCTTCAATCCAATGCCCCATGCTAAACTCTACAAACTATGCAGTATGGGCCATGAGGATGAGAGTTTTGTTGCGAATTCATAAGGTGTGGGAAACAATTGAACCAGGTTCAAAAGAATCCCACAAGAATGATGTCGCAATAGGATTATTGTTTCAATCCATCCCGGAGAATCTTATCCTGCAAGTAGGCGAACAAGACTCTCCAAAAGAGATATGGGAATCAATCAAAACTCGTAACCTTGGTGCTGATCGTGTCAAGGAAGCAAGACTTCAAACTCTAATGTCTGAGTTTGAAAGAATCAAGATGAAGGACACGGATACAATAGATAACTTTGCGGGTAAGTTATCTGAGCTAGCATCAAAGTCGGCTTCACTCGGACAAACGATTGAGGAACCAAAACTCGTGAAGAAGTTTCTCAATGTTTGCCAAGAAATAAATTCATCCAAATCATAGCCTCTCTCGAGCAAGTTCTGGACTTGAACAAAACAGGATTTGAAGATATCATAGGCAGACTCAAAGCCTATGAAGAACGAATTCTCAATGAGGAGAATCACGGAGAAACACAAGGCAGGCTACTATACGCAAATTCAGAGCAACAAAGCTTTACAACACCACGAGGGAGAGGACGTGGAAGAGGATACAAAGGGCACAGAGGGCGAGGCAGAGGAAGATTCAACCCGCAAGAAAGGACAACAACTCAAGGTGATCAAACTAGAGAAAAGAAAGATAGATCAAAAGTAATTTGCTATCGCTGTGACAGACCAGGCCACTTTGCCTCCACATGCCCTGAAAGAACACAAAAGATACAAGAAGCAAATAAAGTAGAAACGGAAGAAGCTGATCCAGCCCTTTATATGCACGAAGTTGTGTTCTTAAATGAAGAAAATGTCATACCAAAGAAGTACGAAACAAACGAAGGAGAAGGAGGAGTTTGGTACCTTGATAATGGAGCAAGTAACCATATGACCGGCAACAAGACATATTTTCTGGAACTCAACGAGAACATAAAGGGGAAGGTGAAATTTGGAGATGGATCCTGCATTGAAATAGAAGGGAAAGGTTCAATTCTCTTTCAAAGCAAAACGGAGGAGCAAAAACTTGTGGTAGACATCTACTACATTCCCGTACTTAAAAGCAATATCCTAAGCCTGGGACAAGCTACAGAAGCCGGGTGTGATGTAAGGATGAGACAAAACTACTTGACACTCCATGATCCAAGTGGAAGACTCTTAGTAAAGGTCATACGTTCAGCCAATAGACTTTACAAAATAAGTCTAAAAATTGGAAAACCGGTCTGCTTGCACACGAGGATAGAAGACGACACTTGGAGGTGGCACGCAAGGTTAGGACATATAAGCTTTAAAACAATCAAAGCTATGTCCCAACAGAGGATGGTTCATGGCTTGCCGGAAATCAGAGAAGAAAATAGATTGTGTGAGTCATGCTTAGTCGGAAAACAAGCTCGTCAATCTTTTCCAAAGACATCTATGTTTCGAGCCTCTAAACCCCTTGAACTCCTACATGCAGACCTATGTGGTCCCATAACACCACCAACCATTGCTCATAACAAATACATATTTGTTATCATAGATGATTTTTCAAGATACATGTGGTCGATCTTGATAAAAGAAAAGGGTGAAGCATTTGGCAGATTCAAGGCGTTTAAGAGTCTAGTAGAGAAGGATCTTGGGAAAACAATCATAACTCTTAGAACTGATAGAGGAGGTGAGTTCACTTCAAGGGAGTTCCATGAGTTTTGCGAGATAAACGGGATCAAGAGGCATCTCACGGCACCCTACACACCGCAACAAAACGGTGTAGTAGAAAGAAGGAATAGAACGTTGATGGAGATGACAAGGAGCATTCTCAAGGCAATGAAGGTACCAAACTATCTATGGGGGGAAGCAATACGCCACTCTACATATGTACTCAACAGGGTACCAACAAGAGCCCTTGAAAACATGACTCCTTACGAATGCTTGCGAGAGAAGAAACCGAACCTAGGACATTTAAAGGTTTTCGGTTGTGTAGCTTACACAAAAATTGAAGCTATAAACCTCAAGAAACTGGATGACAGATCAAAGACTCTAGTGCACCTTGGGATTGAGCCAGGATCCAAGGCCTATAGACTTTATAACCCAACAACACGGAAAATTGTTGTGAGCCGTGATGTGGTATTCGATGAGAAGACAAGATGGAGCTGGAATGAATCAAGTGACGAACCAAGAAGGGATCCGGGAATGTTTTACATGAGATGGGGTGAAGCTGTGGATGCAGGAGAAGGACCCACGGTAATAGTCAATGATCAAACCGGAAGCAATGAGTTCAATGATCTTGAGCATCATAACCATGAAGATAACAACAGCACGGACGAAGACTCTCATAGCAACCACGACAATGAGAGTAACGTACACCACCAGCAAACAGAGCAATCACTAAGAAAATCAACTCGTCAAGTAAGTCAACCACGTTACCTTGATGATTATGTCCTTCAAGCCTCTGTAGAATGTGAGAGACTTTTACTCTCGATGAATGATGAGCCAAGTTACTATAGAGAAGCAAAGGGTTCGGCAAATTGGAGACAAGCATGCAAAGAAGAAATTGATTCTATCAACAAAAACGAGACATGGTCTCTAATTGATAAACCAAGTGAGACAAAAGTTATTGGTCTCAAGTGGATCTTCAAAATCAAGAAAAATGCGGATGGGACTATCAACAAATACAAGGCGAGACTCGTGGCTAAGGGATATGTCCAAGAATCCGGCATAGATTTCGACGAAGTATTTGCACCGGTTGCTCGTATTGAAACTATTCGTTTGCTAATTGCATTGGCAGCATCACATGGATGGGAAATTCATCACTTAGATGTGAAAACAGCATTCTTACATGGAGAATTAAAGGAAGATGTTTATGTTGAACAACCCGAAGGCTTTGAAGTAAAAGGTGAAGAACACAAGGTGTACAAACTATCGAAAGCATTGTACGGCTTGAGACAAGCTCCTCGAGCTTGGAACACAAAATTAGATCAAATCTTGAAGGGGATGAGATTCAAGAGATGCTCAAAAGAAACCTCCGTGTATCGCAAGGAAGAAGAAAGAACTCTTCTCATTGTTGCTATTTACGTAGATGACTTGTTTGTGACCGGCAACACTCTCAAAGTAATAAGTGAATTCAAGGCTGGGATGTCAACAAAGTTTGAGATGTCGGATCTCGGAAAACTCACCTATTATCTCGGTATTGAAGTACAACAAGTTAAAGATGGAATCGAGATTAAACAAGAAGGTTATGCACGAAGGATCCTAAGAGAAGCTGGTTTAGAAACTTGTAATCCGACTCAAGTACCTATGGAGTTTGGACTGAAAGTGTCAAAAGCACAAGAAGAAGCAGAGATAGATCCTACATGTTATAGAAGGAACGTAGGGTGCTTACGGTATCTATTACACACACGACCAGATTTGGCATTTTCCGTTGGAGTTGCTAGCAGGTATATGCAAAGTCCTCGCAAGTCACATGGTGAAATAATGAAGCATATACTACGGTATCTAAAGGGAACGGTGGCATTTGGTTTGAAGTTTAATCGTGAAAGATCAAACAAAATCATTGGGTTTAGTGATAGCAGTCACAATATTGATCAAGATGATGGAAGAAGCACTACGGGTCATATATTCTACTTTGGATCCTCACCAATTACTTGGTGCTCACAAAAACAGAACACGGTTGCCCTCTCATCATGTGAGGCTGAGTTCATGGCAGCAACGGAAGCAGCCAAACAAGCCATTTGGCTTCAAGACCTGTTAAGCGAGATCACTGGATGGAAGACCGAGCAAATCATCATCAAGATTGATAACAAATCAGCAATAGCACTCACAAAGAACCCCGTGTTTCATGGAAAAAGCAAACACATTCATAAACGCTACCATTTTATACGAGAGTGCATTGAGATGGAACTTGTTGATGTGGAACATGTACCGGGAGTTGAACAAAAGGCGGACATCTTAACTAAAGCATTGGCAAAGATCAAATTTGCAGAAATGAGAAGCTTGATAGGAGTTCAAGACATGACCGAAGCAAAATTGAAGCTTAAGAGGGAGAATGTTGGATAAGCTTCAACATTATGGAAAGCCTAAGATTTCCTAAACAAGAGAAGTTAGGATAAGATAGGCTTGATGTAATCCTAATAGAATTAGAAGTTGTCTAGTTCTAATTAAAATAGGAAAGCTGTGCTAGTGACTTATAAATATCATTGTTGAGTTGTAACAATGATCACAACAAGAGCTTGTGGTGTTTAGTTTTGAGTTATTTTCTAAACATAATAAGAGAGTTATTCTTATACACAAGCTAAGAGCCTTGATTTTACAAACTTGATTTACGACACCTATTATGAATATATATAGTTTTTGCTAGAGAATAAATAAAAATCAATTATATTTATGAAAAAGTATTATTTCATATAATAATATTTAAAATAAATTCTAAGAAAATAGATTACAATCGATTAGAACCACTGGATATGCTTTAGCAGGAGTCGGGCAACATCAGACTATATACAGACAAAAGATGGGTTGCTCTTCCATTCTCTTCGGTGGCAAAGAAAGTTTACATGTTTCCATCAACGAGGTACATCATGGATGTCATATGATGTTAACTCATTAATATTTACTATTAAAAAAGTTTTCCATAGTGAAATTAATATGGATTTTAATAGTTAAATTACTATTTTTCTCTCGATGCACAACTATACAACATCAGACTACATACCGACAAAAGATGGGTTGCTCTTCCACTCTCTTCGGTGGCAAAGAAAGTTTACATGTTTCCATCAACGAGGTACATCATTGATGTCAACTCATTAATATTTACTATTAAAAGGGTTTTGCATGGTGAAATTACTATTAAAATTACTATGGATTTTAATAGTTAAATTATTGTTTTTCTCTCAATGCACAACTATTTTAGTCTTGAGTTCAGGGGTATTTTTGTTTTTTTATGTTTCTGTGCACAGTAAAATAATCATAATACCTCATAATAAGACAAAAATCAAGAGTTGTTAACGGGGGTATCACGGTAATTTTACATTTTCAGTGCACACTAAAATAATTCTTTTATCCTCAAATAAGACAAAACACAAGAGTTGCGTGCGAGGAAGTTTCGGACATTGAACATTTTTTGAAAATATGTAAATATATATATTTATACCCTCATATAAGACAAAATCAAAGTGTTGACTGCAGGGGTGTTGCGGTAATTTAATGTTTTTTAGTATTATTTTTTGCTGATTACTGTTGGCGTGTCTGACAGACGCGCCGATAGTTTTCGACCTCACGTCCCCTTCAGATGGCATGTGCAGCGTCTTCTGACAGTGAAAATATTTGTCTGGTGTCACTCAGGATGCACTTTCATGTCCTTTACCTCATGGTTATGCGTGTGGCGGGTAAAGGTGATCAGATACGTGATGGTGGTCGACTGAACTTTTTGTTCCCCCTTTCTCTCTCATGCAAGCCAAAGTGCACGGTAGTCCCTATTGTTTATGGTGTTTCATTTCAGTCCTTGATCTTTTGATTATTCGGTATGTTCCTGATTTCTATTATGGAAATTTTGATTTATTTCAATTGTGTCCTTAGATGGAAATTGATATATATGGAGTGTTCAATTTGGTCCTTATTCTTTTAATTTTTGGTTTGGTTTTAAATCCCTTAATATTTTCGGTATAAGAGTTTTGAATTTTTTCAATTTTGTCATTCGATTGAAATTGATTACATATTTTGTTTTCATTTCAGCTCTTATACTTTTAATTTTTTATTGTAATTCTTTTATTTTTTTTATATTTCTAAATAGTCTCTATTTTTGTCCATGTTTATATATATACACTCTTAGTTTTGGTTTTTAATTTTTATTATTTCTTCTTTTGTTGAGGTGGTATTTTTTAGAAAAAATCTTAAATTTTTGTTTGTGTTTGTGATCATTTGAAAAAAAAATTCTTTGTTCTTTTTGTTAGTTTTTTAATTATTATTTTTATCTTCAAGTAAAAAACAATTTAGCTAATAATTTTATTTTTGTTTTATAATTTATTTTACTTTTTTTTATTGTTCTTTTGTTAAAGTTAGTTTTTTTTTTTTATTCTTTGATGTAATTTTGGTTTTTTTCATTATTCACACAATAATGACAATAGTTTTAGTTTTTTTTTCTTGCATCCTCTTTTGTTAGTTTTTAAGTTTTTTATTCCTCTGAGTAATTTAATATTTTTTAGTGTTTTAGCAATAATAATAATAATAATAATTTTAAGTGTTATAACCATAATAATAATAGTGATATTATTAGTCATAATGATAGTAACAATTGTAATTTATTGTAATGGTTGTAGTGGTTATGTTGTTAATAATTATGGTTTTGATGATAATAATAGCAATAACTCATCAAATAATATAAAAAATATCAATAATGACAAAAACAAATTATAATAATGATCATAATACTAATTATAATTGCAATTATATTAATAGAAATAACGATGCTAATTATCGTAATGTTTATTGTTATAATAATGACGATGATTATAACAATAATGATAATTAAAATATTGATTATTTACAATAATGATAGCTATAATAATTGTGACAATTTAACAATTATAATATTAACAATGAGATAATAATAGAAACAATTCATCGATCAATTTTTTTTGTTAAAAAAAATGACTTTTGCAACCTTTTTATATATGATATTATATATTTAATATAGCGTTAAAAAAATATATAAAGCCACACGTAGTCAAAACGGGTGAAAAAATTGGGCAAAATTATCTATAATAAAAAAACTAAATGAGTCACTTGCCCTGCGTTTCACCGCGGACACAACCAATTTTTTAACATGTGAAAAAAATATTAATGGTCCTAGATTTTTTTGTAATGTTGTACATTTGAACGAAATAATCAAGCTACAAAACTTTTGATTATTTAGTTTTTATATATATTCATTTTATTATAGATAATACATTTAAAATAATGATAACAATTATTTTTAAGATATTTTTCCTTACAAATATATGAGGTTAATTATATATTTCGATATTTACACCTGAATATATATATATAAAAAAAAGATCTAAGTTTTTTTTTGAAATCTCAAATTAATTTAATCTCAATGTTTTGAAATCCTTAAAATATAATAATATTAAGAATAAATCTTTAAAGAAATTGAATTTCTTTTGAAATAAAAATCAATTCAAACTAAAAATATATCAAGTCACACATAGACAAATCAAATACAAAAAAACACAGATAACAAACTACTAACAACAAAGTAGAAGTCTAAACTAAGAGCAAATGTGTATAAATATAAACAAAAAATTAAAAATTCTTAGAACGACTGAAAAAATTAAGGAATCAAAACTAAACAAAAAAAAATACAAAACAAGAAATTATATATGTTGAAACGAGGCAAAAAAAAAAAATTATCCCTGCAGCAAAGCGCAGGGCAATGGCTAGTGTTAACTATACTGTCATTCATTTAAAAAAAATTCAAATACAATTTTTTTTTTTTAAAAAAAAAAGATAAAAGTAAAAATTTTGCAGCCACCCACCAATAAATAAAAAAAATACAAAATTTGCAAAAAAAAATATTTTTGTTAAAAAAGACAAAATGTGTTGTTTTCATGCATACGGCCAATACGTTAACATATTTTCAACATTCCTTTCCAAAAAAATATATTCCGAGTTTAAAGAAAAAATGATTTTTAGCATGAATTTCTTAAACTCAAAAAATTGTTTTCTCGCATTTTTGGATTTTATAACATATTTGTAAAATCCAAAGGGTATTCACCAATATTCCAAAAATACAAAAATCTTATTTTTAGAGATTCACATTATTCACTGTTGATATTTGGATAAATAAATCTTAAAGGGGTTAATATCCAAAATATTGACGGGGATAATTCGTTATTATTCACTGTTAATATTTGGATAAATAAATCCTAAAGGGGTTAATATCCAAAATATTAGCAGGGATAATTCGTTGTTATTCATCATAAATATTTGGATAAATAAACTTTAAGGTGACAAATATCCAAAATATTTTTACGGGAATAATACGTCATCACCATTTAACCCAACATTTCTTTGAAAGATCAATACCATAACAATTATAAGACAAACCAAAATACCAAGCAGCTTACCTTAAATAGAGCGTACTAGGGGTGCTAAAACCTTCCATTTACGCAACTAGTCCCTTGTCTTAGAATCTCTGAAATACCAGTTTAGGTTTTCTAATAACCATAATACTAGGTGGTGTCTCCTTTTTTAATAAAATAACGATAAAACCCCGACATGAATAACCCCGCTCACGGGGAGGATCGTTGCGACGCCGAGCTCTCGCGGAGGGTGCAACAATCAGTACACACTGATTTTCTTAATTTGTATTTTTATTGAGAGAGAGAGAGGGGAGGGGAGCTAGGCTAGGCCTAGCTTGCAGATAGAAGCGAGGGCTATGCCTATCTTTGCAGAATAGAAGGCAAAAAAGCCTGGGGGTGGCTTTGCAGATTCAAACTGATTTTGATGTTTTTTTTCCCAAGTTTAATGGGAACCGAGTTTTCAACCCGATTTGACAAGTTTTGTTGAGTTGACTTGCAAAATCATACAATTTTGTGAGTCAACTCGCGAATTTAACAACCATGCATATGATGTCATCTCATCAATATTTACTATGTTAACTATACTGTCATTCATTTAAAAAAAATATAAATACATTTTTTTTTTAAATAGATAAAAGTAAAAATTTTGGATTCTAAGTTATTTGACCTTGTAATAAAAAAAAATATACAACTTTCTTTGAGAGACTGACAGGGTAGTACATTGTAGTAGAACTGGTTTCTAATTTCTCCAAGTGCATGACAATATTGTTGGGTGATTAATGTAGCTGAAGGCAATTTATTAGTGATTTTGCTATTAAAATCTAGTCTAATCTTGGGAGAGGCTTTTAAAATTAATCATAGCACAAGAGGCGTAGAAGATAATGTTCGTCCTGCTTATCAAGAGATGAATCAGCGGCAACCGCAATCGATCCAAATCTCGTTACTAACGCCAGCATTCCCACTGCTTTCCAATAGATCAGGCAGTGAAAGAACACCAGTTAAATTTCCCTACCCGTACATTTGGCTTCTCAAGAATCACTTGTTGATCATTATTGTCAAAAAGTGAAAATATAAGCTTCCAGAGTGACTTCTTGTTGGAGGTTTTGGATTCATGCAGACCATGGCTGGACTTGTTCTTTTATAATTTGATGCATAAAATAAGTAGCTAATTTGGACCACCTAGGACTTCTAAAATTTCTATAATGTTTTCCCTCGCAACTTTATTCAGCAAGAAATAATCACTCACAACCTCGAGTACAAAAGGGCAAGCATAAGGAACAATAAATGATATCCAACACATGAAGATCCAATAAAATGTACATTTTCCGTTTAAATTGGCCGACTTGGCTGACTTTTGACTTGACCAAGAATCAATGCTCATGTAATTCTCTTTCTTTCTCTAACACCTAATCTTTTTACAGCCACACGGGAAACAAATCAATGAGAAAATCAACAAAACCTCATTAAGTACACAGCTCACAAAATCTACTACTTGAAACAACAGTTCATGGTTTATGATGCGCATAAATTGATGAACGAACAGCATGGAGAGAAGAGAGAACTTTTCCATTCACAAGAACTTGTTCTGTGAAATCCACACGAATTGATTTGAAATTGTAATGCTGTTTAAATAGACACAGAAGCAAAAAATCAGGTATCAGATCATCATTCATAATCATCAGTAAAAATATTCTAAGGGATGGAAAGGTGTCTTGTCAAAGTAGAGCAACGTGGTTTCAAAATGATGTTTTACTACCAAAGGGCGTTGTATGGTGTTGCACCCACGCAACACATCCATGGTTTCTAGATCCTATTTTTGTTCTACTTGATCCTTCGTCTCTTCCCTAACAAACTTCTCTAACCTTGTTGTCAAACACCCATCTAAATGCTAACACTGCTACCATGGCGTACCACATATTGGTCAATGCGTGAATATCATCTGAATTCTCTAGGCTCGCATCAATTTTTTAAGCTAACTCAAAAGACTAGCTAATATAAGCCACAACCAGTTACGGATAAAACATATTGTGAGGAGATGACCTTTAACCTAGATAGATTTTGAGTACGAAAAATAAATCTAATTTGATGGAAACCACACCAGAGCTAATAACTAGAGACTGAATTAGAGCATCATAGTGGACATGGACTTTTGAGCAGCAAAAACAAGACTGAATTAGAGCATCAGAACAGTAAACAGAGACATGAATCACGAGTAGCTAACAATCCTAGACCTCAAAGCTTGTGGCAACAGGGTTGATCCTGTGTCCTTGTTATTTCCACCTGGATCATCTCACCTCTAAGAACTAAAGCCCCCAAATACATACCCATTTTCAACTCTTTCACCATCACGAGCAAAAACCTTAACCTTAAACCTTTGGAAGAACATAGCAATCATATGCTTAACCATTTACACCTAGATTTGGTAAATTGTATTGCTGCAGTGTTTGTCTATAGGAGAACAAGACAGGATGCCTGCATCATTTATATGCTACACCGGGTAATTAACATGCAAATACACCATGGAGTTTAAAAATGGGTTGAGAGAAATTTTAAGAAACTGGGTTGAAGGCAGAATACTTGAAAGAGGAGAGAGATTTGTCCCTTGGCCCTGGTAATGACAGGATGACCAGCTAGGTGGCAAAGGGAAAATCAACACAAGAAGGAAAGAAATTATGCGCATGACTCTAAATTGAAAAATTATGATCATGAAAGCCATGGGTGCCACATCACCATCAAGTTAATATAAGGAAGGAAGATAATGAAGTGTTATTTTTTAATGCTATAGCCCTCTAACTTTTCTCTTTCCATATTCACAGTTAATAAAAAACAGGCAGTGGAACAATTTACTTTCAAGGCATGTGAGATTATGGATTGATATTTGTACCAAAATGAAGAAAAATGCTCTAAATATGAGAGAATATACCTTTCCCTTCCAAGAAAAATCAACGTAATGGTAATAAGGCTCCAAAAGTGTTAGCTGATCTCCTTCTTTTATCTGTGAGAAGAAAGAATTATCATCAGCGGTAATATATTTTTGAACAGGTTATAAAGACAATGGCAATAGTTTTTTTTTGCTGAATTTAGTGCAAGATTGAGCTCAATCCGCTTATTAAGTCTCATGATTTTGAGATTTACAGGAGTGTCAATCCCCTTACTGATGTAAGGGGGACCTCTACAATACATTGGAGTATTCTTGCCAACCCAAACACCCCTTCCTTTTCTTTACTCATTCAGCACACACATACAAAGATCTGGTGACAATAGCTAGCTACTTTTCAGTTATGGCTTCCCTCAAAACTGAAAACAACTTGCTAGAGCAATTTGTCACAAAGAAATGATGTTCTTCTAAGAAGAAGAAGAGGAAATGAATTTGATCAAATTTTTGAAGTTTTTCCAGAACAAGCAACAGCATGAAAGTATTGATTAGAAGTCAAATAATTAACTGAAAAAACAATTTCTTGGGAATGAACCATCGGGGTGGGATGGCCTGCTTATGACTAAACCAGGGAAAGACTGTCTCAGTGGAGGAAGGTCAGAGGATACTCTCAAATATTAAAAACAGGAAAAAATGATCATCTAGAGAAGGGTATCATGATGGAATCATCCCTTAAAAACCACATTATCCAGGGGAGGGGGAATCCACTGCATTTCTTCTATAATTGGCATAATGCCCACGTAATACAGAACAGGTAATTTATTGAGTGCCTGTCTCATCCTTCATGCTTTGCCCGAAGTTCTGAAGGCGAGTTTGGTAATTCATGTTTTTCCGTGACTGTCCAACCAAAGAATTTTTCCTCATACTACACTGTGTTCCAATATTCATATGAAACCTAAACTCTCTGCGGATTACAAAGACAGTTGAGAAGAAGACTAGAAAGAGAAGAAGGCAAACACATCAAATGAAGCAGGGAACTCTTACTGCATCATTGCGCATCCCATACACTGATAGTACAAACCATATTTGATTAGAATCACACACCAAATAGTATCTGCAGAGAGAAAGAGAGAGCACTATGAAACACTGAAAAGCAAAACTAATCAAGTTTCACTGATAAAAAAAAACACAAGTTGAATCCAATTGCAGCATGGATTTACAGAGGTGATTTTGAAAGAGGCTTACAGGGGAGTGGCATTCTCTTGCTTGACAAAGAAAAGCACTTTTCCCACTATTGCTACTGCTCTGTTCAGGCCCTCTGACAACTGATCTACAGGGGCTCTTTTATATGAAGAACTCACTTACAGGGGAAAAGGCATGCAACAATGATTAGTACATTCCATTTGAGAAAGGAAAAAATGAATGATCACCCAGAACCGAACTGTATCATCAAGTAAAAACACAAAAGAGTGGGCAACTTACAATTAACGGCAGCTAGAGATGATACCACAGAAGCAAGTCGTTTAGTTCTAGTCTGCCCCTATAAATTCAAACCTCAAAAGAATCAGCTGAATCTCAGAAGAAAGGGAGCATTCACACACATTCACACTTTATGTGAGATCTGACAGCGAAAGGTTAACACAACTTGTAAAGTTAAACTAAGCTTTTTGAGATTAAAGATTGTTACATAAAATCTTCTTAGCTTCTTAGCTTAAGCAAAGCACTCACAAATATAACTAATATTCACGGATTCCCTAATCCTCTTTCTGTTTTTTTCCCCATATCATTATTTTTACAAGCACAAATACTTTAAAATGACAGGCGAAAGCATGCTATTAAGAAAGTTAGATTAAAATTGCAATGAAGCAGCAACTAAAAGTGCCATGTTTCCATAACTACTAACATAAAAAAATTGCAATACCCTCAACAGATTCTCCAACTTATCAAGAAGATTAACCATCTTTTGAACCTCCTCAGTAGCATTGAGACTAGGATCCTTCAAGGCAGCAGCTTCAAACCCACTAAGGGCCCTTTCATAATTCTCTAGATAGTGGTTTACCTGAAAAGAGGAATTCCTTAGATGGTAATTTGGTACATATGAGTAGCTGAGCAGCACTTGTCACCTGGATAAATATTTGGAAGTTGTTCCTAAGCAATGGAATTGTCAAGTCAAGTCCACCATTAAGCAAGTGAATTTATTGTTCTCGGTAAGTCTTCATCATATTATTTTTCCCTTGAATTTTCAAGCAGAGCCCTACAGTACTAGTACCTTACCAAATACTCTAGGAGCATCCTCTTCAATCTCTCAGTTTCTTGCATACCAAATCAAGATCACAATTTCAAAAGGAAAATGCTCATGGAGAGGTTTTGGTCACCAATTCAAAATAAGTTTCATTCCTACTCCTAAATTTATTAGTTTGTCTTTCTTATCCTTTTTACCAATAAAAGCCTAAAATTAAAAGAGCTTTCATTGCAGTTTATCATTAATGTCAATCAGTGACGCCGATGGAGATTGGCATATGCATTTCAAAGAAAGATTACACATTCATCCCTTGAATTTCTAGAAACTTCGAGACAATTTCATTATTTGAGAAAATTGCTTCTGAGCAATCGATTAAGGAATTTGTAACTTACAGTGGCACAGTTGAAATATAGGTCTGGATTGGACTTCATCCTCTCATCCTTCTCCTGAGATATATTATTAACTGACTTAGTAGAGGAAAAAAATCACAGTAGCTGATCTGAAAAAAATTAAGAATCCACTCAACAGAGACTTGAAGAAAATACATAATGCTTGGTAAGCAATGCAGAACGAATCATGAATCACAAGTCATCACTTCGTATAATCAACTCCTATTTAAAAAGGGGTTAATTGGTCCAAAAATCCCTTCAACAGGAGCTTAGTCATTAACTTCTAAATTTGATTTTGGTCACAGTACTATTTATTTTTTTGGAATTAACAAACTAAAATCAACATGTGATAGTCACGTGATTTGTCCTTTAAAGGACATGGTACAAGATTTTATGGAACAAGTTCAGCAGAGGTTTGGATCAATCAACCTTCAATTAATCTTTAAGAGATCCTTCACTGATCATCAAATGGTTTAAAAAAGGAGACTTCACAGTTCCCACACTTACAGCATTTTGGTATGCTTTTAAAGACTGTAGGAGTTTGCTGTGATCCCATGCCCCAGTCACAAAAAAACTTGTCAAACATGCATTCCCAAGATTGTCTGTAAGAAGATGAAATGATGTCAAAGGAACATGGTGTGGAGGTTAACATAATAACTAAAAATAATAATTTACAAGTGTGTGTGGCCAGGGGCCAGGCCGGGCCAGCATAGTCATCATACAAATATATGCATATGGAGCTCAATGTTTCTTAGAAGGCAGCGAGAAGAAATGCTCAAAATCAGTAACTACCCTTCAAATGTAGCTAGTGATACAGATGGAAAGCAAACACCAGATGTACCTTCGTTTTTCATGCCATTACAAAATGTTGAATATGTTGTAGGAACTGGTAAATATTGGAAAAAAAGCAAATGATATGGGTTGATTTGATATGATGTAAAATCTTACACCAAGAGTTTCCATCCTTGACATCCAAAGTGATAGCATCCTTGGCATGTTGAATGCTTTCCTCAACAATTTGTGCCTTATTTTCAGAACCTACATCAGGGGAAGAAGACTATGGTAAATGTCTGTATTCAAGCATGATAAGTCAGATTATAAACCTTTTCCTTGCAAGTTTTTGGGCTCTGAATTTAATTCATTAATTTAGGGCTGTTGCTCAAGTGCCTGAAATCTGGTAATTCACAGAATTTCATGGTGATCTTTGACAGGAGAATACATGTTACACAAAGTGTTTTTAACTCAAAATACATCCACTGCAGGGACATTAATTTGTGGAAGGATTACATGTGCAGCCACATTAGCACTTCCAACCTATAACCAGCTGATAGTATGATGAGAGGCTAAAGGTTTGAAGAGGGAAAAAGAAGGAAATAAAAAACTTAAAATCCTTGCCTTGGGCCATTCTTCTTTCAAGCATTGATAACAGACAAAGTATCTTCTTGTTTGCCCCCTGCACAGAAGCCATCAAGAATATCCATCAATATCTAAACATCAAACATGATAAAAGGATTGAATGTTTGTTAAAACTTATAAAACCTAGCACTTTAAATCACAACTAACCTTACTTAGTGCAAGATTGAAGCAGTTTTTTGCTGAAGGTAAATCTCCCTTCTTCCAGATGCAATTCCCCAAACACAGCCAAGCATCTGCAAGTGATGGATTCAACTTGACCTGGGGAAATGAATTAAGTCAGTCCCCAACAATGGACCTCAAACTAAGCATTAATACACTCAAAACTAAATAGAACTCACAGCTTTAGAGAGGTGGTCCTCAGCTTCTTTATTGTATTCAGGTACTACATCCAACATCTTGCCTCTCAGATATTCATATGTCGCTCGTTGCACAGGTGATTTCCTATCTTCTATGAAAAGAATAGTTTTTTCACCAAACATAACAAGACACAAATGAAGATACACTTCGCAGAATGAAGTCCAACAACAACTAATTAAACACGCATCAATTCCACGGGAATTGAATATTTTAAGTGTCAGAAGGTCTTAAAAGAAGTCGAAACTGCAGGCACATTCATCAAACTGGGAGACATTATTTAAGCAAAGGAACAATCTTTATTATCACTGACCAGTATTTGCTTCCAGCTTCTTAGTTCATTAAATTGAGAAAGAAAAAAGAACATTTGACAACAAGCACAGTTCCAGGAGGGGGGGGGGGACAAAAGGGTCATTGAAATTATCACAATCCTTTTCCGATCATCAAGCACAAAATCCAAGTTCCCAACATTCGATTAAACAGGTATATTTTTTTATTATCAAATTGATGCGAGAGAGAGAGAACCCACCATGAGGAATGGAATCGAGGAGGTTGAGAGAGAGATCGGATTGAGATTGTAATTTGGAGATTTTGTCAAGTGGGTTTGGTGGGAAATATGTGTCCCTCAGAATGTAGAGATCATCTGCTGCTTTTGTGGCTTTTGCCCATATATCTTCTCCTTGTCCTTCTCTCACTAGCCTGCTGCCGCTGCTCATCTCTCGCCCTTGTCTACGACAACAACAAATCAGTGGAGGAAGGAAGAAACAATCGACCAACAAACCAAGGTGTCCTTGAATAAAATACTCTTGTGTATCCACGACGTCGTATCCGCATTTAAAAACTCCTTTTTCCTTTCAGATTACGGCAAACCTATCTCAAGGATCGAGCATGAGACTCGATGATAGGATTAAAAATCCTACTCCAAACACTTTAAATTGTTTTGGCTGGGCACGGCGTCGTACTATAAATTGTTTAGATTGGATTCATAAATCGAAAAACATTGAGATTATTTACATGTTATTACTTTTTTTCAATCTTTTAAAGTCCTGGTGTTATCAATGAAACATTATTTGTAAAATTAAGAAGATTTTTTAAATTCAGACGCGTGGACGGTTTGATTAAAATCCAATTGATGAATAAAAGATTTTTATTTTGATTGATAAAAATTAAAGGCTAATTTTATAATATTTTTATTTAAAATATTGTATGTATGTATGTAAAAAAAACATTCCTTCAATGATGATTTGACACTTCATAATTTGAAGATGGTAGGATTTTAAGTGCTGCCTCATTTCATTTATTTTTTTAAAGCACCGTTGATGAATATGGTTAATTTACAATTAAAAATTACAATTATCTATTAATGAAAATATCATTTCGTTTAGTGACTGTTAAATCATATTTCAAAAATATTTTTGAAAAAAATATAAAATGTTTTTTTTATTTTAAATTAGATTTTTTTGATATTTTTAGATCATTTTAGTATACTAATGTCAAAAATATTTAAAAAAATAAAAAATTATATTATTTTAATAAATTTTTAATCAAAAACACTGTAAAATATAGTCAACCATGCTCTCAAATAAACTCTAAAATTACAGTAAGTTTTTGACAAATAATATCTCAGGCCAAAAAATAAACAAAGAGTAATGGTAATTGCAAACATATATGACATGTTGTGTGATGATAGACAGTTTGCGATCTGCACAATATATCTCGAATGTTAAGGTATGCATCCCCTATAAGAGTTTGGGATACCAAAATTTTACCCATTCAGCTGAACCCGTAAAAATACACTTTTTAGAAGATGAAGCTCTCTCACATACAAAAAAAATAATCTAATTTTCCCCTGCCCTCTACATGATTTTAAATAACAAAATCTCCCTGCACAAAAATAAAAATAATGTCGAAAGTCCCCGAGAGAAAGGCTTTTTATACTGTAATGGAATGTGTTAAGTCAAATAAACAAAGAAAAACTATATAGTGTTAGGTAAAGGTTGTTTCATGCATTAGTGGGATCCTAGGATTCAAACTAGGTCTACAACATGCAGACCACATGTATACAATTATCTCAACGATCATCTTCAGGGATAATCTCTATCGATTTATTTCTTTTTCTTTAAATATTTTTTCTCTCATGCTTGTCGAGATTGAGGCACAACCCCTGCTTGCAGTTATGAATGGAAGCAGGAAGGATTTGAAGTAAAACAAAAATCAAGTGATCAGTTTGAATGGCCCGTGCTGTTTTTTACTCGTACATCTTATGGGCCTTATCCGCTGCAATTTGTAAGGCAATCTTTTTAATTCACTTCCTTTTTAGAATTATTACAAAATATATTTTTAGTATTTACTTTTAAGGACCAGTGCATCCTCTACATGGTAGTGAGTAACATCTCGGACAATTTCAAACACTAGAACAGCAGAATCTGATTGACTATAATCTGGTCCAAAAATCTTTGTTCTCTGTGGAATCAGGATCCGGTGACATTTTCAACTGCTTCCTACATCATGGCACCCCAACAACAGATCCTGGCGCCTACGTGCAGGGCATGCTAGCACAAGCTGGGAATTTGATCGGCCGAATTTACAAGCTTGGTGCTCGCCGGATTGCTCTGTTTTCACTGGGCCCTGCTGGGTGTATTCCAGCGAGGGCCCTCTTGCCAGGTGCACCGGCTGACATATGTTTCGGAGAGGTGAATTCGATGGTCATGAAATATAACAATAATGTACAGAGTTTTCGAGCTATTCCAGCACGCTGTCGTAATTCACCAGCAGTCTCTCAAAACAATAAACAGGAATTATATATATAATTAATCTCCGATTAACTAATGCATGCTGTGGCGATGGAACTCTTGGAGGATTGCTACGACGAATGAGACACGTATTAAATAATCATCTCATTTAAGAATTTGAGATCTTAAATATGATTTATATTACTCTTTAATATTTTTTTCAAATGAAAATATTTTGAGTTTGAAACTTGCATAGACTCACAAAACTTTGTGCTTGATTTTTATCAAATAGAATGAGAGTGGTGAGATTCGAACTCGTAACCGTATGGTTAATAAGGTTCCGATATCATATTAAAGAACCATCTAACCTAAAAATTTAAATATTAGATGAGATCCCATAATATAATTTATATTATTAGATAAAATAGTTTTTTTAATATAATTTATATTATTCAGGTACAAGTTTTGTCCAGATCCTAGTGCGTTTTTTCCGGGGATTATTCCCATCCAAGCGAGCATACTTGCAAGCTCATCTCCGAGGCGTTGTGGAGTGGAAAGAAGTCGAGAATTAGACTAGTCAATCTGATGACTCTAGCCAGCACGTCTTCTTTGAACAGTTCTGCTTGTACCTCACTTGAATTGGTAGTTTGCTTGGACTTGTCTGTATATTATCTTTGATTCCATGTATTAGACTGGGTTTGCAAAGGATAGAGAAATATTCATTTCAATCCTTGAATTTTTTAAATCAAAATCAAAGAAATTGTTTTAGTTTAAGAGTTGGTTAGGCAATTCAATACTTAAAAATTAATTTTAATATTAATAAATCTACGTTGAAGAAAGAGATTTAGAAAAGGTGATTTTGCCCTTTAATCATGTTTGAAAGGGTTTATCAAGGCTTAAAAAAACATTCTTGATCGTTTTGTGAGTTGAAAAGGTTTTTTATAATATCTATACACGATAATAATTGAAAATTCAGGTTCTAAATTACTTCAAGCATTAAAGAGGTTTGGTTAATATGGGCCACGTGTAGACTGCTTATGCGAATGACTTCCCGTCTCATCTGCTTTTCTTTTATATAATAATAGCTCAAGTGGACGGCACGCCATCGGTGCGAGTTTAAAGAAAATCTATCCTTTTCTAGCCCTTGCACCTTTTTTCTTTCTTTCTTTAATTCTTTTATTTTTATGGTATAATTCTTTTTAAATGAAATTATTAAAATGATATCTTAAAAATCATCTAGTTATATCAGTTTTTAAATAAAGTTAAATTTTTTTATGATAATATTAGTGATTATTTTATGAATGATTATGAGGGTGTTTATTTTTGTGATGTAACCGGAGGTTGCAAAAAACTTTTTATTCTAATGTTTGGTAAATGTTAGAAGCAAAAAATTAGCATGGGCTCCACAGATTTAAACAACATGAACAGCTAGCGCAAGAAAAGCAAGAATTAGCTGCTTTTCTTGCTTTTTGCTCGACTGAGGTCGGGTGTCTGTGTGTGTGGCTGCTGAGAGAGGGGGGGTGTGGGGGTTAAAAGTTTTTTTTATAAAAAATATATTTTTAATATTAAAATAATCTAAAAATCAATTAAGATATAAATAAAAATATATTATAAGTAGATCACAATATAATTTTTGCCTCGCAATCCTAATTTTGTTTCATATGATATTTTACTATATGTTGTTCCGGGATCGCAGAAACCTTCACGTATGGATTTATAGTTCATGATGAAATTACAAGTAGTTTGATGGGAGAATAAAAACAAGTGTCTAATTTACTTGAATTATTAATTATATTTTATTATTATAATTATTAAATATTTTAAAAACAATACACACACACACACACACTTTAAATTAATTTTACAAGTTAAAAGCAATATGAAAAGCTTGGCAACCAAACACTTGAAATTATTTTTCATTAACCTCAAACTCAACCACAGTTTTAACCAAACACTTTAAAAATTATTTTGAATCGCAGTTAAAGTGCTTTTCATGAAACTGTTTTTTTTAAAACCTCAACCACAAAATCAAAAGCAATACCAAACACTGAATGCATTGAAGATTTCAAGATTTTTATAATGAGAATAAAATAATTATTTATTATTTTTATATACTTTATTTTTTTCATACAATCACGTAAGAACACGCATTTTTCCATTGAATTTAAACTATTGAAATTTTTATAGTTATTTATTTTAGTTGCATTAAACTTTTATTCAAATAACCATGATGATGATAAAAGAAATTCATTAAAGTAAAAGAAATTGCATGAATAAAAAATTTAAATTCTGGATGAATAAAAAATTTAAATTCTGGATAAATAAATATATTTTTCATTCTATAATTTTAATCTTTAAGTTTTTAAAATTATTATTTTAATAATTATAAGATTAAATAAAAATTTATTTTTAAAATGAAATGGTCCGGGAAAAAACCAGTTGAAGACATATTAGTTTGTTATCAGGATACGGGCCACCCCCTGTACTTGCATGGCCTTCCAAGGAAGCCACGGCCATGCCATGTGTTTTGTTATGTTCTTAGGGCAAACAACAAATTGTGGGGTTCGAAAAACAAATCTGATTGGTTTGGTGGAGATGATTTTTTCAGTAATAAATCATAAACGATGAAGTGTCTCTTTGTCATTGTAATCCTTTAGTTTATTTTTATTTAAAATTAATATTTTTAGAATATCTTAATACGATGACGTCAAAAGAATTTTTTAAAACTAAAAAATATATTTATAGGAAATAATTTTTTGCTAGATTCCATTCATGCCCGAAAAACATTAACTTGATGGGGTCTAATTTTCTTTCCTTTCAACTAATTGTTGCGACCCTGTCATTGGGTTGGTGTAGTTCTATGCCATTTTTTGCAGGGAGCCAAACCTTTTGCGCGCGTGTCAACCAGTTTATTGCACCGGCAAATTCCAAATCTGCCATGGACTTCAACCCCCAGCTCTCCAACCTTAAAATAATAACAATGTTTTTGCCCCCACCCCACAATTTATTTTCTCTCTAGGAAGCTGTTTGGCACCGCGGTCAAACCGGTGTTTGGCCAAAATTCAATTTTTTTTTTATTTTAAATGAAATTTTTTTGATATTTTTAGATCATTTTGATATGCTGATGTCAAAAATAATTTTTTTAAAAAAAAATATATTATTTTGATGTATTTCTAAATAAAAAATATTTTCAAAAGCAACCACAACGAACCTGCCAGACAGGCTCGAGCACACACGAGAATCAAGTAGCGTAGGCCCCCGTAATTTGAATTCCAACTTCCACATGTCACGGCAGTTTATGTGTCGATTATTTTCCCGCGAGATTATAGAAGTGGGAAATCAACTGATATTATTCAAAAGTCAGGGATTGAAATCGACACAGTCAATTCATAAGAAAATTAAGCAATATATTCTACAAAAAGGGGAGAAAAAAAAAAGACTTGTAAACAAAAAGCTATAAAAGAGAAAGCAAAGGCTCAAGACAAGGACAACCCAGGTCCCGTAATAGACTTGCTTCACCAATGTAGATGATATTGGAGTGCTTAGAAGTTTCTTTTAAAAGTTTATTTAAAAATATCTGTTTTTTTATTTTTTTAATATTTTTAAATCATTTTAATTTATTTTTAAATAAAAAAACACAACAAGTCAATACACCCCAACGAGGTTTGGTTACTTTGCACTATATGATGTGGAAAAGATTGATTTTTTTCATTATATAATCATTAATTTTAAAATTTGTAAAATCAGTAGATATATACAAAGAGACCCGAAGATCACTTTAATTATCCAAAAAATAAAAAACATGGGCACACCACACATCGTTAACAGCTAGCAAGTTTGTATGTGTATAGGACCCACACGCAATAAACAGCCAAGCAGAGAGCCATAAGCATCTTCTATCGCGTTGCTCCCAGCAGAACCTAACGCGTCTTCCTAACACAAAACAATCCAGCACAACTTCAACCTTTTCACACTTGATTTTTTTATTTTTTTCCATATAGTGATTAGCCTGCCCTTGACTCTCTCATTCCCTGAATAAAAAGCCCGAAATTCCCCTCGACATTTTTTCTCATCAGACAGTTTCTTTCTTTTCGATCCCTGAAACCTAAGGATAAGTCTGTTCTGTTCTGCTCTCTATCTCGTGTAGCTCCGACCACCTTTTTCTCATCATGGGCAACTACATTTCATGCGCTTTATCCATGCCTTTTACCAGGAACTTCAAGGTTGCGAGGGTTGTGTTCCCGACAGGTGAGGTCAGGCAACTCAGGGAGTCCGTGAAAGCAGCGGAGCTCATGTTGGAGTGTCCAAACTTCTTCTTATCAAACTCGCAATCTCTACACATTGGCCGGAGGTTTTCTGCCCTGAGTGCTGACGAGGAGCTGGAATTTGGCAACGTTTACCTCATGTTTCCAATGAAAAGAGTCGGTTCTATTGTTACTGCTGCTGATATGGCTGTTTTCTTCATGGCTGCTAACTCCGCGGCTAAGAGGATTTCTGGGGGAAATAACAACAGGGTCTTGCCTGAATCCGGTGGAGATCAGAAAGTTCAAGAAAGCCTAAAGGAATGTGAGAATGGAGCGGCAAGATTGAGTCTGGAAGGAGTCGAGGACTTTCCAGCGCCAGAATACAAGTACAGGCTATCTTGTTGTAGATCAAGGAAGCCCATGTTGGAAACTATAAAAGAAGAACCTGTTCGTTTACGATGAATAGGTAGCTAAATAAATTAATTGTTTCAGTTTGCTTGGAGAGATTACTCTAATTCCTGTCTCTTTGTATTTGCTCTCTGTGTTTTTAGCCATCTCAGAGGGTGGTAATTAGCTTAATTTGGTGGTTATAAAAGAACATGATCTCTTGTGAGGTGGAGGAGGAGAGCTTGATTTTTCTGTTTTGGTGGGTAATCATAATATATATGTGAAAAAAATTAATGTAGAGAAGAAAAAAACATGGAATCATTAAGCTGGGTTATATTTTGATCTGATTAATGCAAAATCAGGTCGAGAAATTTGTTACATGCTTCTGTTTAATGAACATGATTATCATTTGGTTTATACTGGCTGTTTATTTCGCTGTCCTCAATGTATCAGCAGGAAATTCCTCATTAGGTAAAGGGCAAGCTAATAGTCAAAATTCCAGTTGCAAGGAATTGGAGTTCTTCCATCTTGGATGGCAAGCGGGGTGGGGCACGCAAGTTTGATTTTCGATGTTATGAGCTATAAACGAATGATGGTTTTAGAGTTTACACAATATATTTAATTTAGTCATTGACTTTACAAATTATACATATTTTACCCCTTAATATTTTTTCAAATTAATTTAAAATAAAGGCGAAATAGTCTACTCTTATCTTTTTAGACATGTCTCTATTACTTTAGGAGCACCCACCAACCATTGCGTCATTTATTTAATTGATTATCACATTAAATTCACATGTTATGTGTAATTTAAAGAAATGGAAATAAAAATCATCAATTTTAATGTGTGGTTGCTAATGTCAATATCATGAGTGACTCAATATAAATAATGCAGGTCAAAAGTTACATTCCCATCATAATCTTTCATCATCGCTTCGTCAATAGGAGCAAATACAGTCTGCCGGCAAACTTCTCCTTGATTTTTTCGTAGCTGCAGATCAATGAACAAGGCCACAACACGACGGCATCCTGGCCCTTTGATTTGAACCCAAAACTGCAGATGTTCCTGAAGATCAAGATGAAATGAACCTGTCAATCCTCAGATCACCCTTCATCATACTCAGCAACACTCAGAGTTAGATTGGATTTGCAATTTGGTGGTATATCATGGGTTACGCAGATAATGTTCTTATTAAATCTCAGCTTGAATATGATAGTGGGATTGGGCTAATTTTTCCCAAAGGGGTCCATCATATCTTCTCCTTTCAACTTTTATGTCTCGAGTAGAATCAGATTCTGGCTGTGTAAAAGCTAAATATACTCTTTGTTGAAAATTTCTGGATAAATACAGCATTTTTTTTCATCGCCTGCTGGGATGAACACTATTAGGGGGTGTATGCGAGTGTGTTTGAGAAGTGTTTTTGAAAAAAATTGAATTTTTTATTTTATTTTCTTTATAAGAAAATCACTATAAAAAAATAATTTTAACCACACTCTCAAACACTCTTAGTCTTAGTCTTAGTGGCTTGATGTCATTGATTGAAAATCTTGACTGGCTCCTAATACGTGTCATTTGATAGTTATGGCCAGTTACATCTCTACACTTCCAACCAGATGACTGTCCTTTTCCCTTGTTAGGAATTGAACCAGTGCCTCCAAGTGTTTGTCTGCTGCACTTGTGTGTAAAATCAAACCCTAATTTTAGAAGAAGAAGAGAACATTACTATACATTCAAAGATGGGGCATCTCTTGCGTCACATATTATTCTTTTTTCATTAATTTAGGTCATATATCACTAATAATAAGTATCTGGTGCCTTTTCTTTAATTTGTTTCTCGAATTCAAAAAAAATTCCCCCTTTTCTTTTCCTCCTTAATTCGATAGAGAAGATACATTCGGTGGAACAAAGTCTTGCCTTGTGGAGCTGAACAGATCTAAACAAAAGCTGCATCCGTAATATATATAATTTATATTATTATCTCACATACACTCTCAAATGAAAGTTTTTTAGGTTTGAAATTTTCACACAGTCTCATACTATCTTGTGCTTGATTTTTATCAAATGGGAATGAAATTATGAGATTTGAACTGGTGACCGCTGAATCAACAAAACTCTAATAACATGTTAAAACTCTATGTCACCTAAAAACTCACACTACCTTTTAATTAGATGATTATTAACAATACAATATGTAGATAAAAATATACTTGCACGATTTTTTACTCAATTTCATCGACTCAAATGAACTAGAAGAGAAACAAGCCAGATGCAGAGAGAGCCGGAAAGAAAGACGAACCCCAGTGCACCGCTGGCAAACCCCATGAGCTCTAAAGACTTGGATAACACACCATCTCTCCTGTATTTGTGATCATAACCAGTTTCATAATTCCAGCCATTTTTGAGCCTGCGCCATGTTTCCAACTTCTCCTTCATCTTTACTTCTGATACTCTACCTCTTAGAATACCCAAGTTTGCATCCACGATATTTGCAGATGTTCCTGCCAACCACAGTTTCAAAACTGCATGAGGATTTCATACAAAAGTGCCCAACATAAATTCTGTGGCAAATCTAAAATATTTAGCAATATATATATATATATATATATATATATATATGCATGGAGAGGGAGGTAAACACACACACATACCATCTTCCGGTGAGCCTTGGCATCTAACTTGGGGATGCTTGAAAGTGATCAGTTCGTTGTGCCTGCAAAAGGGGGGATTCGAGCAAATGGAAGGTGGGTGAAAGGAAGCCATGTAGTGAAGGTGAATTACTTATTCATCGAAACTATCGGTATATGAAGATGTGGAAGCTCTGATGAGTTTACGGCTGGTAGGGGAATCGTGTAGCTTCAACTTGCTGAGATGTGGACACCTGTGCCCTTTTACCGGCCCGATTAATTTATCGGACGTGTTTCTCGTATATAATATTTCAGTTAGCTTTTAATGATAGAGCTAGCACTTTTATCTCGGGAAAATGATTTGGATTTAAATAAGTAGTGTTAATTAGGGCTTATCTTATCGTTTTGCTCCTCTCTTTTTTTTCAATTATTAAAATAATTGTTCAAATGGATTTTAAGCTCTTATTTCGTTAAATAAAACCTAATATTTGTAAGATTGAATAAAAAAATTAAACGTTAATTGTTATCCAATTAACTATATCATGTAAATGGATGTATAATATAAACAAACAATTTTCGCGACATACGATGAAAATTGATTAGCACACGATCAACAAAAAAAAATCATCACCTGAGCCTTAATTAGTTTATGTGCTGATCACATGATCAATCTTTTTTTATTATTATTATTGAAGTGTAAGACATGATCAAACTTATCTCTTTCTTAAACCAATTATAAATCCTTATAAATTTCGATCAAACTAGATGCTGTTCGTCATCATCTACATATAATCCCTGTTGTACATTTATGTCACATCCAATTAACATTAAAAAAAAATGGATGGCAATTGATTGTTGGCCTTTCATTGCACAAATTTTATAAACACAAAATGTTAGTGAGCAGATTATTGATATAGGAGCAATTTTAAATAATTTAAATGGACAGATTAATCTATAGATCAAACTTGAAGAAAATGAACTTACTAATTAACGAATATTTATGAATTTTTTATATAATTTGTTTATGTGGAGGGGTCATACTTTGAAATCAAGCAGCTAGCAGGTTTATATACATCCTTTAAAGTCATAAAACCTTGTCAAATCTCTACCCTCTACATCTCTAATCATAGAATTGCATCACCATACAGACAAAACTTACAGATCATAATATCATAAAAAAAATATTACAGCAATATTGAAAAGAGATCCATTGATGATATATCTTAATGGAGTCAAGCTGGTGGAGAACTACTGTCTTTATGAGAAACAACCTCGAGACCAAACAAATTTTTGTGGCTGTTTTGTTTGATAAGACAAGGAGAGAAGAGATGGGGTTGGTGTAGCTATTGTTGGAGGAGATTAACAAGGGATTACCACATTATTCTATTTATCAATTACTCAAACTTAAAAGTACACTATTTAAAATAATAGTTACTTTCTAATGAAAAATACAATTGTTAATGATGATGATAATAGCTGACCGTTATTTTACTAGCAATTTATTAATAAAACACTAATTTTTTAGTGGTTGAGTAAACATATATTATTTTTCCAATATTTATCATGAATTTGTTTTACTAAAATGTGCTAGTTTAATAAAATACCCAAGAATTAAACAGCTAAAAGAAGATCCGACAGAGCCAGTTTTGAACAAGTGTTCACGTTCATGAATCCTGCCTTAAATATTTTTATGTTCTAATTCTAATTTTCCACCACGCGGCACTTTGAAAAGAATCCCTGTCTCGTACAAATAGTTTTTGTAAAAAGTGAAATCAAACGCTGACAATTATCTCCCCCATCCCGGGATGAATGGACCAAATAAATTGTGTCTCTGTCTATTCTAATACGTAAAAGGTTATTCAGGCTCGAAGGTAGTCTACTTTCACAGGACGCACATTCCTGGAAAGTGGAAGCTCAGGATGCAAACAATTAGAGGAAATATAGCAATTCCCCAAGGATTTGAATATACTCCAGCAAGGTTTTACTCACATGCCTAGCATTAGATTTCAGTTACATTTGTTTTACAAATAGCATTTTCACAAGTACAGAGAGCAGCAACTATGTGCATACAGACGTTGGAACACAAATCCTACCACTTAAGCGCCATGAGTCTATGGCACTGATGTTTTACTTAACTACAGACGGATGTCAATGATCTTCACATATAAACATCATACAGACAGTCCATACCTATCTGCGCTTACATGTCCATGTCATCAAATATTTCTCCATCCTCCTCATAACTTGAGTCATCCAAAAGAAATCCTTCAGCGACCAAGTTACTGCCACAAACCAAAAACAAAAGCAGCCGTTAGCTTTGATGTCCAAAAGCTTAAGAAGACAGCGTAAAATAAAGAAAAACATAATGACCCACCTAAAACAGCAGAAACGGAAGCTCACAACCCTCTTTAGTTTTCTGTTGTAGAAAAAGAAATTGAAAGACCAACTGTTGAAAACAAAAGAATCCATGTCAAAACTCTTCCTTTAAGGAAATCCATAGCAGAACTAATTTTTACTTGAATGCTAGGAGGTGACAGAAACTTACATGGCTCCTTTCTCTAAGGATGGGTCTGCATCAGAATCAGGATCATAGCTGTAGATTTCACACTCTGATAGTTTTACAACCTGCACCACAATATCATCACAACATTGCCTCTTGGTACAACTTGCCTTTGGTTTTCTGAGAAAGCTCACCTCATCAAGAGCCTTGTATAATGTTTCCACCAAGGAGATGCCCTCATTTTCCTCAATCCATGCCTGGACAGATCATTGAATCAAGGAAATAAGGCTCGGAGTATTTAACATGATAAAGCTACTCATAATATCACAGTTGCCGTCCAAGAATCTGAAGCATTTAGCTAGTACCTTTGATGCTTCAAACATGTAGCTATCAAAAATCTGCTTAAAAGAATCCCAGCTTTCCTCTGTGAAGAACTGGTGAGCATTCACGGCACTGAAAACCGTAATGGAAGGGAATGTCGTGAATTAAGGAAACCATAAGGAATAATACTAATGTGTCCAAGAACAATCTGGCTATGAAACCAAACTGTTATTAAACAGAAACCAGGGCAACCATACAAATGATCAGCATCAGATTTGGGAAATGGAGAGACTTGAACTCTCAGCTCCTACTAGAGCAACAGTATGTGAACTGTCTGTCAAACCTTTTGACAACACTCCCAATGTAGTTGAGAAAGGATTATATAGTGGGTTGCCATGTCGCCCGAAAAGCTGACAGTAGCATTACCCATAATCCTCCTTAGACCATCAGTGAGAAATAAATATATCATATAAACAAACCTTTCGACAACACTACCAGTGTAGTTAAAGAAGGATTGTATAGTGGGCTGCCACGTCACAGGAAAAGCTGACAGTAGCATCACCCATAATCCCCCTTTGACCATCTGTGAAAAATACAAACACATAAAACAATGAGATGCAATGAAAGGTACAGTGTTACCTGAAATCATAATCCGGATACAAGCGATATAGCGTAAGAACCAGGTATATCAACGTCTTTCGGCTGGAGTGAGCATGAAGAAAAACCAGTCAAACAAACATAAAGGGCTAACCAGTATTTCCAAAGCTACCTCGATAAGATATAAGATTCACCACCTGGATCTGCTCAATAAAAATTCAGCTGGTGATGATGAGTCTGTATCTGAAGACTTCCCAAGATAATCTAGCATCTAAAGTGGAAGCGATTACGGAAACCACCACCACCCAAAAAGAAAGAACTAAAATTTAGATCTAAGTTACCAAAACTCCACCATCGCAAATAATATTTTGTAATTTTGCACCTTCTATGGGACAGCATAACAATCTCAGGGGAAATATAATTAAATCACCATTAAAAAAAAATGCCTAATATTATTAGACAACTCGACCAAGAAATAAGAAAAAAAATACAAAGAAAGCATGCTATAATTTGTTAAATTAAATATTCCAGAATCACCTCATTCTCCAGACTGAGGGAGAGCTTTTTGTCCGTTCCAGTGTGTTTACCTTAAGAGAACACAGCACACACACATACACATATATAAAACAGATTTCAATAACAAATTCCGGTTAGTCATAAATTTCAATTTCGGACTTACAAGAGTAAGGTTCAAGATATCCCTTAATCGTTCGTTCTCCGAGATTTAAATGACTTAAGAATTCATTCATTCTGGACCCAAAAAAAAGAGCTCAAAATCAAATTCAAAATGACAGATTTTGAAAAGGAAACTATGGAGGAAACAAACAAACAAACTAGCAATTATTTTTACCGTTCCAGCGGTGTGTATTCTAAAAACTTCATGCTGATTGCTGACTGTTTCTGGAAAAACAAAAAACAAGGACAGCATGAAGACAGATCAGTTAGGTTAAAGGAGATAGAAATTGGTCATAGACATCTCGATGCGGTGCTAATTGAGAAATAAACAAAGGGAGATGATTGATTAACATACCTTGAAGACAATTTGACGTCGAGATCTGAAACAATTTACCGTGGTGATTTGCTAGAATTTAAGCGGTTTGTTGCCGGAGAATCGAAGACGTTCGAACCCTGGATTATTTCGAATATTCGATTGTAATTGGTTGTTGGTATGGTCTTTATTTTTGGATAAGTTTCGTGCGTTGACTCGATATTGTTGGGCTGGATTAGACTCTGACCCGGCAGCCCGCCAAAAACGAACTATGAAAGTCCAGTCGGTTTGCTATGGCCTTGGGTTTCTTCGACGAAATTGTTTTGATCATATGAAATAATTTTTCGATTTTTTAAGTGGGAGTAATTTTCAAAACAAGGAGAGAGAAAAAGACAGAAGTTGTGATCATTATTTTTTATTATTATTATTAGTCTCTGCTGGATCAATTACATAGTTTTTTTTATGTTGTGTGTTCTTTTGTCAAACACGTGACCCATTTTTCATAAAGTTTCATTGAAGCTTTCGCAAGGTCAAAAAGAGTTTCGATTGTTAAACTCAAATTTGCATCTCACTCTTCGACTTTTAATTTATGTAATATGATCAATAAATAATTTAGTATTATTAAAATATTAATTTGTTGACTCGCGTCTATGTATTTTCAAATAATGATTTCTTTATGTAAGACTTACTTTTTTTTGGGCAAGAAAATTTTATTTCTAGAAAACGTATTCTGTCACTCTAAGTAAGCGAGTAAAATCCCAACTGTTTTAAATTTTTATAAAAAGTATATAATTTGACTATAACTCGAGACTTGCTATGTATATCGCAAATCATTTGTCATCATGTCACGTTTCTTGGGGACTATATATAAATTACTATTCATATAACTTAAATCGAGCACAATACATTTTACTTTTAAAAACATAAAAATAATAATTATGTCAGGTGTTGATTGAGATGAATGCATTTGTTTTTTTTAGTGTAAAGTGTCGAGTTTATTGATTGCGCTTTTGTAGCAACTTGGATCCAATTTTTATCTGAAATGTTAAAAACATAATATTTAGACTATCATGAATTTTAGTATTATTATCAAACTTGAAATAGCAGTTTAAACCTGAAAAATTACAATCTAACTCTTTAATTAATCGGGTATTAAATTAAATCATGTAAGCCCAGTATAAATAAAAATAAAGCAAAAGAAAATCTTTGCATTAAATTATAATTTCAAATTATATTATATGATAAAAAGATATAAGTGATAAGAAAAAACAAAAAATTATTTACAGTTAATCTAATAGTTAACATTAAAACTCAACATAATGAGATTTGATATAAAAAGAAAAAAGGTAAAAAAGAGTTGAGAAAAATAAATGGCCATTACACTAAGTCGCGAGCCTGTACAGAAAAACTCATGAACGTGGGCTAGAAAAAGCTCCAATGCTATATTCGTTCATTATTTTTATTTTTTATTTTTAAAAATGGAGTAATTTGGAGTTTGATTTTAACCAGGTCAGCGAAAAACCCAGTTATTTTTTTTAAAATAACATGTTCAATTTTTTTATATATAAAAAAAATAGATTAATATGAGACAACCTTGTAGCCCATAACTTAAATCTTAAAGCATGTCAAGGTAACTAGATCTAGTCGCAGCCACGAAACCAGCAATAATTTGAAAATCTAAAATAAAACATTAAATGCAAAGTGGCCATGACCAATGATATGAAAAGGGGTAAATTAATATTTGTATGGTATCATGTTTCAATTTATTTTTTTTACTTTAAATTATTTTTTTTTTGTTTTTAAATTATTTTGACATACTAATATTAAAAATAATTTTTAATATATATAAATATATATTAATTTAATATATTTTTAAATAAAAAATACATTAAAAAATAATTTCAGTCACATTCTCAAAAAAAAATACTATTAACCCCGTGAGATGTGCACCTGCTTAACTTTTCCGTTACATTAAACTCACGAGGAGAATAATAAACGCGTCCTGTGATGATGCCACTGAGATAATGAACAATTAATTGCCAATGACTAAGATATCGAACAATTAATTGCCGAGAATTAAAAAATTATTTAGAAAAAATATATAAAAAAATATTTATTTTTCTCTACTTCAAATTATTATTTTTAAAATATATTAAATCCAAGAGAAAAAAACATTATTTTAATATATTTTCAAATAAAAATATTTTAAAAAATTAACATTACTATACGCTTGATTACTGGATATATTAGTTGGACTGATTTTTTTTAATAAAATATTTTAAGTTTTTAATGAATTATTTGATATTATTATCAAGTTTGATTTAATATGTTAGCTTTTAAATTTTGTGATCTAACTTTTTCTCATACTTTAATTTAAAATTAAAATACATGAGAGTTGACTTAGTTAGCTTGATAGGTTAAAAAACAACACAACTAACCATTAAAAAAAGTCTATTGATAAAATCATCAGAAATACATTTAAACTTAACTTTTTGTCTAATTCAAGTTTAAAATTAATTTATACATAAGTTATTTTGACATGTTTTAATTGAATTGATTAGTTAAAAATAACTAAGAAATACTTTTTTTTCTTCTAAGGGTGGTTTCATAAAACAGTAAATTATTTTATAATATTTTACAATTTTCTAAAAAATAATTGAAAAACATTTTACGACGTTAAGTTATGCCAATGTAAATGAGTTTAAAAAATGACCTATTGATATTTTAGATTTTTTAAGAGTTTATTAAAAAAAAAACCTGATAGATTGAAAAGTTGAAGGAAAATAAAACGGATTTTTTATAAATTATTTTAAATAAAAATAACAATTAAAATAACAATAACCAATTATGACAAGTAAAAAAGTTAAAAGAGGATAGAACTATTATATATATATATATATATATACATCTTTAATTTCATAAGTTATTTAAAATAAAATAATAAATAAAAGATCAAATCTATAGGTAAAAAATCTCAATTTAAAAAAATAATAAGAGAAAAACAAATAACAATAAAAAATAATGATAAAAGTTGATAGAAAAACCAATTTAAATCAAAATCTAATTGATAAAAATGAAAAAAAACTATAAAAAGATTTAAAATAAAATATATTTCAATAAAAAAATTAAGAATCAAACTTAATATGATTAATAAATAACATGATATTTTTTATATTAAAAAATAGTTATTCAGCTAATCTTTGCTACATACACCACATACAAAATAATGTAGGATTGATGTTGTTTTTAAAAATATTTGTTTGTTAAGAAATATATCAAAATAATTTATTTTTATAAAAAATATTTTTTAAATCATTATATGAAAATAATCTAAAAATAATTTTTTTTTTTTCAGAAACACTTTTTAAATGTTGTGCAAAACAGTAACTTCAAAGGCAACCAAAAACTGGCGTTTCGTTGATAGATACGGCCACACGCATCTACCTTACGCAAGCTAGCACAACTACACTACATGCGTCAACTATTTTTTTTTTTAAATAATATTTTATATTTATCCTCTAAATCTACCGAATAATTAAAAAAACAATAGGAAATAAATAAATAAAACCCTTTAAACTAACCTAATAAAAAATATTTTCTTGAAAACTAAACTAAATTTATGTTTGACTTAGAAGCTGTCTGGGAGGTAGGTTCAACCGCAGTTTCCTTTTTTTTTTTTCCTTCATTTCAAATGAATTTTTTTTTGTATTTTTAAATTATTTTGATGTACTAATGTCAAAAATCATTTTTAAAAAATAAAAAAAATATTATTTTAATATATTTCTAAATAAAAAATATTTTCAAAAGCTATCACAACCACCCTTCCAAAAGTATACAAACAAACGCAGGGTAAAAAAAGAGAAGCTGAATTGAAAAAAGAAGAAGAAAACTTTCATCCACACTGTCTCCCAGATCTTTTAGAATAGCAGGGTAATGAAATTCTACACATGCAAATTACATACCCAGCAAGCTGTTTGGTTTTTGGCCGGAAAGTGACCCACGTTTCTCGAAATACGCTCAGCACCCTGTCGCTGCCCGCTTTCTAAGTTCTTACATGCGTAACGCATACACAATAAAATCGAAGAACAGATCTCCAACTCCCTCTTCCTTCTCTGAACCTCAGGGAAGAAAAAAACATCACTGAAAGGGTTCCCGGAACAACCAGAGCTTCTTCTTCCTGTCTTACAATTATAATTTTACCATGTCCTTGCCAGAAGCGTGCGTGATTCTTTCTGTGTTCGTGCTTTTGCTAACCAGCTCTAAAGAAGCGGCGTCGTTTCAGTCGGGATCCCGTTCGATCCTCCGAGCTTTAAGCGGCGAAAACAAAGCGTTGGTTGATTACGCTGTTGATTTGAATAGCTCGAATTTCGATTCTGTTCTTCGTGACACCCCCGCTACTCATGCCATCGTTGAATTCTTCGCCAACTGGTCAGTTACTCTCCATCCCAAACCACCTAACTGTTACATTTATTTATTTGTCAATTGAAGTGGTTTAATTTTCGAAATTTTTAGTTTTGAATACGAAATTATTGCATGTATTAATCAATAAAGCAATGATTTTCACACTGAGCTATAGATGGAATTTCTAGAGGGATAATTAAGAACTAAATTGTGATAAGCTACTACAGAGCAGTGCAAGGATTAAAATTCTTTGTATACAAACTGTGCCTTTTCTGGTTCACCAGTTTCTTAGGAGCAATGTGTTAGTTAGTTTGGTCATACCACAGGATTCCATCATTTACTGAGTTATATTCCATCGAGGAAAATAGTAAGACAGTTATGGCAGAAAAAGGTTGTTACTTTCTATATATATATTGGCTTCTACAATTCAGCATGCAGAACTCAATGTATTGAATTCAGTGAAGATTTTGCAAAAAAAGCAGACACTGAATACTGCAAAAATCGTAAATTTGCAATGCTTCCCCTTTTATGGAAGCATTTTAGTATTCCCCCTATCTGACCAATATTGTATTTAGTTTGGAATTCAGCTGTTTGACAAAACATGAAATGTGAGATTTTTCAGTTGGATCTGTTTTAATCACATAGCAATCAGTTTCTTGTTCCAATTCATATCGTGTCTGTTAGAATTTTTCATAAAACATCTTGGTTATATTTGATGGATTAATCGTTCAATATCATATATAGAGTAGCTTAAAGAAAGGTATTGAAACTGAGAAAATGATAGAAAGAATACAGCAGTGGTGCAATGAATATAATTAATGTTTTATGTCTGTTACAATTATTAATTTTGATACTTGCAGCTGCATTAGGGTCAACTTACCATTCATCGTTATTGTATTTGGTGACTGTTCTGAGAGAATAAAGCTCTCATAATTTCATATAAATTTGATATCTTCTCCTGCGTCTCTGTTTCAAAGACCCTAAATATATTTTCCACATGACCCGCATTCTATTGTAAGATATAATAGAGTAATGTTGCTTATGCTAGTTACTAATGTAGCTTGTACCATGTCATCAATTCTGGTTGATTTTCCAAAATTGAAAAAAACATCTGCAGTCTGAAATGATAGAAGAACTTTACAATAATAAAGGTTTATTTGTTTTGGCTATCATTTGTAAGACTGGAACCACTTCTAGATGGGTTTTTTTGAGCTAGCCAGCTCTCACAGGCCACCGTGGACCCCATTGTCATAAACTTAAAGGGGATAAAAATTCCTTGTTCAGTTCATGGTTTTAAGCAGAGACAACCACTTGGTGCACTGATGTTTTAAGATGAGAGGGACAAAAGTATCTTCCTTTTAGTTTACTGTTACTTCCCCGATGGTCGCTACCCGGAGGTCCATATGAGTCAATTTGGCTGTGTTGGTTTTCCATGATTTCTACTTCATGTTAATTTGTTTCTCAACTCCAATTCCTGCTCCAACTCATCATGGACATGACACCTGTATCAACTTATGCCTGCAAGCTTCTTGGATATAGGCCATGTTCACTCTTATGTGCTTAGGGAACAAGCACTTTAACCTTAATGAAGTTATATTCTCAATATAAAAAGGCGGCAAACTTAAAAATTGCTGAATTATGGGTTTATGCCCATCAAGTCGCTTTGTGTAACATGCTGCTGTTCAAATGTTGTACTTGCAATCATGTCCATGGATCTTATGTTGATTCTTTTCCTCTATTTCCTTGGCTACTATTTTATTTGATGCAATGATACAAAAGTTTTAAATTTTGATATTTCATGGGCCAATTAAACAATTAAAGATTACAATTGCTTAAACTATAGTATTAGCAAATTGTTAAGCTGTTTAAGTAATCTTTGGCATAGATATGAGATTTTCTGCTTTTATCCAATTCATTTTACACACGCACGCACGCACAGAATCATGTATCTGCTGGCCAAGTTATCGCCTGTTCTCTTCTATGTTGTCTACTGCCGGATGTGTTGGGCTCTCAAAATCAGGTTAATCTGTTTGTATGTGTAACAATAAATTTATCTATTTTACTCAACCAACAAAAAATTCTTAAATTGTCAAATCATAAAATAACACAGCACCATATTCTCACGCAAATTATTTGTTGAATCATATCTTGCTAATTGCAACCCCCTTCTCCCTGCATGAAAAGAAAGCATCTCTGCATATGTGTGTGAAATGCTGGTTTTACATTTTCTATATGATTGACGTATTGCTCATGTCTTCATTTGTAACAATATCATCAAGTTATATGATTCTGTTTCCTCTATGTGCAATCACTGTCTTTCAGGTGCCCTGCTTGCAGAAATTATAAGGTATGTATGCTCCTTTTTTTAATTAGCTGTCTTTTTTATTATTATTTTCTTATTTTGTGAGCTTCAAATGTGCAGTCCCATTACGAGAAGGTTGCAAGGCTTTTTAATGGGCCTGATGCTGTGCATCCGGGCATTGTATTGATGACAAGGGTGGATTGTGCTTTGAAGGTATATAAATAATGTCTTCTCGATTTCTTTTTATAGATGCTGTGGTCTTATTCTACTCCTTTCAAATTATTTTGCAGTGCACAGAAAATTACTTGTTTCCATAAATACTTAAATTGAACTTTCTTTAGAAAACTTTACATCTGCACGGATTTAAAAGAGAAAAAGGATGAAGGCTATATGTGTATCTTATTGTATGGAATAATTATAAAAGTGTCATTTATTACAGCACATCTGGATAATGTATTTGAAGGCAATACTTTAACTAACTGGTTTTCCAATTCTTGTTTTCATGTCCTTGGGATGTCATATATCCATTCCCATAGTGTCCTTTACCACAACCCTAGTTACATGTTGAAAATTGGAATGTCGTGTACTAAGCTTTTTTGACTTTTCTAAAGATTTTCCCCCCTAATCATGAATGGACTATTGCTACGGTCTGGGAAGACCATTTCTGACCCATCACACTATTGGCTTAGCTTTCTCCTCTAAGTGATTCTGTTTGTAAAGTTGCTGCTCTTTTCGCTTGATAGCAGTCTCAAGTGATATACAGGGGTGGCTTGTTGACTAGTCCCTCTTTAACTTCTTTGGCAGCACAGATAAACAATAAACTCTGTGATAAATTTTCTGTGAGTCATTATCCTATGTTATTTTGGGGCCTGCCTTCCAAATTTTCATCTCATGGTTGGGAACCTGAAAAAGAGAAGAGTGAAATACTCATGATTGATGATGGACGGACAGCTGAACATTTGGTTAGTTGGATCAATAAGCATTTGGGCAGGTATGGGAAATTCCTAGCCACGCTTGTTTAAGTGAAATCTTCATGTTTTAATTCACATACCTTTGGTTCATATGTGTGTGATGTTAAACTTTATCAATTGTGCCTATTAAAAACAGTCATGAATCAAATTTCTCTGTAAGTAGAAAACAAATTGGATACATTTTATGTTTCACGTATTCATTTAATATATTTGGATAAATTTAGTCAGTTGATTTTTTTTTTCTGTGGTATTACTAGTAGGAAAATGTTTCTATTTCATATTTTTATTGCATTATGTTTGCAACATATGCACGTGATAAATTCTTTTGTTAATTTTGTGATACAAGTGCTTAACTGCAGTTTAGGTTTCAGGGGTCATGCATCTTGAATATGTAAAATCAGATGATGCTGTAGGTGCTAGTCACCCACAGCCTGTGCCTTGTGATTGTTATTTTTTATTCAGAGAAATGGGCTGTTATAGTGCATCGACATATGTTTTTTCGTATTGTTGTTTTCTTATGAACTTTTTTTTATTGAAATCTGCTGTTAAAAGTTTCTGATTTTGGCAATGTATGCTTTATTGTTTCTGTAATACTGCATGTTGGCTTCACCCCTTTGCCCTGTCACAACTTTCATGATTGTTTGCAGCTCATATGGCTTGGATGATGAGAAATTTGAAAATGAGCATCTTCATTCAAACATATCAGACCCTGGACAGGTTTCTGTTTGCATAGTTCAGCTTTGCTTTGATATTTTAACAACAATATTTTCATTAATTTAATATATTAACTTCTATGTTGCACAACTTGTGAAAGATTGCACGTGCTGTGTATGATGTTGAGGAGGCTACAGCCATTGCTTTTGAAATCATAATCGAACACAAGGTAGACATTTTATCCTCTGGTTATGTTTCATGGGGGTGCATACTCATTTGTACTGTCTCTTTTCTCCACTCATGATTTATATGCTTGTTCTGCAGATGATCAAACAACACACTCGGGTTTCACTTATTAAATTTCTTCAACTTTTAGCGGTTCATCATCCTTCAAAGAGGTAAAGACCATCTTTTTTGAACGAAACTTTCCATACTCAATCCAGTAATTACTTCATTCATCTGCTCTAGATTATTTGTATTAGGTGCCGAAAGGGAAGTGCAGAAGTGCTTGTGAACTTTGATGATTTGTGCCCACCAGATATGTGGTCACCTGACAAACAGGAAGTACTCAGCAATGGCAAGGGCAAGGGCATGCTAGGGAATTTCCAGGTTTGTGGGAAAGAAGTTCCTCGAGGATATTGGGTAAGTGCCTTTCTCTTTTGTTAATAGTAAGCATTAGCCCAACATAGCCAATTTATGACTGAATTGTAGTGTAATCGAATTGAACTTTTAGGCATGCTTTGACATAAACTGACAGTGGTTAGCATGCATAAAGTTTTGGCTGATGTATTTTGATACTTTGGACAGTGGTTAAATACATGCAGTTTGCTGATGGATTATGATGTCAAATCTACGTTTACCTGCCTAAATGAATTTGGAAATGGTATCATGTCAGTTAATTTCAGTGAGATATTTGACAATTTTTGAACTAGGACTCACTCTATTAAATTTCCTCTTTTAAAAATTATTTTCTATCTTTTCTTTGTTTGGCTGGTGTGTTTTTTTTCCCTCTAGCCATTGCTTCAAATAAGTGAAACTCGGTGGAACATGGTATCATTTTATTAAATGCTTTCAATAATGAGGAAAGCATCACAACATTTCTGGAGCTTTTCAGTAATTTTAGTGTTTGCAAGTCACAAGTCACTCATTCATCCATATGATAAGAGCTAACTAAGTTCCTGAATTTTCAAAACATCCATTCTAATGCAGATTCCATCATTTAATTTTTGTGTGGTCCTTGTAGTTTTAGATTATTGATTTTTTGAGAAACTGAAAATTTGTTTTTGAGATCAAACAATGATGTATGTTTAAATTTTGTTGAAGATATCTGTTACTGGTTCTTCCTATGGTAGCTTAGCTTATACCGGTTTGTGCCATATGTTTAACTATGTCTTGCTTCTTGTTACTTCGCATTTTGGTAGATTTATTTTAAAATGGCTTTGTGTGTTTTTTCTCAGATGTTTTGCCGTGGCAGCAAGAATGATACCAGGGGCTTCAGGTAACACAACCTATTCCCCATTCAATTATTTACAGGACCAATACTTTGTTTAGTATGTTTTAAGTTTTGATATAGCAATTTATCTGGCTATTCATGCACTTGAGACAGCAAGTTCATGTGCAAGGCACATCCAACCTAAGCCTAAGCTAATCTTTTGTTAGTCTTGTATCTGTTCCTGTTGGATTACTTCAGCTTGCTTGGAAAGGCTATTTATAGTTAATGAATGTGAAATCATATATTGTCATGTTCTGAGGCCCATCTTCTCCGTTGTACATCACTTGTTATGGCCGAATTGAAGGACCGATCTGCTGCTTCAGTTTTCTGGACATTTTCCAAGATCGTAGGTAAAAAGAAAATGCGGATTTGCCAGTGGCAATCCCCACACCCTGGGACTGTTAAATACATAGGTGGTGGTGCGGTCAATAGGAAGTAAGAACTTGGTGATAGTGGTGGATGCTGTTAAGGCTATGGTGGTGGTAATTGTTAGCGGAAGCATGCTTTGTTATTGATGCTACTGGTGTCCAGAAAAGCTCTATATTGTCCATCAGATGCAAAAATCATTTCCTTCTACTGATAAGCATTTGTTCACTCTCTCCTCTGAAATAGCAATTTAAAGTGCATGGCAGTTTAATATTTTGGATCGGAAAAGAGCATAAATTGCTTTTACTTTTTATGTACCATTAAACATGCATATGGGTGTGCATTCTTATGATGGCTTCTATCAACATGTTTATGAGATGGTATTTAATATTTTTTGCTGCTTCAGGCTTATCTTTTCTCCTATAAAAAGAAGGCATATCTGTTATCAGTTTACACAGTAATATAAATCTTGGCATCTTAAGTAGTGTTTCTAATACCATGGAAACCAAACCCTTGTTCTTGTGGAACAGCTATAACCATTATAAAATTCCTCTACAGTTGAATTGTTAAACGAATCATCTTCCTTGATTCATGAGTTTGTTTCTTCATTTGCAGCTGTGGTTTATGGGCTCTACTGCATTCACTCTCTGTGAGGATTGAGGATGGAGAGAGCCAGTTTGCATTCAGATCAGTATGTGATTTTATCCACAACTTCTTTAAGTGCGAGGATTGTCGTCAACATTTTTATCAAATGTGTTCAAGGTAAAAACAACTCAGAATAATAGCTTTAGGCTCTCAAACTCCTTCCAACTTATATAGGCTGTTCCAATTTGCAGTGTCACCGTCCCTTTCAACACATCCCGTGACTTTGCACTTTGGTTGTGGAGTACCCATAATAAAGTCAACGAGAGATTAATGAAGAAAGAAGCTTCTCTAGGAACTGGTGACCCCAAGTTCCCAAAGGTTATTTGGCCTCCAAAACAGCTCTGCTCTTTATGTTACCTCTCTCATAGCCGGAGAGAAAACGGAATCAGTCAAATAGATTGGGACATGGATGAAGTATACAAGTTCTTGACTGATTATTATGGCAAAACACTTGCATCTTTGTACAAGGAGAAGGGTCGTCTTGGGGATGAAGTGACTGATGGGACCATTGTAGATTTGGTGGCCTCAACAAATGCAGTTGTGGTTCCTGCAGGGGCCGCGTTGGCAATCGCACTTGCTAGCTGTGCATTTGGAGCGCTTGCTTGCTACTGGCGTTCACATCAAAAAAACCGGAAGTACTGCCACCAACTATACTCTTTAAAGAACATTTGATATTAACGGGAGTGATGAGTTTTTTCAAATTTGATAACAAGTATTAACCGGAAGTTTAAAATGTTTGGATGAATTTTCTTATTTGTTTTCCTTCCCCAATATTGCAGGCCAAGGAGAAGCTGGAACTAAGTTAAATGGACAAAACTATACACAGTCATTAAGGTGCCCAGTCGGGTTCAATCAGGCTCTGATAGAAATCCAGATTACTATCTCACTGACCTGCTTTGAGGTTGTGCTCTGTACCATACTTTGAAAGTTTGCCACTGAGCACACTTTTGGATTGTACAGATGAATATTATAATTTCAGTTTTAGAACCATTCATTATCTCTCCCTCTCCTTCTCCCTCTCCCTCTCCCTCTCCCTCTCTGTTTTCTTTTTCTTGTTATCTCACTTTAAAAAACTGCAATGATCCACGGTGTAGGATGGTTTATATTTTTCTCACGAGAAAAAGGATGGATCTTATTAAGAGATTGACTCTCTGCTGTTTTAAAAGGGTATGACCGTTCCATTTTTATCTGCTGGATTTTACATTTGGCATGAGAGATTAATTCAGTGTCTAGTTTTTTATCCAGACCGCGTTTTCTGGTGTGAATATCTTTTCTATCAAACTTATGTTGTCCGTGAATTATGTGGAAAACATTTTTTTATGACAGTGGATTAGGCCTCTTCTTCTATCCTTGGGACATGGACCGTTACTAGTCTAGCTGATGGGCAGCTTTGTCTCAAGCCATGCGGTATCGTTGCAAAGAGATTGGATATCAAATTCTAGTTGCTACGTATAGAAAGATAGGCTTGCCCTCGTTAGGTAAGCAAAATATAATTGAAAAGAAAAAATCTTTGGGCTCCATCATTACATCTAACATCCAAGGTCCCTTGTTATTATGATTATTTCTGGCACGCGAAGCTTAATGCAAGGGTTTAAGTTCTTGCTTGCTCCTTTTATAAAAGGTTGAAAATAAAAGGCTGGAAGAAACTACCCCAGATTGGTGATATGGGGTTTTCTGTCAGTTATGTGGGCTTCTCAATCCCCATCTTATAAAATCATCATGATTTTTAGTGAAGATATTTATCCCTTGCACAGCATAACCAACTGTAGAAATTCTTTCCCTAAAAACAGAATTGCAGGAAAAAATGGGCGTCCACAGTTCGGACTGCTCCCATCTGGGAAGCTTTTAAGTCCCCCAAGAACAAGTAATTTGGTTTTCCCTGTTACAGATATGAATCTAGAGATACCGCAATCAAGCTGAACGAAAATAACATAACCAATTGATATTTTTAGTACAAGTGCTCTGTCAGCTGCTGCAGCTTCGATGTCGTTGACATGTATATGCTAAACTACTAGAAAACCAAATGGCAAGGCTTCAAACATGAGCAAATATACCTTGGTTGTTGATAATTTGACTTTTAATTTCTTCATATAAATGTCTGTATATACAGTGGAACTTTTTTTTGACTGTACAAAGTATTTAAATGATGGAGCAGCAAAGAAAATGCATATCTAAGAATCTAAATCACAGTTTTTTTTCCATGGAACCATTGTTTGTTTATCTCACTGACAACAACAAGATGTTCTTTCAGAATCCAGAACCCGTTGAACTTTGCCCAGTGAGAAATTCACCCTGGAAATTTGATTTTTCTTTCCTTCTTTCTTTTTTTAACAGTTGACAATGAAACTATCTCTGGATTGATTGCGGTGACTTGAAATCATATCTGTTAACCTTGAAAAAAAATAGTAACTTGAAGATTGGCAGAGTCTAATGAACATTTATTATATGTGGCCGAGGCTGCGGGGTTGAATGCTCAGCATCTTCATCATATGAATGAATTGATGAGTTGGGAGGCGCCTAATGATCAACAACATAACCAAAAAATAGGCAAACCAAACTTAATGAGCATTGAAGTCTAATGTCAGCTCAACATCTTATCTTAAATGTAGAAAAGAAGCAAGAGGTCGTACAATGTGGCCAGAACTCACCTGACGGAGGCGGCGACGCTGGAGAGCAGTTAGTGTTTTTAACATGACATAGATTGGAAGAATAATCCCAGCAACTCGTATAAATAACAACTGTCAAACAGAGCAAGAAAGTGTAAGCCTATGCATTGCACGCATGATTTTCATCAAAGTTTTTTCCAAATAAAATAGTTATCCAACTTGTTTTACCATAAAAGCTGGGAATGAGATATTGTTGGTTCCATTAAGAATGAGAGGAAGAGCGTGCCTCAGAATTAAAAGAACCATGAACTGCAAAAGAACAAGACAAGTAATGAGATTGTTGAGCTACACCATGATGCAACAAGATTTCTCTTAGAAAAAAGAGGAAATTATAAGGGCATTCTGTTAAAATAGAAACATGTTCGTAGAAATGAATGTCCATAACATGTTTGCTGCATCTCTTTCATATGTGAAAGTTCACCAGGAAAATCTCTATTTCTTAATCAAAGAAAGTAGAGAGACTAACAATCACAGCAATCAAGCGACAGTAGATCGTGTTTCTTGTAGTTGAAGCTGAATACTCATAATAGTCAGTGTTCAGAAAGTTATGTTCAGATGAGACCACTGCTATGAAGCGAGGACCATTTAACTCCCTTCTGGACGTCTCCCAATTTCCCCTGATAAAAATGTTGGAGCATATTGTTGGAGTTGTAGTGAAATGGAAATACAATTAGACAAATGGCATTCGAAAACCAAGAAGTACTCCAGATTACCTAAAGTTCATTGGAAACCCAATTTGGAACAGGGGTGGTGGTGCTGTATAACCAGGCTTGAAGTCCTGAAATCAATCCAATTTATTATCATTAAAATTATGATTCAATTTGATGATGGCAAAGACTAGAGCCTCAGGTAAACTATGAAGGTTCCCTATAACCAAAGAATAGCAACTAGATTGAAGCTATATGAAAAAATGAAACACACCTGGAGGCATATCTCACAGATAGTGTTACCCTTCTCATTACACCACTTCTGTATACACCTGCGATGAGCATACTGCAATATGAAGAACCAGTCAAACATGGCAAGCTACAAATGCTCACTACTGAAGGCCAAGTCAAATGACTTTATAAGAGACGAATGTTAAACTGGAACAGTTGGCAAAATCATCTAGAGACCAATCAATGCATACTCTATCTGTATGACATTCTGGTATTGCTGGTTTAATAACAAGACAAACATCAACTTAACTTTTTATATTCAGTATAAAAAACCTTTAGGTTTTCTTAACCGCTAAACAGAATGTGACAATATAAGGGAGGACTAGCATCAAATTACTAAATCAACACCTTCTAGATACGCCAACAAACAAATCCCTGGGGGTAGATTATTTAGGTATACTTTTCAACTATAAACAAGAAAACTCAGGTCACCTGGCCCAAGTTAGGGCACGTCTCAGTATGTTCTTTAACACCAAACATGCAAATTCAGATCAGCCAACCCAACTTATTAACTTTCTTCCTCATTATCAACATTGATGCTTGACTGCCTCAGCTATAACCTATCTACCAAACTTTCCATTTTCCTCCAGGAAAATAAGGAGGGTGTCAATGTTGATGTGATGGCAAGTCTATAATGATCATGATATTGACTGTTTTTGTAGCTTGATGATCGCATCAAATATGTCACCTGCTGTACATGCCAGTTAAGCACGAGAATTAAATAAGGGTGTTTCAGACACATCTCACCATGAGCACAAGCCTATATGAATCAAATTATCAGTAAACCAAGTAATCGAAAAGTCCAATTACACGAGGCAAGAAAATATTTGGTTTGGTATTTTGGGATGAAAGAAAGAAAACCTTCTAAAACATAACTGTGATTATGATTTTTCCAAACAATTTGGTGGATTATCTCCCCAGAAGGCGAAACAATTATCCAGAAAGGCCTCAGCATCAAGTTTCAAACTTAATGACTTCCACTCTGAACTAGATGGAAACATCCCTTGAATTCCAAAGTTGATAAGAAAAAAAAGTTAACAAAAACATATTTTGCAGTTGGCTAACACTCATTCTCATGTGCATCAAAATTATATATAATTCTCCAAAAAAAAACACTGATATAAATGATTTGTTTTTGGATTGATAAGAAAATAAAAGCTCAACGAACCTTCAAACTACCACAACAAGAACATGGCGCCTCCATATTAGAATCTTCATCCTCATCTTGGCATATCCTGCACTCCACCAATTTTGTCGGAGTTGATATATCCCCAAAATCCAGTTTCTGGAAAGATTTATCAATTTTTGTGTCAGACGCTGTGGCTTGCATCGACAGGTTTCTGCTCTCAATTGCAGCTTCTAAGGTGGATTCAGTTATCAAACGATTCACCAGCAACACAAAGTGATCCCCCATCCTCCAATTTTATATAAAAAAAAGCCAACAATTGATGAAATCTCAATCAATGTTCAGGAACTCCAAGCCCAAAATCAAGCTGTTGTTGTTCTCCAATATAGCCCCCTTGAAATAAAAATCACTGTAGTTGGAATAAAACAAGGAGAATTTGAAGGTGAGTACTTTAACAAAAACAACCAAAAACATGTTACAGAAAGAGAGGATACGCACATAAATAATGAGGGAAAGGGGGCAGAGAGAGAGAGAGAGAGACAACTTTGTGGAGTACGGCTTTAACGAAACTGGCAAACAAATAGGATCGCACAAAGAGATCAATAATCACGAAATGGATAGGACCCAGTTGAGGAAAACACAGCTATAAGCATTAAAAAAGCACAAAAAAAAGAAGAGAAAACCCAGAAAGCAAAAACGGAAAGACAACAGAGCAAGAGAAGAAAAACCTCTCGGATGCAACAAAAAGGGCAGAACTTTACGAATTCAAGGACTAAAAGGAATGAGCATCATCAGAAGAAAAGGTGATATAACGAAAAAGATGACAGGAAAAGGAAGTAAGTGTTTTAAGAAAGGAGAAAGTTGCGTACAAGAAGCGGTTCGTAATTTCTTGAAGCTAAAAATAGGTATTGCAATGAAGCAAGAGATTGAGTGAAGGGAGTTGAAGAATTAAAGACATAATCCATTCAATCTTACTGTACATTGAAAAAGCTCCTTCCTTTCAGCAAACAAAGAAGACCACCTCCCTCTTCTCTCGCAGTCGCAGACGGCTCTGCTTGTTTGCTTTTAGATTAATATAAATGTTCATGACTCTGTTATTTATATACCACACCATCACGGAGAATTTCAATTTGAATGCATGCAGATGATACAAGTATTGATTGATTAGTTAAAAGAGACTCCACGTTTTTTTTTTAAAAAAAAAGAATAATCGATAAAGCCATCCAGAGTTCAATTATTTTTAATTTAAAATAAAAATAAATAAATAAATATTTTTTTCAAAAACATTTTTAAAACATAGTGTCAAACAAGAACTTAACCGGTTAATTTAAAGTGGTGTTATTTTGATATTTAAAAAATAAATATAAAATGATATTATTTCAAGAAACTCAAATTGAATTTCAATAATAAAATCAAAGTCAGTTGAATTAATCATATCATACATGTATAAGTTAACTCCAATCTAATTTAATTTAAAATATAAACCTGAACCTGGTGTTTAATTGAAGGATCACAAAGGTAAACCCTAAAGCCCCGTTCAATTACACATGTATTTCTGAAGGCTTTTGTATTTATTCCATATAAAAGCAGGGAAATTAAAAAAGCAGAGAAAGAAAAGTAAGAGGGAAAGATTAAAGCGTCAAACCCCGGGACAGCATGTTTATGATTCTCGGGCGTTTACATCTACCTACCTTTGACTTTATAACCGTTTTTGCGGTTAACATCACAGCACGGCCCCGCGAGATATTTAATTTATTTTAGAAAGTATTTTTTTTATTTTCATAATATTTTAATATGATAATGTTATGAATAATTTTTAAAATATTCATTGAATTTCTTTCAACCCAACATTCATTAATTAGAAGCTATTCAATTTGGGTTTTACATGTTCTAGTGCCTGGTTATCCATATTGGACCATTGACTCTGCTGCTTTTTGACCATCCAGAAGCTCCCCATATTGCGCGATTGGATTGCAGCTGGATAATTAGTTGGTCCACGCTGCAGGTCTAATGAAATTCTTATTAAATACATTTATGTGATGTTAGCATGTTTCAGTATAAAAAACAAATTATATAAAGATTGATATATGCTTGATTTTACAAGTCAAGAAAAAAAACTCAAACTAGCAATAAAAATATAGTTTAATTAGAAAACAAATCAAGATTGAATCTTTTTTTTTTAAATAATAAGATGAAAACATGCTGGATCTACTTGGACCAACTCTGGTTAACATGTCAGATTTTCAAAACAAGCAGCGAGATTTTAATAACTCTGTAGAGAACAAATAAATAAAAACAAATTTAAGTTAATTCTCAATCAATTTAGTATTAAAGTATGCAATTCAAATAAAAAATAATTGGATCAATTAACTTATCAAACACGGATCATGAGAGTATGGTAATTTATATAAAAAAAAAATCTTAATTAATCTACTATTGAAGAACTATATATTCAATAAAAAAATCTCAATTTAATTTAACTAACTAGCCAAACTTGTTATAAGAGTCATGAAATCATGGTAATTTCATGAAAACAAATCTCAATCAACAAGGATAACATAGAGGAAAAAAAATAAAAAAATAACCCGACTCAAACTATAAAAATCAAGTTATAAAACCAAGATGACTTTATAAGAAATAAATTAAAATAAAATACAAAACTTAATATCTATCGAATCCAATACTAAAAAATATAAGCAAAGCTGATGAGATTTGGTTGAACAACCTTCTTGAATCTTTAATGGGTATGGCGAGAGCTTCAAATATTTCCATCATCATCATGGAACATGATTCACATATTAAGGCGGAGTGGGTGAGCTGATCATCCACTCTGCGCCAAAACTGGAGAAGTAGTTTGGCATAAGTAATTATTTTAGATATATATGAAGCACGTCGAGATATATATAAATTACCTGTGAGAATTCATTATTGCGACATAGCCCCACCTGTAAGAAAACTCGATTAATTAACTAATTCTCATATATTTATATATAAAGCCTCCAATTTGTTTATATTTATAGATTACGATGTTATATATCTTCAACTTATCATTAATCTTCGTTTAATAGTTAAGTTTTTGGATTAAATATATTTTGTTGATCATTACCAACTGAGTTTCGTTTAAAAATAAATAATTAGTATCGATTAAAAAAATGGTTATTATTCCGACAGTGAGAGGAATTCACTCCGTTCAAGACAAGCGCCTCATCATAGAAACCATCAAGGGCATCCCGCCACTCTTCCTATACCTCCTCCTAGCTTGTCATCCTGTGTTCCAGTAACTAACTTTCAACACCTCAGCAAATCCCGTTCCTCCACGTGCCGACTCTTTCCCTCCATATCCTTCCTTCCCAATCCGTACGCGCTTCTCTCCTCCTCTCCCAGCACCATTGCAAATTAAGACCTTGAAAACACAAATCTAGAAAACCTCTAACAACGGCAGCAGCCAAATTCTCCTCCTCCTCTCTCGCCATCGAAACACTCCATGAAGCCGCCAGAATCCTCTCAGACTCCGGCTGCCTATCGATGTCATCAAATTATTTTCTGGTGTTTCCTTTCTCGATTATGAAAATGCTCAATGATTAATAGTTTGATGGCTGAAGCGAGTTGACAGACTAGGAAAGGCAAGACGCGATCTGAGAATTTGAGTTTCTATATACTTCTGGTAACTAAGAGACAAGAGAAATTGGGAGGCTGCATTGGCATGCCCTCTGGCACCAAAAGTGATAATGAGGAATGACCATCACGGAGGTTGATTTGGATTGTACTTGCAGAAGAAACCACCAAGAACAGAGATGAAACAAAATTACTTTTTGCACTATACAGTAGTAACAAGTACATTGCAATGGCTATGATCTCCAACTCAAAATGGAACTTCGCCCCATTTGGTTTCTTCCCCTAATAGGGGATACAGCAAACTGGAAAAACAAACCTAAATCTTACACCGATCTCTACTACGCTACACTTGTAATCGACAGTGATGCATCATTCTTGCCACTACTTGTACAGCCTATCTTAATACCTGTACAGCCACTGCTGCATTTTAGTGGCGAGGATATCTTCGCAAACATTTCCTCACTTAGGGGGCAGTTTGCATATAGTATCCAGAGAACGAGACACAGCAAAACTCCAACTGAGATCAAGCCCAGCCCCGCATTTACAATCTTGAGATAATGCTCCAATGGAGGGCAATGACTCGAGGTGATTTCTTGGAATGTGTCCCTGACAAACTTGCAATCCTGGAGGCTGAGCAAAACCGGGGTATAGTACTCCAGAGCATAGCTTTCGTTAACTGCTGCCACCAACTGTCTATAGATGTCGGGGATCACCCTACCAACAGTTGTGCACAACCCAGATGATGAAACCATGCAGGTGTAGTTCTGCCAGACCTGAGAATTTAAACAAATAAATGGATTTCAAATTTGCTCCATGAGTACACAATAGGTAATCGAGTAGTTTGACATGGAACTTAGTGTCTACGGATATCCTTAAAATAACTAAAGGCCAGAAAAAAAGCATAAAAAACTACAGCGCAAAGGCACCAAAAGGCAACGATCATATTCCCACTTCTTTTCTCTCACAAAATCCCAGGGTGTTCAGTGTGACAATTATGTGAAGCTCATAATTTTCTAACTCTGAGTGAAGTAAAGGACTGTGACCAAGCATCAAATCAGTTGGAAGGTCCACGTGTCAAGCTATACATTGACATAGCAAATTCTAACGAGGTACTGTACAAAGTTAAAACTGAATATCAGCTACTTCATTTTTATGTGAAAACCCCTCTTACGCGATACTGATAAAATGAAGTTGCTGAATTTAATTTTACTTGTCAATCACGACAAATCTGGTACAAAAAGTATGAAGTGAATCTCATGAGCTATGATGACAAAATCCCCGAGTCATCCAATTCTGCATGGTGAACTAATCCTCCAAGCAGAACTTATTGGTTAACAAGGATCAAAAAGCCATCACAATTTATGCAAGTCCAAAGTAAGATGTAGACCAAAAAAGATAAAGACATACCACAGATGCATTTGCCATGGACACCTCTCGGGGCTCGCATTGACGATCTTGATAATGAGAGTCAAATGGATAGCACAGAGGAGGCATGGAAGGTCCAGACTGGTTATAATAATTAAAATCGGTCTGGGATGGATTTGCATTTGCAAACGTGTATATATAGGTATTGACAACATTTACAATATCAGTGATGACTTCTTTACTCTGCACGAGTGTGTTGTTTGTTGTTCTTTGGTCAACACAAGGAAGAATGCTGCTAAGAGCAGATGCTGCATGAGGATTCTCCACCCATTCTTCCATGGCCAAACAGGTGTCAGAAATCGCACTGTTGCAAAAGCACAAAATATTATATTTTTTAAATTGAATTACGATCAAATAGTTAGATACACGATTCCTTTTCAACTGAATAAACATTCCACATTCAAGTATTCAAAAGCACCAGCAATAAATATTGAAGTGTGCCTCGGGCATCATTTAGCAATAATAACTTCAGAAGACAAGCAAAAAGGAAAAAGCAATCATAAAATCATACTACAAAAGAAGGCAGTTGATCATCATTGTAAATATAGCAGACCACGCGAAACAAATAATTTCATAAGCCATACAGCAGGTATTTGTTTATGATTACATATGAAAGGGGTTTGTAATAAACATGATGCACAGCATAGTAAAATTCAAATTTTGCACACCAGCAAACTCAGCATAATGTTATTGATTGGCATACTCCATGTAAGATACAGAATATCGGTATCTTACTTGTTGAGAAGGATAAAAACTCCACAAAGAATGAAGGTAACTGCCACTAACAACCACCCACTCACTACAAATCTGCAACGATATATTTGTGATCAGATACAAAAATGAAAAGCATCCAGTGAGTTGCAAAGATGGATATTATTGCTACAATACATCATGCATCCAACAAAGACAAGGGTAACTTACATATGAATTGCATGTTGATGTCCAAGGATAGACAGCACTGAAACAAAAAACATGTCCATCAGTAACAAGCAGAAAAAAAATTAACGGGTGAGAAATAAAATGAGCTGTAAGTCAGCAAGGCTCCATTGAAAATACTTACAAAAACCAAGAAGAGCCAGGATAAGCATCACTGCAGCCACAGTAATCAATGCTGACCGCCTGCAACGATAAATTCAGATCCAGCCCATTAACATCATGAATATTAATTAAAAAAACCTGGTTGGTAATTTACCAAGGATTCAGATACATACACAGCATTGAATAGTTTCACTATTTTTCCAGCATTTTCACTAGTCTTCTCTGTCAGTGTATCGGCCGCAGCATTCAGATCCACATTCAACTTGTCAATATCATCCATGACATTAGAAGGAAGGACAAGCTGGGCTATATTGATGGTTTTTGCCAGAGATAGATACTCGGTGACATTTTTCAGGGTTTGCACAGTGTAGTCTGACTGGTTTACAACATATTTCAGAGTATTCATAGCTTCACCGTGAAAGTAATCCTGCCCAACACAGAGAAGGATACATCCAATCCTATAAAACAGCAAAATAAGGCATCAGGAAGAGCCGCAAAGAAAAGGTCAATGCATTAGTTCAGAAATAGGAGAGACCTGATTTACTGTAAGACATGGAAAATGGGTTATGAATGACATGGTGGATACTAGAGAAATAAAGTATTATATATTTATCTGTAATCGTTCATGCAATTACCAAAAATAAAAGAGTAGGAACTCTAGAAACTACAGTTTTAGGACAGACAATAAACCACCCAAGTTCCAGAAACACTTCAGTCTACACATTAAACTTCACAAATAAAATGGATTCATATGAATGATGGATTAGAAACTTCAAATAATGATGGTAAAGTGTCAGATAGTGGAAACTTGACATTTCTCCCTCCCACAACAAGCCAATTAATTCACATCAAATGTGATTCTAAATCAACTTAGTATCATAATCAGTCAAATATAATATTGACAGATGATGAAAAGAATAAGCATGCAATATACTTCTCCATGCTTTTATATATGCAATAAAGCAAACATAAAAACCATCAAGTGGTAATATATGAAACAAAAGGCCAGAAAACACTTAAGGTTATAACAGTAGAGGGAAGATGGCAGTTAAGATTATTACGCTGCAGCACAAGTGAATAGTATAAGCATTATGAGACAAATCCTTTGAGATCGGCTTGATCCTTTGTCTTTAATGTTAAATCTCCATTTGCAGCAATGATGTGCTACGAGGGCAAAGCCAAACAAAAAAAACCACAGGAAAGCCAGAACAAAACCAGCAGCACCTGTGAAGCCAACAGACTGCAGATAGTAGGGTCAGAACTGAGAACACTGAAGAATAAAGATGGAACCTTTCCAAAACTATGTACAGCATATAAATATGGACAATCAGAGATGAAGACAGACAAGAAAAGGATACTAGCACCAGTAACCAAAGACATTAGGACTAAAGCGAAAGCACACTAGCACGCTGATAATTTTCATGCAACGATTTTAAATGTCACAGTTGCCTATATCTGATCTTTAATATATGAGCAAATAACACAGCCTGCCTCCCACAAGAGCTGTACTGAAAACAAAAACAAGTACTAGCAGGCTAATAGCCTTGTTTCACGGCTAAATTTTAACCATTCCCTCTTAGAAAGTTGTAGAACCAACGTTGCCAAGTTAATTCGACACTGTTGATAAACAATAGGTGTGAATCTAAATAATATATTCTGATGCTTTCCGAAGCGAATGTTGCTTCAGAACACAACGGCAATTCTAACATTCCAATTAAAGATCTAGGTAACACCTTTTCGTTAATTCTCATGGCACTCATTTTCTTTTAGCCAAGATCTCAAAAGGTAATGTGTTCAATCTTATCATAGCTGTATATGTGAACTGCAACATTGAGAAAACGTAAAATACAGAAACGAGACTTACAGCCCAGTAATGGGGATCGGTAATGTTCCAGCCTTCTCGATAACGCTTAAATCCGTGAAGAATGTCCGGTCGATCTGTCCTCTTCGCTGCCAGCACAAGTGTGTAATCAGAAGGCCCAGGTGCTTGCGCATCAGTCTCCGAGGTTCCATTTCTAAACGGCCCTAAATTCTCCTGCCCTGCAAACACGACAGCATAACCGGGAGGAAAAAACTATTACTTGACAATTCATGTCAAAATTCTTAACATGCTCACGGTCAATTGTACAAGAAGTAAGAGCTCGTCTCATTCCTTTTACGTAAATTGCAAAGAGGGCTATTAAATTAGTAAAACGAAAATCATTAATACCCCATTTGGCTGGCAAATCTCTAGAAAAGAGTGCACGCCTAACACAGAAAGCTCGGTACTAACTGCCAAGCTCAATTTTCAGCCGAAATGAGCATATCTGATATGCAAATAGCAACTTTGTCTTAGAGTAACAAGATCGTACACATTACTGAAAACTAACAAGAACCCAGATAGCAAAAGTGGAGAAAAGACCCAGATAACAAATTTTGAAAAAAGGCAGCAATATCATTAATTTCCCAAATGAAGCAAGACACCAGATTGCACATTGCTGAAAACATACCTAAGATATACTTGAGAGGATCTTTAGGAGGCCCATTTCCAGGGAGAGCTAAAACAGAGCAGCTCAAAGAAACGACAAGAAACACGAAACCAAATCTTGAAACCACGAACATCTTCATGCTTTGCAGCGAAACCAGAAATTTCTCTAACACCAAAAGAAATCAAGAAAATCCATTCCAGAATATCTTGACCTATCTCTCACTCTCACTCTCTCCAAATCTAGAAAAGTCTAAGAAAATAATCAAAAATAAAGACAGCAGAATGAGAGTGGTGTGTTCATTCTAGTACGTGAATATCATCTCTTAGATGGAGAGGGAGTAAAAAGATGGTCCTGGTTTGCAGCTAAAAAAAGTTGATCGTCACATGGGTAGAAGGGACTGAAAAGGCGGGTGTGGTTGATAACTTAACAGGGGAGTCCTACGCATCCCCTCCATTATAAAGCTTGCCTAAGCTTGCTTGGTGCATTAACTAAAAGCGCGCACTGCTTTTTTTATTTTATTATTATGCACATTAAGTTATTTATTAAACTACTTTCCATAATTTAGTATCAGTTGCTCATTTTTGTCCTTTCTGTTTTTTCTCCCTTTTTTATAATTACTTTTAGTCTTTCCCTCTTTGACTCAACTACCCCTCAGATAATTTTTAATGACAGTTACATCTTTGATTCTATATTTTCATTTGCGTTTCAAAAACATTTTTTTAAATAAAAATAATTTATTTTTATTTTTTAATTTAAAATATTTTTAAAATAATATATTTTAATATATTTTTAAAAATATATATTTTAAAAATAAATTCAATCACACTATCTATCTCAAACATTCACATGATCTACAACGGAACGTCACGGCTTGGGCCGCTGCTCGTATGTAATAGTCGTTGTCAAATAATGGTTTTTATTTGTTAATATTAGCATCTTCAAATAATTTATTATTATAAATAAAAAAATTACTTGTCGATCTTCGGCAAGTAAAATCCAGTGTTTATTTGGTTAAGATGGTCTTTTTCTTACAGAAGTTAATTAATATCAACGTTGAGCTGTCATGGAGATTTTATTAATGGGTTAGGTGTAGCGCGTAGCCATGTTGCTCATTCGTTATGACTCAAACCAATTCCCAAATTCGTTGAGAAACAATCCCAGACCTTGCTTTGATAAGATCTATTACAGATCAGATCAGATCACATGGCCTCCTGTATTATAACGCAAAATTATATGTGATGTATGACTGTGTTATAATATCCTCTTTATTTTTTCTCTGAGAAGTGAGATTCCTGTGTCTTGGGATTCTGAAGCGACGTAAAGAGACACGCTGGGCCCATCTAGCAATACGTAACCTTTGAAGTACACGCCCATTTCC